>JAUMJL010000786.1:0-2400000 GCA_033558185.1 Dromococcyx pavoninus
CTCGCTCCGCCGAGCCGCAGCCGGTCTCGCGGCGGCCCCGCCCTCGAAGCCCTCCCATTGGACAAGAGCTTGGGACACTCCTCGCACACCGCCCTTCCATTTGCCCTCCCCTGGCTTCTCCCCGCCCTCGGCAGGCGCTGATTGGCGCAGCTGTCAAAGAGGCGCTGTGATTGGCCGATGGCACCGTGGCGAAGGGTGAGGTGGCCGCGTGGTGGGGGCGGTGCGGCAGACGCTGGTGGGTCGGGATCGCGGTGGGAGTATCACCATGACTGAGGTACGGGCTGCGGCGGGGGACGGCTTCTTTCCCCAACCTGCTATCCCCCACCATTCCCCATTTTCCTCCCCCTTTCCCCCGCTCTTCCCCCTTCCTTCCTTCCTCGTTTTCCTCTTTCATTCCCTCCCCCTTTCCCCTCTCCCTTTAAATCTCTGTTCCCTCCCTTTCCCCTTCTCCCCCTATTTTTCCCTCCTCCATTCCTCCTCTTCTCCCCATCTTTTCCTTCTCCGTTCCCCCCTTCCTCTCCCTTATTCCCCTTTGCCCCCCATTCCCCCTTCCCCCTCCCTTTGTGGGGCAGGAGGTGGATTCCTTTCGCATTCCTGTACGGGCCGGGGGCATCCTGGAGGTTCTCACCCCAACCCCGGGCCTTTCCCCCACCAGGCTGAGTTCCAGAAGGCCGCCGAGGAGGTGAAGCAGCTCAAGTCCCAGCCAACAGACCAGGAGATGCTGGACGTGTACAGCCACTACAAACAGGCCACAGTGGGCGACGTGAATACGGGTGGGTGCTGCCTCGTTGCAGTCGAGCTTGAGACCGAGCCAGTGGTGCTTTGGGAGGTGAAGCCGCACCCCTGTTGCATCCTCGCTTGGTGCAATCCAATGGTTTAGCAAAAAATGACTTTGGATCGACTTGGCATGGGTTTATAGGTGGGCGGGCACAAGGTGACGTGGTAAGGGTTTGTGCAACTGTGGTTTTTAGATTAACCCAGCTGTGGTGTTCTGAATTGTAAAATCATAGAATGGTTTGGATTGGAAGGGACAACGAAGGTCATTCTGTCCAATCCCACTGCAGTGTGCAGGGACATCTTCAGGTCAGTCAGGTTGCTCAGAGCCGCAGCCAACCTGACCTTAAATGTTTCCAGGGATGGAGCTTCTACCACCTTTCTGGGCAATCTGTGCCAGTGTTTCACCACCCTCAGCGTAATAAATTCCTAATATCTAGTTTAAACTTCTTTTCTTTTAGTTTAAAATCTTTACCCCTTTCCTGTTGCAACGGGCCCAGCTAAAACGTTTTCCCTGTTTTTCTTATAAGCCTCCTTTAAGTATTGAAAGACTGCAATAAGGTCTCCTCGGAGTCTTCTCCAAGCTGAACAGCCCCAACTCTCTCAGCCTCTCCTCATAGGGGAGGTGCTCCAGGCCTTTGATCATTTTAGTGACTCTTCTCTGGACCCGCTCCACCAGACCTGTTGGAGTGTGCTGAGGTCTCCAGAGCTGGATGCAGTATTCCAGGTGGGGTCTCAGCAGAGCAGAGGGGGTCCCCTCCCTCGCCCTGCTGGCCATGCTTCTTTTGGTGCAGCCCAGAATACAGTTGGTCTTCTGGACTGCAAGCACACATTGCCAGCTCATGTCCAGCTTCTTGGAGATCTCAATCCATAAGGGCCTACGTAGGTCAAGGAATGCTGCTTTAATGCAAACACTTCTCAGTTAAACTGGCTTTAACTGCAAGGCAAACTATACAAGGGTGAAACTGCAATACTTGGAGGGGAGGGGTGCAGTTTGTTTAAACTGGATTGACCACTAAAAATAGTATTGGAAAGTGAAATAGTAGAAAATCATGCAGATGTGTGTAACAGGAGAGGCTTTTATAGGAGCTGCAATTAAATGTCATGTCTTGGAACACTGAAGCAGCAATGTCTCCACAGTTACACTGTGCAAAGTCTCTATTGCTACTTCTGTTGCTGCACCTGGGTCACTGGCAGCTCAGACTAGGAATAACAGGAGTAACATTGAGAATGAAGCCCTTCTCTGTTGACCTAGTGTAACACTTGAGTAACTAGAATTAGAAAGGAAAAAGGTCGTTTGAAGCGCTGGCCTCCTGACCCAGTTGCTGGTGGAGTTTATTTGGCATTGACTGAATCCAAAGCTGGCAGTGAGGTTGATGGGAAATAGTGAGTGCTTGCAGCCTCTTTTTCCCAAGATGCACAGCATTGAGGGAGAGAAGAACTGAGTTTGCTTTTCATATGTGATCCTTTTGGCATGGCTGGAGTTTAGCATTAATAATGTTTGCCAAGGTGAATTACGGCTATAGAGGTGTTAATACACCAGCATTTCTGTAAGTCACTGCATTGTTGTGAAGCAGTAGCTAACAGGAGCTGGCTAGAAAAGCAGTCTGTGTAAGAGGGAGCTAAAAGGGCTTTTTGTTGGAAAGAAGTGGAGCTGCCAACTGGATCTGCAGGTCACATTCCCATGTGAGCAGTGCAAGGGTGGTTTTATGGCTAATGTGCAGGCAGTTCCATTTGTTAATTCTAAGAATTGTCTTTAAGGAGATAGAAAAGTAGTAAAAACAGAGAAGACTTTAGGTGAAGCATAACTGTACACACATGTATATCTCATTTGTTTCTTCTCTATTTGGCTACAGTGTGGCCTGTAATGAATGGAGTTAGAATTCAGTGCTTATAACCCTAGATGACAGAACAGATGAAGAACTGTATGTTAGAATCATACCATTAAGTTGATGATAATGAGTTCTAAGCTGTATTCTGTTAGCTTTTGATTTCGTTTCTCTGCATGTACTGGACCTTAGGGCATTTCTGCTTTACTTTAGAGCTGATCATGTTCTTTAATTGGACAACTGTCATGCAACAGCAATGTCCTCAAAGTATAATAAAACCAAATCCTGCTATTTCGTGCTCTTCTGCTCAAATGCTGCTGTCTTAAGGGAACTTGATAGTGAATATCTCTGTTGCCACCAATAGCATTCCAGCATGTTCCCTTCAGCATCAGAGGTGATCTCCTAGCTACAGGTTAGTAAGTAAGAGCTACTGAGGTAATCCACTGTATTTTATTGTAGTTAAGAGCTAAATAGCCTTCAGGAAAGGAGTAGGTATTACATAGAATCCTGAGGTTGGAAAAGACCTCTAAGATCATCACGACCACCCGTTAACCCAACACCACCATCCCTACTAAACCATATCCCGAATTATCTACCCCCTTTTTTAACACCTCCAGGGATGTTGACTCCACCACTTCCCTGGACAGCCCGTTACAATGCTTCACCACTCTTTCTGTAAAGAAATTTTTCCTAATATCCAGTCTGAACCTCCCCTGGGGCAACTTGAGGCCATTTCTTCTCATCCTATCACTTGTTGGTTTGGAGAGGGGACGAGCACCCACCTCGCTACAGTCTCCTTTCAGGTAGTTGTAAAGAGTGATAAGGTTTCCCCTCAACTTCCTCTTTTTCAGGCTAAACAATTTCAGTTTCCAGTTGACTTCACCCAGATCACACCAACTAATTCTGCTACTTATCCTGTCTCTCTCAGACCGCCCTGGTATGCTGGACTTCAAAGGCAAAGCAAAGTGGGATGCCTGGAATGCATTGAAAGGTGAGTGTCTGCTTAAATATTAAAGACAAATAACACCACAGGCAAACTCATCAGAAAATTGCCTGTGGTTCAGCAAGAATTACTAAATGTCACTTTATAAGACAAAAGTTCTAAGAGTGATAGATAATAAACTCTTTTGGTTACCTCTGCAAGGCAGAAGTAATCCCAAAGAAGGCAGCCTGCGTGAAAGGGAACTAAGGCGTGAAATGCCAAACAAGACCAGATGTTACACATAAAGGAGAAATGTCATAGCAGCAGAAACTTAAATCTTTTTTCTAGATCCCAGACTGGTACTGCAGAAACTGAGCTGTCCCTTCAGTTATTGTGTTCCTTATATAGCTTTCCTAACTAGGAGATGCAATGGGGCTGCTCTAAATGAGGAGGCAAATAGGTGGTCTAATGTATGAAAATGAGATCTTTCTGGTGTTTCAGATGTAGCACTGACTCTTAAATGCAGTCTAAGTTGATTGAGTAGCTTTTCTGTAATAATTGTGAATGACCTTAATGGAACTAGCACACTATTTAGTTGCCGTTTATAAAAGTGCGGCTTTACATCAATGCGTTGTTTTCTCATGACAGCTGAACAGATTTTTTAAAAACTTTAATGCTCGATTCACACCCAAGTGACCTCCTTAGCTTCTTCGCTCTCTGATAGCGTGCTGCTATGTCCTGTAGCAAGGAGTTGTGACTTGCATGTAAAAAGTATCTGACTTCTTTCGTGTTCTGTCTTTCAGGAATGTCTAAACAAGAGGCAATGAAAGCCTACATAGCAAAAGTGGAAGAATTAAAGGGCAAATATGGCATCTGAGGACTGGTCATAGCAGCCACTTGCCTGAAACATGCCTTATTTCTAATACTGTGGAAAACTGGTTTCTGAAAATAATTTTAAATACCTAGTATATCATAATCGGTTCTCCTCATGCCTGTAGTCCAGGGGAAGTTGTGTACCCACTAATGTACTGACATATTATAAATTCCTTCTGGGAACAAAATATGGAACTCATTAAAGTGTATTTGGTACTTTAGCTGTTGTGGTGGTCATCCTTTGGAGAGTTTTTTGAGCTCATCCCCAAATTGCCCTGTCACAGCTGTGAAACGCTTTGTAAGGCATGAACCGAACTCTCCAGTCATCGTGCCGCTAGAGGGGGCTCAGTAATCTGTGTTTCGTGCAATGCAGACTTGTGTCCGAACCAAACCCATGATGTGGGATACTGCTTTGCCTCCTTTCCCATGCAGATAAAGGGCAAGCAACAGAAGCTGGAGCTTTGTCGTGAAGATGTTAAGTCTGATGCTGTGTATACAAAGTAAAAAGGTGCTTGATATCTGTTGCCTGGGCCTTTCAGAGACTTGGTCAACAATTGTCAAATCATCTTTCATAAAACAGTTCTTTGAGATATTATTCCCCAACAGCAATGTTGGGGTTTCTGTAGAGAAGGCAAATACTCGGCAGCTGGATGCAAAGCCTTCCCTGTGAAAGAAAAAGTTCTGCAGACAATGGAGCCGTTGATACTGTTGATACTGAACTTGTGCAAACAGAGGACTGGTGTTGCCAGGTACCGAGTCTACAGTGAGGGATAAATCAAGTATAAATTGGCTTAATGCTTACGAGGTTGTTTAAACAGGAACCCTTGCAGCAATCATCACCAAATATTTTATACAAAACCCACAGTTATGGCCATCTCTAGATGGCTTTTACCTGTTTTGGTCTGCCTGGTGTAGTCCATTGGAGATGCTGATGCTGGCAAGGGAGACTTTGCTTTTAAAACATGGCACTGAACCATTCCAGCATAGAGCATGCGAGAATAAAGTCACAGCCTTATGGGAAAAAGACATTCTAATTCCTGGTGTACTTGTTAACATTTTGACCTCAAATCAAACTGGCCCCAGAGAAGCAGTTGATTTGTAGGAAAAATGGGGATTAAACCTATCGATACATATCTGTCTAGCTAAATAAATAGTTCTGTACTCAGTTACAGAGGCTTTGCTGTGTGCATTATCTAGCATATATTTTGTGCTGCTGGTAAGACATGTGCATGGCTTTACTTTGCATGCTTTCAAAAATTAGAACTTCCCTCTTTGCTACTTTTAATGGGAAATGCTCTTAGAACCACCTTGTTCATCTTTTAAAATGTGTTTGGATAAAGTTCTGTTCCCTGTTCTCCTAAGGAAAAAAGGTTGATTGCCTGTTCTTGTTCACTGTTTTTCTGGGTAAGTCATATGAGCATTTCAGTTTTTTACCTCCTTTTCTGTGCTCTGTTAGTTATTTGAGATTGTGTTAATTATGTTCACTTTGCAAAAGAGGGGTAAAAGCAGATGTTCAGCATAAGAGGTGATTTTAGCTCTTTGCCAGCCCTGTATTCTGCAGCCAGCTCCATCTTCACAGCTGTGTTTTGTGAAGCTGGTTGTTCTTGGAGGATGGCTTGTAGCAGAGTGTAGCTTATACTGGCAAATGCTTCCACTTCTGCTCGTTTGCTGGAAGCTGATGCACTCTGAGTGTGCTGTGATTACTAACATGCTTTATGCTTTCTGTCAAAACAGGTTTTTTCAGAATTTTTGACTGCTAAAACAGTGGAATTAGATTCTGTCTACAGAGTGGGTGGGAGTAGCAATTTCTATATCCTAGCCTTCGTTTGGCTTTATTTCCCCTGTGAGACTTAGCTAATTGTTACAGTGCTGCTCTCCTTTTCTCATACCTGTCTGGCATTAGGAAAGCATTGCTCTGTTGCCAGTGCTGATGCCAGAGAGGGCTTTGGTTTGGCCAGACTTTTATGTGTTGCCTTGTAGTTACAAATAATGTAATTTGCCAGTCTGTTCAAGTGACTGAGAACTCCAGTGTGGATGTCTTTACTTGAGTACTTTATTTTTACTATAGTAACACTGTCTTACTGCTTGCAGCTTCACCTTCCTTAAGAAAGTAGCATTGGTGGTCTTCCTGTTTAGCTTTCCCTTTGGGAATGAGCATAAGCTTTGGCAATCATCTGTACATCTTGGGAGTAAGCTGAAAATTTCAAGTTGTGGAAGTAACAGCTATGCAGTAAGAGACTGTACAAAAGGCACTGAGGCAAAACAAGGCTACTGAGGTCTGTGTGCAGTGTTTGTGACAAGAAGCAGCAATGCAGAAGCGGGCTGCACAGCTCTTAACTGTGGATTCTGCCACTGCAGGGGGAGGGCTGAAAAAAGCTGAACGGAGTTGGGGGGCTGTTTGTTTAGCAGCAGGATGAATGTCTGAAAATGCATGGGATGTTGGGCTGTCTGAAAATGTTGCTGGCTTACTGTCTGCATGGTGCTTGCTGGCATGGAGTAAGAGACTCCTGGGTTGCATGAATAAAACTTTGGCAGTAGTGATGCTGGGGCAATGGTGGTTTAAATACACCTACAAACAGATTTGTAGGTAGAGGTGATTGCTTTTATTAAACTAATGAAGTGCTAAAAATAGACAACCATTAAGGTATAGAGGCTTGAGATTTAAAACAAAAGTAGCAAGCCTCAACCCAAAATGTAACTTCAGAACATTTGCTCTGTCTGCAACAAAGTACTCTTGATGGAGGAATGAATACTTTTGATGCCTGGGCAGAGCTGCAAAACAGGGGATTGTTCTGATATCCATTCAGGGAGTTGCTGCTGTTTCCTCTGTATTAGATCAAAAAAGGCCATCAACATCCTGATCCTCACAACGGCTTGCAAAGGGGAAAAGGCATGGGCTGAAACAAGCCCAACATGCAGGAGGTCAGAGGCCAGCTGGCACACATCCACTCAGGTCTGGTTTGCTGAGTTTGCAGAGTGTGCAGGACAGAATCTGGACTTTGGATATGGCAATAATAAATGTTAACTCGCATTTGTGATAAGACAGTTCCTTCTATTGCGCTTCTGCTATTAGCTCTTGCACAGAGAAACTACCTGATTGGCCCCTGGGGCAATTAGAGATAAGCTGGAACAGAGAGGTTGTTTTCCTTGGGGGCTTTTTTTATAGATTTTGCTTGCTCTTACTAAACATATGTGAAGGTGCAACATCCCTAGCACAGATTTAACGGTTCTGTGTTGTTTTGCTGCTTAAGGTTGAAAACTGATTTTTCAACCCTGCAAAGTTAAGTTTTCTGTTTGACTAAAGAGCACTTTGAGGCTGACTCTAGTGGGCAACTATCTTTGTGTCAAAATTCTTCTGTCCTCATCTGGACTGATCTTGTTTCACATTGCAAGTATTTTAACCTTTGAACTTATTTGACCCTGATGATACTGGTAAAAATAAGTGACAATTGTCTTTGTTTAAAATATTTGCTGTGCCCCCTGCATGTTCAGAACAAACAACATTGGGCAATACCTCTTTGGGGTGACTGGGCTTCTTAGCCATCTTGTGGGACTGGTAGGAAACAGAACCCTGTCCAAGCCAAGATGCATTTTCTTTTTTTAAATACCACAACTGTCACCCAAAAAGGGTTATGCAATCTTCCAAGCTGTCATCTCTTACAATTGTCCCTCTATCCAGTGTAGTTTTAGAGCAATCCTTCACTATCTCAAGAGTACCTGAAGATGTGCAGAGTTGTTCCCAAAATCATTTAATATGTCTTGCCTCTAGTGTTTGAAAGCATTCCTATACTTCAGACAGTCCAGACTAAGGGAGAGGCCATTCAAAAATACAGTGTCATCAGTGAGCTTGGGCCTGGGGAGGAGCAGCTTGTCGAAATTTCTGGGGCTTGTTAAGCTTGTGAACGAGGTGATATGAAAAACTACCTGGAAGGGGAATGAATTGCTCAAAAAATCCCTTCCAATACTTATGTTAGCAAAGATTACTTTAGCTTTAAGTATGACCACTGCAATGAGAAGCTTTGTCCTGCATTTGGCTGTCATACAGTTAATTTTCTTCAGCTTCTCATGCTGACCTGCCAAGGAGAGGGTGGGGAGTGGATGGGAAGCTGGGGCAGCTGACCCAGGCTGGCCAAGGGGGTATTCGACACCATGTAATGTCCTGCTCTGTGTATAAACTCTGGGAGATCTCTGTTACAGAATGGACTGGGCATTGGTTTCCAGATCGTGAGCAACTGCACTATGCATTACTGGGTTTGTATATTCAGTTATTGTTAATACTGTTGTTATTTTTCTCTTCCTTTGCTGTTCTATTAAGCTGTCTTTATCCCAACCCATGAATTTTACATTTTCCTTTCCAATTCTTCTCCCCATCCCATCACAAGGCCGCAGGAAGGAGTGAGCAAGTAGCCACATGGTACTTAGTTGCTGATTAGGGCTAAACCATGACAAGTATGGGGCTCAGAGGGTTGAGATAACGACAGCTCTGACCAGAATGTGTTAAAACAAATTTGTTTTAAGCATCCATTGTATTAGTTTGGTATTGCTGGTCACAGTATTGTATTATTTGTTCACATGGTTGTGTCATAAATCCTTACATGCAGTATATATTCCCTGAGGTGCTGTTTATCACATCTGGGAGAGAGATCAGGATTATCATTTTGCTATACTGTGTAGTATTGGCTTATGATACAATAACATCACTGGACATGAGGTTAAGCTGGTATTTGTATGTGGCATTGCTGTCATGTCTGTATCTCGGGGGCTTCCTCTGGGAATTTATTAATAATCACACCTAATCTCAGTCTACTGGGAGGACAGGGGTGGATAATTTCCCCAGCTATTTCAACTTCCCTTTCTCTTTCAGGTGGGCTACAACAGTTGAAATTTCAATAACCTTGGAATGTTCTTATTGCTGCATCTCCTGAATGTGTTTCAGGTCTTGTTTAGGGCTACAGCCAAGAAACTGTTCTGAGAGTTCTCACAATACAAGGATAAGTTCTGCTCTGCACCTGTATGGACCAGTATCTAAGCTATTAGGAGTAAGCATTCCTCTGCTCAAGAAAGAGGATATAGAGGGTATACACCACAAAGCACCCTGTGGTTTTACCTCCATGACCATGGAGAGGACATGAGGAAGTGGGATGTAAAACCTACCTGCAACGTAGAGACACAGGTATGTGATTGCAAGGAAATAAAACACAAAAGGGGGTTCTTCCAGGAAAAATTCCACTCCAGTTTCCAGTGGATCATTCACCAGGACTGATGATCTGCTTTTCATAGAGGGAGTTCTGATTCATACTTGGAAGTGAGTAGGATCATAGAATCATACAATTGCCTGGTTGGAAAAGGCCTTTGAGATCATAGAGTCCAACCGTACTTGTCCATTACTAGACCACATCCCTGAAAACTCATCTACCTGTCTCTTAAACACCTCCAGGCATGGTGACTCCACCACCTCCTTGGGCAGCTATGCCAGTGCCTGAGAAGCCTTTTAGTGAAGAAATTTTTCCTGATGTCTAGTTTAAATCTCCCCTGGTGCAACTTGAGGCCATTTCCTCTCGTCCTATTACCTGTCACTTTGCAGAAGAGACCAACACTCACCTTGCTACAACCTCTTTTCAGGTAGTTGTAGACAGTGATAAGGTCTCCCCTCAGCCTCTCAAAGTTGCAGAAGCTGCTGAAGGAGAAGATGAATTGAGCCAATTTGCAGAAGTGAGAGCCATCCAGCTGGTCTTAGGCATTGCTGACTGAGAAAGATGGCCAGTGCTCTATCTCTGTATTGGCTCATGGATGGTGGGAAATGCCTTGTGGGAGTGACTACAGCAATGGAAGTAGAACCACTGGCGGCGTAGGGGCAAACCCATCTGGGCTGCCAATTGTGGCAAGATATTGCTTCCTGGTTAGAGAATCTGGGTGTAAAAGTATGTCATGTAGATGCCCCCATACCCAAGAGCTGGGTCCCTGAGGAGCATCACAACAACCAGCAGGTGGATGAGCCTGCTAAGACTGAAGTAGCTCAGGTGGATCTGGACTGGCAATGTGGAGGTGAATTATTTATAGCTCAGTGGGCTCACAACACCTTAGGCCATCAAAGAAGAGATGCAACATATAAATGGCATCACAATTGAGGGGTGGAGTTGACCATGGACACTACTGCACAGGTTATCCATGAATGTGAGATGTGCTGCAATCAAGCAGTAAATTTGATTTGGGGTGAGAATAGCCAGTGAATTAAATTGTAAGATGTTAATTGCCTAATAACCCTGCCACTGTATGTCATCACTGCTACAGTTGCTATATGCCATATCATAGTAAGAATCACCCACATTGATGAAGAATGAAATTTGGTGAAACAGAGCAAAGTGCAGCAGTGGTGGAACAAAAACTGGCTTCAGCAACAGGCACCCAGCAACTTCCTTGAGTGGACATCTTCAGCCTGCGGACCATGGGCGTGGGCTGCACCAGATCCACCAGACCTGAGCTCTGGATGCCGCCCACAACAATCCATCACCACACACACCATCTCTCCTGCCTTGAAAGACTGTTATCGTAGATGGAGCTTAAAGTCATGGACTAAATGAACTTGACAAACATTATAGAGGGACAGCCCGTAGACTAAAGGAATCATATTGGTGTGTGTATATATCAAAGACAGGAAAAGTACTGCTGATTATTCGGAAAGTGTAGGATCTGGCCATGATGTAGACTGTATAGAATAAGGAGTGGATACTGTCCTCTGTTTAGCTGGGATAGGGACAGTTTTCTTCAGCTCTCTGCTGGCCTGCCAAGGAGAGGGTGGGGAGTGCATGGGAAGCTGGGAGGGGACACAGCCAGGACAGCTGGCCCAGGCTGGCCGAGGAGGTATTCGATAATATGTAATGTCGTGCTAAGTGTATAAACCGGGATATCACTGCTCGGTTTCCAGGTGTTGAGCAACTGCACTATGCATTACTGGCTTTATATATTCTTTTATTATTGATTGTTATTATTTTTCTCCTCCTTTGCTGTTCCATTAAGCTGTCTTTATCCCAACCCATGAGTTTTACTTTTCTCTTTCTATTTTTACTCCTTATCCCACCAAAGGACAAGGGAAAGAATGAGTGAGCAGCCATGTGCTACTTATTTGCCAGCTGGGGCCAAACCACAAGATCCCAAAGCCCTGGTACACTGGGACATTTTACTGTGTCTCTGCCCAGTCGGTTCTAAGCCAGGAGCTTGTACTGTTTGCGAACCCAGATTGCGTCAGTCAGGTGATTCCATACCCTGGAAACAATGCAAATGACATTTAGGTGGCTGACACAGCCAGGGAGACACCTTGTTTATCTCCACTATTGTGTACAAGATGCTGACTTGTACCGCATACCCCAAAAGGTTGAGATAGTGTTACACCATCTACTTCTGCAGAAATACTGCTCATTTGAGTAAATTCTGAATCCGAAGGGTGCATTTGCCAGTTTAAAGTAGTTGGCATTTCTAAATCTGAGTATTTAGCCTCATTGACCTCAGTTTTTACTCAAAGAAGAAACATATATATGACAGCTGAGAAACTAAATATTTCCCCCACTTCACGTAGTATTGAAATATGGACCCAAATTTTTCTAGTAGTGCTGAAAGAGGCCGAAGTTTTATTTTCTATATTGTATTTCTATATTCTATATTTTATATTATTTTCTATATCTATTTCTATATTGTATGTTTTATTTTCTATATTATATTTTCTATATTGCATCAGTTTGTAGCAATGGATAGATGCAAATAGTTTGAGATATGTCCTAAGCCAGTCTAAGTATTGCCAGAGATCCCTTAAAAAGGGTTTAACCCAAACTAGAACCAGCGAGGACCCAATGCTGGGTCTCTGCAATACGGTGTTGAGGTAGGTCCAGAAACTGATATTGTGAATTGTGAATAAACAATTCTTTCCAGGATGCAAAATGTATTCCTTTAAGCCTGTCATTCTGCTTAAAGTCTCTCTTTCAATTCTCAGAGTTAGTTGGGGCAGGGGGTAAAGTCACTGTAATGAACAGGCACATTATCAACACGTTTCCAACCCAGCTATAAGTGCCTCAATGCCATTTGATTTGGATGAACAATAGGATCCCAGTCCTCGGTGGTAGCAGATATTGCCATGTCCAGCAGCGGATGGGAGAGCCTGGGGCTGCAGGGACATGTGGTGGCCCTTGACTGGGTGAGCAGGTTGCTTTGCAGTGGCACCAGAGAGGTGTTCAGGCAGGAGGCAAAGTGAAACCATCTGGCCCGGGAGCTTTCTCCACTTCACACGGTTTAACAGCATGTCTTTTACATGCTAGGACAAGGCTGTCCACTTGGCTGCAGTAACCTGCAGTGATGGGAGGAAAATCGTGAGCTAAAGCAGTGGTGACAAGGGGTTGGTCTGAGCTGCACAAGGCCTTTGTACAACCCCAAACCCCCTTATGTCACAGATACTGTCTAGGGCACTGAGGGTTTCTCTGTTTCCAGAAGCTGCTTGTCTTGAGCAGCTTGTCAGAAAATTGTGACTTTTTGCCCCATTCCAGCATCTCTGTTTCAGCTAGGTTGAATTCAGAAAGAGTTGCATGCAGCTTTTACAGCTTGGGTTTTCAACCTACTGCCATTAAAAATAACCGCAAGAGAACAGTGATATGAGACAGCAAGCCCCTTCCTCATTGTTTTTTGGGGTTTTTTATGCGCTTACTTTTTGGGGGAAGATACAAAGAAAACCATTTTGACCCTTATGCAGGCTTTGGGCATCTCCCAAAGTCGCAAGACACTAAAGATCTATTTGTCTCCAAAATCAGGTCAAATTCTGCCTGGAAAGACAACTTGAAATAGGGATCTGATAAAAATGAAGGTTTAATTACTTAGCCAGATCAGTCGCTATGCCAAGAGTTAAAGATGGGATTAGAAAGAATTCAATTCAAAAGACAAACGCAATTACTAAAGTAACAACTTTGAGATTCAATGAACCTGGACTATTGGAGACTCAGTCATTTGTTCTGCTTTACCTCAAAGCGAAATACTTCATCAGGTAACTGTTCTCTCAGTCCCAGGTGACTCTGAGACTTCAGTTCTGAACCTTCTCTGGACTTCTGAAAAGCTGGAACAGATTCTTCAGTGCTAAGCTTCTCATGGTTTTAAATGAACCAGATGAAACTATTTTTGTTTCACAACAATCTCTGGTAATTTCCATTATTTATGAACACATTTCCTTGAAAACTTTCTCTCCAGGGATAGGATGTTAAATACTCACTTAAACAATAGAGAAAAGGGACTTCTAAACAAAATAATGAAACTGGCTGTATACCAAGAACTCTGAATTAACACAGCTGAACCAAAAACACATCTGAAGTGCTTCGAAGGTCAGTTACTGTGTTGCTGCAATGTAGGTAACACTTTTTGGGGGGGGAAGTATTATTTTTCCTTTTAAAGTACTGAGCTTTTTATTGTAAAACACTTTAAAATACAATTTTCCAAAATAAAACTGTTGAGGCATTTTCCCACAATTTGTCTTTTCTTCAATCAATTCTGTTCTTTTATATTGAAAAAAAACCCAGAAAATACATTTGGCTTGTTTTATTATGAGACAGTGAAGATAAACTCTTTTTTCCATGTGAAAAAGATGCAAAGTTCTAACAGACTTCATCAATCCAGGCATCTTTATCAGAAGGTGTCTCCAGCCAAGCAGCAGTGGAAACAAAGAGCTCATAAACTGTTAGTAACTGGTTTATTAAAACAACTGTTACAGCTGTCCTCTTCTCTGTGAATGAATCTTGAATGTATCATTTCTATTCTGTTATTAATTACAGGTCAAGTTTAATTCTGGTTTATATTTCATATTTGGAAAAATTAAATTAAATACAAAGTACTAAAGCAATTCTCATTTCCCACAAAAGTGCCATTCTCAAACCATCCCTTTCTCCAAGAAACCAGCTTGGCAGATAACTATGTGTCTACTTAAAGGATCCAAGCATGACAGGGAGTAGTTTTGGTTTCAAAAGTTTCAAAACTTCTAAGTTCCTCATTCTACAAAGCCTTTTATGCACATGTTTACTCATGTGAGCTATACCAGAGGCTTTTACAGAAAAAAAAAAAATTATCTCAGCAGGATACACCTCACTTTCAGAAATCATGTTTTTCAAATTGCTGAAGTCATTAGGATGACTCACGTGCTTTAAAGGCAGATGGATGTTGAATAATTTTGCTAATTGGGGGCCAAATTGCCTAATGCTTTGCAGGACTGAGCCTATGTTACAGAAAGCATAAGTCATGTGAGCTTTTCGCCAGATAAGAGCTGGTGTATTTTGTCTGGCCTGAGCCTGCGTTTTCTTATTGCAGTGCAAGCAGGGTTTGTTCAGTTCATGCAGCAAATGAGAAAACAAGACCTGCTTGTGCTTTTTGAGCCAAAAAATACATATAGTTAAATTTGGAACTTAGAAGTGGAAGGGTGAACCAGCAAACGAATGCAATCAGTCTGAACACTGCAATACAGAAATGCTGTTTAACCTGTGGAATAAATAGACCAGGATGTTCATAAAAGCATTCTAATATCTGAGAAACCTAAAATGAAAGGGATGTGGCAAGGATCAAGTTTGGATAACAGAAAGCAAAAAATGTTGCATACCACAAACCCAGAAAAGAAGTTTTAACAACAGACCTTGCGAAAATTTGCCATGTGTTGCAAAAGAGGAAAATCCCAATTCAGTGTTTGATAGAAATATAATCTAATAATATATACAACTTTGAAGGGAAACAACTAAACAAAAGACTTTGCAAGAAGAGAGAAAGAAAAAGGTCAGAATTTATCATTAAAATGTGAAAGCTAAAGTAACCGTTTTGTTCAGAACTGTTGCCCTTCTCTAAAAGAAAAATACAAAAAATAGTGTTGCAGCAAGCGCCCCCAGTCAGATCACAGCTGGTACAGATATCGATGGATTCCTGAAGGAAACATGGAAAGCCCTCGTAACACTGCATAGAGATTAAAATGGTGAGACAACCTGTACAGACAGTTGATTTGTTCAGAAATGGAAGTTGGAGGAAGACTAAAGTTATGATATGTTGGAGAAGATCGTTGCAACTCCTTTCAGCTCAAAAGGGAACAGTCCAGTTCTGACCCCTGCTATGCAGGGGGGAGGCTCAGGAGCAATAACCCGTGAGTCCATCCAGCAGAGCCTGTGGAGTCACTGCAGACCTCTCTGCTGGAATCAAAATCAGAATTTGGCCACGAAACAAAAGTTTCTGATGACACAGCAAAACTCGACTTCCTTGGGCATTTTTTTTTTAAACTGTTTATGACCGAAAAAAATTAAAGCAATCAGTAATTCATTAGAGGGTGGAAAAACTTTAGTGAGAAAAAGAGTAAGGGCATAAAACTTTATGAGCAGAGACGTTTCTGCTGACAGTACAGGGGCGATACCTGAGGCTGGTACAGATAAGGGTGCACACACAGCCCAAGGTGAGAGGCCGTGATGGCAGCGGGTGCGGAGCAGAGCCCGTGTCCAGCGGCTTTGGAAACACAAACACCGGGAGCAGATACTGCTGGGGAGCAGCAGAGAAGGGCAGGACGGGGGGGGGTCACTGCACCCACAGGCGTCTCTGCGGGTGGGCATCGCGCGGGACACGGCTCTGCAGCCCCAGTACTGCTCCTGGAACCCTATACCGAACGCTCCTGGTGCAGCGAGTGCAGCAGCTGCATCCCAAAGGGCTACGGAGGAATAAGGGGAACAGATCTAAGGTTTGCTTCCCGTTCCAGAAGAGCCTGGGAATGCTGCCTCCAGAACCGACCCTCCGGGAGCCGGTGACGCGCAGGCACACGGGAAGGGATGAGGCTGCACTACAGGGGAAGGAACCTGGAATACTTTCTCCCAGGGGCCTTAGGCTCCACACCGAGCACGGAGAAGCCTGTGCCCCGGGCGAGGGCAGCGCTGCCTTCCCCGCTGTGCGGGGCCGGGGTGGTGTGTGAAGCAGCCCCGGGGGAGCAATCGGGGCCGGGGGAGGGAGCAGCCCCGGGGGAAACAGCCTCGGGGAGCGGAGTAATGTGAGGGGAAAGCATCTCGGGGAGGGGAAAGCAGCCCCTGGGGGGTCCAGTCTGAGGCGAGCAGCCCCAGCAGTCGCGGAGGAAAGTCCTAAGGAGCGGAGAGAGCAGCCCCGGGGGGGGCAGTTCCAGGGGAGCAGCTGTGGGGAGAGTAGCCCCGAGGGCGCAGGGGGAAGCAGCCTCGGGGGAAAAGCAGCCCCAGCAGCTCCGGGTGGGCAGCCGGACGGGGTGGGACAGTCCGTCGCGGAGCAGCCCCAGGGCAGTAGCCCCGAGGAGGAGCAACCCGAGGCTGGGGGAAGCAGCCATGGGTGTGAGCAGACCCACGGGGAGCAGCCCGGGGATGGGTGGAGCAGGGGAGAAGCCTGCGGGACGCAACCCGAGGGGGGAAGAAGCCCCGGGGAGTGGGAAGACAGTCTGGGTGAGAACAGCACCGGGAGCCTCGAGTGGCGTGAGCAGCCCTCGGGAGCAACCCAGGGGTATCAGCCTGTGCCATCCCGACTCCGCCCGCTGTGCGGGTGCTGCTGACTCAGGCGCGGGGAGGCCCTCAGGGTGCCCGGCGGGGCGGGGCGGGACTAGGCGGGGCGGGCGGGCTGCCCGCGCCCTCCGGGGCGATAAAAACTGCGGCCGCAGCCCGCCCCTGTCTCCCCGCGCTGCCGCCACCATGACCGCCCTTGGCGCGCAGGTACGTGCCCGCTCCGGGGCTCCGCATCCCGGGAGCTCTGGCCGAGGCTTCCCTGCCCCGCGCCTCGGTTCCTTCTCCCCCAGTGGGGCCGGAGCCACTCTCCCTACCGTCCCCGCTGAGCACCTTGGGGCTGGAGGGGCTGCTTCTGCTTAGCTTGTAATTAAATTAGGCTAAACCAGAGGGTGGTGAGGCACTGGAACAGCTCCCTAGGGAAGCAATCATGGCCCCAAGCCTGACAATGCTCAAGGAGCATTTGGACAATGCGTGCAGACACCCGGTGCGAATGTTAGGGTTGTCCTGTGCAGCTCAGGGCGTTCTGTGATTCTGTAATATTGGGCCCTCTAGCAGAGTTTTGGTGAGGAGGGGTTGCATTCCCCACGCGAGCCCGCGAGGGGCTGCAGCTGGAGAACCCCCAGCCCGGAGAAGCCGAGCTCGGCATGAGGAGAGAGCGGGGGTCCAGAGCGCCGCCGGCGAGAGGAGAACCGGGCTGGCTGCAGCCCTGGGGGGCTGTGGGGAAAGGAGGGCAGTGCTGGCAACTGGGTACCCCTCAGCCCGGTGTGCCGCCTTCCCCATCCCAGCCGTCGGTTTCCTCCATCCCCGCCAGATCACGAGTCTGTGCTGCAGGGGCCATGGGGCAGGGATCCCGCTCAGCCCGGAGCCTTTGCAATCCCAAACCCAAGCGTTGACGTGGGAGCATTGTTCGTGCAGCTGAGGAACCGGGAGAGCTTCACCCACCCTTCCTTTCTTCTTGGCACCGCCTGTAACTGCACTGCCTTGCCCTTCTCGACGGGGTTTGATTTGTACTAGCAAATCACTTCAAACGCTGAAGTCTCCTAGCTTTGCCCTTCTGGATTAATTTCACCCTAAAGTAGCGCTGTTAACTCGGGGTTTTTTCTTCCCCACCCACTGTACTCGAATCCTGGATTCAGTTTGGGGCCCCTCAC
Source organism: Dromococcyx pavoninus (assembly GCA_033558185.1). Taxonomy (NCBI): domain Eukaryota; kingdom Metazoa; phylum Chordata; class Aves; order Cuculiformes; family Neomorphidae; genus Dromococcyx; species Dromococcyx pavoninus. The sequence continues at coordinate 18,050 of JAUMJL010000786.1, forward strand.
TACAAGAAGGACATTGAGGTGCTGGAGTGTGCCCAGAGAAAAGCTATGAAGCTGGTGAAGGGGCTGGAGAACAAATTTTGTGATAAGTGGCTGAGGGAACTGGGATTGTTTAACCTGGAGAAGAGGAGACTGAGGGGAAACTTTATCGCTGTCTGCAACTGCCTGAAAGGAGGGTGATAGAATGAGAGGTAATGGCCTGAAGTTGCACCAGGGGAGGTTCAGATTAGACATCAGGAAATATTTCTTCACTGAAAGGGTTGTCAGGCACTGGCACAGCTGCCCAAGGAGGTGGTAGAGTCACCATCCCTGGAGGGATTTAAAAGACAGGTAGATGAAGTGCTCAGGGATATGGCTTATTAGTGGACAGGTATGGTTGAACTTGATGATCTCTAAGGTCTTTTTCAACTAATGAATTATATTATTCTATGATTCTGTCTTTTAAGGCGCAGAGGCTGCTGGCACACCGGAGACCGCAGAAATCCTTCTTTGAGGCGCTCATCAGGAGCCTGATCATCTTGTGTGTGGCGATAGCGGTGGTCTTATCGTCCATCTCCATCTGCGATGGCCGCTGGCTCTTTGCGAGGGGGCAGCTCTTCGGACTATGGCATTTCTGCACCGTCACCAACAGCAGCATCCTGAAGTGTGTCACTGACCTCAGCCTGGCCCAGGTGGAGGGGCTTAGCGTAGGGGTGATTCCCATAAGAAGCATGGTGTCCTTTGCTGTTGTGGTTGCCATATTTGGCCTGGAGCTGCTGATGGTGTCCCAAGTCTGTGAAGATGCCAACGCGAGGCGGAAGTGGTCAATGGGCTCAGTTCTTATCCTCTGCTCGTTTTTGCTGTCAGCCACTGGGGTTCTGAGCTTCTCCATCCTTGTGAAGGATCACCTCACCTTCACAGGCTTCACGCTGACCTACTGGTGTGAGTTCATTGCTGCCTTTCTCTTCTTCCTTAACGGGATCAGTGGACTTCACATCAACAGCCTCACACACCCCAGGAACAGAGTAGGCAAAATCTAGGTGCAAAGGGTGTATCTCTGCCTTTATGTAATCAACTTTGCCAATTAGACTGGAAAAAAAAAGAAAGTCTAATGAAGTTTGAAAAGGACACCATGACTTAAATTGTGTGTGAGGAGGGGAAGGATGAGTCAGTCAAGCCTGTGGAAAACATACCCACCCACTGGTCAGCATGGAGAGCGGTGCAACACAAGCAAAGCAGAGACCAAGACTGGCTGCTGCTGAAATGTGTTTTTCTGGAGTGGATTAAGGAAGAGGGCATCCTGTTAAACATGCCGAGGGGTGACAGACTGCAGTCTACACACATGGGCTCTGTTTTGAGGCTTACACAAAGCCTGTACTGCTATGGGTTTGGTGTTGCTGGGCTTTCCCCCATGGAGTCCGTAAAGAGTGTGACGCAACTTTGGTGTGTCTCGTGGCTTTGCTCTGTCTCAGGGACAGATGACTTGTGCCTGGCCATGCTCACTGGCACAGAGTATTGAAAATTTCCACTGAATTTCACTCCTCTATTTCTCTTTCAAAAGAGAAGGTGCCTGACCATTGATCTGGTCACCCTTTTTATTTCCTGCTGGTGTGCTCCCAGTGTTTGTCCTTTCCTCTGTATTTCTGAAACACCTCTGACAGAGGTACAGGGACGTGTGGCCATCTTGGGGCCAAGGATGGGAGAACTGGGTGATGCAGGTGTACAAGGAAGGGTTGTGATGCCTTTCCTGGGCAGCAGTGTGTGTTCCGGCACTTGTGGCTTCTCCCCTGTGGGACATGAGCCAATCAGTAACCCGAGCTGGCTCCCTCACAGCCCTCTAATGGGGCATTGCTTGTCCTGTGTTTTTTTTTTTTTTTGCCCCTTCAGGGCAAGAAGGACAAGGTCTGCAGGGGATTGTGGCTGGGTGGACCATGCTGAGAAAACCACACCTTCCAGGCTGTATTTTGGTTGTCAGAGTTTCCTGGTGAGGCAATGGGAAATCTCATCCTGTAGCTGAAAGTGTCCTGTAGCATTTCTCTTGGGAGGAGACAGCTCTAAAGTCTCCTGCCTAGTCTTAAAACCTTTTCATCCCTGGATTAACAGTAGGCCTGGGAAGAGAAGCTGCCCATGATTGCCTAAGGAGGGGCTGATGGGGGCAGCTCTAATCTGTTGCAGCTGGTGGAAATACAGAGAAACTTGAATGAAATTTTATTAAGGCTGGTCTTCCTCTGGCCAATGCCTGACTCAAGAGCTCTAAAATTGCTGTAGCTTTGAAGTCCCCTGCAGTGTTTGATGTATAAGGAGAGAAGAACTCAGCTGGAGACCTCAGAGATTGGTTGCCCTACATGTGTCCTCCCTATCTGACATACAAGCACTTGGTAGTCCACAGATAAAAATGTCTTTCAGAGTATTTCAGGGTTTCTGCTGTAATGTTTGTTTTGTATCCCTTGGTAGAACTGCTTGTATCTTTGTTTTAGGACAAATGTTTCTACATGTTTCATCTCTGTAAGCTTGTATGATGGCTGTTGAGCAAGCTTTAATTTCATGTGCAGCAAGTTTGACACAATTTTTCACCTGAAACAAAAGCATCATAGCACAAAGGCTGAGAAGGGTGTGTAGGTGAGCCACGAGTAAACAGCTTTGTGTTTGAAAGCCAGATGTTGCAAGTCCTGCCCGAGCAGCAGGGATGCTTGCAGAATATGCTCCTGTGGGCTTGCTTTCCTTCATGAAGACAGCTTCCATTCCTACACAGATTTCCATATCTTTTTAAGATAATACTCCTAAGCACCTGTTTTGTGATGCTGCTCCAGACCAGGCTTGCTCTGGACATGAGTGTGCCTGTCTTTCTGGTGAGGTGACGCATGGAGCTGTGCTACCCAATCGGCTCCTGAAGCTCATGCAATGTTTGGGGCTCTGTTAAGGCTTATTGACCCTCTCTTGAGGACGACTTATGCCCTTAACCTGCCTCTAGAAAACTGTACTGTGATTGTGTCTGTCTTTGTGAAGGTGCTTTAGATTTGCTAAATCGCACTGTCAAAGATGTTCTAATAGGCTGAACTTGCAGATGCTTGCGTGAACAGTGCTATTTACTTTAGTTGAGCTGCTTATCCCAGAAAGAGTCTGCAAGGTCCAGTCCCAAACTGTTGCACTTTGATGTTACCAGGTGGTAGAGTGCCTTAACTGACTGATAAACCAGCTATGGTGCCTAGGAGTGTCCATGCCGGGCAGGAGAGTTCCCCTACATGAGGTCAAAGGTGTCCATGGCTTGTCTGAAACATGGATGTTAACACAAGAGTGCCTTCTTGGTGACATCCAAAACTGGAAATCAGTTCTGTATGTACTCCCCTTCATGCTAATGGGAAGCTGTGCCCCCAGCTCTTTCCCTGGGGAAAGCCAGATGGAGTCCCAGGCTGGTGCCTCCTACTTGGGTTAGAGGGAGGGAGTGGACAATTGGCCATTGAGTTCACCCAAGACTGGGTGCAATTGTGAATGATTTTGGGATGCCCTCTGTTAGCTGAAGAAGAGGCCCTTTGTTGGGGGTAGGGTACTCTCTAGGGAAAATACAGTTACTTTTTTTCCAGCCTTTTTTTTTAGTACTGCTTGACTTACTAATTATGGGAGAAGATTTGTTCTGATGGATAAATACAGCAAAACAACAATGATTCTCGGGGCATCTTTATATACAGCAATGGGTAACTGTTCACTTTCTGAAGTCGGTGGAAGTGTCAAGCAACATTCCTGAAGTTTGTTAAATAAATTTCTTTCAAATAAGATAAATGTAATTCTCTCTTTTTATATTTAGATATCGGGGAGAAGGTTTAGGGGATGAGTGGTGTTTATATAATCTTCCAGGCTCCAATTCAGTGTGTTTACTCAGCTAGACCACTGAAGAAACAACTGCTTGGCGGTTTGCCGAGCTCCTACCAAGGGAGCTGAGGCCACATAACCGCTGCACCCTCCCCTCTCCATTCCCCTCCAGCGTGTCCACACCAGCCCCAATAGCCAACATCCTTTCTTGTCTTGCAAAACAAGAGGGGCAGTCAGCTGTGCTGCTTGGTGGGAATTGGAGATAACCTTGTAGGCTCTTAATGATTTCCTGCTGTTACATGTGCTCTGTTTACCAGCTAAATAGCTCTTTCCTGTGTCCTTCACCTCCCTTTTCCCACACCACACCCTGTGTCTGAAGCATCCTTGCTCTTTTCCCTAGCTTTGCTTATTTGGCTTGCAAGACTACAAATGTATTCATACAGTTTTTTTTCCCCTCAGCTCACTGTACTAAAAGCTTTAGTTAAACGTCAGGAAAACAGATTTCCAGCTTCACCATGGTAATTTCAAATAAGTTAATTAGCATCTGGTGTTCTCTTTCTGATGGGAGAGGTCATTGGCCTGTCTCAGATGGTTTAATATTTCTTAAAAGCAGGGTAATGAACATCACCCCTTGTTAATGAGCTGTTTAGACTTGCTCAGTTACTAACTTTAATTGGAAACTTGGCCACAAACCATTGCTTGTGGATAAGAATAAGGAAATCATGGTACAGGGCATGGTAGCTAAGGAGAGATCCTGGACTGTTAAGTCTATGGTACCTTCATCAGTGCTTGGAGGGACACCTGGTTTGGAGGCTGAGCTTTGCTTCCTCAGGGGAATGTGATTAGAAGATGTTTGCCCTCTCCTGCCTTCTCTTTCTCTCTGCTGGGGCCTATAGTCAGCCAGTAATGGCACTTCTAAACTTTCCAGGTGTCAGCTTGCACATGGAAGATGGACCTTGTTTCTGGATGAAAGAAAGCTCTGCCCTGCGGGGTGTCCTGGAAGGAGTGTTGGCTGGATTTCTGGGGCCTCTCACCTTCACACAGATGCAAACCCTCTGAGTTGGCACCACCTCCCCTGAAAGAGTTCATTTCAGCTTTGTGATGCCCACCAAGGCATTGCACAATGTAATTATTCACTGTTCAACAATAATGCTTTTTGCTTCAGATGGTTTTGCTGGGAACTTCCTTGTTGCTGTGTTGGGAGAGAAAATCCATTAATCACTTCCTCTTAAATTCAGCCTACGGTCTTATACCCCTGATGTTTGGGCTGCAGGAGCTGATGTCTTCACCGCTGGCTTGTAGAGCTGCAACTGGCTTCTCAGGGACCTGGAGTGAATAGCCAGAAGCTGTCACCAGTGTCCCCAAACAATGATAACCACTTGTCTGAAAGATACTACTGAAGTCTGATTTACTGATAATAAATGCCTGCTTTACATTGAATCATAGAAATCACTTAGTTGGAAAAGACCTTAGAGAACATCAAACCAAACTGTACTGGTTCACTACTCAACCATGCCCCTGAGCACCCCAACTACCCATCTTTTAAATCCCTCCAGGAATGGTGACTGAAGCACCTCCCTGGGAAGCTATGCCAGTGCCTGACTTCTTTTGGGGAAGAAAAATACAGCAGAGCAATTATAGAGAAGGGGAAGTTGGTGAACTCCGGATATGTAGTTTGTGTTCAGCCTGTGACAGCAGTTTCAGGCCACTGATGCTGGAGTCTGTGTGCCTTGCAACTGTTCATCTCCAGCTTTTTGCATTGCTTGCTGAGCTTTACTTCCATGTTCATCGTCACATGCTTATAAACATGTCAGTGTGGCCAGACATAAGTAACTCTTTTCTTCAGCACAGTTAACCAAAAGAGATGCCCAGCAAGGAAGGGTGGCGTTGCATCACCTGTGCAGAAGATGGGCAAGGTGAGAACCCATCCCACTCTGGTGGTGTTTGGCAGCAGCTTTCTATATCCAGGTGACAGCATCATAGTGCCTGGGGCTGTCTGCTTCTGACACCTGCCCTGCTGAACTTGCTCTTTCCAAAGAGCAGAGGACTCCAAATGCCAGCTGACATCCAAGGGATTTTATGGAGCCTCAGCTCTTTGTACAAACCAGCCCAGAACCTGATGCTTGAAGCAAATATGTAATACAGAATCTGTGAATAGTTTCTTTTTTTGTTATTTCAGGCAAATAAAATCAATATGGTAATGCAAAACAATAATTTATGCTGGAACTTTTTTTTTAAAAATACAATAAACAGCAGCATTTTATTTCAGTGGTTTGTCCCTTTTTCACCAGGACTCCTGTGCAAATAGGTATCATGCTCAGCCTGGGCTCCACCTGACTTTGTACCATCAATGCTGGTCCTAACTAAACAGCTGAGCTCTTACACTGACTTGTGGGAGAGCAAATAATTGCATCATATCTAATTAATTGTGTGTTATTATATCTCTGAATCTATATTTCTTCATTTATGCCGGAAGAAGGCATTTGCATTTAAAACAGAACAGCTGCTTTGGCTCTGCTGATAAATATTTCATTCTCAGACAGGGAACATACAAGTTGTTTCACTCTTCTTGGTCTTACCAGAGAGAAAACTAAGCTAAGTGTTGTTATACTTTCAGAAGTATCTAACTTACTAAATGCAGTAAGACAGAGTGAACCCCCTGAGAAGGCTGGAGACTTTGGCTTGGGTAAGTGAGCAGAAAGTGAGATCTTTCACACAAACATACATGGAGGGGCTTTCACTCCTCCCTCAGTTATGGGTCTGACCCTGCTTCTGCTCTTCCTTCCACTTGGTTTGGCTGAGTTTTAAAGGACAAAGACAAGTAAAAACCTTGCTATTTTAAAATAAGTGTAAAATGAATTTCTGGAAACCCTTGCCACTTCATCATTTTGTATTTGATATTTTTGGCCTGGTTGGAACGGAGTTCAACTCTCCCACAGCTGGGTGACCTGCACCAGTAGACAGGACTGACCAGGCAGGGGAGGCCAGAGGGAACCTTCTGCTGAGGTGCCCTTCCACGTGCCCTTCCTTGCACGGCACTGCTGCTGCAATGCCTGCTTCACCAGGGATACAGGCTGTGCACTCTGTTGGCACTGACAGAGAAGACAACGTTTTTCCCGAATCTCAGTGCTTAAAATAATGCTAATAGCACTAAAAACCTGCTTCTGCACAGAAAATTTAACTTTGAAAGCAACCTTTGAATTCCTCTCCCTGTTTGCGTTCTGGTAAAATGGCAGAAGATCACCATGAGGGTTTGCTGTGAGTAAAAGCTGGTTAGAGCAGTTTTGGCAGAGCGGTTGGGGAATGCTGCTCGGGCAGCCTTTGACATACCATACACGTTTTGCCAGTGTCTTACAGGTGACAAGGAGGAGGGAGAATTGTGATAAACACCACTTCCTTTCTGCTCAGTCACATTTGCTCTTGACAAAAACCAGGCAAGGATTGCCCCAACTGGGGAAATGCAGGTACAAAATCAAGCAATAGGCTTGAATGCATTTGTAGAATGAATTATTTAATCCCTTTCGAACTCAAACCAGAGAAATTTGCTTAGCAATTTTATCTTTAAGAACATGAAGTTGTAATAGAAGCTTGGATACCTTGTGACAGTGTGTTACAGTGCACAGTCTTGCAGATTTCAGCACGCTGAGTGACCACAGACTGTAAGGAGATTTATGCCAGCCTCTATGGTGTTGTTTTTCACAAGATACCCTGTACAGTCCACTTAAATTGAGTTTTAAATGTCCCGAGGGCTTTCATTGCTCCCCTTCAAAGACTAGTAGGAAAGTCTCAGAGGTACAGACACAATAGGGAACAGCCATCTGACTAAAGCTTTCTTGGCCACCCTTGCAATATCCTATAATAGTTTTTATTACCATTTCAAAAAAATATACGAAAATCCAAATTGGACCACTGCTATTTCTGAGATATCCACTGTTAGAAGAGGCAAAGGAAGAAAACTCTGAACCTGCCACCATCACTGGAGCATACGTGAGCAATGGATACGCAGCTGGGTAGGAAGCATTAGCTCAGCCTTGCTTTATATTCTCAGTGTCTGTCATCCTTTATCACAACAGAAAGACTTTGATTCTTGGTAAATTTTAGGGATGAATTAATTTTGCATTTCAGATCCATGAGCTGTGTTAAAAGAAGGCATGGAACCTTCTTCATACAAAATTGAATGTCCACACAACTTCAACAGCAGAAGAAATAGAGAACATCTAAATCTTAACACCTAACCCCTCCTCATTAGCCTGGCTTAGCCTGGGACGTGTTAGAGAGCCTCATGAAAAATGAAAGGTCACATTTAAGGTAGAAACAGCAGCTGAAAAACACTGGCGTGGAAAGAAACACAAATGACTGTGGCCAGAAACCCAAGGAAGAGCATAATCTTTTGGCTGATTTTACCTTGCAAAATAACTCTGGTGCTGCACAGGATACAGATGAACAGATGTGCTTCAGGAACCACTGATCTACAGCCAAGTCCTGCTTTGAGATATATACACAAGACTCCCAGCACGGTCCACGGGACTTAACCATGTGTATCTGAGCATGGAGGCATCATCCAGGCATACAGTGCTAAAGCACGCTTGATCTTTGGAGGGTTCCTCTCCTGTGCTCTGGTGGGCTCAACCTCACCATCTGCATCTCTTGAGTTAAGCCACTTCCTCCGTTACTTGCTGAGGTGCTGAGATGCTGACGCAGGTGTTTGCTTAAATGCCACTGCCTCCATTTTCTCTGAACTTCCAGCTGAACCTAGGTAGAAAGGTCAGAAAATACTTAATTCAGCTAGTTTATCTTGGAGCCCTGCGTTGCTGAGAGCAGTATAACAGGAAAGAGAGAGTGGGTTACCTTTGTCAAGGTTTAGATTCATCTATTTAACCCCCAGTTTAAGAGTTTAGGGTAGGGCCTGTGTCTTGTCACTTCTAGTGACACTGTTTTCTGGTAACCTGTTTTTCTGTTTAATTGTAGTGGAGCTATTTGCAGAGTCTATCTGGCCTTTGTGTTTGGTTTAGATTTTTTCAAGAATTTTAATTTTAATTATAAAAATGGGACAATTTGGCACTGGGTAAAAAAAATGCATATTTTTCTTTTCAAAAAACTTTTTCTGAACCCTTGTAAGGGATCAGTCGAAGTATCTCAAAGCCATCCTCCATTTCAAAGTGACCTTTTCTTCCAGCCTTAGGCACTAATGGGTTTTTTTTTTTCCTTCCAATAACCTCAGGATCTCACAGCTTTGGATAATGTTTCCCCTCCATCTCTACCAGCAGCATTTCAGAGTGCAAGTTGTTGCCCAGAAGCCTGGAAGTTATACAACTACAAAGGAAATGGTCCCTCTTCAAAAATCTCTACCTTGTGAGAGTCCTAATAAACTTGGACAGGAGACAGCTTTTGATAAATTTCCTCCCAAGGATCAAGCAAAGAAAATAGACATGGGATGACAGATAATGGCACCAAACATCAGAGCCAGCTGCTTGTCAGTATGTCTCTGTGTGGGATGGTACTCCCACCCTGTGTTCCCAGACAGTAATAATGCTATCTGATTTATGAAAGGGCTGCAATAGTTGAGAGATGAAGTTTGCATCTGGCTTGCCAGGTCTAGGGAATATTTCACGAGTGACATTAGATAGCTGGGAAGAAAATCCTCAGATAAACCGTGTAGTTCATTGCAGAACATATCCTACTGAATAATGAGGCACGCTTGAGCAATAAAGAAGAATGTTATATACACAAAACTCACCTCACCATTAAGAAAACAATAAAGTACAGCCACGACAAAGCCCTAAAAGATAAAAGAAACATGGTCACAGAATTGGAACTCCAATTTCAGCTTTTGAATATGGATGCAGCACCTCAAGGAAAATAAGACAGGCTGGTTTTGCCATTGGGACTCTGCCTTGTTGCAGAGTTATATATGACAGAGTTATTCCTCTTTTACAGAGTTATACCTTTTTTCTTATTTTAAAGAAATAATAGATTTTCAGATATTACCTGGAATGATCCAAGAGCCAATTCAAAAAACAGCTGAATTTCCATTGTGCCACTGCTTGCATCTTCAGGGAAAAAAGCGAAGATGATGTAATGGACCCCAAAGAGAGGGATGAGGAGGAGTGTTGACTTTGCAAGTCTCCTGAGAACAAAAACAGAGAGGAAAGTTGGTGTAGGGAAGCAAGAGGAGGCTGGGTGGGCTCACATGGCATGAAGTCATAATGTAAGGGACATACTTGTATTGGTTGAAATCACTGCTCCGTCCTTCAGGGGAACTAAGCTTCCTCATCAAAATTCTTAAAATGTTGACAAAAAGAATGAAATTAATCTAAAAAAAAAAAACAAAAGGAAGGACATGAAAAGAAAGCAAATAGCAAAACTAAATGCCCTGTAACCACTTAAGTAACTGCTAGGTATCAGTTGAGCCAGTTTGGGGAGGTTTGGCTGAGCAGGAGAAATAGAGGGACTGGGGCTAGACTGCCTGTGTCCCTGTCCCCATCCCAGTCCCTGTCCCTGCCTCTCCAGCCTGCCTGGCCACCACGGGCTTGAGTGCTGGCTGCTTTCCCTGCCAGCTTGCTGCAGCTTGTGTTATGGGGGTGATCAGGGTTTACTATCTGGGCAGTCACCAAAGCGCAGGGAGATGAGGCACACCCATCGGACCCCTTCTGGCCGTGGGTTTCAGACAGCCTTTGTGCAATCCAGCCCAAGTTTGGATGCCAGCAAAGGGGCAGCACTGCAGCTACAGCTTGCTGAACAGGACTGCAAGTACTGTTTGTTCCCTGCCAAAAGACACAGGTTTGGGATAATGGAGGAAAAGTACTTAACAGTGTGGATAGTAGAGAATCTACCTGAAGTTATTCTCATTTTCCCCCTCTCCAAGGGCAGATATCAGATAAAAACACTGATCTGCTGTTCAGTTTGGGAGAAGGTGAAGCAATAGCAGTTTTTTAACCCACTAGGTCAGGCATGAGAAGTGCAGGCTGAGCAGAACTTCTTGCTGATGAAAACTGCTTGGGATTCCTCCTGGGATTGCCCGTGGGCAGCACAGCAATGTTAGTTTAGGAGCACAAAGGAGTTTATCGGTGTTGATTTTTTGCCCTTTGAACTGCTAAGGACTGTGAGCTGTGAGAAATAAAGAGATTAGATCTGAATTCTGAAGGACTGACTGTTTGTTTATCTGTGGCTGGGGCCTTGTGAAAAACCTCTTTTAGGTAAAGAGGCAGAGTCATGCAGGCGGCTCCTGTCTTAGGTGGCTAAGTTGGACGGGATCAGGATTTTGAGGAATCTTGGGAGGGGATAGCAGGTGGTCCTCAAAAGAGAAGATTGTGCTTTTCACCTTGTAGAATGCCCTAGCTTTATTGGCATTTAAATATTGCTGAGTGGCTCCTGGAGCATAAGGGTTGATTCATTAAGAAAAACAAATGCTGTGGCTTTGTTAAGTTGATCATGAATCATTGGTGTGGTCTTCTGTTTGTCATGAGGGAGTGAAAGATCCCTCAGTGGTAAAAGGGAGCAGAACTTTAACCCACCATCTCTGTTGCTTGGGTTTCTAAGAGAGCCTGCTAGTGTTGCAATTTGTGTTTTGCAAACATAATGGGTCCTACTGGCAAAACAAAAAAACCTCAACCAACTCTTGGGTTCTCACTTGGAGTGTCAGCAAGTTATTTGAAAGTAATAACAGCTTGAGTGTCTCTGTACTAGAGCTTCAGATTGATCATTGCAGGGTGATCTGCTCCAGAGCATCTCAGTTGGTCAACTGTCTCCAAGAAGCAGCTCCAGCTTCTTGATATCTAAGGCTCTGAAGGTGAGCACCAGCAACTGCTCAAACCATATGTGCTGAGTATTCTTTGTACCAAACTGTTACTATGTGTCGCTCTGGCCTTGTACTGGGCAGATTCACACTGAGTTTCAATGCTTGCACCTTACTTGAGTGAGCAACACCATAGTAGTGTAATTGCAGTCCACTAACATACAATGTGAGCTGCTTCCATTGCTGAAAACAAAAGCTAATGGTCATGTAAGGCGATTTGGTTTTGGCTTTGCTGAGAGGGGCATTGACCAGGAGACACAAAAGCAATTGTACTGAAATGTACAGCCACTATGTTTCTCCTCTGGAGTCTTCCTTGAAACAGTCCAAAACAAGCTTCCACAAGCCAGCCAAGTTCATACGAAATCAACAGGATGTGGAAACCTGATCTTCTTCAGGCTTTTGCTTTTTGGGAGGACACTCTAGCTTTCCTTGTGCGCTTAGCTTCAGGGCATTAGTTACTGACTAAATCCTGCTGAGCAGAAGTTGCTTAAGCAGTTATTCATGTGTCACACCAGTTCAGGCACATGTCTTAGATCAGTTCATTAGCACACTTCTAAGGCATGTTGAGTAGATGATCTCTGACTTCACAATATTTGAAAATAGAGTTTGAATCTGCTTGTCCCAGAAAAGACTTACAAAAATAGACAAAACTACAGGGCCTCTAATGATCCACCAGGTATTGGCATCAGTATTAATGTCCCAACACCTGTAAAAATAGAAGAGAAGGTGCAGTCAGTTATCAAAACACTGGTGTCTTTTCAAAGCAGCTTAGTGTGTTTTGCACTTCAGATAGGCCCCTATTCCCTTCTCCTACAAAAATAATTTCCTGTTCTCACTTAGCTGCACAACATTTCTGACAGAAAACCACCCACCTGCACAGGGCAAAAGTACATCCTGCCCTTGAAGTACAAACCCTGTTCAAAATTTTGGAAAGGAGAAGAGAAAGGAATGAAGTTTCACTGATCAGAAAGTCAAACACAGATGCGGAAAACATCGTGGGCTGAATTCATACTTGAAGGCTACCACTGACCCTTGAAAAGGCTCAAATGAAATCTGAGGCTCTTCCTCAGGTTGCTCAGCTAGGGTCCAGGCTCACACCACAGGAGAGGTGTTTGATTTGCTCGGCTGCCAGCATTAGGAACAAGCAAGACCCTGTGGAGCAGCCTGTGCAGGTGCTGCAGGCTTCCCCTGGTGTGCCAGCTTCCCCTCATCCATGCGACTTACCCAATATTTTCATGGAGTTGTCTAGCAGTTGCCCATGCAGCCACAAACACCGTTGGGGCACCTGCAATTGGAAAAGCTAGTTACTGCTCCACAAGTCCATCCCAAAGGCAAAGCTAACCCATGGTTATTCTTACAGAAAGGAGAACCAGTACCCCATCCAAGGACGATGAACCACCAGAGGAACTTCCTTTCGGAGAAGAAAGAAATAACCAGGAGAGTGTGGAGGTACAGTCCCTCCACGAGGAGCCAGCTGTAGTTAGACATGATGCAATACTGAAAGAAGACCATGGTGAGCTTACACCCAGCCTGAGGAAAGAGAGGATAATTAGTTTCTGCCTGAGTTTGTATCTACCTTCTAACAAAGACTGGCCTATAAATAAATCTTGACAAACAGAGATTTTATAGCAATTAGGGGACTAAACGGGTGGCCTTGAGACAGGTGTTTACATGACAAGAAAACAGGACTGGTCCTGCTCTCGTAAATGGATTAATCAACTGCCTCACTAGCAAGAACCAAATGTGTCATGGACACATGGGTTTGGGTTACTGTCCCACTTAGAGGAGTTCCATTTTTACTACCTTAGTGTCAGTAGCGCTAGTATCAGTTTAGAGAAGTATGTGAATGTATTTGTCAGTCTTTTATTCATAAGAAAAAGGGTCAATAAAGACAAGTTAAAATTGAGTCAAAATGTTCTGTTCAGCTGCAAAAATCAAGCGAAACTGAGGTGTTCAAACAAACAAACAAACAAACAAACAAATAAATCTTTTTTTTTGTTTCCCTCCTTAATTCTTCTCTTTTGGTTTAAAGAGTTTTCAAGATATTTTGCTACCCATAAAAAGAAAAAGGAAAAAAAAATTTCAGAATTTGGTAGGTTCCTTTTCCAGGTTCCTTAGATGCAAATCTGTATCTTGTTATCCGGTCTGACATAAGTCAGCAATATGTAATGTGTTCTCGTACTTTTCCTGCCAGCCCCATCTACCAGGATCTAAAATAGATGTAAGAATCTCCACTCTGGTGGTTCACAGCCTGGGACACCCATGTTTAGGCATTTCTGTGCTGAACTCCTCTGTGGCCATCTAGTCAACACAATCAGGATGATGAATGCAAGTACTTACTTCAGACTGACCCAGATGCCTTTTTCTCCAATACTTGCAAGGGTATCTATAGCAGGGAGGAACTGCACCTGGGTTTCTGTGTGTATGCTCCAGCCTGGGCTGCTTTTATGTCCTCATGCCACTGTTATCCACCCAAAATGCCCCCAACAGGGAAATCCCAGCCAAGAACAACCAACACACAGGAGTGATGGAGAAAGGACTGGGCATACCTTTCCTCTCCCATAGACCCTCATGCTGAATGGAAAGCTGAGAAAGAGATTTCCTTCCCTGCACACTACCTATTGCTGGGATCCTGCTGGGAAACAGACTGAGACATGGAGCAAGCTGGAAGGTACGGTTACCGTGTATGCCCCACAGTAATTCGTGTCTTCAGAGGAAAACAAAACAGCATCCTTGATGAAGTTGGATGAGGCTCGCAAAATAAAAGACGTGAAGAGGTGCATGTGGATGTAGTTTCTCGTACAGCGAAGTCTTCTGTTACAAAGAGACAGAAGTATCCTGTGAAGTTACATTCCTAGGCAAAGTGGGTAGCTTGTGGCTGTAAACAGCAGTTTTCAATTCTCATGAATGCTAAACTGACAGATTAAGAACGATATTTTTCTCTCTGTGAAAGGAAGACTAATGCATTTCCCAAGAGGGAGATCCTGGAGAGGACCTTAAAAAGCTAAAGTCATATCCGCTCCACTGAGGTCCTAAAAACCAAGCAGGACGTTGCCAGAACTTCAACTTCACGCCAATATGCTTGGTCTAACCTCCCTCCTTTCTGGACTAACACAAACCCAAGGTGTTTATCCATACCTGGGTGGATTTATTTGCCTTTCCTGCATAGTGCACTTGTGCCTGCAATGTTTTCTGTATTGAATCTCCACACAATCTGGATCCGGAGGCTGTGCAGCCTGAAGACAAATTTGCAGAGTATTGGGGGTTCCTTCTACCCAGAGATACCACCCTGACACTGTAAGGGAAATTCTTTTCACCGAATAAGCAGCAAAGTACAAATTCCAGGTCATAAGAATGCATGAAGATAAGCTGTCAGATCACTGCTGTAGACCTGAAACAGCTTCCCAGAAGTCAGTGCAGCAGCACTCAGGGCAAAGTTTTAGCTACAGTTTCAAGTGGGGAAAAGAACAGCAGACACTCTGCCCGAGGGACACTGAAGTCATGGGAAGACCTCAGAAGTGAGGTGGTGCAAATGCCAGTCTGCAAAATACATCCAGCTACATTTTGGAAACAACAGGAGAGCACAATATGAGGAGCAACTCTGACATTTTCTGGGAGACAAGACTCAGAGATCATTTTTGTCCCTGTGAAGGTTTTCAGAAATACTTCAATTTTTAACTTGCCCCAAAAGCCAACAGAAGCATCTGTGTCAGCTTATATGACCAGAAGTCCTGGCCAAATGCAAACCAGAGATGCTTCTCCTCACCTGAAAGAGACCAGGACCGCTAAGGCTATTATCAGCGTCACGAGGGAGGTGCAGTATCCAATGGTGTACATGGTCTTGAGAGTCATGAAGTAGGAACGCTGTAGGGGAACGTATATTCACATTTTTACCTTTAACTGTCTGGTAGATATCAGCCCATACCAAGAGAAAGATGCCTCCTCCTACTTAACAAACAAATTTTCTTGTAAAATCAGCTACTGAAATTATTCGTGAGCAACCCTTTCTGATCATTTGGAGGAAGCATTTATGCTGAAAAATACCTGTAACAATAAACCCACAGTATCATTCAACTTCTCCTGAACATGATCCTCCCTCAGAGCCCCAAAACAGCAGATCTATGGTCACAGGCACTCAGACTCACTCTCGCCTCATTTGTTGTGTCGTTGACATTGTAGCCGCAAGCGATATCGGGTCTGGGATATGGATCTGACCAACCCTTGCTTGTACAGTTTCGGTAGATAAAACCTGTGTGGTAACAACAAAAAAAGACAAAACCAGGTGTGATCATTTCCAATTGTATCTTTCTTCTCCTTATGGCTTAGTCATCAACATGTAGGGTTGTTCCAAGAGCAAAAAGTCTATTTTCCCCAGGCAATGCACTCTGCATAGCTGGAGGTGAAACACAGCTGAGCTAATTATGTTGATACATGCCCAGTGTACTTGTTTGGATCATAGTATTGTTTGCCAACTCAGGGATGACTGTGATGGATGTGTTTTTGTTAATTGCAACATAAATAATATTGTTTGGTACATCTGGTGTTTCTTGGCTGGTATTCCAAGATCAGCAAACACATGACTTTCTCAATCACAGTTTCCTACTCTATGCAAACCTGATACTTTCCTGAACGCTCCCTCCTCCTTACCATGGCTTGTCATGGTCTGAGCAGAACACAAAACTTGAGATGGTCACAGATTTTTGGTGAGATTTAAATGAAAACTAAAAGGCTTGTCCCAACAGCCAGGTCTGGGGATTATTTTACGCTGTTGATTTCCTTGCCTGCTTACAAATTAAAGGCTAGGATGGGATTCCCCTCACTTAAGTTATCTGTCTGAAAACTGAATGCTTGGGTCCAACTGTGTCCCTCGTGGCTGTCTTTCTAGTCAGTGGAGAGAAAGAGGCATTTGCAGAATTCATCTCATTTTCAGACAGATATCCACAGAGGGCAGTTTGTCTGACCCACTTCTGCTGGGCCGTCTGATTTTTAGATTCTCAAAGCTGAGTGAGATGGATCCCCAGCAAGTTGCACATGGTTGAACAGGACAGGTTTCAACAAGTCCATATTCATGTTTGGCACTAAAGAGGAAGTGGGAAATCCTGTCCTACACATCTTACAATCTTACTGGAAGAAAATGACCTTAGCAGGTGTGTAGGTTCTGTGCTGAATAGAAACTTTTACAAAGAGGTAAAACCACTGCCTGCTGCCCTAATCACATTAACCTGTCAGATAGCAGCCACACTTTAGAAACATGGAGTGAAATCCTGGTTTTGCTGCAGTAATGGCAATGCTAGCAAGGACTCGGAGAGGGCAAGAAATCAGCAGCCCTTCTTAGCAGAAGCTTTGCCTGAAGGCATCATAAAAGTCTTATTTTTGCCCACACATTTAATCATAGGGACTCTAGGGCATCCAGTTCCTGCAAAACATCCCCACAGTGTTGAGGGAACAGAGAGAGATGCATATGCAGCAGTGTTTGGCACTGGTTTATGCTCTTTGGAGGCCTGTTTGGACCATCAGGACACCGCCACTCCTGCTACCTCTGAGCTAATTCTAGTGACCTGACAGTATGGCTGCACTTGATTTGAACTCACCTCTGTAAAACTGCAAGGCACAGCAAACAAGCTGAGATCTCCAAGAGGGAAGAGCTCTGGGTGTGTCAGTAGCAGACTATTATTCTGATGGTTTTATGAATATCTTGTTCCAGCTTAGCATCTTTGGAAGGGCTAGGTTTTCTATACCTAGCTGCAGTGCAACAACAGGAGAGAAACAGCATTCCTGAACAGTTCTTCCCATTCTGCAATGGCAGCCAGCAAGGGACTGATATGGTGACAAATTCTCTACTTCAGCTTCAATTATTGACACAGGAACTTAACTCAGAGCAGAGCGTTGTGCTTGTAAACATGTCTGTAACTAAATTTTGCCTGAGATTGTCAAAGTAGATCTTAGAAGAAGTGAAGTTCTGTGTTGGTGTGTGCATGTCACTGCGTTATGTGAAAGCATGGGAGATTATGCAAGGCATATTATACTCATGGATGTGAGCACTATTTTAACAATACTACTTGCTTATGGGTGACAGACACGTTGAGGAAACTGCAGCACGCCCACTTAGAGCAGACTCAGGGTCTGCAGTCTGTCTAGTGACTGGGACTTGGTGTTTACTGGTACCTTGGGGGCTTTTGGAATTGCCTGTGCAAGGGGGAACACTGGTTAAAGGTTGTGAAACTGAGGCCATTTGATGTGCCCTTCTCCCCTGCCTCTGAATCTCCACAATCATCACACTTTTCCTCACTTCTTGTCTGAGACACATTGGGCAGGTGAACTTAGGTTACTTAGTGCCAGAGTATTTTGTTTCTTTGGTAGTTTATGTCAGAAGGGGTCAGACAGTCTGGGCTGCAAATGCAAGTCTGGATGTCTGCACAAACCTCTACAGTAGTGGTCACAATTCAGAGTTATCTGTGACCCTTAACGTATGGGTCTGTGGCATTTGTGGCTGCCCATCTGCTTTGTAAGTGGTAAGGAGGGAAAACTTTTGCTTTTTTTTCAAACAAACAGATCTTTGTTTTTTCTTTTGCAAAATTGCTTCAAATCGAGCAAGCACTGTAGCAGTAATTAAATGCATGAATCACAAGCCAACCGCAGTACAAAATCAGAGAAGAATGTGCTATGAGAATGAGAAGAAACTATTGCTGACTTTGACACAAAATGTCAGATGTTGAGTCCAAAATAAGATGCCAATGCCAGTGGACCATGTCTTGAGTTTCTGTTTTGAACACAGTCACTCTGGTTATTGCTTATCAGAAGTGGTTCAGCTCTCAGCTTCTCGATAAGGAGGGCAACTAAAGTTTAAAGCTGTTAGACTATCTCCAAGATAGCACATTTGAGATGTAATTATGACCTTTGGATGTACAAATTCCTCTTTTTGTCCCCGGTTCGAAGGCCAGAGGCAGGGAGCGGTTCCCTCTAGTGGCTGTACCAGCAGGAGTTTCCTTTAATACATTAAAGGGCTTATTCAGCTATGCTGAAGATTCATGAGTGCATGCTGGATGGATTATTTTCTCAGCGATCTGTGCCTTTGTGTAATTTCTCCTGTCTTTAAACCAGATTATAGGATTCAGTGGGCAGCTACTCTTTATGTGTACAGAAAGTAGCACAGTATTTCTTTTAATCTGAATGGCTCATGTCTGATTTTATTTAAAGAGCACTAAGTGTTCTCCTCTGACTTATCTAATCTTTATTAGACAATCTAATACTTTGTCTCCCATTACTCCCTCCATAAAATGAATGTCTGCTTTTCTGTAAGTACTGGATCTCATTAATCTGTGTCCTATAACCGAAGAATGCAAAACCCTCTTTTGATTTGAATCATTAACTTGCTAAAGAGAAATGTAAGCACATTTCTGAGGCATTGTTGAAAAGTAGAACTGAAGAAAAGCAGGCAGAAACTCCTAGTTAATGGCTCATGATTACTGGAATAATTTTTCAATTAATTTCTAGCTTAGAAATCACAAACAAAGGACACTGAATGTTTCTTGAACTTATTTCTTTTTGAGCGAGTTGTTTGGTGAGCCATGAAACCTGAGTTCCCATGAATCTGTGCCACTCGTATGGAGCCTGTCACAGCCAAGGGATGAACGCCCAGTACAGATTTCCTTTTCACGGAGGTAAAAAAGAAATCTTTTCTCCCTACCTGGCTTGCTGTTTTGCCCAAACTTGTATGAACTTAACACTGTGTGCAGTTTTGTCTCCATCAAGTTTAGTTGAGACCGGCCACTGACTCTAAGAGTTAATAGAAAAAGAGATACATAAACACAGAGCCTGAGTGGAGAAAACCCTTTCCCTTAAGAAAAGATACTAAAACCCCCTGCTTTTCAAATTAGCATTTACTTGCTGCACTTTTCTCCACCTTGCTAAGAAACACAAAACCTTAAAACATCTTCCTACTTTAATTCCAGACTTTGCCACATTTGGCTTAGTGTTGGAACTGAGGCTGCTAAGTGACCATTGGTCTTTAAAAGGCGCGGAGACTCAATTTCACTTTGAATTCAGACCTGATAGTGGCACCACTGTAAATAACACATTTGATAAAAAACACTTGAGCAAGAAAAGCATGGTTTTAGTATTACCTTTTTTCCCAGTCAGCATCTGGAAGAATTCAGAGCAGCGAGCATTGACAGTCTGTCCTACGGGAGACGACGGCCAGCAGCTCATGTTGTCCCACATTCCAGCACATCTGCCTGGGGGGAAACAGTGAAACACCATGCAGCATCTCCCAGTGATGAAACACCATGAAAATTCTCCCCACAATGAAACATCTCCAAGCCATGAAACACCATGCAATATCTCCCAAGGATCCAGGCTGCTATAGGAACAAAGATGCTCAGCACTCTGAAAAGCAAGCTGGATGAGACAGAGCAAGTCCTACTGAGACCTCTTGAGACCTGGACAGGACAGGACAGAACAGGTCCTGCTTGCTTCAGTCCCAGCAAGCTCCAGGCCTATTCTCTTTCTGGTCCTTGACTCTACCAGTGCCTACTAGCCAGACAAAGAACAACTTGGGCCATTGTGAACTTTGCATCAGGCTTTTGGCTACCCACCTGTCTTCTCTAACTGGCTCTGGAAAGATGAAGGAAACTAGATGAGAAATTTTTTAGCTCACTTTCCAGTCTTTCTAAAGCTTTCACTTTGAGTCACCCTAGTGTTTTCCTTACACAATCCTTCCACAAACCAAAAAAACCACAACTTGACTAGGAGTTTAAACAGCTTCAAAATGATACTGGAGAAAGGGCAGAGAGGAATAGTATCGATGTCATCCTTGTACCACCATAAATATTCCTCTCCTTTTTAATCTCTCTGATTATGCCAAGACTGTGCTGGAGTGAGAAATGCGCGAAGCACACTCGCTGGGCTTTGCTGTAGGTCTCAATGGCTTTTCTGATGCAGAAGACCAAAACTTTGCCAAGCTCTGTCAGATGGTAAAAAGAAGAGTGTAACATTTACAGGCCAGGGCAAAACATGGATACACACCAATATTGTGGCAAAATCTGCCTAAACTTTTGTTCCTTCCAAGGCGAGGCCTCTGACAGTGTGACGTGCCTGTTGGAGGACCTGTATCAGAGAAGCCATTGATCCTGGAATCCCACTAGGCCTGCAGGTACAAGCTTGTGGCTCACTTGCCCTTCCTGCATCTTCTGCTACCTGAAGCCCCCATCAGCTTAGGGTCTGACCAACAGTACCTAGATTCACCCCATTTCCATCAGTTAGGTGCAGGGGCTACTTATTTTGAGCCTAAGCTTTTTGTGGTCTCCTCCTACAGTGAGGGGAGCTTTTCCATCTGTGCCCTTGTCTTGGCTATGTTGCCTCCTAGCAGGGTTGGTAAAGATGCATCAGGGAGCCAATGGTCAATAAAGCACAGCATGATGATGAACTCAACTTAGACATCATGCTTAGGTGCTAGAAGCCAGCATGGATGAATTCTGGCCTGCAATGCAGAGTGTTGATAGAGAAGACCTACAACTGATACCTTTCATGCTACAGAGAAACTGAAATCCTAGCCTTTCTTGTTTTGCTCTTCTCCATACATAGGCTAAAATAATTTAGCCTGGTTCCCTTTTGCCTCTGCTCACTCTCAATTATTTTAGTAAAGCTTCCTCTGTGGGTTTTGCAATGTGACAGGAAAAAGAGCCCACTGGAGCATACCAGGTCCTGGTGAGTCCTGACATGTGCTGAATGTCCTTCACACTCACTGAAAGCACAGGGGAGGAAGTGTGAGGGCTCTCTTCAAACATTTTCTGCTTTATAAGGCCAGCCTCCATTAGCTTGACAAAAATGTTTACATTTCCAGAAATGTATTGATTTCCTCCTACACAACAGTCCTAGTGCCTGGAAATACAGAGCTTTTCAGATCCACGACACCTCAGCTGTACTGTCCTCCCTGTGCCAATGTTTATAGACTTGTTAACCATTCACTTCAAAGCAATGGCTTAACTCACTTTGGGTGATATTTATGCCTAGCTGTGCTGCATTGTTTCAGTTATCAGACCTCTATGCCAACACTGCTGGAATAAAGCCTCCAAATCAGACTCAGTGCACAGAAAAACCTGGCAAAATTATGATGTTGGGATGGTGTCCACTCAAGGGGAGGAAATAAAAACCAGCTGAGCCATTCATCCACAGGTGGTCTTCTTGCCACTCCTCACGGAGCAAAGCTGGTGCCTCCAACCCATACCTAACTCAAGAGCCTCTTGGGTGGAGGCAGAGCACAGCAGCACATCCCTGACATCCCTATACTCTTTGGGACCTCCCTCAAGCAGCAAATAGAGCACTCTCCTAGCAGATATACATGGTGTCACCATGACCAGAGGTCAAAGACCTCCAGCAGCTTCCCTTCCTTGCTCCCTGCCCCTGAAAGAATTATCCCATTTTCCACAAAAAAAAGAGCATAACCATGACTTGGGTTATATTAATGTAACCTGATTCACCTGCAACTAATCCTGTGTGTTTGCACCATTTTCAAAGAGATGTGAGCACCACAACAGAGAATGCACCGTAGAAGCTCTTCCCTTGCTTTGCCCTCCTTCCTGCCTGCACCTGTCAAAGATTCTGGGGTCAATGAGGTATAGAAGGCGACCTACACCTTGCAAATCCACCTCTCTCTCTCCCATCATGGGCGTGCATGGAATTCCCAGAGCTTTTTTTCTTCAAACTAAAGTCCCTGTATGGGATTTTCCACACATGGACTTCAGACATGCAGATAATCAAAGGCTGGAGGTACTCTCAGGTGCATTATTTCCCACAATAAAAGTGTTACTCCATACTTTAGCAAAGGAACAAACCCTCTTTGAGTGAAGACAGCCAGAAGGAAATTCCTGTGCTCTCTCTTTTGGAAGCATTACTTGTGGAAAGACATTCGTCTTACTCCTGTTTATTTTTCTGATGTTTCACTGCCAGGGGAAGGTGTGTTTGCAGAGTTACAGAGACAGAGGGGGGCTTAGTCACTCTAGCCACTTCCAGTTTCAAGCCTTGTGCTACCTGGGTAGCCTTGAGCCCATAGCGTTATGCCTGGCTTGATCTGACTTGTAGTGTTCAAAGGGCAATTTTGACAGCCATTGGAAATGCTTTCTTCTCAAAGATTTAATACAATCCTATATTTTTAAATTATCTCTCTGTAGATTTGGGGAGAGGGGCACAGGGGCTAGAATTATCCTGTGTAAAAATCTCCACTAACGAAAGATTGTTGATTTGGATACGACTCAAAACTGAATTAAGTCTCTGCTGAGGAGCTACTATTTGACCAAGATAAAGGAGGCCATCTGTAAAACAGTAATGTCTGCTTTTGCCAGTGCTGGTCCACATCTGCACAGTCCTGTGAAGTTTAACTTGTTTGCACCTTCAGAGCTCTGGTGTGAAGGAAACGCAGATCTCAACATTAGAGCCATGTCACAGGATCAAAGCAGAAAAATAGGTAGGTTGTCAAACAAGGAAACAAACAATACTGACTTACTCATATCATCAAACTTCTTATATGCAATGAGGCAGATCTGTATTCTGGAGCATATGGCAACCTGCTTATGATACCCTGTCACTGCTACACGGGCATGATGTCCTGAAGCTGTGCTCACACCCGTCAGTCTGCAAGGCTCACAGAGGTAAAACAGACAGAGAAAAATGCTAGGCATGCTAAGAAACCAGACAATGTATGTTCCTTCTGAGTCCTACCCTTGTTGGACCAGGTCATTGTGAAGCAATTCTGTGTCTCCAGCACTCTCTGCTAGAGAGGAAGACTTTGATACTAAGAAAAAGCCCCAACTGTTGCTCCACACTGTAGCTTATCTCTGGCCAGGACGCCCCGCACACAGCACATCTCACAGCAGCTCCTTCATATTCCACACTGGTGAAGACGTCGCCATGACATGGTCCACAAGACCATCACCCAGAAACAGTTCACCTTAGTGGTGATGGCTGGTCACACACAAAAAAACAGTCACATCTGTTGCCTCAATCCAGCGTACTCTGAGATGCTGAGCCAGCTGCTGCCTGGGGGAGCTAACACTCAGTTCATAGGCAAGCTTCAGTAATTGCTTGCAGTAGTCTTTCTGACCCGAGACCCCTTGCACATGAATGCACTTGCTCAGCTGTGAAGGAAAAGCAGTCTACATAAGGAAGACTCAGTACCACAAAATCTTCCCAGCCAAAAAATTCCTTTATATGACGATAAAACCTCTCTGAAATGTGAAAGTTCTGTTATGTGACAGTAAGTTAGAGCAAGGAAGAAGCAACAGGGACCTTCAGGCCATGTGATATAAAAGTTGGCTGCTGGCATTCATTGATTTTGAAGGCAGCTATAGCTAAGTAGATTTGCACATACTGGGCTGACTTTATAGAAATATCTGTGTCTAAGTTGAGAAGAAGTCCAAATTCTACTCCGTCTGCAAGATTTTATTGCTGATGTGCTCTCTGGTTTTGAGGACTGCAGTTGAGCAGCTGAGTTAGAAGGCTCCTAAGACTCTTGCTATCACAGTTAGGTCAAAATCCCATTCTCAGAGCCTTATAAGAGATCTCACCGAGTTTTCTGCTCCTAAATGAGAGATGCACACAAGATGCATGCCTCCTATGAGACAGAATGTGGGAGTGTCTGATTTTGAGGTCATCCAGCTCACTTGAGAGCAGTTTTCACTGTGCACATTTATTTAGCTTTTACCTGAGCTCAGGAACAGATCATTTTCAGGGGTTCTGTTCTTCGCTTCCAGGAAGAGAGTCTCAGCACAGTTTTCTTCCTCCTTTTTCAGGACACTCAGGAGGTCACAAACAGGTGGGACAGCTCTGATCTGCAAATTTTAAAAGCAGTGGAATCACTTCCTCTTAAAACTTGTGTCCCCTTGACAGGATTTACCCTTCTTATGCTCATATTCCCCATGCAGCCCTATCAACTGATCATGGGTAATATTCCCCTGAAACACAGTCAATTTCCTTGAAATACAGTCAAATTTTCTAATTAAATCTGCAGGCAAGCACAGACTGAGTTTCTGCTTTCTCCCTTTTACTAACATTACTGTTATTGAGAAAAATGAATGTGTTGTTCTGCTAAATCAGGTACATGAGCAGGATGCTCCTCCAAAAGACTGCAGAAACATCCAGGACACTGCTGAACTCTCCTGGAGCAACAGAGAATTAATTACTCTTCCCTGACAGTGTTAAACCATAGACCTGACAGGTCATTTTCCCAGGCACAAGTGATCCCAAGCCTGTTTCACTGCTGCTGATCAGGAAGATGCAGGAGCCAACATGAAAGCAGGAATCTCACCCAGATTTTTGCAAGAACCTAAGTGAGAATTTGTCCTAAGGTCATTTTCTCACCTTCCTGTCTTCGTCCATCCTTCCTTCTCACCAAGTAGTGTGGAAATGTCAGTCTTAACTGAATCCTGGTGCACCAATTAAATGTGCAGATTACATTATATGAAGCTGGACCAAAAGAAAAGTACAAAGCAACTACCAACCATTAAAGTGGCATGTACTAAAAACCATTGCAGGACAAGGTCCCAGTTGTTGTGTCTTGCAGTAAAAAAGTACTTTTACCATTTCTATTATTTTACCATTTCTATTATTTCTTGACAATAAAAATACTGAATATAAGCGAGTTCATTATAACAAATTAGATAAATCCTCCCTCATGAACAAAACAAAAAATCTTTTTAAAATTCATAGAATCATAGAATGGTTCATGTTGGAAGGGACCTTAAAGACCATTTAGTTCCAACATCATTTAATTCCACCCCCTCTGCCATGGGCAGGGACACCACTATGAAACTTATATGTACTATGCATATGTATATACACACATATTAAAAGATTAAAAGGAACTCATCAGGATGTATTATTTGAGAAGTATCAGGTAGAATTTTTTAATACGCTTTGTGAAGGAAAATTTAACCCCGCAGCATGATATTTCTACTCAGCCTCATCAATCTTGTAGCATTGCTGATCACTTTCAGATTAGATTTAGGAGAGAGAATGATCACCGAAAACCTTGTAATGAGAACTATTACTTCTCTACAATTAAATTTTAGCCTAACAGACATCATCGACTACATTCCCACTCATTTTGTCTGGAAGTATTCTGGGTATTGTATTTATGAACAAAGTTTGATCTTTTCAGCAATGCATCATGCTTCATGTAATTGGTCTTTTCTGTTTAACTTCAGCATCTTTCTCCCTTGTCTTCGTGCGTCATGAAAGAAGTAAACAAAAAAACCATTCAGTTTTGTGTGATATAATGAATTTTCTGGAATCACACATGCGAAGAATTCAGACAAAATAAGCTATCATCTCATGCCAGAATTTAAATGCATTTTTAATCCATTTAATCTTTGAAAATAAAATAAATGCCTAACTGGAGCAACACATCTGAAGAAATGCAGTTGCATTCAGTAATTTCAGTTGTTAGCTGAAGGCTGTATTGGGTAATTTCTAAATATGGACAGATCTTTTAAATGCACATTATTTATGACTCTGTTGTTATCTATTTGATTACCAATAGTAAAGCAATTCAGTATGTTTTCAGAGTTCACAACTACAAATGTGACAGTTAAGACCTGCAACATACTTCTGCTGTAGTAGCTCTGTCCAAAAGTTGCCTTGAAAATATCTAAAAAAATAATATTAGTGCTGAGCATTTGAAGTGGCCAGCAGAACTGATCTGGTTTGCATGCTGGTCATTCAAGGTGATACAGAACATACGTAAAAAATAAATCCTTGCAATCACGCTACTAATGACCTCAGAAACAGGAAAATTCTTCATCTTAAGATAAGCCTATATATCTCATGGGCACTGTTTTCTTTTAAGAAATGTCAATCCTAAGAAAGCTTTTGTTCTAGAAAGAGATTTAAAGTCCATGTTATTTCTTTATGGCTAGAATGAGACCACATGGTTTTAGAACATTCAGCTGTGGAGACCTCCCTGGTGATCTGATAAAGCATTATTTACTTACATAAAATGAGTTGCTCAAGCAGGAATCTGGTGTAATTTATGCCTTACAATTACTGTTTTACCCTGCTAAGTGATGCCCA
The DNA here is from genome assembly GCA_033558185.1 of Dromococcyx pavoninus. Taxonomy (NCBI): domain Eukaryota; kingdom Metazoa; phylum Chordata; class Aves; order Cuculiformes; family Neomorphidae; genus Dromococcyx; species Dromococcyx pavoninus. Next base: position 44,691 of record JAUMJL010000786.1, read on the forward strand.
CCCTATTCTTCTGATCAGGTAGATACCAGTGCCTGGTACGAGACCCGTAGGTCACAGGGTTTTAAATCCAGAGGAAGGAGAGAGCCTCCAGGGCGTAAAACCCTGTTTTCCATAAACACTGTCCCTTGGTCAGTCCTTGCCCAACACTGGCATCCTACAGGGCAGGCTGCGTGCGAGCGAGGCTGTCGCAGGTCTGGCACGACGTGAAACTGCACTTCCCATGCCACAGCCAGGTATCCCTTGCTCCCCTACCGACTGTGCTCAGTCTCCCTCGTCTTTACTGTCCACAGCTGAGAGTAAACAGCCTGCCTCTGTGCTTTAAATCAAGGAGAAAAATGGGCTCATCTATGTGCAGTTTCTTTGCCTCTTCCTAAACAGTTCACTGAAACACCTTCAACCCATGGGCTGTCAGATTTTGATGAGAGGGCAAGATATCCTCATATTTTGTTTAAAGAAAATATAAGATATCAAAACCATTACAAACAGAAATAGCTGTGATAACTACATATCCAGAAAGGGCAGAAAGCCACAGTTTGTGGTATTGGTAGGAACAGCCAACTACAGTTGTTAATCTGTGATATGAATGAATCTAAACACTATATAATGTAAATAATATTTGCAGTCACAGGTTTCACAGCTATTTAATTTGAAAGTAAGTGGTTTTATTTTAATGAGGGATCTAAAGGAGAATAAAAGATGCCTAGTAAAATCAAAATAGGTATTTTGAAGGATTAGAAAGAGAACAAGTGGAAGGAGACGTTCTCAGCAGCACCCTGAGCAATGACATCTATTCACAGATTCTTTTAGGTAATATCTAAGAATAAGAAACCAAAATTACAAGAAAACCATCACAAACATTATTTTTATTGTGGAAGATGATCAAAGGCAAAAAAGTTTGCACATGCATTCACTCTGCAATTAAAATGTCTAGACAGAGCTCAGGTTTTCTCAGAGTTTGAACCAAATTCCCTAGTGGGACAAATAGATTGATTTTTCATTAGTTGAAATAAAACAGTGATTTTTCACACGTGCTGAGTTTGATCCTTTCTCAACTTCTCACACCCAGGCTGGACATATTTCAGTCTTAATTTTACATGCTTTCAAAATCAAAATAAGCATATCAGCACCTGGAAATCACAGCCCAGGTTCTGCTGTCCTGCCTGACCAGTCTGAGCACGTGGAGCTCAGCAGTAACAATCTGCCATGTAAATTCCCAGTAAAGTGATAGCACTAAAAGAAAGAAATCAAACTCTGTGGATCAAACACCACTTTGCATTCCTCCAGTCTGAGTCAAAGAGGCATTGGCAGCAGTGAGCATTCCCCCTTAGGGGATTGCTTGCTGGTATAAATCAGCAAAGCTTCTCTAAATGGTATTAAATCTTTTCTCCTTCATTGCAGAACCTGCTATGTTTACCAAAGCAAGTTAGCAATGCTGCTGTCTTTATATAGGTGGGGAAACTGAGGCATCCAGCCATCTGTCAATTAGCCCAGGAAGCTGTAGAAGTAAGAATAAAATTTAAAAAATCCCAAGTTCTACACAGACCTTTTTAAACAAAGACACCATAACTTCATGGAATAGAGGTGTACTTACTCCGACAACATGTAATTCCATGCAATTGGGAATAAATAGCTCTGAGCACATACCGTGACAGTTGAAATGGAGATGATCACCCAGATGGTCCACATAGTCAGTCACAGTCTGTTTCCTTCATCCCTTGCACACCAGAGGTCACCAGGCTGTCTGTATGCTCTCTGGCGTTGCTCCTTGCTCCTTTCACTTCATCTCGTTCCCTCCTCACTTTTTTTCCTTCTCAGCTTTGACCATCCTTATCCAATGTTTCTTTCCAGCTGCTGAGCACTAGAGAGCATCAGCAATGACAGGACTCCCTGTCCATCCTCCAAGCTCTCCCCCTCCTCTGCAGAAGTCTCCTGTCCCAAGAATAACAGCACTCCTGTTGAGCATGTTCCTACTATCGTCTGCCTCCACTCCTGGCTATTTTTCCACTGTTATCGATGGATGGCGCTGGGGAATGATCATTCCTCATGCTCCCATGATAAAGGACCAAGCAGAACTCCTGTGTGAGATGTCAGCTCCACGATGGCACAGGTGGGAAATAGAGGGGAAAATACAGCCCTGAAATAAGTGCCTTGCTGATAAATAGGGTTGGAGGAATGTGATTCAGGCTGTCTGCACTGCTTCTGCTCTCGACAGCTGTGCAAATGCCTCTTGCAGCAAGCAAACATCCCTGAAAGCCAAGAATCAGGAGGCTGGCAGAGCCTGCTGCAGGAGAGCTGGCTACCTGTGCCTCATACCAAGCCTGGGAAAGGGCCCATGTGCTTACCCTGGGTTTGGGCTCCCAGCTGCCAAGCAGGTACTTCCTTACGAAGTTCATTTGTAGCACAATAATGAATATGGCTTCAAGAGACAAAGTTTGCTCTGTGCAGTAGTGCCCTTTCTCTAAGCACTGCAGTCCTCAGCTTGGCAAAGTGTCTCAAAACATCTTTTACCATCTATTCCAATTTACCACCACTCCTCACCTCAGACAGGTGAAATATGATGAGGACTGCCCAGAATGCAGGTGTGCTCCAGCTCTACCAGTAAAGTCAATGTCTATGGCCATAAAACATACGGCTCATTACCTGTGCACTGAAAATCCAGGCATTTGATTAAGCAAGTCATCCGCTGAACAGCACAGTGAAGGAATCTGTATTTGCTACTGAGTGCTGCCCTTTCCTGTGCCCACTCTGACCACAGCAACTTTAGGTCATCTCTTCTATGTGCTCCTTAGGACAGCTGAATTGCAATGCTCTCTTGTTTCCACGCACACCACCCTGATATCCCCAGGGCAGAAGTCAGGCAAGCAGCAGGATTTTCTCTGACTCCAAGCTACGTCTGTCCTACTCAGCCACCTGGTTTGCATGTGCTGAGTGCCCAGCTGCCACGCTCACACAGCATCGTTTCTCTTACAAAGGGCAAATGTTTCAGTCTTCCTTGCCTCTGCCTACACTATACTAGTAGTAAATTTCATTTCTTGAAATGCTCTACTTTTCCACTGATTTTGGTTGAAATTGCTCAAAGGGTTAAACAAATTCTTAAGGGGGTCTGAGATGCAGCCAGACAATGTCATTACAGTAGTCTGAAGAAACCACATTGGCAATGCTGCATCATCTCAATGGGGTGCCAAGTCATTCTCTCTCTTCCTTTGGCTGAAGGAATATTTTATCATTCCATTCACATTGTAACAGCATCCCCTGAAAGCCACCACTCTTGCTTGTATTTGTGTAATCGAGGAAGCTTTGCTCCTCAACATACTTCTGAATGTGGGGCATTTTCTGAAACAGGTAATGGTTGCCCAGGAGTTTCAGAGAGACAATTTGGATTTAAATACCAATGGTGTGAATGAAGAGCCTAATATCTTGTGACCCTTCCATTATATTCATGTGCAGGTTGAGCATTTGAAAGAAGCTGGATGCAAAATAAAACCTGGAAAATTCTCACCTTGACTTGCAGCGCAGCAGATGTCAGCGCAGCAGGATAGACAACACAGGCTGGGAAACCAAAGAGCAACAGCAGACTATGGAGAATTATTACCAAGAATCCACATAGCCTTAAATGAGGTGTTTGTTTAAATAAACAACATAACATTGCACTGGACTGTGTGCATTCCTTTATTCCTACTCAGTATATCAAATACAAATTTGTCACAGCTGGAATTTCTTTCAAGTCTGTAATCTAAGCCAGAAATGAAACATCGGAATTTATTCATGCAATCTTGAAAGATTTTTAATTGTAACTTTAGGAGTAAATAACACAGATGACTTTGCTTTGTGTTACTCTGATTGTAGGATTGTTTACTTATTGAACACTAACTTTGATGTTAAAAATTTATTTAGTAATAGTTAAAATGTCCATCAGAGCTTCAGTCTAATAATTAATTTTTCTCCCTCCTTTGCTAAATAATTAAAATGTTTGCAATGCCTCTATTACAGCTTGACAATCAGGCCACATATTTTTCATCTGATATTTGTAAAAAAGAGAGAAAACTGAGGTGAGAATCACCTATTTAAATCCTAATTCACAATCTTTATTTGCAGACCTTAAAGCCCATCCAGTTCCAATCCTCAGGTACACTTCCCATTGGATCAGGCTGCTCAAAGCCTCATCCGACCTAGCCGTGAACACCTCCAGGGATGGGGAATCCAAGACTTCTCTGGGCAACCTGTGCCAGTGCCTCATCACCCTAACAAATTTCTTCCTGATATCTGATCTAAATCTCTCCTCTTTCAGTTTAAAACCTTTCCTCCTCCTCCTATCCCTGCACTCCTTGATAAAGAGCCTCTCCCCAGCTTTCCTGTAGCCTCCTTAAAGCAGTGGAAGCGCCCTAGGGGGAAAAAAAAGTGCTTTTTCTTATATTTTTGTACTTTTTGCGGCCAGCCCGCGCTGAGCCGCAGGGATGCTCCCCCCTCCCCGCCCTAGCCGCGAGTGGCGCAGCCCAGTCCGGCCGCAGCGGTGTCCCGCGCCGGCCCTGTGGGAACCCCACTCCCCCCGCCCGAGCCGCGAGTGGTGCGGCCCGGCCGCCGCGTTGCCCGGCAGCCACGGGGGCCGCGGAGGTGAGAGCCGGGCCGGGCCGGGCCGGGCCGGGGGATGGCGGGCGGTGTGTGGATGCCGCTGCGGGGCCGAAGCGGGGTCAGCGGGGGTTCTCTGCGCGCCAGAAGGGTACGGGGGGCGGAGAGGGGCCTGTCGCTGGTGCCCAGGGATCAGTGCAGGGGACAGTCGTTCAGTATCTTTATCGATGGTCTGGAGGAGGGGATTCAGCGCACCCTCAGTGTGCGGGTGACGCCGAGCTGGGTGGGATTGTTTTGCTGCTTGAGGGCAGGGGGCTCTGCAGAGGCATCAGAGACCACAGGATCACAGAATGACCCGAGCTGGAAGGGACCCACAAGGACCATCGCGTCCAACTCCTGTCCCTGCACAGGACACTCCCAACATTCACACCGTGTGTCTGAGGGCTTTGTCCAAATGCTTCTGGAATATTGTCAGGCTTGTGGCCGTGACTGCTTCCCTAGGGAGCTGTTCCAGTGCTCCGCCACCCTCTGCATGAAGAACCTTGTCCTAATATCCAACCTAACCCTCCCCTGGCATATCTTCCGCCATTCTCTCGGGTCCTGTCATTGGTCACCAGAGGGAGGAGATCAGCGCCTGCTCCTCCTTGTGAGAGAGTGGTGAACTGTGATGAGTTTTCCCCTTGTCTCTTCTTCTCCAGACTGAACAGACCAAGTGACTTCAGCTGCTCCTCAGTTCGATTTCCCCTTCAAACCCTTCAGCAGCTTTGTGTCCCTCCTCTGGGCACTCTTCGGTAGCTTTAAATAATTTTTATACTGTAGCACCCAAAACTGCACACAATACTCAAGGTGGGGCCACACCAGGGCAGAGTAGAGCAGGATCTGGACAGGCTGGATAGATGGGCTGAGACCAATGGGATAAGGTTCAAAAAGGCCAAGTGCCGAGTCCTGCTTTTGGGACAAAACAAACCCATGCAGTGCTACAGGCTTGGGGAGGAGGGTCTGTAAAACTGCCTAGTAGAAAAGGACCTGGGGTTGTTGGTTGACAGCCTTCTGAATATGGGCCAGCAGTGGCCCAAGTGGCCAAGAAAACCAGTGGCATCTTAACCTGTATTAGAAACAGTGTGGCCAGCAAGGGTAGTAAAGTGATCATAACCCTATACTCAGTAATAGTGAGGGTGGCCTCTGTTCAGTTTCAGATCTCTCACTAAAAGAAGGACATAGAGGTTCTGGAGCATGTCCAGAGGAAGGAAACGTAGCTGATAAAGGGTCTGGAGCACAAGTGTTATGAGGAACAGCTGAGAGAACTAGGGTTTTGATTGGATATTAGGAAAAATTTATTTACTGGAAGAGTGGTCAAGCAATGGAACAGGCTACCCAGGAAAGTGGAGTCACCATCCCTGGAGGTCTTCACAAAGTGCATAAATGTGGCACTTTGGGACATGGTCTCATAGGCACGATGGTGTTGGGCTGACAGTTGGACTTGATGATCTTGGAGGTCTTTTCCAACCTTAATGATTCTATGATTCTAATTTTAGGTTGGGGCCCTTTAAGGTCATTCAAGCCAGTATGAGGGTGTTAAAACAACAAAACAAACACAGTACCACTCCTGGTACTAATGATTCAACTTTGCAACTGTTGAATCGTCAAGTGTTGCCATAGTGTGGATCACACAACTGAACTCTGTTGTCCCAGCAGCTAATCAGCCTTTGTGCTGCTGCTCCAGGAGAAGGAAAGTGCCTTGTGAGCAGAGCCTAGCAGGAGGAATCTATACTGTCAGGCACTGAGTGAATTCAAGTGCATGCTGAGCTGTGTGCCCACCTTTCTATTCACGAAGAACAAATACAAAATTAAGTGGTTTCAGACCCCTTTTTGAAGGTTGAATAATCCAGCGTGGGTTCTGAAGTCGGTACTTTTTCCAAAAGTATCTTGTCTTTCTTTCCGTGCAGTTCTCTGGTTCATTGGAGAGTCAAGGGCTACATGCTATGTTTATGAAGATAATTTCTTGTGGATGGATTGTGCCTGGTGTCCCTATTGTGTAATGTTTGCACATGTCATTAGAGAAGTTTATGTTCTGATAACTATGCTTACTTAACACAGGACCTATAATACCCTTGGCCTGTGTTTCCAGATATCTTCACTAAACAAATAACCCAAATGATGCTATCCAAACAAAAGATTCAAATGCCAGTTTTCTTACCCCTCCTGTTGATGTTTAAAAATTTAAAATAAATCTGCAAGTTAACAATTTAAACACTCAGGAGAGATTGGAAGAATATCCCTGCAGAAATTGGTTTGGATAGTGGTAAAACACTGGCTGGATGGCTGAGCCCAAAGAGTTACAGTGCATGGAGTTAAGTCCAGTTGACAGTTGGTCACAAGTGGTGTTCCCAAGGGCTCAGTGTCAGGGCTGGTTATGTTTAATATCTTTATCAGTGATCTGAATGAGGGGATCGAGTGCTCCCTAAGTAAGTTTGCAGATGACATCAAGTTGTGTGGGAGTGTTGATCTGCTTGAGGGAAGGAAGTCTCTGCAGAAGGCTCTGGACAGGATGGATCGATGGGCCAATGCCAGGTGTATGAAATTCAACACCACCAAGTGCCGGGTCCTGCACTTCAGTCACCACAACCCCATGCAGTGGTACAGGCTTGGCAATGAATGGCTGGAAAGCTGCCTGGTGGAAAAGCATGTGGGGGTCTTAGTCAACAACTGGCTGAACATGAGCCAGCAGGGTGCTCAGGTGGCCAAGAAGACCAACAGCATCCTGGCTTCTATCAGCTGTGGTGTGGCCAGCAGGGATAGGAAAGGGATCGTCCCCCTGTACTCGGCAGTAATGAGGCTGCACCTCAAATCCTGTGCTCAGTTTTGGGCCGCCTCACTACAAGAAGGACATGAGGTGCTGAGGCATGTCCAGAGAAGGGTGACAAAGCTGGTGAAGGGTCTGGAGCACAAGTCTTATGAGTAGCGGCTGAGGGAACTGGGGTTGTTTAGTCTGGAGAAAAGGAGGCTGAGGGAAGACCTTTTCACTGTCTGCAACTGCCTGAAAGGAGACTGCAGTGAGGTGGGCATTGGTCTCTTCTCCCAGGTGACAGGTAATAAGACGAGAGGAAATGGCCTCAAGTTGTGCCAGGGAAGGTTCAGTTTGGATATTAGGAAATATTCCTTCACCGGAAGGGTTGTCACGAGTTGGAACAGGCTGCCTAGGGAAGTGATGGAGTCACCATCCTTGGAGATATTTAAAAGGCACATATATGTGGTGCTTAGGGACATGGATTAGTGGTGGACTTGGCAGTATTAGGTTTACAATTGGACTCGATGATCTTAAAGGTCTTTTCCAACCTAAATGATTCTATGATTCTGTAAACTTTCTCTCCTTCTCTGTACTGGGAAACCCGAAGGAAGAGGAAGATGGTCCTGAAATCCAGTGTCCACAGTAAGCCCTAGAACAGATGAACATGCCTGAACTGCAGGGTTGTGGTGGGAGCAAGGTTTCTTGGAATCACTCTGTCCTTGTAGTTAGCACACACACCATAATCTACTTCAGTAAGAAAAAAAGGTAACTCTCTCTCCTAAATGTTTTTAGGCACTTTTAGGCAACAGATGTTACCAGTACGAGGAAAGATATTTTGATTATCGTTATGTTATTTTGATTTGCTCCCAGGTGCTGAGGACTTTCAGTACCATTCTGACTCCATTTCTGTCCTAACATGGACATGGTTCAATCGGTGTCCACAGAAATCACGATCAATAATGAATCCTTCAAGAAAATGCCCAGTGTCCTTCTGGGCAGCCTAGTGGAGGAACCTAAAAAAAGACAGGATGTCCCCAATCACTTGCTGGAATCAAGTAAGTTTCTGCTCTCTCACTGTTCCCCAACCTTGGAGCAATCTTAGCAGGCACTTCACTTTTCCTTTTCACCCCCACAATTCAGAGGCAAAACTCCTATCCTATTGCTTAAATTGCATCTTCCTGTGAGCCCAAATTATAGGAAGGTAGAAGGGAAAGAAATAGTGGCTGTACTGCTCCTGGCTGACTCTAGAGTTTTGGGGTGGCTTGTTGAAGCCATGATGTCAAGACATAAACTGGTGACAGGATCGTGGTTCTGCTGGGGCAGTAGATGCTTAACCTTCTGTTTAAAGAGATGTGTCTGCTTAACAAGGGAAATAATGTTTGCGCTTTTTTTCTGTAATACATTGGGTGCAACATAAATATACTTAATCAATGTAAGTAGCAGTCATCAGGTGTGTTTCTTGTTCTCTTTGTCTCCGTGTTTTGTTATCTGTCTCTGCAGAGATTTATTCAGAACGTCAGAAGAGCAAGGTTGTACAAGCTGAGCCTGCTGTGTTACACTATGGAGGGTATGAAGTCGGAAAGCATCACCAACAGACACTGGTAAGTGTCAGAGCAGGGATCCTCCTGGGGCTTGGAAATGGATGACAGAAGCCAAGTAGACTGCTTGTGGTCATGAGGCCTTTTACTCTATGAAGTGCTCTAAAAAGCAGCACTTAAAATCAGTGGCCCTGTGGTAACAAAACAGATAAACACCATGCTGTGTGCCTCACTGTCCTTTGCAGTCTCTGTTTTACTTCTGTGTTTCCTGTGCCTGTGAGCAGTGTTAATGATGTGACTTGCACATCATGAATGAAGGCTTCTTGCTCCAACTCTATAAGAGACTGCTTTCAAAATGTACTTGGTTCATCATTGTGTCTACAAAGATGTTCACTGCTGGGAAAACTTTGAAAGCACCTCAGGCCTTCTGCCAAGAGCAATTTGATCTAAGTGGAGAAACTCAGGGCACAGGTTTGATTACCTTTCCTTGTGAATAGTTTAGGTATTTCCTTTTCTTCTCTCTGCTTTCCCTTTGTCTGCATTCTTTATTCATGTGGTGTTTTGAGGTGAGGTAGAGTGATTATGGTGGGCTAGGTCTTCCAGATAAAATGAAAGTAAAGAAAATGCAGGAGGCTTTACAGGCTAAACTGTCACCATCGAAGGGTTTTCTGCCTTATGATCCAAAACAAAACAAGGAAATATTACATAATTTCTGTTGATTCAGACCTCTGTAAAAGAGAAGTCAATAGCTTGTGTCATTTTTCATTCCTTTTGCACATTAGCAAAACAGGAACTGAATTTGATTCAATGGTAGCATCTTCTTTAACAATACTAACTGATATTCCTAGGTAAGGAGTTAATTATGACTTGGTTATAAAGAATAAAAATGCAAGTTTCACGTAATTTTCTTTTGAACTCAGAACATATTCAAAATTATTTCTTCTAAAGTAAAAATTATTCCTTCCTTGTTTAATACAGCTTCTTTGCTATGTATAGTCTTACAGAAAGTACAGCTGGTCTTCTCAATTGACCTCTTATACTGTAAAGTGTTTTTTGGTTTTGGTTTTCTTTTGTTCTATAGAAGCTGATAAATATTTCTGATGATGTAGTAAGCCTTCACATAATACCACCCCAGACAAAGTATTTTCAGATCAAATACAGAAAACTGGTAAGTGTCAGAAAACCTTCATACTGCTCTTTGCGTGCACCAATGGGTTTTGTGTCATATAAGCAGCTTTTACATATGTTCTATTTTATTTTGGGTCATTTTCTAGCACCGGCTTCTCCCTGGCTTGTCATATGTGGTTACTGTTGATTTCTGTCCTGATAAGTGGCAGTATTACTATGACTGCATCCGAATTTACTGTCAGGTGAGGACTTATTATAAAATATATTTACAGTTTTAATGGATGGGAAAAACTATTAGGTAATGATGATAGTGATAAAGTAAATCACAGAGTAGCTGAGGCTGGAAGGAACCTATGGAAGTCATCTGGTCCAATGCTGAAGCACAGCCACCTAGAGCTGATTGCCCAGGACCATGTCCATACAGCTTTTGAATATCTCAAAGGATGGAGGTTCTACAGCCTCTCTGGGAACCTGTGCCAGGCTCAGCCACCCTCACAGTGAAAAAGTTTTCCCTCTAGAAGCTACAAATACCACATTTCAGATTAATAATTCCTCTAGTGCCTCCTCGTAGGGACTAAGAGGTGCTGAGTTGCCTCAGCTCTTGGACAAACGAAAGCCCAGGGCTCAAACACCTGTATACACGTCACCAGGTAATGTTGGTATTTTAAAAAGCCTTGAAAGTTTTCCACGTCAGACTTTTCTTTTCATGTATTTAATGACACTTAGATTTATCTTGTTATAGACGTAAAGCCCAATACGTGAACAGCATGCCCTGCTGCGATAAGAAAGTAGAATGCTAATTGTAAGGGTATGGTTAATCTCCTGGAGCCACATGGGTTTATTCCCAGTGAGTCTGGATTGGAGCAGTTCATTTTAAGCATTTAAAATTTTCCCCTCTGTAAACATCCCAGAGCTGTAGGTAGAATATCTTCCTTATTCTGTTATTTGTTACCAGTAGATCAGTCTTTGTGCCACACTGATGTAATGTCTTAGCTGAACAGGCTTGAAAGAGCTCTAGATAGTTTCTGAAAGCATGGAAAGACAGATGGATACTGAAAACAGGTAGAATAACAATATCCTGAGGGGCAACACAATGATGATCTTGAAGTTGCTTTATGCCCACTTACTGGCCAGCTACTATAGAAACTTCCACTTTCCATAACATTTATTCATTGTAAGAGATATATATTTATCCCCCTTTTTTTTCCAGGGAGAAGACACATTGGTCATTCCTGTGCATGCTTACCCTGCTGTGAATGTTGTAGAATTTCCATCATTTATAAATCTGCCTGATGTATCAGTTGGTAAGAGGTGAGTTAAGGACAGACATTTGTCCACATTTTGTTAGAAATGCATAAAATCTGAAATATCTCATTTTTCTCTCTTAATGTCTTGGAAACTTTAAAGAAGTCAGCTACCACCTGGACTGCAAAATAATTCTGTATTTGAACTGTTTTAACCATACATTCACTGGAAAGTAAATGCTGTGCAAACTAAACATATACATAGATGGAACTGGAGTTTCAGTCCGAACTGGTGCTGACTTACTTCATTCATCGTATGGTGAAGCAATAAGGCTGCTGTTCATAACCTGTACACTCCAGGTGCTGTGTCTTTTTAGCATTAGTAAGTCCTAAGTGAATGGATCTTTCTTTCAAGATGAACAGTTCTGGAAATAAAGGTACGAGCTGGTAACGGTAGGTGTAAGTGATAGCAGATAGCTAACCTCAGTCCAGAGATGGATCGGTCACTAGATTTTCTTCTTCTGATTCAAAATTTTTAAAGTGATCTTCTGATGTGGAGCTCTAAATGGCATAGACTTATCTTACTCTGTCTGTTGCATAGGTGTAATGCTGACTGTTCTCATGAAGTAATCAGTAATAATTGTTAATAGGAACCAGGGAGGGGAAAAGGAGAAGGGAGATCCTGGAAATTCACACCTAGCTATGTAGTATATTGTCTATATTAGTTGAAATTATGGTGATTTGTGTTAGTGTAAAGATTTGAGTGAATTCTAGGAACTGAAGGTCTTATCAGCTAGGTTTTGTCTTAGCCTATGAGTTGGAAGTAACTAACTCATGGATTTTACTAAAACACAGAAATGTGAATAGGCAAGGCACATAAAAGGAAAAGGTAAAATGAGCCCAGCATTGTAGAATGAACATTTGTGTCTATTTATTTGTTTTGTAATCCACCTTCATCTGTTAAACTCTAGTGAATCCATCAGAAACGATGTTACATCTTTCTCACAGGACTGAACATAACTCCTAATTTCCAGGCATGATGTGATTCTGTTTATTTGCTTCATTTTAAGAACAAGTGCTGAGGTGTACAGAATTGTCAGTCTCATAACACAGAGAAGAGATTAAACAGAGTACAGAGTACAATTTTAAATAATGTGAAAATTTTTCAACATAGCAGGGATGCTCAAAGATGCCCCAAGGGATATGGAAGAGTTCCTGAAGAGAAAACTGATGTTTTCAAACTGTAATTTTTTATCAGTGTATTTCATCATTGGGTTGTTACAAAACTTTCCTAAAAATGAAAACTCTCTGAGATACCTGGTACTGTACAGAGCCCAAGGGACTATGGGCTCAATCCATAACCCACTGAGGTCAATGGAAAAACTGCCTTTTACTTCCATAAGGTAGGATAACACCTGTATTCTACCACCCAGCTTTCTCCATAGATGAATAGAAGGTTCATCAGGCAATAGGCAACAAAACTGTCTTGGTTTTAAGGCACTTTGATTACTGTAGAAGCTACACCAAACCTTAAAACAAATTGCCTCCCCAGTCCGCTGCTACATCTTCTTCATGAACAGGTCATATTAAGGCAGGGAGAAAAGGACTTTGCTATGATTGTTTATTTCCTGAGGCATCTCAAAATGTGCTTTCCAAAGGAACACTGTGTATAACATGCATTCTTTGCTAATCAGCAGGATAGGATTTCAGTCAGACAGTTTACAAGAACCAGAAATAAGCCTGGGTAAATTGGTCTTGATTTGTAAGATGATGGATTGTGGTACAACAATGCTTTTGTGTTTCAATTTGATACATGAAAATAGCTGCATACAAAAGCAAGACAGCTTGAAAAGATGTGTGCTAATACCCCTCGCACAACTAGCATGAGACATAAAGGGCTTTTATGAAAGTCACGCCACGACATTATTACATTTGTGGTGGTTAAAGTCCAGTCATTCTGATGTGCTGGAGTTTTCAACACTTTTGAAAAATGCAGAGTATTTTTCTCATCGTCTTCCATGAGGAGGGCAATGGGAGGCGGCTGATTTCTGGTTCTGTACTTACTGTTCTCATAGTTTGGATTGTTTGTACTTGTGAGATATTGCAGTTTGTAAGAATGTGAGGGTACACAAAATCAACTTCTAAAACACAGGTTTTATACATTTTTCTGGAATCAGATTCTGTATAGCTAGGAGGAAGAAATCAAGATGTAAAATACCCAGCATTCAAATTGAGATTTAGCTCTCATTTCCTCACTGAGTGAGAGATCTGAAATATTTTGCTGTTTTAGAACAACAAGGAGTGACTGTTTCCGCATTAATAAGTAACGCATCCCTCTGAACACAGATAAATTCAGTGCATGTTGTGTATAATATAATTTTCCAGCTTATAATTGATCATCAACTGTAGTTTCATTAATTTTTCTTCCTTTCTTTTCAGTAAGGAGTATGTTATCCCATTGCAGTGCAGCTGTCCAGTAGATTTTGAATTCCACGTTGATTTTATTCAGCCCCACAGAGCCTTCACCGTCCAGCCAACACATGGTAGGCTGAATTTATTTAAAATTCTAGGCATTAAAATCTAGATTTATTGAGTGTGATTATTTGTGACAGTGTATTCTGTGCGGTACAGAAAAAGCCTTTGCCCCAGGGTGTTTTCAAGTGAATGCAAGCTGATAGATGTCATATGCAGCCTCATGACAAATAGCCCTCTATGACTGGTAGATTTCTTTTGTCAATGCCCAGCTACAGACCTCTGGCAAAATATGGGACATCCCAAACTGTTCATCCAGTCTTTGTTAGTTCCTTTGGAATGGAGAGAGGGAGGAAGCCTGGCATTCACTGCTTTATCACACCTTTCCCCAAGGACTGTCTGGCTCCAACCCTATTAAAGGAAAGGATACCTGTCTTTGTGGAGTAGGTATGCATTGTATTGCTTGACTGGGAGCACAGAGGAAATAAAAGGTGAACTCTGCTCTATCAAACACATCCCTGTTCCTGTTTTTCCTTAGTGGTCTGGTAGAACTTGATAGAATTGTGTCTGTTGCTTCAGGAGCTGTTACAGAGGTGGGCACAAACCCCACCGCTGGAGATGGGAGGGCAGCAGTGGGTGTTAGATTCAGTCTAGATCTCTGTGTGTGGGCTTTACAAGAGGCAGGGACTTTCGGATACTTTTGGCTCAGCTATTTTGTTGCGTAATACTGGAGAGGGCTCTGTCTTGAGGCAGATGTAACTACAGGCAGCTCAGCTACTACTGGCAGATGTAACTACTGCCAGGTGCCAGCAGAAGCACGTAAGTGCCCAGGTGATCTGACAAAATTGTATGAGTGAGTGAGACTTGACTGCATAATTCACTTAAGCAGTCTGGTGCATTCTATGGAAATACATGAAGACCTAAATAAATAAAAACCTTAATAAATCTGTTGCTTAGTGCCATTTGTGATGCTGCCATTTTATTTTTTATGCTGTTCAGTAAAAGTTGCTGTTGTTCCTGTATGTACAATGGTTTGAATTTTCCCTCTTGTGAGATGGATTTTCATTTTTCAGAGGCAATAGTTGGATTCTATCAGATGTGTGGTTCACAAAGATGAACTGCTGCTTGTTTTGGGTCATTCTTTCAGGATAATATTCTTTCTTACTTTGTGCTTAGAGAAGTTTTGATATATCAGGAGAGGAAATGAACAATATTACAATTGAGTAAATCCAGGGAGAAGGTGTAAAATTAATCAGGAAGCTTTTGGGGTTTTGCACAGTCATAGACAAAGTGGCTGAAACTATTTCATGCTTTCTAAGTTGGTTTCGTTCTTGGGAGAAGGGAGAACAAAAATATCCCAGATAAAAACATCAATCCAGTAAAAGTTAAGTAAGACGTTTTGGTAGCTGGAAACTCTGAGTTGCTGAAGGACATAGGAAACAAGAAATTTCAGCTCCTACTCAAGTTCTTATGCACTGAGATCAGTCTAACAAATTACACACATAAAACCTCAATGAAACTAATTGGTGCTTAAAACTACAGGATGCAGAAAACCAGGCAGAGGTGAGAAATTAATATTTCTGATGAGCTGAATAAGATTCTGTTGCAGAAATGCTGGGGAGCATCAGGGCCTGTATCCTGGGATTGCACTGAATGTTTAGGGGTATGAAGGGTGTTAAAGTGGTTGAGAAAATAGGTAAGAAAGAAATAAGACCAAGTAGAGACAAGTAATGCATCAAACCCAGATGATTCCCCAAACTTGGAAGGGCACGGTGGAATATGTTTATAAAGCTTTGCTCATGAAAGCAGGAAGTGCCAGTGACTTAAGAATGTCAGATGCAAATGAAAAATTTCTACATGCAAAGAATCAATCATTTCACATCAGTAGGAAATCTTATAGTCTTACTGTCAATTCTGCACTATTGCAAAATATCTCCCATTATCTGGCAATTTATTTCCTGAAAGACACTTTGAGACCTCAGATATTTTCCAAGCCTACTGCCATCCCTTAAGACATTAATATTATTAAAAAAAAAACGTACTTCAGAAGAAATTTCAGCATACTTAGGTGGGCTCACACTGGAGAGACTCTTATTGTTTCTCTCCTTTAATAACAGGAATCATTCCAGGCAACGGGAAAGCAGAAGTAACTGTGAAATTCTCCCCACTTGAGTACGGAACGGCACGAATGACAATGCAGTTACAGATTTCACAGTTTCACTCAAAACCCTACGTATGTGTATTCACAGGAACATCAACACCCCATTTGGGTCTAATGTACGTGCAGCTGACTGATCCTTGAGTGGTTTTGTGCGGTTCTAAAAAAAATACCAATATAGTAGGATTTCATGCCATTTTGTTGTTATCGTTTCAAACATTTGCATCTGTGGAGACTTAAAATGCATTAATGTCGTTTGAGTATTAATACGCGTACCTGTTCTCTTACATCGTTTGCTCAGAATGCTCTTATTCTTTATGAAGTGAAACTGTACCAAAGTAAAAATGACAGAAGTTACACATCCTTAAGGAGTTGTTGAGTATCCTCAGCTTCTATCATGGCTGCTTTATGTTATTGTTGTTGCTGAGGCCTTGCAAGATACAGGGTGTTTTGAGCATTAAGTCTTTTGGACTGTACCTTATCTTTCATGAACTGTGAAGCTGGCAAAGTTAGAAATTTGTAATTTGGGAGAGAAATTTCCAGTCTCCTTGTGTATCTAAAGGGGATGTAAATGCATGTACTAGACTTCTGTGCCACTTACAGTCTACTTACAAGAGCAATATCTGTCCTTCTGATACCTAGAAAAGATCATTTTGACAAACAACGAAGTCATCCAGAGAAAAAAGCTTCGTCTGCAAGAAAATTCATGGTGTGGAGAAGAGACCAGTTCATCCAACCACGATTAAGGCCTATTCAAAAAGTAAAGGTGTGAAGAGATAATAGTCACTTTTCTGGGCTGAAAATCTTTGTTTTGTATTTCTTCCTATTAATTTGTATCTCATAGGAAATTGAATACCAGAACCTCAGATTCCCCACAGACTTGTCAAATCCGTACGCTGTCGCTACTGTTTTGAATCAGGAACCAGGCAAACTGAAGATTAAGGACTTGAAAGAAGGTAATGTAATTGAGCAGCATACACTTTGTCTTAGCATTATTTGAAGATTTCTGATGAGGAATTCAGCTTCAGAATTGCTGAGGTAATGTGGTTGTAGTTTCTGTAAGAAATCTCACCTTAGCTTTATGTATTAATGAGATCAGTTATCATAATGAGTGGATTTCCCAGTTAAAAATTCAATGTAGTTGGAGGCATGATATGGCTTTCTGATATTCCTGCAGCCCTTTGCCAAGGAAGCAAAGAGATAAAAACAAGACAGATGAAGGAAACCATATTTCAACTGAAAATTAAACAAAATGTTCAGGAAGAGGAAGCAAGTCATCTGAAGTGGTGAGTGTCAGTTAACCACACTAACAGCTCTGGGGTTTACTTAACTAAGACTTCTATGAATGATGTATGCAATGTCCATTAGTGCATAATGCTGCCATTTTGTGTCCTGATAGGTTTGATTTACAGCTAAGTTAATGTTGGTTTACTTTCATTTTCCTCTCCTCTCCTTGAGCGCTATGTCAGTAGTGAGCCATAGAAGTACCCAATGAGGTCTTTATGTTTGCATTCAGAAAGAAACATGCTGAAAACTTTGTTCACCTACCCTTATTCTCAGACATCACATCTTGTGCCCTTAAGGGCAAAGAAAGCTTTTGTCATGGTTTCCAATAAATCAGGGCTAAAATGTAGAACGGAGTGGACAGAATTGCACATAAACATCAAATAGCATAAAGCAAAACACGGAGTCATGTCTGTAAGCACAGTGTGGTTTCATTTGCAATCCATAGATCTACTCTTATGCTGGATGTTATGGACCCCTAAACACCTTAGGAAGAGGAAAATAAGTCCATTAGTCTTTAAATAAAGCAAACTGTTCATTAAGTAAAGCATTTTCCTTGCCTCCACTGTAAATGCAGGCAAGTTTATAAAGGCAAAGATCCGATTTCTGTGGAATTGAAAAAAGAGATTATTGAAAACCGACGAAGGGAAGAAGAGCAATACAAGGTTAGTCTTTACTGGTTTTCTATAAATTAAAATCAAACTTATACTTTCACATTATGTAGTGCACAGTGAATTGTATTGAGCTCTTTCTGTCTTCAGTTTTTGTTCATGCATCAATGCAAACCTATACAAGCTATTCTTCTTACTGCAATTATATCTCTGATATGCCTATGTATCACTTTTTCTGCGGTCGTTTTGTCTTTAAGGTAGTTAGAGAGAAGGATAAGTTAGTAATGAAATGTAATTAGGTATTTGCCCAGCCCAGCAGATTTGCAGCCAGCCACATCACAGTGTAATCCTGTCAGCACTGTAGCTGCATCCAGCCTTCTGTTTATATAACCTGCTTGAAGAGCTCATGTCCTGAGTGATTCACAGTCCCAGGGCTAGTTCCAGAGCTAAACCCAGTCAGTACTCTGACACAGAGCCGCTGGGAGATAATCCATCAGGTTGTTCTTCTGCATTTTCACCCTCCCTCTCTGTTTTTTCCAGTCACCCCAGAGTGCAGGTCATCTTCCATGGAGGTGACAGCAGCAATACTTGGTGGTGGGAAATATTTTTCACCATCTGGCACAACCCTCAGGGACAAGTGGGGCTTGCCCCTCTTATCCTGCCTCGTGGGTATTCAAGTACTTTGTGACATCCCACTGACTTCCAAGGAGCTGTTTATGGGAGTAAAAATATTTATAGATAGCGCAAAGGCTTAATTTACACACTGAATTAGGCACTGTGGATTAATTCAAACATTATATTTAATGTTAACAAAGAATAAAGTGAGTAAAAAGAGGGTCTAAATTCTGAGATTGTTGTTATCACTGAATTAGGTGCATGTTAACTTTGTTTAGAAACATTTATTCACTTATCTGTTGGCCACAGGGGCTGTGGAGATCTCTGGCTGGTTTCACAGTTGCCCTGTGACTTTCTGACAGAAGTATAGTTTTGCTCATGCTGTCAGTTTGTTCACCTTGAGTGCCTTTAGGCCTCACAGAGCATTTATTATCCCTCCATTATGTGCTTGGGTGGTCACTATGTCATACAGCCTGGGAGTGGCTGTCCTGGAGACCTTTAACTGGTCTGTCTTCCATTGTGGTAACTGAAACCCCAGTCCATGAAAATAATGCAAATTACACTCTGCAAAACAACTCCACGGCCTTTGTTTAAGACTTAATGGTATCCTGGAAATGAAACAATAGGTAAATAGAACTGGAATGGAAGAGGCACAATGAAAAGAAGCACTGGTATTCATCCAGAATTTCTGAACACTCAGAGAGCTTCAGAGAAGTGAAGTGGTTTCAGTAGTAAACTGTTTCGCACATGAACAGACCAAAGAGCTGGCATCATTGGAAACAATGACAGAACATGGAAAAGCTGCAGGAAGTTTCTGTAGCTCTGTCTTCTGGGAAGATCTGTTTGGGTGCTAACTTATGGTGTTGGTTCTGTCACCCCTCTCTGCATCATGCTGGCTGTGCAAAGCAAACTGTCTTTTATTAGGGCAGAAATCTCATTGAAACTCAGACCCCAAAAGACATTATTTTACTTACTTTGACTTGCTCAAGGGTTGCAATTATCAGAATCTAGAAGGGAATGAAGTCTGTGTTTTGTCAAGCACCTCCAGAATGTTTCATTGTAAGTGAGTTCCGCTAATTGTAAAGGATGAAATAGTTCCCTGGATGCTTCATACTAATGTGGTTGTTCTTCCTGGTGACAAATTAGATCCAAAGAGGAGATCCTATCATAGAACACGAGTTCCAAAGGAACAAAGTAGAAGTTTCTTTCAGACGTGTTATCCGGCCTGTTGACCAGGTTTGTTTACATGTTATCATTACCTACTAAGCTAACAAACAGCCATAGATATTCAGCACTGAATAATTTTTCACCTAACATTCCCATTTCTGTGTCAGTGCCTTACTTGCCATTTTACTTTTAGTACAGTAGGGCAAGCTCTGTGCTATGTGCACAACTCTTGATGTTCTGATCTAATAAGAGAGACAAGTGGAAATTTGCAGGCCAACCTCAGATTCATTTCTGAAAGGAGTAGCTTTTCATGCTAAGTTTAAGCACTTCACAAAATTTGAGCCCTTAGAGCTATTTCAACTTCACATCTGTGCAAGATGAAGTGTATATTTGGTAGATACCTAGTCCTTCCTCTCCATTGCCTGACTGCCCGTGTATTGCACTTAAGTCATGGTATGTGGTTGTCATTTGTGTGGGTGGAGACCATGCTACATTATCTCTGCGTTTCCCACACTGCATCTGCAAATATTTGGTGATTACCTCCCATTAAACCTTGTAGCAAGGGCTTCTGGTTAAATGCCAATCCTGCAAACGTTTTCCTTTGACTTAATTTCGGTGTTTAGAAATAACATGGATTCAGGCCAGGGAAGGCTTGGGCTGGAGGAAATTTCTTCCTTGTCTTATTGTAAAAGGGGTGTCCATTTTCTTTTCTGTTTCTTTTTGTTTAAAAAATACCATGCAGCATCCAAGTGTCCATCCCACATTCGACTTGTTCCTTAATGACTCTTGGGACAGCAGAAACAGGATGTTGAGGAGATTCCAACAAGCAGCATACAAGGTAATGTGAACAACCAGCTTGCAGTGTGATGGCATGATGCTTCAGAAACAGGACAAAAGAACATGCAAACTAGCACGTAAGGAGACTTCATAGCTAGCTGGGGATTTGATATTTTGATAAATATGTCCCTGCTTTATCAGAAAATAAGGATCTGGAGTAAGTTTTGTATTCAGCTCATGCTTCAGCTGACATTTAGTATTGCAATCAAGAGTAAACAAAAGCAGATGAATTTAGATTTTTTTTAAAAGTAAAAAATATTTTTGCACAAAAAAAGAGAAGATTTCAAACTGTATATGGAATATGGTGCCCAGTTTTGGGCCCCTAGTACAAGAAAGTAATCTGTAAACTGGAGTGAGTTCAGTGTAGAGCCACCAAGACAGTCGAGGTTTGGAGCAGTCACTCTGTGAGGAGATGGTTATTCAACCTGGAGAGGGAAAGTGGAAGGAGAGAACAGCACCTTCCAGCACCTCTGAGGAGATTAGTGATGATGGAGCCAGGATCTTTGCAATGGTGGATGGTGAGAACTTGGGAAACAATGGGCATAAATTCACATAAGAGAGCTGTAGACTTTATAGGGAAAGGCTTTTTCACCATGAGGACAATTAACCATTGGAGCAGGTTGCCCAGAGAAGTTGTACAGACTACATCCTTCAGTATTTTCAAGACCAGATTGGATAAAGCCCTAAGCAACGTGGTCTGACCTCATCACTGACCTTGCTTAGAGCAGGAGGTAGGACTAAGACCTCCAAAGATCCCTCCAAAGCTAAAGACTAAATCAGTATAATAATTTGTCTTATAGAGTTCAAATATTATCTTGTATCTTCACTGCTCATTTCCCAGTAAATCTAAATGCAGCAAGCAATATGGAATTTTCCTGCTTTCATAGGATAAGTTTGGGTATTCTTCTGCAACCTATCCTTTCCCGCAACCCACAATATTAGGCTTTATATGGAGGTCCTGAAATGACACGCTCTTTCCTTATTGCATAAATAAGGAGGTGGGAAATGGCCCCTTCCAGAATTAAAACCTAGGGCTTTTCTTTGTTACCCTGTGATATAAGACACCAGGCAAATCCCACAGTGCAGATTACTACTTAGTGTCTTCTTTCACAGAGCCAGAAATAGTCATACGGCCTTGATGAACTGACTCTTTACCCTTTTTTAAATATGTATGTGCCGAAAGACAAAGCTGAAGGATTAGGACCTAGCCAAAAAATATCAAATTAACCAGTAAGCCTAAATTAATGTTTGAATTGGTTTTGTTGTGTAATGCCATTGTAGAGTTGAGATCCATTCTACATCTCTCCTTCCGCATTATCTCTCTCCTAAACAGAAAACTAGGGTAAAAAATCTGAAATAGAGATGTCTGAGTGAGCTGTGTAGAGTAAATACAGTTTTAATGTACACATATTTCTATGGCTGTAAATCTTAGAATGTTCAGCTTAATATTAAACTTTAGTATCGTACTCTCAGGTTGTTAATCAGATTCGGCTAAATCGTTTGCTGCTTCTGTTCCACGGACTAACCAGAGAAGCCACAGGTTTGGAGGAAGGCTCTGTGTCTGGTAAGGAGTAGAAGAACAAGTTGATATTTTGGCCATAAATTATGATAATTCAGGTTGTACTGCAGTGTGTCAGGTTCATTACATATATACTGACATGTAAATGTAAAGAAAGAGTCCCTGCAAAGGAGCCTTCAAACAAAGAAGTGTGACAATGTAGAAATAGCTGTAGTCAAAATACATCTATTTTTCATATATATTATTTACCAGATTTAAACCATGTGATTAACTCTTCCCATGAGCCTTGCATATCTTATCTACCTAATAATAGGGCAGAAATTGTGGGTGCCCTGTCATTGGAAGTGTTCAAGGCCAGGCTAGAGCAACCTGATCTAGTGTAAGGTCTGCCTGCCTCTGGCAGGAGGGTTGGTCTAGATGATTTTTTAAAGGTCTCCTCCAACCCAGACCGTTCTATGGTTCTACTTAAAGGCCTGAGGAACAAGGAAGGGGCAAATGGGGCTGTATGAGAAACACAGGTAGATAAGCAGATCAGGTGGAGCCCAGGAGGTTAGAGATGTGGGATAAGAGGAGCTTGTTGCATGAGGGATGGAAGAGGAAAGACACTAGGTGAAATGGGATGATAGGAATCATGAGAGACACAGTGAGGTGTCCAGTACTGGGCTGTTTTTCTCCTTATCATTCTCCCATACAAGTGCTTTCAAGAGATCACTTTACAATGAAAAGAAAGTGTTGGCCTGGAAAAGTCATTTGTGCCTTGGATAGAAGTCACATTTGGGTGTACTGGGAACAGAAGAGAATTTGTGTCTCATTTCCCATTCCCTCAATCACACACAATTTGACAACTGATAACACACCTTTCTATATCAGGCCTTTTCCTCCTTCTGCAAGTGGGCACTTTTAACTCCCAGTTATGTAGGAGTTGCAGGGGTGCTTCAAGCAGAAGGCACAATGGTAGTTAGTGTAAGAAAGAGAAGCCTTCTGACTTGTCTCTACCTTGCTGAGCAGAATGAAGTAGAGGTCCTCTGGAACCAGAGGGCTGTAATGTCCTTTTAGCAAAGGGGAAATTAGATCTGTCTACTAGTCAAGGTATTGTCCCTGCTGTCTTGCAGATGTGGCGTTTAAAGTCTGTAGGAAATATTACCTTACTATTTTATATTAAAATGAATATATACATCCTGTTTTAGGAAGGTGTTAAATATATTTTGTGGCTTGATTCTACTGTTGAAACAGTCTATTAAGACATATTGCAAAAATCTTAATATTTGCTTTCTGTTTGTGACAGAAAACAAGAGTTTCAGCAAACTAGAGAAGAGTGAAGAATGTAAGGGCATTTCTTCCAGCACATCTGAAGATCGTATATTGCCTTTTGCGTTCCCCTTTTACAGTTCCCATGAATTACACCGTGATTTGGTAGGCATAGGCACTACAGTGGTGACTAACACTCGTGGCAGAATTTCGCTTAAGACTATGGCCTATGAAACTTCCACAATGTGAATGGGATTCTGGGATTCTGGCAAGTTAATTGAGAACTTCAGATTTGCTGAGAGTGCTGCAGGAAACAGTAAAAAACCCACCTTGTATTCTCTTAATTCTAAATCATTCTAAATCTAAATCATTCTAAAAATCTGAGTAACATATTAATGACCAGATTTAGTTAACATCCATAATTTTGCAGAAGAAATAAAAAATAACTGAAATGCCAAAGTCCAAGATAGGACAGGAGACATATCAAACAAAATGTTTGCATAGGTATTTTCATATGTTTTCAAGTAGTTGTGCTGATGGATTGCTGTCAGTGCAGAACAAAATGCCCGCCATACTGCTGGGTTTTTAATACTGTATTCTTTCAGGCACCAGATGCTCTTGGCCTAGTTCCTATCGAATCTGTAGATGTGAAAGTCAGACACATTCTTCCCTTTTATGACTTGAAGGTGAGTCAGCTGTATCATGTTTCTTTCATTCACTAGTCCAGTTAGACATGTTTTCTGCCTGGTTCAGGGGCCCCAGCATGCAGCCCAGTCGAAATTTTTCCTTAATGTAGCTGCATGATTAGCATGCTTTTATTAAAAACAAATCTCACCTGTTTGCACAAGTAATAAGCTTATAGTCAGCAGTAGTCCCCTCTCTCCAGAGAGAGATGGATCACTTCAGCTGAAATTATTGTATCTCAAACAATAAAATCCTTCTATGAATGAGGACACTGCGAGCCCTGCATACCACAGAGGTTTTCCTTTGATTTAAAGTTTTATAAAAGTGACATTATAGAAGAGTCCTTCCTTTTAGAAAGTAATGGAGGTCTTCTGTTTACTTGGCATCCAGTTCTGCATGCTTAGTTCCTTCAATCTCAAATGGGAAATGCAGACACATCTCGAATTATGAAATGTTATTTCAACTTTATATATACAGAAACATTTTTTCTCCTGACTTCTAAACCCTTAACCCTCCAATTTTTGAATAGCAAAAGATCAAATTCTGCACCCCATCAAAGTAAAAATATTTCCTTGGCTTTAAATCAATGCACATTTTGTCTCAATGTCCACTTTCTTCTTTTTCAGGTGGTGTAAGCAGTCTAGAAGCTTTCTTATAGTGTCTTTTCTCTTTATTTCTTACTGGTTCATTCATCAGTGTTAGGTATATTACTTCACACAGCTTTTCTCCTCCCTATTAAGTTCAGTACACATGATCAAGAAGCTATTAAAACCACATTCTTTCATAGAAAAACAAGAATGGAAATATTCCTTTATGCACTCATTCAGCTTGTCCTGGTGAAGTTTGGCTTCTCAAAGTTTGGTCATATACCACGTTCCAGAATAGCGATCCAAGCATCTTTTGCCACAGAGATGTAAAGTTTCTGTGATAAAGCCGGAATGTTCCATTCCATCTATGACTCTGGTCATGTCCTGCAGCACAACTTTTTTCTTTGTGCTTAGGTTCCTCAGCATTTCAGAATTATGAAGTACCAGCCGTTTTGTACACACCAGGCAGCCACAAGTTACAAACCTCGAACATTTTCCCGCTCACTGCGGCAGGGAGCCCAGGTAACGTCATCTCAAATACGAGCTTTGCTGAGTCACTCCCAACCCTACATTCCTACAATTATCTCATTTATTTTGTCTCAACATTTTCTATCAAAAGGCTTACGAGACTCTGAAAATCTTTGATGTCTGTGTTTTTCAAGGATGAGTTGATTCAAGTAATTGCTTCTCCTGAGGGGCAGCTTAACCTGGTCTCCCAGAGGATGGATTTTCACAAACCATCCCCAGAAGAAGTAGCAGGAAGAAGTACCAGCCTCTTAAAACTTGTTCCTCCCCAAGCTTTAGTCTACCCTGCAGAGAGCAACCCACTTCGCATTTTTGTAAGTAGAAGCTGACTTTCACAAAGAACCTGAGAAAGGTGTTTGTTTCATCAGAAACCTGATGTGGAATTGGTGGGCAATTTGCTTGCTCTGATTGATGTATAAAACTATCCAGAGTGAGAGTAATCCTTTAAGGTGCAAACCCTTATAGGTAGGAGTCACAGAGCTCATCCCGCTGGGAAGGGCACCATTTCTCTGTAAGGTGGAATTTGATCAGTTTAGGAAGGGATGGCAAGGCAAAGTTGCCAGTGATGGCAGAGAACTGGAGACCCTTCCAGTCTCACTGTCCACAAATTGTCAGTGATCCCAGGATCCCCTGAACCACCATTGGACCCTTCCCTTCTCCATTTGTTTTGTCCTCTGGATGTTAGAAGAAAAGCCATCGTCTTGGCATCTCAGTCCTATAACCTCCTGCTTTTCCCCAGGTAGGTAGGACAGATGCAGTCCTATCCTTCTGTTCAGCTAGAGGACTTCAGTTCTGCCTGATCCTCAGATAAACTGAGAAAAGTGAAGTGAAACTCTTTGCTTACATCATGTTCTGCTGCCTTAGGGGTTTCCAGTAATTCTGACAGGATCCCCAAACCACATTTCCAAATTATTATGCACAGGTATTTAAAAAAACCCACAACCACATCAGTTATTTGTTTTGTAGATTGTGCTACTTGGCACCAGCTACAGAAGGTATTTCCCACACAGTGTAGTGCAGCCTGGAGGACCCTGAGCTGTCTCTGAGCAGGCAGACAGCTGTACAGCTCAGGGAAGTGCTGTGCATGCGTACATCAGCATCTCCAAGCCAGCGTGGCACTATGCCTGACCTGGGTGGCTCTGTCTTTCATCATCACTTAGCTGTGATGGCCCAGAGCCCAGTGTGCTCCTCTGGTGGTCTTGGCATAACATATACACTATAGACTTGTCCTTGCTGCACACTGCCAGGACTCCAGTGGACCTACTGATGAGATCTCTGTGCATCTCTTTCATCCCTCTGTCATGTCAGCGTAAGAGCCAGGACATCCGGATCCCACGCTGCCCAGCATTAGACTGCATTCAGAAACAGATGCTAGTGCAGTGAAATAGAAGCAAAATGCTCACCAACTTCCACCACAGCAAGACCAGTCCCCGTTCTTGGATTCTGACCTGTTCAGAGAGTCAGCAATAGATTTTGAAGTAATCAGGTGATAGTTTTTTCTTCCAAACCTGGAAACAACACCTAAATTGCTGTATTTTAGACAGCAGAGAGCGTGGATGAACCAAATCTGTGATGCGAGGAAAAGACAGGAAATGAAGGGTCACACTGAACAGAACAGTCACCATGAGACAAAGGTGTGAATCTGGGGAGACTACACTAGTTTTAAGGACTGAATTTTCATCATCTTAGCTATTTATGATTCTCAGATATTTTTTTAAAATAATCTTTTCTCTGTTTTTAGAACCCCACTCCAGGATTAGTTCCATTTTTACCTCCTTTGGCCTATTCTGAAACAAATATTGAATATCATCTTTGTCCTCATCCAAAATATTCCTTTTCCAAGGAATGCCCCAAAGGATCCAGTATTCCAGTCACACAAAAGAAATTTCTGCATCATGAGGTAGGGCCTTTTGGGTTTATTGTATGAGTACCTGGCTTGTGTATGTTCTTGCTGAGAATTTGCTCCAAGGAATCAAAAAGTTGAAGAATCATCCTAGATAGAAGACATTTTCAAATATAAATTATGTGGGCACCTAAGTAGTCAGTACTTGGGTCAGAATAACTTGTTCTTGTTGGGCTTTATCCATGTCTTTTATTTATCCCTTAGTATTTCTCTGCTCTTGCCTTTTTTTCACTGTCTGTTGTATTTTCACGACCTTGCAGTGAAGGAATCATGTTTTAAATAAGGAGAACTGCAGCTTCCCAAATTCAGTTCTCAGCCAAGAAGTCAGATGTTCTGTCCTGCAAGCCCCTGTCTCCACTGCCTTATGTGTTATAGATTTGATCACTGTAGCACTTGTCATTTCAGGAAGTGATTTGTGGAGTAATGGAATGGAGAAGATTCTTACCAGTGGTGTATTCTGCTTTTTCTAACATTCCCACATGGACAAGTACAACACCTAAGTAAGAAAGAATTTGAATATACAGTACCTCTGCCTTGCACCAGTTCCTGATCTCCGTAACTACATTGACCAGTAGTTAGTCCCACAGATAAAACTGGGCCTGTGAGTGGAATGAATTGCTGCTCAGAAATCCAAAACCAATGGGGAAAACCCCTACTGACCTTGAAGGATATGTTAAGAATAATACCATATTAACAATAACAATAATATTAGAGGAAGTACTTAACCCTGAAGGGAGAGTTCCCATCTGGACTTTCAATAACATCTCTACTGAATGCTTTTTCATTCATTGCTAGAAGACCCTGGGAGATACAAACTCTGTCTGTCCTGTAGAAGTATGGAGTATGTAGAAGTAAAACCTTTAACATACGGGCACCTACACCCAGTGGTGCCCAGCATCTAGCAGGGTCACATTCCCTCATATCACATCAGTTTCTGGTGTAGTCAGACTTCCCAACAATATTTAAAAGTGTATCAACTTCATTGTAACTCAAACTACTGTGAAGTTTTAAAATATAAGCATTGAGTTCAGTTACTCACTGCCCATCTTAAACTAATGCCATTTCCATCACAGGGATCCATACAGTTTAGATATGCTTCCAAGAGATGTTCCACCAGTGCTGTGTCACTTACCTGAGAGAGACAGGGAGAATATAATTGAACAGTAAGTTTCTTCTCTATTTTGTATTCAGTGTGATTGATTGTGTCTTAACCATGTGTATGGATGTCTCCAAATCTGTCCTGAGAGATCCTCAAAGGCAAAAACACAAAGTCCTTCTTGCACAAGACATACTTTTGTTTTTGTTAGCTAGAAAAATACTTTTAAAAGTATAAAACCCAATTGTTCTTCATCTTACTAATTTTTAGAGAGACAGATGAAACTGAGTTCAAAATGAATCTTACTCCAGAGATGGTGAGAGCTGAATTTCCACAAATTGGACAGGAACTCTCAGAAAGTGGCAAAGAGAAACCAGCAAAAGAAGAAAGGTAGGTTTAATCTGACATTAGGGGAAAGGAATGGGAAGGAATCTGAAGACAAGCATGTCCATCAGGCTTACGTAGAAAGTCATACTGTGATGCTTTAGGGGCTCCATCACAAGTGGGGTTCAGATCTGGTACTTTGAGTAAGCTTGCACTGCAAATGCGATCTCTAGATTGGGTTTCAGAAAGCAGCTGTGATTGTAACACACTGGCCTGGTCTCTGACTTCAGTTTTACCAATATGATCTTGTGGCAGTTTTCTTTCCTTTGTGGAGATATTCAATGTTCTTGGACCAGTGGCTTTTGCTTTTCAGTGACTCTTTTAGTTAGATATTTATTTGTGCTGGCAGAGGAATGACCCTTAGAATTTCCCCCTGGAATAGTGCTTTTTTCTCAGGCTTTTGTAGGAGTGGGTCACATTTGTTCTGCTGTCTGAGCTTCACACTCCACCAACAAACATTGTGTTTTAGGCACACACCACAGCATGTAAAATAACTTGCATTCAGAAAAACAGATTTACCTGCTCTCTAAAGAGCTGTAAACTGGCCACTGTAAGGGCCAAAGTCTGCCTTTTTCCTCCAGTGTTTTCAGGCCAATGTCCTGAGTTTGCAGCTCAGGAGAGAAACCTTGAGGCAGAAGGTGACTACAAGGAAAGCTCTGAGGGACAAACGGGTCTTTGATCGGGTTGATGATTGCCAGCATGGTTTAAGAGCAGCACTTCGGAACTGCCTATCCGTTCTGTGGCTCTGGGAAGCATGAGTGGATGCACTGTGTGAAATTTAGGGATGTGAGATATTGCAGGAAGGATGCAAGGAGGTGTGCAAGCTGACAAAATGGGACACTGGGGCAGTGGGTTTGAGCAGCAGGCAGTACGGCTGGGATAAGTGACTGCAAAGCAACACAGGAGAAAGTGCTGAGTTCTAACCCTGTGTTTTCACAGATACCTGTGTGACTTGGACCAAGTGAATTAATCTTTCTGTCCAACAGTTGCCCTCTCTTTAAAGCAGTTATTATGTGGCTTAGATGTCAGGATGTGCATAATAGCCTGAAACTTGCAGAGCCATCAAGAGATTTGAATGTCTCAGTTTCTTTAATTTTAGAGGGAAATTAATTTATTGACATAAAAGTCGTGTGCAACTGCCAGCCATTAAACTTCAGCCATTAAATTTGCTGTAAAAACATAGGTGTGTCAGACTCAGTGCTGCTTTTTGCATCTTATGAAGCTCTGCTCAGAACACAGGGATCTGGGATAGCTTGTGTAACTAAAGAGTGACCTTTTACTCCACAGTGATACAGTGTTGGATGGTGCTTTTCCCGGGTAAGTAGTTTTATAAACATAAGATCCTTTGCTTTTGAAGTTTTAGATGTTTTCTTAAAAACTGAAGACACTTCCATATTAAATGCCTCTAGGTATTGATATTTACTTGTTGAAATCTTCCCTATTTTTTTGCCTTTGCAAAGAGGGGGGGAAATATTATCAAATAATCAAGTCCCAATCCTTTATTTGGTCACTGGAAGGTTCTTTGTTGTTATCAAAGGGAAGGTGTTTCATGAGATGACAGAGAACACATTGCTCCTTCACAGCAGTTTCAACATTTTGTCCTTAAGGCAAATCAGTTTTTCATGCAGATGCTCTTGTTCTGGCCATTGCAGCATCTGTTCCTTCATAAATGAAATGTAAATCTCAGTGTTTTTGTTTACCTTTCAGATGGTTGGCTTTCCTCACAGGCCAAGCCAAGAGTGAATGTTCTTTCACAGTTTTACTCCTTTTCCAGTTGTGCATAAGTAATGGAATACCCTCCGTGTTCATTATAAAAAAGAGATAAATTATGTGCAAGCGTCTCTTCCTTTGATTTTGCCAGCACTCCTGAGTAGCTCCCCTGGCTATTATAAATACAAATGACATTTTAAACTCTTCTTGCAGAAACCCACACGATCATCCAGATGGACATTTCCAACCCCAAACCAGCGAGCTCAGAGAGAAGGTTCAAAAACATGTGGAGGAAATGAAGCTGAAAGCCCTAAATAAAACCCTTATTCTGGGATAAGAATAATTTTATGAAATCTGTGTTTTGGCACTGCTTATGCTCTTAACGTGGAAGGTCTTCTGTGTCCCAGCTACATGTACTTATGTTCAGTGAGGTCAGCAACTTCTTATGTAAAGAGAACCACCACTAATGGCACCTCTGTCAAGGACTCAGTAATTGCTCCAATGAGAATCCTCATATATCTGCTCACTTTGTGCTGCTGTGAAGGACCAGAAAAGCACAGTACTACCATGTAAATAGTTTGGTAATTAACTTACAGCCCACTGTCTTCAAATAAAATGTGAAAAATCCTCATGACTAAATTATTCTGATTTTGTTTTTTTAGTTATGACCTGTCCTTGAATTTTTGCAGGTAAGTCACTGAATTTCAGACTTGGCTGTAAACCATACACTTGAGATCAGTTACTGTCCACAGAGATAACGTCCAAGCTGATCTCATTAACAGTTCAGGGGTTTAATTCAATGCACAGCTCTCTTGGCAAATGGTTGCATGGACTGGGGCGATGAACTCCAGAGCCTCATGAGAGCCTCTGGAGAGACATGTATTATATGTCTTACTACATGTATTACATATGGGGGTGCATTGCCTAGGAAAGGAGATTTTTTTAATGTATTACCTTTCAGTTGAGATGTCTCCTCCCTTTTCGTGGGCGAGCTGGATGTCAGGCAAATGTGGTTTTATCCATAGTGAGCTGATGGCTTATTTTAAAGAGTGTTCAAGGCTATTTGTGCTGAAAAGCTCATATCTTCTATACTAAAAAGCATGGGAAATGCAGCAACACTTACCACATTTCCAGAAGCTGTGCTTCTTTCCGGACATACTTAAAAACCCTAAGAAATTAATTTTATTTTAAGGAGAGGAGATCAGTGTAGACAAACTGTAAAAGCCCAGGGAGATAGAAAATGAGAAAGCAGGGTGAAAATAAAGCTACAGGATACTGTGTATTACACTAGCTACATACTATCTCTGCTCACTTCAGAGAAATTAGACACTGTGAAGTGTGTAATTGGCAAGGGATTTTTCAGAATGCAGTCTGCATATCTGCAGAGTTTCTCTGGCTACAAAAAACTGCTTAAATATGTAAACAGTACTTTTTTCTTCTGCAAGTCCCGAGGAACACAGTTGATCTTTTAAGGGCCACACTAAGACTTGAGCATGTTTCTTAACATGACCATGTCAAAAACATTATCACAGTTTACATTCACAGCTCATAATTCACAGTTGAGGTTAAATCAAGCATAGATAATTCTTAGGAACTGGTATCCATCGGCTAAATTTTGGGATCTAGTAAAGATGGAGTAAGAGTTCAGAAACGATGATTAACTAAAGTTGATCTCTCTTTCTTGCAGCAGTATCTTCTTGGCTCCCTTCTCCTCCACAGAGTCTTCTGGTCATCCCAGTGAAAATTAGTCATGCTTCTCCATTATCCAATGGAGACACAAACCTTCAAAGAAATTAACCTACTTCTATTTAAGTAATATTCCTTTCTGTGTTTTAAGGCTTTTATGGACCAGGTTCAATGTACAGAGAAGGTAAGAAAAACCTATTACCTTGCCCTGAATTGTTCCTGAAGTCCAAAGTAACAGCTAGCAATGCACAGACCTCTATGCATTATGTCCCTCCAGGATATCTTGTAATGTGAGGCTGACGCTTCTCAAGGTTAAGCCATCAGAGGAAATCCAATTGTGTCTAAAACCATGAAATTTGGCTAAATAATCAGAGGTCTTAGATTTTCATACATGGGGCCATTTAAGTATTCTCCTGTTTTACTATAGAACACTACTTCAAAATGGGACATAAACTATTAAGAATTATAACTTGCAGCTGGTAGTTATTCACAGTCCTAAGCTGGTTCAGTGTTCCATGAAAAGGACTGGTGTACTACAGAAAATAAACTGTAAAGGAAAAGGAACGATGCAGTGGAAATTGTGCTTTTGGTGTAACATCATGCGTTGCACTGGAATATTTCTAACGGTTGTTTTTATCTGGAATATCATTTATAATTTACTGAACCACAGAATAAATTTTGGAGTGCATTTTTATGTATAGAAGACATATATATGATTATCTCTAACAGACTGCTAATACCTGTTCATAAACACTCAGATGCTTTATAGGGGTCTTTTTAAGGATCAGCTGGCAGTGTTCAGTAACAGTTGTGTGAAATGTCAACATTCAACATCAGTTAATGCTTCAGTCTTAAGGATATGTTTTTGCAAACTGAAGAAAACAGTTTATTAAGGCATCTTTTAGTGTGCTTTCTTATGCCTCTTCTAAAGATGCAAATCACACTCCATTTAAGGAAATGCAGCATTCCATTCTAGATTAATCCCACAAATGTGCAAATAGAGTTCACATACAAATTGCAAACTCAAATCAATTAATAGGTTATATATAGCCATATTTCCATAAATTCTAATGTTAATTTGTGGATTGCTTTATTTTGGGAATCAAAAGGTTGCATTTCTGCTTATTTAAGTGAGAAAGTAAGAATGTGTAAATTGAAATGCAGAATGTGACAGGTTTATTTCCATTCACTGCAAATAAAATTGCTACTGCTTCCCTTCTTTGGAAAGGATTAATTGGCTAAATGATGATGCAAATGTTTTACCAATTAAGATGTATCTACCTTGCCTGAAAAAGCCTGTCCTATTAGCAAGGTTAATAAACACTGACTCACACTTTAGCTTTTCTCCCTTTTATTACACAAGGAATTAGCATAAACCTCTAAATCAAGTAGAACGTGCATTTTAATAATGAACAACACGTTAATGTTTTTATATGGAAATGATCCATGAGCTTAAGTGCTCAGTAACTGGGTTATTAATCTCACTTACCGTTCCATGATGAGAGAAAACCCATCAAAGTCTTTAAAATGTAAATTAATTATATTTTATAAGTAGTCTAGGAGAAAAACAGCAGTGTGTGTCTGATGTAAAGAAATGGGTCAAATTGCATTTTCATCTCATAAAAATAGTTTAATGAACCCAAACTAAAGAAACCCTGTTACCTTTGCATCTGTAACGCAAGATTCAGTAATTCCAAACTCCAGCTGAAGTTTTTCTTGTGGTCTGAGCATTTATTTGGTCTCTCTCCTGCAGCTATGCTCACAGTGCATCCTTTGCCTTATGAAAACACTGAAGGCTTGTTCCAGCTGTTTAACGATGGAGGATTTTAACTCATGCTGAGACCTCTCCTGCTCCTTCAGTTTAGTTGGAAATAGTTAGCAGGTTTAGAATTTATCAGGTGAGATACACACAAACAGTGTCAGTTCCTTAGAAAGCTGGATAAAGGCAGAGAATAAGGAATTCTCTGTGTGCTGATGTGGGTAAATTTCTTTCTAAATGTAATTGTGAAGTGCTTCTGTGCAATCAGTAAGAGTGTAATTTCTACAGTTCCTGGAGAAACACCAGCAGGTGATGTGCTGAGGGCTTCTGTGACCTCTTAAAACCAGAGCTGTCACTAATGTTCCCAGGTTTTGCATAAAACTTATTTGAAAGCAGAATTGGTTTTAAAATTGTTTTTTCCTCTCTTTTCTGCTTGTCCTGCTATCAGCCTGTGCACTGAATACCAACACTGGTTGCTTGGAATGAGTCCTCTTCTTCAAGCGGATGTGGCTAATGGTAGGCAGTGATAAGACAGCCTTCTCAAAAACTGGGGGGGGGTGTCTGAAATGTAAAAAGACTTCAGATTTTTAAAGCAGTGAGCATGAGCGGCATCCACAGCTGTTTGGTCTGGTTGCACAGGAATCAGCTCTTCTAGCCTGAGCAACCTCTCTGACCTCCTCTAGCTCTGCCTGCTGCCAAAAGATGGTCTGCGGTAGCTGCCTTGGTGCAGGGCTCTGGAGAGCCATCAAGAATGCACCAAGGCAGTCACATAAAATTCTTCTCCAGGCCTTGGGGTGTGGGGTCTTGTCAGTAGCAGGGTTTCAGCCTGTGTTCAGAGGAGACCTCCTGCTTTTCCCAGGAACGCATCCTGTTCATACTGCTCCCACAGACTGAAAGACTTGGTCAAAACTGGCTTGTGCTTCTTCATTTTTATGGACATCTCAAATAATGTGCCATAACAAAGCTGGAATTTGTCTGAAGTCTCCCATAAATACAGCAGTACAGAGCCATCCTTTCATTGGCTTTGTCCCTCTGTCTCCTCTAAGAAAGCTGAATTCCTTAAAAATCAATGCAATATCATGGCAACAACTTCAATCACAAAGAAGATCCAGAAATCACATGATTTGGCCAAAAAATGCCAGGCACATCTGATAGGGCTATCTTGTGCCACTTAACACCTACAGAAGCTAATTAGTTGTGAGGGACTTCCCAAATTATGTCTGTATGACCACAGCAGGAACTTGAAAATTATATCAAGCAGCTCCTGAAAAACTCCAGGTGACTTCAGAACACCTGCAGGAAGATATTTTTCCAAAGCACTGGTATCTTCTCATGAGCTACTCACTTTTGCCAGACACAGAGTAGCTCCAGCACATTCATGCTTTACCATCCAAATGTTAAACTGTGTTTAAGTGAGAGAGGGCTCTCCAGGGTGAAGAGCAATAGCACATCCTTCTGTCTTTAAAGAAATAAATTTTCCAGGACCCAGTCCTACTGTTAGTTGAGTGAATTTTTAAATGGTTACAGTTCTTCCTGCTGTTAGAAGGCCTTTTTAACTACTTCAGTTGGCTTCTATGAGTTTTTAATTGCACAAGGGACTGAGTTGATGGTGCATTATTTTTAATCAGTTACTTTTTTCTGGCTTCAGAATTCTGAACCAAATTATACCTCCATCACCAACTAATTACTGGTTTATAATCATTTCACAGTGTGGAGTCCCCGGTAATCCAATATGCACTGCCTAAAAATCAACAATGCACTTTGTCACTTCAGGGATATTGGTTTTATGTGTGGTTGGCTGAGTTTCAGAGCACCAGATGAAGAAACCAAGGCTTATTTCCCTTGAGTCTGGATTTGCATGATTAGTTCTCTGTATGCTGCCTTGAAAATGGACAGCAAGTATCAAGAGAGAATTGCTTTCAAACAATTCTTTCTTTGCTTCCCTGCCTCTGAAGCACCTTTCCCTGCAGGCAGCATCATGTTTCAACACTCTTGCTATTTTGGTGACACAGGAGGCACAGATATCCCCATGCAGGTACTGAGAGTGATCATGGACAGCTATATATTGGTAGAGGAAAGCCAGATACAGCTCAGGATGCTGAAAACTGTTGTTGAAGGACAATGACCACCACCAGAGCTTGCAAAACCTTCTGATTCCCCTTGTAGCTAACAGAACAGGGAATCTCAAATTTCTGAAGTTCGGCTTTTCCACTAATAACCCCACAACGTCAGTGTGAGGAGGGTTTCCACCCATTGCTGGAACACAGCATCATTTGTAGTAGCTGTTTGGTAACACTGCAGAACAGCTGAAAAGGAAGAAAGCAGCTATGTCTGCTATGACAGTAATACCCACCTTGGTCTCTCATTTATCCCTTCTGCAAGCACCTCTCCAGCTGCTTGTATGCACTCTTCCTCAGCGGATCCTTCCTCCTGGAAAGTCTTGAAGATCCTACTGATGAGTTGTCTCTCAAGCCTGCCTTTCAGAAACACAGTGCTGGGGTCCTATCACAGTGAGGATTCCCTGTCCACAGCCTTCCCTTTTAAACTACACCACTAGAAATGCTGGAACCAGGGGAATTACAGTGCCATTCCCAGTGCATCATCCGTCATTTCACTATCAGTCAATTTAGTATGGTCACTAAAAGCAGGTGATACAAAAGCTATGAGCTTCTATTCATGCTACTGAAATAAGCATTTCATACTTGCTGGGAGGAGTGACTTAAGCTAAACTGAACAGTTCAAATCCTGATAGCAAAAAAGGCTGGCATCGATGCAGCCAGGTCCACCAACCAAGAAGGCTCACAGCACCCACATTTAAATTAATCTTGATTAAAACCAGTATATACAGCCTTTTCTCTGCTGTAGCAGAGACATCTTGCATTTTAGAGTGCTAATCTACTTCTTCAGAATTAAAAGTTAACAGTGAATAAAAATGACAGTTATATATAATAAGTGATCCTGATTACTTGATTAACCAGCAGGACAAAATAAGAGTGGAGATCTGAAAGTGCACCCCGGGGTATCAGTGTGAAGCTTCAGCTGATGTAAACTGATTCAGCTCTCTCTTGAGAACACATAGAATTTTTAATGTTGTGTTATTTGTAGTTCATATTTAGGATGTGAGGGAAGAAGAGGTTCCTATGATTTCAGTGTTGCGAATGAGTATCAAAAGTCAAGACTGCTGGCCAGAACTTCAGCCAGGGTGCCAAACACAGACATGTAAAACTTGAGCCAGATATCCAGAATGTATGAATTATTT
The DNA here is from genome assembly GCA_033558185.1 of Dromococcyx pavoninus. Lineage (NCBI taxonomy): Eukaryota > Metazoa > Chordata > Aves > Cuculiformes > Neomorphidae > Dromococcyx > Dromococcyx pavoninus. The sequence goes on from JAUMJL010000786.1 coordinate 81,459, forward strand.
TTATTCAAACTGCATTACTTTCCCTTTTGCTTCTGGTTTCTGAGCTTCAGGTTATGTTCAGAGTACATTCTCAAGCTTTTTCATAAATTATGAAAGCTGGAACCTTAATTTCAGATATACTAAATTAAAAACTGCATTGCTTAATCATCTGCAAACCAGTCATTTCTAACAGCATCAGACACCATGAGACTCCAGGCTGTTACTGCTGATGTCCTAAAAATGGTATCAATAAAGATGAATCATCTTCACCTGAAGACTGGTTTAGGATCTGGTCCTGGTTTTAGGGTAATAATTGAGCCTCTGAAAAATCAGAAAAATCACCATGTTTATATATATTTCATTCTTTCTGTCTGTCAGTGTTGTTTGAAATTACTGGCTGTCATCCTTGATACTTTCTGCTCCAAAGAAAATGCAATAAAGAAGTAGTAGGCCTCAAGAAAACCACAGCAGAATACCTCTATATGAATTAAACTGTAAACAGCATAGCCTGTATTAACATGAAAACTACTTTTGTGCCATTTCCTTTGGAGACACAAACACTGTGTTGGTCAGAAGAGACTCCTGATCATATCTGGGCTGGGTGTGATAACTGTGGCTGTATCTAGCTGTTGTTGGATTCATTATCCTGATGTATTATTTAGAAGACTCTGTTTGTACCAATAAGCAGATAATAGCAAAGTTAGTTTTGCAGAAGTGACATACTGAATTTCCTTCTGAAGTTTTGAGTTTGGGCTTTGATCTGCCTTGGCTGAAAAAAATGGCATTTTGTCCCTGACATCAATGCCATTAGTATTAGCCCTTGTAGGCAATGACATTTCTTGCTAGATTAAACATTTGCCATTGACATAATCCGATATTTAAAGTGATAGGTTGGAAGCTGGTGACTGGTGCCACTTCATCCTGCGAGGCTGGGATTACAGAGGAGGAGCCTGACAGTAACCTGCTTTCCTTGGAAAGCCTTTACTTTGTTCTGCTGTTAATTGCTGTTAAATGTTCTCTCTTAAATACTGTGTGTTTATAATGGCATCATATACTGCTGCGAATCACTGAGGGAGCAGATGGCACAGAATTCTAGTACCTAACTCCCTTTGATGCCCCTGGCAGTGAAACATCCAAATATCTTCATAGATTTGAGCCAGAGAGCTGTGCCAGAATGCAAACAAAGTTATCTTTAACCACAGGCATTGCAGCAACTTGCTGATTATGGACAGCTCTCCACTCAGCCTCTCAGACCCCACAGGTTGTTTGCACTTATTGCTCTGGAGCATGTTAGACTCCCAAAGGGACAGAACAGCATTACTAATTTATACTAATCATTCCAAAAATAACCAAAAAACTGTGGAAAAAATATCAGGGAGGAGGCAATGGAAAAGCACAGCCATCCTATCAGCTCTTCCAGCCCTGCGAATATATCAAATCACTGTGAAAAGTCTCCTTCCTAATGAAACGTGGTGACATAACTTTGTAAGTACCTTGAAAGATGTCAAAATCTCCCACTCTGTTTACTGATGGCATTTCATATAGGAAAAGTAAAGTTATTAATCTACTTTTGGGAAAGCAGCAATGGGTTATTACTGTGGTTATGGTTATTATTTGAGTGTTGCAGGGGTTGGAGATCTATGTGCAATTGACAGATAGTGGAAGAAAGTGCTTCCCAAAAGGATGAACTGAGAACAGGTAAAGTCTATGAGAGTGACCCATTTGAAAAATAATTTCCCAAAGAGTCTCTTCATCAAATCAGAATAATCCAACTTTGATAAAATGTTGATAAAGAAAACCAAAGTGGGGCAACTGTGATGGAAAGAGGTGCCTGTGCTTGATCACTGGATTTTTTTGGCTTCAAATGAAAGTTGCTGGATGAAACAGAACACATTGACCGTGCAAGAGGTTTTGATAGTCTCTCTTATCCTTAAGACGTGAATATATGACTCTGCCTCTGTTAAAGTACGCAAATGTGAGGAATTGATGTTTGCAATCTGATTTCAGGCCTCTGAAAGTAAAGAAATCCAGACACGATGTCACAGAGACAAAAATAACTATTTACATCGGCAATTATTTGTTTAATCTGCAGGCAGAACTCAGATAGGTTTGAAATCATTTACATACAGTTCAGCACTGCAAGGCCTTACATGTGTCCTGGCTCTTGTTTAGTTTTGTAATTTCTGTATTTGCCTACCTCTTATCTTGTTCCCTTTGAGTGTTTGCTGCACTTCCTATGTGGAACAGAAACAGTGTCCATAAATTCCGAAAAGTCTAACAACACAGAGCTTTCCACTGATATCAATGGGATGATACCTTCTTGGCATGTAGCTCTCTTGGAAGACCCATTTTATAGTTAATATACCAGAGGCAAGTTCTTACACTGCCAACAGCAGGACAATGCTGGACTTTCACGGAGAAGACCCTGATAATGTTTTAATTTTATCATTCAGTGTAATATTGGAGTTACAGGTCCTTTGTCTGTTCCCATGGTATCCAGATCTCAGAAGGCTACTTGGCTCTAATGGATTCTCCTTCAGCTGGGAAGATTCTTGGTCACTCATAACACTTGAACCACTGAATGCTTTAAGGAGTGCTACCTTTTACAAATATTCCCCAGAAGAGTCTTTTTTTCAAACACATTCTCCCTATGATTGACCTGTACCATGATAGCTTTGTATTTTCTTGTTACACCAGACTCCGTCAGTTAAATACTTGGCTTCTTACAAAAGTCTTTCTTGCTTTTCTTTTTCCTTAAAGATATGATTATGCTTCTGGTTTTCTTCAGCAAGAAAGGCCTGACTGTTCTTCAGTCTTGTTTCCAACTGTTTATTTGGGGACTTAACTGTCTGAGGAATTCTTAGTATCTTTTCTTTGATTAGATTAGCAGCAGCAGCTCAACTCTAAACACATCAGTAATCATTGCTAAAGAAAGTACCCACATCACCACCTTATTCACATCTCCAGGTAAGGCTTTAGTTCTCACTGCAGAAGACAGGTAACAATTCGTGTCAAATCTGCATCTGAGATGTCTCAATGGCTGTTGGCAATCTTAAATTGGACTTAACTCTGATTTAGATCCCAATTCTGATCTAGACCAACCTTCAATTGCTGAAATAATTTCTTTAGCAGTGTATTAGTTTCTGTCTAACCCTGTTAGCTGCACTCTGGATGGGCAAGATTTTCAAAAGAGGCTGTAGACATTTTGTGTGACCAACATCAGACATCACAAGATGAGTATGAACTTATGCACTCCATGTGATTGTAAAGTGTCTCCAGCCATGCGCCCAGAATTTCTAATCAGTTTTAGAGTTTGGCTTGAGATTTCATTAAAAGGCAGTAATTTATATCAGAAGACTATCTGATAAAAAGCTGACTGTCTCTGAGCTATGTATCTAATGCATTTTGAAAGCTTTTGACTTAATGTATTTTAGTTTATTTGCAGCTACTCGAGTAATGTAAGAGGGAACAGCTTGTCTCCTTTGGAATGGAGATACTATTTGTGAAATAGCCTTTCCAGGAGTGAGTCACTGACGAAAGGAGGAAGTTCATTTAATATGCTCCCATGAAAACTGCAAAAAGAAAATTGAGTTTTCAGTTTGTCTCAAAGAAAACTGGATCTTCATCTGCCACAGGAAATGAACTCTTTCCTTTTGTTCTGATTTTGATGGCACTCAAAGCAAAAGCTATTTGGATTGTCAGAAGTTTAGTATCTCAAACTGCTGAGTCAAACTCTGTCCTTTCTAGAAGCAAGGACAGTATGAAGTGTTTGATCCGTTCATATGTAATCAATGCAGGCAGAGCCATCTCCACAGTGGGGGACTTGGCAGTAGAGAGTGCACAGATTACACGTCCAGGGAGTGGGACATCAGGTGTCCAATCAGAACAGTTCTTTCCTGAGCACATCCAGGGTCTGGTCTGATTGAGAGTCTGAGATAAAAGTCAGACACCACTTCTGCTTGTTGACATCAAATGTGCCTCTGGACATGGGCACAGAAAGGACCTCCGGTGAGGCACCTTTCAGCCCAGTGAGCTCACATGACTGGTCCTGCGATGCAGGAAGACTGTGCTGCTGTGAGAACACATGAAACCTATGGGCCACGTTCAGCCCTGGAATTCATCTCCATTGAATTCATTTGGTGGTTGTCTGATCATCACTGTTAGGATCAGTCCAGTTGGGATTTGCTGACTTTAACTAATAATTGTCTTGATAGGTTTATTTTATTTATAGTTAAGTTCAGAGGCTTCATCTAGGGCTCTTCTTATTACACGTGAGCCCTTATTAGACCCTTCATATTACAGCCGTTTTTTATAGACTATACTTCTGAAGTCATGAAACCATTCAGGAAAAAAAGATGGTCTCTTTGTTCTTGACTGGTGAGTCCTGATTGACTCTTGAAAGCTTCCATTCAGCAAAACATAACTTCTTTATTTCTCCTTCTAGGCCTTCTCAGCCCATTCTGCCAGCTTCAGGCCTGCCCTCCAGTGGATGTATTTTCTGCACTTTGATCTGACTTGAATTTTCTGTAAGAAAAAGCGTTACTGAGAACTGCCAACCAAGTACTACTGGAAAAGCTGAGCAGTTTTCAAGGAGATGATTAAGTCTAACAGGCCTTCGCTCACCTCCTCTGAACAAAAGATTTTATGGTAACAAATGCATTAGAAACAAATGCAGGAACTCCTTCACACTCACTCAGTTGTGAATGGCATGTCCCACCTCACCAGATTTTTTGGATAAATGGGGTAGGACAGTCTTTTATTACTACTATTGGCCTAAGAACTACATTGGAACTCTAACACTGTCATTGAAGAAGCATCCCCACATGGGACCTTTTTTGAAACAAATTGAATATTTTAGCCATTTGCAAAAGAATTCACCTAAAGAAGAATTATGTAGGACTCAGTTGCTATCTATGATTTCTTTTGCCATCACAGTGTATGCGTGAAAAAGGCAGTGAAGAAGTTCTGCTGGTGGAGATCCACAAATAGCCCTGGTTTGGCATCTGCCATCCCAGTCACTGTGAATGGGAGCGTGAGGGAGCGGGTTTACAGCTTGGAAGTCACTGCCCTACAGTGCTGAACAGTTTTTTGGGGGGGATTTAACCCTTGCCTTACTCCTGCCTTCCTGTCCCTCAGCAATACGTAATGGAAAGCACCAAGATGTGATCATATTCTGTATGGGGATAAAGAGTCTTCTTACCCCACCTTGTTGCCTTCCATCGTGGGAATATAAGAACAGTTCAGACCAAGGGTTATCCCAGTATCCATTAGCAACTACTTAGGAGAGAGTAATGATAGGCACCTAAAATACTCCCCCAAAACTCTCACAGCCTCCAACAGTTCTCATCTCAGGAATTTCCTGAGCGTGATGTGCTAAACCTCAACAAACCTCTCAGTACTTGTCCATTCTTTCTTGAATCCATGTGATTTTTTGACATTCCAGTTTCCTTTGGCAAGGGGCTTTAAGTTCTGTTACCATGGCATAAAGAACTTTTTCTCATGTTTTCCCGAAAGATTCACAATTTTTTCTTTCATGTGGGAAAGAATGAAGGAATGTTCCTGCCTTGGAGTTTTTCTGACTCTTCCTTAGAAGCCTAAGGATGGGAGCAGTAAACAATGACTCCAGGTAGCACAAGCCCAGATGTAGCTCTGGCTTCCCTGATTCAATAACACCCTTTCTCCAGCTTTCTGAATAAGACCAGGGCCACTAATATACTGCAAACTTTGACTTGGAAACCAGAGACTGGCCAGGATTCCTCATTGTATTTCTGAGCCAGTTGTTTAACTTCTCTACCACAGTTTCTGCTCTTGGAAGTGTGCTTTAATAACATTAACATTATATATGTTGAACTGCAGGTCAGGCAATCAGCTGCTCTGTATTAATTTGGCTCCCTTAAATGTAATGGAGCCAAAATAATTTGCAACAGTCAATGATCTGTTTCTAGTCACTTATTCTGATATCCCTCAGTGCTAAGCATTTGCTTACTGTTCCACGCACTCCTTTTATCCATAATGGAAGACATCTACCCCTGAGTACCAGTCTCAGTACAACCCTTATCCCCTCACATACCACTCATGTTTTTATCACTTACGGAAGATTTGGATGATAGGAGAATTCTTTGGGAAAAGTTATCTCTAGGACATAGCTGAGAGACCTTCCCATATCAGCAAGGATACCTGCACCTGCACACAAAAGTGGGGTAGGAAAGACTTGGAAAATCTGGGCTGTTTTGCAAGGCCCTTGCTGTTGCATTGCTGTCAGTGACCAACCTGATCAACGTGCTCAGCAACAGGTGAGATGCTTGCAGATTATTGCAGTGCTGTAGATGGTGTCCCTGCTGTTATCACCAATAAAATACCTATGTAAGTCTTAGCTGGAGTCAGAACTTAAACGGACGCCAGGATCTCAGTCCTGACCAGCAGAGGCCACTAAGAGATTATAGTAAGAGCTGTTGTACAAGGCTCTGGAAGCCTTGTTGTTCAGCATGCTCACTGTTGGAGAGATAGCGTCGGGGCAATGGATTAGGATTTTAACTAAAAAGAAAGAATCTTCTGAGGGTTTTCAAACATTCCAAGATTTTTTAAAGAATCTTGGGATTAATACTGCTTTTTCCATTGGTCTGCACTCTGAGTGGACTGGTACTTGGCAGCAATGAGCTGGAGCAGCTGCAGAGGGAAAAACTGTATAAATTATAAAGATATGCAGGGTACTCTTCTACTTGTGTGTAGTGCTAGGGAGGACTTTGGAACTACACTGTGCAGTCTGGTACAATTAGCCAAAGGTCAGCATACTTGTGTCAGGGTTTAATGGTCCAGATGAGATGTCTCCTATCATCCCTTTTGGATGGACAGTAGTAAAAGATCAGATATAGGCCATGGAGCCAAGCTGTCTGTGTCACAGGGATGGGATGTAGTGGCTGAGGTGGGCTTTGAATATGCTCAGTTTACTGTAATCTCATGTTCTTCTTGATGGGGATTTGTATTTGTGAGCAGCAGTGTTAGCTTACTCCAAAATTGTCTTCTTTCCTCAATTTCTCTGAGTCTCTTTGGGTTTTACAAAACTAACCTAATACCATCACATCTTTCCCCAGCCCAAACTATTTATTGTTCTGCTCCTAATGTCACTTAGTTTTAGGGTACACATTGCAGCGAAGGGAGAAGCATTGGGTAAAGGAAGCAAATTTTGGCTTAGTAACTGTCTTCTATCATACAGTACAATTCCTTTAAGTCTTGAGCTTGTTTCTGTCCTGAGGCTGCTCATGATGGGCTAAGAAAAGTCATCTGAAAATTCACACAGTTCATGTCTTCAAGTGCAAAACTCTGGCACAGAGCAGTTCTGTCTGCTTGATGAGGTTTCAGGACACTACTGGATTCAGCACTGATTCTGCTATGAACAGGCTTTTCACTGGCCCTTCTGGAGCTTTGAAGGCAGCACTTTCCCAAATTCAGGTCTTCATTTCAGACTATCAACTCTTTGCTGAAAGCACATCCTAAAGATAGGTGGTAGGAGCTCTTCAGAGCGGGCTCTTCAGTCAGGCTGTATATATTTTCCTTTCCCAAAGAAAAGGCTAAGCACGCTAAGCAGAAACTCAGCAGGAGCTGGGAGGTGCAGCCTCGCAGAGAGGCAAGATGTTGTCATTGCTCCTTGGTAATAATTTGGCTTGAGGGAAGTGGCTTCTGACTGACCAAATTCCCAGCTGTACCATTGCAAACTGTGCCTGTGTCATCTTTGGCAGCCCGTGCTCCAAGTGGGAAACAGCAGGCTGGTGTTCCTGTGTCAGGATCCATTTTCATGGAGGGATGTCTGAGCAGGCAAAAATGCAAACAGCATTCCTCACAGTTGCACACACATTGATACTCTGTCAGTCTGAACCTGATCTGTGCCCCACGTTGTGTCAAATACAGACCCCAGTGCAAATCTGCACTTTAAATGGACTTTATTGAAGATGAAGTTACAACTGAGCTCTGCAGCAGAAAGAAAGGAGCAGAAAGCGCCAGTTTTTACCTCCCTTCTTTCCTTCTGGGGAGAGAAAGTGTAGGAGATTATATATCCATTACTTCTTCAAAGCCTGAATGTAAAGAAAGTAGCATTGCAACAATGGTGTTACTAGGTAAAGCAGGTGCAGTTTATCAAAAAATCAAGTGTCAGGTAAACAAGATGTAGCCCTCCAAGAAACAAACAAAGATTCTGCCTCCTGATTTCACCATTGATGGGGAGGTACCAGCTGGGACAGCAGTTCTGTAGTTCATAAATTATCTTCCTCCCCTGCCTGACACTTTTAAAATGTGTTTCACAAAGGCTGAGCGCTCAAATTCCTTAAAGAAGAGACTCCTGTCAGCTCAGCCAAGTCCAATAAGCACTTAAAATACAGCAAGGTGTAAATTATACAGATTACAGACTAAGCCATAAATTACTAATAAGCCTGTTCTGTAACTCCACCACGCACTTAAAAGACAATTTCTACAGCTTAAGATGTGTTAGCAGCCTGTGCCAGCAAGCTCCTTCACTCAGCAGAGTAGAGAAGGATTTAAAAGGATGTGGAGACAATTCTTTTTCCAAGGCTTTCTGATATGTCTTTCACTGACTGACATAACACAATCTATAAAATATTTCATCCTCCAAGAAATATATTGTGCTATTTTTAGACTAAAGACACTGTATCTTGTGCTCACAGATCCTGTTGCAGATACAATTGTTCAAAGAGAAAAATTGAATAAATTCTTGTTATAAAATAGCAACATTTAAAACAAACAGATTTAACAGGCTGCGTTTCTGAGATTAAAATGTGTAGTACAATAATAGAAGTTGTACTCAGCAAAGACTTTTAAAAATAGACTGAAGTTCCCCTGGCTCATTGCAGTCCTCTGCTGATTCTATTTGAAATACAGTCTAAATTTAGCAAGATTTGACTTCTCAAGTGACAAATGATTTTTCGTCAATCCAGATTATAAATCACCAGCCAAATCTGGTGCATGCTAACATCAATGATGGGATGAAAGCCACCTTGTGACAGCATCCAGGGACCTGTCCTTGGCAGACAGGTCCTACCTGCCCTCCATCAAGCTCTGCTCCAGCTCCATTTCCTGCAGCCTTCCCGAAGGCAAAGCTGCTGTCTTCAGCAGGTGGCACCCACTGCTCACGGGTCAGTGCGGGCTCTGAGATGGCACAAACGGGTGTTGATGTGTCTTATGAGAAAATCTGAGTCGTTCCCAGAGACAGGAAAGTGACAACACCAACTCAGGCTGTCCCTGGAAGCACTGGAAAATGGTGTTCTCAGTGCAAGGGAAGTTCAATCTTTTCTCTCTCTCCACTACTGCCACAGATTGTGCTGTGTGTTCTTTCAGTTCCTCATGCCTCACCCGTGCACTTACAGAATTCGCATGTACAGGACACAGCTTTTCCCAGTGCTCTGCTAACCCAGATGCCCACTGCAACTCGCAGTGTTGGAGCAGCATGGGATTTGCTGGCCGGAAGGGCAAGGCTGGGCAAGGAGCACTGTGCCACATTGCCCTTTTACCTGCTGTGGCAGATATTCTGCATCCTACTGCACTGCCCTCACATTAACGGCCCCTCTGTAGAAAGAACAAGTGGATGTGTGAAATAAACTGCTGTTACTGGTTTTATTGTACTGCCAAAAGCACCAGCTGTTCAGTGCCTCTCTTTGCTGCCCGTCGTACAAAATCAATGAGAAGCTATGAACGAGGCAAATGCAATGAACTGTATGGGGGGGGAGCACACTGAAACAGAGCCTTTAAAAGCCAGGATCATGTACTCCCAGCCCAGCTTCGCACATATTCCCAGCCAAAGCCCTACGGTCTTCCGCAAGTGATTATTTTCCTCATGAGACAAAGTCTCATTAGTTTTACCAGTCCAGACAAGGTTTATAGATAATACCACTTAGTCCTAGTTTGGCATGATTTAGCTAATCAGTATTCCCACAGCTAGGCTTCAGGTTGGTATTGTTTTATGCCAATGAAATTATTCCCAAAACAGGATATACATAAGTCTTTTCATAACCAAATTACACATCACCAGCCAGAATAATGTACCTGGCTGAACCATGTAACACAATGGGCTCATTTTAGCTGCCCAGCTCATATTTAATTCCTGGACAGACTGGACAGAAGGGAGGAGCCACAGCTTTCCATGGAGAAACGCACTCCAGACTCAGTGGGAGTGTTTGGAAATGAGCTGAAGAGGTAGATGCAAGGGTTTTGTCCTATGATAGGCAGAGTCTGGATGTGACTTTGCTTGACAAGATGAACAGTGCTTGGGCAGAGAGTATGAACCCAGAGGAAACTAAACCATAATTCCTTGTCAAGTGGCAAGGAATGTCAAAAGGGGCAACTGCTTTAATTAGGTCTTGATATAGAAGTCATTCTGTTAATGCAAGAAGTAAGGTTTTATCCTTACCCGATTGTCTTCTATTTTGCCCTGGATGCATAGAGAAAAGACATAGCACACCTCTAGTATTTGCTAGCATTAATGTGGGCATTTCACACTCCTCACAAACCCTGAAGCCACAATAAAGTTTGAAAGTAATATTCAGTAAACTCTGACACCACATCAGCGTGCACTTAAATGGATATTTCAGATTGATTCCATTGCATATTCCCTATAGTTAAAAGAAAAAGCGTTGGCAGTGTTTTTTTCATAACTCCCCACCTTTAAAGTGGGTTGCCTTAGTTACCATGGCCAGCTTGAGAGACAGCAAATTTAGTACTAATACATTTTCAAAGCAGTTTCTGTAGAATCTCTATGTCATGATCAGCTACAACATATGCTTTTATATAGTGTTAATAAGGAACAGTGGTGACATCTAGACAAGTTAAATCAGAGGTGAAGATCGTCACGAGGCAAAACAAGAGTTTTGGGGTCCTCACCTTAGCAACTGCCCTGTGTATATTGGGAGAAACAGCTTATGGAATTTCCCTGTAACTGAAAATAATATTGGTTTCAAGTGGCTCAGAAATGTGGTGTTTGAAGGCAGTCTGCTACAGCCCAGATCATGCTTTGCGCAGTAGAAAGCTGATAGGTCTTAAATTGCCCTCTGACATCTAAAAAACCCACCAGAAATAACTCTCTTCAAAGTGTATCTACTATCCATCATAAACAGAGTTAACAGAGGTCTCAAAGCCTATTGCTTCATCTTGTTCTCATGAGCACAGTACTTGTTTTGAGAACAGCCCTCTCTGTAACCTGTTGTGATAACACTCACTTTTCACCTCTACTCTTTTTCTTTCATTCAACTTTTAAAATTTTAAGTAGTAGGAGCTAAAGTCTAAAGACATTTTATATTGTTTGTGTAATTGTTTAAAGTTCTTAAAACCTCTATAGATCTAGAAAGGAGTTGTCTCTTCACAAAATAAAGATTTGGCAGCAAAAGAAGAAGAAGTGCCCAAGAGAGTGTGGCTGTTTCTGAGCTCAGGGTCTTGGGGAACAGTGCAGGATAGGACACAGAGTTCTGCTTTCATGGAAGCATCTCCTTCACTAAAGAGCAGCTGCAGGCGGTGCTGCAGGACTGAAAGTTCTCTGTTCTTTTGTACAGAGGGAGTTCTGTTATTACCCTTTAACCCCGAACCTAGTTTTTGTGATCAGATGACTGAAGAATAAGAAAAAGCAAAAAAATTGCAGTTTATTTATGAAATCTGTGTTTCACTGCAGCCCCACTGCTTTTCCTGCTCAATAAGCTGCCACCTGTTGGCACTTCTAAGCTGCTCTGAGTTTGAGCTAAGTACCTCAAACTCTATAAAACCAGTAACTTGAAGGAGCAAAACAGTGGATCTGCCTTTTATTATGGCTTCTCCTGGTAGCAAAAGCAACATTCTAAGTTTTCAAAGCAATAAAAGAGACCATCCTTTCCATTTTTTAGGAAGTTTCTTCTTTTCCAAAGGGTTAGACTTTAGGGCTGAGATTATCCATGTGAAGTTTCACCTCATGGCTGAAGTGTTGTACTGAAAATGTTTTACAACACCTTAAATGGCAATGGGGACAAATAAGTAACAATTGAGCCTCAGTCTTTGGTCATAGTAAGAATAAACCCAGGTGTTTTTTGGCATGTAAACTTATCTTCTGATACATCTGCAAACTAACTGTTCATGGTTTTTAATGTATGATACCTTCTCCCAATAACAAATGATAGGAGGTAATGGCCTCACGTTGCATCACGGGAGGTTTAGATTGTATATGAGGAGAAATGTCTTTACAGAAAGAGCGATGAAGTTTTGGAATAGGCTGCCCAGGGCAGTGGTGGAGTCACCACCCCTGGAAATGTTCAAAAAGTGTGTAGAGGTGACACTTCAGGACATGGTTTCATAGGCACAGTGGTGTTGGGCTGATGGTTGAACTGGATGATCTTAGAGGTCTTTTCCAACCTTAAAGGTTCTATGATTCTATGACTCTATGATGTCAAGAGGGCAGATACTCCTTCAGCTGTTAGATCTATCAGCTTCTGGGCTTTCTTCCCAGGTTTACCAACAGAAATGCCCTCTGGGGTCAGACCCCTTGTCCACCTTCTCTTGGGGGCAGTAGGAGTTGCTGTTTTGGGAGAGATCATAAGCCCAGTCTTTTTCTGAAGTCCTTTCCTCTCAACCTCCCACAGTATCCACAGTTGTTGTATCCAGGATATTAGGGAGCACATTTATGGGCCTTGTTGTTTGAGAATTTATATCTGATCCCTTTGGGACCCGCTGATACCTTCTGCCTTGCAGCCTCCTCCAAGTTCTGGAGGTTTACTACCCACTGCATAAAGAACTTTCTTACATGTGTTTTATGATGATTTATCTATACAACACCCCCAGAAAGAAGAGCATATTCATCCTTATTTGACAGAAGGGAAAGATTAGGGGGGGTTGTTTTCAAAAGTACCTGTTAATAGTAGATGTCTCATGCATGAGTTTGCTTAATGTGAGGCATTTCAGGCTTGATTTTTTCAGATGCTTGAACTGATTTCTATCCCAGCTCAGTCATGCGCAATGATTAACACACAAATGAGGATCACTTGTGGTATGTTTGATTTATGGACTTACCCATCATTAAATACCAATTCCATGGCAAAGTAGAGGTCAAATCTGGTCTCTCCAGTCATAGCCAGCTTCCTTTTCTTGGAAGTTTGTGTCTGTCATATCATATGTTATCTAGTGCAGCCAGTATCCAAAAGGGCCACAATAAAAGCTGGCATCATTCACTGATGTTCTGGACTTATCCACTGAACAAAGAGTAGCATTTGCCTGATCCAGGCAAAACTGCAGTGGAAAACACAGTGTAGAATCGTACAATTACAGCCTGTCTCTTAAGGCTTACACAGAAAGGTATTGAAATTATATTGGTGGGAGTAAAGGCATCTCAAAAAGTGTCTTATGGTACACAAATAAAGCTGCATTCCCTAAAGCATAATTCTCAGTATTTCAAAATCTGAACCCATCAAAACCAGAAGAGAATAAAATACTCTTTATTTTTCCAACTAGCACGTGGTTTCTGCCTCATATCCTTCTCCGTTAAAGCAGCGGGTGTTCACAGTGGGATTTGGTGAGGTCCTCTGAAAGAAGTGGACTCCACTAATAGCAGGAGTGAGCCAGGGTCCTCCAGGGTGCATTCTCCTTTTCTGTGGTGGGTGATCCCACATAGAATCATAGAACGATTTGGGTTGGAAGGGACCTTAAAGCCCATTCGGATCCAACCTCCCTGTCATGGGCAAGGACACCTCCCCCTGGATCACGTTGCTCAAAGCCTCATCCAACCCGGCCTTGAACACCTCCAGGGATGGGGCATCCACAACTTCTCGTGGCAACCTGTGCCACCCTCACAGGAAACAATTTATTCCTAATATCTACTCTATTAGTTCTCTTTCACCTTACAAACATTCCTCCTTGTCCTATCCCTGCACTCCTTGATGAAGAGCCCCTCCCCAGCTTTCCTGTAGCCCCTTTCTGTACTGGAAGGCTGCATTAAGGTATCCCCAGAGCCTTCTCTTCTCCAGGCTGAACAACCCAAACTTCCTCAGCCTGTCCTCATAGCAGAGGTGCTCCAGCCCTCTGATGTCTTCAAGGCCTCCTCTGGACTCTTTCTAACAGATCCACGTCCTTCCTGTGCTGAGGGTTCCAGAGCTGGACACAGGACTCCAGTTGAGGTCTCAGCAGAGACAGAATCCCCCCCTCGCCCTGCTGTCCACGCTTCTTGTGATGCCGCCCAAGGACACGGTTGGTTTCTGGGCTGTGAGCGCACATTGCCCGCTCGTGTTGAGCTCCTCATCCACCACGCAACCCGAGCCCTTCTCCTCAGGGCTGCTCCCAACCCACCCGGCACCCTGACGCGGAGCCAGGCAGGCGAGAGCGACCCCTTTTCACCAGCTGCCCCTGCCCTGCCGTGTGCGGGATATTCCCCACGCCCCCACCCCTTCCTTGCTGGGACGCGGTGACTCCAGAGGGCCGGGTTGGCGGCAGGACCGCCGCCGCGACCCCGGCCCGGGCAGGAGCCCCTCGAGAGGGGGCGCCCCTCGCTGCGCCGGCTGGGAGGTGTCACGGCTCCACGGGGCGGGGCGCTGGCCGCTGCCCGCCTCCCGCGTTTCACCCGTTGGAGGGCGCTGTCGGCAGAGGGGGCGCCCCGAACCCTGCGCGGGCGGGAGCCCGTGTTCGGCCGCCGGGAGGCGCCGTGGCGCGGCGGGGCTGGGCAGGGCTGTGCTGGGCGGGCAGGCGCCCCTCCCCGTTGGTGCCGGTGCGGGGCGGGCGGCGCTGGCAGCAGGCGGGGCGGGCGGGCGCCGCTCAGGGTACCGGGGTACCTTCGGGAGCCGGAGCCGGATGCGGCGCGCGATGCCCGCGGCGGGCGCGGTGTGGGCGCCGCGGGCGCTGCTGCGGGCTGCGTGGCGGACGCTGCTGTGCCTCGGCGCGGTGTACGCGGCGGGGTACGCGCGGCTGGGCGGCTGCTGGGTGCTGCTGGCGCTGGCGCTGTGGCTGTGCTGGGGGCACAACCGGCGCGGCAAGCGGGAACGGCTCGCGGCCGCACTGGCGCTGCTGCGGGACGAGCGGGAGGCGCTGGCGGCGCGGGTCCTGCCCCCGTGGGTGAGTGCGGGGCCCGGGCGGGCTGCCCGGCATCCCGGGGCTGGGGGTGCGGAAAGTGCCTGGCGGGAGCGAGGTGGTCCGTGAGGAGAAGGATATTCCACAGGGAGCAGCGTGGGGAGCGGGGTGTTCCGTAGGGAACAGCCTGGAAAGCGGGGTGTTCCGTGGGGAGAAGCGTGGAAAGCGGGATATTGCGCGGGAAGGGGGATGTTCCGCAGGCGGCGGAGAGGAAAGAGGGGTATTCCGTGAGGAGCGGAATGTTCCTTAGCGTGGGAACGGGATAGTCCACAAACAGCAACGTAGAAAGCGGGATATTCTGCAGGGATCAGCGTGGAAAGTGGGATATTGCGTGGCGAGCGGGATATTCTGCAGGGATCAGTGTGGGAGGCGGGGTTTTCCACA
The DNA here is from genome assembly GCA_033558185.1 of Dromococcyx pavoninus. NCBI lineage: Eukaryota > Metazoa > Chordata > Aves > Cuculiformes > Neomorphidae > Dromococcyx > Dromococcyx pavoninus. The sequence continues at coordinate 96,894 of JAUMJL010000786.1, forward strand.
GGGAGCGGGGTGCAAAGCGAGATGTTCTCTGGAAAGCAGTGTTCCGGAGGGAGCAGCGTGGGAGTGGGATATTCCGCGGGGAGCATCGTAGAAAGCAGGATGTTCTGCATGAAGCAGGGTGGAAAGCGGGATTTTCCGTGGGGAGCAGGTGTTCTGCAGGGAGCAGCGTGGGGATCGGGATATTCTGTGGGAAGCGAGCTATTCGGCAGGGATCAGCGTGAGGAGGGGGGATTTTCCACATGGAGCAGGGTGGAAAGCGGGATATTGCGTGGGGAGAATAGTGGTAAGCAGAATGTTCCGTGGAAAGTAGGGTGTTCCACAGGGAGCACCATGGAAAGCAGGATATTCTGCAGGGATCAGCGTGGAAGGCGAGATATTCCACAGGGAGCAACGTGGGGGTCGTCCGCAGGGAGCAGCATTGAAAGCAGGATATTCCGTGAAAGCAGAGTGTTCCACATGGGAGCAGTGTGGGGAGCGGGATATTCCGTGGGGAGCAGTGTGAGGAGCAGAATATTCCATGGGGAGCGGGGTGTTCCTTAGGGAACAGCAGGGAAAGTGGGATATTCCGCAGAGAGCAATGTGGGAAGCGGGATATTCTGCAGGGAGCAGTGAGGAAAGTGGGATAGTCCGCAGGGAGCAGTCAAAGGGCAAAAGAAAGGGGGTGGCAGGGATGCCCCGGACTGAGCAGCAGCATCCCTGATTTTGCAGTCTTGCTCAGGGAAGTGACCGCTGGACTGGAAGTTGTTTCAGGCCGGGGAATGTGGACGCTGGTGTAAGCGTGTCTGTGAAATAGGCTGCTGTGTCCCGGGAGAACCCTTCCTTCAATTATGTGCTGTTGCATTGCAGGTGTTTTGGTGTAGAGGGTACTTATTTTAGACCTTCTTGTCTAGCAAGTTTTCTCCCCCTTTTTAAAGTGTTATTGGGAAAAAAAGAACTATAAAAATAATATTCTCTGCCTACTAAAGCCCAAATATTTAAAGACATCTCTTAGCGGTATGTTTTATCTCCTGAACAAACCCCTGTTTGTTCCCCATGTTTGTTCCTGGGCAGTCTTGGTTTTAAAGTGAAGAAACTTGTAAATCTGACAGCACATTTTATTCTATGTCTTAGATTATTTTCTGGGTGGCCTTGGTTAGCTAATGAAAAAGGATGACAATGGTTTTTTTTTCTTCATCATTTGGTTAGCATTTAAAAACGTGTCAGAGACTGGTAGGGAAATGGTTTTCTTGTAAGAAAGAGAATATCAAAGAGCTCTATTTGTAAGGAGTGTTGCACGGAGACATTTGTAGTCAGCTAAGTGTTTTCTGTAGCCTACAGCACTTGGCTCCCCTTAATACTGTGGGAAATGAAGGCAGTTGGCGCTTCTGAGGAGTGAGGCCAGGGTCTCCTAGCAGAGCTGGTACAGCTCCCTGCACTTGTTCCCTCCTGCGAGGCACAGAATCCTCTGTCTGAATGAGATTTCTGCTTGTTTGTATTGACAGAGCCTTTAAAACAACTTGGAGCGTTAATGAGTGTGGTGGTGTCCGCTCTTGCCCTGATGCTGTGAGAACAGTGGTGTGTTTTATCCTCAAGTGCCCTCAGTCTTGGTAATGAGAAATTGAGTCTCTTAGCCACAGCTGAAAAATCACCTCCCCAACACACACACAAACACAATCTCAGACGTTCCTGGGTTTTGTGGTTGGTAGTGTCAGGCTTCATTACTGTCGATGGAAGGGATTATCGGTTCCCCTGTACTCAGCGCTCAAGGCTGCACTGGGAACACTGTGTCCCTCAGGCACAGGAGAGATTTTTGACAAGCAGGACTCCAGCAGAGCCCACCAAGATGGTCAGGGGCTGGAGCAGAGGCTGATAGAGCTGGGGCTGTTCAGCCTCCTTCAGAAGGGAAGGCTTAAGGGGTAATCTCACCGCTGTCTCCCACTGCCTAGGATGTGCTTAAAGAGAAGGTGAAGTCAGATGCTCTTCAGAGTCTTCTGGCTTGTGAATTGGAGCTGGCTGCTGGAAGGCAGGGTGCAAGACCTAAGGATAGAGGGGCTGCCCCATATGCTTTTAGTGTTAGTTTTTATCCATATTGCTACTTCTCCTTTCCATGTCTATGTTGGTAACTTTGTTCCCTCACCAGCTGGTATTTGCTTCCACACTATACTTGTACTGCATGTTTTTTTAACTCCCATTCCTCAATTTGATATACTCCTTTGTGCCAGTCTTGGAGGCTGCTTCTTACCTGCTGTCTATTCAGTTTATTCTCTGTGGTGTCATCTTTTTATCTTATATTTTTGCCTTTCAGTGTTTACAAGCCTTCAGTTGAAACAACTTTAGAAATTTTCCTTGAGTTCTTCTCACCTGACATGCAGAGGTGGGAGTAGGAATACTATTCAAGCTTGGGAGAGCATGGGTTGGATTTACAGTGTTGTAATCCTAGGAAAGGTTCTGGAGTGCGAGGCAATGGCAGTGTCTTCGGGGACTGGTGTGTAGTTGTCTCCTTGTGTGCCCTGTGGTAAAATGAGGAGGATCCACCCAGTTAAGAGTTAAGACCAATCATTGATTGCACAGGTTGGTTAAAACCTATTCTTCTTAAGAGCAATGCAGTGACTGCTTCAGATGTGGCTCGGGGCTCAGCTCAGCCCTGGTATCAGTTGTTAGAAGATGCATCCATATTGCAGCCTTTCCTCCAGGAGGGATGCTGGGAGGGTTTCCCTCATCTACTTAACCATCTGTTTCAGGGAATTTGCAGGGCTGTTTTGTGGCACCAGTTTCTTGGCTGGAACCAACCAGAGAATTTGGAAAAGAGGCATTCCTGTGCTGGAGAGCTTATGTGGGCAGGCTATGCTTCCTTAGGAAGCAAGGTGGGGAATCTGCTCATGTTGAGCAGTGTTAGAGCCCTGTCTTGGAGAGGTGAGGCTTTCTGACTTCAGCAGGTGCAGTTTTTAGCTTGACTTTTGTAAAACCAGTCAGCGCCCAGAGCAGAGGTAGCTGGGCTTCCCCTTCATTCTGGCTTCTGGGAGTAGTGGTGACTTCTCTGTGTTCTTTTGCATCTCAAGCAGGCTCCAGATGAGAACTTGGAAGTATGCTGGGTTTCTTCCTGATGTTAACTCCCTTTACCAGGAGAAACTAATGTTAGGGGATACAGAATGATCCTTTTAAAACTTTGCCTTTTTATTCCTTGTTCATGCAAAAGGCTTGTTTACACCTTTTTTTTTTTTTTTCCCCTGCACAGGGAGCTCAAACCGTGTCTCTTAAAAAAAAAACAAAACAAAAGCAAACAGCAACACTTCAAACAAAGACAGACCCCTGGTGGATAGATTCCTGTGTTGTATTTGAACAGAATAGCACTGTTGTGTCATGGGTTTTGCTATTGCTGTAATCTTTGGTGTAGCTTGCTTCAGGGCAAGGTGGAGCCGTGTAGAAACTATAGGCTTTCTTTACTTACTTGTAATTGGCCCTTTTTGATCTTCAAAGCTCTTTTCAAATGCTAAGTAATTTTTGCAGCATTCCTAAAATACTGGCAAGAAGCATGCCTGCTTTTGTGAATGGGGAAAACTGATTTTGATAGTGTGACTTGCCCAAGGCTACAGGAGTAAGTCTTGTTCTGAACTAGTGTTAACTTTGGCAACTCTCAGTGTCTGTTTTCGGGCTTGGTAGGAAGTGTTTTGTGCTTCTCTTGCTTGTGTTGTACTGATGACAAACTCCGGGATAAGACCCTGCTGCCAGGGCTCTCACCAGTAACGAGGGTCAGAAGTGAGTTTGAAGCCCAGAGCACATGGTTAAAAAGTATGGAGCCACAGATTTTTTTTTCCCTCAAAAGTATTAGGACATGATAAGTTCTTGGGGTAAACTGTTGGGACAAGAAGAGAGCTTGGTGGTGTCACTGGGCTGAATTAGAGCAGAACTCATCTTCTGCTGGCAGGAAGTGCACGTTATGGGAACACCCTGTGGGCAGGAAAGGCTCTGCTCAGAGCTTATGCCTTACTAGACAGTGGATAATCTATATGCAACACTTGGATGCCAAACTCTGCTTCTTCTGCAGAGCTACTCATGGAATTCACACCTTTGAGTGCAGCTGACCTTTGGTATTGGGAACACACTGAAATCTGGTGGCCTTTCATAATAGGCAGAAAGTTTTTTCGCTAGAGACATATAGTCCAGTTTCTACAGTGTTTACCTCTGTGAGTGCCCTGCTGTGTAAGCCGAGGAAATCCTGGTGGCTTTTGGTATCTTTGAGCTACAGCAGTGCTCTCTCTTCCATGTGTCAAAGGAAACTGAGGCACAGCTTGTCTGGGTAGGAGCTGTGTTGCAGGCACATGAATGAAGGGGTGTTGAGTGGGATGGAATTGTATCACAAATAGCTGCTCATCCTGTCACAGCAATTCCAGGTGTGTCACAATGATGTGTCATTCGTTGTGGTAGCTTTTGGAGTTTGCACTGGGTTGTCCAGATTGAGTATCCGTAGCTCAAGCAGTTAATTCATTTTTGCGTTTTCTTGAGGTGGGTTGAGCTGCCACCTCCTTCTCACAGTTTTTGCCTGGTTTCTGATGCTCCTGGTGAGCTGTTCCAGCTGTCCTTGGTCACCAGCTTGTTTCTTGGATGCCTTTTGCAGTTGCATCTCTAGCAGCTTTGGCTGTAGTGAATAATCACAGCCAACTTCAGTGGTTTATATTGTGCTACATTTCTCCCCTTAACACTGTTGGATCTCATGTGTGTTTTGAGACTTTCTCCTTGGGATCTGGCAGCCTGACTGTTGCCCTGAGTCTTGGTCTGTCCTTCGTTTGGGTCACATCCCTCTTCTCACATAAGGTCTTTTAAAGGACAGCTCACTATGCTCTTTCCATCCGTGTTTTGCCCTGCCCATGGCTGATCCGGAGCTGTGGCAGAAATGCTGCAGGGCACTGGCGCTTGGCAGTTGCTTTGGAGCTGGGGACCAGCTGCCTTCAAGCCACCCAGGATTTATGTGCCCTGGTGGAGGACATTTTGGTGAGAGAAGAAAGGCTGGCAGGTGAAGTGGAGGTCCCCAGATCCACGTAATCTATTTTAAAATGTCAGCTGCATTTTATCAGTATTAATTGTCCCTTCTGGTGCTGTAATCTCATTTTATCATGCAGATAGAGCTGGGGAGGCTGACATTTCAGTGAACATGCATTGTCTTGTTTAATGGAAAAGTTGCTATTTAGAGCATCAAAAGGAATTGCTTATTCAGAATATGGTAATATTGCTTTGGGTTTTTTAATGTAATAATTGGAGATAATTTGAAGCATTATTTGAACAAGGAAAATGGGCTCTGAAATCCTACATCAAGCTGCAATAAAAGGCAAGCTGCTGTCCATTCCATCCAAACGCCTCTGAGCACCTCTCTGAAAGCTGCTGAATTAAACAGCAAGCTTTTGATTGAAAAGTGTAATTCACAGCTCTTGTATAAGGAGGTAATGTATTGTCCTACCCAGTTACTATTGTCAGGCTAGATGATAGTTTAAGGAGTGAGGAGCTTTGTATCCTGGTGCTCTTGTAGATCTGAGCAGGGCCTGAATGCCAATTCTGAGAAGCTGCTGCACCATCTTTCTCTTCTGCAGTGACCTGCTACCAGCTTGTAGCACTGCCTGAAAATACCACATCTGTAAGACTTTAATGTGTGTTTATAGTGAAGTGATTGTGGTTCTTCACTCAGCAGCTTCTCGGTGAGGTCTGAGATCAATTAGTTACTTGAGAGGGGCCTCATTATCCGGCTGTCCTGATGGTGATTAAACAAGTCACTTCAGGAACTGGAGGGATTTTGTGATGGACACATGCATTTCTTTTTGGCTTTTGGGTGTGCCCAACTTGAAAACATGGTGTGTGAGTGACTACTACATTTTAATTTGTCCTTAGCATCTTAAAAAAGCTCTGAGAGGTGAAAACACCAGACTGTTATACGTGGTAGTGTATGGTAATAGGCTTGAACTCTGACAGTGCTTCTTTTCCCTGAAGCCATTGGCACTACGTTAGTATTAGTGGAGAAATGCTGCTACAGCAAAGAAACTGAGTTTCCCAACAAGGTTCTTGTTTTCCAAAGTGTGGTGTCCTGGTTGAGGTGAGCCAGTACCGGAAACAGGTCCTGCCCAGCTCGTGATCTTGAAGGGAAACAGGTTCTCATGGCTTCCCATGACATAACCAAGAGAGAGATGAGAAATCTAATGCTGCTTTACATCACGAACAGGATGTGACACTTGCTTTAATCATATAAATGTGCCCAGAGGCCTACTGGTACATCACTGTGCACGTGTTCTTTCTGCTGTTTTTTTTACTGTTTTATTTGCTTTTTACAATTTTCCAAGCAGGTAGTAAATTATAAAGAAGGTATGTATGAGGGCCGAGGGATCTCAGCTTACTCCAAAACTTGTTCCACACTCTGTGATGTCTTTCTCACGTGTTGCAGTACGTTGAAACAGGTGGCATGTTGCACTCACTGTATTTTTCTCTACATCCAGGTTCACTTCCCTGATGTTGAACGAGTGGAGTGGCTGAACAAGGTGAGGAGCTCTGAGCTCCAGTGTGTGAGGCCATCTGCTCTGAGCTGCATCACAGTACAAGCTCTGCGGGCCAAGCCTGAGACAGTTATCCTGTCACTACAATCATTTCAGTGTCTGTACTTAAGTCTCAGAGCCACTTAAGTGTAGAGTTGTCACTGAGGTTTTGGTGAGAGCCCAATGTGTGCCTGGTTGATAAAGATTTGATTAATTTGACCACAACACTTCATTCTGAGATTAAAAAAAAAAGCCAGTATGTGCATATATATAGATGTATCTATATGTGTATATAACGTATATATACATACGTGTGTATGTATTATTTTAGCAAAAGCAGTGGCAAGTCCTCTTACCAGAGGGGTTCCCAGAGAGCTCTGAGGCAGGGGTTCCCATCCACAGGTGTAGTCAAGCTCTCACTGGAACTGGGCTCAGTGGAATTCGAAGCAAAACAGCTGAACTTGCCAATTAGCATGCAGTAACTATCCCGGGGTTTTTCTTAGCAAACTTTCTTTTTAGCTAACTTTCATTTTGATGTAAAAGCTCCTCTCACTCCTCTCTAAATGAACCTAACTCCAGGGAACTTTTTGACCATTTAAAGTAATTAGGAATTATTACGCTTTAGAGCCTTTAACCTTGGGCGTTGCTGGCTCAGGCTCTGCAGTTAGAAGCAGTTAATAGACTCTGTGGTGCTCAAAACTCACCCTTCAGTTCCTAAACCAAATTCCTTTTCTGAGGAATGGAGGTGGATCTTCTATAAGGATAATAGCACAAATGTGACTCAGTATTTTGAAAGGACAGACATTAATAGTGAAGTATTCTGTGATGTGTGCATCTGTTTCTCAACAAAGGTATCTTTTACAAAGAATCTTCAATATGTTTATGCTTTTGCTGTTCTTTAGGTCCTTGTGCAGGCTTGGCCATACTTTGGGACAATCATGGAAAAAGCATTTAAAGAAGTTCTTGAACCAAAAATCAGAGCAAAGAATGTACATCTGAAAACATGCACCTTTACCAAGATCCACTTTGGGGAGAAGGTAGTGTGAATCCTTCGCAAAACTTTGAGTTCAGTCGTCTTTGAGAAGTTCTGATGTAAGGGGAGTCTGATGTTCAGCTCTTTCATAGCTCTGAGTGTATAACAAAATGGCATTGGTACAACACTGCTGCCTCCTTTGTTCCTTCCTCATGTTGACTGGAGCATCTTCACTGTGAAGGAAAGGTCATACAGGAAACACGTCCCTTCCTACCAGCTGTCAGTATCATGGGACTGGAGATAGAAAAAGGGACACATATCCACGTTTCTTTCTGTTATACCTTTGTGACAGGAATTTTCAATGCATCCTAAGGCTTGCAGCATGGGCTGCTTGCAACCAGCCCTGTATTGGAGGACTGCCAAGGCTGTTCACACTACCTCTTTAAGGAAAAAACTTGTGTGGGTTTCTCATACTTTGCATGCAGTTGTGCAAGGTCTTTAATGAATGCTTCTGTAGTCAAATTGATTGAAGTGAGTAGGACTTTTCACTTGGGTTTAACTTGAAAGATATTAACTATGCTGTATCTCGTTTGTCTTTATTTCAGTGCCCTAGAATCAACGGAATAAAAGCCTACACCAAAGAAATTGACAGAAGACAAGTTATCTTAGACCTGCAGATATGGTAACATTGCATCACTGATTATGTAGATGGTTCTTAACTCTCTGCCCATTTAACACCCATGTGTGAGTTGTAATGCTGGCCTGGACGTGTGGTCCACAAAGATCGGCATGAAGTGAGAAGTCTTTATCTTATATCAGCCTAGAATGATATGAGATAGTCTATCCCCAGCTGCATGTCCTCAGTACTTACAGGTAAAAGTTGTGCACAAGTCTTGAAGTCAGAAAGCAGTGTCACCTGCACAGGTTTAGGTGTTACCCCCTCTGGCCCATCACTGCTGCTGTGGGTATAAGAATGGCTTTGCCATCCATGGCAGTAAGAACCTAGGTTTTGGAACTGTATTTTCTGGTCTGACAGCTCTGAAGCATGGTGATGCTTGGTCTGCCTGTTGCCCCACTGTGGACTCTTCAGTCCAACCTCTCCAGTTCTTCCAGAACTACTTGTGCTATTTATTCTTTAATTGCTTCCCCCAGATTAATCCTCTTGTTTTACTCACCATTTGTTCCAAGTGCCAGCCAGCCCATTTGCTTTTTTGATTACAGGTATTCTCTGAGCAGAAAACAGCCTCTGGCACTTAACAACAACAACAAAATTAGATAAAACATTTGTTACCTTCCAGGCTGTTTTGAATGAGCTGCTGTGTTTTGTTAACATCAGAGCTAAACTCTCCCCTGGTTTAGCCCGGAGAATGGAATTACTGGGGGAATTACCACTTGCAGCTGCTGTAGCTCTGTAAGTTTGGTGGGTGATGGAGCTGCCTAATTTAAAAGGCTCTTCTTCACGGTAGTGCCAGGAAAAAGCAGTGTGAAATTACAAAGTGTCTTGGCAACAGCGCAGAGCTGCTCAGAACTGTGCCTGCTGCTTAATGTGGCAGTGGCATGGCAGCATCCTCAACACTGCCAGAGCACTATCACTCCCTGCAAAATGATGTGCTTGGTTTTCAACTGGAACAAGTTGTGCTTCAGTGCAGTCAGTGTAATAGCCAGACCAGTTTTATGGCCTTTGGCAAATCATTCATGCTTTCCACGTTGAAATCGAGGGATTTAATGTCTTAAGACTCCACAGGAGGTTGCTGCTGTTCTCTTTTAAACTACTTCTTCAGGCTGCTTCTCCCACATCCTCATTTTCACAGTCTTTCAACAGCCCTCTGCAGAGGGATTCCCCCACCTCCTCATTCCTGTTCCTCTGGCAGACCTGTGAGCATCTCCAAGATGGCCAAATACTTGTGTTCCTCATCCTGACAATAACTTAACCTGAACTGTCATCTGATAACCCAAATATTTTTTGTATTCACACAGGACTGTTCAGACTACCTTGTCTCTGATGGAGATCTCTTCTCCTGGGCTGTGTTAAGGACCCAGTTTCTCTTAGGTTAATATATTAACATCAGTTTCTGCAACTAAGCTGGGTTTTTTGCATTGTACAGTGTCCATAGCAAGTAATGTACTTCCAGGAATGAGGAGAAGCAAATCTGTTAGCAGTGGTGTTATTTACTTGCCTTTTTCTGGATTGCCAAAGGAACATGTTTGGTTTGTTCTTGTCCTTAATCCAGGAAATGGGTAATCTCCATTTTTCTGGAGCGAGGCAAACTCCCATTACAAAATAGGCTGTCTTAGTTACATGAATAGCAGTGAGTGTGTGCACTGGTTGGGAGAAGAGCTGGTTAGAGGAGATGGATTTGAGTTGTCCTAATGTGAGGCTGCCACCCTTTGCATTGCCTCTCAGTGGCTGCATGCTGGTGAGGTTTATATGGCTGTATCTGTCCACAGAGCTGTGTCCTGTCATCACAGCTCTGGAGAGTGATGTGCTGTGGGTGCCAGTGTGGTGCACTTCGTAATCCTGAGGCCACAATGACTGATTTCCCTCTCTTGGCTTAGGTTTCAGGGATTCATAGCTATGTGGCAGTGGATATTAAAGGATTCATGTGTCTGCATGTTATAAATGTGACTCCACCTTGGTGCTTGCTATCTGTAATTTTGTGGGAGTTCCCTCACTGGTGAACCCATGTGAGCATGACCTGTTGCCTGGCTCACCACTGCATACCACACTGGCCAGGGTATGTTATCCTGGTAGACAGCATTCCTGCCTTAGTAGCAGCTCTGCCCTGATCCAGCACTGAGTTACCCTTTGTGTTAGGCTGTTTCGTGCATCCAGAAATCTCAGCGTGCTCTGTAAATGCTTTGTGCTTTCATTCTCACAGCAGTACAGGAGGACAGATGTTTTTCCTCCAGTTTTATCAAGGAGGCAACTAGTCTCTGAAACCCAGAGTCTTTGCCTTGGCCAGGACAAAACACAGGAATAGGGCAGGAGTAGAAGAAACCTTTCCCTCAGCCTTCCATTGTGGTCTGTTTGGAATCGTTCGTGTGGTTTTAATAGGCACACAGGCTGCATCAAGTGTTCTGTTCAATTGGTTTTTGCTGCTGATCTCCATAACATGATGTGGCATTGAATTCTGTTGTTCAGGTCTGTACCATGTGAAGAGCTTCCTTTCCTCTGTGTTGAATTTGTTTGGTGTAATACTGTGATGTAATTATTGGTAATATAATTATTGGTGTAATTTTGTGATGTAATTATTGATGTAATATCACAAATTGCATCTTTTGCTTGGCAACTGTGAGAAATAGCACTTGGAGGTCCCTTATTTGTATGGGCAATAGCTGTCAGCAGAACCAGTGATGCAGTAGATCTGGCATTGCATGGAGTAACCAAAAGGAACTTGAGAAGCTGCTTTAACTAAATCTGTTAATGCAGCTTACATGTCCGTAGCACTGGGGCAGTGGGAATGGTTATGTAGAGCACTGTCTCATTACAGTCTTGACTGTCCCACGTGAAAGGTCTATATTTGAGTTTCTGGCAGAACCAGGGCTCAGAGGTGGTAACTTGTGAGGCATAGAGACCTTTTGACCAGGAAGGAGGCTGTAAGTCTTCTTTCAGAATCTTTGATTGGTCCCTAATATGTTGCACAAAGTTGGTGTATATTAAGTGGTGTAAATTTTGTCAATGGCTCATAGGACTGAGCGGAAGTGTTGAGATAATAATCACTGCTTACCTTGGGTCTTTTGTGTAAACAAAGTTTGTCATTTATGTGTCTGAAGGCCCTGCTGTATGTATTCAGTTCATCTGTCCACTTCCCTGTACAAATATAACAGATCTATATCTTTCACTAGACGTGAAAGAAAACGTCAGGGTTCTTGCAGTGGCTGAATGAAATAAGAGATCCCTGCCAGACTGGGTTCTGAAATCCCCAAATCTGTAATATGAGATCCCAGCTGCAAATAAACTAGCAATACCCCGGGATCTCCAGACAGTTTTCCCTAGATCTAAATCTTGAATCTGTCCCCTGAGCACAGGGATCTGACAGATGCGTTCTCCAGATGAATTAATGTCAAAGCATTCCAGAAATGTTCTCTACAAGTGCATTTTTCAGTGCAGCCACTTGACCTTCTACAGCTGCTTTTCTTCCCACTAATTCTGCAATTGCCTGAGCTACTGTGCAGCCATATAATCATTGGCTGTAATCATCAGAGATTCAAAGTATTGGAAGGCATTGTTATCTTCCAGACGAATATCTTGCAATCCAGTTGCTTCCTATTTCGTTAATCTGATTTAGTACTCATAATCATTTATTGTTGGAAGTGTTCTGAATTTTCATTTCTGTGTTCCTCTGTGGCATTTACAATACATGAGATGTCATAGAAGAATAGTGTAATAATTAATATGTATATGTTAATTAAAAATACGATGTATGCATTGCAATTTACTCTTAGAAGAGAATATCTGGGCTTCCTAACTGACAAGTTTTCAAATCTGGAAAAACAATCTCTGTCATCTAGTGCAGTACTGGAGAAAGTAGTCAAAAGAAGTGTGCAACAACTCTTCGAGCTGTGGTGGAGTTTGGGTTGACTAAGTTTGTAGGATCTTACCAGAAACTAAAAGCGTTTTGGAAACTTGCCAGTCTTGAGCAGAGGAGGGATGCTTGCCCTCAGGAGCATGGCTTGATTGGCAAAGGGGAGAGGCAGAGGTTATCTGCATCTTCTTCAACAATATATGATATAGGAGAGAAACAGAGTCTTGTCTTCTCCCCACCCCCCAGGTGGGTAAAGCATGGTCCTGTGGATAGTGACAGAAGGGCTCAGCCCTGCACACTTTTCATAGAATCATAGAATGCTTTGGGTTGGAAGGAACCTTTACATGTCATCCAGTCCAACATTCCTGCAGGAGCAGGGACATCTTTGACTGAATCTGGTTGCTCAGAGTCCCATCCAACCTGACCTTGAATGTTTCAGGGATGGGGACTCCATTATCTCCCTGGGCAACTTGTTCCAATGTTTCACCACCTTCATTGCAAACAATTTCTTGCTTATATCCAGTCTAAATCTCCACTCCCTTAGTTTAAAATCATTACTCGTTGTCGCGTCACAACAGACCTTGCTAAAAAGTCCCTTCCCAGCTTCTGTGAAGCCCCCTTTAAGTACTGGAAAGCTCCCCAGAACCTTCTCTTCTCCAGGCTGAATAACCCCTACTCTCTCAGCCTGGCCTCATAAGAGAGTTGTGCCAGTCCTGGGATCATTTTCGTGGCCCTCCTCTGACCCGGCTCCAACAGGTCCATGTCCTTCCTGTACTGAGTAGGAAGGCTTCAGTCTGGCCCAGGTGTGCTCTGTCTGGGGGAGGACGGCAGAGAGTACAGCAAGGTTATGCTGAGTTAAGTTGGCAGACAAAAGCACAAGCAGCTTGGACTGGAAATGAGGAGTAAAACTAATGAACAAAGAGTGTGTCCTTCCTACCAAGCACCCTGATGTGGGGGTGAGGCCTATATGAAGCAGACTTAAGGGAAAAGGCTCAAGCTTTGATAAAAGGGGTAAAGGCTTCTCTGCCATCTAGAGCCTAAAACATGATTGCATGTATTGAAATGTTACTGCTGAAAAAAGACATCTAGGACTGGGTGGGAAGAGTTTTTGACTGTGTGGAAAGGCAGAAAGGTTGTGAATTAAAATGCCTCCATCATTATTTGTTGTGTGGGACGCTGACAACAGCTGAATTAAATCCTCTTGGATTAATTACTGCAAATTGAGGAACTCATTTTAGCTTCTCATTTAGACTTATATTGTGACCAAGCTCTATTAGCACCCAGTGTAATGAGCTCTAAGATAATGTCAAAATTGTAGAAATTAATAAACATAAGAATAAGGTTGTTTAATTATGTGACTGGCTTATAAGGCAGATTGTGTTCATTTTGGCATGGCCTGTGAGGTTGGTTATTTAAGAAATGAGAATGTTCTAGCATTAAAGGCTTTAATTTGTATGTTATGAGCTTTTCAAATTCTGTTAAGTGACTAACTGTAAACAAATATTCAATGACTTTGCTTGCAAAAATGGAGACAATTTCACAGGGTTACATTCTTGGCAGGTCTTTTTTGGGACGAGGGAATCTGACTATGTGCAGATTACGGTGTGAATTAGTGGCAACTGCAGCACTATTTGCTCATAAACATGTGGTCAGAGCAAAAATCTTGTCCTTTTTCTTTGATTATGGGGTGAAATTATGCATGCAGGCAGCAAGCACAGCACATTCACTGTGCTGCAGTACCTTTACACCTTGCTTTACCTGCAAGGTGTTTGCATCCAGAGCGAGCTGTTTCTCACAGGACCAAAAGGGAACTTGGTAGCTCCTTCCAATTGTTTTCTGCCAGAGGCATCAACAAATCTATTAGGTTCTGTTTCCTGGTTCCTGCATAAAGTGGTGTTTGTACTTCTAATAAGTCTAAAGTGTTTTCCAAATTGTGAAAGTACCACACTCAGCATTCATTTTATGTAAAGCCTAATGTTCTCCATGGCAACTGACCAAAATCTGATCTAAGTCATCTTTTAATTCAGCCTCAAGGAAATCAGGTTATTTTTAGTGATTAATTTATCCTTCAAGTGGACTTTTGGGTTGCAGGCAAAGTGAGGACCCTATATGTAATGGCAGGATGTCTCTGCATCAGCTTAGGAGCTGGGTCACCAAGTTATTGGGATGGGATCAGGCCTTCGACAGAGAAAGGAGCAAAAGGGCAGTTGCTGTGACTTTGAATTTTGAACAAACCTATTGATCCCTGCTTGAGGCAAGCTTGACTCGGTCAACTGACAGTCTTAAGAATGGAAAAGTAACCTGGAATACAGATGTTGCTTTGACATTTTGCAGGTAGATCAATGTCCCAACTGACTTCAGGGCTTCTCTTGAAGAACTGACCCTTGTTCAATGTGCTTAACTTTCCCTTTTCAGTTGCTTGAAAATTCATCTCTGCCTGTGGCATCATGTTATCAATCATTAAACTAATTTAATTTATGCTCTGTACAGCCTCAACTTTCTCACTGGGCTATTGCAAACTGGAATAATGTGAGGCTTTTCCTTTCAGCTACGTAGGGGACTGTGAGATTCACATGGACATTTCGAAATTTAACCTTGGAGTGAAAGGCGTACAGGTGCGTGCAGTGCTAACATCTGTTCAAGGCTGTGTGTGGCAGGAGGTATCATGTCCCAGTGGGGAGGTCGTGACACTTAACTGGGAAACAACCAGCTGGCAGGCTTGGAATAGGCTTTATCTCCTTGTGTTTTGGCTGGGGAAATGATGCCTTCCATGGAAGGCACCTAAATACCACTTTAAATCTTCTCAGTGTCACTTTTAAATAAGGTCAGTGCTCATGTGGGTGAGCGTCTGCCACTGGAGTTTGGAGGAGCTTCAAAAGAGGTAGTTTTGCCAGGGTGTTGGTAAACTGGTGTAGACTACACCAACAACCTGTTCTTACAATGTTGAAAGCCAACAGGCAGATCGCTCCATCCTATGGCAGTCAAGATTGCAGAGTAACCCCACAATCTAAGAAGGCTTTGCCTGATATCAATAGCAGTGTTTTGGTGGGGAGGAGGTGGTTGTTGTTAAATTCTAAATAAAATTACTTTGAGTATGATTTTTAGAATTGATTTCTATCACTGAGAAGCTCAGAGTTTTGAAACTGCATCCTGAGAGTACCTTCAGACTCAGTTTTCTGTGGTCTGTTCTGTTTGCAGCTGTATGGGACCTTGCGGGTGATACTGGAACCTCTTCTAAACGAAGCACCTTTTATTGGAGCAGTGACCTTGTTTTTTATGCAGAAACCGGTGAGTCAGGAGTGAACTGCACTCTGCAGCCTTCTTGCTCTTGGTCTGTCTTAATGCATGGATAGGTCTTCAGTGGGTGACAGCTGTCCATCGCTGGTAACCCAAACTGCATTGCTGGGAATGCTTCACAGCACAGGTGCTGAAAAAGCAAATTCCTGATTGTTCAGTGTTCCTCTTGAACTCCAAGAAGGCAGGAGTGAATTTGCTCTATTCTTTTGTAGTACTACCTAAAAAGTTACTTGCTTCTCTCTAAGAACAAGAGAACTTTCCAATGGTGACAGCACAGCAGCCTTTTCACAGGCCTTTGCTGGAAGGTTTCTGGGAGGTGGATTTTAGATCTTCCCATCTGTACGTCTGGAACACAGTCATCTTGGAGACCGTTCCATTGTGGCTGTGCTTTGAAAGCTTGCCTGTTTAAGGTCACAAATCCTGTGATTGAATTGTGGTGTAATAAAATCCGAGAAACCTTCTGGTCTTGTAAGAACCAGTTATCTCATAGCACGCAGCTTTGCTTGCATGTGGGTTATGCTCTGCTTGAGTTCATGGAAGCCATATATATTTGGCTTGGATGAAGTGTTTTTGTGTTTAGATGTAGTAGCATTATTTTAGGACATGAAAAAATAATTTATTGTGTGAATGGAAATACAGACTCCTGAAGTCAGGTGATGTTTGTTAATCCCCCTGCTCCAGGGCATAGGCCACCCCCGAAGTGAAGGGATGAGGAAACAACTTCAAAGTTTAAGTAAGGCTGTCAGATTTACTATGCATGAGCCCAGGGCATCTGCCTGTGACTGTTGCCAAGGGCTAAAGGCTGTCTTTCCCTGGGCTTGCAGGGTAAATCCTAGTGATGCCCTCATTTCAGGTGTGGCAGGTAAAATAAATAAGGGAATTGATACCAGGTGTTGGTTTTAATGTACAGATGCAGTTGCTTTCTGTAAACAGCTGGCTTTGGTTTAGAAACATTTGCTGCCACTTTAAATTCTACATTTATTCTGAAATAAATTTTAATGGTCCTGTATTATTTTTCTCCCTGATCTTGTTGTAGCACTTGGAAATCAATTGGGCAGGCATGAGCAACCTCCTGGATGTCCCAGGGATTAAGTAAGTGCCTGCTTTGCTTCACTTTATTCTCCTTTAAAAAGCATTTGGAAGTTGGGATGGCAGTCTCCAGTAATCATCAAAGCTATTCTCAAGAGCATTTGTAAAAGGTGTTGTGCTGATACTCATCCGATTGTATCTGGTTGTGGAGCCTGCAAAACCTCAGGAGGGTGCTTTTTATGTTCTGCCAAAATTGCTTCAATTGCTTCAATGCATGGGGATGTAGGATGGAGATGGTAAATCCCCAAAACTACAATGCCCTATAAACTAAAACCCAAACCCTTCTGTTTACCATGTGCCAGTTACTTGCAAAGGTACATGATGTAGGTCTAGGTGACTGACAGTCTGTGCTTAGTTTTATTTAACTTAAAGTGAAAAAAGGCAAGCTATTGCAGAGTTGCAGTCTCTCTGACAAACTGAAACACAATCCATGATAAATAAAACCGCACCAGATTTATAAGGAGAAATGTTCTTCTCTTTCTGTGTAATCTGCTCATCCTTTACGTTCTTCAGAAGAACATAGCTCTTCCCCAGTGCCTCTTGGATTGATCTTGTACATATTGGTTTTAAGCTGAAAGAGTGTAGGTTTAGATTAGATATTAGGAAGAAATGCTTTACTGGGAGGGTGGTGAGGCTCTGGCACAGGTTGCCCAGGGAAGCTGTGGCAGTTCCATCCCTGGAGGTGTTCAAGGCCAGGTTGGTTGAGACTTTGAGCAACCTGTTCCAGTGGAAAGTGTTCCTGCCTATGGCAGGGGGTGGAACTGGGTGATCTTTTAAGGTCCCTTCCAAACCCAGTCCACTCCGTGATTCTGTGATTCTATGATTCTATAAAATTTGCACAGTAAGGATAAAAATCTTAGCAGTTTTCAGTGCTGTAAGTTTCAAATTGTTTCTCCAGATTCGAGAACTGTTTTTGACTTGTTCTTCAGAGTAAGGAGAAAATCTGTTATGCAAGAGAAAATCTATTTGATTACTCAGCCATTGCCTTTCTCCCTTTGAATGCAAATGTAGACACTTCTGCTCACCTCTCTTCCCCTGCAGTTCATGGTTTACAGTGCAGTAGGAAGTGGCTGGCTACTGTAGGTGCCAGTTTAAGCATTAAAGGGCCTCTGAAGACCTTTGATGGTGAGAGGAAGCTTTAGTGTTTTTCTTAATTTGAAGCCAGAGTGGCCTTTTGCCCTGAAGTTTGCCCCGAGAGCTCCAGTTTTTATCGGAGGAATTAATCTGTTCTTTTCTAACACAGCTTTCCTTGATACTTGCAGGGAGAAGGTACGTAGGTGTTCCAACCTACAGCCTCTCATGTAATTAAGTGCAAATTCGGTGTCCTAAATTTTCACTCCCTGATTCTCTCACAGGGATTTGAACACAGAAACCCTTGCTTGTTCATCTGCACCACACATGAAAGCCAGTAGCAAAACATGCCTTGGCTGTGAATAGGCTGAAGTACAGGTTGAACAAGAGCTCTCCCTTTCAAATGAATCAGGCTTAAGAGAATAAAGAAACCAGATGCAGTCATCTGTCCTCATGTACAAGCTGTGTTTAGTTGGGTGTACCCTGAGACTCAAGAGAAGGGGTATTTCTGTGACCTTCCCATGGTTTTTTTTCGATAGGAAACTCAACAATCTGACCCTAGGGGCTTCCAGGCTCCTGGTTTCACATTTGAAATAGGAGAGGACATTTCTTCTGTGAGAATCCAGACTCATCCATGAACTATGACAATTTTATTGCACAGTCCTGCCCTGACAAGCTGGAGAAGCTGCCTTATGAGCACTACGTATTTGAAAAGGATGAAAGTCTTTCATATAGTTGATGCTCTTGGGTTTTCCTCTTTAATATTGTCCTCTGTACACGCCAAGTTGTAGTAGTGTATTGAAATCCTCTCATTCATCACCTGCAGAGTAGTGGGCATCTGTGATAGCCATATACTTCTTGTTCAGGAGACATAGGTCAAAGTGGTTGTCCCTGCCATACAAATAGAGTAATTCTAAAGAAAATATTTAAACTGAAAAGCTAAAAATGTTTAAGTCTTAATTAGACCCAGAAGTCCTCTGAGCTCCAAGATGGGTAAGTACCCTCACTTCAGCCAGTGTGATCTGCTGTGTGCCAAAGGTCCAGTTATTTCAAACAAGGTTTTCCTTTGTAGTACAAAGTATACCAAGATACAGAATATCATCTTTTGCTTTGTCTTCTACTAAAAAAAAATTAAAATCTCATTTTGTTTTGAATTTGGCTGGCTTCTCTTTCCATTTCGTAGTAAAGTCCCAGGATGCGGCCAAGAGCAGACAGTGGTGTGCACAGGGGCTGTGTTCTAAGTCTAAAACCAAATTGCCTTGAGTTCTTGACACCCCCCCTCCTTCAAAATGCTGAAAATTTGAAAATTCCTGATTCTCTCCTCACCTTCTCTGTCTGGTGTCAACATTCCCAAGGAAACCCAGAAGGCACATGAGTTTGCATGACTTGTTTGGGTGCATGACAATCTCATCCTATGGCCTAAGCTCCCATTCACCATTTACAACCCTGCTAGAGCCAAATTCACATCCAACTCTTGTAACCCTAGACTGGAACATCTCTGTGAGCAAGTGGGCGCTTGCACCATGTGTGCCACAAGGCAATGGTGATTATGTGCGGAACAATAGGGAATAAGACTGAAAGGATCCTGAGAGGCTGCCACATGCTCATTCTCCTCTGCAGCATCTCAACTGGATGCAAATTATTGGTAGGAGACAGGGTAGCCTTCCACAGTGATCAACATTCACCCTTGGTTCTGGTGTTGAACTGTCCTCTCCATTTCCTCTTAATCTAAGCTAAATGTCACAAGCATGAGTTTCTTCTGCCCACATGCAGTCTTATGTAAGCACTCTGTCATAGAATCATAGAATCACTTGGGTTGGAAAAGACCTTTAAGATGGACTCCAACCATTAACCTAACACTGCCAAGTTCACCACTAATCCATGTCCCGAAGCACCACCACATCCACACGTCTTTTAAATACCTTCAGGGATGGTGTCTCAATGACTTCCCTGGGCAGCCTGTTCCAATGCTTCCTAACTCTTTGGGGGAAGGTAGGCAATATCACTCATTTTACAGTGCCCAGTTCTTTAGCTGTGCCTCATTCTTTCATTCTAACTGAAATTGTCACCAATTGTACAGATTTAGGGGTTTTCTTTTTCTCCCACCTGCAGTGTAATCTCAGACTCACTAATTCAAGACTTCATTGCTGCACGGCTGGTTCTACCGAACAGGATCACAGTGCCTCTGAAAAAGAACATGAACATTGCCCACTTGAGGTTCCCTATCCCACATGTGAGTGGTTTTTGTCAGTGTTAATCTCTCCATGTGTGCGTTTGCTGCAGTGTGGATGCTTGCAAGTTTAGTGTCTTAGGTTCCTGCATCAGCTGTGTCAGCCTGGGTTGTAGGCTTTCTGTAGGTAATATATCAGAAATATAAAAGCTGATGCTGAATAGTTCATAATCTAAGGGTGTGATCCTGCCCTCCATATGTGGCATAAGAAGTCTGTTTAGA
This sequence comes from Dromococcyx pavoninus, assembly GCA_033558185.1. Classification (NCBI taxonomy): domain Eukaryota; kingdom Metazoa; phylum Chordata; class Aves; order Cuculiformes; family Neomorphidae; genus Dromococcyx; species Dromococcyx pavoninus. Next base: position 116,793 of record JAUMJL010000786.1, read on the forward strand.
CAAAGAGCTCATTTACCTATTCAAACCTTTAATCTCATTTGAGAATACCGTGGATCTTGAATTAGAGAGCGATGGGTGCCAGGCTATTTTTACTGATGCTATGAAGGGGTGTAAATAGGGAGCTCGGAGGATGACACCTCTTTGTTACAGAAAACAAATTCAGGAAAAAAGCCCAAAAACAAACCTCCTAAATGCTTGACGTACCCACATCTTGAGTGTCCTTAATCCACCTGATACACCCATTACTGAGGGTAAATATAAATGAATGATAAAGGGGTTCTCCCTGCTGCAAACTTGCATCACCAATTTGAAGTTCAGTGGCCACTCTGCAATAAAATAAGAATCTGCTAGTGGGTGCTTAGTTCCCCCTACAGTCAGTGGGAATTGATCCTTACACTTGATTTGAGTGCAGCTGTAATTCTGTGTGTGTATGTATGTTTCTGATTTAAGAATTAATTGAAGAATATTTCCTACCCAATTATCTAGATTGAATTGTATATCTGTTTAAGGTTATTTTTCCTCTAGGTAAGTGGTAGAAGAAGTGTTTTAATACAGATGTCATTGGAAATATACTGCATCAAAATACATGTCTTTGCAAAACTGTCATGGTGACTAACATTGCTGCCTGAAATAACTAGTTTTAAGAGGCAGCATATTATAATTATCCAAAGATTGCATTTTCGTGACCAACATTGTGTCTTATTTTATTCAGGGAGTAATAAGAGTTCATCTGCTAGAAGCTGAAAACCTTGTCCAGAAAGACAGTTTCCTTGGTGCAATCAGGGGGAAATCTGACCCATATGCTCTCCTTCGCGTTGGCACGATGCAGTACCGAAGCAAGACAGTTTCCCGAGATCTTAATCCCATTTGGAATGAGATATTTGAGGTACTGAATCTTTTTTATCTTTCCACCTGTAGGATGCGCAGCCATTTACATCCCTGTGCTTGGAAGACCTTTTCTTAGCTGACTGCACTGGAGCAGGTGGACTTCCTTGTTACTTGATTGAAGCACTTCTGCCCGTTAAACAAGTCCAAATTTACCCTGCAAACTTGAAATGACATTCAGGTTGACCTGATTTATGTATGTGGGTTTTTGGAGGAGGCACAAAGCAGTGCTTTAAATGTCAATCAGTGCAGCAGTCTGTGTGGCTGTAGCCTGCTCTAGCATTGATTGTTCTCTGCATCTCAGGGATACCTATTTCAGGGGTTTAGCGTGTGGTTCAAAACCAAGGAAACTGGTTTGGAAATATTTTCACCTATAATCAATTGTATTTGTTACACAGTTAGCCAAGAAACAGCAGGGAATGTCCTTACTGTGTTTTACAGCTGTGTAGTGTCATGTTCTTGTCTGTAACCTGGGCCTTTATGAACTTGTGTGAATGTTTTTCATTTTAATCAGTTCCTCTTTCTCCTCCAGTTTGTTGTTCATGAAGTGCATGGTCAGGACTTAGAAGTGGACTTGTATGATGAAGATCCAGATAAAGATGATTTTATGGGCAGGTAAGTAGCATTAACCTCACTCAAGGTCCAGTACCTCAACAATGGGACACCCAGATTATGCATCCTGGAAAGTTAATATTGAAGAATGAGAGGTAATGGTTTTAAGCTGAGAGAGGGGAAGTTTAGATTAAGTATTAGGAAGAAATGTTTTCCAATGAGGGTGGTGAGGCACTGGAACAGGTTGCCCAGTGAAGCTGGGATACCCCATCCCTGGAGGTGTCCAGAACCAGGATGGATGAGGCTTTGAGCAACCCAGTCCAGTGGAAAATGTCCCTGCCCATGGCAGGGGTTTGGAACTGGATGATCCTTAATGCCTTCCAACCCAAACCATTCTATGATTCTATTCACTTTTGTCCAGTTATTGATACAAAGTTATTAGTTCCTAGTGCAACTAACTTTGAACAAGGTAGAGAATGGTCCCAGACTCCTGCAGGGAATCCTAGGAAGCCGTTAGAAGTGATAGTTACTACACGACTTGAGATTTACTTCAGATTTATTTTAGTTTTGGAAGCATTTCAAGGAGCAGACTTCAGAAGCGGGGTGTTCCAGTGCACGTGCACACGAGGAATGCGGAGAAGATGTTATTTGGAACAGATTTCAGCATGGGGCTTTTTTTGGTGGTGGTTTCTTCTCCCCCCAACAGGAGTATGCTGTATGCCTGAATATGCTGAAATGTTTGGGTTTTATCTTTCAGCTTGGTTATAAGCCTAGTGGATGTAATGAATGACAGAACTGTTGATGAGGTAAAGATCACAACTTATTTCTAAATATGATTGGTGGTGTCTGCTTGCATGTACTCATTTGTGCTCTCCCTCTGCTACCACACTGTGTCCTTGCACACTTGCGCTGTGGTATTTTCAGAAAAAGAAAATACCTTTGCTCAGAGAACTTTAAAGTAGCCGTTACAATAATTGTGACAATCAAGCTGACAACCTCAGACAGCCCTGAGGCTGTGCTGAGCCAGCAGTGGTGTATCATGTGTTGATATCTCCTGTCCTGTATGTACCAAATGTTTTGTACAAGGCTACAGATAAATTTGGTGAAGCGGTCTGATTGCTGAGGGAAGAAGTAATCCTGTCTTATTATGGTTCATCCTGCAACCCAGCACTCTGCAAACAATGCCAAGGATTCCTGTCTTGTGCTGCCCCTGGTTGGAAATATCCTTATGCTTTGCATGCATATGGGTGTCTTATTTTCAGGTTTTTTGTAGATGGTCATGCTGCAATTTAAGTGTCAAAAATGCCAGCTAAGGCTCTCAAAGTACAATTCTTATTGTCTGTTGTACCTCAGTCTAACAGACTGCACCATATGTATAAAAAATATTTTGCCTCATAATTTTCAAGTTACTCTCTGTTGTCTCCATTTAGTGGTTTCCCTTAAGTAAGACAACAAGCGGACACTTGCATTTAAAACTGGAGTGGCTTTCACTAGTGAATGACCAAGAAAAGCTACACGAGGTGAGTAGAAAGATTTCAGATACTCTGATCCCTGGCCAGCGATCAGCTAAGGAGTGTGTAAAATTAGGAACCCCAGGCAAACTCATGGGAGTTTATTTTTGTCTGACAAAGTTTTGATGTGATCCCAGCCCCCTCCCTGACCCTCTTGAAGAGGAAGGATATTTGCTTGCCCCAGGTCCCTTGGTAATTCAGGAGTAACTCAAATCTGGCAGCTTTTTGCTTGAATTAGCAGAGTGGCCTCTCACAGTACCATTCTTTGATAATTTTTCCCTTCCCTCTTTGTCTAGGATGTGTGAGGGACTCCCGTCTGTAACCTCTATTGGTCAGAGACAAATACCCAACACTGGTGCTTGGTAGGGCCATGGTTCCAAACAGGGTCTTACTTGTTGAGCAGAATTGCTTGGATAAAGCCCATCTCCCAGGGATGCTGTTTCTTCAGAATCAAGCAAAAGCATTTGAGTTCCACTGAAGTGGATAAAATTTGTTTCCAGGCTTTGTTCTGCTGATAGTGGATTACTGATGTTGATGTATGTGGTTGAGTATGTTTTCTGGTGTCTTGCTGCACTGGGAAATCCAACTGGCTCTGCGCTAGAGAGACTGAAGAGCATTAAGGCCAGTGACTTGAGGAGATTTATTTGTCTTCTTACTGATCTGCTTAAAACCGTCATGAGACATGGATTGTGCTCCTCTAAATTGCAAGGTTTAGGAGAAAGGTGAAGAGCTGCTTAGCTTTCAGAAAGTGTCCTTTGAAATTCTGTTGTGCTTTACATTGTCCTTGATGGATGATCATGCCTACCTTGTGTTCTATCTTTCCTGGCCTTCACAGGATAAGAAGGGTCTGTCTACAGCTATTCTGATAGTCTACTTGGAAAGCGCCTTCAACCTTCCTGTAAGTACAAACCACATGCATGCAGCCTTCACTCCTAGCCCTTTTTTTAAAGCCTACAAATTAATTGTTTTAAAATACTCTTTTACTAATGCAGAAAAACCACTTTGAGTATTCAAACGGTGAATGTGGAGCAAAGAAGATCAAAAATAACAAGTACCTCAAGGTAAAATTTATATTCTTCTCCCATGCTTGCAAAAACATTACTTTCTGGATTATGCAGTATCGTAGCAACTGAAACTGGCTGTGGTTAAAAAATAATCTCTCCACTGTCAGGAATCTTAAGTGACCAGGATTCAAAATAGTGATTGGAAGCCCAGCCCCACTCCAGTGAGAGTCTAGGATGTCCAAGGGGGAATGGCAGCACAGAAATATTTGATTGTGCGTGGGGTTGTCTTTATTTTTATTTTATATTTTGAACAGAGAAACTCCAGACATAAGACCAAGTCATGTTATCCTTTCTGATGCTGCAGGGGTTCTTTCCATGCTGAGCAGTTCTATCTTGGCCCATCCACGTTGGGATGGGAGGAATATGCTTCTTTGCGGTAACCTTCCTGTCCATTGGGGATCTGACCACCAGATTCCTTCCCTCCCTGTTTTAGAGGGATTCAGAAGCTACTCTGTTATTTGTGCCTCCTCTCTCTTTACTTCTATTTACTTTACCCCAAATGTTGCATTTTGCTACTGTGATGTAAATGGTGGATATAAGGAAGAATGTCTTTCTCCCTTTTTTTCTTGAACAAGCTACACACAACCACAGCTCTGAGCAGTGGATAAAGCTTCCCATTCTCTCTGAGTAGCTCCCCTCCTAAATGCAATCTTTACAATTTAGATGAATTGCACATCACATTCAAAAATCCTTAATTCTGGATTTCATTGTATCCACTTTGTAGGAAATCATATGCCAATACCAGATCCTATAGTGTTAGTGCTGAGAGGAAGTTCAGTATCAATCGCTTTTGGAAAGGAATTGCTACTTGATGCTGAAGACTCAGTTCTAGCTACTTTACAGAATACTGGGCCTTGGAAACCAATTCTGAGAGTCCTGTTTCATTCAGCAATGATAAAGGCTTCCCACTGAGCCTTCAGCTCTCTTCTTTGTTTCCTCCCAGCTTCTAATAAATTTTTTGACTGTTCACGTATTGAAGCCTAAATACATAAAACTTCGGCTTAAATGTGTGCTCTTGATGGTAGAGGGTGAAACTGTGCTGTGTTATGGCTGGAGCCTTTCCTGTGTAATTCACTCTTCAGATGTCCTGCAAAACTATTGTCAGCTTTCCAGCAACTTACTTCAAGTAAGAGCAGTGGTTTGATATTGCTGTAAACTCTAAATGTCTCTTTTTTTTCCCCTGCTTTCGTTTCTTCCTTGTATTAAATGACAGAAGATGGAACGAGAACCTTCCTCCTTTGTCCTGCTCACAGTAGGAAACAAGACTCAGAAAAGCAAGGTGAGGCTGTTTGATTCTTTTGCTTTCCTTAAATACTTTTTATTATGTTTTGTGACTCTCCAAGTAGCCCCTAGGAAGGGTAGGACTAGTGAAGCTGATGTGAAGAGCGGTCGTTACAGTGATAGCTGCAGTGGGAGCACTGTGTCACTGAGTTGTGCTTGATTAGTGGGTGTCTGATCAGCTGCTGGACAGATGTGTGGGTTTGTGCTCATGGCCACGAGGTCATGTTGGTCAAGGTGCTCTAGTTCTACAAGGGCTGCAGTGGAAAAAATGATAGGTCTCCAGTCTGGCTTGTGCTTTCTCAGGACAGAGTGTCATTTGCATCAAAATGGAGTTTGTTCCCTCATCAGTCTCCTGGCTCCTGTGTTTCACAGTTCTACTGAGTTGGGTTTTTTACCTAGACCACATACATCTGGATCTCTTCCACTTCACTTTCAGTTCCTTTTTCATTCTTTAATGTACTTTTGCCTGATGAGTATGAGCAAAAGCTGAGTTCTTCCCTCCCAGTGGCTGCTGTGTTTATTGCCCTCTAACTGGATGCAGGTGAGGGCAGCCCTGTGTCCTTTTGGACACCCAACAAATAGGAATGAAGCCTGTTGGCTGCACATGAGCGTACAGGACTGGCACCTATTTTACTTTTTTGGGCTTTCCCTTTTCCCCATTACAGCACCTGCCTCTCCCAAGCTAGATCATACTTCCAGCTTTCCCTTGCTCCTTTCCCCTCGCTGCCAGCACTGGTGGTGTGGTGGAAGCAGCAGACTTATGGATTCTGTTCAACCACAGCCCCAATGGGTACTTTCCATGCTGTTTCATCCTTGAGGTGGATAGCACCGAAGCTGTGCCCTCCTACTCTTCCCAAACTGCCCCTGTAGCTTTCCTACCCTTCCCTGCCAGCTTGCTACAGCTTTGGGAGCTGATGCCTGCAGGCTGGAAGCAGCACTCTGGCTCTCCCTGGGTGGAGAGGTGGGAGGGAGGGAGCAGTGCCTTGCTGCAGGTAAGGCAGGCTGCTGGTCCAGGCAGCACAGATTGGGGCCAAGTGCAGCTCACCAGACTTGTTCCTTAGCATTTCCACACCCCACAGAACTTGTTTTGGTTATGTCAGAGACTTCCCTTGTGACCTGGAAATTTCACACTCTCCATACAGCCAGGGTGTAGCATCACTGAATGAAACAAGAGGATCATTGTGTCCCTCTCTGGTGATCAATGTCATGGTCTTTTTGTGTTGCTTACAGAATAAGCTAACCAACCACAATCTTCTTGTTGCAGACCTGCAATTTCAGCAAAGATCCCACGTGGGGCCAGGCCTTCACCTTCTTTGTCCACAGTGCTCAATCCCAGTCACTCCATGTTGAGGTGAGAGAAAAGCCTTTCCTTTGAAGACCAGCTGCACATCCATAGCAAGAAACTTCTTTTATGGTGGATATGATCTCTGTGCTGGTTGTTTCTGTGTGTTTGCACTGGAGTCGTGGAAAGGTGGAAGAAGTGCCTGTTGTAGCACAGGCAATTCTCTGTCAGGTGATGCTGCTATCTACCTTTACTCATGTAACACATAATACCTTGATTCCAAACAAGGCACATTTCTGGCTACAAGGTGCAAAGGAGGTTTTATACAGGTTTGTGTGTAGTAAAGCTGTGAATATTTTGCTCTCAGAAATTGCAGCCCTCTTAATTCTCAATGAGAGTCCTATCTCTTCACCTTGGTATTTTGCCTCATTAGGAAACCCGGTATCTCACTATCATACGTTGCAGTCACAGCCAGTTCTGAGGTTGTTCACTTGGCTACAGAAGTGGATTGGAGCTTAGGAGGTGCCTTGAGGTTGAATAGGCTAAACAAACTATTACCTAAAAAACCTGTAAAAGTTTAGAGCAGTTTACAACTCCATTTTCCCCAGAGTAAGTAAGGAAAGTCAGGTAAATCCTAGGGCATAGTTTTTCTGATAAGGCCATTCTTTCTCTGCATAGTTAGAGATGGGGTTTTTATTCCAAACATACTGGTCTGTTACACTCTTGAAATGTTGGCATCACCCATTTGGAAGTAACCATACTTGATAACATGTCCTGAAGTAAATAAGCTAATTTTGGTCTCTGTCTGAAATATCTTCTTGCTTTCCTGTTCCCAGTGGTATGTTTTCCAGTTTGCCATCTAATAAAGACTTCCCCCTCCTCTCCAGATAAAAGACAAGGATCGGGATAGTGCTCTGGGAACTTCAGTTGTATGTCTGTCTCACGTGCTTAAGGACCCAAACATGACTCTGGATCAGAGATTTCAGCTGGATCATTCCAGTTCGGACAGCTTCATCAAGATGAAACTTGTGTTGCGGGTAAGTTTTTTGCCAAATTCACTCTGCATCCCCAGTGGAAGCATCCAATTCTAATCAGACAAAAGAGATGAAGGGTGGATGTGGAGAGATGCAGCTTTGCTTCACAAATGAGTAGTAAGTAGAAGTGTGACAAGGTCTTTAAGTGCAATTAAGAGTGCATGGTGGAGCTGAGAGGTATCCCCAAGACCTCTTAAAATTTAGTGCAGTGCCATTGTTGAAAATCTTCGCATGACAATAAAGAGTTGGACTGAGAAAGTCTCAGCTGGGGAACTCAAAGCTGTTAAAAAGTGAGAGGGACTGATGCTTAGGAATTGTTTTCTTGTTGTGCTCTGGATCAATGTTTAAGCACTGTTAAATACATACACAGCAGGACAGGGGAAGAGATAAGGACATGGATCTATTATAGCATGTCCACAGGAGGCCACAAACATGATCAGAGGGCTGGAGCACCTCACGTATGAGGACAGGCTGAGTTGGGGTTGTTCAAGCTGAAGAAGAAAAGGCTCTGGGGAGACCTTATAGCAGCCTTCCAGTACTGAAAGGGGCTACAGGAAAGCTGGGGAGGAGCTCTTTATCATGGAGTGCAGGGATAGGACAAGGGGCAACGGTTTTAAGCTGAAAGAGGGGAGATTTAGATACCAGGAAGAAATTGTTTCCTTTGAGGATGGTGAGGCACTGGCACAGATTGCCCAGAGAATTCATGGCTGCCCCATCCCTGGAGGTGTTCAAGGCCAGGTTGGATGACACTTCGAGCAACCTGATCCAGTGAGAGATGTCCCTGCCCGTGGCAGTGGGGTGTTGGAACTGGATGATTTTTAAGGTCCCTTCCAATCATTCTATGATCCTAATCCCATAGACCTCTTTTATCTCTCATGGCACATTCCTGCTATTATAGTTTTATGGTGAAATTTCATCCTAGGTGGCAATGCTGGCATTAACCCCAGTGCTTTGGGAGCAGTGCTCATATCTCTTTCCTGTGATTTTTAGGCCTTAGATGTTGAAGAACCTGATCCGCAAAGAATCAAAGTTGGTGTCAGTGCCTCAAAGCAAGATCCCGTGCGTGTTGTGGAGAAGGGTGGAAACCAGCAAAAGTTTATTTCCCCTCCAAAACCAGAAGTCTCAAAAGCACCTCCTGTGAACAAAGACTCTGCAGCACTTGAACCCCTGCTGAAAAAGGACAGCAGAGAGGAGCTGGACACAGATGACAGTTCAGCAGCACCTGCTCCAAGTGAAACTATTGCTGGCCTTAATGAGGCAGACCGTGAGCAAAACCCAGAGCATCGCCTGCCACCAGCCCTGCACAGCAGAGCAGCCATGGTGCCCACATTGCCGGTTGTGGAGGAGATGAGGCTTGCGCCCAGTGTTACTTCGCTGGGTTCTTTGCCTTCTTCTTGCTTTGAATTAAGTAGCAGCAATCTGGACCTTCCTAAGTAGGTGTTCTTCCAGCTGAATTATTCTTCTCTTGAGAAGGTTTAAGTTTTGTAGATCCCTGTTGCATACAGTTAATTCAAGACTGCTAAGTCATTTGTAGTCTTGAGTCTCAAATCACTTTATGAAGAATCGACCTAAGTATTCCAGTCAACAGCAAAGTAAATTACAGCGTCACTGCCAGATCAGGTGTAAAGTGAAAGCATTTCCTTCTCTGGCTGTCCTAAGAGATGCTGCATGTGTTGGCTTTATATTGTTTAAGAGCCTCTCACACAAAATATCCCGAGTTCCATAACATTTATGATTTTGCTCTTGATTATGATTAAGCTCTTGATAAGCGTATCTGGCTGCCTAAAGTTTTGGATGCTGTGTTTTATCCAACAAGTTTGAAACTCATAATGCTGTGAACAAGTTTTTTGTGGATAGGGGCACTTGTGTGCCTGTTGTTCCTACAGTGCTCAGTGTGGTGCCACAAGAAGTCTGCTCTGTTGAGGAAGACAGAGCAGGATCTGTCTGTCCGGGGGCCTGCAATGAACCTAGTAGAATCCTTAATGAACTGAAGTGGCAAAGAGAGTCCATCTCATTTAAGAGAACATCATAGTAGTTATCAACGTGAACATCAAACCCAGCTCTAGCTTTTCAGTCTTGTACTTCTGGACTGGTAAATTCTCTAGCTCTGAACAGGGCCTCATTGAGAAACCATTTTTAAACCATTTTTAAGGAGTGTTCTGGATTTGAAGCCACTTCAATAACCTGCAGAATGATATCTATAAAAGGTCCCATTTTGCATATAGAGACATCTTTGAAGGAACTGTGTAGCACACTAACCTGTACTTTGCTGCTCCATCTGCAGCAGGCTGGGTAGATGCTTTTTTGGCCATTTATGCTGTGGGACTGAAAGTGATACCTGGCACTAACAGGAGTGTTTTTTCTGTGTCCAGCTGCTTTCTAGAAAGCAAACGTTAGGGTGCCAGGAAGATGAATAGTTTCCTGAAAGCTGATTTTAGTTGAAAATGCATCACCAACTTCTGAAGTTCATGTCCTGTTTCGTGCTGCTAAGCCTGTGCATGTTGTCTATTGAATAGCTATTTTTGAAAGCTTTGACTGTGCAACTGTCTTACAGCGGGACTGAAATGCCTCTGGGAGAGATTCAGCTGACGGTGCGCTATGCTTCCATACGGCAGAGTCTCGTGGTGCTGGTGAATGGCTGCAGGTAACACTGACCACTGCCCCCCTCTGTCGGTAAAGGAAAGGGGAGGAGCTCTCCGAGTTTGTGCTGGGCATTCTGCAAAGCCGAAGTAGAACCACGCGCCGCATGAGCTGCCCAACTGAGACGCCTTAGTGTTGGCTGACTTCGATCTATGCAGCCTGACTCGGATAAGAAAGATACGGGAACTGTTGGGAGCGGGTCCAGAGGAGGCTACGAAGATAATCAGAGGGCTGGAGCACCTCTGCTATGAGGACAAGCTGAGAGAGTTGGGGTTGTTCAGCTTGGAGAAGGCTCCAGGGAGACCTTAGAGCAGTCTCCCAGTTCCTGAAGGGGCTACAGGAAAGCTGTGGAGGGACTTCTTGTAAAAAGTTACTGATAGGACGAGGGAGAACAGCTTTAAACTGAAAGGGGGAGGATTTAAATTAGACATTAGGAGGAAGTTCTTTACTCTAAGGGTGGTGAATCACTGGCACAAGTTGCCCGGGGTAGCTGTGGATGCCCCCTCCCTGGAAGCGTTCAAGGCCAAGTTGGATGGGGCCTTGAGCAGCCTGGTCTGGTGAGAGGTGTCCCTGGCCGTGGCAGGGGAGTTGGAACTGAGTGGGTTTTAAGGTCTCTTCCAACCCAAACCATTCTGTGATTCTATGAGTAGGCCTAGGCAGATGGAAACCACCAGCTCTGGTCAGTGCCAGTAGCAGGTCTGGCAGAGCAGCCAGTGAGTAGTGCTCACTGCAGCAGAGATACTTTAGTTTACATCTGCGCAAAATGTGCTCTGAACAGCCTTGACAGCTGATGTGTGTCTTTGGAATGTCGTGATAGGCATCATGACAAGGATTGACACCTGTCACTGAATTTGTAAATGTTAATTTAGGGACTTCAATAAGTGGCCATACTCGGTAGTGAAAATTTTGCTTAACTTCACATCCTTTTATTTGCTTGTGTTCCAACTCCCAAGATAAAAGCTTTTGGCTCATGAACCCATGCAGGGTGGGTCTGGTTCTAAGAGAGTCAGTGGGAGAAGCTGCCTTGCCTCTCAACTCTGCATTTCTTTCGACAGAAACCTAGTACCCTCTTCCAATCGTGGAGTAGATCCGTATGTTCGTATATACCTGCTTCCAGATAGAAGGTGGACAAGCAGGAAGAAGACTTCCGTGAAGAAAAAAACTCTGAATCCCCAATACGATGAGAAGTAAGAAAATGTTAATTATGATTGTTGCTGAAATACGTGTTACAATCCCTGTATGCTGAAAGGGCTCACATAAGCTACGCCCCTGTTGCACCCAGGGACTGTCTCATGGGAACATTGGCAGGTGCTCTGGAAAACATGGCACTTCAGCTGTGATTTGCAGCCCCTACTTAGGGCTGGCCTTGCTCTGCATATGGTGCTGCCTGTCCCTCCTAGGAGGCCACACCTTCTTCCCACCCCTTGCCCTGATCCTGGCAGGTGCAGGCTGCCTCGCTTTTTGGTGCACAGACAGTCCCCTACCCATGTTTAACTCTCTGTCATTGCAGAGGTGATCTTTCCATTTAGGTACCTCACAAAGACAGCTTCTCCTTGCCTGATGCTTGTTCTAACTTGTTTCCAGAAGTCAAAGGCAGAAATACAAAGTCAATCTTCAAAGTCAGTTTGTGGGGTGGTTTACCCAGTGTGCAAGCCAATAAAACACAGAGCTGACGTATTGAGCTGGCGCAAAGTGGGGTGCTCACCAAGTCATCTCACAAGGCCAGAACACCTCAAGAGCCTGTCACACAGTATTTATACTCTTCTTCATTTACAAGGCTCTGCCCATAATTACATCAGTTTTACATTTATTGCTTATCTATCTTACTAATTAATACCCTGTGCCTTACTGGGTAATACAGTCCTGGTTTGCTATGTAAATTAGCTTCACGTGCCCTCTACTGTCTGGGTTTTGGGTCGGAGGGCTTCTTGGGTTGGTGATCAGTGAGGCAGAGGTCGTGATGCCTCTCACCAAAATTACCTTTGTCTCCGTTCCTTCAAAAATGCTGCTGAGTTCAAGTTCATTGACAAAGGGTCAGCTTGGGACCCTGCTGAGACCAAGGTCTTCCTCTTGGTTTAAAAGTCTCTCCGTTAAAGGCCTTCCACCTTCTTTTCATTTACTACACACAAAGGAAGCTTAACTACTTTCTACAGATCATTAACAGGTGCTAATCTAACTTAGGAGCTAATAGCAGCATTATCTGGTTCATATTTTCATTTGGCATTTTTACGTTTGGTTCCTTTACATAATTTGGTTGGATGGCTGTTGTAATCACTGGTGGGATCAGGTTAAAATGCTCTCAGCTCTCTGCTGAAACAGAATGTTCTGTGTAAAACCAAGCACAGCAATGCTCACAAATAGAGCTCCTTTGAGAGATGATTTTAATCCAGTATTTAGAGGAAGGTACAAATGTGAAAATGGGTGAATATTGGGTGATACTGAGTCACTCGGTTTTCTCCTGCATTGTGTCCTCTCTGTATTGTCAGTACAGGTCAGAAATGGAGAGAAGACTTTAAAATATTTAATCTTAACTTTCAAAACACTAAAGCTGTGCATTTTGTTTCTGCCTGTTCTTGTGGGCTCCACTGATTTAGTGCCAGCACAGCTGTTGGGAACAGCACCTCTGTTTCCTCAGCCTCAGTATTGATGCATCCTGTGCATCCTCAGTTAAGTGCAATAGGCTGAGCAATCCCTGGCTCCAAAACACATTACCTGTTTTACAGCCCTGACTGGAGGAAAAGCTATTCAGGTGGGCAGCACTTTAATGACTAGCGTGGACAGAACTCACTTGACTCTGGATGAGGTGTGCCAGAGGTGTGAGTCGGAGCCATTAAGAATTTAATTGCCACAGGTTTCAACCTTTGTCTTCCCTTCATGTGGTACAAGCCTGGTTTGTAAACTTGGGGGGCTGGCTCAGCTATTTCCTCTGAGTAATAAAGCTTGCATGGAAAACATGCTCATCTTCCATGAAGGAAGAAAATGATGGTAAATAGCATTTCATCATGGATGCATGTTTTTCCTCCCTCCTCTGGCACAGTCCAGAGCCTGAACAGCAGTGTCATCATCTTCCATGAGGTCTGGAGGAGATTTCTTACAACATAGAATTGCCTTTCTTGTGTGTTCCTCCTCTGTAATTCTGGCCGCTGATGCTGTGTTCTGTCACTGTATTCTGGCCACTGATGCTTACAGGATTTTAATTTTGCCTTAAGTCTCTCCTTTCAAAAACTTTACTCTTAGGTTTGAATTTTTTGAATCTTTGGAAGATGTCAAGAAAAGGACACTGGACATTGCGGTGAAAAACAGCAGGCCCTTCATTTCACAGGATAGGAAGGAGCTGGGGAAAGTAAGTTTAAAGAAGCTACACTCCTGATTTAATAGAGCTGAACTGTCTGGGCAGTTCCTGTAGTCCTGAAATGTGGTTCTAGAAACCACATCTCAGTGATCCGGAAACAACTTTTTCTGCCAGGTTTTCAGCTGAAATCAGGCTGTATCCATATGGAAGCTTGTGTGGTCTTGTATGTTTTGTGTGTTCATGCTGCTTCACTTCCAGAAGGGTGCTCCTGAATTAAAAACATGTTTCCTGGGATTCGCTGTGGCTTGTTTGGGGAATGGACTCAATAATGCAAACACAAAGCTGAGAAAGATGTGTGATATTAAAACCTAGAATTTGCCAATGGTGCTTTAAGCTTTCTGTGAAGAGTAAACTGGAATAACTTCCTCAGTGATAGAGAAATCTCTGAGTAGTGCTACAGGGAAACTGAGCTGCATCCCTAGAACTTGACAGTGGGTCTGACTTGGGAGGGATGCGAGCTCAGCTGATCAATTTCTATGATGAATAATACACAAAGAAGTAAAATTTGCCTTTTAAAGGTGCGGATTGACTTGTCACAGGAGGATTTGATAAAAGGTTTTGCACAATGGTAAGTTTTCATCTCCCTCCCTTCAAACCCTGCCCGTTGCTTTGCTGGGAGTCTGCATGATGCTGTTGGCGTGCTGGTAAATGGGCTGTGTGTTTTGGTGAACAAGAAAAGTATTTGGCCTGCAAACACAGGACTAACTTCATGTAATCTGGTCATTTTATCTAAGCTGTGTGTTAATGCAGTAGCTGGTGCAATACCTGCCCTGTGCAACAGTTTTAATAAGAGGCCTGCATATCAATTATAGTCTTCAGCATATTTTAAGTTACCATAAAAGCGACTGGGACACATGACTAAAAGAATTATGTTTATTAAAGTAACCCTGCAACAAATTTTAACTTGGATAAAGATCTTAACTAAATTAATGCTCTGATCAGCAATTTATATATATATATGATAAAACTTTAATTACAAAGCATTTACAGAAACTATTATAATCAGGCACTTACAGTTTTGTTTGTATGTTCGTTGTGGTTCAGATGTAAACTTTAAGCATTGGTCTGAGGCAAAGATTAAGAACCAGGGTGGTTTTTTTTCCTTCTGCGTCTGTAGTTAATGGCAGTAGTTCTTCCTTCTTCTTTCTCCTTGGAAATGGAGCCCAAGGAATGTGGTGTGGGTAGTCCAAGAGCTCGCCATCCACACAGGCAGTGAGCCAGTACTGGCCAGCGGATTAGGAAAACCAAATTCCCCTGGCCCAGCTTGCGTGTGTCTCTCATGTAAAGATATGGCAATTACGGGAGTAGGAGAAAAGTGCCCCTTCAAAAGCTGCTGGTAAAGAGCTGAAGTTTGAGGCCGTCTCTGAAGCCTCCTTTGCATGCTGCCTACGAAGCACAAGCACGAAAGCAGCCCAAGTTCTCTCCATCGTGCCAGTTAAAGCTTTAAAGTCTTTAACTACTCTAATGACTGATTGTGTCTGTCTTGCAGGTATGAGCTGACAAGGAGCAGACGCAAGAAAAACTGACTTCTTCTCATGTACATAAGTTACTGATTTTTCCGTTTTATATGAATGTACATATCTCTTTTGTAATTAATGTGTTTTGAACAGTCACTGCAAATTTGAAGCAGTCTCTGGCTCAGGACATGTAAATTTAATGATCCTACTCAGAGATTAGTCCTAACTGCAGTAAAACAAACAAACAAATGCACACATTGGGAATAATTTGTCCCTAAATAATAAGTCCTTTATTTTTGCTGTTTCTGGCATATCTTCCCCAAAGAACCCTTAAGTAGGAACACACTCGTCAGGAAGTGTTGTACCTGGAGATATTTTAGACTGTCAGCCAAGTGTCATTACTTTGCTTGGCAGTCGCATTTCCCCAGGACCCTATTCATGTGTTTTTTAACATGAAAGCATTGTATTTTTTTTAAAGAATACATTTTTAATGAGCATTCTCCAGCTGTAGGGCTACAGCACCCATTGCAAGATGCTGTTTAAGGCTCCATTTTTTTTTGAGAAATCTAAGAAATGGGGTTTCTGCTGTTCAGAAGTACCTTAGCAGGTTGTGGCTGCTGGTGTGTGTACAGTGAGCCTCCAAAAGCAGGGAGATTCGTTTACCAAGATGTTGTTAATGTTTTAGTTTGTGATGCCTTAACACGTTTTGTTCTTTGTTACACTGCATTTCAACATCCTGTAAATGTTGATCGTAAAGTGTTCTGCCTAAGAAACAGCAGAGTTTTGTAAACTAAGCTTTATTAATATCAGAGCAAAATATACCAAAATATTTTTGGAAGCTTGGTGTACTTGCTACTGTACAATAAACTTCTGTCTTGCATAAGAAACTTGATCTACGCCTTTCTAAAACTGACTTTTGAAACATGAGCGTGGTAACTTCAAATCCATGCTATGCAGAAACCTATAAACCACTACCTGAAGCAAGCTTCAACTATTTTTGGCCTGGATTACATTAATCGAGCCTGTCTCGGTCCATAACCAGAAAGAATACTCACTGGGTAACAATTTGCTCCCATCCCAAACTTATCTGAAGATACAGCCAGCATTTTAAAATAGCCTCTCCAGAAAACCAAGATAGGCCAAGGATGAAAGTGTTAGGGCTAAGGCAGTTGCAGCACTTCTCTCTCATACTTAGTGTGTTGGCAACATTCAAAATGCTCAGTGGTTACAGTGTGTTTGGCTTTGAGCCAGGTTCAGTTTCTGAGACTGATACAGTGTGTCGGTTCTCTCTCTGGGATTGAGTAGACCAGCTCATAGTGGTTATAGTAAGTTTTGCTTAAAACTGACCATAAAACAAGAATTAAGAAAAATGAAAAAAGTTTTTTTTATTTATGTCAGAAAACCTGAAACTGTTGCTGAGGGTAACAGTGTTCAGAGGTAGCTGTAATGTCACATACGCCAATTGGTACGTTCACAGGTAAGAAATCTTGCTAGAGAAGACCAGCGTAACTCTTAACTAACTACCAATTTCAAATTTTGCACAGCAGGTAAAATATCATCCAGGTTACTGATCTCTGAAACAGAATGGAAAGCAAAACCAGTAAGGTGTGTGTACTGAGAACATCTTCACGTTCAGCCAAAATTCTAGCTTAAATGTTACAAATACAGCTAGGGAATGAAACAATAAACTCCTCACACCTATTAATGCTTTAGGAAAAAATCACGTTCACTTATCTGTGGAATAACACAACTCAATATGTGCAACCCCTTTTTGAATGAAAACAAAGAATTTTGGTCACTTCCTGAGGAGAGACGGTAAGAGCGGGAGAGTGAGGCAAAAGTCAGCACCTTCCTTCATATCCTCCTCATGTTTTACCACTCCAGGAGGAAACAAAACACGTGTTAGCTATTTAAACTTTTAAGAGGAAGGTTTGGCATGAAGATAATTACAACTGCTGCAGCCATTACTCACCTAGAAGACAGAGCAAATCTTGAATGAGAGCTTGAAACGGTGGAAAGAAGCGCTCGTGTTCTTCTAGCTTATTGATTATACTGAAATGTGGAAGTGAGATTGTCAGATAAAAGGTGCAACGGCATTTTCAGTTCATCTCCTTGGCTGTTTTGTCGTACTATGTCATGACTTTCTGACAACACTGCTACTTAGGAGTGTATAAAACCATCTACACCAAAAATGCATTCTCACGTTCTGAAGCCCACAGCCAACAAGTGTTAGCTGTCAGAATAGGATCTCTAATTTCACTATTTATGCCCTATAAACATCTTTCCTCCTTACACAGCACCAGGTAATTTTTGGACTGGAACATTAGTCTATGTATGCTAAATGTACTGCCTGGGGGTGC
This sequence comes from Dromococcyx pavoninus, assembly GCA_033558185.1. Lineage (NCBI taxonomy): Eukaryota > Metazoa > Chordata > Aves > Cuculiformes > Neomorphidae > Dromococcyx > Dromococcyx pavoninus. The sequence goes on from JAUMJL010000786.1 coordinate 134,211, forward strand.
CTGATAGAACTGCCTCAGAGGTGGAGCAAGGAATGTTTTATAAGCAGCTGTTCTCTAGTTAGAACTGTGAGGAGTGCAGAAAGGTTGAGGAAGTTGGTTTTGTTAACTCAGCGTGTCAGGCTTGCTGCCTGCTGCAATTAATTTTTAGTACGTTTGCAGAGGCCATGCCTGCTACTGAGTACAGGGATGTTGTCACTTCTTGAAGACAGAACAGGATTGGTCCAGTTCCCAAAGTAGCTGTAGGCAGCTTGAGGCATACGTTCTCTTAGCAACTCCTACCCTTCCACGGTACAGCTGAAACCTTGCTGCCCTTTCTCCTCCCCACCCACGTGTAGTATTTGTTGTCTTCTTTTGAAACACATCCTGTTGGGGCTTATTTGATCACCTTATCCATGCAAACCAACAAAGTGTTTCAGAACTTTTTGGTCTCAATATTTTCTCTTTGTAGGCTTTATGCTTTTGAAAGTATTTAAAATTTGCTTCCTGGAGGACAGCAGTAACCCCTTTACCGACTTTGTAATAAATTATTAAAGTTTCTGTCATTATTGGTATTAGCCAGTTCTCTCAATTACTAAATTTGATGTTTGGAGATTGATCACCAATGGAACAGCCCCACATACCTGTGGATGTCTTGAGACCTCAGAAGCTGCTGTACCTGCTCAGTCACTTTCTCATTAATGATGTCACACAGTTTCCCAACAGTATCCACTACCAAAGTGGGAGGAGCTGAACTGTCTGGAAAAACAAACACTGTATTTCTTACAACAGTGAGTAACAGGAAAATAATCTAATTCCTGCAGGTGCCTAAGTTTTAGCCACTGTTCACATAGCTGGGTATAAAGTTCCATCATTCCCAGAAAACTATGCCTATGGTCAGACATAAACTGAATTTAGCTAGGAATGGGGAATATCTCAGCCTTCAGTGGCTAAAAACTTGCCAGTACTGTGTATTTTCACAGCAGGATGGTACTGAAGTGCACCCTACAAAGTCAGTGGAAAGCAGCCATCAGCAATTATCTAGAGATCTAGGGTTATTCTTTTGGTTCCTGTAACACAGCAGAAGCTTGGTATAGGGGCTAAGTCAATAAGGAAACTGCTCAGTAAATACTTTGCTAACAGCCAGAACTTCTTTTGGTATTTTTTACCTGCTTTGGCTGCTGCGACTGAAGGTAACAGGCTCCTTGTCCTGTTCCCCCTCAATTTCAGAACTAGGTTGGGAGAAGGCATCCTCAGAGCTCCATTAGTTTGCAATTATTAGGGAAACATGAGGCTTCCTCATCTCCTGTGCTGGCTGCAGGCAGGAATACTGCTTCCCTCCTTGAGCAACGCTCAGAAGACATAAGCAGTCCCAGAGCCTTGCTCTCAGGCTGTAAACCCTACAGCACGGCCGAACCTTTAAACCCAAGAGCAGCAGCAGCTACAGTTCTCGAGAAGTACAAACTGGAAGCAAATGGGTGCTGGGACGTAACTAAGTATGCATCTGAGTACTAGCACTTAGTTTTTTTACATTGAACAACTTTTTTACATCTTTAGCAGCATAAAAAGGAAGTTTCTGAGGACTGGACACAATTACACTTCAATGAATTACTGAGTAGAAATCTATAGCAAATGCTGAGTTTTTTCCTTAAACTTGTTAATATTCAAGTAGAGAATGAAAGATAGACAAGAATTACAAAGCCCACAGGAAACAAAGCTTTGTTAAAACAAAAATTTAGAATTCTATTTCCTCTGTTATTCCTTTCTTCCACCTCCCTGGTATTTCTCAGCAACCGCTAAAGGCTTACAAATAACGGGGTTTTGGTATTTAAACTCCCAATTGACAGCAACCTATTTTTATCTTCCCAGTGAAGAATATACCCAGCTTACTCATTTCTCAGCAGCTCAACGTATTTTCCATGAAGAGATGAGACTTTTACTTCCTCCTTTGGAAATGGTCTGAACAAATCATAGAATGGATGAAAGAGACCTTAAAGATCATCCAGTTCCAACACCCCACTGTCACGGGCAGGGACACCTCCCACTGGATCAGGTTGCTGTCATCCAACCTGGCCTTGAACACCTCCAGGGATGGGGAATCCAAGACTTCTCTGGGCAACCTGTGACCGTGCCTCACCACCCTCACAGGAAACAATTTATTCCTAATATCTAAATCTCTTAAAACCATTGTCCCTCGTCCTATCACTGCACTCCCTGATAAAGATCCCCTCCTCAGCTTTCCTGTAGCCCCTTTTAAGTACTGGGAGGCTGCTCTAAGGTCTCCCTGGAGCCTCCTCTTCTCCAGGCTGAACTCCCAACTCTCTCAGCTTGTCCTCATATGGGAGGTGCTCTAGCCCTCAGATCATCTTCGTGGTCTCCTCTGGACTCGCTCTAACAGATCCATGTCCTTCCTGTACTCAGGACTAGGTGCTTAAGTGTTTACCTAGTTCCAGGAGCTCATGGAGATTTCTCATAGCGTTGGTCATTTCCCCAAGCTTTGTGTAAACTTCATTCATTCGTGGATAAACGCCATTCAGAGAATTCACATCAAACAACTTCTGGAAGTGTGAGACTATTGCCAACAGGGTGGGTAAGGACGGAGTCTGGCTGTTCTGTAGCAAGCAGAAAGAATAACTCATCAATATTCTTACTTAACAAAGCAAGGGCTTTTTTAAACCATGAACCATTCTTAAAACTAGTCTATGAAGAAACACGGGTGTAACTTCCTTTACTAAATCACAGCATTTCAAATATTCTTAAATCTGAAGACCTATTTTAAAGTTTTTAGACACAAACACACAGCAATCCAAAATACTCTTGTGAAAGCTTTCTTCTCTGCTGCTTAGTAAGTGCGTTTATGGATTCCCAATGCTGACTAAGAAACAGAACAGGATAACACCTGAGACTAAGGGCAATGCAAATTCATCATTGGTCAAATGACTTTGATTAAAGCAGTCTTCCCCAAGGTGAATTTATCTATTATGTTAAAATAGTTTTTGAATATTGAATATCTTCAAAGAGCTATTTCTTAAACGCCACAAGGCTTTCAGATGTGCAAGTCTAATCATAGTGTGAAGACTGCATTTCAGAATTCCACAGTAACTTGTGATTATACACTGGTAAGAACTACCTTTTCCTTATTTTCTATTTCTTCCAAAATGGCTTCTACTAAGAACTGGAGGTCTTCAACTCGTATGGATTCTCTGTTATCCTGTGGATCTGCAGTGTGCCAGGGCAGCAATTCCTGAGACAGTTTTCTCAAGGAACTGTGCAAATCCTTTTAAAAGAAGGGAGAGGACACAACTAATTTTAGTAACTTCTTAATTTTTTTTTTATTATAGAAACAGGCAAATTTTGTGTTTCTGATATGCAAAAACATTCCAGTACTGGAGACAGTAAGGTTTTAATTTTCATGGAATTCAGGCACAGTATCTTGCTTACATTCTTTAATTTTTAGATTATTGGTGTTCTTTTTAAATCAAAGTAGTTCATATGTTATAGTTCTAGTAAAATAAGCAGTGTTGGTCATAGAGTTTGGTTTAAAAAAAATTACTTCACTCGTATTTAGATCAAAAAGAAAGAGAGAATGCAACATTATTAACATGTGAGGTATGCAGACTCTAAAGCTTAAGTGTCTTCTGAGGGACTCAGCCAGCGAACAAAAACATTTAGATGACATACACAGAGCAACATCTCTGACCTGTAGGCACACTGCACGTTTTTCACTTTACTATGGCTTTAAAGCAGTATATAAATGGCCAGCAGAATTATTTAACAATAAGTTAGGCAACAAAAGCTACACACAGGAAAAAACCCTGTATGAAGGGAGAGACCGAGGGGTGGTCAGCAGATTGGAGGAGGAGTCTAATGCTAAGTACAATCATGTGTTACCTTTAGGGCCATCAGCTGATCTGCCCACATTTCTATAGTGAGTGGAAGGTGCTCAAATCCACACTCCTGTCCATTCTCCTTAAGATAATTTTGCACTGGCCCTTTACTGCGCTTGTATATTAATGGAGGAGCTCTTGGACTTTGCAGAATAGAATCAATATGGGACAAAACCTTCAACAACAAATAACAGATGTTATTGCTCAAATATGTATGACATTTTATAACAAAATCCTTCTCCAGCAGAGTCATGATTGCCTAAACTTTAAATCATAAATAGCTCCAATAAGTTACTGTTGATGAATTTTACAGATGCGTTCAATATGTAATAGATTCAAAGATTTGAAAATATCCTAGCTAGAAGATACACAGAAGTAATGCAAATACACTTCCCTTTGAGGGATATTTAACATTTATCCACTTGAGGCATTGTTCCTCCCACAGTTTACATTTTGTTACGTTTTATTACATTTGTTCTTTTTTATTCAAAGAAAAATAAAAGCCATGATCTCCTCAGGGATGTTTAAAACTGTAACGTAAGGATCTGTTTTGCCCAAGACCTTGCACAAATTCCCTGTCCTGAAAAGACTTCAGCTAAATCATTGATTTGAAGTTTGCCAACCTGGTCGCTGCTTCCGTGCTGTATTTTCAGGTAGTTTACACTAAGACAGAACAATTAAGAACAAGCCTACATTAACTGCCAAACCCAGAACTTCACGCATCTTGTGTAGAAGGCGTCATATGAACTGTTAGATTCAAACCAACACGCTTCAGTTTACCCAGTTAAACACAACTCAGGTACTACATTTCACTGTAACAGTGCTAGATGCACACGGTGCAGATAAAATTTGGGTACCTGTAAGTATTGCTGGCAGACTGCCTGCAGCTGATCTACTCCTGCGATAGTCTCAGGCTCTTCCTTTTCTTCTGTTCTTTCTTCAGTACTGCTCCCCGAAGATCTACTCACCAAATACGTACGGAGGGTTACACAAGTAGGAGATAAAACCTTCAACTTAAAGAACCAGGTGTGTAGCACGCCTACTTACAAAGGAAAACCTCCATCTTATGATGCCTGCCAATAGAACTCCATCAAACAGAACCAGCTGAAGAATCTAAGGACTAATGTAAATGTCATTAATTTATCTTAAGTCTCCAGGTTGCGGTTATTCCAGACTGCATGCTAATTTAGAAGGAACACCGCTGGATGTATAGTTGTTCTCTTACCAGAGGTTCTACCATGGCTGAAGACTTAAAATCCAGAATTTTACTGAAAAGGGTCAAATTCCACACTCATAATCTTTATCTAAGTCTGCTTGAACATCTTTCCAGGCTCACTATATATAGCTCCCTACCCTTCATGTCAAATCTAAGATGACTTTCACTAAAACTACCATCTAAATCATACCCACTGCATGAGTAAAAAGACCATTTAAATATACACAATGCAAAATGAAGAAATGAACATTTTTAAAGTTTAATGTCTTTTTCAGGCTATAAGACATTAGCACTCAGTATACACACACCCAAATGATTAAGTGAAATTACAGATAAAAACACTTTGCCAATACTGGATCGCTAATACCGTCTATGTATTTTCTAAGGAATGCTTCAGAAAAAAACTAAGTCAATTTCTAAGAACAATATGGACATAACTTCAGTAACTGCGTCATTGTGCCTTTCACAGTCTCCACACCAGTACAGTGCAAAATGCATGGGTGTTTCAAGAGGCCAAGATTCAAATCCTGCCCGTTTGATGGATACCCAGAGCAGCAGGGCACAGTCAGCCTCCTGCTTCTCCCATGAGTTCTCTGCTCATCATTAAACAGTGGTCCAGCTTGACCAAACCCTTTGTGAGCTTTCTTTTAGCTCAGGACAGTCACAAAAGTCCCTGAAGAAGGGCGATGGAAAACATTCTCGGGAAGGAGGGAGGAAAGCTTTTCCCACATCTCCACAGTCTTGGTGAGGGCTCCAGAGCTTCAGCCACAAAGTTCTCCTAGAAGGGGTGGGGAAGAGAGGCACCACCTGACAGCTGACTGCACGAGAACTGCCACCTCCTTCCCTGTTCAAGTGAACCTGTCCTCAGCAGGTGTGGAAGTGGGAGCTGGGTGGTCTCTTCCAAACTTATAATTCTATGGATTCTATGATTGTGCCAACTCATACTTTCTCACTTGTAATCCATAACGTAGCCAGTAGTTTTCTTTATAGCTAATGGAAGCAGCAAACAACAGTTTGGTCCTGTCCATATTGCCTGCGATAGCACCCAAATCAAGAAAGAAAAAATGAAATAAATCCAACACACTGCTGTGCCCCTATTTGGAGATGATGCCATCGTTTCAGAGATTCACAGGGTGTCTTTGGAGATACAGTAGCATTTGCTGCCCATAGGCAGACTGAGTAATGCTTGCTTTATAAGCTGCTATCTACATTACAGGTTGCAGAGTGTCTTTGCCTTAAGAAGTTCAGAGGATTCACGAAAGTTACTTACTGGATAGTTTTCTTTAAAATTTTCTCTAGTTTCTTCACTTGGTGCTTGTAAAGTTTTAATTCCTGTGCTGTTGGTCTGTTAGAATGAAAAAGTACCATATTGTATGTCTTGCATTTGAAGGTATCCATAAAACCCAGCACGCGAAAAAGTAAGATTTCATACTACACTTTGTCAATTGCTGGGGCTTTCGGTTTCTTTGTGTCTACCTAAGTGCCCTTACAAAGGATAATACTTATCCTTTCTCACCTTATTTCCAAATCTTTCTTGAGATTTATATTTTCAAGCAAAAGCTGTTCATTCCTGGCTTTTGTTTCAATAAGTTGTTTCTGGAAAGACTGCAACATAGACTGTGTTATTTCTTTTATTTCACTCATTTCATGAACAACAAGCGTGAACAATTTAAAGCGCGTGCATGTTAAGAAGTGTCCCCTCTTGTCCATATAGCAAGACAGCATGGATGAGGAATTAGTCAATTGAGATCAAGAGCCTGCTGCATTAGACCACAGGAGGAAAACCTGTGATTAAGGAGGTCTATGCAGTCCCCAGCAAAGACAACTCAAAACACAGTACCAAATCTCTGCATAAAGACAGCAAACCCTGCCCAGAGAGGTTACAAATTCAGAAGACCTGAAAAGAACAAGGGGACAGAAATAAAACGTATACATATTTCTATAAGGCTCCTGAAGGGTTACCATTTAGAGATATGCACTGACTTATTCTTAGCAGTTCCATACCGTGAGCAGCAATCTATAATTAGGAGTAGCATCTAGATTTGAGAATTCTTCTTTGCTTTTTACTTCTCTCTGTACCTGGTCTTCATCTTTTTTATATTGCCTATTGGGAAAAATAAATTGTTTCAGCTTTCTGGACTTTGATCAACTCAAAGATTTAACTTGGCTTAGTTAGCAGTTATGTGTGATAATAATGTTTCCATAAACTTCAAAGTAAATAGAAGAGAAATTCTGCCCTAAGATCCACTACTCTTTTCTATTATTTTTGGGAAGCCGTTTCACAGACTAATTAAGTGCAGTTATTCCGCAAAAGTAATTCCAGTACAAGCAAGTCCCTTTTCAGTTTTCAAGATAATAATCTCAAATTATAGGAATGTCTCAGGTATCTGTTTGTTGCTTTGTAGAATGTAGGCACTGCAACAGAGCGGAAAAGCTGGTGTTCCTTTTGTTTAGGGAGATCTGCTGACTGAGCACTGCTAATGCAGTAATTTTTTCTGCCTGTGAACCATGGCAAAAGGGAAAGGAAAGGAAAGGAAAAAAAGAATAAAAAAAGAATTATAGTTCAAGCATCTAATTACCCCCAGCTTCTTAGCTCCTGACTGAGCAGCTGCTTAGCCTGACTGAAAGCTATTCCCTGGACGAATCCAAACTTCCACAACCACTACAATGCTATGCTGTTTCTTACATGCTAGTGACATCTGGAACACAGAATATTTACTATTGCAATCTTCAAGAACAGCACAGAGCAAGAAAATTTTGAACAGTAGGCATTAGATAAGAACAAGGCATTAGATAAGACCTACCTTAGCTCCTTTTTCATTTGACTAATTTGGGATTCATAATAATCAATTACACAAAGGAATCTGAAGAAAATAAAAATGGTATTTTGAATTTCAGATATTCTCAAAAAATCATGCCTGAAAGACACTGTGACCACCCCACAGGAACAGGCCACCTTACTAAGCTTCACTGCACTTCAGAAGTGACTGCATCAAATACTCTCATATTCTCATATTACACACACAGAGTTACACTTTACAAAACAGAAAAGTAGAGATATTAACTCTGTACTAGACTAAAAGTGGCAAAATTATTCAAGAGGAGACAAAAGCTTAATCCTCCTGACAGCCTCCTCATCTTCTGACTATGTTTATTCAGCAATCTTAACAGCATGGCACAACCCCAAGGGCCAGGGCTCTGCAACCATTGCGGGAGGGAGAGAGCAGAGGTCCCACCTAGTCTGAGAACATCCGACTCCAAAGAAACAAGAAGTGCTTTCAAAACAAACAGTTGCAAAAAAATACAGCCACAAAAACTGAACAGCCAAGAAATCACCATTCCTCTTGAGCCCTCTGTCTGTTTTGGAAAGAGATAAGAAAGCACAGGGGAATAAATTCAGTGATCATTCTTCTCCTACAGTGAGGACATGAAAAAAGGGCAGTGCATACAATCCTTTTTCAATGCTTTCCAGGTAAAGATCAAGAGACAGGGCTGGAAAATGAGATGACATCAGCACAATAAAGTGATGTCCGCCTGAAGCCTAAGAACTGGCAAATCTCTGATTACAGCAGAGCTACAGAGATCTCACTGCAAGAGACACAGGCTTGGAACACTTTCTCAGAACTGCCACTGAAGTACCTGGGAAGTCTTACAGCGAGCACGCAGTCAGCAGCTGCAAAGACCAGTTGCACTTCAGAAGAGACTGCAAACTCTTCAGGGCTGTTGGGGGGAGTAGGGGGGTAGTGGTGGTGCTTGTTGTTTTTTTTAATTTGCATTTTAAAGATGTTAGAAGCCCAGGATGAGATCACCCTCACAGATTCTGCAGCTCCAGAGCAGACTGAATCATTCCCTTCTCTTTGGTGACATCTAGTGTCTACAGCGGCTGGTAAATTTTTACTTTCTGCCATAGATTAACGCAGCCTTCCAGTACCTAAAGTGTCCAACAGGAAAGCTGGGAGGGGAACTTGATCAGGAAGTGCAGTGACAGGATGAGGGGGAACGGTTTTAAGCTGAAAGAGGGGAGTTTTACATTAGATATTAAAATGAATTTTTTTACTGTGAGGGTGGTGAGGCACAGGCTGCCCAGGGAAACTGTGGATGGCCCATCCCTGGAGGTGTTCGAAGCCAGGCTGGATGAGGCTTTGAGCAACCTGATCTAGTGGAAGGTGTTCCTGGCCATGGCAGGGGGTTGGAACTGGATGATTTTTAAGGCCCCTTCCAACCCAAACCATTCCATTATTCTATTATACAAATAAACATTACTGCATCAATGCAGCTTTGCAAAAATTAATATTTCAGCTTGCACTCCTAAGGTTTCCAGCTTTTTTTTCATATACATATCAAGAGCAGTTACTTTAAAATCCATTTCTCCATTTAATACTACAGGTCATTCACAAATATAAGAAAATTACTTACTGCTGATCTAGAAGAGATATGGGAGCTCTTTTGCAGAACCGACAGAACATTTTGTTTTGAGTGGCAACACGCTGTTGCTCCTCCATCGCTACTTTGCACAGCTCCTTCTGCAAACGGGCAATCACCTTTTTCTGCTCTTGCAGCTTTTTCTCCTGCTGTTGATACTTTTCCTGTGAACAGATAATGGGAGCATTATGAAATTACTCTGACGCACAAGCTGGAGACTGCACTGTACGTGCCCAAGTAGGCACTTGGTCCCAAGGAGTCTTGGTACCTCGGTTTCAGTCATACTGAAGTGGCGATGGAAGAAGGATATGGATACTTTCTTAAGTTATCACCAGAAAATTCCATATAGATTGAAAAATATTAGCTATAAGCAGAGTACTAACTCTGTGACCCAAGACTCATGTTTATTTCACCCAGCGGGTGGTGGAGCACTGGGGAAGCAGTCATGGCACCTGTCTGCCAGTATTCCAGAAGCATTTGGACAATGTTCTCAGTCACATGGTTTGAATGTTGGAAGCGTCCTATGCAGGGACAGGAGTTGGACTCAGTGATCCTTCTGGGTCCTTTCCAACTCAGGTAATTCTATGATTCTATGATTAATTTGATCAATGTAAATATTTTCAGAGCTTTTAAAACAAGTTAAAAGTTTGAATCCTCAGACAGCACTATCTGAATTACCCGTGAAACCTGTTGATCTTTTTGAAGTTCTTTGACTTGATTCTGTTGCTGGCAAACTTTAGCTATCATCTCATCTTCCACCTGACAAGTTTTGGACTTAATGTTTTTCACCACATTTTCCAAATCATTAGCCCGTTGTTCCTGCCGAGATGCCCGCCCTCGTTCCTGCCGTATCTCATCTCTGAAAAAAATAAATATATCCTTGATTTATATTAAAATCATCTCATTAGATAGAGTGAAGGAAGCACAGGCCTGACAAACCTTATCTTATGACACTCAATAATAGCCTGTGGCAGAAGGTATGGGATTTATGCTGGTATGGGAAGCAGAAGTAAATGAAATAATGGAAAAGCTCAAAAGGAACTCAGCCAACATTGCTGCGTATCAGACAATAATCTCAGGAAAAAGGTCTTGGGCCTCAGGTGTGACAAGAGCTCCACCTGGCAGGAGATAGATACTGATAATACTGTTGCTTTTTGCATTAGCTACATCTTACCTAAGATTACGATTAGCCTCCATAAGTCCCTGCACCACTTTCTGTTGTCTGTCAATGTCTTCCATCAGTGTTTTTAATGCAAGTCTGATTCCTAAAGAAGACTGATTGTCTAAGACAATTGTATCTGGAGATACAGAAAATAAACAAAGTTATAATGAAAGGCCTTTAATAGCTAAAGAAGATCACATCTCTGCTACCACTTAGAAATGACGGCTTTAGAGACGCGTTATGAACTTAGGCTTACTATTTCCAAACACAAACACTTGTAAAATTAGCATTTCCTTACCTGATGTATTTCTGCAGCTTTGGGGGCCAGCAAGACTCACTGGTTTGAACCCATGGTGCATTAACAGCTGGTTTAAGTTCTCCCATTCTGCCTTCTGCTGGTTGAAAGAAGAGGAAGAAGAGGCAGAAACCTGAGTTCTCAAGATCAGTTTGTGGTCTCCTGCCCTCCCCCCAGTGTGCAGGCAGTGGAGGAGAAAAAAATGTCACCAAATACAAAAAAAATCCAGCATCTATAGGTGGGCCTGTGAGCCTTCCCAATAGGATCTGCGAAAGATACTGGGAACACATATACTTGATATACAGCACAAACAGTTTTCCTGACCAACACAGAATAATAGAATCACTTGGTTGGAAAAGACCTTCGAGACCATCAAGCCCAACCATACCAGTCCACTACTAAACCACCCGAGCACCTCATCTACCTGTCTTTTAACACTTCCAGGTAGGGTGACTCCACCACCTCCCTGTGAAGCCGTTCGAGTGCCTGAGAACCCTTTTGGGATAAGAACCTCTTCCTTATTTCTAATCTGAACTTCCCCCAGCGCTACTCGAGGCCCCTGCCTATGGGGGGGAGGAACAGGTGCGATCAACAAACTCTGCATTTTTAAGCACCCCCAGACCAGCGGCCCCGATGCCCGGGCGGCGCCGTGAGCCCCGAGCCCCTGTCGCAGCCCCGCGGGAGCCCTCAGGGCGGCTCTGCGCCCGCGGTACCTCTGTCATGGCGGGGGCGCCCGCCTCGGCGGAGAGGAAAGCGACCGGTTACCAGAACAGGAACCAGGGCGGCGGGAAGGCGCGAAGAGAGCAGGGAGGGACGGAGGCGGGACGGGGTGGTGGGTAACGAGGAGAGAGGCGGGACGGGGCACCGGTAACGGCCCCCCCGCCGCCGAGGGCAGCAGAGCACAGCAGCGCGCAGGCGGCCGCGGGGCCGCCGCCATCTTGGAGCGCGGGAGCCGAGGCGGGAGCCGGGGCTACCCAGGTAGGAGCGGGGCCGGATGGGGGCTCAGTATGTGCTCAGGAGCTTGGGATGTGCCCTCCGGTCCTTGGGATCTGGCCTCAAGCGCTTGGGAACTATCCTCAGATCATCGAGAGCTACACCGCCCGGCGGGATGCGAGGGATGGGCGGGATAAGGGGGCGTCTCCCCAGGTCGGGCGGGCGCTGGGGAGGACGGGGCGGTTTGCAGCCCGAGGGGTGAGGTGGGACGGGGATCATGGAATCGTGGAATGGTTTGGATTCTAAGGGACCTTAAAGATACCACGCTGAGAGAGTTGGGGTTGTTCAGTCTGGAGAAGAGAAGCCTCCGGGGAGACCTTAGAGCAGCCTTCCAGTACCTGAAGGGGCTACGGGAGAGCTTCGGAGGGACTTTTCACAAGGGCAAGGAGTGATAGGACCAGTGGTGGTGGTGGTTTTAAGCTGAAAGATGGGAGATTTAGATTAGATATCAGGAGGAAATTTTTTACTGTGAGGGTGGTGAGGCACTGGCACAGGTTGTCAAGAGAAGTTGTGGCTACCCCCTCCCTGGAAGCGTTCAAGGCCAGGTTGGATGAGTCTTTCAGCAGCCTGATCCAGTGGAAGTTGTCCCTGCCCATGGCTGTTGAAACTGGGTGATATTTAAGATCCCTTCCAACCCAAACCATTCTATGGTTCTGTGATCCAGTTCCACCCCCCCTGCCATGAGCAGGGACACCTCTCACCAGACCAGGCTGCTCAAGACCCCATCCAGCATGGCCCTGAACACTTCCAGGGAGGGGGCATCCACAACTTTCCTGGGCAACCTCTGCCAGTGTCGCACCACCCTCACAGTGAAGGATTTCTTCCTAATGTCCAATCTAAATCTTCCCTTTTACAATTTAAAGCCATTTCCCTTCATCCTGTCACTACATACCCTTGTAAAAAGTCCCTGCTCAGCTTTCTTGTAGTCCCCCTTTCAGGTGCTGGAAGGCCACTATAAGGTCTCCCCAGGTGTCACCAGGAATATCACTGTCAGGGCATGATTTAATAAAGAAAAAAGCTCTTTAATGGCAATAAGAGTGGGTGGTGGGGAGAAATATGCCACCTTGGGAGGTGTCCCTGCCTATGGCAGGGAGGGGTGGAACTGGATGATTTTTAAGGTCCCTTCCAACCCAACCCATTCTAGGATTCTGATTCATATGCTTCCCAGCGCAGTGTCCCACGTTGCCCGCTGCCAGGCATAGATTAGGTGGATGCAGAGCAGTAATCTTATCCTGGTTTTCAGAGCAAGCCCTTATGTGTAAAGAAGTAAATCTGCTTTTGCGCTGCTGGCTCGATTGACAGAAAACACAATAATCTGGGGCAGTTGCTGATCAGGACAAATCCGTTTCCTTAAATTTGAGGCTGTGAGGGAATCATAGAATCAGGCCAGGCTTCTCAAGGCCCATCCAGCTTGTCCTTGAACACTTCCAGGGAGGGAGCATCCAAAACTTCCCTGAGCAACCTGTGCCAGTGTCTCAGGGTTGAGTGCATCGGGCATCTCCTGGTCCTGCAGCAGAGTATGGCTTTCCTTTCGGAATGATAGTATAGGCTGTCCTTCAGAAAACAAGGCCGAAAATAAGACTTGGGGTTCGTTCAAGTTAAAAAAAGTGTATGACTAGATTATTTGTTTGTATTTTTAAAAAAAAATATTTGTTCTGGAGTGTTTCCAAACCCTTTCAGCATTGATCCTAAATTATCTGCTGAAATCCGTGCAGCAGGGCTGGGTACTGTAATGTGGTCTCTCTAGGTCAGCTATAGACATGCTCCAGGTGCCACCTCCTCTGGTGTTCCTCTGTGTGCCAAAGGCCACTTATTGTGTCCTTTCCATGGTAGGGATGAGCGTGGGTCTATCCTGAGCCCTTGGCACCCGTTCCTTGGACGAGGAAGGGAAGTGCAGCAATACAGCCGTCTGGCTTCCACCGCCTGCCAGGGAATGTCAGCCTCTGCAGAAGTCAACCTGTAACCTGAGGAACAACAACCACCACCTCCTCGGCGTTTTAGGTGGAGTGCACTGCTCACTACTGTGAGAATGAAATCCTTATATGCTTAAAATGATTGCACTGTTTTTAAAACTTATTTTTCAGTTTATGGGCAGAAGTGCCTCTAATTACTGACAACACCACAGACAGTGATACAGCAGGGTATCTGAGCATCTTTTAAAGCAGAAACTTAAGTCAAAGTGAAAGAGGTTTAATTTTTAAGTGCACACTCCTCCGTTATGCTAAAGTGACACCGTAGAGCTTACAACTTTACTTTTAATTAATTTTTCACTGAAAAGTATAATTTATCAACAAATCACTTATTTGCACTTACTTAAATTACGCTTACTGATATGCACTGACAATGCAGACAGCTCGTCACAAATTAATTTGTTTAGTGAAAATAATTAATTAAAAATAAGTCAGCAGTGTTGTAAAACACAATCATGGTTTAAAAACCTAAGTAAGAAATAAGCAATTTGTGGTTCATCTAGACTTTGTGACTCAATTGCCAGGTCAAATTGCTCATCTATTGTTGAAAACAACTGCAGTTTAGAAAAATGAATAGGTTTAAATGGTTGTTGCCTGTGCTACTTTACCTTCCATGAGGTGGCAACAGTCCCTAGTTTGTTCCAGTTTGTGACTGAGATGGGCAACCTATATTAATTTCCTGCTTTGGTTAAGTTGTTAGTTTCTAAGCTTTTGCTCACAAGTTAGGGAAACCATTTTCCATCAAATAACAGACAAATTAATGATGTGCTAATAAAGTTGGGATAAATTGCACATATTGATTTTGTAAAAGAATACTTACATTTACCTTTTTGTCTAAGAAGAAAATTGTGTTTGTATTTCATCATATAAACAGTTGTGCATGATAGATCATGACACCTGCAAAAATATTCTTTATCTTAAATGGAGAAAATGGGGAAAATTTAGGCCTCAACACTTCTCTGCTGCTATTTTGCTTTTCTTTTTTTCTTGCTGCTAAGTGGATTAAAACCCGTTTTGGTTACTATGGCATCTCGTGAGGAGATTACTGTCTGTGAAGATGAAGTAAGGTAAAAATTCAGAACTGTGGTATGAGCAGATTTGGAAAGATATCCACAGTTCCAGAGGTTACTTGTGGGTGTATCTAAATTTAAAAAATCACTTAAATGAAAGGATATCTTGCCAGATCTCCCCCCCCGGGTGTTTGTGTCTGCAGAGTTGCATTTCTGAATGATGTAGGTAATGTTTATGAGAAAGATTACAGACAAATCTGTTAAAATGGGTAATAAACTGGTCATCTTGACTATTTTTCAAGTTTCTTGGAGACCAACCAAAATACTGTATTTTAACGGCTGCCAAGAAGTCACAGAACTGTCCAGGAACATCTGAATTCTCAGTATAATTTTGTAACTGTACTGAATGAAAGTTTTAGAGGTTAGATGATATATATGGCTTTGTATGGTGTTTGTCAAAGTGAGTCTGTTTATCTGTGTGTTTATATTTTGTGATTTTTTTTTTGTCATATTTGAATGTTGGAAAAACACAAAAATCTAAAAAGTTCTGTAAGCTTGTTCTTTCAAGTCTTCTTTTTCATTTGTTAAAAATGACTTGCCCTGAAGCGGTAAAGCTTTGAGCTACAGACATCAGTAATTGAATTCTTTCAATGGCAATTAATTTACTTTGTTGATGTTTCCATAGGTCTCGCTATAGCCACTTAGAGAAGATGACAGATCTGGTGGCTGTTTGGGAAGTAGCTTTAAGTGATGGTGTTCATAAGATTGAATTTGAACATGGAACCACTTCAGGAAAACGTGTTGTCTATGTCGATGGAAAGGTGAAATTACTGTCTGCTCACAATCACTATGATACAGATTATATAAACACACTTCCATGCAACAGGCATCAGAACAAACAAAAGACTAATAAACGCAAGTGAGGCGTATTCAGTTGATTAACTTTACCTAACTTGATGAACTGCATCAGTCTGTTTACTTTCAGTTACATGAGTATTCATGAAGTGCTGTGCTGTCCATGGGCAGAGGCACTGTAAACATGCAAAATATCGTGGTTATGTTAATTCTGAAATAATAGTTAAATACTGAGCTGTTTCCAAGCTCTGGTTCAATTTTTCTATACTAAAACATGTATTCGGGTTTATCTATTAATATCCATCATCTTTGTTTTATTTTACAGGAAGAAATAAGAAAAGAATGGATGTTTAAACTAGTGGGTAAAGAAACATTCACTGTGGGAACATCCAAAACAAAAGCTACTATTAACATTGATGCAGTCAGTGGCTTTGCATATGAATATACTTTGGAGATCAATGGAAAGAGCCTCAAGAAGCATATGGAGAACAGGCTAAAAACAACCAATACATGGGTACTAAGCTTGGGTGGTACAGACTATAGAGTTGTTCTAGGTAAGTAAAGATTGAATGACTTCATGTTGCTGCCTTTGACTAACTGGTAATCAAGAGAAAGCACAGTTCAGTGACTAATGCTCTTGCTGTGTAAAATCCTGGGTGGAAGTTTAGAATTAGATAGCAAACCCGGTCTGAAAAATAATGGCCTTGTTACACCCATGTGAGCCTGCTGTCAGTGTTCTATTCTGCAGCAGCATGGTCTAGATTTTAAAAAAGGCCGGGAGGGCAGGGCGGAGGTTGGAAGGAGGTATGGCTTCTTATCCATAGAGCTGCCAAGGTGAGGCAATTCTGCACGGGAAGCACTTTATCTGTGTTACCTGTGATGTGATCAAACTCACTGTGTGTCAGTTTGTTAACTAGGTAACCAGGCTTTCCTTCCGAAAATCATCAGTCTGGTTACTTGTTGTTTTGCGCTTTTGGTAGATTAATTGTCATCCTTTTTTTCTGCATGACTTCTTAACTACAAGCTTTATCTAAAACCTTCAGGTGACTTTTTTCATTTAATAGCAAGGCAATACATTTCTTCTTTCCTGCCCCCCTTCCCCAAATACATTACAAGCAGATGAGAGGAAGTGATCCCCAGAGGAATTTGTTGGTGGCATCTAGTGGGAAAACTTGCACTTAGGTAATGGTTAGACCAGGAGACAAGATTGTGGGCTGTGATTTCTCCTTAAGCTTCAGGACAGAATGAACTGCCCTAAGATGAAGAGGGGGCAAGGAAGAAGACAATTTTAAAGCCAGAATAGGTTAGTTCTCTTCACAGACTTTTAATCTCCCTATGCTTGCTTAAAAGGCAAGCAGTGTTCAGCTCTCTGCTGATGTCCTGTGGATGGCAGTGTTAGTAATGTGAAGGCTAGAGCAAAGTAATGTAAGGAGGGTGTGCTGGAAGAAGTAATAGATTATTCTGTTTCAAATGAAAAATACCATCTAATATTGATATTTAAAGCGATAGTTGGGTTTTTAAGGAGAGTTTAACTAAACAGTGTGATGGGTGTTAAATAATGCTGCTTTTGAAATAAACAGACCTGGAAAGAGTGTTAGACCTTCACTGAATAAAGAGCACTCAAATAGTTAGCAGAAATTTTACACTTCTTCTCTGGCTTCAAGTTTCCCAGTTTAAGAATGTCAGAATATCTCTGACAACACTCAGAACAACCCAGTGTTGATAGCCAGGGCTATGGAGAGGTGAAAATGTTCGCAGCAACATTGTTTGCCCATTGATGACAGAGCCTCCCATCTCTCCAATATAAGAACAAACCCTCTAGCCGCAGTACTATGGCTGTTTAGAACTTTTTCTTTGTGGAACTGATAGTAAATTCAACAGTAAATTTTTAAAATTCCTAGATCTTCTTGTCTGTAGGGAGAAAAAAATATCTTGTTCTTTCTACTTTTTGTTTTTCTTTTTCCTTCACAGAAAAGGACACTATGGATGTGTGGTGCAACGGTGAAAAAATGGAAACAGCGGTACGTGGTTGTTTCCAAAGGCTTTTCACAGGCTATGGCTAGATAACCAGTGCTTAGCAGAAGAAGCCACAGGGAGGCACATTACCTCACTTTGCCACAGAGCATGAGCGTACACCTAGATAGCCACTATGCTACTGGTGTGGTCCAAACATCCTTCACTGTATTGTGTAACTGGCGGTAGCTCAGTTAGGATGCCAAACATCTAGTCAAGGATAAACAATACTTTTGTTTACACAAAAAGTGTACAAGCAGAATAAATCTTCCAGGCCAATTGTCCCGTGTTTTTAGGGAGAAAACTTTCAGGGGAGTGGGAGGGAGTTGAGTTTGATGCAGGGTGTAGAGCTCATCCAAACCTGCTCTTAGTAGTGGTGTCTGAAAGTTGAACTCTTCTAGTCTGTTATGACTTAACGATTTTTTTCAATCTAGAGATGGTCCCTAACATTTACAGCTTATGAGTCTTGCTGGAACATCTTCTGTCGTTCTGTCACATCTGCATTAAATTTAGAGCAGGTTGACAGCTAGAAGGCTTAATCTGTTTGGTGCCTTTTATATTATGATGGGTTTCAATATGCATACCATCTAGGCTTCCCTATCCTTGAAGGATGTGCTTTCTCATCAGAGCTGTCACTGTGATTACTGCTGCCACAAGTAAGCCCCTGGATGAGTACAAATTGTAAAATTGAAAGTTTTGCTATACTCTAGAACAGGATGAAAAGATTCACCAAGTGTTTTTTGGGTAATCAGTGTAAGAAACATCCTCTCTTGGTGAATCAGGCCTTTTGCTCTTCACAGAATTTCTGTTCTCAGCTTTTTCTATAATGTAATAAATGTACGAGGAGAGGTTTTTATAAGCTACAAGTTCAGGTTTAGCTGTCAATTCTTCTTGCATCAGAGCAACACACAGATTTTTCTGCTTTCCCAAAGATAATGACAAAAACACAGGTGTGCACATCAGAATCCATAAGAGAAAATTATATAACTGCAGCAGAGCTGTGTATCAAAAATACACCATTGTAACACTCAATTTAAGGATCTCTTTGTCTTGCTAAACACGTCAAGCTTTACTGCCACTTCATCATAGGTTTATGTGGTACTTATTGGCTGTACCACACAACTCGGAAGGAAACTGGCTTTTCTGTTTTTGTTTTACTGATGTGGATCAATGATATTAATTCACAAACTCCAGCTTCACCATTTCTGATTATGTGAGATTTTGGTTGTCATCTGATAGCCATAGTCTTTAGCTGGATGCCATGACATAGCCCTCTCTTCAGCTTTGTTCAGTATTTGCGTTGTATTTGTCACAGATACCTACAGGTGCTCTGAGGGAACTACAAGTGATGTTGGCTTTGGAAATGGTTTGATGCACTCAAGCTTTCATTTTACTACAATAGCACATGTCTGGTTTTATTCTTGTCTCGTTCTCCCAGGGTGAATTTGTAGAAGATGGGACCGAAACTCACTTCACTGTTGGTGATCACAACTGTTGCATTAAGGCTGTCAGTAGTGGCAAACGAAAGGAAGGAATTATCCATACCCTTATTGTGGATGACAGAGAAATCCCAGAGGCTGTGGAGTAGCCTCTGGTTAACTGATTGTTGCAGGACTAAGACCAGGGAATTTCAATTACTGTGGTAATTATTTTAATCGGTACTCCTTGCTACATCTAGTTTGTGCTGGATTTATTTTCTAGTTTCTGTATATGAAATTATTCTCTTTGAGGACCAGATGAAAAAAAATATATACAACCTCTTACACTACCAGTTTTTAAAAAACTGTATGTATGTATAGAATATATATTAAATCACTAAGTGCAGAGGGCACAGGTGAACCTAATAGATATCATATACTAGAAAAAAGTCTCGCTATACTAAAGTGCAAGATAAACATTCAGTAAGACTGAACCTGATAAACTGTGGGTGTCTATGGAGGGAGGAGGAAGCATGTGCTGGGCATTTGAGTAAGCTGTTAAAAATTTCTCAGTAATTTATTTTTTTCTGTTAAACTGACTATCAAGTTTTTCAGTTAAGAGGAGTTACAAAGTTAATAAAAAGGTTAATGAAATATATTGTTACCAGTACTTGTGTAATGGTATTAAAATAATACTGTGCTATGTAAACTGTTCTTTATTCTGGGTTGGAAAAAGGTGGTACATTGTGCCAAAAAAATCCTTACAATTTTCTGAAAAATGATGCTTTTTAGGAATTGTTGCAGTTGTTCAGAAACACTGTACTGAGTTTTTTTCAAAAATATAAAACAGAAAAAAAACCCTCCTGCCCTGAAATTAATTTAAAAAATGAAACCACTTGAAGCAAGCTAAAATAAGAGCTATTCTTGTTCAGTGCTGCCTAAACAAACCTTGGAAAAAGCTGTGTTTTCCTGGCAGTAATGTGTGAATCAGGAAAGATGAGGGAAAAATGTGACACAAATAGAGAAGAATTGGTTGCTTAAATGGAAAAGTTAAAATAGGAACAGACTAATTCTGTTGTAAAACTTCCAGCATACTGACTAAAAGCATAGGTGACTTTTGGAGCAGACATGATATTGACAGATGAGCCTTTATTTCTATATTACAGCACTCATTTAAGCTGTTTAGATCTTTAGTTAGGGCCATAGATGGTGGTTTTAAATGCTTCAGATTGGACACATCTGGTAGCAGCTTTTAGTTTGGGGAAACAGTTTTTTTAAACCCTGCTAATGCCAGACATAGTTTCAGACTTCAGTACAGAAAGCTTCAAAGTACCCAAGAGCTATGCCCCTTGTACATTGGAATGAGCATAAATAGCTCTCAGGCTTTGCCATTTACTGGCTTCAGGTCACTACAGAAGCAATCTGGGGATATCAATAGTTGACACTGTAATCTTTAAAAGATACTGGTAAAGGTAGATTAATAGCAGAGCAATTTCAAGCTGTAGCTTGAACCAGTTCTCTGCTGTTTCAGTGGGAGGTGTCCCTGCCCATGGCAGGGGGGTAGGAACTGGATGATCTTTAAGGTCCTTTCCAACCCAAACCATTGTATGAATCTATGATTCTATTATGTAGCCTTTCAAAGAGATTGAACACCACTGAGGAATGTAAAGCTCAAATACAGTTCAAGTCACGTTCTTAAGACTATATGGAAAAATAACAGGTTAGCTGACCGTGCCATTCATACTTTTTATTTTGAATACTATTTAAGTAAAAAAAAAATTAAGAATCAAAGGCACAACTAAAATTTCTTGGGTGTCACTAATACGTGCGGTATCTCAGATTAATAAAATGTAATGGAAGAAGAAAAACCTACACAAACATTAAGTGTGTAGTTACTCAGAACACTTCAAGGCATAAAGTAAATGATAAATGATAAATGTTAAAACTGAATTTTGTGATGCTTTCCCTTCTGTTTCCATTCACGTTCTAATCTCCCTATGTATTGAATTACATTGTTGTTTCACAGATAGTTTGAGTACGAGGCACTTTGGTTGCAGCGTGTTACGAGGCACAGCATCCTCTTAAAAATCTTAAGTACTAGACTTTGTTCTGGGGGGGGGGTGTCTACAGTTCTGATTAATTCTCATTCAGGATGCTGCTGGTTACTTCAGGGGCCATATAATTCTCCCTCACTTGGAAACAAGTCAACAAATACTGTGGAAGGGCCCCAAAACTGTTGCAAATGACAAAGGTGTCAGGATTGTTTACATCATCTACTAAACTGTCACAGACATCAGTGGCATCCCCCTCCTCTGCCGGTGGTGTGATGTAAGATGCCTTGCCTTTAGTGTACAGCCCTGTTAGTACTTCAGCTTCGAACACATACAGTTTAGCATCTGTTTCCCGTGTATCTTTATCCTTGATCAGGCTTCTCAGGTTCCTTTTAAAGTAGATGCCAGCTCCATATTTTTGTTCTGGAAAAAGAAAGAAGAAATTTTAGAAGGAAAAAACCTTTAACAATTGATTTTTTTGGGGTGGTAGTACAAGGAAACTTCAGTATTATGTATTATGTAACTGTTCTGAAAATAAATTTTCCTTAAGTGGCTTTGATGCACTGACCTCCCATTGAAATCAGAAGCAATAACCACTGATGGCCATTCTGATTTAGCTGCCGCTCCAGTGGTAACCATTCAGATTCAGCTGTTAATCCAGTGACAGGAGCATCAAGGTACAATGTATTTATATAAACCCTTCTGTTGTCACATAGTAGGGACTCTGATAAGCACTAGAGAAGGTAAGATTTTAATAATGGAAACTACAAAAAAAATAATTTGGGATTTATAAGGAGAATGTTGCATAAAAATGCTATTACAGTACTCGTGGAAAAGTGCAAAGAAATGAAAATGGACTCTAACCCTATTTATTACTTCAAAAGTGTGAAGATGTGCCATGCACACTGCATAGACACGGAAACGCAGTTCTCCACTTTTTGAATGGTTTATTGCCCAAAATCTTAGTTCTGCATTTAACAAGCAAAACACTGCGCCTTTCAGCTACTGCAGGATGAAGCACTAAATGATTATTATTTCCATTTCTGAAAGCATCTGTCTACTGCAGTATTCCAAAGACACCACAACTTTCTTTGCAAGTTCAGTCTAGCTTGAATGGCAGTCTGCTCAGTCAGATTACTGATCTGAGCAGGGGGTTTGCTTGGATGACCTTCACAGGTACCTTCCAGCCTCAATTACTCCACGATTCCTTTAAACATGTTTTAAAGCATCAGAGCTGTTGAACGTGTGTTTGCAGCAAGTAAATAAGGATGTTTGATATTCAAAGAGTGGTGCCACAAAATAAAACCTGGACTTGGCATTATGTGTATATTCACAATTCTGACAATAGTGTCTGGGGTAGGCTAGAATCCAGGCTTGTCCTCCCAGAGCCTTACTGACTCCACAGGATCAGGAAGGAAAAGCAGAAAAATCTTACTGTAGACCAAAAAGTAAGCTCATCTGCCTCTAAAAGCAGGTAAGAAACGGTTCTTTTTTAGCAATGCCATTTTTTCTGATTTTAATCCAACTTTAGTAGTCAGTCACTGTTCATTTTGACTGAAGATGCCCAAGCAAGTTATTACCTGTTGGTGGAGAATACATCCTGTGAAATCCACTTTGGCACACCGAGCTACAGAACTGAGCAGGAACAGCCTGGTACAACTTATGGGCTATGTTGGAGGTACCATGTTTTCCTTCCATTTCTTTTTTCATTTGTTGGAATGCAGCAGATAAAAGAGGATTATGTATCTTTTCAATCTATAACGTAAATAATAGTGTCATTTAAGCAAGTGGAGACCAATATCCATTAATCTTGTTCGACTGTATCAGTGGAGATTTTAGTTTTTCTACTAATACCCTCTTTACCTTGAGTACACGAAGCCCAGCTTTTTCAAACTGTTCCTGTCGGTCTTTAAACTCAAGAAGGTATGGTTCCACCAGTGAAATCTGGAAGGATTTAGTAGTATTTGTCTTGTGAAGGTGTCCTTCTGAAAGCTGACCTGCTTCTGATTGGACTGAATACAAACAAGTGAGTAAAATTTTCATGATATTATGATAGCTGAAGCAAAGGCCAGGAGGAGGGATCCAATACTTTGGTAGTTTAGCTAAAAATAATGTTAAACATTCTCCAAAGTAATGCCAGAGGACTAATGCATATATATTCATATATATTCATATATATATTCATTTATTCATTTTTTCTACAGAGGAGGAATCACAGAAAAGCAAATTATCTTTTCCTTTACATCTCTCCACAGCCCAGCTTTCACATAATGGTATCTATATTGAGTAACTATACAAGCACAAGGAAAAATGGATCACTCGGTATCTTTTTGCAATGCCACCAGTTCTGTGAACTGGTAATGAAAGTCAAGGGCTCTGCAAAACAAGAGCATTGCTGGGTCCTGCCACAGTGGCCCAACTGTAGCCCGCAAAGGAGCTCAGCAAAGCTATGTGGTAATTAAATGCATATTTTGTTAGTCCCCAGAGGCCACACTTGAAAGTTGAGCTGTCCTGGGGGAAGCCAACATTACAGCTGGCTGTTCAACGAAGGCCAGCACCTCTATAACTGTGCCCAGCTGGGAATATTGCCAAGCTAACAAATGGTCTTTCAGGGGCTCATATGATAAAGGTACAATGATATCAGTAATTAAAGCAATGCTCAGTACGTGTGTGAACTGAACACACATCTGTCTACTCTGCAGTACACAGATGTACAGTGCTTCATATTTGACCTTATTTAGGCACTTATTTAATTACATACCCATTAAGTACAGCAGTTTCTCTTGTGTGGCTGTAGTCTGCTCTTGCATACGAAGCAGTATCTTTTCAGTTGCGAGCACTGCATCAATCACAGCATCGGGGGGGCCCTGAAATTCCAGGCTTGCTTTTCCACCTCTCACTTCTTCTGACACACATACACTAGAATGCTGCTTCTGAAGCAGTTGTGCAAACTCCTTTTTACCGAGGCTAAAAATACAGTTGTTTTCAATAACAGCACGGTGTCTTTCCTGAATGTGTACCACACTTTGGATCCATGATTCTGCTGCTTCCAGTGCTGCGTGTATGTTCCCTGTAAGTTCAACAGCTAGTACATTGTTTGAAGATTCTTTTACGCTTTGACTGCTTGACTCTGTACCTGGAAGAAAGATTTTTCTTTTACACAAGTGCATTGGAAGAGTAAAGAGCTTTCAAGTGCTGTCACAAATCCCTATATGTAATCCAACACGTACAGTGCAACAAACACTACCCTTCTGGTATGCTGAAAAAAAAAAGGATTAGATACCAGCAGGTAAGATTTCCAGGAAAAAAAACAAACACAGAGATACAGAATTTATTTGCCTTCCAGTAAATGACTTCCAACAAATCAGGCACTGACAATAATTTTTATGTTTGAAAAATCTTAAAGGGAATACCCAGTTCCATTCCTATTCATGTAAAAGCAAAGCGCTCACACATTTTTGTGTCCCCCTTTCCCTAAGACGTATGCCAATACAAGGTCCTCTTTAAAGGAATGTGATTTCAGATTCTCATATCTGGAGTGCTCATACACTTGAAATGCCCCTTCTGTTCATTACTTACTGAAACGATCACTTCTGTTGACCAGTTTGCATGCTGCCAAATAACATTTTCTCTGGAAAACCTTGAAAGAGAAAAGTTTAGGAGCAGCTTTCAATCTCTGTTGTCAAATACACAATTCATTTCTTCAAAACTCTGTTAAATAAGCAGTTTACAGCTGTAATTATGCCCCCCTCCCAATTCTGATATTAACAGTGTCAGCTTTTCCTAAAATGTTGTTCCTGACAATATCAAATGCATTCCTGTTCTTCTACATCTCCCAAGGTAAGACATTTATCACACCAAATGGCACCTTTACCAACTCCTTGTGGTTGTGGCATATCCAGAACTCATGGAACCACAGTAGTTAAAAATGTTCATTGCTTGCCGTTTAATGCTGATTAATCCTTACTCAATTTTAAATTCAGACTATTCCCCTGCCTTTACATCAAAGCTCCTCTTCATGACCACACATGGAAAGCCTCTGAGAAGTGCTACTCTGCTGGGGAGCAGATTTGCCATCTGACCAATTGCCTTTCCTTCTCAGCAAAACGAGTTTGCTGTGCTCTGATTATCAAGGGGTTAAGTGAAGAGCACATAACTGTCACACAGCTTCCCTTAGAGTTGCAGACTGTTGCAGAACACGGATCTGATTTTAGAATATGAATGGCTTGGGCTGGAAAGTATCTTATAGATCATCCGATTCCAACCCCCCTCCACCTAGGTCTTGTACCTGTTGAAATAATGGATGGTTGAAGCTAAATGGGAACAAAAGCAAAGTCTGTACTTTTACAATACATGGCTATCTAAAATCATTGCACATTAATCACATTGGACAGGTGGAAAATGTCACACAGCAGTTGAAATTATCCAGTGTCTGTTTGCAATCCTGCTATCATGTGTTTTGCCCTAGGAACTTAATTTAAAAAAAAAAAGAAATTTCCTGAGGAGGAATAAAGCTTATTCCCTGATGAGTTAAAAGCAGACTCTTACTTGTAAATTCACTAATAGTCATGGGAATTTCAGAGCTCACTCCCCTTGCTATCAGATCACAGGGTGAAGACTTTATTTTCTCTTCACTAAAGCCAAAGGTTTGTAAGATTAATAATACCTCTTAATAAGACATATAGTTTCATAAAGGGATCTGCCACTAACAAATGTTATAAGTAGTCTGGAATTCAGATTATCTTAATTTGTCATCATCTACGGAACAGTTTTACAGTTTGGAATTTTCCTTATTGGTAGTTAACAACAAATTTGTTACCTCATAGATACTGTCGTCACCTGGGCCAAAGATAAACTGCACATCCATCTGCTTCTCAGGGTGTGCCTCAGCAAAATTTAAAACTTCTTCGATCATGATCTCTGCTGCTGTATCAACTGGCAGCTTTAACAATGGTATCTCTCTTCCTGGAAAGGAAACTGAGGGAGACTCATGGTACCTTAAGTAATATAGGCATCTTTTCACTGCAGTTTTTACTTCCTACAAGAAAAACAAGTGTTTTAGTTCTTGCATCACTCAACATGAAAATAAATTAAAATCCAGTCTAACTGATCATCACCTCACACAGTAACACCTTGTGGCGGCACGGCTGCCATCCAACGTGCAGTAAAAAATCACAGGGCAGATCATACACTTTTGTTACTACGAGATCCTTACGAGATGAAGAATATTTAACATGAGACTGAAGTCTATCCCAAAGACCCAGACCCTCTTTCTGCAGCGGCTGTCTTGAACCTGGAGAGTAAGGCTCAGCATTCACCGACATAAAATGAACAACAGCTGTAGTCTGGAAGAAAAAAGTGCAAAGTTTCAGTATACTCCAAGTTTATAGAATCACAGAATCACAGAATGACCTGAGTTGGAAGCAACCCGTAAGGATCACTGAGTCCAACATTGCAGAATGCACCATCTCGTAGCAGTAAATGCATGCATTTTTTCAGAAGCCAAGAGCATGCATAAGACCTGCTCTAGTCATCAGAGTGCAATCAACAGAATTACTACCACAGCTATAGAAGTGACCCACACGCGCCTCATCAAATGCAATTTCATAGCCATTATCAGTGACAAAGAGAGAACTATGGCTATGTCTGTTATCCAAGTCCATGCAGATGCTCCCCCTGTTAGGGTAGGAAGCACTTGTCACCAAACTAGCAGGGTCAGTGCACACAAGGGAACTGCAAAACTATGGTTGCTTCCAGTTTCCAGAGGAAACAGCATATTCCCGTAAGTCTCCTCTATTTCAAATTAAATATTTAAAATGCAAAAACTTGTTTACAGAGTGCTGATAACAGCAGTAACTGTTCTAACTTTAACTGTTGAAAAGTATCTAAATATACAAGACTTCAGTGCATATTTTCCTTATAGTCCTGAAGGCACGTGGTATCTTTCAGTGCTGTAGAACTGGTCAATAAAATTCCCCACATTGTCAACTTTGTGATCTTTTGTTCTCACATCAAAAAAAAAAGAACATCTATTCAATTAAGATACTCTCTTTAAGATACAGCGTTTGCTAAAAGCAAATGCTGTTCCTCTGATGTAGCTTCCAGTCTAAGAGGTCTGTTGGATTACTATCACCAAGCTCATATATTTTGCATCAGGTGCTCTAGCTAAAAAGTTAAATGAATCATTTTGAATTATGCAGTGTTTAAAGGCAAGGTGCACATCATCTATATAAGTTATTTTCACCTGTTTCAGTGCTTGCTGAATAAATGCAGTAGATGCACCTATGAGAATATGAATTACAGGAAAAAAAGCAAGGAAAAAGTAAGTAGAATTATAGGGAATGTATGATAAAATGTGAACTCCCATGATGTTATAACAAGATGAACATTAACATAAGGATCTTTTATTATTAATCATCCAATCTTAAGCTGCTTCCTATTATACCACACCAGCACGTATACAAAAAAAGAAACAAAAATGTTCTAATGTTTAATACCCATTTAGAAACAAATAACAAGTCCTGGTCACTATCATTTATTTACCATTTGTTAATTCTCTTGGGCTGAGAAGGTAACTGATTAGTGGACCAATACAATATGTATTCTGAACTCTTGGGCTCCAAATCCTGCAAAGACTTGGAGGCGACTCCATGTTCAAGACATTACGGGACAGACTTACCTTCTGCTCTTCAAGGAGCCCTCTTACGATGCTCAAGCGAATGCCTCCATGTTTGATGGAAGCTAAAGTCTGGCTTGGTGATGCTGAAAGAGTTTCCTGATGTGAACAGGTATCACCCAGAAATTTTTCACAGGCCATCTTCATTTCTGTAACTGCAGACTCATTAATGTTCACCAGGCGGATTTCTCTGAGACAGCTTGGTGGACTTGCCTCAACAAATTCCTTTATAGCCATTACAATCACTTGAGCACACAGACCGAGTGGGAAGCCAAAAGCACCTGAACTCACTGCTGGGATAGCCACAGACCTTATAGCACTTTCTGGAGCACTAGCATACTTCAGAACATTCACAATAGCTTCCTGAAGTAGGTAACAACACCTTTCCTTTTCATCAGAGACCCATACTGGACCAACTGCATGAATAATTTTCTTACAGGGCAGCTTCCCTCCACCTGTCACTGCTATTGTGCCAGTTGTGACTCTTCCATAATTTTGAATATGAAGATTGCTTTGTTCTTGTATTTCTGGCCCTCCAGCTTTTGCAAGGGCTAAAGCAAGGCCTCCTCTATGATCTAGATATTCATTGGCTGCATTCACCAAAGCATCGGCCTTGTGTCTTGTGAGATCATCCTTACAAACACAAATGTTAACTCCCTGCTTTAGTTTTCTCCTATATACTTCAGAATTGTACTTTGTACTTTTGAATGTCAATGTACAAGCAAACTTTTTGTAAATGATAATGCTCAGACAGTCTTCTTTTTTCTTAAGAGCTTCATAAGTTTCTTTGCTGATGGGGATCATCAAGCTGTCGTCATCCATCACCATGCTTGGCCCTAGGATACAGAATAATACAAAGCAAAATCCAAGATACTACTATCAAAACATTGCTTTTTATATAGAAGTGTGATTTATAGCTCTCAATTTCATCCTACTGTCATTTTTTTTTGCTTAGTCTGATCTTCTCTCTCCCCTTTTCACAGGTTTAGAAAGCCCAGCTAAGCAAAGAAATCAAGGCCTCGAGTGTTGTTCATTATTTTGTTCAAGTTAACCTCCTCACCTAGGAGCTCCTTTCCCACCTTTCCTCAAGACCTTCTCCTCTTTCTTCCAATGCCTTATGAATCACAGCAGTGTGAGTTTCAAGAAAGTGGAAAGTTCAAGCATGCTCTGTCAGCTTAACATACTTGGATTCTGAGAAACACTCGGTATTATGGCATCCACTATTTTCCGTAAGCCTGTGAATACTTTTAGTTTCATCTTTTCAATCAACAACCCTTTCTGTAACTGAACACAGGCCAGCATGGGAGTGGCCACGGGCTGATCAGCATCCTCAGAGAGACCACACCCCCTCCTGTGAAGCAGTCTGTCTTCTGGTTATCTTCTTGCGACCCAGCAAATGTCAGAGCTGGTGAAATATGCCCTGAGCCCCCAAACAGCCTGCTCAGGGTCCTTTCAGCAGAGGGATTACCAACATATGGCCTGTAGGTCCCTGGGGCAAATACCTTTTCCTTAGAAGTAGCTAGTGGCTTCTCTTTCCCTGTTCTTCCTCCAAAGGCACTAACAATATGACAATATCACTGAGCCTGTGGTGACTTTGAGGGTTTGTGTCTGTCTGTTTACCTAAGAAGCAAGCTTTGTTAGGATGCGTCTCCTCCTACTACTGTTCTTCTCTGGCTGTCTTTCCAACTGTTTACTTTCCCACCATTAGGCTGACAAAACCACTGTTAGGGACATACTCTGAAATGAACCAGTGACATAATCTAAATTAAAAGAAATTAAGCCAAACCACAAAATTTGATTTAGAGCAGCCACCTCAAAGACTGATGCAGCAGCACAACTGAACAGGCTGAGAATAAATGGTGAGAAGGAAGAAAATGGAGTGGACAAGTACAAGAGAAACGTCTTTGAAACAGATGCTGTTACGGGGCTTTGTTGTGATGTTGTGCTGCATTTGCCACTAAAACTCCAACTGAGAAAGCAAATGTGAAAAGCCACATCGTAGTCAGGGCTTCAAAATGCTTGGAAAAGCAGAAAACACCACTTCTCCCCCTCTAAGCATGTTTTGCTGAGAGGACTGAAGCCTGCCTCTGCCCTCTCCAGGACATTCTTAGCATGTGTTACTGATTTCTAGCAAGGTCCAAGGGCAAGTACCCTGGGTCTTTGCAGAGTCAGCAACACCCGGCCATACCTGCAGAGGAACACTTGCCAACAAATTCCTTTAACTGTGCCATTGAAATCCTATGCTGAGCTTTGTCTTTAATTCCGTGGCTTTTCACTGGTCTGTGCTTAAAGCCCACAATCAAGTTCCTTCTTGGCAAGAAACTTAGGAATTCAGAAGGGCTTTTTAAACCACTTTTTTTAGGGTAACAAAATAATGGCAACGAGTGGGGCCGGTTTTATATTATCTCTATGGCTATACAGCCCTCTCCTGGCAGATGTCAGCAGTACCATATGCAGCAGTTATGTTAATTAGTGTGAATCAATTTGCACAAGTTTAATCTGCTTGCTACCTGCTTGTAAAAAGAGTATGACGCTTTGCACTTACAAGGTATACACACTGATTCATCAAAACTCTTTTGAGCTCTTTTAAAAGAAATGCAAACAAATCCTGTTGAAGTAATCAATAACAATGCCAATTCGTAGCTCTCTCCAATTTATACATTTCAGGTTGCTTTTTTCGCTATCTCACATCAACATTTTCCAGTTTGCTGACTGTAGCTGGCAATGTCCAACTGGAAGACAGGAACATGCTTTGTGGGTGGCTAAGTGATTGCTTACCTGAACCGCTCCTCTTGTTCGAGCTCTCGTCTGTGACTCTACCGTGAAAACCCAAGGAAGACAAACGCACAGTACTACCTGGCAGGCTGTGTTCCTACAGGAAGAATCCTGTTAGGAGAAATCCTGTTGCAAGAGCACCGGCAGCACCACCTTTTCAGACACTAGTGTGAAGTTTCTAATATCCCAAACACTGTTTGGAGCTGAAATCGATACAAGAAGTTGTTACTATTACAAAATGTAGAATCTTTTGATTTAAGCTAAAGTAGAGTTAAGTTTCATCTTAGTAACTATATTTTTGAAAGTTAGAAAGAATGTTCCTCTGATAGCATGTGGTTTTTTATAGCATGATTTTTTCAAATAGTGTTTTTCCAGACACTGTTCAGAGAGAAATTAAAATGTCTTATGTTAAGTATGATACGTGCTGAACAGATGTGTCTTCTTCTATAATCACCTCTGTTTGAAGTTTTTCATAGAATCATAGAATGGCTTGGGTTGGAAGGGACCTTAAAGCCTATTCAGTTCTAACCCCCCTGCCATAGGCAGGGACACCTCCCGCCAGACCAGGTTGCTCAAAGGCCCATCCAACCTGGCCTTGAACACTTCCGGGGAGAGGACATCTACAGCTTCCCTGGGCAACCTCTGCCAGTGCCTCACCACCCTCAGAGTGAAGAATATCTCCCTAATGTCTAATCTAAATCTTCCCCCTTCCAGTTTAAAGCTCTTCCTCCCCCCCATCCTATCACTACTTGCCCTTGTAAAAAGTCCCTCCCCAGCTTTCCTGTAGCCCTTTCAGGTACAGGAAGGCTGCTCTAAAGTCTCCCCAGAGCCTTCTCTTCTCCAGGCTGAACAAACTCAGCTATCTCAGCCTGTCATAGAACATGCATAAGATTTTTGGGAAAATTTATACACCTGCATCTAAGTGGGAAACACATTCTGTCCCCAGCTCTTGTCTCATTATGCATGACTGCTGGGAATCATTCCCCTCATGCACCCAGCACTGGAATAAAGGATACTCGCTTTCTAAAACTCCAAAACGGGTCTTGGAGAGTTTATTTGCTGGCGTTTTTGGTATCAATCCCACATCAACATTTTCCCGTTTGTTGGCAGTAGCTGGCAATATCCAACTGAAACACAGCTTTGCGGCTGGCTAAGGCACGGCTTACCTGACCTACTCCTCTCCTTGGAGCTCCCTGGAGGAAGACAAAGCACACGGTTCTACCTGGCGGGCTGTGTTCCTGCAGGAGGAACCCTGTTGCAAGCAGCACCACCTTTTCAGACACCAGTCTGAATCTTCTAATGCCCCAAAGGCTTTTCGGGGCTGAAATCACAGTGCCCAGAGGCTGCGGCTCGCCCAGCTCCAGCAGGGCCTCCGGGCGGGGGGGGGGAGAGGGGAAGCCAAGATGTTTTCCCTCATCCCGAGATAGAGAGCAGCCCTTCCCACCCCCGCAACACCCGAAACCGCTGCGTTGAGCCCGAAGGAGCCCCCCCCCGCCGCTCCCAGCGCCGCCGTCCTACCGGGAAGGGCTCCGACCAGCAGCGCCGCCGCCTCCCCCCCGGCCCCGGGAGCTGGAGCTGGGAGCGGGGCCGGGACACGGGAGCTGCGCCGGGAAGCGAAAGCGAAAGCGCTGCAGGAGATGGCGGCGGCGCTGCTGGTGCGGCTCAGCCCCGCGCCCCGTGCCGGGGAGAAGCCCCTGCTCAAGCTCCAGAGCTACTTCCAGTCGGGAAAGCGCTCGGGGGGCGGCGAGTGCGAGGTGCGCAGGGGCTCCCAGCCCGGCACCTTCTGGGTGGAATTCCAGCAGGAGCGAGGTACGGGCTGGGGGCTGGCGGCAAGGGGGCTGAGGGGCTTAGGCGTTCGGGGATCGGGCGGGAGGGCGCTTGGGCAAGGGGACTCGGGGGCTGGAGGGCTTCCCCCAGAGGGGCTGGGGAGGCTCAGGAGTTCGGACCTCTGGGCTGGGGGATTCGGGGGCTCAGGGACTCGACGGCTCGTCTGCTGCTGGCGGAGGGATGAGGAGCGGGAGAGCCTCGGGGAGCTGCCCTCCCACCCGAGAGGGCCACCCTTGGCCAGGGCAAAGGGCCCGCGGTCTCTGTGGGCGCTTTCAGGAAGTTTATAGAAGGGTAGAATGGTTTGGGTTGGAAGGGACCTTTAGAGGCCATCCAGTCCAATCCCCCCTGCAGTGAGCAGGGACAACTTCAGCTGTATGAGGTTGCTCAGAGCCCCATCCAACCTGACCTTGAATGTTTACAGGGATGGGGCATCCACCACCTCTCTGGGCAACCTATGCCAGTGTTTCACCACTCTCAGCATGAAAAAGCTCTTTCCAATATCTAGTCTAAACTTCTCTTTTTTCAGTTTAAAACCATTACCCCTCTTCCTGTTGCTATATGCCTTCCTAAAAACGTTTTCCCCGACTTTTTTAATAAGCCCCCTGTAAGTTTTGAAAGGCCACAACAAGGTCTTCCTTGGAGTCTTCTATTCTCCAAGCTGAACAACACAACTTTTTCAGTCTCTCTTCATAGGAGAGATGTTCCAGGCCTTTGATCAATTTAGTGGCCTCCTCTGGACCCGCTCCAACAGGCTCATGTCCCTCCTGTGCTGAGGGCTCGAGGTGGACACATTATTCCAGGTGGGGGCTCACCAGAGTAGAGCAGAGGGGCAGAGTCCCTTCCCTCGCCCTGCTGGCCATGCTTCTTTTGATGCAGCCCATGGCCTTCTGTGCTGCAAGCTTTATCAGCCTTATCTGTCTGTCCCCACATTACTGCAGATAAGAAGAATGTGGAATCCCGCACAGATCATGTCTTGGAAATTGGTGACAGGCACCTGAAGATAGTTATCCTGCCAAGAGAAGGGGACTTAAGCAACAGCCAGGCCTCCCCCAGCTTCTCCGTCCCTTCCAGCTCTTCCCCACCTCAGCAGGAGCAGCCAGCAGCCAAAGGCCATGGAGACACGGCAAGAGATATTACCAAAAAGGTACGTTGGGAAAAGCAGCACCAGGCAGCGTCACAACCTGCCCCGCTTGTCCTTCCATGAGTCCTTTCTGTTGCTTTGTTTTGCACTTCAATATTTCCTGCCAAGCAGATGTCAGTCACATTATCTTAGTCAATAACACAGGGCCAGGAAGCAAGTTTTGAGTGCTGGCCTACAGGCAGCACATTTTCCAGCACGGCCTCAGCACATGCCAATCGCATGCCTCCAAAGCAGCACCTATCACCCAACAGGAAGGTGACAGGCAGAATGGAGATGGCACTATGTTGTAGTTACAATTAAAGTATTAATTTTTTTTTAACGGGATTTTATGATTAGCATAGCATAGAATTAACAATCAGAATGGCACAAGATTTTGACAAGCAGATTCAGCACAGTATCACTTTATTAGTAGCACAGCACTGAATTTTACAGCACAGCTTTGCTTATGTTTTCTAATGACCTGGACCCTCTGTAGGTCACGTCAAATCTTAATACTTATTTGCCATATTGATACAATGATCATAATCTAGACTTGAAAGACATTTAAAAGAATATGAGTCATTCACTCAGTTCTTGGAGGAAGCAGAGAATGGTGGAGGTGTCCCTGGCCACCATGGGTCTCATGTTCCACCTACAGTAGTGGTCCGAGTTCCTGCTTAGTACTTGTAACTGCTTGTTTACGTAGACAGTGCTCTGCATGCAGTTATGCTTCCCTGTTCTGTGATGGGCTCATCACCACCTGATTGGCAGGATGCATGGGACCTTCAAGGCCCGTAAGGAGGGGAGTAATCAGCCTGATGCCCAGGAACCTTGAGCTTAACAGGGAGGGAAAGAAGTCTGTTTGCATGGTGCACAGGACCTTCAGGGCGTGATAATGAGGGAAAAAGGGACTTCTACATGACCAGCTTGGTCACAGGGGATGGCTGTGAGCCTTCTAAAAAGGCGTTCACGTTACCAGAGGTCAGGAGCAGGGACTAAAGGTCACAGTCTCAAACTAAGCAGCAAAGTTGTCATCTCTGTTCCTGCAATGCCGATGACGTTAAGAAATTTCATTTCTGCTGCTGACTTTGAAGCAGATTGCTTTACTTACATATGTGTAATGTCAGTATACATGATATAGAAGAAACACTGTGTAGAAATGTCTGTAGTAATCTGGCCCTGCTGAAACATGTAGAGCTTTTCCTTGCTCAAAATACAGAAGCAGCAAGCAGAGAACCTTAGAAAAGAAAACTCAAATGCTGATATCATCTTGTCTTCTCTTTAGATATTTCTTACAGTATCTGCAACTTTGAATACCAGTATGTTCACTGAACAGCAAAGGGAGAAAGTTACCATTATATGTCCAAATTTAAAAAGAGAAGGAAATCCTGATGTTGATGGCTCTGAGAAATTGACAGGAGATTTTACAGATATTGAAAAAGCTTATCACTACTTTAAGGATATCCTTGCAAGCAATGGCCCAAACCATGATATTT
This sequence comes from Dromococcyx pavoninus, assembly GCA_033558185.1. NCBI lineage: Eukaryota > Metazoa > Chordata > Aves > Cuculiformes > Neomorphidae > Dromococcyx > Dromococcyx pavoninus. The sequence continues at coordinate 169,373 of JAUMJL010000786.1, forward strand.
CACATTCTGAAAGTAAGATTGGTTTGGAAGATGAAAGTGGTCTGAATGCTGAAAAAATGAATGAGTTTATAGTTCTGTCAGCCCTATATGAATATTTCAATCATACCTGCAAAAAAGAAATCAAAATGCTACGTGAACATTTTGGAGTGTGTATAAGAAGTAAAGATCATGATGATGGAACCACAACAGTGTTCTTCACTTCTGATAAAAGTCCTGCATCAATACAAAAAGCTAATGAATTTTTTATCAGCACTTTTCAGAAAAGGATAGAAGATCTGAAACAGGAAAAAATTCCCATAACAAAAAGCTACACATTAAATGAGACAATCATGAAATTAAATGCTACGTTTAGTAAACTTCTTGCCAAAGAGGAAGGTAATCAATTGCTACTCCGTGGTCCAGAGAGTGAGATTTCAGCTGCCAAAAAATTTCTAGAGGAAGATGAGAACAGCCAAGTTGAAAAGAATATGAAAATATCATCTGAACTGTACAAGTACAAGAATGGAATTGAAGTTGATGCTTCTGTGTTTAAATTGTTGGAAACAATATTGAACAAAGAACTTGAAGACACTGAAGATAAATTTGATGTGGTAATAGAAAGGAAAGACAGTTCACATGACCAGAAGATGCTCATAATATTTAAGCCCAGGACCAAAACTTTTGATATGTCTTCACATGCTACTGAAAGTTTCATCAGTGCATTTCAGAATGCCTCTGCAATGTTAAGAGGAAAATGCATCAGCTCAAAGCTTTCAGAAGATCAGAAGAAAAGATTAAATGTGCTACTTAATGGAAAACAATTGGAAGATTTGCATGTGCAACTAAAGAAGAAGGAAGAGAAAATCATCTTACGTGGTTTACCAAGCCATCTTTATGCTGCTGAAAAGCACATTATGAGTCTACTTAACATTGAAGACTCAACACAAACTAGAAATAAGACATCACTGTCCTGTGATTTCAGCTATCAAGAAGCTACAGGAACATCTGAGAATAAATACAGTAGAAGACAAAAAAATAATCCTTCTTCCAAAGAACAGGCTAAGGCAAAGACAGAAAAAGACAACAAAGAACAGTGTCCTGTTTGCCTGGAAGGAATTAAAAATAAAGAAATACTGAAAAAGTGCAATCATGAATTTTGCAAAAGTTGCATTGACAAGGCCATGACTTACAAGCCAGTTTGTCCTGTTTGTAATACCTTCTATGGAAGCATGAAAGGAGACCAACCAGAGGGAACAATGTCAATTACAACGATGGCTGCATCTCTTCCTGGTTATCTCAGCTGTGGTACTATTGTGATTGCATATAATATGCAGGATGGTATTCAAACTGTAAGTATATTTGAAGATTCATAAAATATTTTTTTTCCACAACAAAACCAACATTGAATATAAAATTAACTATTTCTCCATCATTTTAATGCATATCCAGGAGTTTCTTTGTTCTGTGCAAGTCTGCAAGTATTTAGTTCAGTATTTTTGGGTGCAATTAAGTAGTATAGTAGGAATTAAATAGTCAAGTAGCAGCTCTAAATTTTCTGTGCACCAGGACAGAGCTACCTGTCTTTGGTTTGTACACTGGGAATAACTGAACTGAAATCTATGGAGTGCCATCATGTAAACAATATTTTGCGAGTGTAAGGAGGATTCTCTGAGACATTCTCTTAGCTGCTGACACCAACAGACAAAAATGAATAGTGGGCTGGCTGACAACCTTTCCAGGTGAGAAAACAGCTTATGTTATGTGCTTAGAGTCATGACTAGGACCCAAAATGGGATAAATTTAAAAGTCAGGGGTTGGATGACATGCATTTGGGAGAGCAAAGAGGAGCAAAAACAAAAAAATATCAATGGATACATGACTGATGACAAGCAAATGTGAATGAAACATATGAAAGAAATTATCTAATCAGAAAAAAGCCTCTAAATCTGTCATCAGTCATGCGATGTCCTTCTGAATCAAAGATAGGATAAAAAGTATTGCAAAAGCTGGGCAGTGTGATTCTCACACTTTCAAAGCATTTCTGTTATACAATGTGGTTTTGCTTTGTTTTTCTACAACACAGAGCAACCATCCAAACCCAGGGAAACCTTATCATGGAACTTCTCGAGTAGCATATTTGCCTGACAATAAGGAAGGACGAGAAATTCTGAAGCTCCTCAAAAGAGCCTTTAAACAAAAGTTGATTTTCACAGTGGGGCAGTCACGTACCACTGATGAAAAAGATGCTATCACATGGAATGATATTCACCACAAAACTTCCATGTCTGGAGGACCCACAAAGTAAGTATTCTCTTTATGTAATTTTATTGCTACTCAGATGTGCCAGGAAGGCTACCCTGGATATTTTCCATATTAAAGCTTTCAGATTTTGACGCTAATAAAGTGATTGTGGAATGCTCTAAGGATCCAGACTCGAATCACATTCACCAATTTGGACAGTTGAAACAAGGCTGTGCTTAGTCTTCCGTTGCACCTCAGGCCACTCATTCACCAATGAGCTGTGTAAAGTACCTACTCAGTTAATAACTACTCTGATTAGAAACTACTTCTAGTTCAGGACAGGACAGCAAGCTCTAGATAGCAGCTAAGGCTGGACTGCTGGTCTCAGCCTCCGCTATTCCTTGCTGTTTTACACCAGGAGGTACTGGTCCATTATGATCCCCGTGCAGATGGGACTCAGACTCTGTAAAGTATGGTTTGAAATTCTACTTACTAGATCTAACAGCAAGAAGAAAGAGTTTGTAGTATAGATACAGTTATGTCCTTTTAGATGCCAGGAGCCCTGCATTGTGCAGTATTCAGTGGGCCTCTGTTCACAGCACAGGATGCCATGCCGGCCCTGTTCATAGAAAATGTTACCCTGTTTTGGTCGTTCAAGCTATTGCAGGATTTTCTTAGTAGAAGACAACTCTTCAGCATTTCTTGAAGACTTGTTGCACTTCTAGATAAAGGCAAGGAGAACACACAGGTGGTGTCATCACCAGTACTGAGTGGGAGCTGCCTCCTCTGTTAGAGTGAGCTGGCCTAGTCTGTTCTGCGGCCACTGGGCCTGCCTAGGTTAAGTGCAGTATGGGTCACTTATTCTTCAGTGTACAATGGTCTTCCAGTCAGGGTCACTTTGTTCCACCCCTTGAGCACATACAATCAAACTTTCTTGAAGTTATGATTAATGACAGGCTATACCAGTAAACTATTTGGCTCCTGAAAAAATCTTACAGAGACAAGAGAGAGGCTTGGGACAGTCCTTTCAAGCTTGTTGCAGCTTCTCAGAGTAGATGTCTTCCTGCAAGCTCTGAAGACTGGTGTCTAGATCCTCCTTCCTGGATCATAATAGAGCAAAAAGTATTGGTTTTACTTTATCCCTAAGTCTGCCCACATGCTTGCCCTAGTTATCACTTGCTTCACACATGCTGTTTGGTAATGCACTGCTTAAAATCCAGAGGTGCCATTATATTAATGTTTTGAATGCTCACCTGGATGCACTTCGGGTCTGATTTTCAGAAAACCCGAGGGCCCTGTCATTTTTAAGTGATACAGCAGACAGCTTTCAAAATCAAGTTCTTAGTGTCAGTTTGGACAACCAAATTCAGCAGCTCCTTCACTTTTTAGCTTTACTCTACCTGTACCACCTCTCTGACCTGCAAAATAGGGTCTGTTTTCTCTGCAGAGTAAGAAGTAAGTGCATGAAATCTGTAAAGTGTTCTAAGAGATTTTGATGAGAAGGTTCTTTAGTACCGTCAAGTGCTTCATTGCAGAAATAGCTCAAACAATTCTTTTCTTCTTCTCCTAGGTTTGGTTACCCTGATCCTGAATATCTGCAGCGGGTTCGATCAGAATTGAAAGCAAAAGGAATTGAATGAATAACTGGAAGGTGTAGCAGTTAATCTACTATTCAGACACTAAGAAGAAAGAAGTTACTTTGTTCAACTGCTGTACTTAAGTCACTTTTATTTCACAGCCAGCTAAGAAAAGTAATCTTTTTCGTCAAATGCAATATGTTCTCTTTGCACATAATTTGATTCCTTGGATAATTTTTCCCTATGTAGAATCATAGAATGGTTTGAGTTGGAAGGGACTTTAAAGATCACCTAGTTACAAGCCCTCTGCCATGGAGGGGTGTAGCCTTTACAGAATTTGGGTCTTGGGAGTGCAGCATCAGTACTCGTTGCATTTGTCAAATATCAGATTGTGTATCTGATTTCACCAGTGAATCTGGTCTGCGCTTTTCCCCACATCTTCAGTCTAACCCCCAAAACTGGTAGATCCACTACTAGCTTTTATTTGACCAACATTGTGTTATTACATCTGTCATCATGGATAGCGTCATGTAAACCATCTGCTGAAAAGCTTTTATGCAGCTGTTACAGTATCAGCTGTCATCAGGCTACAGTCTTTGGCTTTTCCTTTTCAGGCTAGAAATGGCATTAGTGGATTGGGTTTCAATTATGAAATTAGCATGGATAATGTATGAGGAGGTACATGGATGCTGCCATATTTTTTTAACCCCACAGAAGTGCTTGATGCCTAGAGATGCTTTGGAGCAAATGGGAAGTAAGAGTGCCTGTGGCCATCTCTTGATAATAGGGTCCTAGTTCTGCGTCTTTCATTGTGTTTAATCTTAAATACAACATGTAAGTCAGCTTTGCAACTATAAAACTATATTCTTCCCATTGCTTCCAATATATAGTTTAAAGTGTATCACAAATGTACTTTGTTGCTACTCTGTGCTGTCTGAATAGCCTGCTAATTTCTGTTGTGGTGATGTGAAACAAATAGCGTCACTTGAAGAAGCCATTATTGTTAGTGAGTTGAGCTGGTTTTGTTAGGCTATTTAATATAATTAATAAATAAAATATAAAATTGCTATCTGCTCAGTTCTGCCACCTTCTGTGCAGGTTTTTCCTCCTGTTTTGGATATGTAGAGTTGTATGTATATTTTCATTTAGCAGCTTCCCAGCAATGCCATGATTTGGACCCCATGTACCTTCTTTTTATTTAAGATCCCTGCTCCCATCAATAGGCAGTGCTGCTTTACCACCTTGACTTTCAGAATTCTTAGTATTGGGCACTGCTCGGTGTCTGTGTGGGCTGGACTGACATTCCCTCTGTAGTTTTGTTTTATTGTATTTGTTTTCACATTTTACCCTATTTCAAGTTTCTTCCCTTTTCTGCACAGTACAGTACCAACATCCCAGTTGTTTCCAAATTACCCTGCTTTTCTGCACACTGAAGCAAGCTGTGAAGATCAAATCTCCACTTTCTATCCCAATAAGGAGACAACAGACCCGTTTCTGAAAACTCACCATGTCCCATTTTTTTTTCTCTGGCAAAGTGCCTTGTATTTGGGGATATTGGTAAAACACACAGTGAGAAATAGCTGAGAATGGCAGCCTTCGTGAAGGGAAGTCCTGAGCACTTGGCTGAAAATGTCTTGACTGGCTCACACATCAGTTTGAGAAAAGCACACTTCCCTCACAATCCTGCATGGTTGTAGAAGTCATTCTGGTGGAGAATAATGTGAATGAATCATAGAATCATAGAATAGAATCAGAATGCTTCGGGCTGGACAGGACCTTGAAGATCATCGAGTTCCAACCCCCCTGCCACAGGCAGGGACACCTCCCACCAGACCAGGCTGCTCAAGGCCCCATCCAACCTGGCCTTGGAACACCTCCAGGGAGGGGACATCATAGCTTCCCTGGGCAACATCTGCCAGTGCCTCACCACCCTCAGCGTGAAGAATTTCTTCCTGATGTCTAATCTAAGTCTTCCCCCTTCCAGTTTAAAGTCATTCCCCCTTGTCCTATCACTCCTTGCCCTTGTAAAAAGTCCCTCCCCAGCTTTCCTGTAGCATCTTCAGGTACTGGAAGGCTGCTCTAAATTCTCCCCAGAGCCTTCTCTTCTCCAGGCTGAACAACCCCAACTCTCTCAGCCTGTCCTCAGCAGAGGTGCTCCAGCCCTCTTGATTGTCTTTGTAGCCCTCCTCTGGACTCACTCCCAACAATTCCATATCCTTCTTATGATGGAGATTCCAGAACTCGACACAATACTCCAGGTGGGGTCTCAAGACAGCAGAGCAGAGGGGAAGAACCCCTCCCTAGCCCTGCTGGCCACGCTTGTTGTGATGCAGTCCAGGAAAAACAGTTGGCATTCTGGGCTGTGAGCACACATTGCTGGCTCAGCAAATGAGTAATTTCCCTGTGTGTCGCAACACTATGTGAAAGCGAGAACCAAGTCTGGGCCCCTCACTACAAGAAAGACATTGAGGTGCTGGAACATGCCCAGAGAAGACAACAAAGCTGGTGAAGGGGCTGGAGCACCAGTGTTCTAAGGAGCAGCTGAGGGAACTGGTGATAAAGGAAGGAAGATTTAAATAAAAATTAGCATTATAAGGTTAATTGTCTAGTTACACAATAGAATATAGAAAGCTTAAAATGACCAAAATCAGAAATGAGTGAGGGATTTGTAGGGGGTCTCTTTAAAGCTTTAAGGCTTCTCTTAACTTTAAGGAACTTTGTAAGCTAAACAAACTTTAGATTTAGAAAAGCTGTGTCCTCCCCCCCTGGACTTTGGACATTCTGTTTAGTAAGTTATACAAGAACAAAGAGGGAGTACTGAAGACTCAGCAGAAGCCAATTAGAGACTTGACTAATGACCAAGGAGCTCTCTGAGCATGCGCAAAGGAGTAAGGTGAGAAGTTCACCCTGAGGATGGCTGCTCGATTCATCCCCGAAGACCTCTGAAGACCACCACCAGGAGGTACAGCGCAGACGCAGCTGCGAGGAGACAATGGAAATGATCTCTTGGACTCATTTTAATACGAAGCGGGTAAAAGTTATGTATATGTATAGGTAAAATTAGGTAATCTCATTATTATATATTGTTGTAGCACATATAACCATGCAGGTTCTTTGTCTGGGCGCGCAGGGCTTTTGTAATAATCCACCCTGTCACCCGCTAGCGAAATAAATGCATACCTATTCTATAACTTATGCAACATAGAGTTTGTTTCCGCAGCTCACTGGGGTTGCTTAGCCTGGAGAAGAGGAGGCTGATGGGAAGCCTTATCACTCACTGTGATAAGGAAGGAAGTTATGGTGAGGTGGGTGCTGGTCTCTTCTCCCAAGTGACAAGTGATAGGAGGAGAGGAAATGGCCACAAGTTGAGTCAGGAGAGGTTCAGATTACACATCAGGAAAAATTTCTTCACCGAAAGAGTTGTCGGGCCCTGGCAGAGGCTGCCCAGGCAGGTGGTGGAGTCACCATCCCCGGAGATGTTTAAAAGAGGGGTAGATGAGGTGCTCGGGGATGGTTTAGTAGTGGACAAGAACGGTTTGGCTCGATCATCCCTATGGTCAGGGTCTTTTCCAGCCAAGCGATTCCGTGATTCTATTCTGTGATTTCCCGGTGCCTGCCGTCGCCAGCTCACGCTCTCGGAACAGCTACGTTTCCACAGCCAGCTCCCGCACGGCTCCGAAGGCACGGTGGCCGCTGAGCTCAGCGGCACGCGAGCTCCGGGTACTTTCCCAGGGCGGGGAGCGGGGCCCTGGGCTGCCACAGGGCGGAGGGCGGCGCCACCGCCTTGCCTGCCCGAGAAATGAAACCGAAAGCGGCGGCGCCGGGAGGGAGAAGCAGCCATGGCGCGGCCGGGAGCGCGCACCTTCCCGCTGCTGGTGCGCGGGGACTGGGGCGCCGCGGAGCCCCCGGCCGCGCTGCGGAAGAAGCTGCTCTGCTATTTCCAGAGCCAGAGGCGCTCAGGGGGCGGAGAGTGCGAGCTGCGGGTCGACACCGGCACCGGGCATCTCCTCGTCTGCTTCGCCCAGCCCGAGGGTGAGCGGGGCCGGGGCGCTGGTGGCTGTTTCGTGAGGGGGGGAAGGCGTGGATGTCCTCTTTCCTTCTCTCTCCCTCTCTCCATCCCTCTCCCTTCCCTCCTTCTTTCCTTCTCTTCCCCTCTCCCTCTCTCCTCTCCCTCTCTCCTCTCCCTCTCTCCTCTCCCTCTTTCCTTTCCTCCCTCCATCTCTCCCTTCTTTCCTTTCCCTCCCTCCCTCTTTCTCTCTCTCTCTTCTTCCCTCCCTCCCTCTCTCTTTCTCTCCTTCTCTCCCTCCCTCCCTCCCTCTCTCCTTGCCCTGACCGGTTCCTGTCACATTGGCAGTGATGCAGCGGGTGCTGGACCGGCGCGTCCACGAGCTGGACTGCGGTGCCCGGGGAAGGCTGTCACTGCTGGTGACGGCGCTGCCCACGGATGGGACCACCACACAGGTGAGGCGGGGGGGCTTGGAGTGGGAGCAGGTGGTGAACCGGGTCATGGTGTGACCGCTCTCCTCTCATCCTGCTTCCAGGAGCTGGGACCGGCCGGCAGCAACAAGGTGCCAGGTAGGATCTGTTTCCGGCACGGGTCTGAGACCTTGGGTTTGTACCACCAGAGCTGGTCTGGGCTGTCCCTGGGCTGCACTCTCCCTTCCCCATTTCCCCCCTCCATCACTCTCCTTTGGGTTTTGAACCACATAATTAGTTTCATTCATAAAGCACAGTCCGTAAGTAAGCTCCCAGCCATGGATAACAACTGAATGGACTAACTTCTCCTGCAGTTATTGCGGTTCCAGCAGGCACCGCCTGTGTTCTCCCTGCAGGCAGAGGTTGCCCGTTGTGCCCAGTGCGTTTCTCGCCCTGTGTGGATTCCTAATTTGTGCCAACAAGGGCAACCCATCGATGAGGGATGAGCGAAACAGACTAGAAAAGCTGCCTGACAGATACTGCTTTTTGTTTTTTTCTAACTGTGTTCCTTATTCATAGACTGGTTTGGGTTGGAAGGGACCTTAAAGCCCATCCAGTTCCAACCCCCCTGCCATGGGCAGGGACACCTCCCACCAGACCAGACTACTCAAGGCCCCATCCAACCTGACCTTGAACACTTCCAGGGAGGGGACATCCACAACTTCCCTGGGCTACTTGAGCCAGTCCCTCACCACCCTCATCATGAAGAATTTCTTCCTAATGTCTAATCTAAATCTTCCCCCTTCCATTTAAAGCCATTTATTGTTTTAAACTAGCAGGGAGGGATGTCGTAACAGAGTCAGAACATGTCATGACAAACACACAGTTTTCTGGTTTCTAAAGGCACTTCCCTCCAGAGGAGGGATGCCTTTGACAGATCTCTTGTTTGATGGTGCAGTTTTAGTGTGAGGACAGTTTTGTAGTGCATGGGAGGATCTGCTTTCAGTGCTTTACACAGCAGGACTATGTCCTAGTTTGGTTTTATGACGTTATGCATGAGGCTTTTTTGAGCTTAAATGGTATTTGTGTAACTGCATTCAACGTGTGATTTGAAAAAGGAATATACGGAAATCTGTGATTCTAGCAGTGTCAAATGAAATGAAACAAAATTCAAGCTGTGTTAGGTCCTAGTCTACAAGAGTGTGACCTTTTTCTTCTTTAAGTATGCAGTAACTCAGAAAGCATTGTCATTTATCTCTAGTTAATGAATCGCAGATGTCTCTTCCCATCTGCCAGAATAAGGGGGCTTCTGTGTGCACTCAGCAGGAAAAGACAGGTAAGCATGTCACTTATCAAAGACCTGTGTATTCTTGCTTCATTGGTTTTCTTTGACCTTTATGCTGCAATAGTGCCCTGTTCACCTGAGTGGCTTGTGATGTGTGTCTAATGGAGTATAGAAATCATGATTTCAGGCTAAAATAAATAAATGTTTCTTTTTTTCTATGTATGAGTCTCTTTTAGGAAACCCCCCCTTTTGCTGGCTGCCTCAGACAGACTAGGTTTTTTAAGGAGAGTATGTAGTGGGTGCTGACCTTTGTTTTGGGTAAGGCTGTCCTTACCCAGAGACCTTCCCAGCTGCCACCTGGCCCACTGGGGTGATGTGTAGCCCCAGGTACAGCCAAGCTCCACTGCCAGCCAGCCCGTGTAGACCCATGGTGACCCACAGCTATGGGTGGAATTGTAAATGGGGAGAGTGCATAGGCGGAAGAGGGATGGTTCCCCTCGTTGTACATTTGTGAAGAAGCTTTCATAGCCATGACTTCTGCTGTCCTTTTCTGGTCATAAATGGAAACCTTTTCTCCTCACCTATCGATATAGCAACTCACATTAGGGATACACTCAGCTTTGGGTTTAAAGGTGGTTGTGAAAAAAAACCCCAAAAACAAAACCACAACCAACCACCTCAATTACAGTTTATTTGCCTGTTTTTTTTCCCTGATTTTATCTGTGATCTGAATAAAAAGTGACATGCAAGCTTGGAATATAGTAAGCTTGGGATCTGTTGGATTTTTTTTTGACTTTTTTCTAAGGCATTAGGGCATGTTCTTTCATTTCAGAATCATATGAGAAACTGAAAGCAGAAAAAGCAACCTCTAGTGAATCTGTCCTAGTAGTAACCACTGCCTCTGGGGAAGAAATAGAAGATGAGATAGTGGAAATGTACTTTGAAAGTAAAAGGAGGTCTGGTGGGGGGACCATCAAGTCCTACGTCAAAAAGGATCAGCAAATACTCATCACCTTTAAGGATGAGGAAGGTATGATCAAGTCTTACGGGTGTTACATTACTAAAGCTCCCTTCTAAAAATAGGCATTTGCTGGTGCTGGATCTCTTTGTGGGCATTGCTCCAGCAGAAATGATGTATTATTGCCAAAGAATGACGAGGTAAAAAGAGCAAATGTGCCTGTCTATCCAATACAGATGCGGGGTTATGACAGTGTAATAATCCAGAGGGAAAGAAGTGGTTCTGGACACCTGTCTCAAATGCTTGATCGAGACTCACAGAGAATAATGCAGTAGAAACTGTCAGGAGCACTGCAGAATAAGTAACCTTTAATTCTAGTTCTGGATTCTGAGTAAAGCATAGTAGAGTATTAATGGCAGATCATGGGTGAATATTATTTTGTTATATTTTCTTTCATATTCATTTCAATTGCTAGGATTTTGGAGAATGAGAGGAAAACAGGTAGTAAATATCATGTATTTGTAAGACAGAGGGGTGAGTGCTCACCTCTTTGGAGAATATTACTTTAAAGTAGCCTCAATTTACTTGTAGTTTTCCTCTACAGTAAAGTGTTTTTGGCTACTTGTTAGTGCGTGAAAGATGTATACAAAAAGAGGAAACTCTTTATTCAGGAGAAATAGTTAAATATGGTTAAATATTTAACATGGTCAGATATAATTTAATTCTTAAATATGTGCTAAATACACAAGACAAGCAGGATTGAAAACCCTTTCTTTATTTGCTATTTATTAGGTGTTCCTAATCTGGAGAATAGTTTCTTGCACTTCAGGGCAATAGAAAGGAAGTGGCACTACCTCAAAAAATAACCCTTATTTTTTTTTTTTAGCTTTGAGGAGACTGACCCTAACTTTTTATGTATTTTTGCCTTATTTCTGTTTCTTCTGTGATATGAGAAAATACAGCTGGCCAGATTTTTAAAGTAGAGTCTAACTTAACACGTTTCTCTGCCTTGGTGAGAGGGGAAGGAAAGATCATGCCTTTGTTTGTTTTTCTTGGAACTAGATGCCCAAGAAGTTTTGCAAAGGAAGCATCATTTTCTGAAGGAAACTGAGCTGTTTGTGAAGCCATGGCAAGTGGAGACTCGCCAGGAGCCATGCCAAATAGAAGGCACTCAAGGATCCCTGTATTCCAATGTCGTCGTGCTTGAAAATGTGCAGGAGACAGTAAAAGATTTCATGTTAATTATGCTGGTAGAGAACATCAGTGGCTTGTCAGAGGATGATGGTGCCTTTAGTTTGGAGATGATACCTGAAATACGTGCTGCTGTAGTTACTTTTACTGGAAATACTGGTAAGCAGGAGTCAGAGTTGCGGATCTTTTTTATTAGCTACTTGTGTGCGAGGGAGACTAAGCAAGAAATGAATGTTTTCTGTCATGGGTTTAAGGTTTAATCTGGTATTGCGTCATTTTAAATGAGGATTTAGTCTACTAAAGTTAATGATATACCTTTTATCTAAGGTATGGGGGCCAGTGTAAGTCAAAAGAGGGCCAGCTCTGATTTGGATAGCAAACAGAACAGGTAGGATTGAAAACCAACTATAACTTTGTACAGGTAACAAAAGAATGTATCTGGACTTAGAATGAGATTCATGAGAGAGGCTTTCCTTGCCAAAAAAGTGTTACATGCATGGTAAGTTTTTATAGATTTGAGGGAAAATTGAACAAGTACATGGAACAGAGCTTTTTAAGGTAATTAAATAGTCTGCATCAGGCTTGGGAAATCAACTGTGCTGAAAAATAGTTGGAGGCTGAAAAATGGTACTAAAAATAGTTGAATTAAGGAGAATGCATCTTCTTGAAGCTGTTCTCTGGATACCTGCTGTGGCCCTTATTGGATACAGGGTACTGGGCTGGATGTACCCTGGGTTGCTGAGGCAAGCCCAGCTATCTTTATGCAGAGTGGCAGCTGTCAGTTCTATGAAGCGTGGAATTAACACCGTATACTCTGCCTGATGCTGCAGTACCAAATAGTTGTTAAGCTACTGCGTGCTTACTGTGTTTTTTCAGGGTGTTCAATACCATACACTTTCTCTTCTCCCTTATTAGTGGTTGATGACAAAGGCATGTTCCAGGTGATGGAGAAGTGTCTGTTCTTGCTTCTCACCATGGAGAGGTTAGGGGGGGCTCCCTGGTTTCTGCCAGGATTTATGATTGATATTTTTAACAAATCCATCCCAGGACACGGGCAAGTGTAAGTGATGTCATAAGACCTGATCCAGGAACAGTGTAAGCCAGTGCTGTAACTGATGTTGTAGAGATGACAGCACTGTGTTACCAGAGAACTCAATTAAACTTACAGTGGTGAACTGGATCCAGGATTCATTGAAAGTTGCTGTGCTTGAGTCCTTTTAGGGACAAGGTGATTTTATGTGTGCTTGATTCCAAATAAGGAGGTGGAACAGGAGAGAAAGCAGAATTCTGTCTTCCATGTGGAAACAAATCTCTGTGGAAGGTAGAACATGGTGAAAACAAGTTATATGCCTCTTTGAATCAACTTTGGGGGAACAGTTGTGTTGCTGGTATGTAATGGGTAAGACTGAAGTTGCTCAGAAATCTTAAAATTGTGAAGAGATTAGTCAGTGGTGCAACTAAAACAAAGCAATTTTTAGTTTCTGAGAAGGCACAAGGTTTTCTGCTTTAGAAGTCAGAAATTGTTTGCCTCTCTTATTGTGGTCCAGTCCCAAATCTTTGATGTAGCCTTTAGGACATAAATAGAGTCTTTAAAAGCTAATTGTATGTTTGCCTGACGGATGTAAAAGTGACTTGACAGTCTTTTACCATGGTGTTAATGGGGGGGAAATAGCTGAAAATAGAGTATATGAGAAGGCTTGGAGAACAAGCCTTATGAGAGGTGGCTGAGAGAAGTGGGGTTGTTTAGATTGGAGAAAAGGAGGCTGAGGGGAGACCTTATCACTGTCTACAACTGCCTGAAAGGAGGTTGTATCAAGGTGTGTGTTGGTCTCTTCTCCCAGGTGACAGGAGATAGGAGGAGATGAAATGGCCTCAAGTTTTGCCAGGGGAAATTATACTGGATATCAGGAAAAATTTCTTCACCGAAAGGGTTCTCAGGCACTCGAATGCTGCCCAGGGAGGTAGTGGAGTCACCATCCCTGGAGGGATCTAAAAGACAGGTAGATGAAGTGATCAGGGTTGTAGTTTAGTAGTGGACAGGTGCGGTTAGACTTGATGATCGCAAAGGCCTTTTCCAACCAAGGGATTCTATGACTGTATGATTGTGAAAGGGGAAGAATCCAAGTGTTGACTTATGTCTAATTAGTTGTGTATAAAGCTGTGGCCCAAAAATGAACCTGGTCTTATTTTCTTTTTGCTACTCAGTAGGAAAACTAGGGACAAATTCTGGCTATGGCAGTTGTAGTCAACAACTGTAATCAACCATGTGGTGAACACTCAGTGACAGATACTGAATATGTGGAAAGAGTAGCTTTGTGGGCACCTTCGAGTTGATAGATGCTTTGTAATTCAGTGATTTGGTCAATGCACACAGCAATAACAGTCTGCTAACATCGTAGCAGAAAAGGGAGCTACTAGTTTGACCTTGGGTTTTGTGGGGTATTTTTTAATTTATTTTTTCTTCTCCTTTCTCTTTCTAGATGCAGAGGAATTTGCTAAAAAGCTAAATCAAAACCACAGAGCAAAGCAACATAGTATTACTGCACGGTGCCTTGAGCTAACAAGAAGGATTAGGGCTGAAAATATCCCACCTAACATAGACAGTGACTGTATAACTGTCTACTTTGAAAACAGGAAGAATGGAGGTGCACAGGTGGTGGATGTTCAGCAGCTGCCTGATGAAGATGCAGCTATCATTACATTCAGTGACCACAAAGGTAATGTCGAAATATGAAACCTTTATTTCTCTGAGATCCTTTCCCTTAAAGACCAAAATGTAGATTATTTTTTTAGAGAAATGGCTACTTTCCCTGTATAAAACACAGATCTGGTGCTTTTTCAGCAGGTCTCCCTTAACTAGTGTGCAGGCTTAAGTTTTGGACCAGCTGGGCATGAGACATAGAATTTTTTTCCTTTTTATGTACAGTTTATTTCACCCAGGCCTTGATCCTTACAGAGTTCAGGCTACAGTTTGAATTCAGTAGAGAAGGCGCAGCCCCACATTATGCAGGAGACTTCTTCCCCACCCTGCCCTCACCGCTAGCTGCCCTGCGGTGATGTGTGCTGTCCGGCTCATCTGAGGCAAACTTCTTGGACAGCTTTTCTGCCAGAGAGCAGGTGCTGTGGCTTGTCCAGCCAGTCACAGAAACATGAGTATCTGTGGAAGGTGGAGGACACAGGGGAAGCTGGAGGCATTGCATGGAAGGGGAGAGCTCAAAGGGAAATTGAAGAAAATAGATGCTCTTTTTAGGGGAAATGGAGCAGCTGTGGTTTGATACTGCTGAGTAACAGCCCAGAGAGCTACTGAGTCAGGCAGTTCAAGTACAGCATTTGACAGAGGCAGCACAGAGGCTGCCATCCATACCTTTTGGAGGAGGATGGTGTTGGTTCTTACCTGGCACTCTCTAGCCTAGTTTTTGGCGTTTAAAACAAGTCGCTCTTCAATAATTTGGAATCATGTCTGTCTGGGAATTGAGGAAAATTCATGAAGAACTATTCTATAGCAAATATTATTATGTAGAAAACAAAGTTTTTTTAAAAAATCCCAGAATATCGTTGGTTTTAAGTGCAAGCATTAATTGTTTGGGTTTTTCTTTGTTTGTTTTAGATGTAACCAATATCTTGGCAAAGCAGCATTCACTCACCAAAACGCCAATCTCTGTCTATCCTTACTACATCTCGCTGGGAACAGCTCTGTATGGAAAGGAAGGGCCACAAGTAAAGAAGCCAGATTCAGTTACAGTGCCTTTGGATCCACATGTCTGGTGTTATTTGCACAGAAATAATAGGCTAATTGAGGCAATAAATTGTGAAATGACAAAATGTAATTGTGAGCTAAAATGGCCTGAACCCTTCTGTGCAGACCCAAAAGTTATTTTGAATCCTTCAGCTGCTTTATGTGAGCAGAAGAGATTAGTGTCTCGATTGATCAAGACATGGAATGAAAATGTTTCCACAGCATTTGCACATAGTATATCAAAGTACAAAGCAACTAAATGTCAAGTGAGTGCAGAGGTATGGGAAGCCATTAGAAACAGCTTTACGAACAATGAAGTTCTGGTAATTCCATGTATTTCCGAGGATTTAATTGTTCTAGTAGGTGAAAAAGAAGTTGTAAAGAATGTTAAACAGGAATTGAAGCTTCTGGTAGAAAAGGCCACCAGAGAAATTCAAAGAGAAAAACAAAGAATTGAAGAACGGGTGTTAATGAAACCCGGGGAATATGCAATTTTACAGACTACTGGTCTTGAAGAAAAAGTGCTCATGGAGTTCCCAGCCCTGCAGATAAGTTATGATCCCTTGCAGAAGATCATTAATCTGTGTGGAGTGCCTGAGGAAGTTTATAAAGTAAAAGGAGAAATATTAGATAATATACACAAAATGGCAAAGAAAATAGTTAATATCCACCCTTATATTTTCCAGTTTTTAGAGCATATTGATAACGAAACTCTTTCGCAGATCCTGTTTATATCAAAACAAATTAATGCCTTTTATGAGCTTGGCACAAAAGCTATCATCTTGAAAGCCACTTCTCCTGAAGATCTCGAGAAAGCAGAAGAAGAAATAGAGAAGGAACTGGACTACAAATGCATTACTTTAGAGGATGAGTCAGTCCTCCAGAAGAAGAAATGGAAGATGCTCACCGAGGAAAACTGCTCTAATGAAGCTGTAAAAGTCACTCAGGCAGAGAGGCAAGTCATCATTGCGGGTTGTTCTCAAGCAGTAGCAAAAGCCTATGAGGAACTTTTTAACTTTATAGATGAAAACACGCAAGAACAACAGGTCATAGGAGGAGAGCCGATGGCAGTCATAATGTTTCTTGAGAAAGAGAAGGCTGCTGTTTGGGGGGATTTACAAAATAAGGGTGTGAAAGTTGACTTTAGCATGCAGAAGAATTGTAGAGTTATATCCCTGAGTGGGCCGAGAAGAGAAGTGCTGAAGGGGGTCACCTTAGTCCGGCAAATTCTGTCTGGCCTGTATTATAAGCGTGTGGTAATTAGACAGCCAGGAGCCAAGTCGTATTTCAAAGAGCGAGAACACTTTTTTGCCCTCAGTGCAAAAGAGGAATTTAAGTGTCTAGTCAGGCTGGAAGAGCCATCAGAAGAAGAGCTGGAAGAACAGCAAGAACACTGTAGTACAGGCAAGCCCTACAGGCAGGTGACCTTAGGTGGAACTGTAATAGCAGTGTATAAAGGTAACTTGTGTAATTACCCCGTTGATGTAGTGGTAAATGCATCTAATAAAGACTTACGGCACATCGGTGGCCTCGCGGCAGCACTGTCACAGGCAGCTGGTCCAGAGCTGCAGCAGGAATGTGATGAGCTGGTGAGGAAGAACGGGAGTTTGCAGCCCGGCTGCGCAGTTATCACGAGCGCTGGGAAACTCCCCTGCAAGAACATCATTCATGCTGTTGGGCCCAGGTGGAGGAAAGATGAAGCAGAAAATTGTGTGAACTTGTTAAGAAAGACAGTGAAGGCAAGCCTAGAACTAGCTGAAACATACAATCATCACTCCATAGCTCTGCCTGCCATAAGCGGAGGGGTTTTTGGCTTCCCAACGGAACTGTGTACATATTCAATTGTATCCTCCATCAAGGAGACCTTGGAAAAATCCAAGGGGGACAGCAGCTTGAAGGAGATTCATCTTGTGGATATTACACAGGAGAACATTCAGGCTTTCAGCAATGCACTGAGTGAAGTGTTTCCAGATGGTTCACCTTCCAGGAGGTCACTGAATCAGACCAGTGCAACTCATCAGCCTAGGAAAAGCAAAATTTCTCAAAATAGCAAGAATTTCCCATTGGTAACAACTGAGGAAGGCCTTGACATCGTGCTGGAAAAAGGAAGTATTGAAGATGCTACAGTAAGTGTTTTAAATTACCTGCTTTTAAAATAGCAAGTGAGAGGGTTTTGTTTGTGTAAAAGAAAGCAAACACAAAACCAACCAACCTCAGACTCTCATCTGTAATTAGCAATGTAACAGGTGTGATGTTACTGAAAATGGCTATCACTGCTGATACCGGAATTGCTGTTAGATGACTCTCTTACGTGATAGACACCGATGACTGCACAGCATTGCATTTCATCATCTACTGACATGGAGGCACATGGATCCTTGTGGTACACAGTTCTATTTTAGTAGAAGCAACTGGGGTCAGCAGGAATGAGTTCTCGGTTCTGGAAACTCCCTGACCCTACCTTGTTGGGCAGGAACCACCTGCATGACCTTTCCAGACATCCTGATTACAAGAGTGTGGTACTAGCACAGAAGTAAAAGAAGGTGCTCAGTGTTGGTTAACATGAGTACCCTGCCCTGTGAGAGTGGCTGGGCTGCTTCCAGATCCGCTGTGGTCCTGAGGCAGCACAACCATGCATGTCTGAGCCCACAGCCAGTCTGGTTCTCTCAGCAGGATATTGGTCTGGGAACTATTATGCATTTTGGCATTGATGAACACTGGTATGGAACGTGCAGTTGCTATTGCATTCCAACTTCACTAATCGATTTCCAGTTGCCTCCAGAATTGAATTGCTGTCAGTAGCTAATAGCTACTTCACTGAGATCACCAATACTGGAAGAAACTCCTTTCAGAATCCTTTCCATAATGATCAGCAAGAAGTTTCAGGAGTAGATGCCTCTCACAGCTTTTGCATGCAGATCCTCCGTTTGGCCAGGGCAGAATGTACATTAAAATGTGTGTAGAGGTCCTTCCTGAAGAACTGAATATAGCGCTTGACACAATGTTCATAGACCTTTGTATTTCTTTCCCTTTTAAGTCACTGCTTTTCTCACTTCTTTCTCCATAGCTGTTCTCCAGTCTTGTTTTCAGCTTATCGTTTTTCTCTAAACCAGTCGTGTATGGAAGGTCCTGCTTACCTCAGTGAACAGAGATTTTTGGTCTGTGAGCTTCTCTGGGAGAACGAACTTCGTTGTAAACATTTTAAAAATGAAGGTAGAATAAGTAGATCAGGAATTCAGAATTTGAACTTTCTCCTGTTGTCTTGAAATTAGTTTCACTCTTAACTCAGTTTTTGTGTTGCTACGGGCAGGTTCATCATATTAGAACAGAGCATAACTTTTCTGGTTTATGCCAAAACTTTGTTCACTCTCAGATTGCTGTCCTAAACGTTTACTTTGTAAATCATCAGGCAGCCTGCATTTGATTAATCAGTGCAAAATTTAAACATGATATTTGAAAGACTTGATTCTTAAAAGCTCGAGTTTTTACTTGCGTGTTTTTCAGACAGACATTGTTGTCATCACTGTTGCTAAAGATCTGCAGCTTGATAAAGGGCCACTTGCTAAAGCTTTGTTAAGCAAGGCAGGGCCAAAGCTTCAGACGAGCTTAAATGAAGAAGGCCTAGGAAAAACACTTCAGGAAGGATCTGTGTTGAAAACAGAAGGTCACAATCTAGGTTGCAGCGTTGTTCTTCATGCTGTGGTACCTGCATGGTCCCAGGGAAATGCATCTGAAAAGGTATAAGTGTTTTCATTTTCCTGAACTCTAATTTGACTGGGCTTTATAGTGGTTTTAATGGCTCTTTTCCATTGATGTGGGGGGCAATGGTATAGGAGATAAGAGAGTTTGGTCTGTTCTTTTTTAACTGTGTGGCTGATCACTTATTGACTGTTATATGGCTTGTGATGTATATAATTATTGTATTTTAATACCAAGAGAAAGCTAAAAAGGAAAGTGCTGTGTTGCATGTACTGGAAAAAATTACTTTTGGGAACTGAAAAAATAATGGTGCTTTACAGGTCTTGGGCAATGTCATCACAAAATGCCTGGAGATTGCTGAGGAACAATCTTTAAAGACAATTACTTTCCCAGCTATTGGGACAGGGAATTTAGGATTCCGAAGGTCTGTTGTTGCTAAATTGCTGTTTGACCAAGTGCTTGAATTCAGTAGTAAAAATAGAGTAAATTCTCTTAAGGAAGTTCACTTTCTGTTGCACCCAAAAGACACAGCTAATATTCAGGTGAGTCACCATGTTTTTCTGTCTATATTTCGTGCTGGTTTTTTTGGGTCTGTCTCATGATACTTGGTGATCTGATGACTTTCAAAGAACCCACAGGGTGCTTGTTCTGACACTTAAGTTTGTTGACAGTCTCTCTTTTCTATACTGAAAGTTCTCTTTGTGGTTCTACCCTTCGTGGTCAGCTACCTGTCCTGTGCAGCCCTGCTTCCTCCCTGTCCTGTTCTGTTCCCTGGCAGTAATACAGATGAAAGTGTAATTCCTCTTTATCTCATTAATTCTTCTGTATGTGGGACTTGCCTACAGATAAATTTGCTGCAAATTCTGCATAGATGTCTTCACTCTTGGAAAAAAGAGTGCCTTCAATGGAGTGCTAATGTCCTTTCAGGAAGAATAATTGTGCTAGGATTGCTGTGCTGGTAAACTTATCCAGTAGAAAACATGTCGGTATTCCGCATCCCCCTTTCTTCAGTGTCATGTTAACACAAATTTTCTATATCCACACTCAAGTTACTCATTTCACACATGAATCTCTCAGAAGAGTCACGCTGTGTTTAACGTCCAAATAAGTGTTTCTGCATCTGTTGACTTTTGCTATTTTATACATTTTGAAAGGCCAAACTTTAAGGCAACTGCATCAAAGCCTGAGCTATTCTGTGTAGAGAAGGGTGGCATTAGCTTTGGGACTTGATGACTTAGTTACTTATCAGTTCTGTCTGTTGCTCACACTGAATAACCTTGCTTTCTGAGAACAACAGTGTGTCAAAATTTGCCATCAGCATTATGGCAGGTGGTGTGAAGTAATCTGTGTTAAGCTCTATCTACATGTTTTTTAACTTTACTTTTCAAACCTTTATTTCTACTGTGTGATCTAAAGATTTCTATAGGCCTTTATTGTCATTTCCTTCTCCAGGAATTCTCAGAGGAACTTGAGAACAGATGTGGTATTAAAATGCAGAGTACTTCTACAGATAAAGCTAGTGCAGGTAAGCTAGTTTCACAGAAGTTGTGTCCCTAGTATATTTTTTCATTCTTTTAAATATTCCAGGCAATGAATTCATTGTGGATGTTTGTTTGGTGAGCATGTTATTCCCAAAGTCCAAGTCAAAATGGCTACTGAAAAGGCCGCATGTAGTATTTTCAGGCTGTCTGTAATGCCTGAGGCAGTGTTGGAGATACTAAGAAGAAAAATGTACCTGTGACTCATTAGTGCCCCTAGAAATCAGGACAGAGAAGCTATCATATGCCAAGAACACAAACTGGGCTTTTTCTTCTGTTGTGGCAGTACTTGACTGATTGTGAACAGGTCAGTGTCCTCCTATGTCCTGGGAAGATGGGTGAGATTCTGGTTGTATGTCTTAAAGTGGCCTCTTTGGAACACTCTTAAGTCTTTTAAACATTCAGATGAATAGAAAAACCACACTGAAATACCTTTGATGTTGTCTGGCCCAGTAGAACTGCAGAGTGTAGAAAAAAAGTTATACATTGAAATTTTAATCGCGTTTTTACAAATAACGTGTAGGTAAAAAGTTCCTGTCACGCAGTAGAGAACCTGCCTGAAAACTCTGTGAGACAGAGGAGCAGGGGAGTGAGACTTGGGAAGTTTGCTACTGTCTTACCTTGGAGTTTTGCAAAGGCTTAAAATGTTGCCAAGTAGTGTCTGTATACTGTGAAAAGGAATGACTTTCGGTTAACATTCACAGGTTGAGTCTGGAGCAAAACTGTTGTCCCTGTAGGTGTTGTACCCATCAGCAAGCATTGTACCCACCACAAGTCCCTTACATCATTGCTCCCTTCTGCTCAGGGTCTGTATTTCTTTTTTACAGCTTTCTTTGGTGCCTCTTCAGTCTCAGCACAGAATGTAAATGAAATGACAATTGGCTCCATCGTGTTCCAGGTGGTGGAAGGTGATATTACCAAGGAAAAGGGAGATGTCATCGTAAACGTAACAAACGAAAGCTTCAACCTCAAAAAAGGTATTTTAGTTAATATTATGTATGAAAACAGTATGTGTGGTTGCAAGGGATGGATGAGGAGAGTAGGAAGAATTTTTTCCAAAGTTTCAAACCTTTTTTTTCCACAGTGTGATTTCTGTTTTCCTTGTTAGGGTAAAAAGGTTCAATTAGGAATTACCTGAAACTTTTGTTTTCTTGTTAATCTGTGTTACAGGATGGCATGTTTAAGACTCTTGCAGAAAGGGAAACTAATATTGTGGGTTTTTTTAGAATCTTTTTATAAAACATCTGCCAGACTAAAGGAGAAGACAAACTTCAATGGGGTTTTGACTTCAGTGAAACTTGTTAGGTACTTTAGACATCACTTTGAATTGAAAAGCATAAGCCTAAAATTTAGGCAGTGGTGTTTTTCAGATATAATCTCTACTGTTACCAGGACTGAGATACTTTAGATATTATGTAGTACACAGGTCTGCCTCAGATGGGACCTTTTTTTTTTTAACTTTTACTGTTAATACAGTAGTAACAGTGGATTCACATGCCTCTTCTCATTTAAGGTGTCTCTCAAGCAATTTTGAATGGTGCTGGAAAAGCAATTGAAGATGAGTGTGCTCAACTAGGTATGGTACAACGTCTCTGATCTCCTTTCTGAAGGTCTTCATACACAGCAGGGAATCTGCTGGGGTACTTTCTCAGTGCCTAGTGTACATCCATGTGTATTATGCACTCTGTTACATCACCTAGTTTTTAATCCATTAATGTGATGTTTGTAAAACATCTGATGACAGAAGGAAAAGAAAAATATTGAAGAAGGAAGGGCTTCCTAATGTATGTAAAGAACTGTATCTGTTCACTATTGCACCCTCTTATTCCAGTCTAGCTTCCCATGCTAAAAACAGATCAAGTCTACATCAAACAGAGCCATGAGCAAGGGATAATGTTGGCATAAATGTTAATAAAGAGGCCATACCTCACTGGAAGCAACTGTCCAACTGCAACTCCTTACGTCATGCTGACTGAGAAAATACATGTTTGCTGTTTGCTTAACTAGCAATCCACTGCCCTATCCTATCCTCTGTGTGACCAAGAGGGAAAACTAGTGAAGCTGGGTTCCTGCATCAGGAGAGGCATTTATTTACAGACAAATTTAGCTAGTGAACAGCAAATACAAGGAATGGGGAGTAGGGATGCACAGGTATGTGGTTTAAAACCTCACAAAACAAGGGAAGTAGGAAAGAGGCTGATGTGGAGATCAGCTTAGAAGACCAACGAAAAGAATAGAATTATGTGAAGGAGATAAGAGGTAAACTCTGTTGTGCAGGTCAAGAGGAAAATTCAGGCTAAGCAGCGTGAGGGGTAGATGGCATGTTTGTGTGTGCATGAAGGCAGAGTGCAGTACTAGTCTGTATGACATTCTTCAAGTCTGCAGAGCAAACTTGACAAATAAAGACCCACAAAATGTATTTGTCAAATGAGGCAAATATTTTGCAAACATAAAATGAACCCTTGTGCCTTGAAAGTGACAATAGAGAGAAGGGGTCGCACAGTTTGTGGAAAGAGACTTGATGCTTATCCTGGGGCATATGTCATGATTTCTTATCTCCTAATGAAGATCAGTACATATCTATATTGTGGGTAATTGTTCACTGATTATGTTCTCCTGCTTTCTGTTTCAGCCTCACAACCTAACCAGGGCTATATCACCACCCAGGCAGGAAGCTTACCATGCAAAAAAATAATTCATTGTGTCGCTGACAATGATATCAAGAAGCTAGTGTCCAAAGTGCTTCAGGAGTGTGAATTACAGAAGTACACCTCTGTCACCTTCCCAGCAATTGGAACAGGTCTGTGTCTCTTCTTCTTTGGTGAAAATATATTCAGAAACTGCAGACTATAAAACTGGTGTCAGAAGCGTATGAAGACCTAGAAAGTTTCCCTCCTTGCAGTCAGCTAGAATGTAGAGATTATGACTGCTTCCTTGCTAACAGGGATTCAAAGGTATGTCTGTACTTCCTGGAGAACCATAAATATTTGTCACAGCAGCCTGGTGTGTGTGGGCAGCTCATGGGAGAATATCTAAGGAGCTCCATCTCCATTGCTCATATCAGTAGAAGATGAACTTTGGCCAGCAGCTGCACGAGTAAGGTTGATAGGGATGGAATGTAAACCTGTCAGAAAGGACAAATTGTCCTTTTTTCTTTTTATTTTCAGTTAGATCCCTAGAGTCAGAGAATCCAGAACTGGATCCCGTGCATGTGGGGACCTTTTGCATGAATAGAAGTAGACTTGTTTTTTGAGCAGAGTTGGCTACTGAGCATCAGGCTTACGGCCAGTTAGGTAACCAGGCCATATCATCTATATCATAACCTGATCAGTTGCCATGTCAACAAAAGTAAACTTCCATTTTTCCCTTGTTGGAAAGGTGGTCTCAAACCTCCTTTTCCTGCTAAATGGAATTATTTTGTAATTACCAGCCTGAAGTTATTTCTGACTTGTTTGTGATCCAAGTGATTGTGGGTGGGTTCGTAACTGCTCTTTTAAAGATATTTTAACCATTTGTAACAGTTATTAATGCTTTCTAAAGGCAAAATGTTTATAACTTGTTTCAGGTGAGGCAGGCCGTGATCCAGCTGTAGTAGCTGACAACATTATAGATGCAGTAACTGACTTTGCAAGAAGAAACTCTGCTCCATCTCTGAAAACTATTAAAGTTGTCATCTTTCAGCCACATCTGCTGAGTGTGTTCCATACAAGCATGCAGAAAAGAAAACATCCTTCTAAATCAACAGCCAAATTATTGCTTTCCATGTGGAATTGTAAGTACCACTTAAATACAGGTTATAGATCAATCTGTATAGCACTAGCTGATAATGGTTAATATTAATTACAACACTTGTGTATTTCAATGTAGCATTCTGGAGCTCTGAGAAATCTTCCTCAAACGGAAAAAACAAACCAGTTTTGGAAAAGAAAATTGACCTGGCTGTTGTGCAGATTTGTGGTGAAAACAAAAAGAAAGTGGAAGAAGCTGAAAACTGGCTGAAAACTGCCATTTTAAAGGAACAATTTCAAAGAGAAATCACCAATGAGTCTATATCTTATTTTGGTGAAGCGGAGCGTGAGGAACTGCATGACCTAGAAGAGAAATTAAAAATTGCTCTTTGTTTGGATAGTACCTCTATTCGAATTTCAGGTGTTGAGAAAGATGTCTGGAAGGCTTATTCAGCTATTCAAGAAATGATCCACAGGGTAAAAGCTGTCAAACAGGAAGAGATCAGTGCAGAAATCCTACAAAACTTAGTTGAGTGGAAGTATTTTGAAAATGATTCCTATGTGCCCTTTGACATTCTCACAAATATGCACTTGGAAAATGCTTTCCTGAGAAAGCAGAAAGATATTTCAGTCACCATCCAGGAGAAAAAATACACAGTGAATATAGAAGGTAGATATGCTGTGGATGAGCAAGGAAGACAAAGACCCATTAAACGTGTTGATAAATCTGAAGGTAAGTGAAAACATCTTGACAGACTGATGTTCCCACATTAAAACCAGGTTGTATCTAGCGTAGTAAGAGTAAGAAGTGGTAAGAATATGCCAAGTATTATTGGTTCATTTCTGGATAATGCAGAAAGAAACTAAATTAGGAAATGAAAATAAAAGACTCCAGCAGTTACTTAAAATTTTTTGAACTGTAGGTGATGTGTTTTGAGTTTCTTAACAAGCTTACTCGCTATAATTACATGTTTGTAGCAGTTGGCATTCCAGATCTCAGCTAATTTCTGTTCTTGAGATGAACCCTCTTCCATTTATTTCTGGGCCTTTACAATATAAGGAGCTACCTTTTTCTTACTCATCCATACAGGACTTTTCCCAGTGTATTATTTTAATTTGTCCTGCTGTGACTCAGTTTTACAAGGGCACATTTTATATCTTAGTGGGAACAACTTTTTTGTCTGCCTAACACTTGAAAGCGGAAGTGGACAGGTTTAAGAAACTTTGTGGCTCCCAGTGCCTCAGTAATGCCTCCTGCATGTATTTTCAGATTTTTATTTTTTGTTCTCTCACCATAAAAGCATCACTTCTAATTGAGGGAACCCATGCTACAGACATCCAGCATTGTATGCATCAGTCAGTGTTACTGTTTAATAACACAGCTACATACTAAGCCTCCCATGAAATGAGAGAACAGAAGCAAAGGAGGACTTCTGCTTTTCAGATGGAGAGTATAACCTTGGACTTACTGAATTTAAAACCTTCCTTGTTCAGAGGTTTTGCTCTTAGTCTCTTAGTTGGTGAGAATTAACTACTCAGTGTTTCTGCATTTGTTCCATGTCCTTGAAAACTTGATTTGCAGGGAAGGCTACTGGTAAAAGATGTTGCAAAGGATTGCTCCAGCTGTGAAGAAAAGATTTGTCTAAGAAATACAATTTCAGGCACATCAGTTGCCAGGGCAGTGGCAAACTGGAATCTACAAAGTTCTAATCCTCTGGTAAAAGATCCATGGAATACCCTTGGCTAGCAAAGACCAGTAGGCCCTAGTGATAAGCTAGTTGCATGGGCTTTTAGAAGGGTTTGTAGCAGCGTGTATTTCATTTTGAGCAGAGGATTTGGGTAAACGATTTATGTTTCAACTGCAGATCAAGAGTCAATAGCACTCCCTGCAGCATGGGAGGATATGGAAAATGAGCGACTGAAAATGGTGGAACTAAAACCAGAAACGAAAGAATACAAAGATGTGCAGGAAAAGTTTCTGAAGACCTGTCGCTCATTAAAAATTGAAAAGGTAAAAGCATGTCATTGTATCTGAGCATAAATACTTTGATAACAAGCAATGAAGAGTATTAATAACAATGGAAAAATAAATTCTACTGGGAGTTCTGAAGCTGGACAAGTCTTTATGGCTGTCACTAACTTTAATCAGCATCAGTTTAATGTTGCAGTTGAGGTATTTGGAAAAAATCTTAAGTAGTCAGCTTCTCCAGCTCCAAGGGAGAGTGTTCTTTCTTTGAATCGCCTTTGCTGTAGTAGAGCACAGCATTTGCTCGCTTAAGCCATGTCTACTTTGCAGGTAGGCATGTCATCTGTGCTCCAGAAACCTGGAAAACTGTCCTACATTGTTTCCCATGGTGTGTTTCTGTCATGTTTTGGGTTGGGTTCTGCTGTCTGTTGTGCCAAAGTCTTGGAGTGATTTGACAAACTTATTTCATAATCTGGTATATGTGCCTTGAGCGAGGAGGAGAATCTTGGAAGCAGGTTGAATTGTTGATACGCTTATGTTTTTCATGACAGCAACCTAAAGAAAATTCATGTGTCTTTCAAACTTTGCAGATTGAAAGGGTACAGAACCCATATATTTGGAAGGCCTACCAAATAAAAAAGCGTGAAATGGACAACAAAAATGGCAACAGAAATAATGAGAGGCTTCTGTTCCATGGGACAAGTAAGGAGTCATTAATCTTAATTAACAACCGCGGATTTAACCGGAGCTACGCTGGAATGCACGGTAATACAAATTTCAGAACAACTCTTCTTTTCCTGAATAGGGCTAGGACTGATCTGCCATGCTGTCTGCATAGTCCTGATTTGTATGCAAAATTGTTTTGTTAATTCTCCCTATTGCAAATAAAAAGCAGAATTGTTGAGATATTGAGATATTCACAGACTCTTTAGATTTTAGATGAGTGGTTGCTGCTAATGCAATGATCACAAACATTTGTTTTTCTGATGACAGCTGCAAACTTTGGAAATGGAACATACTTTGCTGTTAACGCCAGATATTCTGCCAACGACACCTACTCCAAACCAGATGTGGATGGGAAGAAGTACATGTACTTGGCTCGAGTCCTTGTTGGAGAATATTCTCTGGGGATAAAAGGATCAATTACTCCAGCACCAAAAAATCCTAATGACTCTATAGATCTATATGATAGTTCAACTGACAATGTGAACCAACCATCCATGTTCATCATATTTAATGACATTCAGGCTTACCCAGAATACCTTATCACTTTCACTAAATAAGCATTTTGATGGCAGGCAAGATTGTATGTCTTCCAGACTTTTTGTAGGACAGAAACAACAAAATACACAATGAAAACAAATCATTTTATCGAATTGCTTTCTTAAAGCTTGGTTATATTCAAGCAACCTCTGACAATTTTTGATAGCACAGAAGCAGACTGCTTGTTTACACTTGGAGCAGTTGAGCTGCTGAGCAGCTGAGCATTTAACACTTGAGCTCAATATTCTACTGAAAACTGCTGTTAGTTTCTAAGTATCAAGCCTTTATATTATATTAATCTTTCCTGCAGCCTTATGGCTATCCTAGTTGCACTAGAAGATGGGGAAGTGCTGGCAGGGGACTGGAAGGGATCTTTCAGTCACTGATTCTTGATGTTGCAATTCTGCTGGCTTCTTGCACTCTGTAAATGCCAGTCTGCATCACGCACTGTGATACAGTGGTTTTCAATAAACAAATTAACTGTAGTTAATGGCTTGTGTTTGTCTAAACCTCTCTGAATATTTATCATTGTTTTTCAACCAATGAACTTCGAAGAACTTGACATCTCAAGTACAGATTTGCTTGTTTTTAATAAGAATAAACCTGGCGAGTTAGTAAGAGGTTATGGAAGTTGTGTGAGTTACTTATATGTTGCCTAAGAGAGACTGGAAAGTCAGTCTTGAGAAGGTGTCTGGTTGTCACATACCAGCTGCAGCAACCTTCCTGTGCTCTTAAGGAGAAAAACATAGAGGGGCTAGGGGGGCAGGAGGTGCTAAAGCCTGAAAAAAATAGTTTTCTCCAAGGGATAATCATTAACAAGCTGAAGTCCAGAGCTCCATCACAGAGGAGGGAAGCAAAGCAACATTATCTTCTTTGTAGCATGTTGACAGAATAAAAAAATACACTTCTCTCATCCTTAGATACTCTAAGATCCTCTAATGATTATGCAGCACCTCCCAATTCTAAAAATCCTTGACTCCTCCAGATTTATCAGGTTTAACTTCTTATTTTGTTGGATGATTACCAGAAAATCTTCCAATACTTGCTTTACGGTGTTAGTTAGGTTGCTATTTAAAGTTTTGCCATCGGTCAGTTTATCCATACGAGCAGTAACTACTGCAGTGTCAACATTGCCGAGGGACACATTTTCCAGGGAAGGTGGTGTGAAATAAGGTGAACCTGTAGATACCTTAGCAGAGCCATAAGCATTGGTGTTCATTCACACCCTTCACCATCACTCTCTCTGCAGCAGTGCTGGAATCACTCACTTTGGGCTTCATTGATATTACGAAGAAATGTTTTACTGTGAGGGTGGTGAGGCACTGGCACAAGTTGTCCAGAGCAGTCATGGATGCCTCATCCGTGGAAGTGTTCAAGGCCAGGTTGGATGAGACTTTGAGCAACCTGATCCAGTGGTAGGTGTTCCTGGCCATGGCAGGAGTGGTGGAACTGGATGATCTTTAACGTCCCTTCCAATGCTTGAAATCAAGAAATGGGCAGGGAGAGTCGGGTGTGTGAAAGTTTTAAGCTTTACTTTTAAAATAACTAGACTTAATACAAATACACATGGTCATTGGTCCACTAATGTGACAGGAGCCAGAGGTGATGGTGTGACGTGCTTCACTGCAGCTGATGGGTTACTTGTACCACTCCAAGCTTTCTCTCCGGGAGACGGTTACACACCTGGTCTTACCTTCTCCATCATCACAAGAAGCTGAGGAGACCAAGGAGGTTTTTTTACCAGTCCATGCATGACAGATGCCTGGAGCATCAAGCACGGAGCCTGCAGCACTGGGCTCTGTGCTGGTGATGAGTAAAAGATGCTGGTTCTACAAACAAGTTTTTTGTAACTTTAAGACCAGGTACAAGGGGACCTTGTTCCTCTAGCAGCATGATGGTCTTCCAGCTCCAGCACAGGGAGGGAGAGGGCATTTTACAAGGCAGAGGGAAGAGAGTGTCTGAGGCAGCTTTGTGTGGGGAGAGCAGCATTAGGGTGGAGGTGTGAGGCTGCAGGCGTGGAGAAGCCTATATGTTGCGATGGATGGCAACAGAAGGACGGGTGAGGCAGGGGCCCCGTCCTGACGCAGCGCCCTGACTTGGCTCTTGTTTCTCTCACCTCTCTTTGACACAGAATCACAGAATGGTTTGGGTTGGAAGGGACCTTATAGTCCATTCAATTCCAGCCCTCCTGCCACGGGCAGTGACACCTCCCACCAGACCAGGCTGCTCAAGGCCCCATCCAACCTGGCCTTGAACACTTCCAGCGAGGGGGCATCCACAGCTTCCCTGGGCAACCTCTGCCAGTGCCTCGCCACCATCATCGCGAAGAAATTTTTCCTAATGTCTAGTTTAAATCTTCCCCCTTCCAGTTTAAAGTCATTCCCCCTTGTCCTATCACTACTTGCCCTTGTAAAAAGTCCCTCCCCAGCTTTCCTGCAGCCCCTTCAGGTACTGTAAGGCTGCTCTAAGGGCTCCCTGGAGCCTTCTCTTCTCCAGGCTGAACAACCCCAACTCTCTCAGCCTGTCCTCAGCAGAGGTGCTCCAGCCCTTTGATCATCTTTGTAGCCTCCTCTGGATCCGCTCCAACAGTTCCATATCTTTCTTATGATGGGGATTCCAGAAATGGACACAATACTCCAGGTGGGGCCGCACAAGAGCGGACCAGAGGGGCAGAACCCCAACCCTCAGGCTGCTGCCCACGTTTCTTGCGATGCCCTTTTCACGCTGAGCCTTCAGACCCGGAAGATCCCGGGCTCTGCCCGGGGAGGCGCCGCCCCGGGGGACACCGCAGGAGCGATGGCGGAGTCGGGCGCCTTCGGGTTGCTCGTGCGCGGGGACTGGGGAACCGCGGAGCCCCCTCCGGCCCTTCGGGAGACGCTGCTCCGCTACTTCCAGAGCCAGGAGCGCTCGGGGGGCGGCGAGTGCGAGCTGCGGGTCGGCACCGGCACGGGGAGCGGCACCGGGAGTCTCCTCGTCTGCTTCGCCCAGCTCGAGGGTGAGCGGGGCTGGGGTTGCGGTCGGGGGTCCCAGGGTTCCCTCCTCCCCGCAAGGGACCAGGAGTGTCCGTGTGTCCGGTCACTATGGAAGCGAGAGTGTTGAGAGCAGTAACTGACAAATTGCAGCTTTCTGTGAGATAAAATACATGTATTGACTTCTGTGGGATAAAATATATGTATTGACTTAAGTATTTTATACTGACTTAATCACAGTATACTGACTCAATTATTATATACTGTGACTTTATTCTATACCAGGTGATGTTTGCTGCCTACTGTGCAGTATCTGCAACCGTCGTGCATCACTTGTCATATACATCCTGTCACATTTGCTACAGGATATGTAACATGTCTTTGCTAATATAGATATGCTTAAATATGGTGCATAGTACTAGCCTCTAGATCGCATTTTGTGTAACAGTAGGCTGTAAGTTAATGAATGTATCCTGCCAGGTATAGTTACATAAATACTGATTTTGATGCACAGTGGTATTCTCTAGATTGCACTTGGAATAATGACACTTATGTTACTATAACTTAATATATTGTAACTACAGATATATGCTAAAAATATTGCACATGTAATGTGCATGTGTTTATATGAAGAAAGGTAGAAAGCATTTAGCTGCAGTTATGTTAATCGTGTACATACACATGCATGTACATATATGTCTGTTAACACATACACATATATACACACACACTTCTTTTTTCTTCCTTATCATGCTGTCCAGTCGCTGACTCGCCTGGCTGGTAAGTTGAGCACTTACAGCCCCAAGCCATTCTGACACCAGCTGGAAGAAGGTGTGGGGCTGATACTGGGACCCTGGTGCTGCAGCCGCAGTGCAAGGCTGTCTGCTGGACACTGACCAGGAAACAAAATGTGTGGTGGAGCTGAGCTTTGCATCCATGATGGGTTTTTTGGTTTTGGTTTTGGTTTTGGTTTGTGTTAGTGCTGTTCTTGTTTGTTTTCATGAGGAAAGCCTTGTATATGCTGTTTTAGCATGGTGAGTTTAAAGCTTTTTTCAGTTTGCGGGACAGTATATACATCCTTTCAAGGCCAGATTGGGTAAGGCTTTTAGCAACCTGATCCAGTGGAAAATGTCCCTGCCCATGGCAGGGGAGTTGAACCTGGATGATCTTTAAGGTCCATTCCAACCCAAACCATTCTATGATTCTGTGATTCCTAATGTAATGGTGGAAAACTGCTACATAATTTGAAGTTGTATTTCTGTTCAGATTGTCACTGGGTTTTTTTTGTTTTCTTTAGTGAAGCAACGAGTTCTTGAGAAACAGTCTCATGAGCTGCATTTGGGAGAAAAAGGAGTATTGAAGTTGTTTGTCACAGAGCCTGAAACAGCGTTAGCTGCTCAAGGGGACGCATTTGAAGAAAAATTAGTTCCCACAAAGGTGAATAAAAATTGTAATCCTAACCAGAACTTTGAAATAGTGGTGAGAGTGTCAAATCAGCCACTGATATTTTGCTTTGATTTTATTTTAGGCTCTAGGTGCCACAAGCAGCCTTCAAACAAAAGGTAAAATGTTATCCAATCATTCTGTTCAGAAGACAAAAATATTGGTGCTTTTCTCCACACACGGTGCCAGTTCTGTGGGCAGCTGTGCTGAAAGTGTCTGAGTTTGGCAGCCTGACTTGGGTGATGCAGGGAAAGATGTCTGGCCAGGGACATTGTAGATTTGATCACCAAGGGTGGAGTTCACCATACCAGTTGTAAACCGCATGCCTGGTATTAGCTTCTAAAATAACCTTTTTAATGAGAGTAGCATCTCTAGCAAGGGATTTGGTTCTTTTATCCTGCGTAACTGCTCTAAGTTAAGATCTACATAGAGACACCAAGATTGAAGGTCTTAATCCCAGGCCTGGTGCCTTGTGTTCCCTACAGGAACGACCCTATAGGAGGGTTTGTAAAGGCAAGCAGTGCATCTTCCCAGTACCTCAGTGGCTTCGGTTAGGTCCTCTTCCAGCAATATTGTACTAAGCTTTATGTTTCAGAAAGCAATCTAGAAAACAGGACTACACACCTAAATATACCCACAGGTGTGAAGAGTAAATACCCACCCCAAGAGAGACCAGTGCATCAGGAAGTCCTTCAGTGATTATCCCCCTGTCTATTCCTTTCCATATGAAGTCTTGTTTGGTGCCATTTTATTTGTTTTTCCTCCTTTCAAGATTAATTACTCATAGTTGTCATCTACTGTTTTTTTTAAGTTATACTAGAGAGGACCCTGAAAATCTCCAGATGCTGTTTTTAATTGCTTTGCTTGGTCAGCCTAACTTTCGGGCTTGGGCTTTTTTGTACCTCATTGGATGCAGATGAGCAAATGATTCTTATCAGCAATCTAGAAATTCATAGCTGGAGTCCGTAGAGCTGCCCCAGGATTGAGGGATTTTGGGTGTTGTTGAGCAAAAGCAAAGACCTCCTCCCACATGCCCCATCAGCTCCACCAAGCTCCTCTCCCCTCGATGGTATCTGTCCTCTGCCACAGCCACAGATGGAGGCCCTGGAGGTTTACAGTGGGGCTGGTGAGCACCAGGGTTTTATTCGATGCTGCTCTCCCCACCATGGTGCAGGGATGTGCTGATTTGCCAAACAGAGAGGGGCTTGTGCTCCTGCTTGTGTTCATGGGGGCAGGGAGGGGAGAGCTGCCTTTGTTGGTGAGTGTGGTCAATTTGAGCGCCTTAGGGTGCTCCTTGGCCTGTGCAGTCCCCTGCAAGCCACCTTTTCCGTGACATCTTGAACAGTTGCATCTCCGCATACCTGGCTGACACTTTCAGTTTTCTTAGGTATATGGGGGAACAGGTCATTCCTGTTCAGATGTTCTCTCGCAGGAAGTGCAGTGATAGGACGAGGGGTAATGGTTTTAAGCTGAAAGAGGGGAAATTTAGATTAGATATTAGAAACAATTTTTTTACTGTGAGGGTGGTGAGGCACTGGCACAGGTTGCTCAGAGAGGTCGTGGATGCCCCATCCCTGGAGGTGTTCAACACCAGGCTGGAGCAACCTGATCTAGTGGACGGTGTTCCTGTCCATGGCAGGGGGTTGGAACAAGATGATTAAGGTCCCTTCCTGCCCAAACCATTCTCCTGCATACACCCTCATCTGTCTGCAAAGCTGGAGATGTGCCTTCCTCTGGCAGCTGCTGGACTTCAGGGGTACTCAGTGAGCACCCCTGTTAAGTTTTCTGTTTGCAAAATGTTGTTGTGTCCCCACCAGCTTTCTGTGCACACAGGTTCTTCAGTGCTGTCGTGTCACACTGATGACAGAGCACCGTGATCATGGCAAGGCTTTGCATTGAGTCATACAGAGCTACTGGTAGTCTGTGGTGCCTGTGGATGTCCCAGGCTATGTTCGGGCTTGTTATGCCTGCACCCAGGCTAAGAAACAGATGCAGAGATTGCAGGGTCTCTCCCAACCCTTACCAAGCCCCGAGCAGCCATGACCAATTATCTCAATAGATATTATTTTATTTTATTTTAGTCTCCAGCCCAGAGACATACCAGTGACCTTGGACTTGTTTATTCATGGCTATTTTTGTGGCATCAAAGATGCTGCCTGCAGCCCTACAGACTATTGCGTCTGGGCTGTTTTGGATCCCAAGATGTCCCTGGGAAGCCTGCAGTATTTGTTTGGTTAGAAGATCTTTTCTTGGGAAGGGAAAGGAAAGGAGAGAAAGGGTAAGGAAGATCTGTTTATTGCAGGAACTGTGCACCAATGTGTCATGCAACTTATTTCTCTTTCTGTTGAAGATGATGCAGAAGCCTTGCAGAAAGCAGAGAGTTTTGATCAGAACAGTGAACTCCAGGAGGCAGGTGGCTCTCTGGAGACCATCAGAGAAAAGTCCACAGAGACGTCACCTTCAGTGGTGTTTGAAAACATACAAGAATGTGGTCCAAAAAGCTTATGTATGCTGCTGGAGAATATCAGCGGCCTGGCAGCAGATGATGACTTCGCTGTGGAAGTGATACCTGAAAGAAATGTTGCCGTAGCTACCTTTATAAAAAGTATTGGTAAGACAGGGTGAATGAACACCAGCATTCATTTCCGTGTGTATGTATGTATGGGATGGAGTCAATTTTCTTCCTAGTAAGGTAAGACGTGCACGAGAAGCTGGGAGGGGACACAGCTGGAACAGCTGGCTCAAACTAGCCAAAGGAATATTTGTCATCATATGACAGTCACACTCAGTATTAAACTGGGGGAGCTGGCTGGGGGGAGGAGTCACTGCTTAGCATCAAACTGCCTGGTGTTTTTGTTGCTGGCTGGGGCTGAACGATGACAACGAGTAATAGGTTTCAGAGCTTGATTCCTCTCCCATTAGGGAGGCAGACAGTTGTTAAAAAGTATCTGGACTGTAGTCTCTCAAGAAAGATATATCTTACATACAGCTCCGTGAAAATGCCTGTGATCCAAACATTACACTGAAAAAAGAACCTGTGGCATATTCATTAACTGAAATTGGATGAGAGTGGTTCATTATCTCTGTCTTATTTTGGATTAGATAGAAAAGATTTAGGAGTGAGCT
Organism: Dromococcyx pavoninus; assembly: GCA_033558185.1. Classification (NCBI taxonomy): domain Eukaryota; kingdom Metazoa; phylum Chordata; class Aves; order Cuculiformes; family Neomorphidae; genus Dromococcyx; species Dromococcyx pavoninus. Next base: position 204,488 of record JAUMJL010000786.1, read on the forward strand.
GAGCGTGGAGAAGAGTTCTGCAAATTATTGAAGTATTTAAAGTCTCCATTTGAGAAGACAGTGAAAAAATGAGAAGTCTTTCATTTACACAAGAGAGGAATAAGAGGGCAACAGAGACATAGTGGTAGTGAATAGCAAAACAGAGTTATTTGGCGCCAAAGACAATTTTGCTCTAAATACAGGGAGAAGTCAGCTCAGCTCATTTCCCTGCCAGAAGTGACAGCCAAGGCTGACCCAGGAAAACACCATCAGTTCATACTGCTTTTCTCTTTACAGATACTGAAGAATTTGTGAAAAAATGGTCACAAAATGAGAGAGTTAAAGAATTCAAAGTGACTGCCAGGCTTCTGGAACCGACCCAGAGCATCAAGGTTGAAAACGTACCAGCCAGTGTTTCCTCAGACTGCATCACCATTTATTTTGACTGTGCACAGAATGGAGCGGGGGCCGTGTCAGGAGTCCAGCTCTTCCCTGAGGAGAACTCAGCCATCGTTACTTTCTGTCATCACAAAGGTAACGCTGTCCTTTACCTGACCAAAGTGCTCCCAGGTGGAGGACCTGAAAGGAAATTACTGTAGTCTGGGCATTAGGAGACGCTTGGCTTCTGGGAAGTTTCTGGGAAGCACTCTGGATCTAGAAATACTGCTGCACGTATAGAGTTTCAGAAAATCTCTGGGTTTTTTGTATTACCAAAAGTTCATTTGAATACCTGCTTTGTGCACGCGCTGTTCCCACTGATGTTTTTTTCCCTTTTACAGAGGTTTTTATCTGCAATACAACATTAACTGTACTTGCAGGTAGAAGAAGCAGGATCTGTCAATGGCCTCAGCTTTCACAGTTAGTTTTAAGAAACTAACTGATGTCAAATATCTTCATTATCAGGGAAGAAGAGACCAATCTTGTTATTATTTCTTGTCTCAAATCATGGTCCAGTTTTTGTGCAACCTCTGGTAAATATGTCTGTGTTAGGAGACTCCTGGCTTAGTAAATTACTTCAATTTTAATTAAATACATCTGCCAAGTGATTGTTTTCCTCCTGACTCCCAGAATTTGCTTAAGAATGTATTATATGTTGAGTTAATATATAAATTGCATCATCTTAATGTGATTTTAAGTCCTTGCCAACGCTATCATTGTAATTCATTTCCTTTGTCCATTCCAACTGAAATGGTTAAAAAATAAAAGGTAAAAATGCACTGGCACAGAGAGTTTTATTTTAAGTTGAGAGAAAGGAGCATTTCATAGTAGTACCTTGATATGGCCTTGCTTTCTGGTGGGGTTTTGTTAGGAAAAGAGAGCAAGGTGTAACTGTACATATAAATACACACATAAGCATATTTGTCGAACTACTTGGAGCCAAGCCTCTTATCTTGTCCCCTGCAGAGTGATTTGGAAATCAGAAAGCCATGAAACCAGCCCTTTCAGATGAAAGAAAAAAAGCAATGTAATAGTTCTACGAAAAGAGTCATTTGCTTGAATTGAAGTTAATGACATCGTGTTTGTATGTTTGTGCACTTTTAGATCTAAACGTTGTCTTGGAGAAGCAGCATTTACTGGAACAGACACCAATTTCTGTGCATCCATATTACCAGTCCCTGGGAACAGCTCTCTATGGACAAGAAAGACCAGCCATCAAGATGCCAGACCCTGTTGGGGTACCACTAGACCCTTATGTGTGGCAGTTTTTACAAAGGCAGACTAAACTGATCCAAGACATAAACCAGAAAATGACAATTTGCCATTGTGAGCTAAAATGGCCACAGACAGACTGTGCAGACCCAGAAATTATGTTGTGCCCATCGGCATCTCTCTTGGAGCAGAAAAAGCCAATGATTAAATTAATCAAGACTTGGAAGCAAGATACTTCTACAGAGTTCTCGCGTGTCATGTCACATTACATAGCTATAAAATGTAAAGTAAATTCAGTGGACTGGGAAGACATGAAAAAGAAATTGGTGAAAGATGGTGCTTTGTTCGTAACTGATATTTCTGAGGAGGTGGTGGTGATTGCAGGCGACAGAGCAGCAGTGGAGAGTGCGGAGAAAGTAGTGAGGCAATGCATGGAAAATGGGACGAAGCAAAGTGAAAGGGAAGAACAAAGCATAGAAATTTCTGTGTCAGTGATCCCAGGGAAGTATGCCATTCTGCATAGTGCTGGGCTGAAAGAGATGATTCACAAAAAATACCCATGCTTAGAGATCTTTTATGATGATACAAAAAGAACTGTTCAGTTGTGTGGATTACCTGTGGAAGTGTATAAGGCCAAAGCTGACTTACTGGAAAAGGCATTGACCATACCATGTGCATCAGTTACTGTTGATCCCCATGTTTTCTACTATCTGCAGCGTGTAGATAATAAAACAACGTCAGAGATATTGTTCACTAGCAAAAAAATTAATGCTTTTTATGAGGTTGAGGATGATTCTGTGTTGCTATTTGGAAACACTCGCAAAGATCTTTTAGAAGCAGAAAAGGAGATAAGGACAAGCTTAGATTATGAAAGCATCAGTGTGGAGGATGGTGAGGTTGTTAAAAAGGAGAAGTGGAGGAGTCTACTCGACTCCTTGTGTGAGAAGTACAATTCTTTCCTGGAAGCTGTAGTCATTGATGAACCTGTTGGAAAAGAAAACCAAGTGATTATTGCTGGATTTTCTGGGGCTGTAAGAGAAATTTGTCAGAAACTTAATGATTTTAGAGATGGAGACACACGCATGGAAAAAGTAATACGGGCTAAGTCGGTGGTGGTATTACAATTTGTAAAGCAGGAAAAATCCACTGTTTATCTTGAATTGAGGAAGAAAGGTGTGACAGTATGTTTTGACACCAAGACACCATGTATCTCCCTGCGCGGACCAAGAGCAGAAGTGTTAAAAGCAGTCACCATATTTGAAGAAATCCTCTCATCTCTTTACTCCAAAGATGTGCCAATTGATAAACCAGGAGCCAAAGAGTTCTTCACTGAGAGGAAAGATTCATGTGTTCTTGAGGTAAAGCAGAAATTTAGTTGTTTGATTAGACTGGAAGAAGAAGAAGAAGAACAACAACAACAGAAGGGTGAAAAAGTTGGTGATAATAAGGCAAGAAAGCCCTACTACGTAAAAATGTTGCCAGATGGAATTACAGTAGCAGTATATAAAGGTAACTTGTGTAATTACCCCGTTGATGTAGTGGTAAATGCATGTAATGAAGACTTAAAAGGCATCGGTGGCCTCGCGGCAGCACTGTCACAGGCAGCTGGTCCAGAGCTGCAGCAGGAATGTGATGAGCTGGTGAGGAAGAACGGGAGTTTGCAGCCCGGCTGCGCAGTTATCACGAGCGCTGGGAAACTCCCCTGCAAGAACGTTATTCATGCTGTTGGGCCCAGGTGGAGGAAAGATGAAGCAGAAAAGTACATATACTTCTTAAAACAGACAGTGAAGGCAAGCCTACAACTAGCTGAAACATACAATCATCATTCCATAGCTCTACCTGCTATAATTGGGAGGGGGTTTGGCTTCCCACTGGAACTGTGTATATATTCAATTGTATCCTCCATCAAGGAGACCTTGGAAAAATCCAAGGGGGACAGCAGCTTGAAGGAGATTCATCTTGTGGATGACATGGAAGAAATGGTTCAGGTACTGAGTGAGGCAGTAAAAAACATGTTTGCGACTGAATCATCCTCCTCAAACCTGCTGACACCACACTGGGAAAACCATAAGCTTGGAGAATGCCAGAAGCAGAAGAGAAAAGAGGATCTGCAGATGATTACGACAAATGAAGGACTGTGTATCCGAGTGGAGAAGAAAAACATTCAGGAGGCCATGGTAGGTCTTTAATTTTCCAGTTCCTTTCTAACTTGATGAGGATCTTTAAATTTAAATAGAAAAGGAATAACAGTAGGTTATATTGGTTTACCAGGCAGTTGCTATGTAAGGAAACAATGGCTATGTGCTACCTAAACAAGGATGCAAGCTTGTAAAACTGAAGGATTTCAGGCTGGGATCTGTCACTCTGCAGCCATTTCTAGCGGCAGCTGTGAATTTTGGGATATTTAATTTCCAGATAGGTTTTATTCACTCTCTAGACCCAAGGTCAACATTTAAAACAGTTTGCTTATTTTCTAAAAAGGAAATATTAAAATACATTCTGAAAGTATTGATATGATCTGTAGCTGCCCAGGTTGGATACTACGAGCAGTCAGCACCTGTCTGGGTCGCTGTTGTGAGTCATGCTAAGAGGGAGGGTCTAGTTTGGTTTTTCAGTTCCTCTGTTTTTGGATGGGTTAAAGGCATAGTGAGCGAAGAAATTACTGGGCTTTAGAACAGCAAACCCATAGAAGAGTGCATGTTTAAATTGTTTTGCCGAAGCCTAAGCCTGACTCTTCTTCATTTTTCCCCTTGTTTTCTTTTTTTCATTTGTTTTGCCAACAAAGAGTTTAACTACTACTCATCTAGACCACTAAGACTCAATTTACGCCTCAGACACAGTTTCTTTCCCTTATGTTTTGGGTTTTTTTTCAGTGATGCAAAGAGCATCTTGATAAATTTCTCTTTTTCAACAGTCCCCAATTTTTATGCTTGGGGATTTTTAAATCTCTCTAAATTATTATTGTCCTGTTGTTTCAATGTTAGTTGCTTTAGTTGTCATTTTGGTGCCTATAAAAGCCCATTACAATAGAAGAGCAATACTAGATATAAAAAAGTTCCATAAGACGCACATTCAAAATACTTTGTAATTAATACATCTCCAGTGGAAAAAAGCAAACACCAGGCTTCTGGGATTTTGCGTGTTTTACTTCATGAGAGCACATCCACCTCCCTTCACCTTGTTTTGGTGCATGAGGTGCTGTTTTTGTGATAAGATGTAGACAATCGCTCTTCAGTGAAAAGGATGAAAGGGCCATTACACTTTCTGCATTACATGTTCCTTATAGAGTACATATATTTTGCATCTTGCGACGATGCTAGAGAAGGAGGAGCAATACTGAAGCAGTTCTTCATAAGGAAATATAGGAAAGGCTGTCTCTGGGGTGAGTGAGGCACACTTCAGAGACTGGGTTTATTTCATCTACCCAGACACTGGCATCTGCTTGGCACGACGTGAGTCACAACCTTACCTCCACTGAGGGCTTGACAGCAGTGGAAGGATGGAAGGATGGATGGATGGATGGATGGACGGACGGATGACCTGCTCACACGTAGATACTTGTGGTGTTGGTAGTCACTGTGGGTCTGATGCTGCCTGCCATAGGTTTTCTACAAGTTCAGGAATACTCAGCATGCAGAAGCTGTGCTTGAAAAGCAGGTTATTTCTCCATTGGCGTCTTGTTTCCATGTTATGCATTGCTTTGGCAGCACTATTATTCACAATGCATATTTTTACTTGAAATCTGGTTTATAGCTATTTTTGGTGTAATTTTATTGCAGACGGATGTTATTGTCAACAGTGTTGGCTCAGATCTGCAGTTTGGCGTGGGGCCACTTTGCAAAGCCTTACTGAAAAAGGCTGGACCACAGCTCCAGGTTGAGTTTGCCAAAGAAGAAGAAAGACAGCTTGCTGATGAAGGGAGTGTGCTTTGCACCAGTGGATACGCCCTGGCCTGCAAGTTTGTGCTTCATGCTATACTTCCTGTGTATGATGAAGGAAAAGCACACGCCCTGAAGGTACATCTTAATTATTTAAAAAAAAATTGAAAAAAAAAACATTTTGAAAACAGATTTCTTTGGAATCCTCTCTTGAGGTTTCAAGATTTAAAATAGTTTAGATGACTTGACTCTATTGATTTCTGTTAGGGTAGCCTTAAAAATGCCATGATGCACTGAGACCTTTTTCTCATACCAGCGCACGTTCTATGGAACTAAAAATAAATGATGCCTTTTTTAAAAAAAAAAGCCAGAGGATTTTTGTTGTGTTTTACAGACCCTAAGAGATATAATCAATTCCTGCTTGAAGAAAACTGAAGAACTAGGACTGAAATCGATCGCTTTCCCAGCTATTGGAACTGGAGGATTTGGATTTCCTAAAACCATTGTTTCTAAGTTAATGTTTGACATGGTATTCAAGTTCAGTAGCAGTCACACTCGGAAGACTCTCCAGGAAGTTCATTTTCTCCTGAATCCAAAAGATAAGGATAACATTCAGGTAGTTCTTCTCAGTACAAAGCCATCTATGTTGAGTACTGTTCCAGTTGTGCCTTAACAATATATTTTAGTTATCTTGCTTTCTTAAGGCAATTTAGACTTTCTTACTGCTGTGGACCAGTGACAGTGGGGTGTCTCTCCAGTGTCTCATTCAGTGTCTCTGCAGTATAAAATCTCAGCAAGCACAAGCTGCAGGCAAAATTGGCCTTGCTGCTGGCACTGTAAACACCTGTAGATGCTGGTTCATCTTTTGACAAAGGAGTTTGGCAATGCAGAAATGTATCTGTTAGCACACTCTCCACACTGAGGCTTCTTATTAATCATACCTAAATGTGACTGTAAAATGCGTCGGATGGCTCAGCAAGAGCTACATGACTGTTATTGTGAATTATAGAAATATTCAGTATATAAACTCTGAAATACTATCTTTGATACCTTTTTCTCTTCTTAGGTTTTTACCATTGAACTAGAACGTAGGGTAGCTGGAAGATGCAATGCTGCAGCACCATCGTCAAGTAAGTTGTGTAGGGGCAGGAGGTGGGACACGGAGGAGAACGGTAAAGTGGTTTTATACATATCAGGAAACAGATGAACTGCCATCAAGGCACAGCATTTTTTTTTTCTTCCTAGTGGACTGGCATTCCTAAACTTCATTTATAAACATCTTAAAGAAGAATTTCTTTTCTTGAGGGCATGGTCATTTCTTAGTGAGGCCAGTCTTAATCACATTGAAGAGAATATCCTGGTAGGAGAACCATCAGTTTGTCTTACTCGGAGGGTGTAAGAACTCGGTATGACTTTGCCAAACATGCCATAAATAACACGTATTTCTGTACCTTTAATCTCCTATATAGAGATATACAGAATGGATAATTTTCTTTCTATTTGTTAACTGATGGTCATGTGACAAACAGCAGAAACATGAGTCAACTGCACGGATGGCAGAGACTTAGTCATAAGACTATACGGAGCAAGTATCAGTGAGGTGAAGTTAAGAGTGTGCAGATAAATATGAATTAGGTAAGTTTAGACTAGAAGTAAGGAGCAGTTCTGTATCTGTGAGGGTAAAGATGAAATCACTTACAAAACTGGTATGATTGAATCTCCATTACTGGCAATGCTTAATCTGGATGCTCCATTTCTTCTAAGAGTTAATTTGGGAAACTGTTATAGAGCTGGTCGGGTGAGATAACCCCAAGAGTCCTTTCTGAATTTATATTGCGTGGATTTACGTGGATAGAAATGGTTTCACTTTCACAATACATATATGGGAAGGACACTGTGCCTTCCTGCTTTCAGAAATGGAGTTACGAGAAAGGCAGAGACTCTCTGTCAAACTGATCTAGAGTATATTCCTCAAAAGATAAGCTGACACTTCCATGAGTAGAAGAGAATAATACCCTAAACTAGAGAAGTGTTTTAAGGTATTTTTCTTTCCCTTGCAGTTTTCATTAGTCCTGTTTCAACAGAAGTATTGGGAGTTCATGAAATGAAGATTGGTTCCATTATGCTCCAAGTAATTAGTGGAGATATTACAGAGGAAAATACAGATGTTATTGTAAACATAGCAAATGCCAAATTTGATGCCACATCAGGTATTGTATTGACTATGTAGTTCTTTAGTGAGAAATTCGGGCTAGTTTTTAGAAGGGGGTAGGGGAAAGAATTGTACATATGTGGAACTTTTACAAAGTATTTTTCAGAAGAGAGAGTTGTCATTAGTCAGGAAATAGATCTTAAACAGTGTTTTTAGGTGTCCTGAATATTCTGTTTAGTTTCCAAACTACTCAAACAGGAGGCATCTGACCAGATTATTCCTGTTTAAAAACAAAAATGTAAATAAAAGGGATTTTTTACATCAAAAATAAATCTGTAAAACTGCTCTTGTCCTAAAATGTTTCACTGTAAGCCAAAGTCCTGGTTAAGTAAGTTGACCTATAAGAAGCAAAGCATTCTTTGGTGACCTTATGAATTGCAAGAATGAAGGGCATCAAATGGTATAATTCAAAGCAATCAGAGAGTTTGGTCATACTAGCAGCTGGAGAAACGATGAAACGGGAGTTATTCTTAATGATTTCTAATCAACAATGAAGCCTATATTGTCTTCAAAGCCCATACACTGAGTTGTGGAGGGTGCTTAGGAGAGCTGGCAAGGTTTTGCACTTTGTCTTATCTTGCCATTTGAGAATTTGGGGTATTTGTAGAGTACAGAAGTTAGGTAGAGTTGTAAGTAGAAATAACTAAGCTGACAATGAATGTGTATGCACTTCTTGTATAATTTAAGGGGTCTTCAAAGCAATTATGCGTGCTGCTGGTTCCAAGGTGAAAGAAGAATGTGCTCGATGTGGTATGTTAAAGGATACTTGTTTGTTTGATTAAATCATTTTTTTTTGTTCTCTCTAAAAACCTAAAGACATTTTGTAATTCTCTGGTCTAATGGTGCAATTATTTTATCTGAAAAAATAGCTTTTACTTTTAGGAACTTTGAAAACTCTTGTTTTGACATCTACTTTGAGAATTTTTCTTTTTAAAAAAGAACAGAAGGTGGGTACATTTTTCTGATGCTAATAAGTGCTGGGAAATTAATATAATTTAAGTTTTTCACCCCTGAAATTCCTCAAGTATGTTTCTGACTTAACAACAGAAACAGTCCCATTGACTTGAGCATCATTTTTAAGCTCATCTATTGTCAGCAAGAGGAGAGCTGAAGTTTTGAAATTGAACGAAGTGGTAGAAGACTGTCTGTCAAGCATGTGCAGGCCTGGTTTTTATAAGGTAACAGCAAATCTGGGTTTGTATTCACAAATACATAAATATTTTTTATCGAAATAATGTAACTCTTCTTATCACCCTGATAATGAGTTCTTCTGCAGTCTGCGTTCTACCAGGTCAGTAAGGCAGTAAAATTCCAGCTCACTGTGGTTGGTCTCTACGAGCACAGAAAGGAACACGTTCTGGCTGCATAAACAAAACGTTCCTACTCTGAGTCCAGAAGTTAACTTTCAAGATGGAGGTTCATGGATATTTTTCCCAGCCTTTGGCTCTTACAGGCTGTCCCCATTTATCAGCCTGATCTTGGTGCATGTTGAGCAGCTTACAGTTGTTACCATTGTGACCTGTGAAGTGAGATTCAGCTCTGTGTCCATCAGTCCATTTGTCCTCAAATATAACTCCATTTTGAGGTGTTTGTAATCAAACAGGAATGTACTGAAAAAACAAAACTGTCTTTTTAAAGATTCCATACCACAGTTCTTAGATCAGTTGGTCATTATCTTAATGATATTGTTTTATCTATTCAGCTCTTCTGCAGAATAACAGTTTGAGCTTTCAGGGAGTAAGTGGCGTAAAAAAGGATTTCCCATATAAATGAATTGCATGCATTCTAATGGTATGTTTTTCAATAAAAGTGAGCCGTGGTTAAACTCAACGTGTATTCTTAAGATGTACTTAATAGGAGTAGTTTCTGATTTCTCAGGAAGTTAGAAAACAGACAATTACTTGAATTATTTTCTCAGAGAAATTCTGTAATCAAAATATTTACAGAATCAACCAGAATCAACTAAAGCTTATGGTGGCTTTCTTCCTACTTTCTCTGCTTCTCTTCTAGCATTAAATAAACAGCTGTCTTATCATAAGAGATAACCCCTTTGAAAATGTTATGTCTCCTTCTTTATCCTCTGACTTCCAGCTGGGCAGTCTCAAAATGGCTTTATCATTACACAAGGTGGAGAAATGTTGTGCAGTGAAATAATCCACTTGATTCACAATAACAATGTGAGGAGTCAGGTCTACAAAGTGCTTAATGAGTGTGAACTAAGGATGTACGAATCTGTTGCCTTCCCCGCAATTGGAACAGGTTTGTGTTCCCTTGGGTAAGCAAGGAGGGCTGTAATGGGGGTGGTTCAGAAACTGGGATAAAGTTAATACCTCTGATATGGATAATGGTAGATATCTTGTACAAGAAACTCTGTAAACTGCAGTTTGTGAAAGTTCATTGTGGTTGGTTCACACGCTACCTGCACGTTTTAAAAATACTTCTTTTTTGAAATATGAATATTACAGTCAATATTGAGTGAGCAAGAGCACTTAAAGAAAAGGTATTGCCTCATAAAAGACATTCTGCCCCAAAACAGACTGTGTGTCTCAGTTGGCCACCCTACACTTTCTTCAAACTTCTCATATATTTTGCTTTGGGATTTCAGCCTCACGGAAGAGCTGAGGTTGGAGTTTGTAGGAGAAGAAAACTGGAGTTGTCCTCAGACAAAAACCTGGCTGACTATGGAAATTGTGGTCTGGGTACAGAATACGGTAGTTTACACCTTTTGTAGGTCTTGTTTCAGCCTGCCTCCAGTGGAGGGCTAGAGGCAGGGTAGCTTATTTGGCTTAAGCTTCTGATTATCTTGGGAAGCGAGGCTTGAAGAAGGCAGGGTATCCACAGACCACAGCTCCCCTTGACTGGAAAAAGAAATCATGAGCTGGTCCTTGCTTGACATGCCAGGTTAGGGTAGGAACAGGTGTGTATGTCAGTGTTTAGACTCCACAATGGTAGTTACAGCAGGTCCCCTGGGTTGCCAGCATCATCTGTCTGCTGGTGTCACGATGGCTGTCTGAGGGATGCCATGCCTGAAATTGATCCCATCAGCATTTCAAGATAAGCTTTAGGCACTTCAGGCTTGTTGTAGTGGAATGAGAGCAGTCGTTTTGAGCACGGTGTCCCTGTTTTTATGCTGAAATACCCTGCAGGCTTGTGCCAAAATCCTCCACTGATTTTGATTTGGTTTTACCTTGTTATCAGGTTTAAAGATGGGGATAGAATTAGTGATATGTGGGGTTAAAGATATCAGGGGGATGCTATGGCTGAAGTGCTTACTGAAGGCTCAAGGTAAATGGGGAGGTGAATCCCAGAGGGCTTTCTAGGTCTGTGTAGGGTGTCAGCTCCTGAAGCTCACAGACTTAGGTGTAAAGCTGAGGTTAAGCCTGGGGCTCTGGCCAGAAAGCATAGTGGCAGGGGAGAGAGGGGCACCAGTCTGTATGAGCTGGGAACGTGGTCTCTGTTTTCTGGATGCTGCCTTGATTTGAGTACTGCTCACTGGCGTGTGCCTTTTATTTTTGATCAGGTAACGCAGGACAGAGTCCATCAAAAGTAGCTGATGACATGTTGGATGCTATTGTGGAATTTGCAAGCTTAAGAGCAGTACGGCATTTGAAAAAAATTAGAATTGTCATCTTCCAGACAAATATGCTCAGAGACTTTTATGAAAGCATGAAGAAAAGAGAAGGTTCAGATTCATCCACAACACGTTTGCTTAAATGTAAGTAGGTGCGTTTTCTGTGTGCCTGGACATATAAAACTACAAATATTTTATTTAAAAATAATAATTAACTTCTATTTCTTCGCAGCATTTTCTGGAGGCAAAATCCAACCCACTGAGAAGAAAAAGCCTGTGGTTCTGGAGAAGAAAGTTTATTTAGCCACATTTCAAATTTGTGGAGAAAGCCAAGAAAAGGTGGATGCAACCGAGTCCTGGATAAAGAATTTAATTTTAAAGGAACAGTTTGAAAACAGTATTTCAGATGAGCTAATTGCAAATTTTGATGAGATGCAAATTGACACTTTGGCAGATCTCCAGCGGAGAAAGCACGTTACCATTCAGCTTGAAAATGAACTTTCTCCCCCTTGCATTAAAGTTTCTGGGATTAGCAGGGATGTCTGTTTTGTTTCTGTGGAAGTTCAAAAAATGATCCAAAAAATTAAGGATACTGTAGAGGAACGATCCAAAGCAGAACGTGTTTATAACCTGGTAGAGTGGAGGTATGCAAGAAGCAATGATGGCTTTGTTGCTTTTGATAAACTGACAAATATGCAGCTGGAGGATGCCAAAATAGCTAAAAAAACCCATCTTATTGTCAATATCAACAAGAACTGCTACAAGGTGGATCTGATTACTCTACAAGCTAGTGATTCCCAAGGAAAAACTATAGACATTCAACGTGTGCCAAAGAATGAAGGTAAATTACAGCTCTGTTAATTAAAAAAAATTAGTGGTTATTGAATGATAATTCTGATAATGCAAACACAGAAGTAAGATAATCCATAGGTTTTTTCCCTTTTTTTTTTCTTTTTAATTTTTTTTTTCCTCTGGGCATGCCTTAATCAGCAGTTTTAATTTCAGAATTAGTGGCAGGTGTGACTGAAATCAGAACATCTATTTTATGTATGTATGTGACTAGTGAGCACAGATTTCATGCTTAAGTCTGATAAAGGAAATTGTATATGAAGAATGTGTAAAATTCTGTAATTTTCAAACTTGTTTTAGTTAGATATTGGTATGGGGATAATTAGGCTACAGAAAATGTGAAGTCTTAACAGGCCAGTCAGTCTCACCTCTGGAGCAGATCTCCCTGGAAACTCTGCTGAGGCACATGGAAAGTAAGAAGGTGACTGGTGACAGCCAACATGGCTTCACTAAGGGAAAATCATGCTTGACAAATGTGGCCTTCTCTGATGGAGCTACAGTGTTGGTGAATAAGGGAAAAATAACTGACATCATCTACCCAGATGCATTCAGTGCATTCAGCACTGTCCAGCACAACATTCTTGTCTCTAAATTGGAGAGACACGGATTTGACAGGTGGACCACTCAGTGGATAAGGAATTGGCTGGATGGTTTTACTCAAAGTGTTGTGGTCAACAGCTCAGTGTCCAAGAGGAGACCAGTGACAAGTGGCATTCTGCAGAGGTCAGTGTCGGGACCGATGGTTCTTAACATCTTTGTCACAGATATAGGCAGTGGGATTGAGTGCACCCTCAGCAAGTCTGCCAAAAACACTAAGCTGTGTGACAAGGTCAACATGCTGGAGGGAAGGGATGCCATCCAGAGGGACCTGGACAGGCTTGAGAAACAGGCCTATGTGACCTCAAGAAGTTCACCAAGGCCAAGTGCAAGGTCCTGCACCTAGGCCAGGGCAATCTCAAGCACAAAACCAGGATGGGTGAAGAATGGATTGAGAGTAGCCTTGAGAAGAGTGACTTGGGGGTCCTGATTGATGAGAAGTTCAACATGAGCTGACAATGTGTGCTTGCAGCCCAGAAAGCCAGCTGCATTGAAAGAAGTGTGAGCAGCAGGTCGAGGGAGGGGATTCTCCCCCTTTACTCTGCTCTCATGAGATGTCACCAGGAGTTCCTCAGCACAGGAAGAACATGGATCTAGTAGATGATCAGAAGGTTGGAGCACTTCCCATACAAGGACAGGCTGAGAGAGCTGGTGTTGTTCAGCCTGGAGAAGAGCAGGCTCTGGAGAGACCTTAGAGCAGCCTTCCAGTACTGAAAGGGGGCTACAGGAAAGCTGGGGAGAGGCTCTTGATCAGGGAGTGCAGTGACAGGACAAGAGGTAATGATTTAAAGCTGAAAGAGGGAGATTTAGATTAGATATTAGGAAGAAATTTTTTACTGTGAGGGTGGTTAGGCACTGGCACAGGTTGTCTAGAGAAGCTGTGAATTCGCCATCCCTGGAGGCCTGGTTGGATGGGACTTTGAGCAACCTGATCTAGTAGAAGGTGTCCCTGCCCGTGGCAGGGGGGTTGGAACTGGATGGGCTTTAAGGTCCCTTCCAACCCAAACCATTCTATGATTCTGTGAATAATGCATTACAGAACCAGGCATGTAGTGAAGAGGCTATTCTTGAAACAAAGTGTTACATAAGGCACTGTCCTCTGGGCCCTCTATATGCAGCTGGTTTGTAAGATGTGCCTACAAAACAGAGCCAAATATCTGTGATGATAATGCAACCCCTGTTTTGCAGATAAGCAGTCAATAGAGCTCCCTGCGCACTGGGAAGACATGGAAAAGAAATGGGTCAAACTGGTGAATCTCAAACCATCGTGTCGGGAATATCAGGAAGTTCAGAACAAATTTCAGAGAACCTGTCCTGATTTTGTCATAGAGAAGGTGAAATCCTATAGTTGGAAAAAAAGTCAATTTTTGGGCTAAAAACATTCATGTAGTTTCTAAATACTTGTTTGTAAGGTATCTGCAACCTAATACACCTTTCATCTCTCAGTCTCCCCAGCCCTGTATAGGTTGGATATAAATCAAATCAAATTTCCCAGGAGTTGCCCTGCCATTTCTGCCTTCTAATGCAAAACCAGTGACCATCAGTTTTCAGGCTGGTTCTATGCTCAGCTAATGTAGTACTCACTAGTTAATGTGGTATTTCCAATTAGGGAATTATATATTGAAATGGAAGCTTGAGCAAATGCATACAGAATACAAAGAAAAATATAAAGTCCTTGCAGATTGGTGATAAAGCTTTTAACAGTTTTAACTGCTTCTTCCCTGTCAGTCCCAGGGCCTTTCAGGCAAGAGTGTTGGTTTTAAACTAAGTGTCAAAATTGGATTCTGAAAAGTCTGCAACACACTTCACAGAGATTTTATTGCCAGGGAGAAGATGGGATTATTCACAATCAGGAGGAGCAATAAATAGGAGAAAATATGGTTAAATTAAAAGTGAGAAAATGTGTTTAAAAATTTTTCTTCCATCATGAGATTCAATGAGCATGGTCACCAAGACACAAATAGAAAAAAACTTACCTGACTTTTTCCATTGTACACTAATGACATGAAGTCTTTTTCTATTGAAAATGGAAAGCTGCTACAGCAATTCCTTTAAGATTATACTTTGATGCAGAGACACTGTTTCTTCCTGACCTTACACTCACATTGTTGGCACAGGGAGCCAGCAACATCTATCCTCCTGCCAATTTATTTTTATGTAGGAATTTTTATGGGTTGCTAAGCTACACTGTAGAGGAAGTTAGTGTGACTTCCAAGCTGAGATCTAGAAGAGAAACTTAAATTCAGCATCATGCTATGGCTAAAATCTACCCTTTAGTGAGAAAAATCCTCAGTAAAGGCAATTAAGATGTATAGAAGGTATCTTACATCATTGCCTCTAGCAGTGGTACAACAGCCTATTTCTAAAAATGACAATGCACAGCTATCATGAGTGCCTGTGCACCTGGGATCATCCAAGACAAACGTATGCCAAAAAATTACCAAGCTTGAAAACCTCTTGTTAAGCTGCTTCTGATTTTTCAGCTCTCCAACCCAAACCACACACTAACACGGCATTGTGAAAATTACTGTGATTGTTTCAGTTTGGTTTGGTTTGGTTTTAACGCTTTCCTGCTATAATAAATATTGGTCACTACCAGTATAAATATAGTTCTGTTTTGTAATTTTGCAGATTGAAAGAATACAAAATCCCTTCCTCTGGCAGACATACCAACTCAAAAAAATCTCACTGTGTACAAAGAACAAAAATCACAATAATGAGAAGTTTCTGTTTCATGGGACAGCTGTATCCTCATTGGACACCATCAACCACAATGGATTTAATCGTGGGTTTGCTGGAAAGAATGGTGAGTCATTACTCAAAGCAGTTAATTTCCTAAACATGTATGAGGTGCTGGGGATTGTCAGTGTTGTAGTGCTGTCAGCACAACATGAAGACAGAGGAAAGTTGGAGAACAAAGTAATAAACAACACTGGAGCATAATCTATAGGGATAGAGGAATTAACCTGTTCAGTTAATCCCTTGTTGATGAATGCCACCATCTAGAGGGTATCATGAAAAATCTCACAAACTCTGAAATCAAGCCTTGGCAGCTTTTGAGAAATGTTTTGTATGACTTGCCTACAGAAAGGAACGAGGACCACTGTTCAGCATCCTCAGCTCAGGTACCAACCAGTAGCTTCTGGTACCTCCTTTCTTCTTAGACAAGGGCAGGTAGAAGTGCAGATGCTTCTCCTGTTGCATCCAAAGATAAGGGCAGCACAAGCAATTAGGAGATTGCACTCCCCTACCATTTTAATGCAAATTAGATCAGTTTAAATTAATTAATTCTTCCCCATTAATAATTGTTAGAGATAACTATTAAATATTTAGCAGAAAGACTTTCTGTTTTGTCCAGTTCCTCTTGTACAGTTATGTTATGTTTATTATTTGGTAGCATTCAAAAGTGAAGGGCAGGATCCAAAGAAGTGGAACCTGGGCTGAATTGAGGTGACAGTCACTCTTGGAGGTTCTGCAACCAAAGTCCTTATTTTCTGTTCTTAATTGTACTTGCCTAAGGCTGACTTGATCTTGAGGGAGCCAGACAGCTTAACTCTGATCTAATTGACACTTCAGTGTGGTCTAAAAAAGTAGGCTTTTCTCTATCTAGATGCCCTAGAGGCATTTACACTGATATTTTCTGAAGAAAATGAAGCCAAACATACACAAGATGCTTCAGGCTGTGCACAGATAGAAATGGCAGACATAATTTCTTTTTAAGACACGATCAGACGAGATGTAGTTTCTCTTTCCGGGTCTTTGGTAATGTCAGGAGGTTGGATTTACTTGGAAAGCAAGACTAGATCACCATGTCTTCTCTCTGCCTATGAGTATTGCCTCTCCATCTCAGCCATGATTTATGATAGGGAAAGCACACTTTCCTTCTGTCAGGCTGAATAGCCATGCAAAAATATCCAAAGGTCAGAGCAGCCAGATGAGAAGATGTCTGGCCTGAACAGCTTTCTACCAGTGTCAGGAAAAAAAGAAATCTGTTGCACATGAAGAAACGGGATTCCTCTGACTTATTGCTCTGATGCGTAACTGCAAAACTGTCATTACAATTATATAGTGATTTTAAGCTGAAAAGGCTTTGAAGATTTGATGGATTGCAGGCTTATCAACAAGGCTAAACAGAGAGAGGAACCCTTTTCTCCGTAGGAAGGAACAGTCAAAACCTGGGTGTTGATACGTACCCGTCATCTAAGAGGATTCATGTTTGATTTTGTTACAAAGGATTATTTGCTGTTTAAACTCTTAACAAAATTTATTACTATTGCAGAGTATTAAAAAAAAAGAGGTAGCTTTAGAGATTCTTATGAGAATAAGAACACCAACTGTATTTGAAAACGATGTCTTTCCAAACAGCTGCAGTCATTGGAAATGGAACCTACTTTGCTGTTGATGCAAGTTACTCTGCTCAGAGTACTTACTCCAGACCGGATATGAACGGCAGAAAGTACATGTACTTGGCTCGGGTCCTCACTGGGCAGTACTGTGAGGGGCGCAAAGGACTTGTTACTCCACCGCCAAAAAACCCAGTAGATCCCACTGACCTGTATGACAGTGTGGTTAATGATGTCGATAATCCAAGAATGTTTGTCATCTTTAATGACATTCAGGCATATCCTGAATACCTTATTACTTTCAAAAAGCTAGAATTTTCTTAATAGTCTGGAAAATTTTAGTGCCTTTTACATATGGAAATTAACAGGGTAATTCTTGATTCTTGTTTATATCTAGGTTTCTTTAAGTGTTTCTTTATCTATCCATATGTTCAAATATGTCTTCAAGTTATCAACACAATGAGGCAAAGATAAGCAAATATTTTAGAACGTGCTATTTTAATACTCACATTTCAAATTCAGTTATGCGGAGGAGAAAACAGCTCCGACCTCTTCCTACGCAAGGAGGGGGCACTCATAGGAGAAGGAACTGCTCTGCCTTCCCTATGACCTAAAATGAGAGGTATTGGGTAGGTCAGTGCACCTGCACACATTGCTATTTCCAGTTTTCACCATAAAGCACCAAGTGCCTGCCTGCCTGTGAGGATTTGTTTAAAACACTTCATGTCAGAGGATCAGCCTCTTTTGCCAGCAAAGTTTTCAGTCATTCTCAGGCATCCTGTCACCCTTGTTGGTGCTAAGAGTCTTGAAGAAAAAAAAACAAACAGTATAGAACATGCACTTTGCATTAATTGTTTCAGTCCCCCTTATGCCGTTGTGGCATACTTTGCCATTCCCTAGGTATAAATTCCTATGTTTATGTCTGTTTCTTGGCGGCATTTTCTATGGTCCCTCACATTATGTACATACAACTTACACAGCCAAAGCCATTGCTTCTGGAATTTTCCAGACCATAAAGAGGGACTTTTAATTTCTTTTGATAAGTACTGAAATATTAACCCTTCTGTAGAATTTTGCAGAGTCATCCACAGGGGCACACTCAATTGCCACACTTGAACCATACTTTTTAAAGTTTTGTAAAGCAAGTAAATAATGGTATTTGTACATCTTTGCAAGCTGTACACTTGATTAGTGATAAATCTTACAACTGCCCATCAAAAGCCATATACAAACAGTTTCAATAAAAATAGTTCCAAACAGATTCGTTGTGTTACTGAGTTGTTTACATACAGGAACCTCAAGCAGAAGTGTTGCTTAACATTTGAATAGCTTTATGTTATGGAGATGCTGTAAATGGCTGAAAAGACCATGGCTGAAGACAAAACTGGTTTCTTGTATCGTCTGTGTGACGGATTTGTTTAGACCCCAGGTGAAATTATTCTGCCTTAGTCCAAAGGAGACCTGTTGTGCAAATACCTGCCAGGATGTCTTAAAGCCTCACTATGATGTTCTCATTGCCTGCAAATGGCAAAAATGCTTATGGTTTCTGTAGGTGGCAGAAGCTGATATAAAAAATTTCTGCTTTTCACTGCGGATGTCCATGCAGCACTTCAGTTGAATGTCGTGTGTAATTTCCTATTTAAAGCAAAATAGAGTTTAACCCACTCCTGTTTTAACAGATTTCGCTCTCTGTGAAAAGGTGAGGATGCTTCTCTCCTTTCTCTGCTTTTGGGGGTGCTTTTCTGTATTGCAGAAACACTGCAACAGCCAGAGTGCCTTGGGCAGCCGGTGTACCTGGTGGCACCAGGCATCTGCTGGCTTCTGCCCCTGTTCTTACCGAGCTGCTACGGGAGGTGGGACACACAACTTTCTATTTGTGTGGTCCTCATTATAGTTGAATGCCTTGGTAAGAAGCAGGAGATGCAAAAAGAATCACAACAAAAACCCAGACAACTTTTATTGCCATTGGTGGTGATAGAAGTTACTTTACTAGTTTCTGTACTAGAAATTTGGGGATACTCAGTCGTACAGTTCTTGTGGACTGAGAAGCTGGAAAAAAGGCTGTGTTGCATAGGGAAAATGAAATCTAAGACGTGGACTCGAGCACTGGGATGGGCTGGCCATAGGAAAACCTTTACTGCTAGGCAGTCAGATTTCAGACTCGGGGCCTGGAGCAAACTCCTTGAGGCACAGGACTCCCAAGGACAAGTAATTTGGCTTTGTGGAGAGAATGAGGGGCCTTGCTGAACTGGGGACCTGATGCCCCAACCCAAAATTGGCTTTAATAGCAGCAAGGCACCCAGAGCCCTACGGGGTGCAGTGGATCTTGTGCAGCAATGTGATGCACAGCTCCCCACTGCGCTGCACTGCACAGCATGGCATTGTGCCCCACCGCGCCTCACTGCACTGCATTGCCCCACGTTGCTTCGCACAGTGCTGCACTGCCCCCACCACACTGCATAGAATCATAGAATCATTAAGGTTGGAAAAGACCTCTACAATTATCCAGTCCATCTGTCAGCCCATCACCACCATGTCTACTAAACCACATCCCAAAATGCCACGTCTACACACTTTGTGAACACCTCTAGGGATGGTGATTTCGCCACTTCCCTGGGCAACCCGTTACAATGCTTCATCACTCTTTATGTAAAAAAAATTTTCCTACTACCCAGTCCAAACCTCCCCTTGTGCAATTTGAGGCCATTTTCTCTTGTCCTATCACTTATTACTTGGGAGACCAACATCTCTACCTCACTACAACCTCCTGTCAAGGAATTGTAGATAGTGATAAGGTCTCCTCTCAGCCTCATCTGCTCACAACAGAGACTCTTCACCAGCTCTGTTGCCCTTCTCTGGACACCTTCCAGCACCTTGTTGTAGTAGTACCGTCTTGTAGTGAGGGGCCAAAAACTGAACACAGGGTTCAAGAGGCAACCTCACCAGCACTGAGTACAAGGGCACAATCACTTCTCTACTTGTGCTGGCCATGCTATTTCTGATACAAGCATGACATTGCATGGCATTGAATGGCATGGCATGGCATTGAATTGCATTGCATGGCATTGCATGGCACGGGACTGCATGACACGGCACAGCATGGCATGGTATGCCTTGTCACAGCTTGTTTTGGCTCGGTTTGGCACAGCTCATTTTGGCATGGCTTGGCTTAGCACAGCTCAGCTCAGTGCAGCCTTACCAGGCGGCCTGGCCAGGATCAGCATGGCTCGGCTTGGTTTGGCTCGACACGACTGGGATCAGCTTGGAATGGTTTGACTCGGTTTGGCATGGCATGGCTCAGCCTGGTTTGGCACAGCTCAGCTCATCTTAGCTAGGTTTGGCGTAGCTCGTTTTCGCACGGCACCACCGTACAGCTCGGCTCGGTTTGGCACAGCCTGGCTCCGCATGGCTCGGCTCAGCCCATGACGGCTCGCTTTGAGTCAGTTTGGCATAGCATGGCACGGCATTGCATGGCACAGCATTAGTTGGCATGGCATGCCTTTGCACGGCTCGGCTCAGCTCGGTTTGGCACGGCTGTGCTCTGCACACCTCGTCTCGGACGGGTTCGGCTCAGCTCACTTTGGCTCGGTCGGTTCGGCACAGCTCGGCTCGGTTCGCCTCCTTCACCTTCACCTTCACCTTCACCTTCACCCTCCCCTCACCGCGCCGAGAACCGCGCCCAATCAGACGCACCCATAGCCCCCGCCCCGCCCCCTGCCGCGCTCCGCGCTCGCCCATTGGCTGGTGCCGCCGCTCACGGCGCTGCCTCCATGGCGACGCGGCGGGCGAAGATGGCGGCAGCGCCGGACGGCGGGGGCTCTCGGCGGTACCGGCTGCTGCTGTTCCTACTGGGCTGCGCCCGCGCCACCGCCGTTTCCCCGTCCCCTTCCCCGTCCTGCGGGCACCGCGTGCCCCGCGGCGAGGAGGTGCGGGCGTTGCCGTAGGGTGCGGGTGGTGCCAGCTGAGCGGGGCGGGAGGGAGGGGTATTTGCCCGAAAACGGGGAAAAATGAGGCTGTGTGGGATGGAGGGGGGAGGGCCCGGAGCAGCCCCGGGGTCGCCTGACCCCGCGGGTGGTGCCCTTTCTCCGCCAGGTCGTGTACCAGGTTCCCCTGAAGGAAAACCACGTCTCGAAGAGGAATGTGGATCAGCAGCTCCGGATTAAGATCCTATACGACAGGAGCGTGGAGGAGTGAGTACGGGGGGGGACGACGCTTTTTTCCCTCCCCCTCCACATCTGGGAATGGAAATCCTATTAACTAAAGCTTCTGTCTTGTCTTGTTTTATTTTAAATACAGTTTGCTACCGGAGAAAAGGAACCTCATCAAGGTACATCCTGTTTGCTTCTCTCTTCTGCCTGTGCGTGTTTTGTTGTGTGGGTGAAGTTAAGCCTTTGCCAAGGCAAAGCCTCTAATTAAAGGCTTTGAATACCGGCAAATTCATATCCTCCAGTCAGGGAATCCGAGGCTTTGTGCACAGATTATGCATCCGTTCCAAGCATTTCCTTTGTTATGGCGAATGTTGCCTGACGGGTGCTTGGCGTGTTTCAGTGGGAAATATGGGTATTTTAAAGGATTTTGGCACCATTAAGAATATTTTAAATATCTCTTCTGGCTTATTTCAAGATCACAGTGACTAGTAACTTGATACAAATTAATGCTCTTTGAAGCTGTATGTTGAAATTAATACTGGTTTGCTTCTCGTTTTGTCATTCTGGGAAAACTGGAACAAAATATTTCCTAAATATAGGGATAACAATTGCACTTCTTAGGAAGTCTGGATTTCCCCTATTCTGCTATACCACAGCATCTAGCAAATTCATGTAACTTGGTAGTTAGTGCTTGTAAAGTGAGTTATGACTGCACTGACGCTGGGTGATTTTTATTTTTCTTATATTCAGAACAAACTTTTTCCACAAGCTATATCTTATTTGGAGAAGACATTTCAAGTGCGCAAATCCACGGGTACTATATTACTGAGCAGGTATGTGGAAGTTTGTTGAAGATCATTGCTGTATTTGATATTTAACATTGTGTTGAATGAAAGTGTGAATTGAATAAGAGTGTAAGAATACTCTCCTGAATCAGAGCAGTGAACTTCCTGTCCCAGTGGAGGTAGCAGGTGTTATTTAGGGAGAATACATAAATCTGCTGACCTTCCACAATCAACGTCTACGTTTGTTGTGTCAGAGATTTAAAGGGTGTACACACTGCCTGTTTCCTTTTACATGTAGCCCATTCATGAACCTGTTCCTTATCTCTCTTCAAACATGCGGATAGTCCATTAACAACTAGAAGCATTATGTCTTCAGGGCAGGGTAGATACTTCTCACCATGGAAGTTAAATCAAATATCTGTATAATGTGTTGTTGTACAGTTTCTTTTTAATTATAAAAGTGCTGACTCTTTCATGTTTGATTGAAGGCAGTGTGCAACAAACCAGTATTTAAGGAGGAAAGCTGACCCTCACAGATACTGCCTAAGAGCCTGCGCAGACCATACAAGATGTGGGCCAGTTATAGTTCCTGAGAAACACCTCCAGGTAAGACAACCCATCCAAGTGCTCCTTAACCTTTGAAGTAGAATTGTTTTCGGAAATTACTTTTTTAAAGTTAGTATCACTAACTGTGTGTAAGTGACCTGTTTGTGGGAGACCACTAAGTTTGAATGACGGAACAAAGCAACTTGAGTTAGTGGGATTTTCTTTAGCTTAGGCTATTGAACCAAAAGTCAAATAAAACTGGACTGTGTACTGATCTCTGGGCCTGTGTTATAGTGAACTGCACAGAGAGAATGAGATTCAAAGCTTGTTGCATTGCAGCTAGTCACTTTGTTACTAACCTTGGTCAACAAGTGAGGTTTTCACAGAATTAATTATGTTTTGATGTTTTGAAGACTTTATTTGAAGAGGGTTTTATTTGAACCAGCAGCACGGGGCAGGATATGCTTCCAACTTGTTTTCTTGCATGAATTTTTGATTCAACTACTGTATTGGTAGATTTTTCTTCCTCTTAGCTTAAAGTTTCAACCACAGTATTAACAATGTACCAGATTACACATGAAATGAAATTTCTACTTATGCTATTTCTATAAGCCAACTTTTTCTTTACTTATAGGAAATAAAGGCTGCTAATTTTTGGGATAAGTTTTTGGCTTGGCAGTCCGTTTTGTTTTTTTTTTAAAAGTTGTCACCTTCCTTGTGTCTAATAAATCAAATGAGCCAGTCATCTGAAAGTTATTCCTTGGCTCTGTTTTTTGTGTACTGTCTTCATAGAGAGTTTTTTCATTCGCCCATTGTCTTACAATGGGATTTATTTGTGGCTTCAGGCTAATTAAATTTTGTCATGCAGAATTTCTGTCACAGCTAATGTATTTTCATTGTTCATTTGAACAAAGCAATGCAGGGTGTATAATGAGACTAAATGCCACGGACCCACTTGCTTACCTGACCAAGAAGGGATTCGGGATGCTGACTTTGTCCTTTACGTTAGTGCTCTCACTACTGAAAGGTGTGGCCATGAAAATATCATTGCATACGCAGCCTACTGCCAACTGGAAGCTGAAATGGACAGGTTAGTATTTGCTGTGGTGTAAACTCTGTCTTTAATTAAACTCTGAAGCTTTTTTTAATTGTTCATTTGTGGAGTTTGTTTGCCTGGGTTGTATAGTATAGTGAAGTAGAAGTACTTGGAATAAAGACAAGCACTGCATTAGTGTAAAACCACAAAACAATCAAATAGCGCTTAACTTGCAAAACTGAGGCATTAGCAAAGCTAATCCTCCACTGTTAATACCTAACCTTTCTCTCAGGATCCTGTTTCTGTTGAAGTGAATGTCATACTTTCATAAATTTAAAGGAGACTGCAGATGACCCCATCTTATGTGGCTTCTGTTTCTAGTTTGGCTGTAGCCATTGTAACAGACACTTTGTACCTCTGCAGTGTCCTGCCTAAAATTCGTCTCTCTGGTGCTGCTGTCACTGACACCTGTGTGGAATACTGAAATATTAACTATAGAGATTGATCCATCCATCCATCCCCATTTCAACAGTAAGCTAGTTGCTGTATTATTGGTTCATAAATGATGGGAAGGTGTTAGGAAGGCTTTATTTTTACATTAGTCTTTGTTTTCTTTTAGATCTTCTGCCTGTTCACGTGGATATGATTTGAATTTGCTGGTGTTTTACTGAAAACAAATTACTTTTAAAACTATTTTCCAGGCCAATAGCTGGATATGCTAACTTGTGTCCAAACATGATTTCCACGCAAGCTCAGGAATTCATTGGCATGTTGTCCACAGTGAAACACGAGATTATCCATGCACTGGTAAGCGTTGAGGTTATAAAAAAATACGTTTCCCTGAAATTTGTGCCTGCTTCCTTGCATACCTCCAGCTTGTTGCAAGAGGTGCATCCTTGCTTGCTGGAGGAAGGCTCTTGCTTTGCCTCCTTCAGTTTGTGTGTTGATTGCCTTGAGGTGTGGCACTCCCAGTGTATCTGTGCTGGGTATGATAGCTCTTTAACAGTGTTTGGCTGGCATTTGACTTTGTATGTGAGTATCTTAGCAAAGGTTTCTGTGTGCTTGGTTTTTATCTTGAAGGGTTTCTCTGCTGGCCTGTTTGCCTTTTACCGTGATGATGACGGAAAGCCCTTGACAGCAAGGCATGCAGATGGACTCCCTCCTTTTAATGAAAGGTATTTTATTTTTATTTGATCTCCTGGTGCTCCTGTTGAAGGATTTTTTTCATGTTACCTCTTTAGGATGTATTTGTGCTGTCAGCTTTTTGAAAATCCAGCTTGGTTCATTTATTGGAATGCTTTACCTTTATTATGTTTGAACATTGGTGTGTGGTGTGGGGTTTTTTATTATTCTTTCTTTACATTTGCATTAAGCACTTGTTTTATCTACGTTTATTACAAACTGAGGTGGGATTTCGTTTATCAGGAGGCTTGAAGTTAAGCATTAAAATTACCCATGCTTAAATATTGATGCTTTCTGAACACCTGACTAAATCAAGATTTCTATTTTCTGTACTCAGTCAAATGTCAGTGCAGCTCATTTTTAAGATATGGATCATTCAAGGCTTATAGTTATGCAAAACTGACAGTGCATGTACTCTGCTGTGTGCTTTTCCTGACTTGTTATTGAATGAAAAATAGCGCTTTTTTTCCTCTTCTATTTAGTTGATATTGTAGAAATGTTCTGCAGGAGGTTTTTTGGATGTTGAAGGGTAGAGAGCTTCTGAGTTTGTTCAGCTTTCTTTTTATAATAGTTCTGAGGATTTTTAATTTCTTACACTTCTGTTAACTACAAAGTATGTCCTGAGTCTACAGACATCTCTAATACTCATATTTTAGCTCATTAAATCAGAGTTGTTTATAGAATTAACGCATCTTACAAAGGAGGTGTGTTGTGCAATAAATTTAAACTTGAGAAAGTATGGGGAAGTATAGAGATTGCTCATGGTGCTGTTTCTTACATAGATAAATGTTTGCATTTGTGGGAATTCCCACAAATTTGCGTATTTGTGGGAAAGATTTGTAACCAAAATGTTCTTCTTACAGTCTAGGTTTGTATCAGTGGAGCAATAAAGTTGTTCAGAAAGCAGTGAGGTTATGGGATGTACGTGGTGGCAAAATGCTGCGCCATGCTGTTCATCTTCTGGTGACACCTCGTGTAGTTGTAAGTGGGAATTAACTTAAACTTTTACGTTTTGTATGCCAAGGTTACCATCACAGTCTTGAGTCATAGATACTTCTTATTCTTTAAGAAGTTATAATCTGAATACCTTTTTCCTGAAAATATGACCCAAAGGCTGTGCAATTAAGATGATATAATTACTTGAGAGAGTGTATCCAAAGTAAAGTGGAAAATGGTTGACAGACAGCATGAAATAAATAGACGTAGTAAGAGACAATGAAGGCACTGGGAAGTAAATTATAAAAGTTTGGGCAAAACTGACATTGAATAGATTCCTTAATCCTACTGTTTAGAAATTTTCCTGCAGATCTAGACATGTACTACTCCTGTTACTTTAACAGAAAGTCTTGTCACTGCTTTTCTAAGTTCATCCTATTTTCTGCTGTTCTTTTTAAAAGCATTGTTTCAATATTTTTCTAATCTTACTAATTACAAAATAATGCAATTAACATTTTGTCATGTTTAAAAAGAAATTCCTCAAGTATTCCTGAAAATCTTTCTTGCTTCTCATGCCTGTGACTCTCAACAGAACATATGATTAAGTCTAGTAGTTTGATATTGGAAATACTTTACTGTGTTAATAATATTTGGCCACAAGTAATCTTTTTGGTTGTTTTAAGTCAAACTGTTCAGAGCAATCGAAGGTGCTCCTGGGTCTTGCCATGCAGATGAGTCTGGGCCTCTGGCCGTGAGAGCACAGGGATGTTGTGATGCCTCTTAGATTTTCAATATGTTGCAGAAAACCCTTCCCCACGCAGAACTAGCTGACACATAACTGCTTCCTAATAGAGAGGTGGATTTTCTTTGAAACATTTGACAGATGCAGGATTGTAGTGTTCCTACATTTTTGGGTTTTTTTTTGTTGTGTTTTCAATGTGATCTTTAGTTTGTGCATGCTATTCTCAGCTAATTCCGTTGCTGTTTTATTCTTGTAAGTGTCCATGGTTTATTTCTAGGAGATAAGTAGGCAGACTGTTAGGCTTTGCGTCGGGGTACTGGCTGGCTTAGTCACCCTCTGAGTAGGAGAAGTGTTTTGCATTTGGAGGAAAACAAGACGGTAGAAAAAGAAATGCTGAAATGCTTTGAAAAGATAATTCTAGAAGATTAGGACTGCATATGGGGATCTGTCTCAATATTTTGAGAGTTGTGTTGGAATGTTTTCTTTCTAGGAAGAAGCTCGAAAACATTTTAATTGTCCAATCCTAGAGGGAATGGAGCTTGAAAATCAAGGTGGCATGGGTACTGAGCTCAATCATTGGGAGAAGAGATTGTTGGAGGTAAGTCCTGGTATTAGGAATGAGGGGGATGTAGGGGATTTTTTTTTCCTTCTCTGCCTTCATTTTTGGGTTTATAGTGGTACCTGCCGAAGCCTTGAAATGCAAGTGTGTTAAACCTCTCTGAAATACATCACAAACAGAACTAAACTACAAATACTTAAATGCCAATTTCTGGGTAAATCTACCCTTTTACGTTATTGCTAAGTGTCAGAGTATCAGTTTGAGATAAGCTGATTACAGAAAAACTAAATGTCTCTTACATTTGTATGCCATTTACCCTTTTAAGAAGATATATTCCCTTTTTAGGGGAAAGGGGGTATTCCTTTGAGTCAATTTGTCTTTGTCACCATCTGCCTCTTACACATCAAATATTTGATCGTTCTGTTTATTCATTAGCTCAACTTCATCTTTATTCATGTGCCCTGGGGTTAGCTTTTGCTATCTCTACTCCAGAGTCTCATCTGATCAAGGAAACTCTTATTTCCCTCCTGACATTTAAGCTCATTTTTATTTATGAATTTGTGTTGTGTGATTTTTTTTTTTTTGGCAGAGAGACATTTTTTGTTTATTGTTGTAGGAGGTAAACAAGAAGGAAAATGCTTCAGGACAGACATTTTTGTGGAAGTAATCTTGAAAAATGTGTATTTCTTGGGACCAAAATTGTTAGCTTTTCCTGCTTTTCAGTAATCTCTGGTGTGGAACAGTAGTTCAGAGCCAACTGGAAAGACTGCCATCAGAATAAGGATAATTCTAAGGACTGAATAGGATTATCAGGGAAAATTTGTATCTGGAAAGTGACCCATTTAGTTTGGTTTTGGTCTTGATGCAACTCTTATGAGGTGTTGTAGTGTTAATAAATTTAGTGCTAATAAATCTGCTGATGCTAACTCCTAACCACACTCATGGAGAGGGAAGGCTGGAAAACTACATGATTGGAAGAAATTATAGAAATGAGATGAAGTTCACTAGTAGAAATCCCAGGGTTGTGTAATTAAGGGTGAGTAACTTTTGCTGCAAGCCTGAAGTTTGTCAGATGGAAGAGACTGAGCAGGAGAAAGACACAGATATTAAAATTGCCAGTTATAAGATGATTAGGGAACTTCAAGGTGACTGGAGTTGCCCTTTGAGGATAATATGTTTAAACAAAATGGAAAATTCCACTGCCACAATAATAAAGCTTCCTTTGGAGTGCTGTGCTCTTTTAGTCATGTGTCCCGTGCACCTCAGTCCTGAAAAGGACGATGAGAAATTCTAGAAAAATTGAAAATAAGCCTTGCACAAGACAATTAAATGAGCTTGGCTTTCAGCTTGCCGAAAGGAGACAGAATGGGTGTGATTGCTACTGATGCAAGAAGAGGAGAGAGTTTCATAATACCTAAAGAAAAATGAGTCCATGTTTGTAATGAATAAGATTTAGTTGGAATTTGGAATGAGGTTTCTGCCTTCTAGAGTTCTGAAGCTTTGTAGAGTGGAGCGGGGAGAGAAGTTGCACTTTTTATCTTTTTTATGAAAGAGGTTGAGATTTGATTTCCAATAGTAAGAATGGGCTGGAAATAAAATGATTTTGCATAGGAATCACTTTCTTACAGTAATGATTATAATTGGCTTGCTAATAGTAACTGGTAACTTTCAGAACGAAGCAATGACTGGATCCCACACGCAGAATCGAGTCTTTTCCAGGATCACCTTAGCACTAATGGAAGATACAGGGTAAGAATTTATAAGAATGAGGATTTGTGGTTCATTTATGTTTAGTTTTCTTTGTATTTGATTTTATTTGGTGTTGATGCACTTGTGCTTATCCATCTGCAACACAGTAGGTAATCAGCACAATTAGCATTACATTAGACAAGGAGTTATACCTAGTGTGTTAATTTTTCTTCATTTATTTCAAAACCCATTCATTCTTAATCAGGCTTGAAAACCATGCATTGCAGTGTGTAGTACTATTTGTAGGGGTCTGTTTACTTTTTTCCTTAATATAAGTCTTCCCTCAGTTGCATGCAGTACATAGTGATTAATTTTTCAGCTTTCCTTGCAGATAGAAAGTACACATGGAGGAAGAGTGTTTAAATGGTGTCTAAAATTTCATCTTTCTGTATGCATCGTTCCTTTGCAGATCACAGTGCATTGCTGTTGAACAAATAAGGAATAAGATTTCCTTTTAGTTCATTGTGACTTGAAAATTATCATAATTGTAATATATTTTGGTATAGGCAGAAAGGGATGCAGTTTCCCTTTTTCTTCTTTTGAAGACCTTAAGGTATAGAATGAAGCTCTTTGAACTGGTTTCTTATTAATCAGAACACTAATTTCTGAAGTAACTATGTTCTCATTTTGAAATATCTTTACAGCTGGTATAAAGCAAATTACAGCATGGCAGAAAAATTGGATTGGGGACGCAATAAAGGCTGTGACTTTGTAATGAAGAGCTGTAAATTCTGGATCGACCAAAAGAAGCAAAAGTAAGAATATAGTCTTCTAAAAAAATAAAGGGGAAACCCTGATACTTGGTCACATTTGTCCTTCAAATGCAGCTCAGTAAAAAGAGATAGAGGTGGATACAGATTGACAAGGAATGCTGCTCTAGGTACCTTCAGAACGCACCCAAGAAGGAGGGCACCGAATGTATTAAGAGCAGAAGCATCCCACCCAATAAATACAGAGCCAAACATCTTAGGGTATAGACTGCATTTACACTATGAGAGGGCTGTGCTGTGGAGAGCAGGGACTTAGTCGGAAAGTGTTTGCTTTCTTATTTTGTCTCTTTTAGTTGGAGGCGCAGCCGGTATTTTGTGTTACTGGATTGTACAGCAACAGGAGATGATACCCATCTTCAAAACAAAGCCTTCCTTGTTCATGCGTTACAATACTACTAAATTTCTAGGACACAGCTGCACAGTGGGCCTGTTTTGCTTGTATGTTTCTTTTCTTTAAAGTTTACAAAGCAATGTCTTTACAACTCACTCAGCTATTAGTTTTAACTTTGTTTGCTGCCTTGACATTCTTTAACTTAGGATGGTCATAACCAGACAATTAACAATAATTAGCCTCCAGGGAACTTGGTGCTTCTTTGTGTGAATGACTGAACATGGGGGAGAGTGGGAATGGGCAGTCATAACAGACTGTTTCGTTAAATTATTAAAAGCAGTTAAAGTGATGTGATTAAAGTTAATGTGATTTTTATTCTTTTTTTTAATCTTGTTTTTTTGAGGAGGCAATTAATCAGTCCATACTGCGACACTTTGAGGAGTAATCCTTTGCAGTTAACCTGCAGGCAGGACCAAAGAGCAGTAGCAGTGTGCAACTTGCAGAAGTTTCCAAAGCAGTTACCTCAGGAATATCAGGTATAATATATCTCACTTTAACAGATAACTAAATGCTTGCATTCTTGTGCTTTGGAGCCAGGTGATTATATTTGACTGCATTTTATTTTTTTGCTTCTGAACTAGTAGATGAGAGTAGATAGTGTGAAAAATATCTGCTTAGTTTATTCTAAGGAGTCTGGAGCATGGAAAAAAGCCTTGTGATCTTAATAAAACGATAAGGATGTAACTTGGACCAAATATCAGGTGTAAATGCTGCTGTAGAACAGAAGTCCCCCAGAATGTTTTGTTTGAGGTATTTCTTCACGCAGTCTGCTGCCTTGTGCCACTGCACACTGAGAAGTTTGTTCTGTTTCATCCTATGACCGCAAAGGAGGGGAGCAGGGGACGAGGTCGGGAGTGATACACTCAGTGCAGAGAAATTCACATCTATTTGAGTATTCTTAAATACTTCTGGCTCATCTGGTTCAGGGATATTTTAAGTTGCTGTTAATAGCATTCCTGAGTAGTAATAGCTGATGTTCTTACAGCTGTAGTGGTTGGTTCTATTTAAAAAACAGTTGTACACTTATCTTTGCACAAACTGCTTCACTGCCTGTTTTGTTTTGCAGTATTTTGACAATCTTAATGGAGTGCCAGCAGAGGAATTGCCTTATTATGGTGGCTCAGTAGAAATTGCTGACTATTGTCCCTTTAGTCAAGAATTTAGTTGGCATTTAAGTGGTGAATTTCAACGCAGCTCGGACTGCAGAATAACTGAAAACCAACCAGGTCAGTTTTCAGGACTTTAGTATGGTATGTAAGAGATGACATCTGTTAATCTGGAATGGACTTGCTGTGTATGTGAACTAATTGGATGTGAAACTAGTTTTGTGGTACTAGCTGTGTAAAAGCAGTGCTGGCATGAGAAGCGT
Source organism: Dromococcyx pavoninus (assembly GCA_033558185.1). Classification (NCBI taxonomy): domain Eukaryota; kingdom Metazoa; phylum Chordata; class Aves; order Cuculiformes; family Neomorphidae; genus Dromococcyx; species Dromococcyx pavoninus. Next base: position 235,780 of record JAUMJL010000786.1, read on the forward strand.
GGCAAAATTACCTTATACACCTGGGAAGAAAACACTTACATCTAATACAAGAATTCCATAAAACCTGAACAGAAATTAACCCCAAATGATGCAAATATAATACAAAGGATGGGGTTGTTTGGTTGCTTTTTGAGTCTCTGAAAAATAATTCCACTTTCTGCCTTTGTGGATTTTTGTTCAAGGCAAAGATCTTTGGAATTACCAAACCATGGGCTTGTCCCCTAGAGTAGAGCATGAACTTTCAATCTTGCGGAGCTCCAGAATGCTGCAGGGTATTACCTGTCTGTGCAGTTGTCTCAGAAGCGAATGAATAAACACTTTCTGCCCTTAAGCCAGCAATCACAGCTGGCACTCCCTGGGGGGAAAAAATATCCACAGAGTTCTGATGGAACTGCCTTTTTGTCTTTTTTTAATCTTAGGTTTCTTCCCATTTTATATTCAAGACAGTATAATTCCCAAATTGATAATGATTAATAGTCTGCAAAATTCCAAAAGCAAACCTTGAATTGCATGTGGAGACATTGATGAATTACAACATGTTAAGTAGATGTGGACTTCTTCTTCTTATTGGAAATTGCAATTAGGTATATTCTTTCTATCTTAGATCCTACCAAAAATTATGGGGCAGAGAAATACGGGCCAAACTCTGTCTGTCTTATTCAAAAATCTGCTTTTGTCATGGAACAGTGCAGGAGGAAACTCAGTTACCCTGACTGGGGTAGTGGATGCTACCAAGTAAGTATGTGCTGGCTTTTTGTTATCATTTTTTAAATAATACCAAAGGAAAAAGCCCAGCATAAAACATAGGCTGCCTGTTACAACTTTGCACCTGGACACTGTACATGATCTTAAAATCATAGAATCCTAGAATAGTTTGGTTTGAAAGGGACCTAATCTAAATCTCCTCCTTTCCAGTTTAAAGTCATTCCCCCTTGTCCTATCACTACTTGCCATTGTAAAAATCCCTCCCCAGCTTTCCCGCAGCCCCTTCAGGTACTGGAAGGCTGCTCTAAGGTCTTCCTGGAGCCTTGTCTTCTCCAGGCTGAACAAGCCCAACTCTCTCAGCCTGCCCTGACAGCAGAGGTGCTCCAGCCCGTTGATCATTTTTGTAGCCCTCCTCTGGACCTGCTCGAACAGTTTGATATCCTTCTTATGTTGGGGATTCTCTGCCTTAAATCACTAGATTATATGACATGCTTTGTAAACAAATGCTTTCTGACCATAGGGGTGTAGTTTAGATTACCCATGAAGTTAAGTGTGTGGCCAGTGGGAAGGCTTGTGTGTTGCTTCCAGGCTTGCTAGCGACGTCACATGTCTTACCCCTGTGATACTTTCTCTACAGCTAACTAGGAATACTTACACTGGAATCTTCTGTTGCTACAGCTTAACCTTAATTAGTCACTCTTGTTTTTTTCAAAGTGGAAAGCACTGTGCACATGTCACTTGTTTTTCATTATTCTCCTTCTCCTTAGGACTTTCTAACTAAAGTTGTCGCTGCCAGCAACCCCTCAACTCTAAAAAAAGTAGTCGTTAGTAGAAACTGAGTTGTGCTTGTTCTTAGTTGGTGATCTACATAATTCACAAAAAATGTACAGTCAATGCTTTAAAGCATTCTTGAACCAAATAATTGCTCCGAGTGCATTAAAATACTTGCAGTTAATCTATGCTGGAATAGCAGCTGATCACTGAATGTAGTGTTTACTTACTGAAAGAACCTCCAAACCCCAAAACACATTTCTGTTAAACCATGTCACAGACTTGACTTTTCTTTTATTTGAAGGTTTCATGTTCTCCACAAGGGCTGCATGTTTGGGTCAAGGACACTGCATACTTGTGCAGCCGCTCAGGGCAGGTGTTAACTGTGAGCATTCAGATGAACGGTTGGATACATGTTGGGAATCTGATTTGCCCAGCCTGTGCGGACTTCTGTGACTCCTGTCCCCCAGAGCGGGATCCTCCAGCTTCTAACTTAACAAGAGCTGCACCAGTCGGTAGGTTGCTTTATGATTTACTGAACTAAAACTGCATATGAAATGTTTGAAAAGGCTAAAGGTTTGTGTCAGCTCTGACTGTCAGGGGAACAGGAAAGGAGAGCCATGGCCTGGCTATTCTGAGCTCCTAGTGTGGGAGTTAAAGGAAGATGGCAAAGGTGCCCTTCAGGATAGTGGCTAACGTAAGAGAGAAGTATGTCTGAAACATGGCTGTTTCACGTCATGTCTTCTTCTGGGAATCATCCTAGAAATCTATCTTTAGTCTAGCAGCTTACCAGAAAATCTGAAAACCGTGCAGTTTTTATAACCTCCAAAATCATCACGTTTAGTGGAAAGTGAGTGCTCACTTGTATAACTGTTCATTGATGGTGTCAGTGGTGCAATCCAGAACGTGGAAGTTGGATGTCGGTTTGGTTTTTGAGCGAGGAAAAAAGCTTAATTCACTAACAACCAATTAATGTTTTGTCAAGAATAGATCACTTTCTAAATTAGAAAGACAATTGATTAAACAGAACAGTCTTGACAGTATTTCACACAAGTGATTTACTCTTAAGCCTTTACCCAATTGTAATTGTTGGATGTGCTGTCTCTACTGCAGATTTCAAGAAAAAAATAAATCTGTTTACCTAAATACTCAGCTCTTTTCTTAGAGTGTTGTGCTGGGGTTTAGGTGTACCATTTCAAATAGTTTTGTTCCAGAAATGGCAGCATTTTAATGGTTGCTTGAATGATTCTTATAGATCAGATTTTAGAACGAGAAGGCTGTAACCTAGGAGATCAGCATCTTCCAGCATCTGTTTAAATTTGTGCTTAGTGTTTCTCACATGTGTGTGTTTGTGTATAAATGGGTTTACTTTAGTGTCCATGGTTTTCCTAAGCTTCATGGCTGTGTGGTTCCTAGTTCATGTATTGGGTTCCTCCCACTATGTTTTTTCCCTCTTCAGCTTGTTTTTTAATGTCTTGGGTTTTTGTAGAACTTGACAGCCATACAGATCAAAAGTATTCTATGATTCTGTTCATAAAACAGGCTTTTCAGAGTCCACGGGTTTTGAAATGCTGCTTCTCCCACATTATGCCATAGGAAACCTCTTGCTCTTCTCTTAGAATCATAGAATCATTTGGTTGGAAAAGGCCTTTGAGATCATAAAGTCCATCTGTACCTGTCTGATACTAAACCAGATCTGTGAGCAATATCAATACTATTTATTCATTCCTTCTCCTAAACTGTTAGTGAAAGAAAGCAGAAATTTATTTAACTGTAAAAGGAGTAATAGTGTTATTTGGTTGTTTGGAATTCTTAGTCTTGAAATCTAGAACAAATCAGTGCAACTTACTGCAATTGTTTTTGTTCTTTGGTGTTTTAGTGTTCTCTTTGTTATTTATCTTCTCTTTATATTTAAACTTTATAAGCTTTATGATGTTTTGCTTTTTATTTTAGACTTATGCTCCTGCTCATCCAGCCTGGTTGTAACCCTTTGGCTGTTGGTGGCTAACTTAATTCCCCTGCTGACAGGATTATTTCTCTGCGCATGAAGTCAAGCACGGGGCAGGAAGATGTCCCAGGACGATTTACCATCTTGTTGCACGCCTTGTTGTGCAGTGCAGAATTTTTTTATCTCTGCAGGGAGCTGACTTCTGCTGAGCCTCATCTCTCCTGGCAAGTATCAGTGCAGACAGCAGTCGGGGTACTGACTAAAGCAGCCAGAGTTTGAGACGGGGGAAATTTACTTTGTCATCTCAATAAGTGCCAGTATTTTCCTGAATTGCAACCTTTGATCTTTTGATGCGGTAACAAGATCCACTATGCCAACTGTGTTAGACTACCTGGCAACTCGGTCACGATTTGAAATGAGAACTCTTCTGTAATTGAGCTGAGGGTTGGTTTTTTTTTTTTTTTGTTATGTCCTCTGTGTGACTGGTAGCAAAGCATCCCCAAACTGGAGATATACCTCAGTGGTTTAGTCAAAAGCCATGTGAAAATCAGTTGTCGTCACTGCGAATAACCCAGGCCTAAACAGGAGTGGGGAATGGTTTGTTTGGGTTTTTTTGGTTGATTCTTACAATTTATGGGGGAAAGAAATAATTTAATGGGATGAGCCAGTGGCTGGCAATTGTCTCCACTCCTGGATTCTGCAGCTTTGAGGTTTCTCAGAATTCATGTGAGTTTGCAGTAAAGCAGCTAATTCTTGGGTTTGCTTAAACCTTCCTACATGCACAAAGTAGAATTTTGGACTGGTAACCAAGATAACTGTCTAGAAATCCCATTCTCGTGTAACGTGTCTGTTCTGCTGTGAAATTTAATGCATCAACCATTTGACTATTCTCAGAGCCTTTTTCTAGGCAGATACATTTCAGTACTGATGTGTGGTTTATGAAATTGGGATAGGTTTCCTGATTATTTTTAATTTTGTTGGTTTGTTTATTAAATAATGGCTTATATTTTTTTAATAGTATGAACACAAATGCAGCTGTTCTCACTTTTTGTTGAAGGGCAAACCAGTAGCAATGGCAGCTATAATCGTACAGGACCATATTGACTTCTCTAGACCAAAACCTGTATTGAATGTGTAAAGAAAAGTGTAAGGTCTTTTTTTTTTTTTCTTTACATCCCCTCTTCTGCTTTTTCTTGGATTTATAAATACAAATACTCAAATAATCCATCATAATAAGTTAGAGGATCAGACATCTTGAACCACACGAGGGCACAATTTGGTACAATATTGATCGATGGACAAAATATATAAGAGGAAGGAAATGAGCAAGATCTGTCTAGGTAGGGACAACAGCTCTATAGGACAGGGGCAAGGATGTATTTATTTGTTTCCAAGTCTATAATGTGTTACAAAGAATCCTGTTTGGGATAACAGAAGCTTTTATGTGGTCCAATCCATTGTCTGTCGTATTAGGGTAGTTTTTATTTTTGGAAAAGTGTTAAACTGGAAGGAGTGGGTGTGCCCAGTGCACTGAAGAATGCAAATATAGAAAGATGTGTTACTCTGTTTTTCACACATGCTGTGATGTTAGGATTGTCAGTGATAGATCCCTTTCTAAAATGAAAGGTAGAGGGATGAAGAGGGTAGGGAGAAAATTTCTATAGCTACAATTAAACTTGTTTAATAATAGGACTTCCATTGTAATTGTAAGAAAATCTTTGTGCCTACTGGAGTTGTTTGGGTTTTTTTTTTATTTAAAGAAACTCTTATGATACTGCTGAGGTGATTAAGCTGCAACCTGAAACTGTCTGGAGGCATCACAGGTGAGAGAGTACCTTGCACTGAGCTAGTTCCCCTTCTTAACTGCAGGTTAAGATGGTTTTGAATTACACGAGGCCTAGGCTAGCCTTAACTAGGAGTTTGAGAAGCAATACAAGTTAGGAATCAAATGCTTTAAATGTCTACAAGTTCAAATGAAGAAACACTTAGATTAATAAGTGAACAATGGATTATTTTAATATATGCATGATCAACATTGTAAATTGATTCCTTGAAGACATAAAGGTTTGAGAAGACATCTGAGGTCCCAGAGGTCGATATTGTATTTTTTGTCTGTTGTGCAATAATACAGTTTAAATGGTACCACTCAACAACAATGCTTTTGATACTTGAAGAGAAATTATTGGTTATTTTTTCTTACTGTGAAATATTTGCACTGTCTGAACTTTCTGGTTAAACTTTTTTACTGGTGTTAATTTATTGTGCTTGTTATTTGATATGCTGGTCTGTCTGTGTAAGTGTGGGATTTGTCGTATTTAATTGAGTATTTTTATCTCCTACACAGTTGCTTATCTTGAGGGCTTTTCTTCTTTTATTCTCTTTTCCTGAGAATTAACTGAAAGATGGCTTAAAAAGTCAATGCTTACCTACTTCTTAATTGTATGCATTAATTAAAGAAAGAGGCTGTAGTGCGTTGTACTTACAGGGAAAAAATCTGTCTGCTGTCAGAGCTCTTGTGGTCAGATTCGCCAGTACCTGCTGAGTAGCTGCTTCAGTGAATCCAGTGAAGTAAAACTATTACTGCCTTAATAATCTGAGATTTCAGTTGTAATTTCTTTGACGTGCAGCCCTTCAGCTGGCTGTGAACTGCAGAACTGAACAGGACTTTGGGGAGTCGGGGAGGGAAGGTATTTTAGCAGGCCAAGCCCAACATGTTGCTGTCGGTGCATTTGCAGCTGGAGTTGTGTTGGGACTGCCAAGAAACGTGTCAATTTAAAGTGAGAATGCATTGGTGACTATATAAAAGCATATTTGAGTAAAACTACCTACCTCAGTTCTGTTTGTCTTTGAGATAAGCTTCTGGCCTGCTGTGAGCTTCTAAATCTTAAGATGAATTAAATAAAAACATGTCTCAGGTTTTTAAGAGCAAAATAAATACAGTAGGAAGCACAAGCCATTTTTAAGCGTAGGACACAGCTAAAATTGTAGCTTAAACCAATCAGTCATGTAGCCTTAAGTGTAGTTTTCCCCACAGAAGCTGGTATTGGTTTTAAACAAATAGGCTTGCAGGCAGCTGCTTTAGGTGTCCTGAACATAATTGTGGCAAGTGCATCCAATTGCATCTCTTACACATGAAAACTTGGAAATAGAGCCCTGATAAGCATTTGTGTTTTCACCAGGGTAGGCAGGGCAGCAGGAGCGTGGCTGTAGCAGAAGCATCTTCAGTGTGTATTGCCTACAGATGTAATTTTTAACAACATACCATGTTTGGCTATGGAAGTAAATTAGTCTTGCAGTCATCTTTTGTCCCCGTAGATCAAACCTGTAACATTCCAGTTGGAAGTGGAAGCAAGTCATGCTTCAGGAACACATTTGTCTTGTGGAGAGGGAGAGGAAGGATCATTCTTGGCTGGAGAGTACAGCAAGTAAAATGACACTGAAAAGCAGGCAATTATTCCTCTTGGAATGAGCTGAGGCCTGGGAACACTGTCATGGCCTTGGATGTAGATTAATTACCAAAAGAGCATTTTCGCCCCCATTTATGAACTGTCAGTGCAATGCAGCTCATTCTTTCTGCTGTGCACTAGTAAACTGGGAGGACTGGTGTCATATCCACAGCCCCTTAGAGGGGCCAAGTGGTCTTTAAATCCTCCTGTCCTGCAGAGCTTTCTGCTTCAATATATATCAGTAGAGAGGTGGAGGTGTGTGCCCTTTCTTCCCTGCACTTCTACGAGTGACTTCCAGCCAGCTGAGCTGGTCAAGGTCTTTCCCCCTGCAGGATTTCACCACCAGCTTTCACCTGACTGAATGTACCCGTCTGCAGGGTTTGGGTCTATTTCTACCCTGAATAACGTGAGCTTACGCTACCAGACTTCCAAAGCGCAAACGTTGCCTTTTTAATGTGAAGCTTACCTTGGAGATAAAACAACTGTCTTGAGAGAACGACCTTTAACATGTGTTTCCTATTTTGGTACAGAATGTACATACAGAACAAGCTATTTTACGTAGATTTTGACTGGATTGAGATTTAAGGGCTATTTTTTTGTTATTTATGGAGTAAAAATTTCCTTATTTTACTGTGTAAAGAAAGCACATCATACAAAAGCAGAAAAAATTGTTCATCAATAAAATGTCTGTAGAAAACTGACTCTTCTCGTCCTTCTCTTTGAGAGCTGACATTATTAACTGCAAGAATAAGTGCAATAAAGGACCACGATTACAACAATCTTTTATTTTGTGCAAACTTTGAAAAATGCATACACTTGGAATGTGAAATGTTCTGTGTTGTTATTTGCTTATACACGACTTATCAGAAGCTTCCCCTGCCGGTGAAGTAAGGAGGTTCGCAAATTCTCTATCCCATCCGTACGTATTTGAGACTTAAAAATTATGCAATGTTTAAGTCTCTTTCCACTTGGAAGATTGCAAGTCCCTGGTTTGTGTAAAGGATTTGGCCACACGATTCCCATTTCAGCAGAAGGAATGTTGGCCTTGCCCTGTGGAGCCCTGAGCCGTCGGCTGTGTCCAGGCTCGAGGCAGGAGGAGGTGACTCACCACCTCTGCTGCTGTTCCGCGGGGATCAGTGATGCTGCAGCCACTGTTTCTGGTGCCCGAGGCAGCTTTGCAGCTGTACAACTGAGATTGTTAAAATAGATTTATAATTACAAGTAAAACATTTTCTAATATATATATTAGTCTGATAAATGTGAATGGTAACAACAGTAGTCTAAAACGCGGAGTGGAGGCGACTCTATAATCTAGGTTTCTTTTTTTCCCCTAAGCAATATGTCAGCAAAAGTATAGAGAGATTAAAAAAATCCACTTGCCTTTCTCTCTGTTATTTTGGAAAATCGGATAAAGCAAAGCAAAAGTAGGTTACTCTTCCTTTTTGTTTGCTTTGTCTCTAAACAGGAGTCTCTCAAAAGGGTATTAAAGCTTATAAAATGTGCCACTGTTCACTTCATGGATGGCTTTAACTCTGAAAACCATCAGGTAGGTAAAGTTACCAAGTACACCTGTAAGGTTTAAAAACTTATATGTTTTTAAAATTAATGCCATTGGCAGCAAAATAAAATCCTGGAATATGAACCAGTTTGTGTTTAAAAATTCAGAAGTAGATAGAGAAATCTCTCTTCTGGAGTGCAAGATGCATTGCTGAAGCTACAGCAGGATCACGGCGTTAGCCTGCAGTCTGGAAAGATGCGAGGAGCTGCGCTGGTGTCAGTCCAGCAGAGTTTCCTGGTGTGGTTAAAATGCAGCCTGGTTTCAAATACAATTTTACAGCATTTTTGTGCGTCTGTAGCAGTCGTTTTCATGCATGTATAAAAGTCAAGTATCATAGCGGGGGTTTTCACTGTTACTGGTTTGAAACAACCAACCTCCCCCTTCTTTCTCCTTCCCCTGCCCATTAAGCTGTTATATTCATACACCTGCTGAACATTCAGGTGTGTCTGAGCACAATAACAAGACCTGGATTTCCAAAGAAGCTTACACTGGGAAACGAAATCAAGGAAGGACTAAATGTCACAAAATACAAAATGTTATTTGTTTGAGGGGAATTATAGAAAAGCAGTATTTGCCCATGTGATTGCATCTTAATGATTTTTTTTTTACTATAATTTTTCTGTTTGGGTGATTTCTTAATTTTTTTCTTTATCTTGTGCTGTTCTTTAAGCAATACTAGTAGGCAAAATGTTGAGGTTCACGTGAGCTAGACTGAGCTCATATTATGGAAATTAAGGGGAAAACTTTTCAATCAACGAGAAAATAGTTCTAGGCAAATGTCTGCATTACTAACACAAATCAAATACTACAGTCAAAATTGTACATTCATCTCTTGTTCCTTGGGTATAATGTTGAAATCAAAGGCAGATTTGCACCTCCAGAATGAGGATACTGAAATACATTCTCTGTTGCTTTTACAGCAAGCGTTGCCACAAAACCTGTTGCTCTACTCTATTTGCTGTGGAGTGCACGGAAGCCCTGGAAAGATGAGAACGAGAGCAGGTGAGGAGAGCAAATCTCTAAAGGTGCTCTGGGTGGTTCTGCAGGCACGTGATGAACTCCTGGATTGACTGACCCTCATAGCAGATCTTGTAGACGGTCGTGAATAATGGAAACCTGAAAGAAGTGTATGGCAATGAAAATAGTCTTTATATAAACATTTCCATTCAATTTATAATGGAAAAAATATTTCTCTTTTTTATGTCAGATTAAAATAAAAGTGGAAAACTTTTCTTTCTCTTTACAATATAAATTTTAATGTGGAGGTACCTTTACAGGGAGACTGTAAATGACCAGCATGAAGACAAAACAGTAGCAATATACACAGGGCAATTAAGAGGAGCTCAGGGGAATTTTAGGGGTGACAGCAGAGAACAGCTGTTTTGGAGTTATAATTCCTCGGCAATGCTTTCATTTACTGAAAAAATCTTGAATTGTGTATCCTCTTTTTCCTCCTGGGTGCAAAATGGATCTATGTGGTGTTCATTACTGATATCTAAAAGACCAAAGAAAATGAAAATGATTTTCTCTTCCTGGCTTAAAGCGTTCTTTTTCTTTTGCAAGCTGTCTTGGTCATTATGTGGCGAAAAAAAGTCCACTGAATGATGTGGAGCTAAGCGTGTGATTAAGTGCAATTATAGGGATAGTTATTAGATCAAGGTTTGATTTCAAGTTCACATCCTGTCAAATTGAGTTTTTCTTTTCTCTCTCTCATTTTTAAAAGATAATGCCAGTTGAATCTTCTGTATCTGTTATAATTCTAATAGGATTATTTTAAAGTGTTTATTTAGCTGCATTTGACCTCTAAGCACTGGTAATGTAGGAGAGGGAATGGGATGGAGGGAAGTTCAGCTCTTCTATTGTGTAAGCTGAGACAAAGGTTTCAATTATAAATAGTCTTACGTTACCCAAAACAACGAGAAGTACTTCTTATCTCAGCATTATTTGTTGCACTAAAGCACTGATATTGGCACGGATCACCTACTCAATGCGTAAAAAAAATTTTGATTAGGAATATATGCCTGAATTTTATACTGAGATAACTTAGTTAACGTTTGGACTGAGAGGGATTGCTGCAAGCTGTGATGGTGATGTACTGAGAACAGGAAACCCTTTGACCCATAGATCATGTTTGCAAGCTGACTCTGTGTATGGCCTTCAATATTGTGTAGGGGGGTGGGGATGTCTGGGTAGCTCCTTTCGATTATTATTATAGTTTTTGTTTCCTATATATCTCTGGCTTGTTTTTAATAATGCTATTTAGCTTTCATCGCTTTCTACTGACTGTGGCAATGAGGGGTCAGGCTAAGACTAAGCTGAGCTCTAATGGTGACCCAAGATGTAGAAAGCAGTTGTTATGGAAACGAACTAGATAATTAAACACAAGCACTGTTAAGGAAGCTATGAATCACTCATCATTTGTTGTTTATTCCATTGTTTTTAAATAAAAACACTTACTTATCGAGCATATTTTTCTGTTTCAGAATCTTGTAGACTTCGGCTGAGGTCTGGGGACCTTGAAGCTTTTGTCCGTTTAGCATCTCCTTTTCCAGTTCCTCAATGGACTAGAAGAGACGAGACTGATTACTTGGATCCGAGGGGACACTGCTGCAATACCAGCAGTTATCAAGAAGGTAAACAGCTAGCAAAAGGCTGTAAAACACAGAAGGATTTCTTCATGCGTTAGGGTAAAATGTTTCAAAATCCTCCTTACTTTTCCTGTGCGAGCAAAGGCTTCTGCTACTTTTCTGTTGCGTCCCCCGTAGCAGGTAGTGATTAGGTCAGCGACGCCACAGCTTTCCAGAAACGTGGCTATTGATACTGGTCCCCTGCAGAACATCTTGGCAAAGGCCACCATTTCCATAAGGCCCAAACGTATAACTGCTGCCTTTGTATTATCACCGAAATCCAGTCCATCGCAGAACCCAGCTCCCACGGCTACGATGTTCTAAAACCAATCGAATGGGAAATACAGAGGAGGAAAGGAAACAGTCAGGAAAGACGTGCAGTTCATCACCGTACACTGAGCTTTAAGAAAATCCCACAAATCTGTCTCCACCAGAACAAGGTTCAATTTCCAACAGCCATGAGTTTATATTATGAAGAAGGTGGACAACTCATTGCTGTTGGACAAAAGTAGCTGGACTGCTAGAATATTCTTATGAAGTATCCACTGCTACCCCTCAGGCAAAAATCAAAGCAGCTTGTTTAATGTAGTAATATTGCAATCACATAGCATGTACGCAATTAATGTTTTGTTTTCTGCTCGTTCCTCATTGAGACTCACTGACCTTTCTGTCCTGCAAGGACTTTTGCCTCTCTAGGTTTTCTCTGTGGATCTCTAATTTAAACAGGCATGGGGTATGTACACATGCTGCAGTAGATGCAATTTTGGTTTCACCTGCAGTAACAGTAGAGTTGCCCTGTTCTACAGCTCTAAACAAATCTCTTGGGATCCTAAATATCTTCACAACTCCTCACCATTCTCCGGCACACCTCCTTTCCCACCTCCCAATTCTGAGCCCCTAAATAAGTCCCTAAATAAGTGTAGTTCACTGTAGTTGAGTAATATGTCACCTTTGACTGCTGTTGAAGTGTTTGCTCCAGACGGGCACGCGTCCCAGCGCAGTTGTTTTTAGCAGACAATACCAAAGGAACGATTTCAAAAAGAGCCAAGATTCCCCACAAAGCAAACCCAACCTCTCTCCCCTCTGTACCTGCCCCAGTTCCAGTCTGTGGCTAGAAGGAAAATCTGGGGACATTTGATTTTGTCTGTAAATTAATATTTCTTTTTTACGTAAGGTTAAACAGGACCCATTCTTTCCTAGCCAGTAATCCCCCCTCCTTCAAGGAAAGGTAAATTATTGAAGTACAAGTCATTGATAGAATGTCTAAAAAAAGTACAAAGGATCATAGGCTGGAGTCACTTTCACCACATTTAAAAGCAAACTTTGAGTCTTACTCAAGTGCCCCACCTATGGAATATTGCTGATTTTGGCATAATTTCTGACTCAGGCTGGGATCTCAACATGGGCATCGCAGAAAGCGGCATAGATGTGCTGCCAACACAGAGCATCGCCTCTGATACAAAATTCCTAGCAGGGTACTACTTGAACCATGGAAATCAGTTCTCAGTGGGAGCTGCTAGGTGTAGTATGAGTCTGTTTCATGTGCTTACAACATGCAGACAAGAAAATACAGTGGACTAAATTCTGCCCTCAGAAGCAGAGGTGCCTCTGGTAAAATAAAGATAAAAATACACCTATTCTGAAATGCTTTGCTAGGAGTTACATTTTCAAGTAAATCTTCTGTTTTTTTACAGGTTGGAAAGCTGGCACGGGAACTACGTCTTGTCTGTGCTCACTCAAACAGTGACAGGACTCATATTAGACCCTGTGGCTTACAGAAGACTCAGGTGAGCGCAGAATTCAGCTCTAATAAAAACATATTTTGTTTGAAATCACTCACTTTTAAGGCTCCACAAATCTCCACTGTATCAGAGTCAAGCACCACAGTGATCCTGAAATTGGGGGTCTGCATTAATTCTTTAAAGATTTCCCCTTGTTTTTTGTTTTTGCACCCTGTGGGAAGGAAGGATGAAGGTCAGAGGGTTTCTGCAATGTTTCAGAGTACACACAATTAACTGAAACCTGAAATAAGGTCCAAGGGAACACTTTAGGTTTTGTGATCCCAGCAATTGGGTGCTGCTAAACAACAGATTTATGTGACAATGGCTCCTGCTGCTGGAAGCCAGTGTTAAATGTATGCAGGTCCCAGGGCATTGAGCAAGCATCACTTAATAACACTTTATAGAGCTTAAAAGTAGATAGCCTCTAATGCAGCCTTCTGCCTGAGAAAGCTTCTACACCACAAAACTTGCAAAAGATAACATTTACAAACCAGTTTGTACAGCACAAGGGGATAATTTCTGCTTTGAAAACGTAAAGCAGTGTAATTGCTAAGTAGTATTATGGGATGCAAATGATTAATGGCCAATTAATTCCCAGTTAGCGGGAGAGCTACAGATGATGAAGTTGAACATTGGCACTGCTGGAACATTTTTGTTACCAGTTCTACGGAGCTGATGGATCGTGTCATTACAGTGCTCGCCTGAGGTGCTGGGAGGAAGGGTAGAGAGCCCTCAGTGGTACAGGGGCTGAGGTTTGCCTTTATACAGAGAACATTTGGCCAGCCAGGGAAAGAATTCTGAATGGAGTTTCACTTGATTTTCACATGAGGCAGCTTGGTTTCCTTTAGGGAGAGCTCAGCAGTGAGTTTTAGTAGCCTGAGGCACCACACTCTGGTAGCTGTGGGGTTTCTGCCCCAGCTCACCAGTAACTTTGGATTTGCATCTCTTTCTTTACAATAACTGATGTTGGGGGATACCCAGTTTCTTTGAGGTAGCTCTTTCTGGGCTATGTGGCTTTTCATGAGGGCAAAAGCAAGTGGCAAAGCATTTTTGTACAGTCATCATCCCAGCATGGCTTCAAACAGGGCCAGCACAAGTTAAATTCTCCCCAAGAAAATGAATGTTGGTCACCTTTTCTAATAGTGTCTGGTCCTATTTGTGTCCGATTGCTCTGCCAGTAACAAATGCCCAGCTGATTCGTTTTTCACTATTACTGTAACACTTGCAAGGCAAAGGAACAGTATTACAATATTTTTTTTGCCTTCCTTTGCTATGGAAGGATGTAACTTCAATTTTTGCGGACTTTAAAAATCAATGGGTTTTAAAACTACTGGATGAACTTTCCAAGTGAGATCAGACCCAGTTCTGGGAGGTTCTGAGGCTCTGTCTTGGCAAGCTGTCTCAATGCAAGGGAGGAACAGAATGTTTGGTTTGTTTTTTCTTTTTTTTTTTAAAAAAAGAAATTTGAAGATGGAGAAATACACCTCAGGGAGCATGAGCACACACCAGCTTCTGATTACACTTCCCTGTGTAGGCTGTATAGTGATGTCTGTGCAGCTCAGCATTGAATATACAATAGGTGGCTCTTGCCAGCTCTCACAGAAACAGGATTAAGCTGCAATTTTTAATGGATTGATTTAGCTCTTAGCACTGAAACCAGGTGTCAGTTTGGATCTGATCCTGCCAGCACCAAACTCCCTGGGAAGAATGCTACCTCCCTGAACAAGCTCAGCAGGCACTGCGCCCACCACACCACTCGGGAACTACAAGGGACCCATGACATCCTCCTGCTCCCTCCTGTTGCCCAGTCACAGGCAACATTAGACCACAGTTAGCATCTCTAATTTGCTCTTTTCAATAGTTACCAATGGTGGTTTCACAGAACTTCTCATCAGCCACTTCTTTGGCTATGTTGGCCCCCATAAGCACACTGATTTCTATTTTCAGTTTCTCTCGAATGAGGTCAGATATGAGCTTCAGGCCGTCGGGACCATCATCAATACCCTGAATAAAAGACGATAGCCAAAGCCAAGTTATTTGAATAGGAAAGTGACAGCAGTAAAGCAGAAGGTGTCCTATTGCCTGCAGCTCTCTAGTTTAATTGGGAGGATCTGGGTCTTATATTCACTAGCATTAGCTATTAATACAAATGCTCTGGGTTTGTAGTTTGATAACTGCAAGCTCAGAGAGAAAGTAGCAACAGTTGAGGTAACCCTGCAAGAGGCCTCACGTCTACTGCTGCTGTCCTGGGGCTTTCTTTGGGCTGTATTTTTTCCTTTGTGTTAAACTCCTGTAGTACAGAATCAGACTTTTAAATTAAGCCTACAAGCAGTGGCTTTTTTTGCAAGATCCAAGTATTAATCTGAGTGCTTCATTGGTATTAAGGAGTGCACTGAACTGTCTCGGGGCGGGGGGATGGGGTTGGGGTGTTTAGGCTAAAGAAAGAAGTACATTTGCAGGAACTTCATTCCTATCCCACCCTCCTCTCCTCTGTGCCTTGCTGCTTGTGAAATAATTTCTACAGGGAAAAAAAAGGGGGAAGAGCTGATTGCAGTGTGCAAACTTGAATTACATTGCTTTCATCACAATTTTAAATTGGCCATTTCCTGTAAGGCAAACCATAGGAGAAGCAGTGACTATATTCCTATGCTTTGCCTCTGGCTTTTAAATTGAGAGTCTCTTAAAATATCAATTCCTTCTAAGATTATCATAGTTTGGTACCTCTAACCTTAAAAAGAGATTACTCAATTCAATCCAGATTGAAATTGCTTCAGTTCTGCAAAATCATTAGTGTTATTGTGCTGTTTTAATGCTGCTAAGAACAGCTTTAGCACCTACTTGGAATCATAGTATTCACAGATTGCCAGGTTGGAAGGGACCTCAGGGATCACCTGGTCCAACCTCTTAGTTTAAATGAGATGGCCCAATATCCTGTCAAGCTAAGCCTTAAAAGTGTCCAGTGTAGAGGAATCCACCACATTATTCCAATGTTTAACGGTTTTCATTGTGAAAATTTTTCTTCTGGAATCCAGCTGGAACCTCTCCAGGAGCAACTTATACATATTACCCTTGTCTCTTCCTCTTTGTAGAAAGAGAGCCTCCATCCTCTTGGTAGACACCCATTAAGTACTGATACGTGGTAATAAGGTCTCTCCATAGCCTTTGAGGCTGTAGTCTAATGAGTATTTTTTCTGGCAGCAGCAGCCCTCCCTCTGCCCATTTTCACCTCTGTGCTGGTCTAACTGGGAACTGATCCAGGCTAAAGCTGTCTGGTGAAGACGGTTGCTCTAACCCAGCTGGGTTGCCCCATCCTTTTCACGCTGTGGCCACGTGAGCAGCAGAAGGCTGGCTAAGCTTTAACTCTTGCAGAAAGAGTTGCTCATATCTATGCAGAGCACGCAATGGAGGAATGGAGCTCCTACCCTTAAGTGGAAGACAGTTATTTATTTACTCCATACAGATAAAGTCTTGCAGAAAGGACGATTTACCTTGATCAGGGAAATCCCAAAAGTCCCAGGCTTTATCTGGCCTGCAATCTGCTCGCAGATTCGTCCAATGAACTGATGTGGCAGAACAAACACTAAAATGTCTGCCCCGTTTGCTGCTTCGACCACATCTGGTACAGCCACCTGGAACAAGAGCACCAACCAAAATGAGCCCACTCATGCCACATAGGAATCATCACACCTTGGAAGATAACAACGTGCCAGAACCACTGGAGATGTGTCACAAATGTCTTTAATTTTAACTGGCAGATAGCATAGTGCTTGGCTCTTCATGCGAGCAACTACAGCTCTATTCTGAAATATCCAAAGCAGCCTAACTTAGGCTGGAAGAGGGGAGATTTAGATTAGACATTAGGAAGAATTTTTTTACTGTGAGGGCAGTGAGGCATTGGAACAGGTTGCCCAGAGAAGTTGTGAATGCCCCACCCCTGCAGGTGTTCAAGGCCAGGTTGGATGAGGCTTTAAGCAACCTGATCCAGTCAGACATGTCTCTGCCCATGGCAGGAAGTTGGAACTGGATGATTCTTAAGGTCCCTTCCAATACAAACCATTCTATGATTTCAGATTTGGATATTTTATATTTTTTCTTTTAACGTGCCTCCCATCCCAGCCCTGTGTAGATAGCCTGGGAAAGATGACATAATTTGTAAACTTGCACCGTCCTGGGAAAACTCTTTCCTGGTTCAGCTTCTTCAGGTGGTTCCTGAAGATAATGAGCAACCCCATATGGTTTTACTGGAACAACTGGTAGCATCAAGCAGCATGGGAACAAAGCAGCGTGGTGAGACAGAGCCCCCTCTGGTCAGTCTTTAGTTTCCACAGATCACCAGCTGAGAGCTACTCAGGAATAAACTATATCAAAAGGCAGTGATTATTATCATATTTGGGGTAAGACAGGTTGTTTTAAATATATAGTAACTTGACCAATAGCTGGAAAAATTTACCCAACATACTTAATAACTGGCAAGCTCTATCCTCCTCCAAATGCCAGTGTTACTCAGAACAACAACTCAAGCCAGGCTACAGATGGAACAGCATGTGAATTTGAGCCTGGTACCACAATCAATTTACAATCAACATGAACATCACCTCTGGCCACAGCCTTGGAGCATGTTGCCTTAGAGCAAGTGGGATTCCTGATGGAAGAACCAGAACTGCTTCCAGCAAGGATGCTTCTCCAGCAAAATGGCAAAGTAGGAGTGGGGCAGAGGCTGGCAGCGCTGTACAGGCAATGCTCCTGTCTCTCCAAATGTCACAGAGCAATGCAAGGAAAAAAGTTAGATGTTTAGTGGAAGATGAAGATGTGAGGGGCTTTGCTGGAAGCAGCTGATTTCTGCTGGTAAAGCCTCAAACTTTGCTACAGACAGGATGACGCTGATCTCAAGTGATGATGACAAGCCTGTTGCTCTGCTGAAGGGTTGTAAAAATCACAGTGACAACTCAATTGTAACCCAGGAGAACTGTGTGCCAAGTTCAAACCACGGGAGTGAGAATGTGCAGTCGCAGCAGTAAATGGAGTACTAAATATAACCCCTCTCTGAGCAAGGAGACCACCATGTGCAGCATTTTAACTTCCTTTTACAACTTCAACTGTTCCAGCAATGCAGTGCTGCTTGCTTTAATTCACAAAACAGTGGCATTTGGCAAAACCTTTAACAGCCAAAACACTTCCCCTTGCTTGCTTCTGTAGCAGTAAATTATCTCAGCTGATGAATTTAGGCAGAGATGCATAACTTGGTATTTTAAAAGTTCAGGAAAGTTAAGTACCTTATATTTTTGGTGGAACTTACAGCATTAATAATGCTAGCACTGTATTGCTATCCCAAAATCACCCATGAGCCGATAGCTCATTATTCATCTCTGTGTACGCCACAGCTGTTAGCATGTTTCTGATTTCATTTTTAGAAGAAGGGAGAGCAGTAGCTTTCCCTTTTCTCTCCCAGAAGATACTGTGGGTTTGAAATATCTCAGCTCTGTGTAGACAGACCTCTGCCTGCCATTTCTAGAGTTATGCTGGCTTCTGCCAGAGAGGAGAAGGATGCATTAGCAGCACCCAACACGGCTGTTTGAAGTTGCATCTGACATATAAGATGAGCAGAAGTCACAGAACTGAGTTATATTCCCAGATATAACTCACAGAAGTGAGTTATATATCAATACTGGAGTGAGTTAGGTGGCAAACCAGAATGAAGTAGTGAGTTACTTCCTAATTTTACTTTTGCCACATGTTGTCTCTCTTACAAAAAAATGAAAATATTTCAGTGATTTTTGGTTTTTTACAACTTACAACATTTTTGGGTATCTTGTATCCAGGCAGATATTTAACATTTTCATGTTCCTGGTTGATTATTTCTGAGAGTTTTCTTCCGTTGATCATCTCTTCAAATACCCACATCTTGACAGTAGGATCAAATCTGTTGGACTTCTGGACATTTTTGCCAATGATTCTTGCTATGGCTGATCCCCTTTGAAAAGAAAATTTTGAGATAACTAATAGGAAACAAATATAGTTTTATTGTGAATTGGAAACACAAATTACTTTAAACATAACAACTCATAAAAGCCCTGCGCTGGAAAGCTGCCTGGCAGAAAAGGAGCGCTGGTCAACAGCCAGCTGAGCGTGAGCAGTAGTGTGCCCAGGTGACCTAGAAGACCAACAGAATCCTGGCTTATATCAGAAATAGTGTGGCCAAGAGGAGTAGGGAAGTGATCGTCCCCTGCACTTGACACTCGTGTGGAAGAACCTCAAAGTCTGTGTTTTGGGCCCCTCACTACAAGACACTGAGGTGCTGAAGCACATCCAGAGAAGGGCAACGAAGCTGGAGAAAGGTGTGGAGCACATCTCATAAGGAGCAGCTGAGGGAACTGGGGTTGTTTAGTCTGGAGAAGAGGAGGCTGAGGGGAGACCTCATTGCTCTCTACAACTGCCTGAAAGGAGGTTGTAGCGAGGTGGGGGTCAGTCTTTTTTCCCAAGTAACAAGCAATAGGATGAGAGGAAATGGCCTCAAGTTGAACGCGAGGAGGTTTAGATTGGATCTTAGGAAAAAATTTCTTTACTGAAAGAGTGGTGAAGCATTGGACCAGGCTGCTCAGGGAAGCCTGGAGGTGTTCAAAAAACATGCAGATGTGGCACTTTGGGACGTGGTTTAGTAGGCATCGTGGTCTTGGGCTGGTGGTTGGACCTGATGATCTTAGAGGTCTTTTCCAACCTTTATGATTCTATGATTTTATAAAGTTGTTCAGGTGCTTGCTACATCAGAAAGCTTTATCTGCCACCCTCCATCAAAAATCCCTCAGTTTAAAAACATAGAAAGTAGAGCCAGAGAAAACACAACTGTATCAAAGATTACAGAGCACTAAAAATACCATATCTGTGATTAAAATCTTTCTCACTCCTTGGATGATTATTTTTTCTTAAGACCAACAAATGTGACAGAATGCAGGTGGTAAAGCAGTGCTGAGCGATCTTGCTGTGACAGTCTTTGAGCATCTCATCTAAAATAGACGCATCCCACTTTCCTACCAATAACCAAACACAGTTGCAATAAAGATTTTATGTAAGAGATAAATCCTCAGAAATTGTTCTTTTCTTAAAGAAAAAAAACCTTTGACCTGATGGGTTCTCTTTATTTATTGGTCTAATTAGGACTGTAACAGGAAATGTGGGGAAATTTTAAACCACCCAGTTTACTCTTCAGTCAGGCTGAGCTTCTTTTAATCTTAGTTCAGACAATAATTTTATTTCCCCACCACCATTACAACCTTGCAAACATTCACTTATTTTCTTGGCAACAGAGAATTAAACCCCCTGCAGAAAATATTGTAAGTATTGCTTAATGCTGCTTAAATTATATAAGGAGGAGAGGGTCATTATTTTTACTTTTCTCTTCTGTTTTTCCATTTTAATGCTACTCTAATCTTTCAAGTAGTGGCCAGAGGAGTTCCAATTGCAACACTCTTGTCCTCTGACCTGCTTTTAGCACACCTGCAATAAGAAGTAGGAACAGAATTTAGCTGTGGTGTGTTTTCTGGAACTGATAAAAGCCTTGAGTACATCCAAGACGAAGTCCAGGTAGGTCAATGGTTCAAAGGGAAACCATGCTGTAATTGGCTCTCCTCGGCTCAACCATATTTTTGATGTAAGAGATTTGCACAGGGATGAATTGCTCAATAAGTAATAAAAGAATAAGGGCTTTATCTTAATCTTTAACAACAAAGAAATCCTTCTGAGACCAGGTTTCACTTTGGTCAGTGCTCGCTCTATACTGTATCCTGAACTGCCATAACGCTTTCTTTCTCAAGGGTTGCCTCAGTTTGGGTCCTTAAATATGTAAGGAAATGTTTTAGGGGTGAAATGTTTTAGGGGGTTAATCTTTACTGTAATAGAAGTATTATCTTTAAAATAACTTACATTCTGGTTGTCTTGCCCTGCTACCAACAGAGAATTGTGGCTCAGCACAAGAAACGTGTATTAAGAAGAAAAGTTATTTTTATGAACAAACCTGAGATCTCAATTCATTGTCCAGGTTGTGCTGGAGGCTCAAATCAGTCACAACCTGAATAACAAACTTAGACCTCAAGCCTATCCATAAAAATACCTTTTCAATCTATGTACCAAGTTCATATGACTTTCTGTCAAAAGATGTGGACTGCAGTCGTAACCCCTGAAATCCTGAATGGGACTCGCAACTCTCAGTAAATACATCTGATCTTCCCACAGAGCTGTCATTGCCATGTGTGCTTGGATGTTGCCACCCAAGTATTTTTCTATTGACAAGATATCAGTGAAGGTATCTCAGGCATAAAGGTAGCTCCATAAATGACAGAAATTTTGTTTAGTTTATCTTTAGATGAATGAGGAGTTGGGGGAGAAAAAGTTTAACATTTAAAAGACATCGAGTAGTCATCAAGGAAAACACCTTGGCATGAAACCATCAAACAGTTCAAAACCTGATGCTCTGTCTTATGTAGTCCATTTAAAATTCAGTCACTGCTGATCAGCCTTGGGAAGAATTGCTTTGTCTGTGAAGGCAGTGTTTGCTAGAATACATGGGCTTTACAGAAGAAGGCTGCTTATGCAAACAAACCCAAGGACGCTCACGTATAAAGACTTTGCCAGGGTTTATTTTCTCCAAAACTCAATTTAGTAAAGCTTAATAGAAAGCAGTGAACTCCACTCAGATAATTCTTAAAAGTAAGCAAAAACTGCCAATTGTTTTTTTTTCCCCAATTAGGTTACTTCACATTGGAATTGATTTACATATTGCTAAGAAAAAGAAAGCTTTTATCTGGAGATAGGTTCCTGTCAGTATTGTGATAAAGCTTTGATGCAGAATAACTCAAATAAGACAAATTATTTACATATGTGAATATGAAATTTTTTGTGGCATACATCAGATCTGGTGAAAAACAGAACTTAACAGACCCCATGAAGTAGCTTGTCCCTTCCCTGCACAAAGGACAGTCCAATATAATCAAGCTATTCGTAACAGTTTTTCCAAGGAGGTCTTAAAGACTTCACCAGTTGTAGGTCTCTTCCCTTCCTCAACCAACCCATCCCAGGACCTTGCTATCTTTAGCATGAGAAAGATCATCCTCACGTTTAGCTTAAGTCTTTCTTACTGCACTTTAAGAACATTTCTATTCTAAAAGGGTGGAGTATTGTTTTTGTCCTTTAGATGCTTGAAGATGACCATGTCTTCCTCCAGTCTCCTCCTCAGCCAGCCACCCTGCATTTTTTAAATTGCAGTTTTGCTCAGGCTGGAAGGGACCATGAGAGGTCTCTAAAGTGGGAACAACACTGAGTTTAGATGGGTTGCTCTGGGCTTTGTTCAGTCTTGAAAACTGTTCAAGGATCACCTCCTCTCTGGGCAACCTGCCCCAGTGCTTTGTTTTCCTCCTCTCTTCATACACTGAGTCAGAATCTCCTCTAGTTCAATTTATGACCACTGGATTTGTTTTCCTCCCGTGCACCTCCGTAAAAAGCTTGGCCATCTGTCCATGTTGAAGACAAACACCTAGTTCAAGCTGGATATTAGCTGAGATCTCTGCAATCCAAATGAATCTAAGACAACTGGGAGAGCTTTAGGATTCTGGAGGGCCAGGAAGTGAATTAAACCTCTACTTTTGAAAACAGATAACTGAACCCTGATTAATGTAAACACAGATCCTCCTGCACCTGGCTGGCAACCGCAAAATGCGATGTAGCACTTATTTCACCTAACCACATCCCTCATGAGGCTGCTGGCAGTGTTGACTCGGCAAGTCCCTGTGACCTGCTGAACTTCTGCAGCTGACACCATCTATTACAACACGCTGTGTCACATGTCAACCATGTTTCTGAGCTGCAGGAAAGACTCCAGAGCAGTTACCTGAACTGTCAGCCAAATATTCTGGAGGAATATAGGAATGTTTGCCAAAGACAAACAACATATTCTTATGTTGTGCTGAGAGAACCTGTTCTGCCACAGAGGCTATGAATAGATGTGATTTAAACATCAGAGCACAGTATTTTTCTCCTCTCCAAAGATTTTACAGCCTGTGTATACAGTAGGAAGCAAGAGATGAGCCCAGGTAGACAGGCAACTACGACTAAGTAGATAGTATTGAACAAGCTGGGGTCTCTGTGTCTCTGTGGCACAAGTCTTTCCAAGTATATCTGAAAAACAGAGAGCTTTCTTGGGTACAGATCTGAAGGAAGACAACTGAGTGGCTTTGGAGAATGTCGTATGGAAAGGGGATAACCTGGGAAAGACAGGACGTGCTTGCCTGAGGATGTAGCAAGAGAATGATGAAGGCTCTCACTGTGGGTTGACTTCCAGATGTACAGCCAGGCTGTTGAGGGGCTTGAAGTGAGGAGCTGCCTACGCAGGCTTCAATGCCTGTGGTTGAAGTGAGGGAGAAGAGGGCAGCAGGGGAAGGATGCAAGTGCTGGAATGACACAGTGAAAGTGGCAGTCAGAGAAATGCTGGTGCAGAAATGATAGGGCAGAACTGTGTTTGTCAGGGCCAGTAGAAGCCAGATGTGTGATGATGAGTTCCCGAAGATGACTTAGCTGTGCAGTTACGTGTGAATGGCTGTATCTAAGAGATGTCACGCACAAAGAGCCTGTGATCCGGAAAGAGCGTGCACGTGGGGGCTCAGAAGGCAGTGCAGGGAGACTGGTTTTGCAAGGCAGGAAGGCAAAGAGCCATGCTTAAATTATGCTTTTTGATCAGCAGCTCACAAGCAACCACTCCCTCACCTATTGATTTTTTTTGGCATTTGCTTCTACTTAGCTGTCAGATACTTTAAAAATCTTAAGGACCTTGCCCTCCTTGCACAAAACCAATCCACAGAACTACCTGAAGGCTGGGTTTGCTAATCCCAAGTCCATGCACACACATGTTGGTGTTTGTTTGTGCTCAGTTTATATAAATCATAAGAAAAGTAAGATGCGAAGTCCAGTGAGATAGGGTTTACTGACTTCAGAGGGGTGTGTCAGACCCAAGGAGCTCTGGAGAGCTGTGCTTTTGGCCACGCTAGAAAGGGCTGAGCAGTAGCAAATGGTGGGGGGCCTGAACACAGTGCTTGTACAAGGCTGCATCTGCACCAAGATCCAAAATGACATGCTGAGGAGAATGGAAGTGAAACGTGCCAATAAGTTGTGGCTTTAAATGAAGACGGTGCCCCAGTTCCTTCAAAGGAATACAAACAGCATTACAGACTCAGGCAGAATGGTCGGAGTTGGATGGGACTGCTGAACATCAGCCAGTCCAATCCCCAAGCTAAAGCAGGTTCACCCAGAGCAGGTTGCACAGGAGTGCATCCAGGCGGGTCTTGAATGTTCCTAGAGAAGGAGACTCCACAACCTCTCTGGGCAGCCTGTTTCAGTGCTCTGTCACCCTCACAGGAGGGTTTTCCCTCATGTTCAGTTAGAACGCCTTGTGTTCCAGTTTGTCCTGTTGCCCCTTGTCCAGTTGCTGGGCACTGTTGAGAAAAGCCTGGCCCTATCCTCTTGACACCTGCCCTTCAGATATTCATGAGCATTCATGAGATCCCCCCTCAGCCTTCTCCAGGCTAAACAGACTCAGGTCTCTCAGCTTTTCTTCGTAATAGAGATGCTCTCCTCACTACTGAAGTTTAAATTGGAGCTGCCCCGATCCCGCTCAAGTTCCCCTCTGGAACCTCGCTGTCCTATCACCAGGCTTTCAGGGACTCACACCGTGAGAGGAGACTGAGGGGAGGCCTCATAGCAGTCTACAGCTTCCTCACAAGGGGGGGAGGAGGAGCAGGCGCTGATCTCTTCTCTCTCAGTTGACCAATGACAGGACCCGAAGGAATGGCAGGAAGATGGGCCAGGGGAGGGTTAGATTGGATATTAGGAAAAGGTTCTTCACCCAGACGGTGGTGGAGCACTGGTACAGCTCCCTAGGGAAGCAGTCACAGCCACAAGCCTGACAATATTCCAGAAGCATTTGGACAAAGCCCTCAGACACACGGTGTGAATGTTGGGAGTGTCCTGTGCAGGGACAGGAGTTGAACGCGATGGTCCTTGTGGGTTCCTTCCAGCTCGGGTCACTCCCGGATCCTGTGGCTCACCACACACCGCGGTGTCGCAGCAGCCTCCCAGCACTCTCGTTCCCGCCGTCGGTCGCATCCCCCGCCCCGGGACCCCGCACAGCGGAGGCGGGACCGGATCGGGAGCAGGGAGCCACCCCCGGCCCCGCACCTGACCTGTTGCGGGGGGCCGCCCGGAAGGGGGGAGGGCGCGAGGGAAGGAGAGCGTAAGGGGAGGAAAAAAGGGAATAAATGGGAAAGGAGGGAAAAGTGGGGAAGGGAGGGGGCCAGGGGAGAAGCCGAGGGGCTGAGCGGTGCCCCCCCCGCGCTGCGGCACTCACCAGTTCCCCGAGCCGATGATGCAGACGCGGAGCGGCGACATCGCGCGGGCTGCGCTCCCGCCGCTGCTGCTGCGCTAAGCCTGGTTGGGCTCTGCTCGGCTCGGTACGGCTCCGCTCGGTTTCTCCTGGCTGAGCTCGTCTCGGGAGGGCTCGGCTACGCTCAGGTGAGGTGAGCTCGGCTCGCTTCGGCTCGGCTCCGTTCCGCTCCGCTCAGGTGGGTTCGTGTGGGCTCGGCTCGGCTCGGCTCGGCTCGGCTCGGCTCGGCTCGGCTCGGCTCGGCTCGGCTCGGCTCGGCTCGGCTCGGCTGGCAGCACCGCCCCTGCGGTCCCTGCCCCAGCGGCTGCGGGCGGGGCGGGTGGGCGGGAGACAGCCCCGGGGCAGCGCCAGCCCCCCCGGCCCCGCCCGCAGCCCCGGCTCTGCTCGGGTCGGTAGCTGTTCTGCGGGGCTGCCCTCGCACTCCGTGCCCTGCAGGGGGAATGGGAAAACGGTGCCTCTCCCGCATTCACGGGGATGAACCTGCGTGGTGTGGAACCTCCCTGCCCACCGGCAGCCCCGAGGGGCTCTGCAGGGTGGGGGAGTTCGGGAGGGCTCTCAGAGGCAGCGGGAAACGTCTCGAGGTCCTACCTGCCCTGCCAGACACACACATAATGGCTGAAATTCTTTTGATGGATGAGGAGCACCAGGGAAAGGCTATGAGCGCATTTGCAGAGCCAGATTCAGCTCATAAATCATGAATATTCTTAATACGAGACATCAAATAAAAGTCACCTGCAAGGAAGGAGGAGATGGCGAATGTTCCTTTCCTCTGCACTCTCTAATCATGCGTAACATCCCTACAAGGGCAAGTAGTCATAGGACGAGGAGGGAACGGCTTTAAACTGGAAGGGGGAAGATTTAGATTAGACATTAGGAAAAAATTATTCACGATGAGGGTGGTGAGGGACTGGCACAGGTTGCCCAGGAAAGTCGTGGATGCGCCATCCCTGGAAGTGTTCAGGGCCAGGTTGGATAGAGCCTTGAGCATCCTGGTCTAGTGGGAGGTGTCCCTGCCTGTGGCAGGGGGGGTGGAATTGGATGGGCTTTAAGGTTCCTTCCAACCCAAACCATTCTATGATTCTGTGCTTCTGTGATGCTATGATTCTATTATTTTCTCTTTCCCTGGCTCTATAGCTCCTCTTAGCTCTCCACTCCCTTTAGCTTGTTCCCCCTCTGTGAAGAAGATGTACTGTGGAGGTGAGGAGGAGCTATCACCCTTCTTTTAGGCTGGCTATCAGAAAAAAGTTCTTCACAGAGCGAGTAATCAGGCATTGGAATGGCCTGCCCAGAAAGGTGGTGCATTCGCCATCCCTGGAGGTTTTTAAAATAAGACTGGATGTGGCACTTAGTGCCATGATCTAGTAATCATGATAGTGTTGGATTAAGGGTTGGGCTTGATGATCTTGGAGGTCTCTTCCAACCCAGATAATTCTATGATTCTATGATTCTTGCCCTGTTCAGCCCCAGAGACTTCTCTGCTTGTTGTAGGCTTTTCTCTCCTGATGAGTCCCCAGGCCCCAAGGGGAGGATGCACTTCCTGAAGCACTGTCTTGTGCAACTAATGCATGTGAAAGAACATGTCTCTAGCCTATGTAGTATGTAAATATTGCAAACTATAATGGTTTCATCCAAATTCATGTAGATGTCTTTAATTACGAAGGGGGAACTGTGTCAGTTTGTTGGCTTCTGGACTGGTAGATTTATGTGTCCTCTGCCTTCAAGTTGCACTGACTGTTTGGTGCACAGAAGCTGGCAGATTGGCAGAGGATGAGCAGGCAGATGGATACAGCAGCATTTGTGAAGAGCAGAGAACACAGCCTGGGACTGTGAGCACATGCATTAGCTTATTCGTCTGTGACACTAATTGGCCGTGGAAGTAGATAACTTGTACTGCTGATGAACCGTCCTCTGAATCTGTGCAATCACTGCTCTGTGGAGATGGATAGGAGAGCATTCATGCACAAAGAACTGTTCCAGGTGGTCCATAGGCAGGTTCAGATGTCAAGGCTCTTTCAGTGTTGTGTGGGGACACAGAATGGCCCTGAGAAATGGATCTTTTGGCAGATTCCAGAGCCTTGCAGCCATAAAAGCACACACCGGCGGATGCTGATGGCTGCTGTTTTTCAGGCAAGAAGGATCTGCTCTTTCCCACAAAGGCACAATGTTTGTTTTTCACATAAGCCCACGAGCAGTAGCTCGTAAGTGTGAGTCACTAGTACATAACAGACATAAAAACTCAGTCTGTTTAACAAGGAGGATAAAGACAACCCTCTGAAGGCCAACCCCCCCCAAGCTCACTTGATCTTCTGCACCTAATGGGTCACGCACGTGTCAGCAGCCACACATTACACAGCCCAACAGTTTACCTCTGCCCAGCAGCTGCTGCAAACAGAAAAACCTCATTGGCAGTGCTGCAAAGCCAGGGTAGCGGATGACATATTTTCTGAGTCAGGTGTCCTTCTTTCTGTGGTTCTTTCAATGTGGTCTTTGAACATCCCAAAAACTATGACTGTGAAATGCCAAACTTGGCAGGCACGAGGCAGGGAGGAGAGGTGGGGCTCCGTGCTCTGTAGAGAGGGACCTGAGGGCGAGGTAGAGGGCAGTGTGCTCTGCCCTACAGTACAGATACAGCCATTGTGTGCTTTGCTTCCTTGGCCACTGGCTGGGTAGCACCCTCTACTATTGGGTATGTAGGGCAAACTGAGTATGGGATAGGGTCAGTCCTGTGTTCTCCTTCCCCACGAGAGCTGGACCTGGACCTGGAAAGACACTCTCTGCCCAGTTCTTGCTGCTAGCTCACAGGCTTATGATGCTCCATCTTAAAACTCGTTATTTTGCCCCCTCTTTTCCTACTGAGAAGCTGTTTGAGACCATTACTCCTCTCACAGTGAGAGCCCTTCTTCTCATTTCGTATCCAATTTATTCCCATATCCAACTTGAGGCTACCTGCTCTAACACAAGCACTGTCTATAAATGTCATTGATTCCTCTCTTCTGGTGCTTATGCTCCCCCCTCTGCCCAGCTTAAATCTCAAATGTATTAGAGAAAGGAATCAGATCCCTTCGTTTTGCTAACCTCTGCAAGACATGCTCTCTTATCTCCTCTTTTCCCTTCCTCTGATTATCCGAACAGCACTTCTCTGTACCTGTTCCAGCAGGAATTCATGCTTGCTGAACACTGATAACCTGAATGATGCCCTAAAATCTCAGTGGAATTTTACCGGTGCCTGGTGTATATTTACTCATTGTTTCTAGAAAAACATGGCTTGCTACATGTAAGACTGTGTTTACCTTTTTCAGAACAACATCAGGCATGTGGCTTTTCCTCTTCTGTTGTTCATAGCGGATACATTTTATTTTAGAGCAGAAATTTTTTCAATCTCCCAGTGCAGATCCTTGCATTTTACACTGTTACATTTCACCCCCTGTCAGTTACTAGGGCACAACAATCATATACTCCTTCCTGTAGTAGTTCCTCTCTATTGAAAATGTCTCCCAACTTTGTAATTAGCAAATTTCATTACCCCACTCATCGTTTTTTTTCCGCAAGCTAACTAATGAAATTATTCAGTCAGACCACTTCCTCCAGTCCCAAAATTTTGCTGTCAGCCCCATCAGCAGTTTTCACCCCCAATACTAGATTCCTTTGGCATTTTATCACGTTAATCCTCATTGCCTCAAGTTTAACTAATAATTATCTAGGTAATACCAAATCAAATTCTTTACCAAAGTCCAGGTTGATAAGATTTATTAGTTTTCCTTTGTCTACAAATGCAAATGTATTATCAAAAAAAAATACTGGATTGGTCTACTTATAACATGTTCAGCTTGCACTTTAACCCATTTTCTGCTTCCCCGCATGTCTTTTGTTACTAGTGTCTAACATTTGCACTAAAAAGTCTATAGATTTCAGTGATGGAGATGATTCAGTCTTCAGGAGTGAAGGGTAAAGAGCTCTTGAGTTTTGCGGTGGTGTTGCATACAGTGATTTCCATATCCATGCCCTTTAGCCCCTTAACTGTGCTGCCTCTGCTCTCTGGGGTTACATATTCTTCCTTAGGGAAACTGAAGCAATATATTCCTTTAACTTTTAGGTTTCTGCCCTGCTATTATTTTTGGCGAGCCTTTCCTCTGTTTCCTTTGTAATCATGCAACTGAAGCCCTTTTGTTTTTGTTTTTCTTCCTTGTGCAGTTTGATTTGGTTTGATTTTTGAGCTGTACCTTTGGTTTTAGATGTTTGAAGTATAGTTTTCTCTGCATATCACTCCCTTTTCCTTTTTTTCGACTAGGCTTTCTGTGTATTCCTAAGATGTCCTGCACTGTCTGCATCACAGTTCACATCCTGCGTGGACACATGGAACTATGGGTAATATTCTGCCTTATGTTGTTTGATTTCTGTGGAGAGAAATAAGATTCAGGGAGCCTCTTCTGTCTTGTGACTACTTGGAAAGGTGGTGACCAGACAGCTTCACTCCTTGGCATCGCTATGAATGCAGGCTTCAGAGTTTAGGGAAAAAAGGATCTGAAACTGAGCCTTTTATTTTCTGTCAGGCCTTGTGGGCTGATTCCAGCAGGACTCAAACATTTAGTTTTCTCATCTGTGGAGCTATGGGTCAAGTTAAGGTTGGGGTAGGTCTGGAGTTTAGGAGGAGGGCTTCCAAGTTTAGCCCAGGTGTGCAAGAGGAGCCCATCTGCTGAGAGTGGCCACAGAAAGCATCCCCCAATTATAGGTAGTAAATAATAACCACTTATACTGAGGTAGCACATAATATCTCAAAGCAGCTCTTCCAGGATGTTAGGTACAAATAAATAATGACAGTTTATGTCCCTAAGAGCTGACAATCCAAATTACTTACAGCTTTACAGCTTCCACATGGAATTCTTGCAGTCTGCTTTTATTGACTCATGGGATCTAGAAAACAAATCAACAATGAAGTTTTTACTCCCTCGCTTTATTTATTTGACTTCTCTGCTGCAGATTCTGATTGGATTATATAGAAAGAACTTTTTTTTTTCACTTAAATTAGTTCTCCAAAAAGGTACTTAGCAGAAAATGAGACTGGATTTTTGCCCTATAGAAAGCTACGTCATTCCAAGTAATTTAGGGAATTCAAGCAGAACAGACTGAGAGGCCAATTGTAAACCATTTGTACTTTTTAGAGCTTTCTGTAATCCAATAGAGAAGATTTTCCAGGAGAAGCAACAGGACTATAACACAACTGAAAAATGCATTTGATGGAATAAAAACAATGCTGGTAACTTAGAGTTAATTTTCTGTAAAACAGATGTCAAACTCTAGGCAACAGACCTACAAAGGGTTTCCAGAATCCAAATATACCTACTCTGTAGGCAGCACAGACTGCAATGGGAAGAAAGGATGTAATTTGGAAATCATGAAGTGGATGCAGAATTGGTCATAATGTGCAGATACAAGTAGGAGATCCAGTAATGAGAATAGCTCAGTATCAGTATCCCACAAGGAAAGCTTATACAGAAAGATAGCTGTCAAATGATGAAACCCAGGTTTGCCTACAAAAATTATCAAGTGCTTTGGCTTAGTTTCCAAACTGATCTTGTTGTCATGATGCACCTGGAAACGGCATTTGACTGAGACAGCAAGCAGCTAAACGTGATAATAGGGATCTACAGCAGATGGAGAGATACTCATGTTGCCATAGAAACCATGCAGGAAAAGTGTGTAGGAGTAAAGCATGGCACAGAAAAGCTTCTAGGAGAAGGGTCTAGAGACTGAAGAACTGAATTCACTCAGCAGCTGTTAAGGTTAGTTGAAACATCAATAAAAACACATTATCTTATCAGGAAATTGGGAGTCGTGACAGAAAGGAGTCCTGATGGTGAGCCGCAGAACAGCTGAAGGCAGCAATGCCATATTGTGCTATAGAGTAGGGCAGAAAGAGACTTTAGAGAAAGGCTGGAGATGGCTATGAGACAGATGAAAAAGCTAGGAAGCTACTCGACAACCACAGCACATGCTTCCCTTGTGTCTGCTGAGCGTACTCTGGAGCTGGGCTGGTGGTAAGGCAATGCGCTTTCCTGGGTCTCCATTTCCCTCCCTGCAGTGAGTCCATACATGCTTGGGAGGTGACCCAGTCCAGCTTATTTGGTACCTGCTCACTTTCCCCATGCGGAGAACCTTTTGTAGGGTCCCACAGTTCCACAGGGCTGACTCCTCAGTGAAGGATTCACAGGTGGCTACATTTATTGAAGAAGTCAGGCCCTAGGGAGACGAATGTGTGTTCTTGAATTCCCCACGCAAAGGGTTTGCATAGGGGGCTGTCTGGAGGAAGTCTGTGTTTCACACTCTGTTGGGACAAGTTTCATGTGTGGAGAAGATCCCCTTGAGCACAGGGAGCAGAGTCACCTGGGGGCTGTTGAGGCGAGGCAGAAGCCGAGTCCTCCCATGGTGCAGAAGGACCAGGCAGAGGTGATGGGCATCAGCCCTCACCCTTTGTGCCAGATCAGCTTGCACATGCTGCAGCGGGCAGTGAGGCAGTTCCCTGAATGCTCTGCTTGCTCACAACTTGGAGGGAAAAGGGCAGGGAGGCTTCCATGTGGGAGTTGAGCAAGCAGAGGGCTGGCACTTGGGGAAGGCCCAAGACGCACATCAGCTGTCAGCAGCAGCTCCAGCACACTGCCAGGTTAAAACCATGCCTGCTTCCAGAAGCCCTGCTCCTGCGTGCTTGGCAACTGTGCAAGCATGGGCAAAGGGACTGAACTGAAGTGTTTGTTAGTGCTGTGGGTACAGAAGTGTCTCAGATTTGGGTCATGACACAACTATCTCCTGCTGCTGCTGGTGCGCAGCCTCTCTGGGACAGGCTTTAGTCTGTGCACGCAGTAGGAAGTCCCTACCACAACTGAGTGTAAGTGCTTTAACTATTCCCAGGCAATGGGGCTGCGTGGTGAGTAGAAGCATAGGCTGTTGAGGTTCTAAAAGATAAAAGGCAACGTGAGTGTCCTCACTGCAATACGCAGTGTGGAGAGGGATGGGGTTGCTGTGGACTCTGATCTCTTGTAATGACTGCAGAGCATTGCTTCTGCTATTTTGGCTGTCTTGTGGCTGCATGACGAGGATGACAGCTCCAGGCTGTGGCAAGCCTCTCTCCACCCAGAAGTATTAAAGAAAAATAGCTGTACACAGGCAGCAATTCCAAAGAAACTGCTCCGGAGGCAAATGCATGGTTCTTCAGTCCTGTTCTTCACTTAGCTCCCAGGACACGGCCCTTTCCTCAGAGAGTGCCTCACACAGAGGAAGCTACTGGGATTACGCTCCCAGCTTCCAGACTAAGCCTTCGCTGCTGCCCAATTTACATTTCCAGGTCTGGATCATGTTGGGGTGATGTAACACTGGAGCCTGGAGCACGACTCAATGCAAAGTCACACTGAGCGGAACTGGAAATGGTGTCAATGTGAGTGTGAAGGACACAAATGGGTTGCGGATGGGGAGGGAAACTTTGTAGGTATGGAGGTGCTGCCGTCTGTGAGCCTGATGCTTTCAGATGAATCTGCATCACAGGAGAACACGATGCATAGGGACTGATAAAGAAGAACAGGGAAATTAGGAAATAACTGGCACTGACTGAAAAGCCCAAATGAAAAAATATTTTGACTCATTAAGACTACAGAAGGATGGATGAATAACCAGTATATGCAAGCACCAAAGATCCTGCATGGCAAGCAAAGCAGTGTTTCATGTATATGTTAAGTGAAGTGCTGCAAAGCCACAGACCCAGTAACTCAGTGGTATCTGTAAAGTTCCAAAATCAAGACATTCTTTCAAATCATCTCTACAGTGTAAATTACTCTGGAGATTGAAATAATTTGTAGTACATTTACCTGACCTTACTGGCCATTTTCACCTACAGTCAGGGGACTATAGTCAGGTGCTCAGTATGTTGAAGAAGAAAGGCCATTCTTTTAACCAAAGTTCCTTTCTTGTTCTTGGTGTCACAGTATCTACAGTTTTAGGGGGCAGGTATTTTTATTCTTATTAAGAATAGGAAATTCTTTCATGTTAATTATCTAAAAGAGCCCAGAAAACATAAAATGTTTCCCAGACTATTAATAAACTCAAGTATCAGTTGCCTTGAGAAAGAATCTACTCTAATGATAACCATTGATTGTACAATTAACAAATGCAGTTGTGAACCATTATTAGCAACATTACTTCTCTCATCACTTTTCTCATTAGCCAGCAACTCCCTCATTTCAGCAATGATTATGAAATATCGCACTCCTCATGCGATAAAAGCCGGTTGCACTTTCCTTTCCCAGAATTTATGTCATTCCTCCGCACGCCTGTAGAGGATATAGTTCCCTCAGCAGAGAGGAGCAGCAATTGCTTATCTTCTGTGGATAAGCTACCAGAGGAAGACACAGATTTAAAACTATGTTAAACTTGGACTCATCCAAAGATACTTATTAGGTCAGGAAAGAAAAATCCTGTCTGACCAACAAGAGAGTGGTAGTGAAATTGTATCATAATTCCTATTTTAAATATTATTTTTTAGGCACATGTGGATGAAAAATTTGCTGGATTTTAGAGCTTTACTCTTTGAACATGGATAGATCTTGCTGCTCTGAAGAAATGGTACTGATCTGAAGAGATGCTAAGCATGTAGAGTTGGACTGTAAGCTTCAGAAGAAATCAGCAAGCGTAGTAGCGTAGTGCATGTTTTTGATCAGATCTTGGGCAATTTCCTAAAATTCTGGAGTGATAAGTTATGGCTTATTTGGTAAATTTGCTTTAACATAAGTTATAATAAAATACACTCCAGCTTGTAGCCATAATCAGACCTACAAGGATTTGATCTGACCAATGTTGGTAAAAATATGTTATCCTTTTCATGCTTTCCTCCTCCAGATCTGCAGCTGCTCCTGAGTTCTACCGAGAGGGAAAGCTCAGGTAGGCTGCAGGCCGGGCACTGCTCTGGGACCTCAGCACTCTCCCTCTGCCACGTTTGCAAGGGCCAGCTTGGGATTTTGGTTATTTTGACCCACTAAATTATAACCAGGGGAGGAGTCTGGGAGCAGTGAACCCAAACATAAGTTATAATTAATAGCAACTATATAACTAAAGATAAAGAGCAGCTTGAAGTGTAAACCCTCAGCAGATGTGGTTAAGCTGTTAGCCTTTCTATGCTGATAAGCATTTTGTCATTGCCATCTTACGGCAGCCTCTGGTACTGCGAGTACAACTCCTTTTAAGAGGAAAAAAGCAAATATGTGGGGGAAGAAAATCATAGAATGGTTTGGGTTGGAAGGGACCTCAAAGGTCATTCAGTTCTAAGCCCCCTGCTGTGTGCAAGGACATCTTCGACTGGATCAGGTTTCTCAAGTCTGAGTTTACTGCCCTGTGCTCATGGACCAAATGCTGAGGGGCTGCAGAAACAGGCAGCAAGGACTGCTGGATGTCTCTGGTGTTGGAGAAGGCCTGGGTGGAGGAACATCCTACTGACCACCTGTGATGGTTACGAAAGATCTAGCATGGGTGAAGCTATGACTCTGTTGGGACCGGTTTACCTCAAGCAGGGGGAAATAAAACACACATATGGAATTCTTGCCTGAGTTGCTTTTGCTTCAACTTTTCCCAGGAAAATTTCAGTGGAAAATTTCAGTGGTGTTAGCATGCATTATGACACCATGCAACTGTATTATATTTTTAATTAAAATGTCAAGTGATTGGTGGAGGAGGAACTGATATGTTTGGAGGGCAAGAGGAGTGCAGTTCTGGCCAGAATTCTCTTCGGTAGACAATGTGACTCTGCTGATCTGTTCGCCTGTGGTTCCACAGGAGAAAAATGCACCTCAAAAAATCCTTTTTTTCCTGCAATGACAAGCGTGCTTCTAAAAAGGCAGAAGGTGAGAGATTTTATGCCTGTGTAGTGTAATATATTATGTCTCTGTAAGAGAAATTATGGGTGTAGGTGCAACAGGTAGTCGTCACCTGGAGACTGTTAGTTGAGATTATGTGAGTGTGCACTTGGCAACAGGGGATGGATGGGCTGTTGTAAAGCCAGACTGAAGCTTATAAACATATTTTAAAGACGTGATGCTTGTAACGTGCTGTCCTCATTTGACGGGTAAAGGCAAAGATGTTTTGAATGTCACTGGGAAGGTGGAAACGTGCTAGCAGGATACGAGAAAGCCAGGGCAGAACCGACCCTAACACTGAGCCCTGGGGAACACCACTTGTCCCTGCTCATGTACAACAGAGATCAGATCATAGAATCATACAATGTCCTGAGTTGGAAGGGCCCCACAGGATCAGAGTCCAACTCCTATCCTTGCACAGGACAACCCCAACATTGGGTATCTGAGGGTGTTGTCCAAATACTTCTTCAATATTTTCAGGCTTGGTTCCATGACTGCTTCATTGGGGAGCTGTTCCAGTGCTCCATCACCTTCTGAGTGAAGAACATTTCCCTAGTGTCCGACCTAACCCTCCCCTTGCACATCTTCCTGCCATTCTCTCAGGTCCTGTCAATGGTCGCCAGAGAGAAGAGATCAGTGCCTGCTCCTCCTCCTTCCTTTGTGAGGGAGCTGTTGACTTACACGAGGTCTCCCGTCAGTCTCCCTCTCCTCCAGGATGGACAGATTGTAACATTAGCCACTCCGCATACAACTTCCCCTCTAAAGCCTTCAGGAACTTCATGTCCCTCCTCTGGATACTCACCAGTGGCTTTATATCCTTTCTACACTTCAGTGCCCAAAACTGCACACAGCACTCAAGGTGGGGCCACAACCACTGCGAAGTAGAATGGGACAATCGCGTCCCTTGACCAGCTGGCAATGCTGTGCTTGATGCACCTCAGGACATGGTTGGCCCTCTTGGGCGCGAGGGTATTTTTGGCTCAGGTTCAACTTGCCATCAACCAGAACCCCCAGGTCCCACCTGAGTTCTGAAACCTGGAGTCCTGTGTCCAGTTCTGGAATCCCCAATGTAAGAAGGATATGGAACTGTTGGAGCAGGTCCAGAGGAGGGCTGTGAAGACGATCAGAGGGATGGACAGGCTGAGAGAGTTCGGCTTGTTCAGCCTGGAGAAGAGAAGCCTCCGGGGAGACTTTAGAGCAGCCTTCCAGTACCTGAAGGAGCTACAGGAAGGCTGGGGAGGGACTTTTTACAACGGCAAGGAGTGACAGGATGAGGGGGAACGGCTTTAAACTGGAAGTGGGAAGATTTAAACTAGACGTTAGGAAGAAATTCAAATTTGAGGGTGGTGAGGTACTGGCACAGGTTGCCCCAGGAAGCTGTGGATCCCCCGTCCTTGGAAGTGTTCAAGGATAGGTTGGATGGGCCCTTGAGCAGCCTGGTCTGGTGGGAGGTGTCCCTGGCCGTGGTAGGGGGGTTGGAACCGAATGGGCTTTGAGGTCTCTTCCAATCCAAACCATTCTGTGATTCTATGACCCCGTTCCGCAGGGCTGCTCTCCACCCTCTCGCTCCCAACTCTGTACGTGTGTGCAGGGTTGCCATGACCCAGGTGCAAAACGCCGAAAAAATTCCTCTTTTTAGAGGGGAGGATGCTTGCGCCGCGAATTTACACCACTTCCAAAGCTTTACTGCCGCTTTAAGCGGGGAGCGTGGGCAGCGCTGCCCGCACTAAAGATGGCGGCGGCGGCGCTGACCCGGAAGGGGCGGTAGGTGAGGGGGCGGTAGGGCGGGTTTCCAGCCCCGCCGCGCCGTGCGGGGAGCCCGGCCCAGCCCAGCCCAGCTGGGGGTGTCGGCAGCCATCGCAGCCCGCATGGGGTGGGCGCGGCCGGGCCCCGCCTGAGCCGGGGGCGCGGAGGCGCGGCGCCATGCAGTGCGCGGACCCCTCGGCCGCCATGAAGGGGCCGGAGGGCGAGGGCAAGGCGGAGCCGCAGCCGGGGCAGAGCGGTGGGAAGGGCGGCCGGGGCGCCAAGGGCTGGCAGTACAGGTGGGCGCGGCGGAGGTGCGGGGCGCGGTGCCCCCGCGCGGGGCTCCCCCGGCTGCGGGGGGCACGGGCTCCTGCGCGGGAAGAATTTGCAACTCCGGGGGGTGCGGCCGCGGAGCGTGAGGGGCGTGGGCTCCGCCGTGGGACTCGCGGGGGGCACCGGCAGCTCCGCCGGGGGCATGGGGAACGCGGACTTCGCCGCCGGGGGCCGGGGAGGGGCGGCGAGGGGCACGCGGGGTGCAGGGGCACCGGCTTCTTCACGGGGTGTGCGGGCTTCGCCACCGTGAGGCTCGGGGGCACCGGCAGCTCCTCCGAGCGCGACCGCGGGCGCTCGGTGCCCTCCTGGTGAGGCAGCCGGTCCCTTTGATATAAGAAGTAGTTACTGTTGCTAGAAGTGGAATAGTTTGGTTTAAGCTAAAGTAGCGCTAAGGCTTGTTTAAGTAACTGTTT
Organism: Dromococcyx pavoninus; assembly: GCA_033558185.1. NCBI lineage: Eukaryota > Metazoa > Chordata > Aves > Cuculiformes > Neomorphidae > Dromococcyx > Dromococcyx pavoninus. The sequence goes on from JAUMJL010000786.1 coordinate 273,416, forward strand.
TTTTTGAAAGCTCATGTCTTGTTACCTATGATTGATGGAAACCATTCCCTCACCTGCCCAGCTCTGGGATGAAGGATGCTGCTTTCTGAAACTCCAGAACGAGTCTTGGAGAGTTTATTTGCCCGCATTTTTAGTATCAAGGTAGCCCCGTGCCTGTGTCTGCCCGGTCTGTCCAGGAGCTGCTTTGTTCCTGCTTTTTACCTTTTATTTTTCTCTCTCCAGGACCAGTTTAAAGACCAGTTCAGTGTTTCCAGCCGCTCGAGAAAGCTAAACTTTGTACCAAGTCATGTAGCTCGGTGTCTCCTTTAAGCGCTTACTGGTAGCATTAGATGCTTTCTGATAGCGAAGCTTCCTTTGGAGAGTCTTCATTTGAAGGAGAAGTGTGCAAACTTCACGTAACAGCAGCACCAGTCCAGGATGGGAGACCTTAAAAAGCAGAGATTCTGAAATCTCTCAAGCGACACCTTACAGAGCTGGCTATCAGTGTGTGAGTGGATGGAGCCCACACGGGGTTTCTTTCCTGCCTGGTTTATTTTAAGGTGGTAGAAGCCCCATCCCTGGAAACATTGAAGGTCAGGTTGGATGGGGCTTTGAGCAACCTGATAGAGCTGAAGATGTCCCTGCTCATTGCTAGGAGGTTGGATTGAATGACCTCTAAAGGTCCCTTCCAACCCAAACCATTCTATGATTTCTCAGGTATAGCAGATAGAGTGGAAGAGAACAGATAAAGCAGGAGAAGCTGAGCATTAGTTTGAAAGGGTTTCAGATTAAAATCCTTCCTTTGAACAGCCTGCCTGCCCGTTTGAGGGATTTGGGGGTTTTCATATACTTTTTTCCTGATCTGCTTTCTGTTTGAAAGAGTTTCTACTCGCACACTGATAGCAGACTCTCTAAGGCATCATTTGAGAGATTTTGGAATCCCTGATTTTTAGGTCTCTCATCCTTGACTGGTGGAGTTCTGCCATGTTGCTGTTGAAAGTACTGCTGTTATGTGAAGTTTGCACACTTCTCCTTCAAATGGAGACTCTCCAAAGCCGTTGTCTGCCAGCCCAGATGGACTGGCTTTCTGTTTCCTGTGTGCAGAGACAGGAAACCTGGAGCGTGGTACATTTGTGTGCGCGGTGCAGGATGGAGGGCCATCAGGTGGCTTAGACAAATGAGCACCCAGGCTGTGCAGGTGCTGGGTGTCCAGTGATTTTAATGGGGAGTGAACAGCTCAGTCGTTGCTGAGAATCTGTGTCATGTGTAATTTACCTTTCCAGTTACTGGTGCCAGAAAGAAAAGTGGTGATTTTGGAGCCGATATTTCAGGCTGTTAAATAGAGAAAGCTTGTGAGATTAATTTATTGTTTACCTTATCCGCTGTTTCCAGTTGCTTCTGCGCTTTCTTTTTTTTAAAATCTGGATTCCAGTATAACTGAATTGTTTAATGAAAATTGCTGTTAGTGTTGACTGAGCACTTACTGTCCATGTGTTTTACCTGTGAAACAGGAGTTATTTATGCAATCAAAATGGAAGTATTTTGTATTTTTATTTGGAATTGCAGGCAGTGGAAGGGGTGAGATATCTGATTTGCCTATACTCCTTTTTACTATGATATGTTTGGGGTGGTGGTCCCAGGTCAGTGCTATGCATTTAAAATTATCAGTCCAAGTATTTTGTTTCTTCTTTCAGTGCTGTGGCTTGCAAGGCAAAAGGTAAATTCATTGTCCAAGTGGACAGTTGGTGGCTTGAGAGCTGTAAATGGGAACTGTTGATGCTATTCCTTGCAGTTACCAACATGTGGTTTAATATGTTCTAATGCTCTGGTGCAAACTATGCTTTCTTTTGTTTCTAGGTCATTCAGACAGTTTAATGTACTAATTATATTATTGTGGACACTTGAGGTACATTGCTGTTAATCTCTGCTCTGCTGGGAATCGATTATTTACTCCTACATTCGTCTCTATATCTAATTACCCACAAAATACCACCTTTCCCTACTGCCTCCCTAGGAAGTTCTCCTGAATGGGATGCTGTAGCTTGGTTTTCATTTTGTGGATTACTTCTATTCTAAATTGTATTTGATGAAAGAAAGACCTTTCCAATAATAAATCAGTGTCTAAAATAAGTGGTTTAGAAACAGATTTGCTGGGAGCACAGAGTGCGATGCGTGTCACACAACAAAGTATGGTCCTGAAGTACTTGCTCATCATAGGCTGCATCTGGTGCAGAAGTTCAGCTTTGTGTTTGGTGAAGCATCTTGTCAAAACAGCTGTAGCTTAGTTGTCAGACAAATGGGTTGAGAGGTATCTGATACTTCAATATTCCAAATGGGTAATTGTGATTATGAAAGAAGGTCTCCAGCACTGCTGGAACTAGAAATAATGAAAACTGAATCTCTCGGAAGTGAAAAGTCACACATCCTTTGGGTGAAGTGCATGTCTAGAAAATAAAAAAAATGAAACAAAGTCTAAGTTTATATTTTTGTAAGGGAATAATAGGGATATTTTTAAATAGCTGACATGGAGTTAGACCAAACATTTATCACAGTGGAGATGAAGCAATCAAAGGCTGCCAGATGGTTCTGATGATGTGGAGATGGAGCTGAATCTCTTTGCAGACTTTCTGTTTGTAGCCTGTGTATGTGAGTTCAGGCAACCACTACAGCAGTGACTCCCTTGCAACTTCTAATGTCTCAGTTTCTTCAGAAGACAGGAAGATAGGTTTTTTTTTTTTTCCTTTGGCTTAATAGAAGTTCAGAGTTCTTGAGAAACTGCTCTTCTGGACATCTGTCAGGAAATTATCTTGTTTACTTATGAATATATGATCAGAGTCAGAGTGTGTCTGAGAGCAACCAACCTTTGGCTGCGTTTTCCCGACTAGGGTCAGGAATAGCATTACTGTTAACTTGCAATGAAGCAGATAAAGGGTGCTGCGTGCTAAACTCCTTATTTTCATTTAGAGAAACAGTTACTGTGAGGTGAAGCTTCTGAATAACAGAATTATCGGAAGATTACTTGATAAAGTAATTTGAGATTATAATGTTTTCTAAACAGCTGCTTTATTTTCAGCAATAACCAAGCTAGGAAGCAAGTGTAGCATTGCCCATATAAAGAATTATTTGCATTCAGCAATTCTGCTTTTTCTTATCAGCATCTTAATTTGTTTTGGGTTTTTTTTGCCTTGCTCTAGGTTAAGTGAACAGAGTCATTTCAAAGCAGTGAGAGAAAGGAGACAGCTTTGGCAGGCACTTCTGTGACACGTGAATCATAGTCATTCAAATGACATAAAAAATTTCACAACTAGAAAGCAGAATCTCTGTTTATGAGCTAGAGAGCTGGTCAGAATCAGTGCCAGAGAAGTGTAACAGGTTATTTCAGCCTGGCTTGAGGGGCTTCCAAGTAATTTTGAGAGAAATGACTTGCAATAACTGGTTCTCATTTATCTACAGAATTAAAAGTTCAAAGCACTGTGGTTGACTAGAGAAACAAGATTGGCTTCCCCAGTTGAAGACATGTTAATGTGTCATCCTTTTATGTTTTTCTTAGTGGTTCTGCTCTCAAAAACGCAAATCAATTCAGCTGCTACTAAAAGGATTCCCAGCATTTCTTCCCTGGCTGGTAGAAATACATATAAAATGTTCATGAATTTCCCAAATGGTTGCTGATTTTTAACCTTACAAGTTATATTTAAAACCCTGTTTCCTTTTAGGTTCCACCTGTATTTTTGTCTTTTGCTGCCTTTGCTCCTTATTTCTGAAATGGTTTTAGCATCTGCTCATTATGGATTTAGCCATATATATATTTATAAAATGCTATAGGTTACGTCTTTTTTAAGGAAGCAAGTTAACCTTTGTTAGCCATTTCTTGAAAGTTAACTAAAGTGCTGCAAGGTTATAGGAAAACACTTGGATGAAGGGATCTTCTAAGAAAAGGCGCCAACTTGCTGGACTAATATTCCTTTTTTTTTTTCTGCTGGGTGGCAGTGGCGGGTAGGAGGGTTCTGTATGGTGGGTAGTTTCTGCTTGTCATTAGGGTATCAACTGCAGTCAGAGTCCCTTGCAGAATTACCTCATGTAGCTTTGGGTGGAGTAGGAAAGGCTGAGAATAAGCAAACAGAAATGCAGAGAAATGACAGAGAGAGGGTTTTAGCAAAAAGAATAGCATTTGATACCAAAAAATTATGATAGGTAACAAATTTAAAGCAACTGAAATGCTTACCTGTCTTAAGAACTTAGAATCAGAATGTCCTGAGTTGGATGGGACCCACAAGGATCATTGAGTCCAGCTCCAGTCCCTGCATAGGACAACCCCAACATTCACACCGTGTGGCTTTGTTTATTTTGCAGTTGACACTGTGCAAGCACTCTTCGTAAATACTAAAAACAGTAAGTAAACCAATAAGTAAACAATTAGTGACCATAATTCAGTCTGTGTTTGAGCAGGTCAGTATGTGATAACATAATAAACCTCACGGTATCACAGTATCACAAGGTTGGAAAAGACCTTTGAGATCGAGTCCAGCCTGTGACCCAACACCAACATCTACTCGTCATCTAAACCATGGCACTAAGTGCCCCATCCAGTCTGCTTTTAAACACCTCCAGGGACAATGACTCCACCACCTCCCTGAGCAGTGCATTCCATTGGCCAATCACCCTTTCAGTGAAAAATATTTTCCTAATATCAAGCCTAAACCGCCCCTGACGAAGCTTGAGACCATGTCCTCTTGTTCTGTCACTGATCACCTGAGAGAAGAGACCAACCCCTGCCTGCCTACAACCTCCTTTTAGGTAGTTGTAGAGAGCAATAAGGTCTCCCCTGAGCCTCCCCTTCTCCAGGCTATACAACCCCAGCTCCCTCAGTCGCTCTTCACAGGGCTTGTGTTCCAGCCCCTTCACCATCTTTGTTGCTCTTCTCTGGACACACTCCAGGATCTTGACATCTCCCTTAAACTGAGGGGCCCAGAACTGGACACAATACTCAAGGTGCGGCCTGACCAGTGCCGAGTATAAGGAGATGATAACTTCTCTAGTCCTGCTGGCCACACTGTTCCTGATGCAGGCCAGGATACCATTGGCCTCTTGGCTACTTGGGCACACTGCTGGCTCATGTTGAGTTTCCTGTCTACCAGCACTCCCAAGTCCCTTTCCACTTTACTCTCCAGCCACTCTCTCCCCAGCCTATAGCTCTGCATGGGGTTGTTGTGTCCAAAGTGTAGAACTCGGCAGTTGGACTTGTTAAACTTCATCCCATTGGAATCAGCCCATGTCTCCAGTCTGCCAGGGTCCCTCTGTAGGGCCCTCCTACCCTCCAGCAGATCGATACTTCTTCACAGCTTGGTATCGTCTGTGAACTTGCTAGTGATGGACTCAATTCCCCTCATCCAGATCATCAACAAAGATATTAAACAGGACCGAGCCCAATACCGACCCCTGGGGGACACCACTAGTGACCGGCTGCCAACTGGATGAGCTGAAGCACAGGAATATATTTTAGTTCTGAATTTTGAGATGATCAGGAACTCTTCTTCATAATGTGATCCCATAGCAAATGCTTATTTCTGAGTTTGATCCCAGTTAACTTGGATAATCCTTTGTGCCTCAACCACGTGGAAGCACAATGTGTGAGGCTGAGCTAGACCGTGGAAGTGTTTGATTTCTATTTGCGCTCTCTCACAAAAAGGGTCTAATTAGTAGTAATAAAGGGAAGCGTCTTGAAGCTGATACAATCTTATTGAGTGGATGTTGATAAGGATCCCTTTTATTGATGGTGGCATTGATGTCAGTCTTGGTTGCAAGAGAACATAAACAGTTTTTCTAGTTTCTGTGTATTTTTAGTCACATTCTGAGAATGTTTGATCTCGGGAGCATAAATTTCAATTGTTTGGTCTTTAAAGCTGAAACCAACTTGGTAGAAACAGATACAGGATGTGACAGCGGCACAGTGTTTAATGATGCTTCATGTTGCTGGTCCTCCATTCTTACCTCTGAACTTAACATTTCTTATTGTACGATTAATGTAAACATCGAATTCTTGCTTGGGCTGCAATAGTGTGTGTTAGCTGACCTAATTAGCTCTGGACTCCTGAGAGCAGGCCAGAATTTAAGTTAGAATTCCCTACCACTTGATAAGTAGAAGAAAAGAAACCTCCCAAGTCTTTGTGTAACTGTGTAACTGTCATCCTAGGACACTTCTCTCTAGTGCTGGGACTCCCAGTACTTCCTTTTTGTTACCCATCTCCCTTGTTTTGGGTTTTCTCTCTGCAGTGCTTGAAACAAAATTCTTCAGGATCCTACATAGTTGATGATTGTAAACCCCTTCCTTCCTCGTTGTGTGCAACCACAGGGGGAGAGAGAGACAGTAATTTTGTGCTGTTACCTAGGAGGTCTGGCGGGGGCCGTGCCTGCTTTACTTTCTCCTCCTCTTACAGCCCACCCCACTTCCTTGGTTTCCTGCTGTCAGAAGAACCTGCCAGCTTTATGGCATGGAGGCACCGATCACCGATGAGGATGGGGTTTCTGCTGCCCCTGCCATTAGGCTTCTGCTGGCAGCTTTTGGGTTGGCTGGCAGCTCTGATGTCAACCTTGTGTCAAACTGTGCCCTGATCTTCCTTGCTTCTGTTTCTGGTGGTCTGTGGGGATGCCTCACTGCTGCGTGGCCTTCAGAAAGCCCTAACTGCTCACTTTCTAGCTTGTTACTGGGCTTTTGATGTGTGTTGAACTGGATACTGAAAAAGTTTCTCAAGTGGTTGCTGTGAAATTCAGAATTTAGTTTTGCAATTTTCCGTGTTAAATTTCTTTTCGTTATTAAAAATCAAATTAGGATGTCTGTCACGTATTTGGAAGCAAACAGCTGAAAAACCTGATGCCTGAGTTTGTTTATCCTTATTTCAGTCTTTGCTTAAGGAATTTACTATATTCATAACACCACTTAAGAAATGCTGCACTTAGCATGGTTTGCTCATTAGAATAGACAAGATGTTTAAAATGGTCAGCTGATTATATCCACCTCAGGATCCATTTTGTATTATTAAAATGTTACGGTCATCTTTTATCAAGCTGATTTTACCACTTGATGAAGCCCAAAGTACTTCTCAGAATAGCCATTCATGTTCACACATGTATTTGTGGCCTGGAAGAATGAGGTTGGAGCAGATGGAAGCTCGGATGTGTTGTAAATTGAGGGAAGTAAATCAGTGTGTGGGGGTAATAAGTGGCTAGAGCTGGGGAAACAGGTTTGGGTGATTTGAAAAGGAGCTTCATGGTAGCTGATGTTCTACTAGGGATCCTGAACCAGATCAGTTAGGTCTGGGTTCCTTCCTCTAGCCCTGTGTCCCTTTCTGACTTTGTGGAGCATCCCTGTGTTGAGTGGGCAAGTTGTAAAACTCGCTGAGGCAGGAGCAACAAATGTGGGAGTTATTTCTGGCATAGCAGGATATTTGTGTTAATACTGAAATATTAATTCAGAGTTCAAATTAAGCACAACTAAAAAAAGCACAAACTTTTGAAGAGTTTCTAAATCTCAAATAATTTGTGCTTTCCATGGAATAGATTTCTGCAGGACGTAATGGCTGTTACAAATGTCGATCCTTCTTTACCTGCAGGGGGTATTTTCCAACTTCACTTTTTCTAAAGTAATTGTGTAGCAGCAAGTTAATTAAAATCACCTGCAACACTAACAGCTTTCTCTGCCACACACATTCTCTCCCCAGAGGAAAGGTGACAACTAAACTGCATGTGGCTGACCTAATCATGTTGCTTAGTGCAACAGCAGAAAGTGCCAGCTGCTGCTGTTCGGTTATCCTGGGCAGGTTCTTGTACTGTACTTGTTGTACCGTGAAAATTAAGGTGTGTGCGCAAGGACCCCAGTTTACGAAAGGATGTTGCCTTGACATGCACTCTGCTGGTACTGATGAATTCTTCTTGTAGGAGATCATTGCCTGCGGGTAATGCTGCCGGACAACTTTCTTTTTAGGCTGCTTGCAAAGCTTGTACCATTTCAGATTTTCTGTGCTTTGTGTCTAGTTCTGACACGGGAGGAAAGGGAAGGCTGAAGTAGGGTAGGAGAAATTCTGTTTCTTTGTGTGTGTGAAGCTGGCAATCTTACATTTGATGTTGCTGCTTTGGAGAGGAATGTCAGTCTCAAGGGGGGAGGCTTTTTGCTGTGAGTATGCTTTATGCTGTGGAAATGCCTGAGTTTTAGATGAGGCTGGAAGTCTTTAAAATCTTGATTTATGTTCAGGCATTGACAGATCGGTTTCCTGAAGAGCCCAGTTTGCTTTGGGATGTTGTTTTCTTTAGTTGCAGTGGAGATGTAACAGAAAGCATGAGATCTGCTGGGCAGGGCTGCAGGATCCTGTGTTAAGGAGCTGATTTCTGACCATGGCTCTGACTTCCTTTGTGGTAACAGTCATTGTTTAAACTTCTTTTCCCTTGTAATCACTAACTGCATGTTCCTCTTTTTCTTAGGGGCCCTGTTCAGAACAGTTGGCTCTGATTTTTGTAAAACTTTTGCAGGGTCACAGCTGCAGCTGAAATCAGCAGAAGCTGTGATTTGAATGTAGCAATAAAACAGAATAAAAATTGGGCCACAGCTGTCTCAGACTCGGAGAGGCTGAAAATTCATTGCACTTCAGTTCCCTATACGTAAAATAGGATAATGATATCCTTGTCCTTTTATTGACCGATACATGACTCCTTCGTAAATGTAGATGACAAGCACAAGAGAAGAAAACCATAAGGCAAGTCTTTATTAGTGCATCAGTGTCAAATTAATTATGCCTGGTGCTCACTGCACAATGAAAAAGAGCAGTTTTGAATAATTCCTTGTCTGGGAATCACTGTCCGCGTAAAGCACTGAGCAAGAAAGTAGCCCTGTTCTTTTTATGTATTGTCATAATCGTAGGTGATTAAGTTAACACTTGTACTTTCTTAATTACTGTTTAAACTTTCTGAGTGCCTTATGCGTCAGGTTTAATGTAGAAGTATTCTTGTTGAATTTCTCTGTATCCAGGAATTACAGAGTAATTTGTGTTGGGAGGGACCTCTGGGAAATCTCTAGTCCAGCCTCCTGCTTAAAGTAGGACCAACTTCAAAGCTAGAATTCATCGTTCAGGGCCAAGGATGGAGATGCCACAGCCTTTTAGATCATAAGGTTGAAAGTTTGAAGCTGAAAGAGGATGTATATAGGTTAGATACGAGGAAGAAATGTTTTCCTGTGAGTGTGGTGAGGCACTGGAGAGCTTGCCCAGAGAAGCTGTGGATGTCCCATCCCTGCAGGTGTTCAAGGCCAGGCTGGATGAGGCTATGAGCAACCTGATCTAGTGGAAAGTGCCCCTGCCCGTGGCAGGAGGTTTGGAACTGGATGATCTTTAAGGTCCCTTCCAACCCAAACTGTTCTATGATTCTACGATAATCACAAATACATCTTTAAACTGGCAGGGCATATTTTTATATTTCTGATAAGAGCTACTAGACTAGAAGCATCCAGCCTTGGGATGGAATGTGTAGCAAGCTAAACCACTTCAACTGTGCTTGAAGTAACTCAGTGATGCAGAGATTTGCTCCCTCTGTTTCTGGGAACTGTGCTTTCTGAGGTGTTGTAGGTAGCAGAGAATCCAAAATTGCCAAGATGCTCATCCATCAGTGTGTCTGCCTTGCTTGTGTTATGCCAGTACTGTTTGCTGAGCAGAGGAGCTTTAATTTGACTGCTGGAGCTTTCTGAAACTAGACTTCAAGGGAAAGTTTTGTGTTTTGGTAACAATAACACATGAAACTATGCATTATTGTGAGCTACTGCAAACTGGTAGTGTAAGTGGTAGCTAAGCTGCAGGCAACAATTGTTCTCAAGTGGAGAGTTCAGACTTTTCAAAATGCCTGGGTTTTGTATGCTTGTCTCTAAAAGGCTGTTGGCTAAATCTCCAGTTGTTTTTCCAGTGATAGCTGGAGTGGTAGTTGTTAGTGCAGAAAAATCTGCAGGGTTGGCTACTGGCTCTTGGGTCCAGCAAATCCGCAAATAAAAGATATGTGAGTGGAGTTCTTGCTGACTGGCACTGTTCATGTACGTGCAGGAGAAATTGCTTAGCTGAAACTCACTGCATTTTTTTTCCAGGCAGAAGTATTTTGAGAACTAAAAAGCTCTCTAAATGATAAAGCAGTTAAATAATCAGCTTTGCAGTGGTCCAGTGAGAGCAGTGTTTTGCTACTTTTTAATTATCTCTTTCCCTTTACCCTGCAAAAGTGTTACAGTGCAGTTTCATTTGTGTGTAATTGACCTATGGCATTAGTGCACTGTTATGATCCTGATATCTTTCTGTCCTTTTCTTTGTGCTTTGCTAGTTTTTGATCCACCGTCTCTTTCACCAGGGTTTTGCATCTTGCTGTGAGCTCAGTAGAAAGGAGCCTCTTCCCTTGGCCAGGGCCTGAAGGCACTGTCTTAACAGTGGTGGTGGCTGCTGTGGAGGCTGGATCCCAATTCAGGAGCCCTCTTCAACATTTATGTGGGCTCCATGCTCCTCGTTGTCCTTCCTGCTGGAAGCAAATCCACATATACTCAGCTATTACTTGAAGCCAAGCCTTATGCAAGTCTGTTGGGAAGCCTTTGACTGCTCTTCAAGCAGCTGTTGGGTCTTCAGAGACCTGGCTGCTCCAGGTATCCCACACAGTGTTGTCTGGGCCTCAGCAAAATGACAGTCATCAGAAGGGCAGTCTTAGAAGCTTTCTGTAATCGCTTTCCAGATGGGGTGTAATTTTGTGCCACTGCTCATGGTGGTTTGTTTGTTTTGGGCTTTTGAGGAGAGCTGCACTGTGAGGGGGATGAAAAAAGGGTGAGACAGGCCTTCTGCATCCGTGTTTTGTCTTGGAGAAAATGTTGGCCCAGTGCTTGTCAGGTGTAAACCTGGGTGTCTTGGCTGAAGCTCCTGAAGGATGTCATTCTGGTGCTGGTGTTCATCAGCATCTGTGTTCAGGAGTTGGGTGTTGCACGTAAACAGGATATGGGGGAGAATCTGGCCTGACTATCATGATCTCATTCCTCCCCCAGGACAGGAGACCAGCCTACAAGGCACTGACAGCTGCTGCAACTTGAGGCGTACTAGGAAGGCATAAATAAAACTGAAAAAGAGGAAATAAACTGGCAATTACCTTTTGTGACTGTTTTGTTCCTATTGTATTTTAGTAGCGTGTGGACACGTAGAAATCTGGCTTGTGGTAAAAATCTTTGAAGTTGGGGATATTCAAACCAGATATTAGGAAGAATTTCTTTACCGAAAGGTGGTCAGGCATTGGAACAGTTGCCCAGGGAGGTGGTTGAATCACCATCCCTGGAGGTATTTAAAAAATGGATAGATGAGTTTTTGAGGGACATGGTTTAGCAGATGATGGGTGTGGTTGGACTCGGTGATCTCAAAGGTCTTTTCCAACCAGAAGATTTTATGATAGTTTTCTGGAAAGAGTATGACCTGATTTGTAATTTTGCGTAAGCTTCAGTCATTTGCTTACAGGGACAGTTTCAGTCTGTCTCACAGTATTTATAAACTGAAGTGTGAGAAATGGGCAGCCAAGTGCAGTGGTGTGCAGCCTATGGGGGAAAAAAGAAAACCACAATAGATTTGGGGGTGATGGTAAATGTGCTGGTCCAGAGTTCAGATGTTGTATCATGAGTTCCCACATATTTTTTTCCTGAAGAGTGGTTTGCAAGGTACCCTCACTTAAAGTAGTCCAGCAAAAGTTAAAATGAAATTTTGTTAGATCTTCAAGGCTCTGCCAGGTCTGTTGCAATGCTTAAAACATGAATTTCTACATAAATAAAGGCTTTAGGGGCTGTTGACTCATCCTTGCTGAGCTGTTGCTGTTCTTTTGGCCATCTGAGACTGTTGTCAGCGCTCTGAATAGCAACAACAGCATTTTGGTTATGACAAGATATGTGTACCCGTAGGTGCATGTGGCCAGCAGCATGAATGGAAAGGTTTTCCTAAAGTGAGGAAGTATCCTGGTGTGGCCAGGCCTCGCTGTCAAAATTGAGATCAGTTGTTCAGTGGTTTGAGTCAAATGCACTTCTGAAATCTGTTTTCTAGAAGTCAGAAACGCCAAAGTGGGAGAGCTGTGGGGGCTTCTCAAGTACACAGTTGACTTTGAAACTGCAGTAAAACCTGTTTTAGAAACAGTGCTAGAAAATATTATTTCTATTTTTTCTAACTTTGATTATCTGTAAGCAGAGGCAATGCCTGAACCTCAACTTCTTGTTCTAAAAATGTACCGTCTTAAGAGCTTTCTGAAAGCTCTTCAGAGCTTTGCTTTTAATTCCATACAAGTGAAATATTATCTGGGGTTTTGTGTTATTTTTTTTTCCTTTTACAATCTTAACTGCCTTACTTTAGCAATAAGAAATATTTTATGTTTTTAACTCTTGCTGTGGAGGCAGTTATCTGAAAATCATTGAAAAAATGCTCTGGTTGTAATTCTGTGGCCTTGTTCTTCATAAATAATAATGAGAATATTTTTCTGTATCCGTTGGAAAGCACTAGTGCTTACCCAGAAGAAGATAAGGAGGCAAAGTGTTGTTCTATAATGGGTTTTTCCAATTATGGGATCAACTTTTTGTGAATTGCAATTTCCAGACTGGATTTAATTTTTTTGTAGTATATAAAATTGTTAATTATTTAAAAATAAGCCTTAGTTCAAATGTTGAAAATTCCCTGGCCCACACAGTGTAGGAAATTGTGCTGGGAGGGTGTGATTAGTGCCTGTAAGGTCTGTGCTTTTACTCTTTCATTTGCTTACTTGTTTGCTTCTTGGCCCTTACATGGTCAAGGGATATGTTTTAAAGTATTGGCCAAGTTTCTCATACCCTTCAGGCAGGCTAATCCATTACTTGCATGTGTGCTGAAAGTTTGTGAAGCTTCTGGCAAGGTGAAACCTAAATATAGTCTTTTGGGTTTGTGCAGTTCTATTGCAGATGTATGAATACAGTTAATGAAAGTAATTTAATCAATATTGTCCAATCTGGGGGAAAATCAAAAGACAAGAGGTGGCTTATTTAGCAGGGACCTCTGTTTATGCTCTGTCTCTTTGGATTTTGGCTCCTCTAATGTTTTCTTGTCTCCTAAAAAGCAATCCTCAGCTCTGTCTCATCCCTGGCAGTCAACATGCAGCATTTCTCCTCTACTGCAGGTGTTAATCCATAAAGGAATCCCCCTCTGCATCTGACTGTCCTGTACCTTGGAATCTGCACCAGCCACTGCTGCTGCTGGTTGGGCTCTTCTACACCAAGGTTTGGCCATCAGTGCTCAGTACATTTCTCTGGTCTTGTACAGGTGGATCAGGTCTTTTGACTTGCGAGTGGGAGATGCCTGCTAAACATACTCCTGAGCTTTACACTGTACACTGAGGTACAGCTCTTGTCAATCCCCTGTGTACCAAGTTAGGGTTTCTGAAGCACGGCTGTGCACTGTGCTTTAGCATCATGCACTTGCACTCGTGTTCGTTTGCTGCAGCACTCACCTTGCAGAGTGGTGGTGTCCACAGTGATGGAGATGATGGGCTTGCTTGTCCACAGTTACTTTCTCAGACTTCTCAGGGGACCTATTTTCAAAGCTTTTCAGTTAAACCATCACCTTTCAGGACTACCAAAGCTTGAGATAAGAATTATTGAAGAGGAGGCATTTGGAGAAGTTTGGGTCTAGTCAAAGAAAAGATCCAAGTGGTGAGGAATATGTGGGTGAAGGAGTACTCAAGAGCTTATTAGATGTGAAAGAACCTCACGGAGAGGACTGCATTCCCTTCCACAGCTCACATTTTTTTGTTTATGTTTTTATCCTAAAATTGACAAGGTCAGTTGTCCTATCTGTCACACTAAGTCGTTGAATTTTAATCAAACAGTGTAATTGACCCTTGTCGGATGAATGGCCTTCCAAGGCCATGCATGGAATCATAGAATGGCTTGGGTTGGAAGGGGCCTTAAAGATCATCCAGTTCCATCCCCCCTGCCACAGGCAGGGACACTTCCCACCAGTCCATGCTGCTCAAGGCCCCAACCTGACCTTGAATGCTTCCAGGGAGGAGGCAACCACAGCTTTCCTAGGCTACTCTCAATCGCATCGTCCCCCATGCTGTATTGATACTGGGGGTTGCCCCGACCCAGGTGTAGGACCTTGCACTTTGGCCTTGTTGAACCTCTTGAGAATCCTGCCATATTCATTGCAGACTGAAGTTACTTTTCTGATTTTTCTCGGGCTGTGTTAAAACACACCTGGGATTTCAGCAAGGAAGGAACGGGAGAGCACAGCAGCTCTTGCCTGAGCATGCAGAGCTCTGTATGATGTCAAATCAAAAAGCAAGGGTGAAGTTTGTATTCACTAAAACTGAAAAACAATTAGCAGTGATGAGGGGCAATTTTCAGATGATTAAAAACCAAGCTCATACATTTTTATGACTATGGAATCTCTTAATTTTCAGCTAAATTAAGACAGCGAGAAAGTCTGAACTGCACTTCCCCTGTATTCCAATAATAACAAATGAGAGGCGTCTGCAGAGGATGAGTTTGGCTATGTCTCCTTTAGCATTTTAGTGCAGTTAAAACATATGGTAGCCTGAATACCCTCTGCTCTCCTCAGCTTTATTTTTGTCTGTGGTACCACTTAATGAGCTATTAGAAATTAAATTCCTAGATAGTCCCGCTGGCTGCTCTCTATTGCAGGATGTTACTGTAATACTGATTGCTGCAGTAATAGCTAGAACACATTTTTTGTTTTAAATGTGACATTAAAAATTGTGAACTTATTTTTTCTTCAAAAATACACATTCTTGCATCTCTTCTTTGAATAGTACTGCTGAATGGCAATGGTTTACTGAGGTTATCTTCATTAGTAGTGTCCTAAATAGCTTTGTTTAGGGTGAAACCTAGTGTAACTTGTATTTATTGAGTTGTTTGGTATCTAACTATTCTGGTGATACTGACACTGTTTATAAATGATCTGTAGACTTTGAAATTTAACCCAATACTTGGTCTGACTGTTGCAACCAAAATCCACTAATTGAAGATGTTCCCTTGGCTCTAGTAGTCCTATTTTTTCCCCACTTTTCCACTGTTGCTGATACGGAGGTGTTTTGACCTCTTGACAACAAGACAGGCTGCTGCTCCAATGGACTGTGAATAATTTTCATTTAATCTTCAACATACTGCATGCTACAGAAATTAAAATTTCAAAATTAAAAATATATGGCTTAAATACAAATTTCTTTTAAAAAGCGCGTAGTGTCTGATATTTGGGTCATTGTTTCAATTCCTCGTTGGAATAACTGGGACTTTTTTCTCCTGCTGGTCCCGAACTGTCTATCAATAGTGTGTTCTTCAATGTAGGATTGTGCCCTGCTGTAAAAGGTGAGGACATTGCAGTGGCATTTCTAGAATTAAGGGAATGTACAGTATAAAGCAGGTCTCTAAACGGTGGCTTTAAGATGATTGGTTTGTAACCATGAGACTTCTAAGCCTTATTTAGTACAATTTTCAGAAGTGGCAATATATTTTGCCTGTAGTGATATTAAGCCTCTGTGCCGAATGCCCTCGATCGATTTTCGTCTTTGGTGGATGTTGCAAGCTGAGGCTTTGAAACTACCCGATTTTCCTGCCAGGCCAGAGGAGGATAAGTTTCGACTCCTGTTTTACATTTCAGAATATCTTGATGTGACCTGCACCCACGCGTTGTGTTCTCTAGAACATCTACTCAAGAGTGTGCCTGTTAGCATAGTCGGGAAGGGTTCTGGGCATCAAGGGTAAATCAGACAACGTTGGTGTGGGAGTACCTATGGACAGGTTTTGGTTGGTGATTGTGCTCAAGATTCTCTTGATAAGCTAGGGAAAGATAATTTTGTTCAGGAGTCCAAACATACAGAGCTTGCTTAGAAGAGAGAGCAGGAACCAGAAGCAGCGTGGATACTAATTCTTTAATTATCCCAAACGAGTACAAATGTGTCCAGAAGTGCCTGCTGAAAAAACCCCAAGTACTGATGAAACTAATTATGTCTTGAAATTATTTGGAGTTCAGTAAATCCGGTTAAACTGTCTTTTGAAATTATTTTGGAAACGAGGCTGGAAAATCTGTTGAGTGTTGGTGGTTTTATTAAAGTGGTTCTAAAAATGAAGATGAAAATTCATTTACTGGGAATAGATAATGATGATCAAAAGCTGGGAAGATCTAAAATCTGTATATTTTTTTCTGATTGCTTTTCTCTCTTTTTTTTAATAGTGATCACATGGAAAATATTTATGGTTACTTAATGAAATATACCAATCTTGTCACTGGTTGGCAATATCGGTGAGTCTTTTATGGTGCTTTCTTAGTACTGTTGGTTTTCGCAGCATCTAAATTAATGTTTCAGATTTTTTTAAATAATAATTGGATTTACTTTTTTTCTGTTAGTCTAACTTTATGGAATAATCTTATGCTTTTCTAAATATGGAGTATGCTAATGTGTAGATAGATAATATTTGTATTAAAGCATGAATATCCAAAAAAAGCATGGGAAGTATGAAGCATTTAACTCGTGGTGGCTTGTAACTATGCTTGTATGTGTAAAAAGCATGTACACACTTTTTTTTCTTCTTTTCCATTAAAAATATTGTCTTTGCTTTCTATGCTGAGTCTTCAGCTTTGTGCCAAGTCATGCCATTGGTTTGGGTTTTTTTTAAATACTTAAGACTTTTTTTACTGAAAATTCAAACTCAAGCAAACTTTTCCCTTTAGTTCTCCAGGATGTCTGTTGCCCTTGGAATAAGTTGCCTTTCTTTGACAGGTCAAACTTTCTGTTCAAGCTTCCTGCTTGTTGCTGTTCCTAGAGCAGCACAGCACAACCAAATTCATATTAGACAGACAAATCCTCAGTGTACCACGCTGGCCAAATTTCTGTGCTGCCACTGACATGCAGTGACATGTGTCAATACATTTAGCATTAAACTCATTTGAATAGTTGAAGCATCCTGTCCGCTGTAATTTTTTTTTTAAATCTGGAATTACCCCAGTTTCACAGTTTTGTGTCTCGTCTGTTTTGTATCTGGGGCTATTTTACTCTTAGTTTAAGTAGTTTAAGGATGTATTAAGCCTTAGAAATTCGGGATATTCTTCTAATTCCCAAACTCTTGCAATAGCACTTTTCTGTGGGCACAGCTGTTCTGTTGTGCAATCCTTGGTCTCTGAGAAAAAATTGTAGGAACTTAATTCTTGTGCAGTCTTGTTGGGGTCGTAATTCATATATTTGGGGTGGTACTGACTCATGTCTTTAATGTGCCAGCTTGTAATGGAAGTCTTGGCTTCTCCTGCCTGCCACTCCCTCAAAAAAAAGCCACCCAGAAATAACGAGGTGGTTTTATTTGTGGTTTGCTTTGTTATCATTGCAGGTTTTTTGTTTTAAACAATGATGCTGGCCTGCTGGAGTACTTTGTGAATGAGCAGTCTAGGCATCTAAAGCCCAGGGGTACCCTGCAGCTGGCTGGAGCTGTGATTTCACCCAGTGATGAAGACTCTCACACCTTTACAGTCAATGCTGCCAGCGGGGAGCAGTATAAACTCAGAGGTAGGACCTCGATTCTTGGGTGGGGGATTCTTCCACTAGAGGACAGTCCTGGCTCTCACCTGTGACTGCTCTGCTGGGCTTGGCTACGTGGCCAAAGGGAGAGAACTTGTTTGGCAGACTGCTGTGATGAGAATTACATGAAACTTTCATCCTGCTCCTCAGTTAGGAGTTGTCTTTCTTTATTAATGGTTCCATGCTCTTTGGGTTTGATGACTCCTGGAAGATCCTGAACTTAAAATGTGTAGAATAGGGTTTAACTTTCATGTACAGAGTATATCTAAACTGTACTGATTCAGAGTTTTCTCTGTCATTATAGGTAACAGTACTGTGTTGATACTTGCAGAGAACTAAATAATTCGTAATGTTCAATATGTTGGCCTTTTTGTGGTGGTTTTAGAAGCCCATTTTCTAATTTTGTAGGCTACAGAAATCTGGGCTAATATCTTCAAGGGAAAAATAATAGAAGAATTGCTGTCATTTTCTAATTCAAGATTTACCCATGTTTCAGAAAAAGGTGTTGTGTTCTTAGTTTAAAATGTGTGTGAGGGGTGTTACTGTTTGTAAAATGTATTTCTGTGTTACAAAATTTAAAAACAATAAAACCCACATGCCATATGCGTTGAACTTTATTTAATATTATAGCTAATCACAGGTCAACTGAGCAAGTTTTAGATAAAAATACTTCGTAATGTTAAAGTCTTCTGTATATATTAAAGAGTTAAGCAGTCTTTTACTCAGACTTCAAAATGTCTTCATTTACCTAATTCTTTTGGTTTGCTTTTATTAGCTACTGATGCTAAAGAACGGCAGCACTGGGTTAGCAGGCTACAGATATGCACACAGCATCACACAGAAGCTATTGGAAAGGTATTGTATGACTGGTATTTTTGTGAGCAGAAATAATTTAGGCTGGTAGTAGAAGGAGTTGCAAATAAAACTGTCCTGTTATTTAAGACCAATATTAATACTACAAAAGGGCACAAAGTTGGGATTGAAACTTAGGTCAAGAAACATTTTTCTGGGTAATAACTGACTTGTCATAGAAATATGCGTTAGGAATGGAACAATGTGAATTCAGTTTGTCTCTGAATTGCTGAATAGTGCTGATGAGCTGGTGTTTGAACAGAAGGCAGAGTTGAAAGTTCACAGTATTAGCCTGGTATTTTTCAGTGTTTTTGCATTTTTTTTTGATGCATAAGGAAACAGATTTTTCAGTGTTACTGAAACCTTTCCATTTTGAGTGCTTTACTTTTTTATTTAAACCTTTACTTTTTTAAAACCACTCAACAGCCCACAAATATATTTAGGATGAGTTCCCATATTTGAGATGGAAATCCTCAGCGCTGTGTCTGAGGGTTGTTGCTTCCATTTGCTAACCATGTGGCGGTTGTGAATATAGTGTATGTTAGGACCTCCTGATTTATCATAAAATCTGTTCTGATACCTGAATAAAACCTTGCTTTCAAGGTGAGATCAACATCTTGTAGCTGGCTTTGTTGTTAAGAGGGACATTCTTAAATGTGGCCTCTGTCCTTGCAGGGTCTGTTAGGAATCAGTTTCTAGTACTGTTGAGATCGAGGACTAATTTTCAAGTCAGAGAAGTGATCTGTAATTGATCAATCTCATTTCACATATTATTCATAATTAGACTATAAACCAGGGCAACTGTCAGCAGATAGCACAAAATATTTATTTAGCAGTTGTGACTAATGTATTATTAGGGCTTTGTCATGTCTTCTTGCTCTGTAAAAAATGATTAAACTGTTCTTTAGCTTTCAAATTAGAATATTTGCAGGTTTTTAGGAATTAATTGTAAACATTTCTCAATTTGCTTATTTATTCACTAGAACAACCCTCCTCTGAAATCTCGCAGCTTCTCTCTTGCTTCTCAAGGAAGTGCCAACTCTCCTGGTGTGCAAAGACGACCCAGTCAAAATGCAGTCTCCTTTTTCAGTGTTGGACATCACAGATTGCCAACTGGAAAAAGAGTTCCTATTATGCAACCAGATCACCTTGTAGATGTTAGAGAGGTTTGTATGCCTTAAATTTTCTAATAATCTTTTGAAAGTGCTGTCCTATTGTTTTTAAGATTGTGAAGAAACCTGTTCTTAGTTGATTCTGTTGTGAATCCTGTGTCCTAAGCCATTCTTGCATAGCTCTGTGAGGATAAGTAACTTGCCTTGGCTAATTGTAGAAGCATGTGGTGTATAGTTGATGTGTTTTGTACTCTGAAACAATGTTCTGGTACTCAGGGTAGAATTTTCCACGTTCTTGTCCTTGTAAATTCTAGCACTATGAGTGACAAGGCAATATCCTTAAGGAAGTACAGCATCTCATACTATGATACTATTGTATGCTGTTTTCTTCCTATGTCAAGCTATAGAAGAATTTTCTAAGCTTTACTTGAATCTCCTATGACTAAAGTGACGGTCATGGTTGATGTTTAAGAATAGTGATATCATTTTCTGGTATGGTAATTCATGTGGACAAATTGGATGTGATTGACAAGAGAGAAAAATAAAATGAGCAGTTCAGAAGTACCTTTTTTTCACTGCACATTCAGATATAGTGTATTTTGGAAAAAGAAAAACACAAAAATTACCTTTATGTCTTGACTGACAGAATGAACTGACTACCGGTTGATTTAACTTGTGAAGATTTAGAGGGTAGATCATGCAAATCTGAAGTTAACAGTTAAACAGAATTAGTTGCTGAATTACAAGACTATGTTACTTAAGTGTAGTTATTGATCTTGAGTATTTTAATGTTATTGTAATTAATGTAGTGTGATATATTTTTTGGTGAAAAAAGTTTCTACTGAAAAAATTTCTAATCTATCAACTTCTGAATTTAGCAAGTCAGAATCTAGGAAGTGTGAGTAGTTAGAAATTGAACTTTAATAACTTGAACAGAGAAGTGGTCTGTGTTGTGAGTGTCATTAACTTTAAATATGTGGCAGAGCATTGTGGTAAATTAATCAATGGGAAGCTGTAAATTGGTATTGAAGACACTTTCCCTGGCATGGTGTGCTGCCATCGTTGTTGTTCCTTGGTTTAAGTCAAGTCCAGCTTACTGAATAATTACGCACCAGGACACGATGACTGTCCCTTCAGACACAAGAATCTGTGAATCTGTCAGATCTATGCAGACTGTTCTTGCAGATGTGTTGCAGCAGGATAACTGCTGCCATCCTGTTTATATCCCCTGATACTTGTAAAATGTCCAACAGTCCTAATGCAAAGGCCTGTAAAGTCCTGCCAGGTACTCAGGAAGACTTCAGCTGGTGTCCTGTGGCTTCTTTTTCATGAGTTGGTTCATCTGCTTTATTCTTTGAAGAGAAGATTTTCTTCCACATTCGTTTTAAAACCAAAGCTATAAATGTAGTTGATTTTCAGTTTGATTCATCAAGTTACCTCTTACTTGCAATGAACTTCCTACTGGTGTGGTGCAGCAATTAAAACATATGGTAAATTTAAATAGTATTTGTATTTTCTTATCTATGGTATGAGAAGAAAATCTCAGCAACAATACAGAATGACAGTAATAATTGCAGAACTCATGTTTATAGCTCTCTGAGCAGTTTAGCTTTCATATTTTTCGGTGGTGTATGTTGGTGTTCAGGAAGATATCCTGACCAAGTGAGGTAATGCTTCAGAAATTACTTCTTTAACTTTTTGACTTTTCAAATGGTAGTATGGCATTCAAAATGTGAAGGAGGAAAGATGGGAGCATGAGCTGGAGTGCTGAAGCAGAGGCTTACATCCTTTAGTTGGGATTCTTACTGGGTGGAGAGTGAAGTGGAATGATTTTTCTTGGCACTGTAAAGAAAGCAGAAAACTATTCATGTTCTCTTTTGTTACTGAGTTTAGTGACACAACATGATTATCTATCAACTAAAATGCTTGTTGGATACAATACCTACAATTTTTTTTTTTAGATACAGTTAAAATACTTAAAATAACAAAGGGCAGGTGCATGCCTTGAGCATAATACAGCTTGAATATGTGCAAGTTCAGTTTAAGGAGCTGTGGGAAAAACATCTTTTGTTTCAGAGGATCTGCTGAATGATACTGTCTTTAATTTCCCTGTGAATTGCACTGTAGCTGGTCCTTCAGGCAGACTCTCTTCCTGCCACTTGCCCAGATACACGTCACACTGCTGGCTTGGATACCTTGCAAGACTGAAGATCTAAGAGGGTCGTTATGCTGACTTGCACTAAATGCGAGTGCATGTGTGTTTTTACAAGTGAGAACTACAACCTATGTACTCCTAATAGATTCTGAGTTTTAATCAGAGAGATTTTTCCTTCCCCAACACTGTTTTTTTCCCTTACCAAAGGAGTATATGAGCAGGCAAAAACTTCAGACTGTTCCAAGTATGATCTTTGAGGGGGGAGATGTGTCTGTTTGAACTTCACTGCTCAGTCTGGTGTGATCCTGGAACAAAGTGCCTTGGTGCTGCTATGTGGTAAATTACTAAGAGTGAAGATCACCAGAAAGTTTGTAGTGATTTGTCAACTAATTATCTGTATCCTGGCTTTCTGCCCTGTCACTCTTGAGACACGCTAAGGCAGACTGTGCACAGTTAACTCCCCTTCTAAAGAGCTGATGCTCTGTAAATTCACGCCTTAACGTGCTATGTAGCCAAGCCCTGAAATGTTCCAAATACCACGTAGTGTGAACTTGGATGGATATATATTGCTTAAGTATTTCCTGCATAAAACATTAACATCAGTTCCTGGAGGTGATTGCAAAGAAAGGTACTGAAAAAAAAATCAGTAAGATACTGCTAGAAATGGTGAATTGAAAAACTATGTAGTGCCACAGCAGTTAAATGCATGAATTAATCTCAGATTCTTTAAAGAAATTCTTCTGGTCTGCTAAATCAATGTGTTTTTACATTTTACTGCCAGAACATGTAATGATCACAGAGTAGCATTGTCTGGTTGGTTATTATACATTAATGCTGTTTGATGTACCTCCCCAGAAAAGGGACTAGCAGTTTGATTTCGTCCTTTTGATTGAAAATCAGGCAATATTTTGCTTTTGTGAGCACAAAGAGGAAAGTATATAGGTTTTTGGAAGACCACAATGTGCTGCTTGATGGTTGGTGTGCATTGCAAGTGAATGTGCCGTTAGTGTTTCAGTGATGTAGGGGTCTGTAGCTCTGTGTGAAGGATGAAAGGAGCTTGGAGGAGAGCAAGTGGGACAACAACAACAACAGGGAAGCTGTAATTGAGTCACACGATGAAGGTGAAAGTCATGCTGTTTTTCCTTCCCCACCTGAAGACTAAACAGTGAGATAGTGATCCTAAGCGTGGTGGCAGTGCATGCAGTAAATGAGAAACCTGTGTGGTTTGAGCCAAATTGAGTGATACAGGTCTTTTCCTTTAGGAAAGAGTTGGATCTTTTCTTGTAGGGAGTTAAAAAATCTCGATACCCATGGACAGTACCTTATACATCCTCTTCCAGGCTGTGCAGAGTACAGTGCTTAATTACTTCTCACACTGTGTGCATGTGTTTGTATTTCCCCTTTGTCCCTGTCAACTAGGCATGAAAATGTTTGATATTTACTGCAGCAAGTGTCAAGTTCAAGTTGCTCTTTGCTTTTTTTTGAAGTCACTTTGATACTCTTTTGCTTGTTAACAAGGTGCCATGTATTGCTGTGGGAATTCATCGTGCATTTGATGACTCTTTAGTAGCTATGTCAAGAAAAAAAAAGGACAGGTAACTTTACATATGGCTGTTACCTTGTAGTTCTATTATTGTAATAAAATCATCTGGGATCCTCTGTGTGCAGCTAAACATGTATCAAACAACATGCTTCCATCGCCTGATAACTTACTTTTGTTTGACAGATGATGTCTCAGGCTGAGGGCCAGCAGAGAGACTTGATCAGGAGCATAGAATGCCTTCCTGTCTCCGGTCACCTTACATCCTTGGATCAAGACCTATTAATGCTCAAAGCAACTTCCATGGCAACCATGAACTGCTTAAATGACTGTTTCCATATTCTCCAGTTACAGCATGCTTCCCAGCAAAAGGGATCCTTACCAGCAGGTGGGTATAGCTGCTCACAAAGAGCAGAACTCTGTAATGAGTATGAATCCTTTCCTTTTTGCAAAAGTGCTTGTTCACTAAATCCAGTTTCACA
Organism: Dromococcyx pavoninus; assembly: GCA_033558185.1. Taxonomy (NCBI): domain Eukaryota; kingdom Metazoa; phylum Chordata; class Aves; order Cuculiformes; family Neomorphidae; genus Dromococcyx; species Dromococcyx pavoninus. The sequence continues at coordinate 297,119 of JAUMJL010000786.1, forward strand.
TGGGCGGAGGAAATGGCTGGCTGCCTGGTTTCTTGTGAATTTTTCCAGAGTCCAGCTTGCTGGCATTGTGTGGAACTCTGTGCATATTGTATAATTTTTTTAGTTGTTTATTCTATCAAGAAATCTGTGGCAGCAGCTGCATAAATGCAACATCTAATGGTTGTGAAGCATCTCGCAACAGAATCAGGTACATGGGGCGCTGCAGCAAGGCGGCTGCTTTTGGCATGTAACTGGCTGCTCAGGAACAGTAATAGTAGAGGGGGAATTGTATGAGATTGAGATTCTGGGATATGTGTTGTCCAGTGCAGCTCTGTCAAATATCATGCTTTTCTTTTTTTACACACTAAATATGTATTATAGGCATTTACATATAAGTAACTTTAATTTCTAGTTAATCACTAAAACACAAAGCTCTACATTTGCACAGATTGTTATTAATGCTGTTTGTATGTCAGTATTCTTATTTTGAGTTAACATCTTAGTCTAAAACAGGGGCTAAGTGTTGCATTGCATTCTGAGGTCAGAACAGACTTAATAGCAAATGTAAATCGGTTAAAGGTTAAACAAAAAACCTCTTTTCATAAACAACCAATTCCCACTCACAAACCCCAAACCTTGCTGCTAATGGGTGTGAATTCAGGGACAGCAGGCAAATATGTGTATGTCTGCACAATCTATGCAAGTAGGTGCTTACCAGAATCATTCCACCTATTTGCTATGCAGTGTGTGAAACCAAATGTCTCCACTCCTGTTTTTAAATTCTTTTGCACCTTATTATCATTTTTTTTCATATGTTTACTTTGTGGCTTTTTGTGAGCAAAAGGCTTTTGATGATTCTCAGATGCTTCTCTTGCACAACAGATAGAGTAGATATGGTAAGTATGCAACAGAATACACTCACAAGCTGTTTCTTTATCTTTCCCATATTCCTATCATATTTGTGGTACTTGCTTTGCCAGTGCATATTATTTCAGAGCTGTAATTAGTTTAGCTTCTAAGATGAAAAAATATGTTGTGTAAAAGCATTCAAACTATATAAAAATAGCTTGTGATTATTAAATCACTGCAGACATTAAAAGAATGTGAATAGGATGAATTAACTTTTTTCTGTATTTCAGTTCAGAATTTCATTTTAGAAATTAGAAACTGGATGGCACCTTTCCAAATCTTTCTCTGAGCTCCACAGTTACTCATACTGAAAGAACTCCTCTTATTCCATCTGAATATTTTAACTATTGATGTGTAACTGTGGGAGATGCAAGTCAGAAGTATTTTGTTTTGGCATTTTCATGTGCGCACTAAAGTGGTTTTCTTGACCCTTTATGGTATCTGGGGAAATAAGAGGAATCCAGTGAGCACCATGGTAATAGCTGATGGAGAAGATACGGGGTTTTTTTTGGTGTTTTTATTGTTAATTTTTTAAACTATGCTGGGAAAAGCTCAATTCATCTGACTGCTATTCAGTTGCTGTCTGCCTGTTAATGCCCAAATCGAAAAACATTGATTGAAGTTGTCCAAATCTCAAAGATTTCTGGTGGCATCTTAGAGGGATGGATGGAAAGGGGATGAGTAGCAGAGTGGATAATGCATTACCGGGCCCAGAGTTAAAAACAGACCATTAAAATAATGCACACGCTTTTGTGCAGCCTTCAACTCTCCCACTGGTGTGACCTTTCTAGAGACACTGTTATATGTTTGTTCATTTCAAGGATTGCAAGGAATGTTGGGTTTTTTGTTGTTTTGGTTTTTTAATCTATTTATCTTAGATTTCTCCTTTCTCAAGAGGAGTACTACTTCTGATTCAACTGGTGGAGTCTTTTTGTAGGTTTCAGAAGTTTGTATTGAAGGGAAAAGAGCTGTGGCTTAATTCAAATGCTGCAGGAGGCATTTCTATATTTAAGCATAGGAAAACATAAAATGAGGTAGAAAAATACCTTTAATACAGGCTCTTCTATCTAATGAAATATATACAAGCACTGTTTAATCTTCGTGGGATCATAAAGGTAGGTCAGCACACTTTAGCTAGGTACAAGCGAGGTGCAGCAAGAAGTGATGATGATGAGAGTTATCTAAAAGAACATAAATTTCAACATGAAGTGGAAAAAAGTATTTTTGGGTCTGTTAAAGTGGTACATGACTGCTAAGAATGTATTGGGCAAGTGCTTGTTAGGCTTTAAAAACAAGGATTAGAAATTATGCAAGAGTGTCAATTTGCTGTAAATTGTTAGAAGATAAAAACATAATAGACGAGTGAAAATACTGCCTAGATGTACCATAAATCAGAAATGGAAAGATGAACAGGAAAGTGTTTCAGCTATAAACTTTTCCTGAATTTGAGTTAAAAGTGGTGAAATGTACTGGAACTTAAAAAAAGAAAGTATTTCAATATCATAAAAATGAATTGTAACACCAATTCGCAATTTGAAGACAAATGTTGCAAGTGAAGACCGTAAATTGGAGAGGTTTGTGTTGTAGCAGAAGGGAAGTGCTGACTATTGTTTATAAAAAAAGAGGTGAAGACTTTTAGGGGAGGAGGAGATCACAAGTAAAGGGAATAGCTGGTGTCTACCCAGAATAGACGAGAGCAGATTTGAATATGATCTGCCAGTGGAAGAGAAGTGTTAAGGTGGTATCCTATTCACTCACAAAGATTAAAACATAGCTGGTAGCTCAAACCACTTAAACCTCATATAATTTAACAGCAAAAAAATAAATGGAACTTGATAATAGTAAATAAGGTTATTTTAGAAGTAGCTGATAGGGAGTATAGAAGAGAGCCTACTTGTTAAATTTAGGCTAATCCAGAGACAGTGAGTGTGAATTAAATGCAACCTAGAACATGCAATTAGAGATTTTGTTGAAAGTTACAGCTCAGAAAGCAGGTAGCATGAAGAGGTTTTAAAGATGAGTAAAACCTTTTCAAAAGGTAAGCGGGGACAGTGACGTTCTGAGCATCTTGTTTCTTAGATGACTTTGAAACTTTAAATAGCTTAATCTTAAACTGCTGAAGGATTCCTGTTTCTTACTCTGTAATGGATTCAAGAGTAATAGATTTGATGAAAATAAACTATGATGCTGTGGAAAAAATTGTCTTGTCCCATTGGTAAAGCTGGACTTTTTTCCTGTCCTGGTATTTTCCTGGTGGAAATGGTGTTTATTTGAATTAAACTTACTCTGCCTGTTGTGGTTGAGGATGTGACCTAGTTCCAGGTAACAAAGGCCTGGAAATAAAGGGTCGTGTATCATATAGGAGGAGAAAGCAAACACGTCAGTGTCGATTCCTAAGCGCAGGAAACCACTGTCTCGTGGTAGAACTTTAGGTTTTCTAATAATTTCTGTTTGCAACCAGCCAAGATGGTTGGGCAGTTTGTGTTTTCTTCAGTACAAACTGACTGGAGTCACCTGTACATTTATTAGCCTTTGAAAATAACGGAACATTTGTGTTATTAATGAGGAACCCGATCTGTTCTGATAAATTAGCTGGGAGTAACTAGAGATGCTGGAATCATCAGGTGGGTAATAGCTTTCCAAGCCCTGCAGCCTGGGTTTTTTTTTTAGCAACTATTATTTATTCAACAGTGCGTTGTTGCTGCCTTTGCAGCTGGGAAAAGACAAATACCCCTCCAGAGAAAACACTGGCAACAAAACTTTTTTTTTTGCTTTACCTCTTTTTAGTCCGTAACTGGGCTGGGTTTGAGAAGCTGGGAAGTGGTGGGCTTTTTTTTTTTTGATACCTGTTAGAATTGTGAGGGTTTCTTAGAGTTCCTGGGTTCTTCCTGTAGTGTCTGATTACACCTTTCATGACACCAACTAGTTTCTCCAGTCCAAGTTGCATGTATTACAGCTCGCCAATCGCAGTGTTTGTGCTAATGATCACTGAAGGTGGTGTCTCATTGCACCACCTTTGTTTAGTGGCTGCTGGAGGGATTGGCTGCAGGAGAAATTCACTGCTTTCAGTATATTCCATTAAACAAAATAGCTCTTTTGTGAAAACTGCTGTTTGCAGAGGATGAGCAAGTTTCAGCGCAAACTTTCTATTGCTTCAGGAACAACGATCAGTTGGTTGGAACCGAAGATATCTCTGGCAAACCACTTCAAAAATGGAGCAGCTCAGAATTTCCCAGCAGAGATAAACAAGCCAGCCTCTGTCAGGGAAGAGCAGTCTGCAGCAGAGCCCTGCCAGCTAACAAGGGTAAGGTAATGTGAACATCCCCTTTCTGTGGGGAATTATTTTGAGGATTATCTGTGAATGTTTCAATCGTATTACATGAAAATGATTTAATGACAGTTCTTACACTTTTTGATCAGCTGTGTTTGAGGAAGAGCACGTGCATTTGCGGTAAATTAAACTTTCTCAATGCCTCTACAGTAGATTTTGCTCTTTTCTGTAACCAGCTGTCAAGTGGAGGGACCCAATTGGGCTGGTAATGCAAGGTGTTGAAATAGGCAGTATTCCCTTGCATTTCTGCAAATTGAAGTGCAAAAAACCTGACTGGAATTCATGTCACTCTCAAAATAGGCCCAAGGAGAACTGCTTGAGCAGATGAAAGAGAAAATTGCTGGTCTCCAGCTATTAAATCTCCCTGTCTTTCTTTTCTAGCTCTTGCTGTGTCTGTTTTTCTTAATCTAAGCAAAACTCATCACTTGACTTCAGGATGGCTTAATGTATTTTAAATACAACTGCAATCTGTGTCATTATAACTGTCAAAATTGATTTGAAGTGCGAAATATTAAGGTAATAAACCAGCAGGGATTATGATAAAGAACATGTTTCCTATCTTAGTTAGGAAAACCATAATTACATTCTTTTTATAGTAGTTTTTTTTCACTCAGTTGTTTGGATGAGGCTGTGTCACTGTGAAAATGTAACATGCCATTGTACATCTCTGCAACAGCACTGTGGAATCTTATAGCAAAATTGAAATGGAAAATATTTTTTTCAGTTGATATAGTTTATAGATTTTTTAAAAATGGGTATGAGTAGTTGCTAAATTAAAAAAAAAAAAACAACCAAAAAACAACAAACCAGTAACTTTCAAATAAACCACTCCTTCCTTCCTAATAACTGAGTTACAGTTCAGGTGCTTTATGTATAACACTGTCTGCATTTGGGGTAAGTCTTATTGCTCCCCTTAGATATTTTCAGCTCCATTATTTATGATAGCATCTTTGGAAAGGAGTTACCTGTATGATACTGCAGTTTTCACCAGAGTTTGAGCTCTGGGCAAGAGCTTGTCTGCCTTATTTTGATGGCTGAGTGTTCATAAATTTGCCTTGAGGTAGGGCAGCTACTTCAGGGCAAAGGGCTTCACTTCGGCAGATGTGTATTGCTGCCCTCCTGTGGCATTCAGTGCCTCTCTCTTCTGCATCTTCCTCTACCTCCCTCCAGTTGTTTTGTCCTAGGATGATGCTGCTCAGAGCCCTAGGAATACCGCCATCCCATCCCCCTGAAGCCCTCGACTTTCTTCTTGGAGGGTGGTGGTTGTTAAAACAGTGGTCCAGAGTTGGGATATTTACCTACTTACTTGACAGGCAACCAGTGTGCGTGGTATGTGCATGTGTGGGGTTTTTGTTGTTGTTTTTGTAAAACTACCCCAAGTTACTTTCCATTTTTCCTTTACTGTTACGTATTGGCACTTGCAGCAATGTTTGTAATGCTTGGGAAGCCTGTAGATATGTTAATTGCTTATCATTGGGCATGCATGCAGGCAAATACCTAAGCACTACCATTTGCTACAGCCTTTCGAATAATGATGGTAACACTGGAAGGCCTTGAAGTAGTGTGGAGATGGAGAGGTGTTATTGTAGGGTCTGAAATTTCTGCTAGCTTTTGCTTTGCTATTTTCATGTATGTGTTAGATCCTTGCCACTCTTAGCTCACAAAACTTAGAGGAAAGTGGGTCATATTTGCTTGTAAGCTTTTTTCCTTGACCTGTTTGAGAGGTGGTGCAAAATCTTAGGCCGAATCCTCTAGGCGAAACCTGCACTGACTCATCTTAATGTCCCTTTTAAATTCTTCAGCTGCTGTTTATTTGGGAGGCAGATTTCATTGTGCAACTCTGCAGGGGGTTTTTTTAGTCTTTTTTTTTTGTACATGGACAGTTAAATACAATACGACGTCCTTTTTGGATATTTTCTGGCCAGCAGACCTGATGTTTGTGTCTCTATCCCAGGAACCTGAGGAAATAAGTCCGGAAGAGGAGCTGGAGGATATCTGTGATGATAAAGAAGATGACCTAGGAGCGGTGGAAGAACAGCGCAGTGTTATCCTGCATCTCTTGTCTCAGCTGAAACTCGGCATGGACTTAACAAGAGTAAGTAACTGAAGCATGAAGACTGGTGCAGTAAAAGCAAAAAGCCATTTTAAACTCGACTCCTGTATTGAACAATATTGAGTTTAATACGAAATTGTGCCCTGTAGCAACTTTCAGGTCCCAAGATCCATTGTCCCAGTTTGAGGCAGGTTTTAAGTGAAAAGTGCTGAGGGAGTGTATTTTCTCTAATGCAACTGGCCATATCTTTCCTATTACATTCTCTTTTGTGTTTTCTACTGCGGTTTTTATTGGCTTTTCTATAATGGTGTATTTTCTTTCCTGTGTTTTCACTTTACTCTTTGATGCTGTTTTCTACAGCCTTCTTGTACTTTTCTTTCTGCTTTCCTTCTGTGATCTTTTTTTCTCACTTGAAGATTCTTTTACACACAATTTATATAACACTGTACCTGTTTTCTTTTACTTCCCCACTATCTGTCCTCAGGCATCTGTTTACGCCTCTCTGTCCTGGTCTCATTTCTGGGTGTGCTCACAGCTGTAACAAGCAGGAATAACATTATACTGGAGAGGATTGGGTTTGACACTTCAGCGCAGATCTGAAAAGCAAGCATCTTTGAGAATTTAACGCTTAGTTGCTACTAGACACCTTGGGCAGCAAATCTGGGACAATTGGGCTGCTACCAGCTTATGTTCAGTTCACTCCTGTAAAGACTTCTTATCATGAGCACTAGATGCTTTTAAAGAAAAATGGATTTTACAGTGGCATGGAATGAGGAAAGCTCTCTCTCTCTCGGCATTATGGATTGTAATTATCCTTTTTCAAACTACGTATTTTTGAGCACTGACTATTTGGCCACTAGAAACTCTTGCATTGTGGAGCTTACGTCTTACAACTTGGGGAGAAAGAAGGTGGTATGAACAGACTCTGCAACCTGTGGACCAGACTTAAACCCCTGCTGCTTCATTCATTCAGTCATCATTTCACTGGATTGGATTTGGTCTATCTTTTCCTCTTTGTTGGAACAAATTGTTGAGTCTGAGTTGTGACTTTTGACCGTGCTTGTAGAATTGTCTTTGGTTCAGAGCAGGGAAAGCATTGGAATGTGACAAGCCTGACTTCAAAATTGGTAATGAGTTTTTTAGAATCGTATTTAGTTTATCAGGGTACTGAAATGAAAAGCAACTTTAATATTCCAGGCTGGTGTGGCAATAACAAGGCAAGTGTATTCAGCTTAACTTGTATATCTGCCAAGAGTCTTGTGCTTGTGCTCTACCTCTTTGAATGCAACTGATTTGATTTGATCTCATTGTTGAGACACGCTGTGTTTCTTTTTACAAGTTAGTTGCGTGAGAGTAGTTACCACTGCAGCAAAGGAAAAGAGTGATGATGTCCACAGCCTCTTACCCTGGAGTGTTGCTCTTGGCCCAGCAAAGGACAGGAATATTGTTTTTTACAGTGGTAAATTTAACTGGGAAAGGATAAGGTCCTCTGCTCAGAGGTACAGGATCAACCTATGCTATGTTACTTCTCATAGATGCTTGTCTGGTTGCTGTGGTGAGAGACGCTCTGCAGGCTCTCAAAAGCACTGGCATAGCTTGCCTGCTTTTCTCTTCTTTAGATAAAATCTTTCCTAACCTCTGCCTTGAACCTTCCTTGCTGTAGTTTGAGCTCCTTCTGCTTGTTTTCTTGTCCATGGAAATGTGGAACACCTCTTTGCACCTGTTTTATGATTTTTTTTATGAGGAATACTCAGTCCATTTCAATGTCTTTAGTTGTAATAGTATTGATTGAGGTTTTTTTCTCCTTGCAGATTGCTTTTCTGGGGCCTCTCTGATCATTGTATTTTGCTCACATCTTAGAAGAGGGACAAAAAAGTTCGATCTGAAAGTGTGGTGTCCAAAACACAGCAAAATCTTCTACCTGAGAACTTTCCTTATAAAAATGCCCAACTGTGTTTTATTTACTAGATCTTTCTGGGTTTTCTTTTATTTCAGGTGGTTCTTCCCACTTTTATTTTAGAGAAGCGATCGCTATTGGAGATGTACGCAGACTTCATGTCCCATCCAGATCTCTTCATTGCTATCACAAATGGCATTACCCCCGAGGAGAGGATGATCCGCTTTGTTGAGTATTATCTCACTTCATTTCACGAAGGTCGTAAAGGAGCTATTGCAAAGAAACCTTACAATCCAATCATAGGGGAAACGTTTCACTGCTCCTGGAGGATACCGAAGAGCGACATAGCCACCGATGCTGCCAGTAACCTCTCTATTCACTCCCCCTCAGAGCAAATAACTCTGTCTAAAGATCTGGAAAGCCAAACAGAGGTGGACTACTACACAGTAAAATTTGTAGCTGAGCAAGTGTCCCACCATCCTCCTGTCTCAGGGTTTTATGCTGAATGTGTAGAGAGAAAGATGTGTGTCAATGCCCATGTCTGGACAAAAAGTAAATTCTTAGGAATGTCAATAGGAGTGACAATGGTGGGAGAGGGTAAGTTTAACTTCTGCCTTTTCGTTTCAGAAAGTTGTTAACATATTAGTTTGAGGTGAAATTTGATGTTGTTTGCCTCTGGAGGAAATATAAATGGATGCTGCTTGGTAGTTTTCTTTCAAAGACTTTTCAAAAAAATTTGCTTGCAGAGATGTCAGCTGCTAACGTGGGTTTTCAGTTTTTTTTAAAATGTACTTTAGTTTTTTCCTGTAGTGTCTGTGATCTGTAAACTTGAGTGTACAGTCATTCAGTGATTTCTTACTTTACTGCTCACTAAGTACAGAAGATAATACAAATTCTCATTGTAGACAGGAAGTTTTTATATGGAGGGAAAAAACCTCTTAGATTGACTTATGGTTTGACAAAAATCAGGATTATATTTGGAAATAAAAGTTTTAAACTAAAGGGCAGTTACTGTGATTAGAAACATTCATACATATCAGTTTACGTGCCTCAAGCAAAATGATTTGCATCAGACATTTATTAAACAGAAGTGTTGGTCAATCTGCATGTATTGCACTTATGTATTTTACCATGCAGATTTTAATTTAAACTACATAAATTGGATCCTTTAGGGACAGAGAAGGGTAATGGCATCTCCCATTCTTTGTCTCCTGTGTACATTGCCTTGTAACAGGGTGGGTTCCAGGCACTTGCACGTGAACTGCATATGTGACCATGGAATGAGCAAGGGAGGGGATGTGGAAGGCACATCTTGATGTTTTGGCTTTCTCGAGTAGTTACTGAAGCCAATATCTCCTCTAGGGCACTTCTCAAATCACGTCGTAACTTTTCAGAATTCCTTATGTGTTTTCATACTCAACATCAGAGGCTCAGTGATGATGTGCTACAGAGTCATGGGTTGATGCAGGCCACAGTCAGTTGTTGTGCTATGTTCTTGTAACAGCCAGAGGTAGATCTTGTGGGTTTTTTGTAGGAATCAAACCTACTCACCCATCTTTAAGAAAAAAAATCTAGTTTTTTTTTTTAATGAGATTCTGAACATGTATTGCAAAAGCAACTGTCAGGGAAGAGTTGTGTTTATCTTGGCAGAGAGGTGGGGTAAGAAGAGCTGTCGCTGCTACCTGTATTCAGATAGGGTAGAATGTGTTATAGAGAGAGAGAACACAACAGGAGTATTAGCTGTCCTCAGAATCTGCAATTTGGGGTGTCGTTATTTGCTTTTGGCAGCATAAGTCTTGTGCTTCAGAACCATCGATAAGAGTGACCAACCCCTTACATACTACTAAAAAGTGTGTTGCACAGCACAATATTGTACTTTATGGAGAAATATTACTAGGATAAATGACTTTTCCCAAAAGCAACATAAATGCATGTTACTCAGGTTAATAATTTCAGGAAAATGTTTGTATCTAGAATCTGTAATAAATGTTTCTTTCATGGATTTGGGGGATGTGTGCATGATAAGCTGTGAGTAAAAGTAGTCAGATCTAGCATTGGATATCTTTTTCAATAACTTGTAAAATAGTGCTGATTCAGAGAGTCTTGTATTTTTTCCCACAGGTCTCTTAAGTCTCCTGGAACATGGGGAAGAATACACGTTCTCTCTGCCCTGTGCGTATGCTCGGTCAATTTTAACAGTTCCCTGGGTAGAACTGGGAGGAAAAGTCAACATTAACTGTGCAAAGACTGGGTATTCTGCAAGTATTAACTTTCACACCAAGCCCTTCTATGGTGGCAAATTGCATCGGTAAGAAGCCTTGAGTGTTTTTATATTTTTCCCATGTAGTCTCCACTCTAGAACTCCCCAGTTCTGTGGGCTGAACCATAATACTTAGATAGTCTTGAGAAAAACTGATTTCCTGTTCATAAAAACTTGAAGTATTACAGTGCTCTTAAACAATATCATAGCCAGACAGCTGCAGCTCATGTGCTCATCAAGGAAAAAATCAGGTTGCGTTGGGAGACAGTAAGGAAATTCAGTGTTTCTCTGACTATGTTCAAACCACTGGGAAAATGAAGCTCCTGGCTTTTATTCCTGGCTGCCGTGGGTTATGGTATTTCTGACAGAAGCTGGTTTGCTCTTTTCGAAATGAAGTTGATCTTGTTATCTTAAAGGCTCTCATGTTGATTGCAACACACCTTGTAGTTGATCTCCAGGAAATATTAGTGAATAGTCCTCTGTTGCCTATTGGTCTTAGAGTTTCTGTGTAAGAAACATAAGACTGTTAAGTTTAAGCTTATAGACTTATAGAAATCTTCTAGGTAAAAGTCCCTTTTTCAAAGACAAATGATAATTCTCGTGGTAGTAATTCTTCATGTGTATGTGTGTTTAAAAACTAACAGGTAAAAGAAAAGATCCAGGGAAGGTTTGCTTGGTGTTATCTCTAGGAGATTCTAGGAAGTGTTGGCACATCTGGTGCAAAAGCTTTTGAAACTCACTAATGTTGATGTTTCATGCTAAGGCTGTTGCAGATTAGCCTTGTGCTAATACGGACACAGTTAATTGAGGAAGGAGAAAGAGAAGTAGTAGTTGCACAAAGAATATTTTATTCTAGAGCATTTTGCTCATAACTTTACTGGATGGTGCTTGTTCAGACCTTTCTTAGAATAAATGTGTTAGAGAATAATGGAATATGTAACAGTCTAGAACATCGGAACTTCTTAAACATGGGTCACTCTCACACTCTGTAAAAACTCAACAGTCTTATCTAAACCAGTTCTTCTGAAGGAGTAGGGTAAAGCTGTGTTTGTTGCTTAAAGGAAAACAAAAACCCCTACCAAAACCTCTGTCTTGAAGTGCTTTGCCCCATAGATTCCCATACACACTTTGAATTTAACTTGCAACTATATCTTCCCGGCCCCAATGGCATCTGGAGAACTGAAGCTTAAGAGTAGCTCTGTTTCACTTGTGACAATTTTGAAGTGATGCATCACTTGGGATTTTTTTTCCATTGCTTACAATATATCTTCCACCTTGCCATAGCTCCTCTTGTGCCATAAAAAATAAGCAATAGGATGTGATTTTACTTCAATGATTTAATTTTGAAAACTGTTTTGTTGCTTTTCTCTCTGAAATGAGTCACAGGTGTAGAGGCTTTTTAAAGACAGCTCTGTTGAAGGGACTGTAACAATTGAGAATTTGACATAGTGATGATTGAACATTGCCAAAAGAATCTCTTGATGGGGAAGCAGCAGTGTTGTCATGGTTACGTAGAGTGCAAGTGAGTTGCTATGGCAATGTTATAGATTTTTTTGGAGTGTGACCCTTGTTGTTAGACCTCAGCTGGATTCTGGATCCTTGGTCCTGTACCTCCTCAGTGCGATGAAACAGAGGATGATGATATTGAACTGCTAGGCATGTGTCAATTATACTAAGCTTACAAATAAGTCCTAGCAATTTTTATCACTAATAGTTCAGGCAGATATTCCGATTTGCAATATGCTTCTGTGCCACAGAGTAATGCACCTTGAAGATACGTAGGTTGCAATGAGAGTTTAATGTAGCAGCTCGGTGCTGCAGCTCAGGAGTGAATGGTACAACCTTGTTTATTTTAATCTGAGCACAGACTGTTATTTTGTGATAGGTCTTAAAATACTGGATGTCAGCATTGTGTTGTAACCACACAGTGCTTGGAAAAATTAAGCTCTTAAACTTGTGAAGATGTAACTGCAAATTCCAATTGGGCTGCTCTCTGGCATCCTGTGGTTTCAATCTGTTCAGAGATCTCCTGGGAGGAAGGCCAGGACTTCACCATGTGTAAATAGCTTTGGTGAGATGCAGCAGTCAGGGTGAAAAAACAGCAGAAAATGAAGGCTGCTTGCTTGTTGTCTACACTTTCAGTTGTTTGCAGAAATTGTTAGTGCTTGTTAACTTCCACGAAAAGAAGCTTACTGGTTTAGTGTAAACATGCTTTTATTGCTTGTGTTGGTCCAGCTCTGGCCTGTTTTATTGAATTAATAATAAAATATTGTAAAAAATATTGTAGAAAACTGCCTGAGCAGCACATATTTATCATACTGATGGTTTTTTTTTTGGAAGATCTTTGTAATAAAGTTCAATTAGATTTGAGCTGCTGGATGGTGATGTGGCTCCAGCTGCCTCCCACACGTGCAAGATGTGGCAGAAGCTGTTGCTGCTGGCCCTGAGGTTTCCCTGTTTGCCCTGGGGATTCCCTGCAGGTCAAATTGGACTGACATCTGGTATCTCTGTGCTAGATGGTCTGGCTTGAGATGCTTGTTCTGTTGTGTGAGAAATCAATTTCTCTGTTTTGGTGCTGCGCTCGGGGGACACAGGTGGGTGCAGACACACCTGGAAGTGACCGATGTGTGGGGACAGGGTATCTACGTGTCCTGTGCTCCCTTCTTCCTCTGAGCATGGCCACACAGCCAGCGCAGGCGAGTTGGGAGCACAGAAGAACTGCTTTCTACTTGTCTGTGCGTAGTTGTTGAAAGGAAATAAGAGGAAACCAGTGGTGTGCCAGTCAGCTGTTATTAGCTGCACATAATGTAAGTGTGAAAGGAAATGTAACATCCTTTGTGTGAGCATTGATGAACTGTGGGAAGGAGAGCTGGAGAGTGGGTGCATTGTAGAGAGCTTGTGTGCAAGTAATTGCAGTTTAACTGGAGCTGGAGATAGCGTCCATTGTGAATCCTGCTGCACCTTACAAGTGAGAATGTCTCAAGTTTTTGTTTGCATAGCTTATAGATCCCTTTGTTTCCTTCTGGGAGGAAAGTTCTGTTTGAGGGTGGTAATTTGTTTGCCTCGCTATGCTTAGAAACCTTCCACTCCTTGGTTTAGGATGAGATGAGTGCTGGGAAGTCTTTGGACAGGTCTTGATGTTGAGACATGTACATCAGTGTGTGTGATATTTTGAGTGAAATATTGGAAATACATTTTAATATGTTATTATTGGCAGAGGTTCCTGTGGAAGAGACAGGAAAGAAAAGCAGTTCTTCCGATTCCTAGTTTCCTGCCTTGCTTTCTGCCTTTGTCTGCTGCTTTTGTGTGCAACATAAAAATGAGACCACCTACATATGGAAAGCATTGAAATGTAAAGTTGTGAAATAAAGTGTAGCAGGTAGTGAGATACATTTGTAGTAGGAAGTTTATTTTTTATTTCTTAAGTCTGAACTCCCCGTCTGATGCATTTTGAGTGCAAGTGATCAGCTGCTTACTGCATGTGAACCATCCTGTGTTAGTTTCTTTTTCATTTTCAGTTCTGTTAAAAGGTTTGAAACAAGTTTAAGCTGAAGCCAAAAATGGAGTTTCCTGGGTAACCTGAAGAAAACTGGAGCAACGAGTGAAAGTCGCATTGCTCTTTGAGCTTCTCTATACAGATGCAATTCAAGTAACTAACATTATTTCAAGACAACGTGACAAGTTTGCAAGCTCATTTAGAACTAAGTTGAGAGATTATACAAGAAATAGTGCTGGCCTTTTAAAAATAAAAATTGCTTTCCTAGGGTCACAGGTGAAGTGAAGCAGAATACAACGAACACAGTGGTGTGCAGAGTGCAAGGGGAGTGGAACAGCGTGCTGGAGTTCACCTACAGCAACGGGGAGACAAAATGCGTGGACTTGACGAAGCTGTCTGTGACAAGAAAACGAGTCCGGCCCCTCGAGAAACAAGGACCATTTGAATCTAGGTAGAGTATGTGTTTGGTATTGTCTGATCCTTTTTGTCCTTAGCAACCTGGTGTGATTTGTGGGTAGTGCTTGGCAGCAGTGATCTTAATTTCTTATTTTTTAAAAACAAAAAATAAGTGCAAAATAAAAAGTGTGAAAAACAAATGCAGGCACATGGCAGTTTGTCTCTTTTATTCATGGACAGATATTTTTGAGTTCATAAATTGCCCACTAGAACAGAGCATCCTTATTTGTTTTCTTTTTAATCATCAGCTACACAACGGGGCATCTCCTGACAAGGGAGATCCTCACAAAAAACCTGCTTGTTGAATATCATTTCTGTAGCAACTTTAAAGGGATGCAAAGGAACAGACATTAGGCTGGCAAAGCCAAGATCTCAGTCATTCCTATATGTTCCGTATAGAGAGCATAGCTAGAAGACTTGGCCATGACCTCTTCCATGTGTTCTGCACCATTGTGCTGTTTCCTGGGTTCGTTTGTCGTGTCAAAGTGGAGGCAGCGCTCCTGTTCTGAAAGAACTGCATGTGGAGATCCTGAAGTTCAAGGTGGCAGGCTGAGAAAACTTTTGAAAACTAATGTTAACTGTTTGTTCTGTAGGAGGCTGTGGCAGCATGTAACAGAGTCTCTGCGGGATGGAGACATCGATAAGGCTACAGAGCACAAGCGAGCCCTTGAAGAACGACAGAGGAATGAAGAGAGGCTTCGTGCTGAAACAGAAACACCTTGGTGTACTAAATACTTCCTTAAAGAAGTAAGTTCTCAAGCAGTTACCTGTTGATGAGGGCAGAGGCAGAGCTGTAATGAAAACAGGGGCACATATGTGTCTGTGTCCTGTCAGAATAGGGTAATTTACCTTAGATCGTATCGTTCAGCTCCATGGGATCCATAGGAGTAAGGTGACATAAGCACTCCAAAATATGTAGAGGTGTGACTTTACCCTTCACTTCCCAACCACAATACAGGCAGGTCACTTTCAACAAAATGCTTGCCTGTTTTGTGGTTCAGTTTCTTTTACCAAGCACTTCCTCGTGGCACATGGAAAACAGCTTTATGTGTACATGTGTAGGTAGACTGTAACAGTATATTCCCAAAGAAGATAATCAGTAGTACTAATTTTGCATATATTGTGTGCATATGAACCCAAGATATTACTGTTAACAAGAAGGAACATGAGTTCATTCTCAACTTTTTACGTTCTTCTATGTTACATTTTGAATAGAGCTTATTTGTTCAATGGCTTAACCTGTATTTCAATAATGGCAGTAATAATATAGAACAAGATGGATTGCAGACTACTCAGGAAAACTGGAGGCTGCTGGTATAATAATTTTGAAACAGGCTTTTGTTGTGATCCATATGATGAGACCCTGCTGGTGTAGAGGGCTTTACTGAGCCCCATGCAGGAAGGGAAGGACTTATCCAAAATTTATGCTGTAATAGAAGAGATTCTCCTGGTAGTGAAAGCTGTGTCTGTTAAAACAGCGGTAATGGAACTCCCCCTCCTTCTTCCTGTATCTGTAGCCTAACAAGGGTTTAAAACATACTAAAAAGGTTTATTTGTTTTTTTCCTGTTTTATTTTTTTAAAGTTCAGGACTATGTGTTAGCTCCAATAAAGTTTTTTGTTCTCTAAAGCTGTGTTAGTATGATTAGCTCAGACCAAGATATTTGTGTTGTTAGTATCTTGATTTAGAAGAGGTGAAATTCTCATGCTAATGTGAGATAAAGATCTACAAAGAAAATGTTTAAATGTCATCCTGAGCTACTTCATTTCCAGGTAAGCAGTTGGGCTGTGTTAGAGCTGATAATCCCAGATAGCTGTGCCTCTGCTGGCTTCTTGTTTGGCTTTTTAAAGTAATCTGGTCGGTGGGGTTGAGAAGAGTAGCTTTTTATCTGGGTTAATTACAAGAGCAGTTGATTCCCAGAGAGCACTGCGGCTCAGCAGGAGTCCATACGTGTCCTGAAGTAGTCTCAGAAGCCTGCAGTGTTGGTCTCTGTGTCTTAATTTGTGGGAGTTAAAGGTATAAGCTGTGTCCCCCTGGTTTTCACAGCTATCAGTCTAATAGCTGCATGAAGGGAATTCTCCTGGGGCAATGTCCTTATTATAACCATATTTTCTCTTTCAATTGCAGGGAGATGGCTGGGTTTATCATAAACCCCTCTGGAAAACAGTCTCTGTTGCGCAAACTCAGCAAATGGACACTAACTAGGAAAGCTGCTTTAAGATGAGTTTCTGATTTCCCTCTCTTTTTCCTCTGTCTCTCAAAACATAGTTATCACACAGAGTGTCCTCTTTTTATGTAATTGTGAAAGTTTAAATGAACGTAAAGAAATAAATATACTAGGGCACTTTAAAGCTATTAAAAATAATTATCAAAGTTATAGAGACAAATTTGCCAGGTACATTCAACCAACTTGCTTTTTGTATGATCCAAGAGATTTTATCTGAATTGTGTAAGATTCTTCTAAGTAGATCTGATTGCAAAAGCTGCCTAAAAGAAGAAGGAACTGTTGGATTTTGAGTGACATGGGAACTTTTTCAGAATCTGCATTAAGCTCTTTAACAACTGAAACCTGCTCAGTACCCACGTAGACAACAGCAACAGAAATTTGCTGCTTTTGTGCCCAGTGATTGGCCTTTTTTGGCGAAAACTGGAGGGGTGTTTGAAAGATGTGCCTGAAATCAGTATTAAGAAACAATTGGATCGTGACTGCTTTTTTTTCTTCAGAGAGAACGCGTGCATGCATTGGAGGAATATGGAATATGTGTAGAGACTACCTTTCTTTTTTATGGATTTATAAAAGCAATTAGAATTGTAACCATGGAGAAATTTTTCCTCTGAAACATTTTAATATACTTGAAATAATTGACTTGAATTGGAAAAGGAATTTGAACGCTTTTCAACTCCTAATTTTATTAAATCTCTTTGAGTGACTGATTTTTCTCATGTTGTAATGTCATGAGGTTTGGCCTTTTTTTTGTCCTCCTCCACCTTCTCTTCTCAAGGACTAAGGCTTTCAAAATGAACAGAAACCGTACAATTTTGTATTTAAATTTCTCTGCCCATCTAACCATCTCAGAGGTGAAGTATCAGTGTTACAAACTGTCGTTTGGATTGTTTTGGTTTTTCTCCTGTGGTGTTATTCAGAACAAAGCAGTGAAATGTGACCTGTGAATACATGGACTGTAGGTCCTGGCTTTTCATCTTACCATCAAAAAAAAAAAAGTTGATTATGCTGAGGACTGGGTATTGATTTGAAACACAATCAGATATCAGGAAACTGTATTCAGGTACAAACATCCTTTGTTTTTTTTTAATAACTATTTTATTGAAGTCTAAGAATTGCTGGCAATTAAGAATAGTACTTATTATGGCTTTCGTTATTGTTGTAACTACAAGCTACCTTAATTTTTCCAACAGTGGTGCCTTACTCTGTTTTTTCTTCTGATGTAGTCTTCCAATCAGTGTATATAACATTATCTGCCACTTCCCAGCCATGACAATGGCTGCACCTGATCCAGCATCATGAGAGCTCACAACAGTGATCTGGTTAAGATGTGTTCCGTAGAGAAGATCCAAGCATAAGAATGCATCAGAAGGTTTAAATAACCGTGTTAACACAAACTGTACATTGTGCAAAAAAAATGTTTGGTTTATGCACAACTATTTTGATTCTCTTGTATTTTTTTTTTTTGCTGTGAAATGCACTGAGATCTCAATGCGAGTCATAGTCCGTTTGTGAGAAGTGGGAGTTGGGATAATAAAACTGCAAAATGATTCATTTGTTCTGTCTGCTTTTCTAGAGATCGGGTGACCAGAAGGAGTAGGTTTTTGTTATCTTTTATGATGGAAATCTGTCTGTCTGGGCTTTACTTGGCTGTTAAAGTGGGATATTTTGGCACCGTACAATTGAGTAGTCACTATATTCTCCAGCAAAGGAATGTTTCAGGTCTTGCTGTCTTGTTTGTGCTATTCTATACAACCATCCTATTGTGTTAGTTTTGAATATTCGTTGGGCATTTTCATGTTTAACCAGGAATAAAAATAAAAATTAAAACAGTGGGATTAGTTCCTCCTTGTTTCTGGCTCTGTGGCACATTTGGGGTGTGCTCCTTGGCCAATTCCAGGATTTGGAGTAGGAATCATGGTGGCAACAGACTTCCATGTTTCATCGGTACTTGCACCAAACTGGGGTGGTAGAGGGGCAGAAAATAAGTTAACAACGTTGTATATGTTTCATAGTTGTTTTATCTGTGTCACACAGCAGATTTGCTTTAAACAGCAAGGGTTGTGGTGCACGCTCCAGCTTTTAATATTGCAGTGATCAGAGCAGAAGACAAACCTTTACCAGGTGAGCATGTTGCAGGGATCAGCTTATTAAATAAAACATAGACCCTTGACTCAGTCACTGAGCTCTGCTTAAAATTTTGATATGAGAATTTTTCGACGTGAGGGCCAAAAAGAAGACTGAAAAGCTTCCATGTTGAGTATAAACCCACCTTGTGTTCCTTCTCTAATATTATTTGTCACTTTGTTTCTCTTCCACAGTCATCTGGTGTGGCTTCACACTGAGAAAGCTGTTACTAGTTTTGTTGTGTAGAAATAGACCAAATGCTGAAGAAGTAGTCTTTCAAAATACATGAAGTGATTTCTTTTAACATAGAATGAATCATAGAACACCCCGAGCTGGGATCATTGAGTCCACTTCCAGCATGGGGATGCTGCTAGAAAACAGGAAGGTAAAGCCTTCCTTTTCTTAGGTGATGACAAGAACTGGAATGGCTTCCTGATGTGAGTTTAGGTTATGATGCAAATTTCTATTTACTTCTAGAAACAAAGGACATGGTTGAAAACAGTTTTAAAAAAATAAACCCGCTGAATATGCAGTTTAAACTGTAAGACATGATTCTGCTGAGAATTGCAAGTGCTCTACGGACTAATGTGTGTATTTTTAACTCTGACCAGGTTGGATTCTCATGCATAACTGCTGTTGTTTCCATCTTGTGTTTTCTAGAGCACAGGGAAGGGCTCACTGCTGCTTCCAAAGTAGATGTTTGCTAGAACCACAGTGTGTTCAACAGGATGTGTGGCAAAATGTAGGAATTTCGGCTTATTTTCCCTTCTGTATTTTTGGCTTGATTGGGCTCCTCTGAAGTGAAGAGTGAAATGCTTATTGATCTCTGTGTACCCTGCTGCTCATGGGAAACCAGGAGTGTGAGCAGTCACTCCTATTTACTGCAGGCATTCAAGTGCTTAACTGTGAAAGCTTGATTTCTGGACTTGGTTTTCTTGGAAAAAACTGCAATATGTAAATTGAAGTGTTCAAATTTTGAGGCATGGGGAAGGAAATATGTTGATATAAACTATCAAGCCTAGGATTAAGTCTCTGTCTTACCAGGCAAATTTGGATTTCATCTGTTAGAACCAGAGATGCAGCCTTCAGTTTGCGCATGCTGATCCCTCTCTGTGGAAGAGCAGGTCAGAGTGTCTTTTAAAGCCTCTCAAACAGAATGTGGAAGAACAAGTAAACACATTCATCAGTGTTACATCCAAACAACTTGGTGCAGAACTTGGTGGGGGGAATTTCGCACTGAGTGAAGAAAGATTGGACAGCCTGGGGGGAGTTCGGTGTGTCCTGTGGCTTCTTATCTCCATGTCAGAAAAGCTGCCCTATGCTCACTGTTCCACTTGGGTACGTAGGCAGTAGACAACAGTTAATTTATTAAAGAAATGAGACTGACTCAGCTGGGTGGAAAGGTTATGTGAACTGGGAGGATGTGCTTCCAGAGAAGGGGATTAGCTTGAAAAAAAATGTATGATGACAGGAGGTGGCAGCCAAGTGGGGGATTGATAAGAATGAAAGTTATGGTCACAGTTGTGGGTGGAGATGTGTTTGGTTGCCAAAGTTAGTTTTTATTATTTAGATTTAATGCAACCTAATTCATTCTCTTTCTGTCCTCCTTCAAAGAATTAGAGATAATTTTGTTCTAGGGTTTTAGTTTAAGAGCTGTGGAAGCAATCCAAAGAGGTGGCAACAATAGCAAGAAGAGAAAAGCATTTTGTATGGGCTGGTGCTGTCGTGGCTGTGCATTTTAGAAAATGAAAATGGCCCTGCGGATCTGCTTTCATGCTCCACAATCTCAGGGAGTCCTGGCTCTGGAAAGCTTGTAGCTGTTGTATGGTTTTCTCCCTTCCCTTCTCTTGTAGGGGTTGGTTCGTGCTGCTGTGTGCTGGCAAGCGAAGCATTCCTCTCGGATGCTGTTCTGAAAGATACGCCTTTGTGTAGGTGAGTGTCAGGTATGGGCTTGCAGGGCTTCTTAGCAGCAACTAAGGTTTTTATTGCCTTTTGCACCCAAGGGTGGAGAGATTGACTTGCACAATTCTATGGTTCAGAGCAAGGTATGACTTACCTGTCCTTAATTGCCTCTCTGCTATAGAGGCAGCCTGGCTTGGACTGGTGGTTACGGGTGTAAAGGTCCTGGTTCTGTCTGATCATGTTTCTTCAGGTTGAGTAACACAGCACAGGGAAGGAGTCACAAGAAGAATTAGCCTACGTGTTTGTGTTGACGGTGTTACCATGGCACAAATCTGTTGGTTAGAGATTACTGGAAACTGGACTGATATGGGGAAAAAGTTGACTTGATAACCCTGTATGGTGGAGACTTCTTAGAGTGAAATTGCAGTGTCTACACTGGTGACTTTTTTCTATTAAAGAAACATCATGCACCCACCTGAAATACACAATACTCCCAGGAATTCCCTGATGAAAGGTGTGCTAGAGTTGCAGCAAATCAGGCTTTTGCCAGCTGGATTATCAGGTATCTTTACAGTGTGTTAAGGACTGTTTGATCAATGAATAATTTTCTTGGGTGCCAGCATGCGTTCCACTGAGGATGGGTAACAGCTCAAGATTTTTATTTTTCTGCTGCCATGACAGATTTTTGTGTGTGTGGAGGGCATTAAAAAAGGAAAATCAAACTGTCTTGATCTATGCAGAATAAGCAGTTGGCAGAGAAACTCATGATGGCGATGTGGAAGGACTTCAAAAGATAGACATGGAACTTGAGTGCTTCTTAATAAAAGATTAAACATTATTATTTTAAAAAATAAGAAAAGGAATGCTTTGCATCACTATACATTTAAAGTAAGTACAAAATCAGTTCATATATAATGTTGCACTTTAACCAAAGTATTGATTCCACAGTTCACTGTGTCTGTGGGAGGATACAGATCTTCTAAGTTATGTGCTAGATCTTAGTTCCATTTTTGAAAAATGAAACAAGGGTTTTTCCCTATGAGCTAAATGCTTCTCGCTTATCTTCTCATTTCTCATGATGAGGCTTTTTGCCTGCTCTGTCACTGCATATTTCTGCTCCCATCACTGTCCTGTTGCTCCTCGCCTGGAGAAGCTGTTTTGCTGGCCTCGTTGTCCGTGTTGTTGTTGAGGATGTCGTCACAATCCATCTGTGCCATCAGGTTGAAGCGCTCGGCCACGCAGTGGGCGGTGAGACGCGCCTCGGGGTCGTGGTCCCAGCACTCCGTGATGGTGTCGCACAGAAAACGCATTCCCTGCAGTCAGAAGGGTTGAAATTAAGATCTGAAGGCAGGAGGAAGAGGAGGTAGAAGCTGATCTAAAGCAATTGCAGTGTTTTACCGTGCTTTTAACAGCTTTCTGCAGAAACATCTTTTTGGACCAAGCTTAAGCGCGGGAGGAAACAGCCTTGGTAAGCTGTGGCAATGCCAACGCTTGCACTGTTACTGACACTGCTTGTGTTACAGCAGCAGCCTCGGCTCACCTGACATCTGGTCCCAAGAATTTTCCATGCTTCCTGGAAATCCTCCCTGGGAGTTGGTTTGTGTTGCCTGTGGGACTTAAATAGAAGCTAGACGGTCCTCCATTTCCTATCTCAGCCTTGGCTGTTCAGATCAGAGCATCCTTAAACTGGGAGGGACCGGAGAGGTGGGGATGGGCAAGGTTGGCTGTGTGGCTGACAGCTGAGCCCCAGTCTCTGGGTTTTGAGCCTCCGTGTCCTGGGTGTTGCACCTGGATGGAGGGGAGGCTTGGGGGGATTCAAAGGCAAATTTGGAATTAAACTTCTTAAATATGACTTCTTGTTCTAGCAGCCTTCTGAAAGGGAACACTGTGCCAAATAGTCTTCACAGTGTGCAGCTGAACTTTGTTTTCTTCTGGTTTAGATGGGCTTAGGTACCTCTCACTGTGCTCCAGAACACATTCAGTTCCCCTCAGTTGCAGTGGTGATGTCACCCAGTAATATATTTTTTTTCAGTTGTGTACTGTTTTCAAGAGTCCCAGTATTTTGGGCTTAGCCTCTTAAGCTGGCAACACAGCTGGCATCAGCAGCTAGGTTGCCTTTGCATGTATCGTTCCTATCATGTGCTATTGCTTTCTGCATCATTGTCAACCAAGGTTGCAACACAGTGGAAAAATCATTATTCTAAATAAAGCTTAATGTTTTTCAGTGGTTTTTGTCTATCTCTTAATTTGCATCTAAGAGAACTCAAAAGTCTCATATGGGTCAACACAAAAGGAAAATGCAAGTCCTATGGAGATGCGCCATCAGTGTCATCTGTCCTTCTGCACCTTGCTCTGAACTCACTGCTAAATTGTACTAAATATTCCATAATGAACACAGAGAAAATAGGAGCGTGCAGTAAAACTGACAGATGGTGCATTTCAGTCCTCCTTACGTCACTCGTTTATTAGCTTAGTTGAAAGGATTTGAGGGTAATTGATTAACGTGCAAAATCAAGCTAGCTTAGCTGAGGCTTTTAAAATAAACCTTTTCTCAAACAGAACATGGCACTGTCATGCAGTTTAGTAATTATATTTTCTGTGCTTCATTTTTGCCCTGAAATCATGACATTTATTTACAGTTTACCTTGTAGTGATGATGCTCTTTTGTGCGGTACAACTGGAGCATCTTGTTATGCTTACAAAATGGACTTACTTTGGGTTTTGTGTTTGGTATCTCAGATTCCCAAAGGATGCTGAGTTTTACAGGTATATTTGTAGTGGCAATATTGAGTTAAGCTCTCACTGCTCCTTCCTGCCCTGCACCAGCCCTTCAGCTGTGCCACTTCAAGTCTGTTCAGCTGCTTCATGAACCAGATCCAGGATTTTACCTGGCTGAAATAACCGCTTTTTAAAAAAATGTGGTGAGGTGTGAAGCAAGGTAGAAGCATGGGCTAAAGGTTTTTCTAAGTTATCTGGAAAACTTTGGGGATTGAATTTCTTCAGTGGGCTTTATTGTTTAGCTTTGCCAACAGCTGCTTTGGAGCTGGTGTTGGGCAGTGAGTCAGCTCTGTCAGGGGAATGAATGCTTCTGTGTGCTGAAAATCTTAAACCATGGGCAGCAATGCAGGTCCTCACTTGACTGCGAGGGATCCTGATGGTTGAAATGTGGAAGCAGCATTTGGAGCTCGTTGGTGGGAACATCTGTGGGTGCTTCCCAGTCAGGTGAGCAGTTTGTCACCATTTCTTGATGTTACCCAATGCTTCTTCCCACAGAAAGCCGCTGGCCCCAGGAGTGGCACAAACCAGTGGCTTTCTGCAGCTTCCCAGCAGATGGTGCTGCCTTATGCTGCATCTTGGGGAGACCAGTTACAAAATGCCTGGAAAATCACGTAAAGCCAAGCTTGTAGAGATGTTTATTAGATCAGCTAAGATTAGTCAGAGGCAGACTTTCAGGAACACAACTTGGATTTTCAGTTCCTCTTCCCTAGTGAATGTCAGGTGGTCTAATAAACATTGCTAGTTTGTAAGCCTGTCTCTGTGTACCTGCTAGAACAACCCAATTACAGTAGCGTTCTCAGAGGTGGTGGCAGTCAGTGCTTCTTCAGCACAGTTATAGGCAGCTCTACTAGAGCATGGTTTTTGACAACCCAAGCCTCTGTATGGTTTTTTCCTGTGGTATTGGCATTTTAGCAGAGACCCCAGAGGTGAATGGCTGTGATGAATACTCAAGCCTTCAAATATGTAGCAGTGCTGGCTAAGTTCAATATTTGCCTTCATCAAGCTAAAGGTTGGATGAACTTCAGAAATAGACTTGCTGACTGATAAATTCATTCATTTTGATGCTGTTTGCACCTTTGGTTGGTTCTGAGTCTTTGGACAAACATGGTTTTGAGAAGAGATGCTGTCGGCAACTCATGGCCTTCTAAGATCAAGAAATTATATCTTTGTTCTCAAAAAAACTGGCTTTATATGCCAGCCAGGCAGAGCGGAAGCATTAGCAATGTGGTGTTTGGGGAATACTGCAAAATGATGCACTGAACACTACGAGGCTCTGAGCCAGCAGGCTCAATGTTTCAACTTGTTTTTCAGATTAACCAAAATGTTGATTAGCAGATGGTGTTTTTCCACAAGATGTGAAATTTAAGAAGTACCAAAGTCAGGCAAGATTTGAAAATCATGGTCAGCATGCCTGTTACCCTTTGTGTCCTTAATGTGTGGAAGAAAATATGGACCTGAGGGAGAGAGGACTATGTCAGGGCCAAGGATGTAGCTGTGTTCCTGGATCTGGTTGGTCTGGGTGTACTTGGGAATGGTTTTAACAGAGCACATCTCATCGTTGCTGAGGGATTTCTGTTCTAGAGTGCAGGGTTGTGCTTTCTGTGCTGAAACGCTGTGCTTTCAGACTCTATGACCTAAAAGGCTGGTGAAAGACTTCCCTGGACAAGACATGAGCCCAGCAGGTTCTCTGCTCTCAACTTCATGCATTTCCCAATGGTTTCACTTGAGGGAGATGCTTCCCATTTTGGCTTTCCTTGCAGAAGTCCTTCTCACATGCCAAAGCTTGACCTCTCATGTTAGAGGTAGTTTTGAACTTGCTATCTCCACAACCAAGTGGCCAGGAGGCTGGAAGCACCTTCTTCCCCTCTGTCTCTGCTGTGAGATGCCTGTGTGCGAGGGACTGTGTGCTTCCTGAGCTGGAGCTTTCTGGATATGGTGGTTATGGCAGAAATGGGCTCAAATATTTTACTGTTTTATGAGAATAGCTTACATTGAAATGCTGTATTTTGCTGTTACCTGCAAATACCAAATACCATCCCTTGGCATTCATAATCCTTCCTGACCAGGGCATTTTATTCATCATTATTTTTTTCTGTAGCCCTGGCTGGTGGCTTTTAGACACCAGGGAACTGGGTCTTGTGGGGCTTATTTGTGCTCAGCCAGCCAGGAAGAAGCTGTAAGTGGGGCGCAGGAGTTCTGTCTGCTTTTGCTTTGATTACAGCTGTGATGATTTTGGGGCTGGGGTACTGAAGTGGGACAACATGGATTGCTCTTTTCTGACCCAGCTTACCTGATGTACCAGCCAGCTGCTCGGGATCTCGGGGCGTCCTCTGCCATGCAGCACGATGTCCCTCATGGTATCCACGCAGGGCTGCTCCTGGACTTTTGACCCGAAAGGGAGCTCATAATTCTTTACCTCTGCAAGGGAGCAACAGCAGCGTTACAGGGTGTCTTTCATGCATTCACAACTTTGCTTTGGTATGGTCCACTGGATGAGAATAAATTTCTTTTTATCAATCTGCAAAAATAAACTGATCTGGAAATAGTTTGGAATTTGAACACAGAAACGTAGTGTTGAGTTTTCATGTAGAGGTTGTTTTCAGAGATGGGACTGACGAACCATCTGACCATCTTCCTGAATCCAAGAGATGCACTACAAAGGCTTTGGTCAGTCTTCAGGTGAGACGTATTTTCATAGAGTCATAAAATGGTTTGGGTTGGAAGGGACCTTAAAGATCATCCGGTTCCACCACCTCTGCCACAGGCAGGGACACCTTCCACTAAATCAGGTTGCTCAAAGCCTCAGCCAGCCTGGCCTTGAACACCTCCAGGGAGGGGGCATTCGTAACTTCTCTGGTCCACCTGTGCCAGTGCCTCACCACCCTCACAGTAAGGAATTTCTTCCTAACGTCTAATCTAAATCTCCCCTCTCTCAGCTTAAAAACATTACCCCTCATTCTATCACTGCACTCCCTGATCAACAGCCCCCCCTCAGCTTCTCTGTAGCCCCCTTTAAGTTCTGGAAAACTGCTATAAGATCTCCCTGGAGCTTCCTCTTCTCCAGGCTCAACAACCCCAACTCTCTCAGTCTGTTCTCATATATTAGGTACCTTTACTGCTGTGTTTCTTCTTAAAACTTTTCCTGGTTTGCCAACCTGCTTAGGACAAACCAGTATTTAAACTTCAGCTTAGGCAGTCAGAAATAACTTGTCTTACTGTTTTGCCTCTTCTCCAGGCTAAACAAGTACAACTCTCTCAGCTTGCCCTCGTATGGGAGGTGCTCCAGCCCTTGGATCATCTTTGTGCCCTCCTCTGGACTCGCTTCAACAGATCCATGTCCTTCCTGTGCTGAGGTCTCCAGAACTGAATGTAGTACTCCAGGTGAGATCTCTCAAGAGCGGAGTAGAAAGTTGGCTTTCTGGGCTGCACGCACACATTGATGGCTCCTGTTGAGCTTCTCATACCCCAACACTCCCAAGTCCCCCTCTTCAGGGCTACTCTAAATCTATTCTCCATCCAGCCTGTATTTATATTTGGAATTGTATTTTGAGCAGGTAAAATGTGTTGCACCGGTGAAAGATGGGAGAGGTGACTATGGTACCAATATCCAGATGGCTGCATGCATCAGGTTAGAGGAGAAATGGCCCTTCCAAAAGAGCAAACCTGTGTCATGGGAGGCCAGGAAGGAACTCCTTGTTGCAGAGGTGTGTGGCCTCCCTGGTTTCTGCCAGCTTCTGCCTGGATGTCAGTGCAGGTGAAATATGACTGGGGAGGGATGCCCCAGAACGCTGGCCTGGGAGCCAAGGATGCTTGGGGCATCTGAGCCAGGCAAAGGATTCCTGCTGCTTAGCGTGGGACATGCAGGGCAGTTTCCTTACTGAGAGCTGGAGCTTCTTGCAGCTCTTTGGCCTTGTGTTACAAGGAGGTGAGATAGGGAAGGAACTGGGGAGAGCTAAGAAGGGGGTAGGCAGGGGCCAACAGCAGGGCAGTTAATGAAATGTTTTGCTGCATGCAATTTCAGATGTCAGAATGTGTCTCTGGGAAGTGAGGGGGGTTGTGGCTCTGTCAAAGCCTGGAGTTTGCGAGTCCCTGTTGCGACATAAACTCTGGTGCTGTCTGAAAAAAAATAAAAGTGCTTGTGGCCAGGGAGGGGGAGGCAGCTTTGGCTCTTCCTGCTTGGTTTGCTTTGCATTGCCAGCACTGAGTCGAATGTGACTTGGCAGCTGGCTGGCTTTGAGTCGGGCTGGACCAGATGTCCCCCTGGGGTCCCATCCTGCTCCTTGGCCGCTGAACTGGCCCACTTGAGCTGCAGAACATAGGGCAGGCAACCATGAGAGAGGATCTGCTGCTAGGTCTTAGCACCCCTGCAGAGACCCAGGCCACGCCAGATCAGGTCCCGTGCCGCTGCCGAGAATGTGAGGGTGAGCTACGTCCCTGAAAGGGAGAAAGAGAACAAAAAGGCATGTGGCAACCCCACTGTGATGCTCCTACCTCCTACCACTTCACATCTGGAGGCCATTTCCCACAAAACGAGGGCCATGGAGTAGACATCCATCTGCTTGAAAGACTCCAGGTCTTCCAGGTTCACTCTGGACTCCAAGACCTCTGGGGCCATGTACCTGGCGGTGCCCACCTGCCCACAAAGAGAAGAGAAACATTAGCAGAGGTGTGTGAGGACTTCAGCCAGGGGGTGGCCAGGGTTGCTTTGCCAAGGGTCTCCTCTGGGGATGGCCAGCAGGTCATACTTGCCTGCCCGCTGTTGGCAAAGTCATCAACCGTCAGGGAGGGGTCGAGACGTATGGCGATGCCGAAGTCGCAGAGCACGCACTCCTGCTCATTCTTCACCAGGACGTTGGTGCTTTTGATGTCCCGGTGGGCGATGGGGATTTTGGGCCTGCCACAGGTGGTGTAGTCGCTGTGGAGGTGGGCCACCCCGCTCACCAAGGAACCTGCCATCTTCTGCAGGTCCATCCAGCTCAGGATATGGCGGGAGAGGTAGTCCTTGAGGTTGCCCCGGCTGTGGTAGGCGGTGATGAGCCAGTACTCCCGGCGGGGTCCGGTGCCCCGGTCCTCAGCAGTAAGGAACCGCAGGACGCTGTCATGCTTGAGGCTGGCATCAGTGAAGATCTGGCTCTCGTTCTTCCAGGAGGAGTACTCCTCGCAGGGGAAGATCTTCACGGCCACCGTCTCATACTGCCCTGAGAGGCTGTGGTTCAGCTTGGCCCTCCACACCTCCGCAAACTGCCCCTTGCCCACCATCTCATCCAGCTCAATGGGGAGCAGCTCGGTGGGGTGGCTGCTGGCCGGGTTCTCATCCATTAGCACGGACAATTTCTCCTCCTTCTCAGCGGACCTTCCTGGCTCCGGCAGCGCCGGGGGCTGTCCTGTCTTCCCACCCCATGCCTTGGCTCTCTTGCGCCGCTTCTGTGTGCGGCAGAGGTAAAATATCACGGTGATCATCACTGCCACCAGCAGTGGGGGCAGGAGGCTGATGGCAGCCACCGGGATCACTTCTTTGCTCTGCAGCATGGAGTAGCCTGCAGGGAGGAAAGCAAAGGCTGCTGTGGGTCTGCAACAGCTCGTTTTCATCACGCAGAGGAGGAAAATATGCGAAGCTGTTAATGAAGCGCAGCCCTTTACGGGGCCACAATGCACATTGGACACAAACCCCATCCCAGCGCAGAACCCAGATGTAGGCAGTTATTAAGGGGGCTGCTTAGTTTAGGTCTCAAATTTAGCTCCATTTATCACGAGAGGGTCCAAGATGTCCACATTAATTGGGCCAGGCAGTGCGGTGCGTGAGACCCTGCTGCTGCCGCCAAAATGAATTGGCTGCCCTTTGGAGGGACCACTTGTGCTCATGGCAAAGGGAGCCGGGGCAGATATAACATTGATAAAGCTGAGGCAAGGCTCAAACAGAGCAAATTTCTGAGGGGGTTTGGGGCTGGATCTTTGCTGGACCTCTGCAGTGCCCAGAGAGCCAGGAAGGATGCTGGGGGTAGCTTGGCAGCATGCAGGACCACTGAGCCTGCAGGAGCACTGGGCTGCTTTGCACAAGGAGCATCATTTCAGTAGTGTCTGCCAGTGCTGGCATCTACTTCCTTGCTGTGTTACACCACCAGTCTCCATCAACTGACTGGGCATGGCTGCTTTTGTTTTATTTCTTTTAAACCCCTGTCAGCCTTCAGATCATTGAGGGGGACGCATGCAAAAAGCCCTAACCCTTGCACAGCATATAATTGTCTGAGCCTTTGATGTTCATGATTCCTGGAATAAACATGCTGACTTCAGTAGAGATATTCAAGTAAAATCTTACTCAGAGGTTTTTCTGCCAAGTATAATAACCCAGGGGAAGAAGGATAAGAATCATTCCATAAGCAAAACTCTCGCTGCTTGACCTCAGTGTGTGCAGATCATAATTCAGGTTCTGGAAAAACAGAGCATTTAGCTATTTTCCTTGGCAAATTCCAAAAAAATGTGCTGCAGCTAATTTCTGCAAGGCTGTGAAAGCGTTTCTAAAATAGGCATCAGGTTCAAACCACAAGATCAACCTAAACTGATATAAATCAATAACTAACTCAGGAATATGTTTATTTTGGAAAGTGTTAGCCCTGGATATCACCTACTGCTTTAATGGATTTACCCGATGCTTATGATCCCATCTTTGAAACACTGAAGAAAGAGAAGGTATTTTTAAGGGAGCTGCGTGCACGAGTCTTGGAAAGGGAATATTAACACAACTTCAGCAAATTCCTTCCTGAGGATACCCCTTCCCGATGCAAACCCTTGGTTATGGAGAGATTGAAGCATG
This sequence comes from Dromococcyx pavoninus, assembly GCA_033558185.1. NCBI lineage: Eukaryota > Metazoa > Chordata > Aves > Cuculiformes > Neomorphidae > Dromococcyx > Dromococcyx pavoninus. The sequence continues at coordinate 327,341 of JAUMJL010000786.1, forward strand.
ATTTAGACGCTTTCCACGGAGAACAAACCTATCTGCTCTGGTGATAACTGTGGGTGTGTAAATCCATGCCTTGTTGGCCATTGCAGCGTGGGTCTTTCCATCTCTGCTGAGGGGAGGTGGACCTCCAGGGCCAGGCTTGTCTGTCACAAGGATGGAGAGGACTCTGCATACTCAACCCTTCCCATCATCGGCCCAAGGTGTCTGCTGGGCTTCATGGTTTTAGGAAATATGTTCATTAGAGTGCTCTCTGAGCTCTGATAGGGTCCCCTGCAGCTGGTGCTAGGGCAGTGTCACCCAGCAGACCAAACCTGAAAGCAAGACTTAAGAAATCAAGATATGGGAAAAAAATCTGGCTGCTTTAGCTGCTGGAGAAGTGCTCATCTGTATTAGGTATTTCTCTGCTTGATGTTTGTCTGTATCATTGAAGATGACTGTAAATCAACATGCAAAGTATCCCTTAAAACAGAAGGAAAGGAGGTAAACAATGGGTTCTCTGAGCCTGGGTCCTCCCAAGCTGGTCCCACAAAACAAATCACATAATTATTTATGGCCTTCACTACTCCTGCTTTGAGTTTCAGCTTTTTATGGGCTGGCTGGCAGGAGGAGGCTCTTTGTGGAAGCCTTCGGTGGGGGTGGCATTTCCAATGAGCCAGCTGTCATTTTTGTGTGAAATTACATAGCTCAGCATCGGCTTTGGGATTTGACTATCTCTCCCTAGAAGTGTGTGTACCTGTTATGTTTGGCTTGGGAAGCAGCAAAGAATTGCCAGATTTAGCATCATTTGCCTTCATTAAAAGTAACTTGTTCTGAGAATTTGCATTTTATGGGTTTTTTCTTCTTTGCATTATGGGAGAGGCTGTGCCACTGGGGTTATTTTCAGCATCTCATTGCTCTGTAGTTATGGAAAATCAAAGGGTTTTCACTTTGCTTTTGTTATGGGTCGGATTCTTGATGGGCACTTGGATAAACAGGGTCCGTTTGGAATAAGGGAAGTTTGGACAAGCCCTCAAAGGCTTATGATCTACCTGGAAGCATTTCCAAAGTACATGACCTTCCCGAAGTTCAGAAATGAGTTGCCTCTTAGTTTTCCCTCCTGTGGATTTACAGCTCCTGTTGGATCTCCAGCCATCTGCAGAAGCATCTTCAGGCACGTCAAGCTGCGCTCACGTGTGTGTACAGCACCGGGGTGGCTCTGGCCATCCCTGCTGGGGGAAAACTGCAGAAAACCCCAGGTGAGCAGCAGGGGAGGCACCACCGTGTGCCAAACCCCAGCACCACCACCTTTTTGGGCTGCAGCCGTGGTGAACATCAGTGGTTCCTGTGGGTGTGCCGGGGCAGGATTCGCTCCAGCGCAATTTATTTAAAGTTGTCAGAGCATTGACTCACGCTGGGTTACGTCAGCTTCTGGGTTCCTTGGTTGATGCACCCTGCACTGAAGGGAACAGCGTAACTGGGAGACACGGTGGATTTTCCACTGCGTGATGTTTCCAGACCAAGTCTGGAGGCATTGCTAGGAGAGGTAGGTTAGCCATGGACAAAATACTGGGATCAATAAAGGGGTACAAATAATACCCCACTTTTATATAAGGAGGTCAAAGAAAACGCTGAAACATCTCCTTCTGGCATTGTATCTCCTACTCTATTGGAAATACAAGTTGTTTGCCATTAGTGTTGGGTGCTTCTTCCCCCATAAGTAACATCAATAAAGGTACTCACCGTTGGTGTGGTTTTCAAAGATAAGTTTATCGTTGCACTCCTGCTCGTCTATGCAGCCGCAGATGTAGATGATGCCATCGTCGCTGGGCTGGTGGGTCATGATGCAGCGGGAGGTGTTGTAGTTGGGGACCATGAGGTTTTCTATGGGGCGGTGGGGGTTGTGGCAGAGCGTGCTGATTCTTATGCTCTCGTTGTCCTGTCTCCTACACATGCCAAATGAAGCAACAAAGCATTAGACCAGCGGCTCAGCACTCGTGTCACCTCAAACTTGCTCTTAAGATTATTCATTTTAAGCTTGTTTGCAGCAGTTCTGGTTTAATTCTAATTTTACGTGCTTTGGAGGAGCTTAGTTAAAGCCCTTTATCTCTTCCACTCTTTACCAGGCTGGGTGAGGGGAGAGGTTTGGGGAGCAAATGGTGGAGATACTCAAAAACTGGGATGTCCAAGTGAATTTAGGAATGGCCAAGTGTGAACTGGGTTATGTCCCTTTGCGGAGCAGATAGTGGCAGCTGAAAGGAGCTGGAGCCTGGAGGCAGCTGTTGGTGTTGTGATGAAGCCTCTTGCCCTTGGAGAGTGAAGGTAACACTGGCTGGCATGGCATTTGAGATGCACGTGGGCACTTTGGGTCACCTGGAATGCAACCCTTCTCCTGCAAGGAGGAGCATCACCTGCTCTTGTAGAACCAGTGGATAATTAAGAACTAAGAACAGAGTACCAGAATTCGATCCTTGTTTCCAGAGCTTTCCCCAGAGGAGGCAGGATAACCCAGCACTGGTCAGTTTTTCAGGGCAGCCCTGGAGTGAGGTTGAGTGGTGTGGCTGGATCTCCGTGTGGGTTATGGGGCAGCTGGTGAGGTTGCTGAAGGATATTACAGCCATTAACAGCTTTTCTAGGGACAGCCTCTGCTTCCCAGCCTAGCAGTGAAAAACGGGAGGGTGGTGGTATGGAAGGTCTCACAATGCCTTTGGGGTCCACTGGGAAGTCAGAAATAAAAGCCCATGGAAGAACCCAAAGTTGTCATCCTCTTCTTGGTCCAGGGCGTGGCAAGTTCACTGACCTGAGTTGTTCCCTCTGTTTTCTTGGAGTTCTCAGGTAACCTGTCAGGGGAGCTTCCAGCTGAAGAGTCCTAGGAGGGTGTGATCCCTCCTCTGAGGGCTGCCCAGGCAGGGCATGCTGGAAAATGTGAGCACGCTGCTGATGAGCATGAGGCCAAAGCTGTGATACCCATGCAGGACAAGTCCAGATGATCCAAATATGCCTTTGCAAGTGAGCAATGGGCAGCAAGGCTGACTTGGAGCTGAGCCTGCAGGTCTTAGCATGGGGTGGGAGAATATGGGAGGAGGCAGAGCTGGCAGGTTATTTGTGACCCTGCAGTTGCCTCATCCCATCTGATATATGGTGCAAGGTTCCAGACCCAACCTGTGCCTGGGGACTGCTTTTCTGGCATGGGGATTTATGTTGCAGGGTCCTTGCTTTTTCCTGTATGTGTGGGCTGTATATGGGAAAACCCAGTGAGATGCTGAATTGCCTGCACAGGATTTAAGGTGGCTTCTCCCTGGATGTGCAGGGAAATTTAGGGCAGGGGGTGGATTTTATTAGTTTGTTTGTGTTTCCTGTTGGCTGTTTTGTTTTTTAAAATCCATAATGCAACAATTATCTCAAGGCAAACTCCTACTGGAAGCATTCACGCTAATTAGCAGGTTGAGATACAGCCTTGTGATAAGTGCTTGGCTGGCTTTCACTTTGGCAGCCAAATTAAAAGGGAAGGAAGAGGAAAATCACTCTGGGCAGAACCAAAATGGATGAGGTTTTTTTTTTTTAGTTTTGCTCATGTGTACCAAAAAGCTGAGTGAGGCACTCTTCCGGGCCAAATGATGCGGTGTATGCTTGGCCTGAAATGCAAGATTGCATTTCCCTTCCAGGCATCTCCTGCAGAAGCAGCAAAGGGCTTTTCCCAGGGGATGTTGAGGAGGTGGGTTCAACCCAGTGGGATAAACTTCAGTTTGATACCAGCTCAGATGTCCATGTGCTGGAAGGAGACAGGTCTTGGCTGCACCCCTGTGCATGAACTAGGGTTCTGTCAGCCTGATGGAGGTGGACAACATGGCTTTGGGGGTCAGGGCTGCTAGAGTTGCCCAGTGGATTCAGCTGAAAAAGCTCAGTTCAGAGGTTTATGGGGCTTTAGAGGTCATGCAGCAAACTTACCACACTCTGTCGGGTACTTAAATGCTTTATAGAAAATAAACTGGTACTAATTATAGGGCAGACCAAATAATTTTTTCTCTGCAGATTGTAATTTTGATTATAATGGAGTCAAAGGAAGGGGAAGAGAAAGTCCTGAATTATTTTAATGGACAGTAATTCAAGTGCAAGATGCATGTACATTCTCCTGAGTTGCTGTGAACCCTGTTTTCCCCTGTATTCCACCTTGACGAGGGAATTACATCTTACCATATGGCCACGCAGATCTCGTAGGGATCCTCGCAGTAGGAGTTGAGGTTGCAGTTGCTGTAGCACACCTTCTCCTCACAGGCTGGCAGCGTGGAGTCACACCACTTGCAGAGGTTGGTCTTCAGGCTGCGGCGGGCACCGGCACTGCAGGCTGTGGGGCAGAGAGGTGGTGGAGGGTGAGCATGGCCATGCTTGTCCAGAGTGGGGAAAATAGCCATAACTTTTAGTGATTCACACAACCAGTGGAGAAGGAGCCTGAATTGGCTCTATTTCTCCATGTATTTGTTTATAGCTTCCATTTTGCTCCCTTGCTTGTTCAAATGTGCTTTAGATTATGACTAAGCCTGGAGGAGATGGAAGGATGCTGGTGGTGCAGAGGCAGGTCCCATCGGACAAGTGCATCACAGAGCTTGGAAAGCTACAAAGAACTGTGTTTTCCCTCCTCTAATTTCTTGTATCAAGGACAGTTTAATTCTTCTTCCACAACCTAGGCTCCAAGCACCATCTCCCTTCAACCTGAGTGCAGGCACTGTCCAAAAAGGGACATCTCTGGGTCTCTTTATGCCTGAAGACTTTATTTATTCCCATGCTATAGGGGAGACAGGTTCTGGGAAGAGATGTACGGCCAGGCTGGGGCAGCTCCCTCCTCTCCCCACTGCCTCCTCATCCTCCTTCTGTCTGTTCAATGAGCCCAACCTGAGGAATGTGGATGTCTCATCCCTGGAGGTGTACAAGGCCAGGTTGGATGAGGCTTTGAGCAATTCTATGAATGTGTTTGCTGCCTGCTCTCTGAGCATCTGTGAGTTTGGCAATATACGATGGGCTGAGAATTCCCAAGCTCTGGGCTGCTCCTGTCTGTGTTCCTCTGCCCACTCTACCCTGGCCGGGCATGAGCTGCTCTCCTGCCCTGGAGTGCTGGATCTGGCTGCACGGCAGGAATAACTGCTGCCCATGTGGAGCTGCTCTGCCTGTATCTCACGGGCATAACATTATCTCTATTTTTGTACAAAGGGTGAATGAACTATGCTCCGTTAAGGGACAAATCCCAGCTAAATTTAAACTTCCTGTTTTAAGGCTGCTAAATTTACTTCTTTTTAAAAAAAAAGACACTGAGTGACTTATGTGGAAATATATGTTTATAAATTTTTACCTGATTTATTTAGGTAAAATGAGTATTCAGGTATGAACCTGAACTACAGCAGCTAATTTTTCAAAGGTTTGGGTTATCCACGCTTCTCTTGTTGACGCTTCCCTGCAATGCCCAGCAGTGCTGGGTGCTTCCAAGTCCTATGAAATGGGCAATCATGGCTTGTGTGCTGCAACAGCCATCACAGGTGTTTTCTATCACCAGACGCTAGTTCCAACAAGTAACAGTATCACAGTATCACAGTATCACAAGGTTGGAAAGGACCTCTGAGATCATCAAGTCCAACCTATAACCCAACACTAACACCAACACTAACACCATCATCTAAACCATGGCACGCAGTGCCTCATCCAATCTCCCCTTAAACACCTCCAGGGTCGGCGACTCCACCACCTCCCTGGGCAGCGCATTCCAATGGCCAATCACCCTTTCAGTGAGTAACAAACTGCAAAATCTTCCACTGAGGCTCAGAAAACCACTGTCCCTGCAAGCAAGGCTCTGCTGATACAGGAGCATGCCCATGGGCATCCAGGGTCTGTGGACAACCTGCAGGACGTCGTAAGTTCTTGGCGGTCATATCTGTGACCTGCCTGTGGCCAATGGATGAGCCTCTGGTTCCTTTCCTTTTTAATACATGTGCTGTCTCAACAGCTAAAAAGGATTTTTAACTTCTCTGCTTCCCAAATCCGGGGTGTGCAGCCTGTTCCGACAGCATCTCGCGTGCCTGCTTCACTTTCCCTGCTGGCCCAGACCCTCCTCCATGAGATGGCCATAAAAAAGCTGCTGGAAGGCTTCCACACAGAAATAAACCGTTTACAAGCTCCCGTGGCCTTGTTCGTAGGGCCAAGGTTAATGGTGGAGAGGAAACCTGGCTGCAGAAGAGAAGTTTGTTGAATCTGAAGGTTGGAAAGAGGAAATTTTGTTTAAATGGCCCATGCAACTCTTAAAATGCAGCTCAGCAGGAATCATGTCATGCGAGGTGGTGGGGAAGCTGGGAGTGGAGTGGTGAGGATGCTGTCCGCAACCTCTCATTCAGCATCCCACACCATCCATGATGCTGTTCTGGCCCTTCTGAGGCAGATCTCCAGGCCCTTCCTGGAGATTTTTTGGGTGACCTTAACAGACCCAGTGCTCTATATTCATCCAAGGATTGACTACTCAAACTGTGACTTCAGCTGGAATTCCAAGCACCTGCAGCCAAAATGAGCCACCCTGCCTTGCTCTGTCAGGGCAGAACTCATAGGATCCAAGCAAAATTCCTCTTGGGGATGGGAGTTTTGAGGTAGATGAGAAATTAAGCCTAGCATTTGTGTGGGACTCTCGATCTACAGTGACAGCTGCCACACTCTACAAACTCCATTTGTGCTATTGCGTGGGAACAGAGAATTGAAAGTAAGTTGGTTTCTCCACACAGACCTCAGGCCCGCTGCACCCAGGGTTGTGCCTTGGTGGTGTTGACCCCATATTTGTGCTTTCACCCCCTCAGCTCAACCCATCCATGGCCTGGTTTGTGCTGTGCTTGTGGCAGGCTCGTGGAGGACAACAGGCTCAGCGCACTCAAGCCAGGGATGTTTGGGAGCCCTGTGGAGGAGAACCAAATGGACAAATCTAGGTTGTTGCTGATGCAGAAGAATGATGGATTTTGCTATTTTTTTTATTTATACCCACTGGGTATGTTGTTTACTTATTTATGTCAAGAGTTTGCTTGAGATCTTAGCAAAACTTCAGACTGAGCAGTTTTGTACTGGTGCACGTGGTGGGGATCTTGACTTGGCGGTTGTTTGTGCTGCAGAGCAGAGAAGCCAGGGTGGATGAAAGAGTTAAATATGGAAACAAGATCCAGAAATACAGTGGTAACTGGACAAAAATCTTTGGAGACAAATTGTTCTAAACTAGCTCAGTCTGCGATTCTGTTATCTGCTCTGCAAGAAAGGTCAAACCAGGAATATCTCTTCCCCCCCCCTCCTCGGCCCTTGTTCTCCTAGGAAGCTAAAAAGAAGAGCACAAAGCCCAGTGCAAGTTTCTTCAGGACTTCGTGTCCTTGAACCATTAGCTTGTAGGTGCAATTTAACTGCCACATCACTCATCTTGGCCCTGATTAGACCCAGATGAACACTTTCAATATTAATACTCAGATGATTTAATAAAGCTGCACAAGCAGTAAAAGTAACAATACACTTCCATAAAGGGGTTCCAGATGTTGCCAAGGCAAATGCTAAACATCAAAATACAAACTTCAAAAAAAAAAAAGGGAAAAAAAAGCTGGATAAGCAAAACTTGGAACAAACTATAAACTAATTAAATGTGGATTGAGTTTTCCAAAAATAAATTGAAGCCATAAGGATGTGATGTGAGCCAATAAATAGTGCAGTTAGTCAAAGTTATTGTGGAACGACAGTTGGAAAGATGGTTTGAAGTCACTGATAGGTGGGCTCACAGTGAGCTTGGCTTCCTATCAATAGGAAGGCTTGTTCTCTTGTGCATGAGAACAGGATCAGATCTTCTGGTATCTATAACTGAGTCCCCCAAGAGATTACTGAGAGAATATGAGCTGATTTTCAAGTAGAGGAATAAAGCTAAAAACTGTGCTAGAAGTGCCTGAGTCTCTCCTGCAAGAGCAGCAGGGGTGATACCACCACTTAAGGACACTGGGATATTTTTTCATGGATGTTGAGGCAGCCTTCCAGCCTCTCATTGCCCACAGGGCATCCATGCTCTCCACTTGGCCACCTGCAAGGCCCATTGGAGCACCACTGCCATGGTTAATAACCCATCCTCTTCCCCTATTAAAGAGTCATCTGAAGCAGCTTTCCAAGATAATTTCCTACCTGTCCCATCACTGCAGCCACGGAAGCAGTCAGCTCCCAACAGATCAGCTTTTACTTGCTTGCCAGGTGCTCAGCTCAGCTGCTAACCGTGACTGCAGCTGTAAGAACCCAGCAGGATAAAAAGGGCTCTAATGAGCTCATCTCTACCAATGCAGCCCCTGATAGCTGCCACCTCACTTTGGCTCCAGTTTTCTGCACACTGTAGTCCCCGAGGAGGACGAATCAGTAAGGAGCAAGCCTTGGGTGCATGGAGGTGGAGGCACAGTGCACTTATTACAAGGAAGGAGGAAAGGCTTTGTAGCCAAAGCAATGGCATGTGCAGGCAATTCATTTTCACCGTGGGCAGAATGAGCAGGTTTTATTCTCAAATGTTCTCTCGGGCATGCTGTTTTTTAACAACCAAACACTAGACAAGCTTAAGGAAAAGTGCTTGGTGTGAGATGCTAAGCCACTTGCACCTTTCTAGCTCTCTTCTTCCCAAGGTGGAAAGCAACCTTTCACAGTTTAAGGGTAATTTACCCTTGAATTGCATTTATTTTTCAAGGGTGAAGAAAAATTGATCATTTTTAGGTCATAAATGCTTTATGGTGAGGTCTACCCCGTCTTTTCTATGTATCTGTAACACCCCAGAGTGGAGATGATGCTAACTCAGCAATGGGCTTCCAAGCTTACTGTTACTGCAGCAGCTCTGGAAGCATTCTGCATCATCTTTTCCACACAAATCAGTCATCCAGTAATCCCCAGGCTTTGCAGTTAGAAAGACTGGGAGATAATTGCTGTGCTGCACAACTTTCTCTAACCAGCAGCACACTTAAATGCAGGATCAGGGAGCACTTGTGTAACAACCTGCAGCCACATTGCTCCTGGGAACCACTGTGTAGGTGCCCTGATGGAAACCCAACCTGCGCTGAGACCCTTTTTCCCACGTGGGTGAGCCCAGGCTCAGCGGCCAGTCCTTTGTCCACTGCTGAGATTAGGATTAGGTTTTGCCTTGGGCTTTTGTCCATGGCTATGATATGACTATGTAATAACAGAGCCTCTCATAAAATTATTATGAGAGCAAACAGATTCTTTCCCTATTATATACAGTACTTGTTTTCAAGATAAAAGCAACAGCCAGCCTGATGGGCTCTGCTCTCTCACTAACCCAAGTGAGAACACCAGGACCTCTGTGTTGTCCATTGTCAGGTTAGTCCTGAGCTGCCTCCTTCACCAAGCAACCACCAGTGGCATGAAAGTGCTACAACAGGGTAACTTCTATGTCCCTGATTTCCAGGAGAACGTAGGCAGGGTCAGAAATCCCCACTGCAATTGTGCAGTGTGACCTGAGTAACAGAGATCTCAGACTTCCTGCAGTCAGCTCCAGCTTGAGCCAGATCCGACCTGTTGGAAAGTGCCCAGTCTTACTGTGGCCTCCCTCAGTGCTGCAGGACATCCCCAGAACTAGACGTCAAGGTGTTGTCCTTTGATTTCAGATGGAGATTGGCCTCATCCACCTCAGTTCTTTTCTCTTGTGGTGGGATCTGGTGCTACTTTCAGCTGCTGAACCAAAGAGGTTTTTAGTATCAGGCTGCTCTTTTCCATCCATGCGTTGTACAAACTGTATCTTCATCTTCATAGAAGAGGTAGGGCAGGCCAAATGGAGCTGAGAAGACTTACTATCCCATATTTTGCCCCTATGAGGCACAAGCCCCCAGCTCCTGCAGTAAACCCAGCAGGTCTCATGTTTCTTTTGGTTCAGGCTCTGCCCTTAGGTATATGGTTCCATATTGTCCTGCATAATAAGTAGTTTACTTGGCAGAATACAGTATGGAGCAAGGAACGAGCCAGTAATGTTTCCTAGTGAATAAAAAAGGGCTGATTTTGATTGCATTGGACATCAGTGCTTTCTGGTGCCAGAAAGACATGCAGTATACATTTCTGGTTTGCTTGGATCTTCTTCAAACAGGCTGGTAACTGACTCATTCCACCACTTATTTTTCCTTTGTGAAAATATCCCTCTAAATTAAGTGTTTAGCAAATACTGCTTAGTCCCATTACAAAGTAAATTGGGTATGGATTGTACCAGCAGACTTCTCCAATCTCTTTCAGATGCTTAAATTACATCATGATCTAACTTCGCCCTGGGGAGAGATGAGCTCTGCAGAATATTGTCCATCCTTCTGCTTTGATAATCTCCAGTATTTCTCGGGTACCTTTCGCAAGTTGTCTATGCGTCGGAATAATGACTCCGCTTTGTGTGGGCATGTTGGGACATCTCATGCAGAGGTAGCCCAGGGTCATTCTTCAGCAAAGCTGGCGCGGTACAGGTGAGCTGGAACGCTAGGGGCCAGCAAGGCCCTGGTGCTCCCCAGGGAGGATTTGGTCAGAGTGGTTTCTCTCTGATGTTGGTCAGCGTGGGTGAGGACAGGGGGAGGACACCCGACCCCACACTGCTCCATCTGTCCTTGGAGGGCTCATCTCCTCCATCTGGTGCAACATCCTGTCTTGCTTATGGCCCAGACTCTGAAATCAGACAACATCAGGGACCCTTCTTTTCCAGAGGCAGCAAGGTGCTTCCCCTGCAGGACATCTCAACTTTCCTGCCCTGTTCCACAGAGCTGCTCCTGCTGGGATAACCCACGCTCCATCCCTTCGGGCCCTTGTTTGTCCTGGAGGCCTGGGTGCTGGAGCAGGGTCTGGCTGGTGCCCATCGCTGGGATAGGCTGGCAGGGAGCAGGCACGGCACTGCAGGACGCTGGGCTGGTGGGGATGCCTGCAACAGCAGGGCTGCACGGGCAATTATCTGCCATATTGTGCTCTCACTTGTGTTTAAAAACAACAACAGCTCAACTGACTCATGGATCCTACGGCCTCTGAGTCATTTTTTATTTCTGGATTTCACTGCTCTGCCCTTTGCAATGAAGAGAGTTGCATGTGCACACACACACACACACACACATATCAAGTTCACATTTGTTTTTCCCCTATAAAAACAAAACGATTTCCATACTGTTAATGAAACAGAAATCATTTGACTTTGCATACCCTGGCTTTTATTTTCCATTGTATAAACTGTGCAGATGAAATAATGATAGTTGTAAAGTAAACCTCTCTTTTTTTTTTTTCCTTTCCCTTTCCAGGCAGCCTCTTTTCCAAATAGCAATAGGGAGTCACTTACAGACTTGGCTTGTGCTGAGCCTGTAGTAATTAACCCCTTCATCCCCAGCTTTTCTTCTGTTGGTATTTAACCACAGCGTAGGTGAAGGCAGCATCAGGTCTCTCCTGGGACTAGAAGTAAAGCAGGGGAGTAGAGCAGGCAGGAAGACGTGGGAAAGGAGGAGAAGAGCTGATCTGTGCAAAGTAGTGGGCAGTGTTTGGGGTGATGCATCCATAGGTTGGATTGCTTTCCAGGAAGAACCGGGGGGCTAGCACTGCAAAGCCTGAGGTACCTGCACTCTTCCTGCACACACCATATTTTGAGGTGAAAGTCAGCACCACTCTTTCGTGTTTAGCCTGGCACCCCCATTCTGGGTCATCTCCCTTTGTTCTCACTCCCTGAAGCTCACCAGCATTGACATATCAACTCCATGTCCTGTCTGCTCCACACCATCACTGTGGAAATAGTCTGTGGTAAACAATTTGATCACCAGACCTTGCTCTTTCTGTTTACAGGGCTGTTATGATTTCATGACGTACCCACAGGAAAATTATCAGGGTGAGGTAATACCGTGCTCGAGCAGCAGATCCAGCTGGAGCTGGGTGCACAAGCAACGTGCCTGCCTCACCCTGCAGCACGGGGTGAGCTGCCCTCCCGTGGGAGTGTGGGCTCTGCTTTTTGACATACCCTTAATGTTACACATGGTGTGCCCAGGCACTCTGTCTGTCTTCAAGGCTTATAAACATGCCACAACCATTTCTCCTTATCGCATCAATCACGGCAGTGGCACAGCCCTGCATCCATCCCCCCAGCATCGGTTCAGATGCTTTGCCGTAGCCTGGCGCGGGTGGGTTAGTGACACTGGCTGTGATACCGTTACTCTTCCCAGACTGGGTGATGTGTTTTATATTATTTCTCTTGGATTTATTAAGCATTATGTAACCAGCTAACCAGACCCGCATGCGACATGATCACGGCTGATTTCATGTCAGTGGAAAGTAAACAAGAAAAAATGCTCTGAAGTGGCTGAAATGAAATTTATTTCCACATGCAAAGCAAATCCTGGAGGATATTCCTTGTCTCTACGCAGCTACTTCGCATCCAGGCTCTCATGCAACCCATTAGAAAAGGGTTATGGAAAAATTGCATGCTGTACGTGATGGAGCGCTACAAGCGAATCCTCTCTGTTTACTCCCTGTATGAAATGACTAAGGTAAATTTTATTTTAGTTTATTATTTTTAAGCATCTTTGTGGATTTCTGCTGCTCCCTGAAACATGTTCTGCTGGCACAGTGTTTCTTTTGTAGTTAGAGAATTCTTTGAAATGTGGAAATTACTTGCCAAAGAGTGGCATTCAAGTTTGAAAAACAAATTAGACCAACCTTTTGCAGTCATGAGGTCCTGCAGCTCAATGGGACCCAGCTCAGCATGATGGGGAGGATGTTCTGCCCTTGTTCAGCTTTGGAAGGACTATAAGTTTCAGGTGAAGCAAAAACTATACCCCCATCATACTCTGAACTCAAGTTCTTGTGGGAACGCTCTTCTTTCTGATGTTATGGACAAAGCCCTTCCCATTAACACCGGTTTGCACCCAGAAACATTGAACTGAGGATGGAGGAACATGAAATGGATGAAACACTAGAGGTCCTGCACTATTTTTTTAGTGTTTTTTTCAGTGCCTTTGAAACATTCAGCAGTGTCTGAAAATGTGCATATTTCTGAATCCATTTCACCAATGCTCTTCACTGAAACATCAGAAAAGTTGGTGGCTGAGGGTTGCCTGGTTGCATGTGATTTGCATAATTTTTCAGTAAACTCGTATGGCACTTGAGCACCTGCTTCACCCAGACAAGTAGATAAGTCCATGTCAAGATGAATTGCTGAATTAAGGCTGGCTGAGCTGGTGCATCACGTCACAGCTTTTGCCGCTTGCTGGCCTGCAATTGGAACATGAAGGTGGCAGCAAGCCGTGATGAGCTGTGAAGGAGCAGGACAGGACAGCCCTGAAGGCGATGCTGGTGGGCAAGTTCACAGCTCCACCTGTGTGTCACCACTGCACCTAGCCTTGTGCTGACTCACTAGATGAGCAAAGTTGTTCTAAAATACCCCCCACCAGAACCACATCGTGGCCCCGCTGCCACTGCAAATCCCACCAGCCTAGATGGCACGTGAAGGGAACATGCTATTTGTCCTGGTGGATATAAGGCACAGCAATTTCTTCAAGGTCTGAGGAGGGGGAAAATTGCTGAGGATAATGTCCATTAGCAATTTCTCGCAGGTCTGCTGGTGCCTCTGCTTATCTGTGGCTTTGCAGGGTAAAGCAATTCATTAATATATGCCATGCTGTGGTGTGCACGGGCTGCCGGTCGGGTTTGCAGAGGGCTAAGCCAGCACATCCCTCGTGGAAAGTGCCTTCTTATGAATGGGGATTCACATATCCCATTTTCAGAGGGCTCTGGCACTTCAGCCCTTTGAAGAGCACTTTGCAGTGATCTGGTTTTGACTAAAGTCTGGTCTTAAAAATTAGTCCTTTCTTCCCACTGCCTGTGCTGCTTGTGAGCAGGCGTCACAGCCTGGCCATAGATGTGTGGTTTGAGCTCATCTTGTCATAAGTCATTGCAGAAATTGCTGAGGATTCATCAGCATTTGCAGGTTGGGGAGCAGAATGGCAGAAGGTAAGAGTCAACCAGCTCCACAGTGCTGTTGCCATCATTTTTGTTGTTTTTTTTTTTTCTCTTACCAACAGTCTATCCTACATCCTATTTAACTGCAGTGTCTGCATCTCATTCTCAGGAAGATGCAGCAGAGATGAGTCGCCCTCTCTACACAGAAAAAGCAGCAGCAATGAGCCTAACAGCAAAAGCAGGTGAGTTGCAAGTTGGTTGCAGACGTTGCGGTGCCTTAATTACTGCAATTCAAGTAAAACTACTGTACCACAGGTGGTTTTTATTTTACTATTATCATCATATACTACTCTGGAATTCAGTTTTATGTAAATTTTTCAGGCTCTCCAGGAATCTTGGATCTTCATGAATAGGTGGAAATGGAATTTAAAGATATCGCCCAAATAGGTAAACATGTCAGAAACATTATCTGGGTCACATTTGGGCAACAGAGTTTGTTCTAAGTGCAAATGGTTTACTGATGATTTAGATGAACTTCCTGAGGAGTGTTTGAAATTCCTGGCACAGTCTGATTTACTGTCTGCTAGAAGAACTTTGCTGAGCGCACAAAGAGACGTTAGACTGTAGCTGCTCTTCATATCTTGGGTGGACTTTTTATAATTGACTGTTTTGTATTTTTGACATTTGTATTATTTTGATTATTTCTGAGTGGAAGCAGGGTTTTCAAGGGACTGTGTGGTGAGCTGCTGGGGCAGAGATGGTCTGTTAATTCTCCATCAATGTGCTGTCATCAAGTTGTTCCAGCACTTCTCATTCTTTATGTCTGCTGAAATTATTATGTAGAGTCGAATTTTGCACTCATTTAGACTGGATCTAACAGTAATTAAGTAATCTGTGCTGTTAGAGGGAACTTGAACTTGAGGATAGACTGGATTACCGATGCTGAAAAATTTCTCACTTCTCTTAAAGCATTTTACATTTGAAGCATAAATACATGGTGTGTTCTTCTCTTTTATTTCTTTGTTTATGTCTTACAAAAATATATTTTCAGGAGCTTAAGTTGTAACCTGCCAAAAAGCACTGCCCAATAGGATTGAAGCCTACTTGAATAGCTGCCATTTTTCTAAAGGAGAAGAGGGCTACACCAGGAGGGTAGAGGGAGCAGGTTTTTGGAAAGGAATTTTTTCAGGAATGGGACCAAGAGTCCTGTTGACAGGGCCCGAAGTGTTGTTTCTCTGCACTTGTAAGTAACAGGAGCTTGTGTGTCTGCACAGTGCATCTCCAGAGACCCCTTTTGCAGGAGAAGGAAGGAGTTCACACAAGTCGCAGCCCAGCTCATGCAGCACAGCTCCACGTAGCCTGGGCAGCTGAAGGGGACAAGGTACAAGGGGTGAAGATGCTCCTCCAGCATGGAGGAAGAGACAAAGAGGCGAATGTTCTCCATTCACCATCTCCCACTGAGATCTCACCATTTTGATGTAGTGCTTTGCCTTTTCAAGTCAGTGCCCTGCTCCACGATACCTCCCTGAAACATGCTGTGATCTGAACTTTGCTGAGCAGTATTTCTGCCCAGGAGCTGCCTCCCAAGCCACAGCCTCTTGCAGAGGTAAGAGCCCTGGCAAGGGTGGAAGAAAACCTTGTGCCACTTGTGCTGCTCTTTTACAAGCAGTTAAGCACAGGGCAAATGTATAAAAGGAGAGTGAACGTGCCCTGAGGATATCTCATCCTCAAGCAAATATCCTGTGCTTCTGGTGGGAATGTCTGGGACCATTTTCTACCACCACCGAGCGCCTTTTGAAATATTAAAGACATGGTAGCAATGGAGCTCCCAGGGGATCCACTGGTCTTATTTCTGTGGATGCTTGTACCCTGGGTCTATTTGAAGAATGATGATTCATTCAACTGCTCATTGCTTATGGCTCTGTGTGTCACTTCCCATTGTAAGAAGAAGGGTCTTGTTTGCTATCGTGGACTGGTTGGGGCTAATTTTGGGATAGATCTAGCATGGAAAAAATGCTTTACACAGCAAGACAGCGGCTGATTCAGTTTCTTCTGGTGTTCAGAGTCTCCCAGGCAGGACATTTTATCAAGCAACATCAGACAGATGTGTCCCAGCTGTGTTGGCTGGTGACCTGCTCTGTCAAACACTTGTCAGGGGACAGGGATATTCATTCTGCATGGATGGCATTTTATTAAATGATCCACCTGAAAACAGCAATGGAGAAATGGATCTTTTTAAAGAAGTATCTATACCCATAAGAGTTGTAAAGACCCCAGAATGTCTTGTAGCCATGGCACTCCCAAAAATCATCTCGGCAAAGAGGTCCAAGTTCCTAATTTTGCAGGAAAAGAGTAAAAATTCTTCTCTGGATTTGCAGTGTCAGGCACAGTATGAATTCACGTTGGCATTATCCTTTTTATGATGAGGTGTATGATGCGCCAAGCCAATGCAGGACACTACCAAGCTGTTTGGTTTGGGATAGCTGAAGTGAGAAGTGATTCCTCTCAAAATCTCAGGGTTTTGCATTGTTGGTCTACGGAAAAAGGCCCCTGCTAGGGGTATAACTGGGCCTCTCAGAAGCAAAAAAGCACATTGTTCCCAGAGGAAACACCTTCACAGGGCTGTTCAGGGAACTGAAAAGATCAGGAGATGCTCAGATATTGTGACAAAGGAGATGCCTTAGCAATGATCAGATAACATCAATTGTTGTCACTTCAGGTGACTGCTTCAGGGCTCAGCCCTGCCTGAACCCTGATCCAGGGCAATAAACCAGCCCTGTTTGCTGACTGCCAGGTTTGCTGGCACAAGCTCATCAGCACTGCTTTGCATGCAGAGCATGTGTTAGGGTGTGATGGTCCTGGAGGCACAGTCTGTCCGTCTCCCAGGCACAGTCAGAGGACTTGCTATCGTATGTTGCATGGGGAGGACAACAGCTCTTTACAGGCTGAGTGAAGGAAGACAGGGGTTTCCTTCAGGCACCTTCAGGCCTCAGCAGCACTAACCCTGGAGCTGTGGTGAAAGCTGCTGGCTTTCTTTGGACCTATGCTTACCCAGAAAACTGGAGTTTTGGACCTGGTGGAGAGTTTTAAACGACATGGAGCTAAAGGGAACATCTTCTTCCACAGCATGGCAAAGTGAGATATCTTGCTGCAGGCCCAGGCAGAACATGTCCAGTATAAAGCTGCTTCATCCACTTCCAGACTCATGGCCAAGGCGTGGGTTGAACTGGAGCATAGGATTCTGCAAAGTGACACCCAGCAGCTGCAACCACTGGGGTCACACATGGGCTCCCCATTACAGATTGCTCCTGCTGATAGC
Source organism: Dromococcyx pavoninus (assembly GCA_033558185.1). Classification (NCBI taxonomy): domain Eukaryota; kingdom Metazoa; phylum Chordata; class Aves; order Cuculiformes; family Neomorphidae; genus Dromococcyx; species Dromococcyx pavoninus. The sequence continues at coordinate 344,565 of JAUMJL010000786.1, forward strand.
TGCAAATGGCACAGCAGAAATGCTGAAAATGTCATTTTAGAAAATTACTATTTTATTCTGGAGTCCAGCTGTAAATAATCTTACTTATTCAAGGTTAACACTTGTGTTGCAGTATATCCTCAGAGCTGCTAGAATCCATGTGGGTGACAGCCCTTCGTCCAGTGCAGTCTGGCAGGCTGTGGTGCGCAGCTGGACACACTGATTGTCCCTAAGCCCAAATGCATTTGATGTAATATAAATCAGCTGTCATTTGTCAGGCATGTTCCTGGCTTATCAATGGGAAGCCAAATAGTGGAACTGCTCTATGAAAGGGTAAGCCCTGGAGTGGCGTAATTGGTGGGAGCATGGGCTGCAGAGGGGATTGTATGATAAGCAGGCTCTCCCACTTCTCCTAAAAGCTTGACAGCTCCCAGCAGCTGGGAGGAGAGTTTGAGCCCTACATGGGCTGTAACCAAAAGATAAACCAACTGACCAACAATAAATATGGCTCTGATGGACCTTACAGATCTTTTCAGAGGCAGGATTGCAATGACCATCTCTGAATTTCAGCCATCCCTTCATTTCCCCCTGAAAGTCCCTAAGGAATTGTTATTCCACAGCTGGGGTCCAACAAGAAGATAATATAGCTGTAACCCACCGGTTTGATAAGGCAGGCAGCAGTCAGTGGTGTTATCTCCCCTCTACATGGAGGCCCCTTCCAGCACAAGGCTTTCACTTGGCAATCAGCGCTAAACACTGGATGTGAAAAGAGCAAAGTGTGTGGGAGCTGCTGGTTTTGTCTCCTTGGTGGAACTGTATTTTTTTTTAATAAAAAGATCAGATGTTGCACTTCCTTGAAAACACAACAATCTATGGGAGAGTTCATTAGTTTATGGCAAGTTGCAACACTGTGGAGCCTGGCTAAAAGCAAATGTTATTGCAAAGAGTTATCGCTAAGGGGAGAGGAAAATAATGTCCCAAGGAAATGAACTCGATGGAGCTAAATGTGGAACAATATAAAGCTGTGGAGGACAGGCAGTAGAGTTGAACTATTCCTCAGAATAAAAGCCCCAGTTACCTGTTTTTTAATGCCAGTGTTTGCTTTCCACATATTCAGTGAATATGTGGGATACATCTGTTTGGGACTACATCTCTAATGGGAGTAACAAGTATGATGACTGCAGCTGGCTGAATGTTTCTACTACTAGTACACAAAAATGTCTTTGTGACCATCATTGAATAGTGGTAGCACCAGTAAAACATGAGTAAACATCAGATTTTTTTTTTTAATTTTAGAAGGAATTGTGTTTTCATTTCAGCTTTCATGGAATTATATTTCAAAAAGGACTTTCATCCACAAAACCCTCCACTAAAATACAGATTTGAGCAGTTTTAATGACGTCTCAAGTCTGAGTAAAGCTGGAGATGCAAGGGGAAAAGAAATGCCTGCTTCCATATATCTGACATAGCTGTACACTGCTGGCTTTTTTAGCCTTCAGTTACACCATGGGTTGGAACTGTAGTATCAGGTTTGGAGAAGTGTAAAGGTGAATTCAAAATAATCTATCACTTGCCTTGCTGAGTCTTGGAACAAAGTCCCCCCGGCAGAGGACTCCAGTTTTGCAAGGTTTTTTTGTCAGGGTTTTTCCTGTGTTTTCCCCTTATATTTCCTAACTGAAGAATTTGTTGCACCTTTGTTCTTATCTAGCCTCTCGGTAGGATGCATGAGTTTCTCCTTCAGGCAGTGGGACGCTGTGCCTGCTTCCGACCCCAACTACCTCTGCACAGCCACCGTAGTTTTTCAGCCTCTTGGTTTGTTTTGGCTGTCTTAAAACTACACCGAAGCAAACCATGGTGCTACTTCAGAAGGGCTATTACAACCAATCCTGCAGCCGTATGTCCCGGCGTGGGCAGCATCCACCTCCTTGTGCTGCATAGCCTGGGAGAAGTCTGCTCTGCTGCTCCAGCTCAGCCTTGGACCTGTAAAGCATCTTTCTGCAAATGGATATATTTGATTGTGAAATGGAAGGTGACTCTTCCTTCGTCCTCTTCCTTCCTTCATCCTCTCATCAGCTCAGGTTTCCCCCCATGTTCCTGAATAGTGTGTGCATTGGTGTTGGGGTGCAATCCTGACAGCTCCCTTGTCCAAGGAGTGAGCTGGCATTTCGGTGGCAGTAAGAGCCTTGATTTTAGCTCTGGTGACCTTAGAAATAGGAGGCTGACTTCTTGAACGAGCTGCCTGAGGAGCCTGGGATAGGTCAGAGATTTCTTGAGCAGATCAAAAGCCAGAGATGTTTTCCTGACAGCCCCAGAGCTCCCTATCATGATTTATGAATTATATACACTCTATATGTTTAGCTGAAGAGGCTCACTGGGGGAGTAAGGGCTGGTTTGTGCAAGCAGGAATGAGTATGTGGTTTCAGAGAGCCACAATCTGCCAATAGATACCCCCTCAAATGCGCTTTCTACAGAGCCATCAACATGCCTTGAGGGATTGTGGCAAAGGGATCCCAGGAGATTCACGGCAAGAAAAGCCAGGATATTTTAGCAGGTCCACATTTTAACTGGAGACTAAGTTATGAGGAAGCAGACCCAAGCCCTTGGAGCTGGGAACTCTGGACTCAGGGCAGCAGACCTGCAACCTTCCCTCATTTCACAAATCCTCTTTCTATTTCTTTGGAGCTTCAACAGATCCCCTGGGTACTGCTCTCCCTTGGTAAGTGCTAGGTGCCCTGGCAGATTTTGAATTTCATGTCCTCTTTTGGAGCCTGGATGCCCGAAGGCACTCTGTTGGGCTCCAGGGGTTCTTTATACCCTGAGAGCTGTTGTCACACCAGTGACACAGCTCACGTTCTTGAGGTTGTCTCAAAAGCTCAGAGTTGCGGTGCTTTTCTCTCCTCTCTGTGAGATGAGATTTTGCTCAGCCCCATGCTTGCATGGTCTGGCCTGAGCCCTGTGCCTGCAGACAGAGCATGAGGGAGAGTTTCCTGATTCTGATGCAAAACAGGGCAGGCAAACTCCTCATTATTAACTTTAAGGTCAGAGTGTTTCCATGTGCACAATACAGTAATCCCTATATCATGTCTATAACTTCTATGTTACAGTCTACCAAGCAGATAGAGTGCAGTCATTGAAGGCTTTTGAGCAACAAAAATCCACCACATCCTGAGCCTGAATAATTACCTGCTGGAACAACTTTACTGTGTTGTGTTCTACCACAAATGTGCCTGCTTTCAGCTTCCAGTGTGTAAATCTTATTTTTTGCTCTATCCCATACAAGAGGGAGCCCTCTGCCAGAGAGCACCTTTCTTGGACCTGGTTTTTCCTACCCAAACTAAAGACACCGAAAGCCTTCCACCTCCCCCATGGTAAGACAGGTTTTCCAATCCTGAATGATCCTTGTATTTTTTTGTTCTGGGCTAGGTAATTCCAGAACTGCACCAGCTCTCCACCCTGGAAGACTGCCCACTCCTCTGTGTGAGGGTTTGCTTTAGCAGTGGTGCAACTACAGCTCCTGTCTGTACCTTTTGCTGAGAAAGCCATGTAAAAATCCCACCTTACAGCAGCCACTGCCACTGGGGATTAGTTTAAGGGTAGATATTTTGAAGCCTTACTAGGGCTGGCCAGGGAAAATTAGGGAAATCCAGTAGCTGAAATTTCAGTGGTATGTCAGACCACAGTCCTTGTTTCCATCACGTATGGATGAAAGTGGTCAGATGTGCTCTTCGATGACCACTCAACCATGTTGGTGATTAAAGGGATAGAGACAGGCAGTGTGCAGCACAAGCTGGGGTCTCTGCTGCCCTGGTGTAAAGTCTTAGGGAAAGCAGCATAGTCACTAATGGCGCCCAGCTGGCCTTGAGGGAGTTATTCCTCTGAGATGTGGTCTGGGCCGTATACTCTATGGCAAGTCTTAAATCTCTGTGCTAAGAGGAGTGACTTTGCTGCTGTCATCAAGCCAGCACTGTCACTCTTTAAAGAAGGGTTGGATGAGTGATGGCATTTGCTGCTTGAAGAATAACTGAACATGTTTTTTTCTGTCATTTTCGGGTACTTACTGTTCACTTCTCTCTTAATGTGACTGCAAAGTGGGCTCTCGGGGTACTTTTACTGTCTCAGAATGGCTGTATGGTCGATCTTAATATGACATGCAAGGGAAGTGGATGTAGCCCCAGGAAGCATTTATCATTGTTGAGCTGAATCACAGAAAGGGATCTTTGGTTTATTTTTTTTTTCCTCTTTACGGAGGCAAATTTTGTCATCATATCACTCACGTAACCTTTCAGAGAACTTAGTAATCATGATAAGTTTTGGTTTGGCTTCTTTCAGATTAAAACCTTGCCTTTCAGAAAAGGGAAACCATAAGTTAAGTAACTCCAAAATTAGGTATTTTTGAAGGATAATTAGTGGTCTTCTTTCTTACCAAAAACAACCCAAGACTGTGCTTTAAATAATACCTTGTAGTAATTCCTTCAGTTGTGCTCCGAATGCAATTAATTTAGCAGGATGTTATCAATATAAGGTCCTACATTTCAGACCACATTTTAGGGTATTATCTACAATAATGAATATTATGTATCTCCACAACTTTTTGAAAAAACAACAAGACCCTGTGCCCTAAACCCCCTCATCCCTGTCTCTCTGCTTCAACAGTTGCACCAAGGATTGTATTTGCCTACACACAAATTACCGACCGGTCATACTCTTTCATTCCCTGTTCCTGTAGATAGGGGGACCCATGATAAGTGACTGCAGATACAGATCCCTGCCCCCAGTTATTTCATTTGGATGTGAAAATACTGGACTTATAATCCTTCTCCTACTTCATTTCTTTGAACAAAAGGCATTTTTAGTTGCACTGAAATATCTATAGCAAGGGGAACAGGTCTGTGTTTATAAGAGTTCACTGTAAAAAGTGCCGTTGTCCGTGCAAGTACATACATATATACTGCATAGGGAGATATGTGTGTATACACATACACAGACACTGTATATAAAGAAAGACACACACACACTTAGGAGATGTGTATATAACACTCACTTATACACAAATCTATTCCCTGTTATGAAACAATCATCAAGGTATAAACGAGAGAAGTTAAACCACGGATGGGCACGTTTTCAAGTGCTGCTGGAGGGTTTTATCTGCAGTATTGAAGAAGTGCTATCAAAACCAAAACAGGGCACTTATTACAAAGAAATCTTTACGTAAGTGCTGGAAAGGTTTGCCGAGTAACCAGATGTTGTTGTAAAGACACTTCTCCTCCCCCTCTCTCTACTTCTTTCCTTCTTTAATAGTTCAATTAATTCTATGCATAAACCAGGGCAGATAAAAGTTCTAAGCTGCAAACTTCACCACATCTGGATACTGTCGAGGCCAGATCATTCAGCGGTGCACTTCAGTTGCTTTTAAGCTCCCTCAATAAAATAAAAACTTCCAACAAGTAATGCTGACCTATATATATTTTTGCACTGTAAACACTGACATCTGCGAGCTGCTCCAAGCGAGCACGCAGCACTTTCCACTAAGGCAAAGGTTTGCCCTTCGCTGTGAGAGAAATACACAGCTGATGTAGTCGTAGCAGTGTATCCTACTAAATTCTCAGCTATTTCCAATCCTCCAGCTAATTGCTACCAGGGGAGAAATCAAAGATTAGCTGTTTAGCTAGAGGAAGGAAAAATAAACGACCTCGCAGACTATGTTGCTTAACGTTTTCTTACAAGAAACATTTTTCTACTCACAGAAGGAGAGCAGCAGTAAGGAAAGTAGACTCGATCCTCTCCAGTAACCCATTTTCTGGATCCCAGCAGCAACCAGAAGCCTGGCTTCACGGCATTGACCAGTTCATCTTCCCTCGGTGAGCCAGTCTCTTGTGTTTCTGCTGTCAAGCCCAGAGCCCCGAGTTTGCGAGGCTCCCGGCTACCCTTGCCGGGAAGGCGGATCCAGCAGCCAAAGCCCAGCTGTGTGTGGGGTCCGCCCAGGAACTGCAGTTTATGAACAAACTAAGCCTGACTCTCCTCTTGAAATATATACAAATATGGGAGGGGGGAGTCAGGGGAAGAAGCTTGGCTCTGAGAAAAGGAGTTCAATATTTTTTTTTCTGATGACAATGCAGAGCTTCTCCTGTCTCCGTGCGGCCCAATCTTTGAAGGGGACCTAATATCTACTATAAGCATCTAATCAAAACGGCATGGCTAATCCTGCATGCCTCTTTCATCTGAATAAAAGATGGAAGGTGATGCTTCAATACACTGAGCTGCCATTAATTTGCTACCTTTTCCTTTTAGAAATTAACTCTATCTTTTAAGTAAGTTTCAATGGGCTATATTTTAATAGAAGTAATTGGAAGGTTGAGGGCAGCTTTTTCAGAAAGACCACATCAATATGAGCTTAGCCTAAAGTAGGTGCTTTCAACTCATTAAAAGCAGCAGGTTTTAAACATATACTTACATGTTTTCCTGAATCAAGGCCTAAAATAATAACATAGAGCATTTAAATAGCTGCTTTCTCCCCAAGATCTCAAACTGCTTTACAAAAACTTGTAGGAAATATTATCCCCACTTACCACAGGGAAACTGTGAAATGTAGCAGAAATCTGACTTGCCTTGGTTATTGACGCAATCTGTCAGTGGCAAAAGAGGAGTAAAATCTTCAAACTCTTGCCCTATTATCTACCCTGATCCTTCAGAATGTGTTAAAACAATGATCAGCATAATCGAGTGTGGCAGAAAAAGAAATATTGTTATTTTTTTCAGCCTAAAAGCCTGCCTTAAAGTGAGGCTAATTTTTTATAGTTATTGATAAATACGTCGATCACTTTTTAATGCATACACAGCATTCTAATTCAGTGAATTTCCAGCTTTTTATTTACCCATTTTGCAGTTCATCTTTTACTTCATTAATGAGTATGTGGTGGATATGTGGTGTATCTGTATTTCCTTTGTGTTATCATAAACAGTGAGAGTTTTGCTCTGTTGGACTTGAAGATCCTTTCCCATATGAATCTTTCCAATAAATGTCACCCACTTGTTTTTTATGTATTTATATAAATGATTCTGTTCGGGAGTTAGATAATGGTATCTCTTTTCGCTTCTTCTATATTTAAAGACAAAAAAGATGAGGCATTTGTTGAGGTACAGACTCAGCTGAAAATATAAAGCATCTCTCCTACACCATGGCTACACCAGCGTGCCTCTGCAGAGAATTGCTTGGTCTGCAGCCACTTTCTTCAGGGTGCCCAGATGCAAGCCAGTTTAGCTTTTCCTCCATGGAGTAATGGTCATACTTCCTTGGGAAAGCTAAATGGATCATCTAAGTGGAAGCACCACCTGGAGTACACAGAGAACATTTATCTGGAAGAATGAGTCTAGAAATATTTTTCTGATCAGGGGAGCTGCCTCTTGCACATGGCCCTGGAGGACATCAGATGAAGTCCTAGTCAAGATGCAACATCGCTTTCCCTTGCTTGGCTGTCCTTATATCAAACTGGGCATCTTTCTATGTGCTATGTATTAATCTAGAAGTCCTTTAGGACTGAAGACAAGCAAATGTTTAGGAAGCTTTCAGAAAAATATTATTTTCCAATCAGCATGTTGAAACCACCATATGCACAGTGGTATCTTTGGGTGACCTGCTAAGTCTCCTCCTTCTCATTCAGAACATTTCAAAATGCCCACAGATTGCTCAGACTGCTGGTTGGATTTTCAGATGTAGGCCCCTCTGTGTGTTACGAGGCAACTGGTTAAGGCTTATATTAGGAACATTGCAGATTATTCATGATCCATGGGAGCTCTCTTTAGAATCAGGAAGAATCTCCCGCTGCCTAGCAAAACTCAGAGAGAAATAATGTCCCCAGCAGGAGTCCGGATGGGCTTTAAACACTGGTGGACATTGACAAAACATGCTGTATGACTTGGAAGTGCAAGGGAAGCAAGGGATATTATTTTTTTTTAGTGGCAGAACCTGGAAAGGCAGCGGGAAGCCAGCACAATGTCCCTGCAGCCAGGTACCCTGAGCTGTAGGAGCTGCATTTCCCAAAAACCTGGGCAATCCCAAACAACTTTTGGACCAAACTGAATCCTGCAGAATGCTTCATCCTGTCTGCAGAAAAATCTTAGAGAGAGATCTAGGGCGGGAGACCACTGAAATGAGAGGAAAGGCAGTAGCTATCCCATGTGATGGCATCTTTACAAGGCGCTTGAGTTTCTATAGGAAAATCTGCAAGGGGAAGATTTTGGGGAGCGATGTTTGTCCCGCTCTTCCTGAACAGCTGTACTTATTTCTAGAAAGTGTTAGACCTGCTGCTTGATAAAACATGGTGTTGTGGTAACTTTGGCGAGGATTGGCTTTTGTACACTGGCCGCTGGGCTCTGCAGGCTGCTTTCTGCACAGAGGGAACCTGTCTGTTCAGCCCTCGCTGCATGTAAGATCGCATGGAGCTAGAAGTACCCTCCCATAACCTGCATTTTCCATCCTCTGAGCTGAGGCTATTGTAAGCAAACCTCATGCGTGAAATAGGAAGAACATGAGGCTGGGAGCTTATTTCTTTCTTAATGTTATGGCTTGGCTCACCTTCGGTTGACCAAGGTGTCATGCAGCATGTGCCCCACTGTCCTGGGCTTTTCTCTCACCAACAGCTCTGTTCTGGAGCCCCTGCTTATTTCTCAGGAAAAAATTGCAAACTACAAATCCACCAAAGCTGCTCGGGAAAAAGTGAGTAGTAACTCTGGGATTTAGCCTAAAGTGTCTAAACTCATATTATAGAGCTTTGCTTCCATGAGAGAACACAGTGACCTTAGGATTAAGACATTGGGGAGGAAGAAGAGATAAATGGTTATTTTTATTGTTGGCTTGTTTATGCCTTTTGGTGTAAATTCCTCTGCTCTTCTATTAGTGGTCTGGACAACCTCATAACTCAAGACACACTGAAGGCTGGATTTAGGCTGAGGAACGTAAGGGCTCTGCAGGGTGATTTTTAAGTTCCATTGTGGGACCAGTTTTCCCAAAGTTCTCGTTTAGGAGCTGGAAGATATTTGCTAGAGAAGTAAAATAAAACTTTGGCCACCTGAAACAATATAGCATATATTTAAAAGAAGGTTTTGAACAGCCTGGGTTTCCACTGAGAGAGGCAAGGCTCTGCAATCAATCAAGAGATTTGAAGCTCCCAATTTAAGTGCGAAACATCCTTGTGCAGGGTAACATCATGATGGACATCTGCCAGACCCAGAAGAGTCAAACCTCTTATTCTTCCCAGGGCCAAAGACCACCATCATATGACAGGGGACATGAAGGGAGAGATGAGGAATAAGTGAACCATGTAGCCATGCCCCAGACAGTGCTAAGGCAAGGGCCAAAGTTCCTGAGCTTCCCTGGACATCCTCTGCATCCAGTAGATCCCAGCGTACATAGCAGGGGTACTGAATTTGAAATGACTGACTACAACAGAAGGTGTAGGGTTTGCTTCTGCATCAGAAGATGTTCCCTTGGCCTTCTGGATAGCTTGCATATTACCTGACTGGTGCAATTTCTATTGCATCTGTTTCATTTCTTCTAATCTGTTGATATCAGTAGTGAAGTTGGGCTTCAGATAAGACCCATGAGTGTTTCTGTTGTGAAGAAGATTTGTCTTATACTTCAAAGTTTTGAAAGGCACCTCTAAGGACAATGGCTACCTGATAGGACCAGAGACTTAGCTTCTATTAGTGACTACGAATTCATACTCTAAATTTATGTATGCGTATTGTGTGGTTGTTCCCCCAAGTTGTACTCCCAAGTTGTTCTGGCAGTTACTTGAACCCAAACATTTCAGTGTCATCACTTCTGCATCTTAAAAGCACAACCTTAGTTTCACTGTGTCACCAGCAACAGTTGCCTGAGAAGGATGTGTGCCCTGCACTATGGATCCGATCCAGCTGGCTCTAGTCCTGGGAGTGTTGAATAAATTCAAATATCGTTTTGTGGTGGGTGCTGAGTGTGTCCAACTCTCTCTGGAAAAATTTCTCACTACCTTCCTGCTGTCACAGTTTCACAGTGATTTTGTGTTTGTTTGAGCTCATTGATCCACGATCCAGTTCTGCTGTTGCTGAAATGGATGGAGACCACTGCTACCAATTTCACTTGTAGTGGGACCAGGTGCTTTTTATTCCCCCTGAAAGACACCCAGATCTCTTTTCCACTCTCCATTTATCTTTCCATGAGTTTTTCTTTCCCTGAGTAATTAGCAAAATGTTGCTTTTCTACTTTTTAATGGCCATTTCACAAGCCATTTAGATGACAGACATATGTCTATAAGAAGGTTATATTTATGTGAGGAGAGGACTTCCCATTTATTGTTTTTGAAACCTCTCTGCACAGTTCCATACTGAAGCAGATACTTATTCATTTTACTGACAGTTCCTTGACATTCATTCCTCTGCTGTGTTTTCTTAGGGAATATCAGCAAATGTTGTTTTCTGCTGCATCCATCACACCAATGACATCAGATGCAGACAGATGCCAGGGCTTTTAGTGAGGATTTGCCTTTGAAGACCAAAAGCACAAGCTGGCATGGCTTTCACTGCTGGACACCTCTGGTTAGCAAGCACCACTGGATCTGATGGAATCAGCCTGTAGAGGGAGGCAGGAGCAGTTTGACAGCCTGACTCGTGTTCCTTGTATTATTATTACTTGTAGTGAGATGTTGATAGGATCCAGGAGCCTGAACCATGGATCATGAATGTGCTTTTGAAGGGAAACTCCTGGCCATCTTGCTTTGGCTTGTGCTGCAAGGCAGTCTTAGGGCAGGCATGCACTGGACATTTTCAGCAGCAGCTGAACTGGAAGCTGCGAAGGGTGGTCAGTTCCCTGGAGTGGGCTAGAGGCAAAAAAAGTATATATCTTCTAAAGTATGTGTGGTGTGGATGGTGGGTGCTCAGCTCCAGCTGTGTTGCTCCATGAATGGTACCTCACTGCTTACGGGCACTGGCACAGCCAGACACTGCACAGGGACATGGACATGCATCACTTGTCATCAGAAATATTTGCTGGTTAACTCTGTCTTCTTGATGTTATTGCAAGATCACAGGTTTTGGGGATAGGTGCAAAACACAGCCACTAGTTTAGGTGTTTTCATTCATGTTCTCAGAAGCAAAGTGATTGTTGTTGTTGTTAGTAGTTGTATTATCATTTAATTCTAACTACTTCTCAGAACTTGAAGGATGAAGAACTCAAACTGAAGTTACTGAAAATTAATGCTGTGACAAAGTGGAAATTATTGGAGTTGTTTCCCATGAGTATGGCATGTATTTTTTATTTAAGCTGTGTTATTTGCTAGAACAAAAAAGGCTGTCAAAAGAATCAAGCTGGAAAGGTAACATACATAACCTTCCATAAAGTGTCAGAGAGGTAGTTATGAGGTATACAACTTGCTTAGCTTTCTGCAGTAAAACCCCCAGTTTATCCAGCACAAGAGTGGGATTTAAAAGAATGTATTTACAGCGTAGTAAAGATGGGGTCCCTGTTTGCCAGAGACTGTGCAGGGAGTCAGGAACACCTGAGAGGACCGCAATGGGGAGATCTGCTTCTACCCAGATGGTATCATGGTTTAGAGAAGAAATAATAAAACTTGCCAAAGAGAGCATCTGTGTCTGGTGAACTTGGGGTATTGCTTTCTCTCCTGTAAGATATGTACCTGTATGGTGAGGAAGTCAATAGTGCTTTCACGGGAAAAGGTTGTTTTTGTGAAAATCTACCTCTCTAATGACAGCTTCAGAGTTTGAAGGGACTTGTAGTTGGAAAGTTAAGTTGATTTTGCCTTCTTATGATTGAAGAACAAGACGTGCTGCCTAGTGAAGGTGCTGAAGAGCAAGTGAGTGTCCTCGTTGGAGTAACCTGCAGGAAATCAGACTCTTGTCCTGAGAAGACACAGGTCAAAGAGAGCCTGACTGCACTAGTGGGTGTGCCTGGCTAGGGGGAAACATTAAATCTTATTTTGACCGAAGTAGTCTAAGTCCTGAAGCACTCATGAAAGCAGTACTGTGCTGGGACCATTTTCCTGTGGGAAAATACTGTTAGCCCACTTTGCAGACTGAGGTGGGGAAATGTGGCTCAGGAAGAACACTTTTTTGGAGTTTTTGGTGCTTCCTGAACACCTCTTCATTGCACACTCGTTTGTCAGGACATCTCACGCTCTCCTCTAAAGCTTCCCAGGCTATAATGTATGCCAGGGCTACCCAGGCTGTTTGTCATCTTATTTTGGGCCCTTCTATCTATTGTCCTCTTACATAAGTAGTGTTTGAACTCGTCCACATCTCTTAAAAGCAGTAAGAAAATTAAAAGCTGAAAATAGTTCTTGAAATGACTGAATATTAGACCTGCAAAATATTATGGTACTTTATTGATAACATTATTTCTATAATAAAATATTCAATACAAACAATGATATCCTGCATGAGCTTCACATAAATATTTCCATTGTATTGCTGATATGGATCAGAAAAATTTCAGTATGCACGTCCTGCAAATGCAAGTGTAATTGATACAAGGTACGTATCTTAATGTATATCTTGAGTAAACATAAGGAAACCATACCCTAATGGAAAACAGGCTGTCTTACAAAGTGCAATCATGCTTTTAAATCTAAACTGGACTTTGGCTTTAGAAAACAAATCTTAAATCGGTCCTATTCAAAGGACAAATCACAGTTCACATACATACTTGCAAAAAATATTTCTTCTAGGAAAGCCTTTTGTGGAAAATCTTGGGAAACTCCATCCAGCTCCAGTGTTGGAGGGCTGGGAAAGGAGGGACTGAGGTATCAGTTCAAACAATCTGAGGAAAATGTTGAATAAACATTGAAGACAACGGAATAGAAACCAGACGCCAAATATTAATTCACGGGGTCTTCAAAGGGGATTTTTGAGAATTATTTTATTTGTTGTTGAAAGAAAAAGATTAATTTTTGAATGAAAAATGCATGTAAATTCAGCTCTGGTCAACACTAAAAAAAAAATGTTTCCTACTCAAAGCAGAAAACAGCAAAGCAAAACCACCCATAATATCAACCCTTTGCTGGGTGGCCTTTAACCTGAGTTTGAAAAGGGCAGGAACAGAGAAAAAAGCTACATGAGAATAATAAAAGATGTAGTGCCTGAATCAAAGGACATAATGGAGCAAAAATGGGAAATCTCAAGGGACTGAAGTGGTATGTAAACCAGGGAGTGATGGGGCTACTTCCGAGTGTCCAAAATAGTGTTTAGAGTATGAGAAAAAACCACTCTGTCCAGTTTTCCAGCCCCACAAGGACTGCATGGGTACCACAGAGTTGTGAGGGAATAATCCCAAAGGCTGTGGTAAAGAAGGAGTGGGTATATATATATATATATATATATAAGTATTTTGCGTGTGATATATTAACTGATGTTCAGTAGGAGCTGTGGGGCAAACATGCTGAATGTCTCCCCAAGAAGGAAGAACAGGAAACATAAAAATGCACAATAGAGTTTGTTCCCACTCAAGGAGAAAAGATGAGGCAGCTGGAGCTTTTATTAAACACATGGGAGAAGCTTCTCCAGAGCTGAATTCGGGGGACTGTAATCGCTCAGGTCCCTCCTGGGGCAGTGTGGTGGGATGGGACACACTTCAGTGTCAGCCAGCAGAGATGGTGGGCAGGAGAAGGGCCTTCTGGATGTTGTCCCAACACCAGGAGGGAGTTGGTGGAAACGGCAGGGCAGATGGGAAGTGAGCAAAAGCCAATACAGCATTCCCAAGTCCTTGGCTGCCTGTAAAGGAGCAAGAGTGGGGAAATAACAGGCTGATGAGCTTTAAAACAATAACCTGAGCTGCCCAATGTTAACAACATCCTGTGGGAAAGTGAACAGCTGCTGCCAGAGTCTATAAAGCAAAACTGACAAGTTGTCCTGTTCCAGACCAAAGACAAGACACAGCATGGGTGCATCAGCAGCTCTTCAGTGATGTGAGAGCAACAACAACAATAAATCTTAGAAATAAATGTTTACAATGGGATGAGAAAGGTTGAGTGCTGCGAGGAAGGGGGAAGCTCTGTGCCTGTCCCAGGCAGGAGGCTCGGGCTGTGTCTGCCCAGAGGTGCCCATCGGTGGGCACCTAAGGAGGCAAATTTTGGCAGAAAGGTGAGCAGGATGCCCACAGCCTCCAAGGGGCTCACCTTAGGGCAACCTGCCAACCTTGGCCGAGCTGGGTGACAGTGGAGGGGCTGGGGAAGGCCAAGGGCTGGCAGGCTCCGCTCCACACACACAGACACATGCTTGGATACAGACAAATGGACACAGACACGGGGCCACGGACACAAACACAGACATGGACAAGGACACAGACGGTCACACAGACACAAGCATACGCGGTCATGGACACAGATACACAGCTCCACACAGACACACACAAGGACACGAACGCATGGACATACAGACACACACACAGAGACACGTGGACATACAGACACACAATGGACATGATTACACACATGGACACAGTCATGGACAGATGGACATGGACACAATTGAAAAGAACACAGACATACATACAAACATGGACACACGACAGATACACAGAGACACGGATACACAAATACACGGATACACAGACACAGACACAGACACACGGACAGAGTCATGGACACAGACATACAGGGACACAGACAGACAGAGACATGCACACATGGACAAAGACACTGGCACACACAGGGACATGAACATAAGAGGACAGGGACGCAGACACACACACACACAACCACACGGACACACAGACGCACATACGGACATGGGGACACACGGATACACAGACATAAACACAGACATGGACACGGACACGGACACGCGAACACATGGACACACGGACAGAGATTCAGACAAATAGGGACACACGCCCAGACCCCCGCCCCCGCCCGCTCCAGGCCCTGCGATGGGTTCGCCGCCGGCCCCAGCGCCTGCGCGCAGGAGGCGGCCGAGCCCTCGGTGCCCATGGCGAGCGCGGGGCCCGAGCCGAGCGAGAGCGGCCCCGAGGAGGCCGGCGCCGCGCCCCGCAGCGGCCCCGCGGCCCCGGAGATGCCCGCGGCCGCCACGGTGAGGGGGCGGGGGGGCGCGGCCCGGGGTCCCTTCCGCGGGGCTCGGCCTCGGCGCGGCCTGCTCCGCCCGGCCGAGCACCGGGCTTGCCTGAGTGCGCTGCCTCGCAGGGGCGCGGGGCGTGGGGCCGGGCGGGGCGGGAAGGGGTACAGGTGGGACCGGCCCGGGGCTGAGCTGTGCAGCCTGTCCCTCCAAGCAGCGGCTTCTGCTTCCAGCCCCTCTCTGGCTGCTGTTGGAGGGCTTTGCCTGCCGTCCGCCCTCACACCTTGTGCTAGAATTATCGTTATTATTATTATTGTCGTTGTTGTTATGGTTATTATTATGCAGTCTCACCCTCTAAGCAGTGGCTTCTCCTTCCAGTCTCTCTCTGGCTGCTGTTGGAGAGCTTTGCCTGCTGTCTGCCCTCACCCTTAGTCCCATGTTACTGTTACTTATTTATTAATTGGTGATGATGATGATGGTGTAGCCTCTAAGCAGTAGCTTCTCCTTCCAGTCCCTCTCAGGGTTGAAGGGCTTTGCATGCTGTCTGCCCTCACACCTTTTTTTATTATTGCCAGATTTTTATTATTGTTGTTTTTATTATTATTTCTCAGTTTGTTGCCACAGTTTCACAAGTAAAACCCCCTCCTTGCTGAACTCAATCCCCAGGTTCCTAGAGCTCTGCCTTCCCAGGCTGGTCATGTGGTGGTCCCAACTTATTGAAAGCTGGGGAGGGACTTTTTACAAGGGCGAGTAATGATAGGATGAGGGGGAACAGCTTTAATCTAGAAGAGGAAAGATTTAGATTAGATGTTTGGAAGAAGTTCTTCACAATGAGAGTGGTGAGATACTGGCACAGGATGCCCAGGGATGTTGTGGATGCCCCGTTCCTGGAGATGTTCAAGGCCAGGTTTGATGGAGCCTTGAGCAGTCTGGTGTGGTGGGAGGTGTCCCTGCCCATGGCAGGGGACTTGAAACTGGATTATCTTTACAGTCCCTTCTAACCTAAACAATGTATGATTCTGTGACTGCTGTCTGCCAGTGTGCCAAAGATAATGATCCTACTTTGAGAGATGAAAGGAAAAACTTCTTAGCCTGGTTGTATTCCATTTCCTCTGAAAGGGGAGAGGTAGTTATGTGTGTCTCAGGTGTCCTGAGGAGGAATTCATCGGTAGCTGGTCGGTGTTTGGGTAGCAAGTGCAGGAATTGCTTGATTTGTGTTTAAAAAAGGTTACTTTTTTAACTGTAAGGAAGAGATTTCTCCTTTCTGCATCTTCCTGGCTCATGGTGTCTGCTGGCATCCAAAGTTGTCTATTTGTTGTCTTGGTTGTTTCCCCCAAAAGCAGGTTCTCTGTTTTCTTATGCAAATGTGATACAGACCGTGGGTATAAAACGAAGCCTTGACAAAGCCTTTACTATATACAGACCTGTCTTATTTGAGCAAGTGTGGTGTGAGAGAAGGGAAGGCAGGGTTAGTAGCCTTTGCCTGTGTGACTAATGTTACGTGAATCTTTATTTTTTTCTTGTCTAAAAAGATGGAAGACTGTTTGGCAAAAAAAATGGAGATTACTGTTTCGGAAGCCGAAAAACGGACTGGAAGGAATGCCATGAACATGCAAGAAACATACACTGCTTACCTCATTGAGACAAGGTGGGTGATAGGAGCTCACTCTCAGAGTATGTGAATGTGCCATGCTAAACAGGTTCTCTCCCCTTCACCCCTAGAAATATTAAGGTGCAGCTGATGAGAGAATTTAGTTTGTTTATTATTAGTTACATGGTTATCATCTTACTTTGGAAGATCTTTTCCCCTAAAAACTTGGTCTGATCTTCAGTTCAGTATTAATGCTGGTGTTGTGTTTCTCTGTACTGTAATGTTGCATTTGGAACTAGGTGGAAAAATGTGTGCTCGAGAGATGTTGCTTTAATGTGGTGTCAACAACTGCTTGGTTATTTCTTAAGCGTGAGTTGGATTTATATGCAGGTTGTATGTGCAGCTTCTGTGTGAGGGAGGCTGTGCGTTGTCATCTGAAGTTATGGTTAGGCTTGCCTGGGATCACAAGAAAATAAAGAAGTCTCATGAATTATGTCCTGTGATCAAAATTTACTGCTCCACTAATACCTGAAGTGTTTTGCTTGATCTGATCGCCATATACTCCTTGTAGATGCTCTGAGGGATAGGGTTAATTATTTCCTTCCTTCATACTAGCTTGAACTTTCGCTGGAGAACTTACTAACACAAGAATATTGAAAGCAGTAAGATTAATAATACAGGTAAGGTAAACATGCTTGGTGCCACAAAGGCAACTGGCAATTTAAGCGTTGAGTAGTAAACAAAGCTTTAAAATCTCTTCTGATTTACAGTCAGTCACAGATAACTCCTGTTATGCAGGGTCATGTTACTCAGCTGAAGCAAGGATTTAAGAATTAGACTTTATTAGGAGTTTTGTCTCTCCCTTTAAATTAACATTTTTAACCTTTGGGCCTTGTCTTAGAAATGGTCTGCTCTACAGATAAAACCTTCTGAAACAAAGCAGTTGCATTTTGCAAAAGCTCTGAAGAGTTCAAGTTGTAATACTATCATATAAGTCTAATATTTACTACTTAAAAGGCTTTATAACTTGTTTAACTGATGAAAGGACATACCATTCACATTAACTGCACACCTACTGCGAAACACTTATTTTATTTTTCTGAACTTTAGGAATAAAATCCAAAATAGATGTACATTATAATTTTCAAATATTGTAGCTGTTTGGCACTTGCTCAGATGTTTTAAAAATACTTTTACAGTGCATTGATATTAAAGGTCACGTCTTCTCACAGAAGTAATGTTATTTTTCTTTTAATGATATTTCTGAAGGAAAAGAGAAGACAATTGGAATCCTTGGTGTCTAACTGTGATGTGAAGTGTACTCTGGGGGCATCTTTATGCAGCCTTAGAACATGCTGACCTGACATCCTTTCCCAGTCATCCTTACATTACTTTAGATTCACTCCTGCTGGTCTTTCCCAGTGGTTCTTTCGTAGTGGCAGAATTGTATTTTGCTGCCCAGATTGCTTACTTTTATTAAGATTTATTTCATTCTGTGGTCAGCGAATACCAAGACCCAATTACATGTTTGTCACAGAACTGTTGAAAATGTGGGTTTGTCACATCTCTAATGAAATAGGTTCTCTATTCCTTTTGCTGAGAAAGCAAAATTTCTTGCATAAATATAATTGCTGGCTATTAAATGCGCTTCCTGCTGAGCCTGTAGCTGTAGGTGGGCTTCACAGCAATTTGTCTGTGGGTAATAGGATATTTTGTAGCTGAAGACTAGAACTCAGTTTATAGTAATATAAAAGGAAGACCAGTTAATAACAGTTACATTACGTTTATGTGAACTGGGGTTCTACCCTTACTGCTATCTAGGATTTAATTTCAGTTTGAATTGAGGAATTGCATGCATCTGGGTGAATAAGAGACACAAGATGGATGCAATTATAATCACTGTATATTGGTTACAGAACAGGAGCTGAGTACCTAAACTTTTAAGCACCTTAGTTTCACTAGTGTGGATGAAACTGTTTTCAAAATGTTATGGTATTGCTCCTTTTTCTTTTCAAAAGGAAGATTTATTACTCTTCTCACACTTTCATGTGACTCTTGTTTATTTTTTTTAAGCTATAGTCCACCTCCATG
Source organism: Dromococcyx pavoninus (assembly GCA_033558185.1). NCBI lineage: Eukaryota > Metazoa > Chordata > Aves > Cuculiformes > Neomorphidae > Dromococcyx > Dromococcyx pavoninus. Next base: position 363,283 of record JAUMJL010000786.1, read on the forward strand.
TAGATCTCTTTCTTTGAGACAAAACAATCTGTTGCTGTGGACTGCAGAGCCTCAGCCAGTTCTAAAGGTTGTGCTTCCTGAAAGCATGTCCTTTATTCTTGGTTTGCACCTTTTTTCATTAGCTAAGTAGATCTTTGTGGTGAGCTATTTCTATTCAATTAGTCTTGAAGTCAGTTTGTTTCACAGCTTCCATTAAATGATACAGTTATTTAAAGATAACTTAGTTTTTATAGTCTCCCTGTGAGAACAGATGAACACTTCCACGTCTGTGAGAAATTACATCAAGGCGAATGCCAGTTCTTATAATTAATGTGTAACTAAATATTCCTTCGTGAGGTGTAGGTGTTCAGCATATCTCTTGCTTTCTGTAAGAGAATCTACAAGTATCCAGGACTTGTTTTTTAGGAATATACAGTGCGGTGTATTATACAGGAATCTGCATGAAACTACAAGAACTGAGGTAGTATGAAACTTGGAATTTTACTCCTAGTCTTGTACCCTTTGATTTCCATGACAGTGCTGAAAATTAATCAGAATGCAGAGCTCCTCTAACTGCTTTGTGTTGATGGACTTCTAATTATAGCACACACAGAGATGACTTTTTCCTATTCTCCTTCAAAGTGAACAATTTCTTCTGTAGTAGTAGGACACTTCCAATTAGTTAGCTTTGAAAGCGAGCAGGGATGGAAGCAGATCTTTAGCCTGGTTGTCCTGATCACACAATATGATGGTTAAAGTGTGTTTTGTTTTGTTTTTTAAAATGTGGGTTTAGGAAAAAGTAACACAATTTTGTGCATCCTGGTAGCTCTCTATGTAACAGCAGGATCCCTGGTTTCCAGCCCTACTAGTCTTTACTTCCTTTTGAAGTAATTTGGCAGGGTAGCTTGCTATATTTGCTCGTTACTCCTCCAGTATGGATTCTGTGAGAGAAATGAGCTTGGAAATCAGTAGCCAGCCAGGTCACATTTCAGTGGTAGCAGTGCCGCACCATGGGACTTCAGGAGTTTTTCTTTGTTATGTTTTGTTTGAGTTCTTTTCCTGAATTCTCCTGTTCAACTTTGGGCTAGGCAAAGAGCACAGGCATGAGTTTCTCAGGGAGAAACACAGAATGGATGCCCATGGAGGTTCGCTGACTTCTGATAAAACAACAAAAGGCAGATTTTGGTCATTGACAGTCAGGAAGACCTGTCTGCTCCCTCCCTCCTTTAGCTGGAGAGTTGGACTGGGTGATCTCCAGAGGTCCCTTCCAACTGCAACCATTCTGTGGAGGAGTTGAAAACATACTTTAGTGCTGATTTATACCTAATTGATACTGTGTAACCTGCCTAGTGGATGTGTATTTTAGTTAAATACAGGGAACTGTTCAAGTGACAGTATTAAAAAAAATACAATCACTTGGCTGTGAAAATCTGACGAGAGAACCACCACTCTGTCATACAGCATGCCAGGTTATCTTCAGTGTTTTACAGAGAATGTGGCTGATCTGTAACGATTGCTCTTCTATCTGTTGAGAGCCCTAACTAGAGAGACCATTTGGAAAAAGTTGCCCAGCCCCCTGAATTGGTGTTCCTTTATGTGGAGAGTGAACCTTGTGTTCTGTAGGGGAGTGGAGGTGACACTTCTTCTACAGTGGAAGGTCAAAGGCTGAAAGCAAAGTTACTGCTTCTGTGATTGAAGAGACGATTGCTTTTACAAGGAAATAAACCAATGTATTTCCTTCTCGGCTGACTTAATATTTTGCAGCCATTCCTCTTTTTATTGCATTCAGAATTGTTTAATGGCTCATTTAAGATAATTAGTTTTAAATGGGAAATGGGAAGAGGTTAATCAGAGGGACTAAAGTTTTCACGTTGGCACTTAGAATTAAGGCAAATGAACGTGACTTTTGGAGTAATGTAATCTTCTAATCACTTATGATAACATCAGTTATGAATGTGAAAGCTGAAGGTTTCAGTTTTGTCTTTTAATTTTTTTAAGGCAGGTTAGTTCATTCAATGAATAACGTGCATTGTTAAAACTATACGTAGAGGGAAACATATGGTTTTCCTGCCCCGAGACTGTACAAGTATTATATTGTTTTTAAAACCAAAACAAATTGAGAAGTTTGACTGAATGTCAGCAAGTGATTATAATCTTAATTGAAAAGGGTCTGCAGTGCTTGCATGTAATGGTGGAGTTCATAATGTGGTCTGAAAAATTAGATGGTAATGAAGATATTAAGTGTAATGAGTACCTGTGTGGATTTCTACTTCCTTTCTGAAACAGGGTTCCTGGGGAGAAATGTTCTTGTAATTGGTGATATTTTATGGTCTCATATGTAACCAGGTGGAGACATTTTTCTGTGATTTAAAAAAAAATATTTTTCTCATCTTGCTTGCCTGTCCCAAATCCACCCATGCAGTTTCAAACACTCACCGCCTCACTTAAAAGGCAGCAGTGTGGACGCCAGCTCGTTATTGGGAGCTGTACAGTACTTTCCCACCATAGCTGTGCTCTCTCTAGAGAGTAGAATCTGTTTGCTTTTACTTTATCAAAGCCTGGCTGGAAGGGGGAAATCTTAAACTAATATTAATGATTTCAAAACGTGTCTTAAACTTATTCAAATGTGTTGACTTATAAAGCATTGCTACTTGGTTGGGTGCTACTCAGCTGCCCTCCTGCAATGTCCTCCTCCTCCAGTTCCTCAAAGTCTCTAAACTGATGTTTCACAGCCTGTTGAAAAAACCCAACCAGAGTGGGTGCTGTTGTGGCAGAGGCAGCAGGAAAGAGTCAAGTGTGATAGCAGGCTCTTGCTGAGGCATAACTGTTAGGGTGCTGCTTTTTTGCAACGGGATATTGGGCAGAGAAGAGCATCCAGACGTTTCCTCCTTGGGCTTTTGAGGCCCAAGAGGACATAAAACTTCAAGTAACAGAATGCCTGTATCCCTTTTGTGGGACAGTAGTGCTTAGTTGTGAGACAGAACTAGGCTTTTCTATAAAGCGGTGGTCCTTCCCTGCTGAAATGCTGTGCTCCTATATGAACTTTTAAAACTTTTGGTTCCCATTTAATTTTCTGCTTGATATTTGTGTGTGTGGACTAAGATGTTACTAATCTGATTATTGTGTTTTGGGGTTTTTTAAATAATTGATATATTCTTCTTAGTTCTGGCATACCAAGCTGCCATAGCAAGCATGTTGAGAATTTTTTTTCACAGTTAGGGCTCCATGTTGTCTTTGCTGCTTCTGGTTTATGATGAACTCTGCAGAACAGTCGTAAGGCATTAAGGGTGTGATTTGCGCTGGAACATTCTCTTGTCAGAAGGCGGTCCTCCAATACCTGGAGGGTATTTAAAAGATGTGTAGATGTGGTACTTGGGGGCGTGGTTTAGTGGTGGACTTGGCAGTGTTAGGCTTATGATTGGACTTGATGGTCTTAAACGTCTTTTCCAACCTAAACGATTCTGTGAAAATTGGGGAAAGTTCTTTTCTGACGTATTGTCAAGTTGTATTTCAACAGAAAATGGAGTAGGAATGTTTGGACCAGAAACTTCCTTGAAAGATAAACTCTTTTTCATTCTTCTCTGTCCTGACCCTATTGATGTTATAGGTAATTCATATATATATAAATATATATATTATATATAAATATATAATATGAGATCAGGCTTGCACTGCATTGGGAATTGACTGGGTTAGAGGCAGAAGACAACACTTAAATTTATGCTGTATTGACATGAAACAGCCAAACGAACTTTTCCAAGTACTTCGTATTCAGGAGGTGGCAGACTTTATATTTGAAGTTGCCTCTTGCAGTGTCAGCCCACAGAATAAGGTAAGCGGAGAGGAAAAATCGTTGTGGCTAGCAGTGCTTTCCCTTAGGGGCTCATATTGACAATAAAAGTTAAAATGATATTTAAGAAATAAAGTGAACTGTTCTGCTTGCAGTTTACCTTTGGTGGTAACTTCATAAGGCTCTTATTCTGCTGTATGTCTGAAATGTGTTAGGCTGCCATGAACTGTTAGTAGTGTGTGCACACCTAACCTGCCTCTGCTTAGTAAGGTGAGTCAGTCAGGTTTAAACTTCAGCTGATTTGAAAAAAAAAAGATGAATAATGAAACTCTTCTGTTGCAGAAAAATGAAAACTGGAAAGAAGAGTTAAACTCCTGCACCGGTCCCTGGACTGCATTTGCTGTGGCCAGGGAATGGTTATGCATAGGAGTGACAGATGCATTTAATAGCAATGGACCAAATGCATCCTGCAGGTTTTTTTTTCCTTCCTCTCTTTCTTGTCTGATAGAACACCCATCGTATTGTGGACAACTCGAGTTCCAGAGCTGAGATTTGGATCTGTAATCTTCCTGCCTTTAGAGTAAGGGTGGCCGCAGTCTGCTTCCCTCTGTGCTATGTGTCAGCCTAGCTCTAGGTGAGTCGCCAGTGCTTCACTGCTGGCGCAGCAGCATCCATATCTGCAACATGGATGGGTTTTTCCTGGGATGTGGCTGGGCTCTCAGGGCAGTCCTTGCCTGTGTGTTTTCTCTTCTCCCTATTCATGTTTGCTCATTCAGTATATGCTCAGATAGGGTCCACATAATCCTATGGTGTTTTGATGGTGGCAATCTTGCTTAGGGATTGATGATAACCCATGCAGAAGTAGTGCTCTTGAAACCCGTGGTGTAAGGCAGTGCAACTGGTTGATAGCTGCTGAAACTGGAGATTAAAAGGATTCCTAATTCTAAAGTACTTTTATGTGAGTGTCTCGAATGGCCAGATTGTTTACCAAACCCTGCTGGGAGTTTCTCCTCTAGCAAAATGAGGTTTATGCCTTCAGCTTTCATGTGAACAGATAATCTTCCATAGTATAGTAGCCTAATTCTTTATTTAAATTTACCTCCAACTCAGCAGTCCCACAGTCACCAGTTTCCTGCTTATAGCTCAAGTGTTCTTGAAATACTTAATTTGTGCAATGTTAATGTGGGAAGGAATGCTGCACAGCCTGTCCGCCCAGCCCTGAGCTGATTTTACCCTCCTCAAAACTCGGTGGCTGCAGTTGCGACTTCGTTGAATCTAAATACTCTAATTGGGAAGAATTCGGGGGGATGCTGGCAGTGTGACTTAGTGACTACCAGCAGTGTGATTACCTTTTGTTTTGTCAGTTTCTAACAGCTTTTGTGTGCAGCAGTTTCTGTTGAATGCCTATGAGTACGTTGTTTTATTCTTCCTTCTTGTGATTTTTTTTTTCCTACAAATTCAGTCACCTGGAATAAATGGCCTTTCCACAAGACTAGGATAGATATACAGAAAACATTCTGTCTTACTCATTTAAAAATTCCTTTTGCAGTATTACTTTACTTCAGCCTCAAGATGTAACCATGTTGTAGTTTTTTTTTTTAAACAAGAGGATATAGCAAGGCTGTTCCTCTCTAATGAGAGTTCAGAAATGAAAGGCAAAGACTTCTGTTTTGAGTGTATCAAGTAATCGGGGCTGCTCTGGACAGGTATTGTTTTGGTTTTCAGTAAGGGCATTAGAAATCCAAACGTGTAGGTTAAGAGTAACTTAAAAATCAATGGTATGTGTGTTATTTAGATGTTTTTAAAACTACTCCAAACAGTTCTTATGAATTCAAGAATTGTATAGTCTGAATTGTGCTAGAAGAAATAATGTAGTGCCCTATTCTGCTGAATACCATATGAGTAATGACTTATAGTTCATAACTTACTGTGCCCAGTTCTGGGCTCCCCACTATGAGAAGGATGTGAACATACTGGAGCAAGTCCACTGAAGGACCAGGAAGATGATTACAGGCTTGGAGTGTTTTATGTGGATATTCAGCTACTGAAAGATCCCAGGGGATCTTAGCAATGTGTATCAATACCTGGTGGGGGAGGTAAAGATAGCATCAGACAGAGGTGATGTGCAGAGAAGGGGCAAGAGGCAGCAGCCATGAATTCCAGTATAGGAAATTCCATTTAAACATCAGAAAACCTCTTTAATAAGAGCGTGGCCAAACATGGGGATGGGTGTGGTGGTGGAGTCTGTGTCCTTGGAGATACTCCAAACCCAGCTGGATGTGGCTACGGGCAACCTGATTTGAGCAAGGGAGTTGTACTACAGATGTGCAGGGGTCTCTTCCAAACTCACCTAATCTGCAAGAATATCATAACATAGCTGATACTGTTTCACGTAGGTTAATGCCCATGTTTTGTATGCTAATCAGTCACTTAATGCGAGAACTAAGGTTAGACACAGACTTCCCTAGTTTCTGTTGAGTACCTTGTCTGAATTCTCTCTCTCTGTTTATTCTGGCGTGTGCTAACTGCCAAGAGGTGTTACTGACCTGATGCTTGTTCTATGATATTGCAAAGTATTTCTGTTGCTTTAAATGACTTGTATGAAGAATGATTTTTCCCCCCCAAGTTTTTATATTACTTTTAAATCCTGTAATATTCCATGATTTCTGCTTTTAGAGTAACATAAAATCCTTTGATACCTTGTTAGGTGATATTTATTTTAATATTACAACACATTTTTCACATACATCAGTTTTGTACCTTCTTACTCAATCTTTAGATAGTTTATTAGACTACATGCCCTTAGTCCTTAAATATAGAAAGATACCATGTATAACAAAAAAAATTGTAAGTGCTTTGACATTTGCTACATTTTTCTGAAAATATCCTTTAAAATGTCTTAATATTTTGAAAGTTATATTTTAAAGTATTCTGGCTGTTGCAGGCAAGACAGTTTTTATCATCTAAAGTAGAGACTTTCTCATTGAATAGTAAATTCCTTCTTGTAATACTCTGTATTATTCGGCTGCTCATGAAATTGTGCTGACTTGGAGCCTAACTCTGTTCCAAGAGAAATATGTGTAATTCTGTAATGATGTGAACTAAGTCATTTGTGTGACTATTTACTCGACTGTGACCTACCTGTTGTTTGTGGTGTGATGAAAATGCATTGACTTTTCCTGTGTTCCTAAAAAAATTTCTATCATGCGGAAATAATAAATATTTTTAAATGAAATACGTAGACATGAAATTAATGAAAGTTACCTTAGATTATGGGCAAGTTATGCAGTAATCATTACTGGGTAGCTAACTTTGTGGCTATAATTATGCTGATGGTTTGAGAGGGAAGGCAACAGCTTGCTAATGCTCAAATTTGTTGTTCTGTCTTTCAGAGCTGTTGAGTCCCAGAGTGAGGGACAGTGCGCCCCAGTGGAGTCCCTGTGGCGGCGTTACAGTGAATTTGAGCTGCTGAGGAATTACTTGTCTGTTACTTATCCATATATTGTAGTTCCACCTTTGCCAGAAAAAAGGGTAAGGAAGCTGAGGCTGTGGCTTGCTTTGTGTTGTTTGTTATTTGCTTACTATTAACACTTTTCTGTTTAAATAGGCTGACTTTGTTTGGCACAAGCTATCAGCAGATAATATGGATCCAGATTTTGTGGAAAGAAGAAGAATCGGTTTGGAAAACTTCTTGTTACGTGTGGCTTCACATCCTGTTCTTTGCCAAGACAAAATCTTTTATTCATTTTTAACGCAGGTATAGTAAAGTGAAGTGTTCTCTAAACACATTCTTTAGTGGTTATTCATTTAAGGTAATGCCCTTTTGTTCTTCTTCCCTCTCATTGACCTATAGCTTTTTCTATGTCTAGAATAAGGATAGATAACATTAGTAAACTTGAGGTGGAAAAGACTTGACCATCTAAAATCTTCTTAATAGCCCATTGCAGTTGTACAGTTGGCCTTCTAATGTACCTTATGGCTTTTTTCCAATGCAGTTTTAAGGCTCTTAAGAGAATTTCCACCTCTTTGGAACAGCATATTGGGAACTGAATGTGTGTTGGTTGGGAAGGACTAAAGCTGGAGTAGTCAGCATGCTGTACTGCCGGCTGCGGAGGAAGTACTGGCTTCCAATTCACTTTTTGAATACCCATAGTTTCTTTAGCTTTGTGGTTTGAGTCATACTTGTCATGGTCTGAAACCAGTACAATGTGTTATCACAAAAATTGTGATCCAGCTGTCAGCTAAAGCATTGCATTCTGTAGTTTTCATCTGCAGGAGATGTTGGTTGTTCCTTTTTTCTGTGCTTTTGTGAGAGATTCTCAGATAGCGGACTGAGCAGATAAGTTTTCTGCAGCACAGTACAGTGTGTAGACGAACCAGTGTATGGGAACTGAAAGCAGTGGACAACCAACCCCTGTACGTGAGCGAGGTGACTGCATGGGCACTGCATGCAGGTGACAACTGTTCTTTGTATGCTCTCTGCTGCAAGCTGCAGAGGTCCTTGGAGCTGATGATAATCAACAGGCAATAGATGGTAACTACCCTTCTTTCTAAAGAGCCAGGCTACTTCTTCAGACAAAGCTGCATGGCTCCTGTCCCCAGTTGATAAAATGAGGTAATTGAGTAGTGGAGAAGAGAGGGGGTTTTGGAGGTTAGTATATAAGTATGGTATAATTACATATTATTCTTAACCCAGATTCTTGAAGACATGGGGAGGGTAACTGAGGCAGAAATAAGGCTTACTGGAGAAGCTCTTCCAATATAGGGACTGGTACAGGGACTTGAAAAAGCTGTGGCTCTCTTAAATCACTCCAACTGAACATTGTTTTCCTGTCATTTTAGGAAGGTGGATGGAAAGAAATGGTGAATGAGACTGGATTTCAGTTGAAGGTAATTATTGTACTTGTTTGTCTCATGGCAGCTGTGAATCAGAAGTACTTCAGCAAACATGTTTTAGACTATTTATGAAAGGTTGTTTTCTGTTAGAATGAGTTAAAGGCACTGCTTTATGTGTACTTGTAACTGCAAAAACAGGTAGTGTTCTCAGCATGCAATAGGTAAGACTTCACTTGTTAAGTTCTTTAGCAGACTTGTTAATATGTACCTCTGTTGGATGCACAACCTCGTAATTCTGCTAGTAATGTAGAATTACGATCCTTGCAAGCTTTAAAACTAATGAATTTCAGCCCATAGCACTATTTTTACATGTTGTCAGTTTAGTTTAGCATTGTTTTAAAGATGGATGTCACATTCAGCCTAGTAAGAGGTCTGAGGAGTCAAAAAAGCAAGCAAAGGAGTCTGAATTGTAGGACTTTTCTACAACGATAACTTACTGAAAGATTTGATGCCTCTTAACAGTTTAACAGAATGTATCTGGAAGTAGTACTGTCCCCATTGATATCAGTGAGTTTGTGGCTGAGTAAACGGGTGGAAGACTTACAGGAATAAATGATAAAAGGTTGTATGTCTGTACATGACGAGAATAAGCAAGTACACAAAGCGAGAAGCTGATAGATTGCTGGGCTATGTCTGGAAAAGTTACTGTATGGGCACTAATACTGAGCTTTTGTTTCGTTGTAATGTGATAAACTCTTGTGAAATCACAGCTGAAAAGTAGGTGGATTATGAAGAATTATTCTGAATAGTGAGAGCTAAAGAAAATCACTGGTGCTCTTATCCTCAATGTCCAAGAGGCTTTGATGCTCACCCTTAATGTTGATAACTGACGTTGACAATAATTCTCTTCCATCATGCTTGGGCTTGCATATTGCTTATATTCATAATGCAAAAAATGTGAAGTTCTCAAGCTGTGTTTTCCTAGTCAAGGCATCTTTATTCCACCTTACACGGGAGTTCAGAAAGTTTATACTGGTGCGGCGTGTGTATGATAGAAAACTTATAGCAGAACGCTGAGAAGGTTTGCCTGGGTGAAACCATATTGTAGATTAAATAAGATGAGCAAGGCCTATTTTCCTTCTAGATTTGATTCTGTATATAGTTTCCTTTTTACAGTTCCGATTCCCTTAGGAAAGGAAAAGAACTTTTTGCAAAGCTTGGGAAAAGCATCTTTTCTTTATTACCTTCTGAAGTATAAAGCCCTTAAGATTGGACGTTATTTAGCACTACACTACGGGACCTATATCTGTTCATTATATGGCTTAGTCTAGAATCAGATGACTGGTTTACATGCTGCTGCTGTCTGTGCTGCTGATACTTTAAAGCAGGATGTCTTTTGTCCCAAAGGGTTTGAATCAGGCTAACTAAACTTCAAGTCAGGCATTAAAGTAGTGTAGCCTGTTATAGTTGAATGTTGATGTTGGAGACTTTGTTTACTCTGCCAACTGTATCATTAAAACATGCCTTTCCTCCCTACCACCCTCAGCACTTAATTTTATTCTTGAAGGAGTTTGTCACTTGGATTTTTAACCCTTCCTTTAGGAAGGAGAAAAATCCGCTCTCCCTTTAGTTTACTTGAATGATTATAGGATCATAGTAGGAATTAACTGTCTGAAAACACCTTGACTGTACCTCATGTGCTGGGGAGTTTGTCTCTCAGATGCTTGTGTGCATTAGTCTTAAGTTTAAGACTGGACAGACGTCTTTCTAACAGCATTAAATCTGTGTGGTGCAAAAGCTCAAAAGTGGTGTGGGAGCTACTATGCTGTTAATGGCAAGAAGGAACCAACCCTGCCTAGGCAGTTGAGCGTGGGCAGGATCTTGGTTCCTGCCTGACGGTGCTTGTGTACTTGGTGAACTCTTTCTTTGGAGCACATGTGTCTGTAACAAAAGGCAGAAACTCGTCCTGGAACCGTAATGTAGGAAGTGACCCTTTTCGAGTGTAAACCAGTCAAACGTGCACACTGTCCCAACAAACTCAAATGGCTTTGGTATTTTTTGTTTGTACATAAACACAGTATTTTTTGAAATAACTACTTAGAGGGAAGAGACTGAATTAACTGTGCTTAGGTGGGGTTTGTACTGTGAGAGAATACATGTAGATGTGTCTGAATGACCTGAAATCTGACTGACTTGTGTGATGACTCATTGGGATATAGCAGTGGAGGTCCAAGGCCATAAAAGCCTGTGGAGCACCCTGAATAAACATGAAGGCTGAGGTTTGGAGTTACTGCAGTGTTGTGTGTTCCTTGAGAGATCTTGGACATGATTCCCCATGCTGCCTTAGTCTTCCCTTTGCAAGATATTCTTAGAGGTGCAATGTGTGTGGTTCTCTTGCAGTCTTAGTCTTGGAGGTTTCAGTCACTTAACTTTTGGGTTTGGTGGTTTGATCGTTGGAAGGAGGACAGCTGGAGTTAGCAAGATTTCCATCACTACCTCCTATCCTACTTGCAAGAAAGAAGCTGCTTTTTCCTCAACTTGGATGCTGTCTTAAGTGTCCTCTGGATATGGAGGTGGTTCCAGGGGAAAGTGACTCGCAGTGATATTGAAATATGGGTATCTTCTGCTCAACCCCAATGCAGTGAGAGGTAAAATGATCTCAAACTGTGCCTGACTGATCTGTGGAAGTTATTGCAAGGGCTCTAAAGGAAGGACTCTGTTCCTGGTTTGGGAAAACACTCTGTTCCCTTCACTGTCAAATTCAATATGGCTCTTCAAGCTCTGAGTTGGCTGCAACAATGCACAAAATATTTCCGTGTCATGTACCAGCACTAACAAATACTGCTGAAGTCACTTACTGCTAGCAGTTGTAGCACTGTCTGTTAGCTAAAGAGTACTGTGTAAGAAATCTATGCACCTCACAAGACATGTTTGTTTATTTTTCTTTCGCTGAAAAGAAGGATGTTTTGATGAAGAGTAGACTCCAGCCATTTTCCTGGAGTTGGAGTTTTCATGCAGCCTCAGGTGAGCTGTATGCAAGATGCCATGTAGAAATGAAAAGCTCTAGTGATGTGGGACCTCTGTGGATAAGGCTGGGATATCTCATCTGTAGTGGTGTCTTATTAAGAGTAAATACCCATTGCACAGTTTAATGTTCAATTAAACTGAAACCCTCACACCTCTATAGAGAGATTCCACACTGTTGTTACAGTCATTGGTAAACCAACATCTCAAAAAGTAGCCAATTAACTTTTTAATTAGGTATTGAACTTTATTCTGTAGAAATTTATACATGCTCTGTTATAAAAAAGAACATTGCATTAAAACCGGCTCTATTCTGATATACAAATTACATATTTTCTATAAAGCAAGTCATAAAATAAGAGAACACCATATATAAGATTTTGATTTCACTGGGGAACTATTCCTAGTAATAAAGAGCATATAGAGGTCACTCTACCACTGGTTTTATTTGGTTTAAAAGATATAAAATAGTTTGTCCATATGGTCTTGTGTTACCTAATTGCTTCATCTAAAAAGAATGTAGGGTTGTGTATCTTAGCTCCATGATTTGCGTAGCGTTTTAAGAAGGGACTGTTTTTGTGGAATTTGGATTATACCAGCTCGATTTTAGTGGATGCTGTTTACATCCTAGTTCAAGAAATAGCTTAGGTTTTTGACTTTTTAATAAAAAAATCTGTCATGCAGGTTAGCCAGTGTCAGCTTTTTCAATGTTTGAAGATTTACATATGCCAGGAAGGCAGGATTTTTTCTAGTGGTGCTGCCAGAAGGCTGAGATTTTTTTGTCACTGGAATTTAATTGCATTAAATTAACAAAGCTTTTTTTCCCCTTTTTTCAGGCAGATTCCAGATTAAAAGCTCTTAATGCAACATTCAGAGTGAAAAACCCAGACAAGTAAGATTCCACATCCTTCCTCCCTCTCTTTCCGTTTTTCAGTTACAACTTCAGATGACAGAATATTCTATGTCCTTAGAATAAATTCAGAAAAGAAAAATTATCTTTCTGCATTTCAGATCTTAACAGAAGCCCAGTAAGGAAACAGTGTGAAAAGGTTTGATAAATCTTGTTTCTAGGAGCAGGAAACACTCAGAAAAATGTCATCGCATTACGCAAAGTCAATCTTTCATTTTAGCGAGATTAAAAGGAAGAGACAAAAGCCCCCAGACTCAGAAAAATAGTCTCAATATTTGTTTGTAAGTAAATCTTTGCAAGCGTAAAAAGGGTACAGATTGATAGCAGGTCTTTCCAAAAATCTGCTGATGTGCAGCTCTGTGTGTGCACTCACTTGTGTTGCAGTTCTCTTCAAGCTGCCAATTTTCACAGCTGCTTTTGGAAGCCCAGAGGTCACTTCAGCTCTTCACGGTTTAGGAAGCTCTGGGACATTCACTAGAGCAATCTGCTGGATCACAACACTACTCAGAATTGTTAGGTTATGTAGTGGGAGGTTGATCACACCTTAGGTCAAGGGTGTTAAACTCACGGTCCATGGGCCGAATCCAGCCCTCCCCCTCTTTTTATCCTTCCTGGCACCTTGTTTCTCCCCGGCGGCAGCACCGAGCTCCTTGTCCCTGCACTCCTGCCAGCGCTGGGCACGTGTGCAGGGTGTGATGTGCGTTACGCTGCGGGAGCAGAACGGCGGGAGCCGTGAGTTTGACGCACTGGAGTAGGTGATGTGAGAAGGGTAAAATGAGATTTTCTGCTTCTGCTGTAGTTAGAAACTTTAGTGTGCAGCAGTAGGATCGTGAGATGATGTTGTTTGCCATCTATAAGCAATCGAGACCTGTACGAAGTGCCTCTCTGGGTTCACCAGCTGTCCGGTAGTGGCAATAGGGGATGCCATTTAGGGAGAGCCCGTGTGCCTGACTGCTTTCTGTTGTCTGCTCTCTTTGTACTGCCCTGGCACCTATGGCTGTTGTGTTAAGGACATTAGAGGGAACATAGCTTTCTAAATCTCTTTGTCTGTGAATTGGTTCAGCCCCTCCTATTTATTGTGTTTGCTTTTGCAGCCTTCTGCTAAAAAGCTAGGGTTTAATATGAAAGATAACATTCATGAATAAGATCAAAAGATGGCAGTTCTCTCAGTGTCTATGGGTGAAATTGGTTCCTTGTTTGAATGCTTCATCCTCCATCATCTTCATCTGTGGCTACCAGGGTTAGCTTTTCCTGCTTTCACAGCAGGAAAGCTGCCAGTAGTCTGCCTGTGAGCATAGGTAGGCAAGACTGGGTAAGGCTGAGATGAGGAATGTACTGTTGTCTTTCATGGTACCTTTATGTTTGAGAAAGGAAAGCTGTTGTGAGAAGTCACTTTGTAAAAAGCAGGAAGAGTTAATACAAGGAAAACATGAGGAAGGGCTTATAACAAAAACAGTCCCTGAGTATCTGTGTCTCAATAGAGGCTTTACAGCACTCAAGAGATATGGCACATGCTCTATGTTGTGTTCTGCCAGCTGTGTAGATTCCAAATTGAACTTTTGGATACAAGTTGTTTAATAAATAACTGATGAGCATAACTTTTTTTTTTAATTCGAGAGAGCATTAGTATAGAGTGTGGGGCTCTAACATGAGGAATGGGGTCTTGCTCTGCCTCACACAACTTAATGCTTGAACTGCCTGGAATCTGACACCTTTCCCCCCTAAGTTACCTTTGGTGCTTGTGTGATTGGTGGTACAATTGGTTGTGGAAGCTCATCTTGCTGATAGGAAAGATCTGACTGCTGTGTGGAGTGCAAGCTTTCAACTTCCTGGTGCAGAAATAATTGAGGAGAAAGATAGCTCCCAGTCTGGATTGCCTTGCGGTGCTGTGGGGCTGCACCCTTCAGTTTAGAGCAACGTGGGGAGCTTTAAACAGCTGAAACAATGCTGCTCTAGGAGTTCAAATGTAGACTGCAAACTAAACCTCCTCCTGTGGGAAGTAATTAATATCTTTACTGATGGAATTTATATGGTGATAAAAACATGGTATTCTGATACTCAGAAATAAATTTGTATCTACTGCAGCCCTTTCTAACTTGGCCTGATGGCACCCATCCTCTTGTTCTCTTACTGTGCTGTAATCAAAACAATAGCTTTCTTCTTGTTGAAGCTTTGCTAGAAAACACTAAATCCTTTCCTGAGGCAGAAATTGCCTTTTTAAAAAAAGTAACTCCTCATTTTGCCTGGTGAATTGGACAAGTGGATCATTCTTTAGTGAACAGTTCTGTTCTTGTAGTATCTTCCTTTGCAAAACAGTGGTGCTGCCCTGCCCGACGCAGGGGGGAGTTCTGCTGAGCAAAATGCGCAATGTAAATAATGTATTTACAGTAGACAGTGTGTCAATATGACATTTTCTTCTTTGCCATTACCATTGAGAAGAAGCCTAGTGCTGTTCCTACAGGAATGTGGCCTGTTCTTCATTTGTTTCTGAAGTTCTGCTTAATAGCTCAGTTAAATATCTGGACTGTTGGTAATGTTGCAGAACCAGTAGAATCAAGGGAAAAGTGCTAGGCTTGTTTCACTTACTGAGTGCCAAAACTGTGTCTTGTTTCACACTTCTGTTGTTATGCACTGGGAAGTAAATATCCCTTTGTGTGCCTCACCAAACTGGGTTTGGAGATGACTTTCTCATTATGTAATTTTTCACATGAGCAATCAGTATGACTTAAGCAAATACTTGAGAAATAAACCTTTCATCTGCAATATCACCAGTCTCTTAAAAACAGTTTTTTCTGGAAGATTTGTGAGATTTTAAGCCTTCATGGAAGATCGGGCAAAGAAATAGCATCACTTTGGTTTATGTTGTTCTGAGAAAGACAGCTTGGTTCTGAAGTGGTGATTTGTTGTTGTTATTATTATTGTTTATTTATTATTATTATTTTTTATTTTTTAATGGAGGAGACATTGGCATGGGAGAAGATCTATTGCTGCTGGAGTCCAGGACTGAAAGTCTTCTTAGGTTCCTGACTCTTGCCTTCAGGGAGTACGGCATTCCTGAAAGTTTTATTACCACAAAAAAAGGATAAATAAAACTTTTCATTATGAATTTCTGGAGTGGAAAGAGGAATCTGCCTGAGCTGAAGGCATGCTTTTTAATCTTTTGTTTTTAGTTCAATTATTTCAAGTATCTTCACTGTATGTGTCTGCAGCTGTTGGACATGCAGCCCTGGTGCATATTTTATAATGTGTAAACTGAAAAGATTGCTCTCTAAACCCCACTGTGCAGATCAATGACAATATTTATTTTTCCCATACAGTTTCTCTGCTGGCTTTTAAATCTTTTTATGTGCTTTAACCCTGTGTGTGTCATAATCTTATAAAAGATGCTCCTTGGAGATCAAAAAATATTAGGAATGGTAATAAAGCTCCTACTTCCTGAATGTAAGGAGAATATTTTAAGGAAAGGCTTCCTGACAGGGGAAGAAGAGGTGTTAAATGAAAAACCCTAAAACTTCATACTTGGTCACCCAAAACAAGTGACCTGACTCAGTAAGACCTCTTGAGTACAAACTATTCTGAAATACAAAGCCTGACTGTGTGCTTGTGGTGGGAGGAGGGGTGAAGGTTTTAATGCTTGAACATCAACCTGGAAGCTACTCATAGTCTCCAGTTCCTTAATTCTGGTTGTGTTCTGCTGTGTTTGTTAATTTTCAGATCGTTGTTTAGTAATTTAGGTAAAGGTGTTTTTGGCTTCCCATCTGGATGAAGTACATTCTTGTGTACCAAAGCAGATCATGAGTTAGACTTGTTTGTAGAAGGGAGGGTTTAACATACAGAGAAGTAGTGGCTGTCGCTGTGGCAAAGCTGTAGCAGCTGGTTGGGCTTTGTCATTAGCTGGAGCTAAATGTATCAACCTCAGCTATCACCAAGGCTTAACTGGGGTGGCAGATAAAATGCCTCTTTCCCTCAGTAGTGGCAAGCTAGCAGTGTGCACATGTTTGCTTGTGAAGGGTTACCTGACTGGTGCCTTGCAAAGCTGTAGTGACTTGCTTGCTTTTAGCCTTGTGTGATTCCTGTGCAGGTACCAGTCTAGATCAGTTTTCATACATAACTAGTTATGGCTACCACACGGCTTAGCCTTAGCAGAGTTCTGGTAACTGTGAATGCTTCCTTGAACTTCTGAAAGGCTGTACTCAAAACTGGCTAGATGGCAGCTTGAAAGTACAGTCAGGTCAGAAATATGAACATGGTTTTGTTAGGAAGTATGTATGCTTCAGTAGATTTTGGCTGTGTACTTATTTGAACTTTCCTATTTACTCACACTTGCTTTTATAAATCCCATTTTAATAACCCCAACACTGATGTAGTAATTTCAGTTAACTACTTTTATTTCATTAAAAATTCTCTAAAATTGTTCTGAACCTTCATCATTTACATAAAAAACCCAAACAGTTATGCAAGTCTTGGCTTGTTCACTTTAGGGAGATTAAAACCTGTGGTCACTTCTTTAGGAGCCTTCAGCTAATTTCACCTCAATGTAATCTAGGCTCCGTCTCGCTGATTGTAGCATTATGGCTCTATCTTGCATTCTGTGAAAGCTTGCTTTCATGATGCCTAATGATGTACTATCCGTTTCCTGCTCCCAGGAGATTTACGGAGCTAAAACACTACAGCGATGAACTGCAGTCTGTCATATCACACCTTCTGCGAGTCAGAGCTGTAAGTATTGCCCGTGTGTGTCGTGACAAATTGTATAGTTTATTTCTAAGGCATTATTTCTTGTTTAGTCAAGAGAACTGGTATATGTGCTCTACAGTAAGGGCAGTTGTGTCTGAGAGAGTTTGGCTCTGGTGTCTGGGACAGGAGATGGCAAGGAGAGGGGCACTGACTTGTTACAGATTTGCAGGGGGAAAGCATTCCAAATGTGATGGTTGAGTTTGATGGTCATTGGAGGAGCAAAGACATGCATATTGCTAATCTGCCCTCTTCCCTGGTGGTCATGTATCAGAGGGAAGTGTTTTAAAGATGATAATGTCTGCTTCTCTCTACTTAGCAGAAGAGTTGCTTTTGCTGGATGTCTGGCTGGGAAGGGTCCCAAACCACCAATTTTTTGGTCAGGCAAATAATACTTTGTTTTTCAGAGCTTGAATCATATATACTTCCCAGCACACTTTTCTCTTTTTTTGGCTTGTTCTTCCATCTGTAATAAATAATGTTCTTTCTAATGATGAGAACAATTATGTCAGGCATCAGGATACTCTATGGGTTGAGAATGGAAGATTTTATTTTTTAAAAAAGCCACAAAAAGGAAATGGGAAATTACAATTCCAATAATAAGGAAAATGTTGCTGCTTTTTAGTGTGTTCAACAGGGATTTAATTTTTGATGGAAACTGTGTGTCAGAGAGGACAGTAATTGATTATCCTGTTGAGCTGAGGTTCTTTAGAGGATTATCACTGGTGTTTTACTGACATTGCTTTTTTCTCAGGGCTGTACACGCGTGAGATCTGTTGGGAAATTTGCTTATGTTTCCTTTTTACTGCTTTGACAGACAAATAAGGGTAGCTCTTACTCAATTTCATTCTCGTTCACTGGTACATCATGATTACAAGAGCATTATCTGGATTATAAGTCACACTTCAGAGTGTACATTTGGTCTTTTCTTCTGTTGTCAGCATTGTAGTGCTGGCTGCAGCAAGTACTGGCTCTCCAAACAGCTGAAATGACGTATCTAGCTTGAGCAATAGGTTCTGCTCATTTCCTTTCCTTTGCTTCGCTGAGCTGGATGGATAAAACAAGTCACTTGTTAGAATTTTACTGAAGCTTTCCCTACAGTCCAGGTGACAGGGTGGACTTTTGTCTTGCCATCTTTATGTTAAATTAGCAAGTGTATATGTAAATCTGGCATTATTTGGGTAAAGGAGGCTATGTCTTGTATATGGTTGTCAATAACTGAGGGTAACTTGATTATTTGTGGTCTCACAGTGACTTAGATTAGATTTAGGCCTAGTCTTGTTTACTTGTTTAAGTCTTTAGCCTGAAGTTTGTATATGGGTTCTCACAAAGCAATTGCATTTGATGTTGATGACCAAAACCTGACTCTAAAATGTTTTAGAGGGTAGCAGACCGGCTGTATGGTGTCTATAAAGTCCATGGAAACTATGGAAGAGTATTCAGGTAAGAGTTCATCCAGTTTTTAAATATATATGTAGAGAGATATGGAGATAGAGAAGGGAATTTGTTGGTTATTTGAAAAGTATATCCAAAACATTTCAATGTCTGCCTTGAAAAACATTTTATTGCAGTACTAATGAGATTTCTGTGTTGCCTATAGCAATCTCTGGATCTGCTGAGCTTAGTCTACGGTGGAAGCTTTTTGTTTTGTATTTCAGACCTTTGGGGGTTTTGATGTTGCCTTGGCATTCTGTGTCTTCAGAAAGTAACTTACTACTTGTTTTCATGCAGTTGTCTCTGAAGAGCTTCTAGGTCCTTTTCGTGGTTAAAAATCAACATCTATATCCAATTTTAGTACGTTTTCTAAGTGAATTTCCTGATCGTTTTTTGATTTATATGAGCAAGTTGCTTGCTCAAGTTTTCCATCTCGCTGGAGAATTAAAGAATTTAAACTTCTGGTTAAGGGAAACCTCCTGCTTCTACACACTGTTCAAGTGCTAAATTTAATTCTCTGGGTTAATGGGTTGCAGATGTCTTTCTCATTGGGGGTTTTAAAGTGAAATTAGGTGTAGTTCTGTAATAACACAAAGACAAACAAATGTCAACATCAGCAGAGTGGAATGTTTATGAAAAAGTGAAGGACAGAATAGATACGTGAGACATAAATTATGTGAAATATAAGGGGGCCTCCTCCTTTTTTCTTGTAAAAAGAGTTGTGGATATAATTTTTGTAACCAAGAAATCTCATAAGGCTTCACAAAGCTGAGAGCATGATTAAAATTGCAGTGTACGTACTTGGGTGTCCAGAAAAAGTTTCTTGCTATCTTAATTGTAGCTCCGTTTCCTTCTTTATCTAAATGATCTCCCTAATGTGAATTGGTAGTGGCAGCAATGAGATGGTTGTAAGTTGTTATTTTTAATGAATAGAACTAAACAGCAGTCTAATATGTAAACAGAAAACAACAGATAGTAAATAGTTTCAGGAGCAGTAAAATACTTGCAAATGTCAAATCCAACCTTCTGGTTTGTGGAACAGGAGAATTCTGTCTGATACGTTGCAAGTCTGGAAAGCTTAGTTTCTTCTTAATGAGTATGTTAGACCAAATTCTGGTTTAGAAAGTTCCCTCTCCCCCTGCCCCCTTTATTGTAAGTGCTAATGTGTTTTTTTAATTGAATTTTAGCCATTTAGAAAAAGACTGTTTCTGCTCAAAAACAATGCCAAACTAAGTATATTTGTGAGGATGAGTTTAGGTGGCAGGGACAACAGTTTAAGAGAGCGCTGAAAATAGCCTTGCCACGCTGTCAATGTTGCTACTTAGAGGAACAAAACAGTTTGGCCAAGTCTAACTTTGAGGCAGTTTCCATTCAGGTGTCACCTGGAAAGAAATTATATACAGGATGCAGCTTATTAACTTCCCTTACCCTTCACGTGTGATGTTGTTTCTCGTTTGTTTTTCCTACAGTGAGTGGAGTGCAATAGAAAAGGAGATGGGGGATGGGTTGCAGAGTGCTGGCCACCACATGGATGTGTAAGTAGTGACTGAATATCTGATAGTTTGATGTAAGCCAGATGTAGTACTCTGTCTCTTTCCTCCCTTTTCCCTCAACCCCAAAGTACATACAAGTAGTGCACTGAGAAAATTGGGGGTGCATGGTTTTTAGGTATACAGTGTTTCTGTGACTTGGATGCAGGCACAATTTTAGCATCCATGTACTGTATTAAGTAGCTGAAAAGGTCTCAGGAGAACCAGAGGGGTTTCTTTTTTTATTATTATTTTGAAATTGTAGAAGTGTTTGGAATTCATCCAGTTTTTCTTTTAAGCTACTATGCCAGAAACTGGTGGAATACAGCTTTAATGTACTGCAGACCTGATGAGATCCATTGGTTTTGATAGCAGCTTTTGTACCACGCAGTTGATGGTGCATGGATTTGGACTTAATTACAGAAAGTTAAGAAATTTAATTAATCAGCACCAAAACTCCAGTGGATTCTTGAAACAAATACTGACTGGATTTAATAAAGTACAGAATCCTCCCTTTTTGCATCTTTAGAGTCAGTTGGCAGAGTATGTGAAACACAGCCTTCAAAATAAAAGTCTGGCACTTTAGAGTGCACCGAAGTGGCATTCTAGGCTCATGCTTTCTGCTTTCAGGTAGTTATATATAGTAAGTGAAATGGTATAGCTTCTCTTCACTCTGATTGCTCTTCCGTAATTGTGCAGTACAGACAGGTAACAACTCCAGCAAGAGATGGGAGCTTTGACACCTCTTCATACAATATTTTTACTGATGAAGTGTAATTTGTGTTGAAGTAAAGTTTTCAGTTTTAGTTTATGGTGGAGATTTACATGTGTGGCACTGCCTGGTTGTATTTGGTGTCATGCCTTGTCAAGTAAAAAGGTTTGAAGAGCCATGCCAAACTCTGCCCTCACTTCAGAATAATTCTGGTTTTATCAGATCTTTAAGAATCTGAACGTCTCTGAATAATTTATTCACACCTCTGTGGTTTGGCTGGCGTGGTGGTTTGCACCAAAAAAAAAAAAAATCTGTAATTTTGTAGGCTGAGGGCTCTGGTGAGAATAAAGAAATGGAGAATCCATTCTGCTTTCCGAAGCAAATAATTGAAGTAGAGGTGGAATACAATGTTAAGCACCCACAACAGTATGAAGAAACTGAGGAGATTGTGAAAACATGGTATAATATAGAGGAGGTAAGGAGGCATAAGTGGGTTTTCAGTGGTTTAGATGCACCTCACTAAGGTGTCAAACACCAATGAAAATAAGTGGGTTTCACCTCTCAGTCAGGAGGGTGAATGCTCTCCACGCATCCAAGATGTTTAACGTTCCTGTCTGTAACACACTTAGGGTTAAAGAGCCAGAGTAATGGCAGTGTGTTTCTGGATAACTTTAGTCACTGCATGAAGTCTGAGATAGCTTTCACTGTCTGTCATCTCTTCTGCTCTGGCACTCTCTTAATACAACAATCCTAGTGACAAATCAAACAAGAAACAGCAGCTGTCAGATTCAGGAACTCATTCAGTGACCCACCCGGCCTCCTAAAGTAAGGATCATATCTATGATCTCTTGCAAGTATAACTTACCAGTCCAGTTACCGTTCCCATAGTGTTAGACAGGATTTTATTGCAACAGAAAGCTACTTCAAGAACTTTTCCTAATATAGATGTTAAACTTCAAGGCTAATTTAATTATTCTCTATCTGCCCCATATGCTGTAATCTTTACTTGATGTTTAGTTAAACTTTTGAGTTGTTATTGTTTGGTATGATTTAAAACTGCTTAATATTTGGAGAAGACATCCCAGAGCACCTCTGGGTGTGTGTTGTATAACAGGATGAGGCTTGCTAAAGTGATAAAAACCAACAGAATATGCTGAGAGAGCTCAAGTGGATGGTTGTAATTCTATCATTTAAAAGATGAAACAAAAAAATACCAGACCTTTGACATCTGTCTTTTATGCGTTTAATGAGTGATCCTTTATCTCTGTAATTACAGGTGGAAGCAGGCTAAACTAAAGCAGAGGTTTAGCTGATGATTCCCATGAAGGGTGGGAGCACAGAATCGTAGAATGGTTTGGGTTGGAAGGGACCTTAAAGATCATCCAGTTCCAACCGCCCTGCCATGTGCAGCAACACCTCCCACTGGATCAGGTTCCTCAAAGCCTCATCCAGTCTGGCCTTGAAGGCCTCCAGGGATGGAGCAGCCACAGCTTCCCTGGGCAACCTATGCCAGTGCCTCATCACCCTCACAGTAAAAAAAAATTTCTTCCTAATATCTGATCTTAATCTCTGCTCTTTCAGCTTAAAACTGTTCCCCCTCATCTTACCCTTGCACTCCCCAATAAAGAATCCCTCCCCAGCTTTCCTGTAGCTTCTTTTAAGTTCTGGAAGGCTGCAATAAGGTCTCTCTGAAGCCTCCTCTTCTCCAGGCTGAACAATTCCAACTCTCTCAGCCTGTTCTCATATATTAGGTACCTTTTTTGTAGTGTTTCTTCTTAAGACTTTTCCTGGTTTGCCTACCTCCTTAGGACAAACCAGCTTAGGCAGCCAGAAATAACTTGTTTTACTCTTTTGTTGTTTGTTTTTTTTTTTTTCAAATCAAATTTAAGTGTCATTAGGAAAACCCTGTTTAGGTGAGGTGGGTTTTTTTTCAGTGTTTTGTTTTGTTTGGGTTTTTTTGAGATGTTCTGCCGCAGATGGGCTCTAACACTGCTCTAATCTTAGAACTTCTTGAAGCTGAAAAGTGGTCCATCTGCTGCCCTGAGAAATCTCACCACTGTACTAAAATTAATGCATTTCAGAATTTAAAAATAGAGAAGCTAAGCAACTTACGACCTTTATGGCTGCAGGATTTTTTCAGAACAACTGTATTTTTCAACAGTTTGGACTTCTTCCTTTGATTCATAATGTGAATTCTCTTTCTTCCTGTTCTTTTGTCCCTTCTGCTTAAAACTGCTCTGCTGTTGCAGGTCACTTCATATGCTGTACTTATTTATCACCAATAGCCTTGGTAGGGCTTTTCCTGGGTATGCCATGCCTTTGTTTTTGTAACGCATCAAAACAACTCATCTTTCTCACAAACTTATAGAATTCATACTTGAACAGATGGGCACGTCTACAACTTTTCCTCAGGCTCTGCATTCTTCCAGTTATTCTGCAAGTAGCCACTCCCTCTTTGAAGAGCCTTAGTTTGCATGCCCTGCTGAGCAGGCCTGGAGGACAATGATAACTTTCAGGAGCGTCTGCTTAAATTCCCAGGGTTCTAAATGATATTGCTGTTTCTTTTAGAGCTTGCAGGAGGAATTTCTTGTTCTTTCCCAAGTGACATTACCAGTTGCGTTTCAGCTTGAGACTCTGGCTCTTCTTCCATAGAGCCAACTGCTGGAGAGGCACAGGAAGAGTGGGAAAAATTGAGACTTTGCAAAAACTTTGCAGAGGTGCTGTAATTAAACATTTGGGTCGCATTGTGCTGGTCAGTAGACAAGCATGGACATATGCTTGCTTCAGAGAGTCTGCAGCAAGGGTTTGCCACATACTTGAGAATCCAGACTGAGTTGGCAGAATAGATGAAGGCATTTTTGATGGGATCTCATTCGTTCTCTTTACCTCCAGTGACACACGCCCTGTACTGCTGGCTAAAGTGGCATCGTGCTTCTGTCACTGTGCCAAGTGAGATGTGCCACTACCTTGTAGCTGTAGGCCTGTCCCTGAGAATGTGTCCAAGCAGAGACATCTTGGGTACTGAAAACCTGTTAAATATTGTCCAGTAAGCAATATAAGCCAGAAAAAGAAAGCATTTTTTTTGCCATTTTTAGGGGACATCAACCTAAATTACAAAACTCTTACTGAATGCAAGAGCTGCAGAGTTGGGCCAAGCCCTTGCACTTCAGATTTCTCCCTAAAAGGAAGGTTTAAACTTCTTGTTTCACTGAATTGATATGCCTAACTTACACAGCAGACAAAGCAACAGACTTTCAAGGAGCTGAAGGACTTATTGTCATGGTGTTCTGAGCACCACTGTGAGTTCTCTTGTACGCAGGCTGAATAGCGAACAGTGAAAGCATTCCCTTTGCTTTTCACAAGGTATGATGATCACGTCCCTATACCTTAATGCCTTGCTGGATTTATTCTTCACCATGTCTTTTTTGTCTTGGTGCTGCCTATTGACAGTCCACTGAAGAAAAGGAGTAAGTTGTTTTTCTTTCTTGTCATAAAAACTGCCTCATCTTCAGCAAGAAGCTTATGATAGATCTTCTTGTCAAAAGATTCATTGTAATAACCAACCAAAGAAACGGGCCTGTGGGAGTGTTTGTACTGGCTGATTCAGAGTTTAATTAAAAACAAAGGAAGATTTTTTTTGCAAGTGCCTCTTACTGTTTTACTTTCTGACCAGTGTTTCTGTCAAAAAGGTATCCTCGTTTGTTACTGTATGTATAGTCCTTAGAGGCCAAATTAAGGAATTTTATTATTAGCTGTAGCTGTTTTTCACCAGATATGCTGCTTCTATTGATGACATACTGGAAGAAGAGGAACATTATGCAGATCAGCTGAAAGAATATCTCTTCTATGCAGAAGCCCTACGGTATGTGCAGAAGTGTATAGCTCAAATGGAAGCTGTAGTCCTTTCCTCTGATACTTCGTTGATGTTGAATTTAGTTTGGTATCTTCTTGTTCTCTGAGAATTGGAAATTTCTATGTTGTGGAATCTCTGTGTTCTTATCTCTTCCTTTGCTTTCTTATATTTGCTTTCAAATGAGATTGGCCAAACAAAGCTGCTATAGCCATTAGGAATTCCAGCGAGTTTCAAAGTGCACTAAGTAACTTTCATCTGCTGTACAGTATTGTGCATCTAAGTACTGATTTTGTTGTTGTTAGTTTGGTGTGGGCTTTTTTTCACATTAGTCTTTTAGAGGGCAGTTGGCCCTTACAAGAGTGGGTACAAAAGCAAATTGCTTTATGCTATAAGAGTGCACCTGAAGCTATTGTGGTCTCTACAGGCTGGCCCTGAACCTCTTGGAGAGGTTCAGTAGTGCTGTAGAGAGTCGGATTGGCAAGTGTGATGGCTGTTGTGTGGGAACCCAAAGCAGTAGTAGCTTCTCCTGGGAGACAAAATGCGCATCCGACACGGAGTACGGATGTAGCATCATCAGCCCACACAGGACTGGGACTTGCTGCAGGTGGTCAGAGCAATCTCCTCTTTTCCAGATGAAAGGTGCTTTATGAATCTAGGAGGAGATTCTTGTTTCATTGTTTAAAACGTAAAATGTGAAGAATTTTCTGATTGACTGTTACATTGTTGCTGTGACAGGTACCATCTCCAGGTGCCTTTTGTCATTGTTGTGATTTTTCTGTAAAATATTTTAGATAAAACTATTTTACAGTGGTGTCCTTAAGTAGATGGTAGGACTCATATTGCTGAGTGTCTTTAAAAAGAGGAGAAGATCAGAATGCTGTTGTACTAAGAAATTTATTTATAATTTGATCCAAGCTTACTTAACTGTGGTATTTGCAGAGTTATGTGTTCTGTGATAAGGCTGTTGAATTCAAGCTAGATAAATAATTGAATGTGCTGCCTGCTGGAAAAAAAAAAGCACGATGCCATTTGTAAAATTTAAATGGAGGGAAATGTAGTGAAACAAAGTATTACATGACAGATCTTTAATTGCTTTCTTTTCAGGGCAGTTTGCAGGAAACACGAACTGATGCAGTATGACTTGGAAATGGCTGCACAGGACCTAACGTCTAAGAAACAGCAGTGTGAGGAGCTGGCAACAGGAGTGAGTATTCCCACTTCCTTCTCCAAGATGCCTCTTTTTACTTCTTTTTTTTTTTTCATTTTTTATTTCAGCCAAGTTACTTAGAGTGACATTTAGATGGCAATAACATGCTGCCTGCTGCTTATGAGAAGTGATATCATATGAGCTGTGGGCATCTGAGGTTTAAAGTAACTTAGTTCTTGGTGACATAAGCTGTCTGTACCTAAACTCTGCTATTGAATACTGAGCAAGTAATGGGTTGCAGGAGATATGACCCGAGCATAACACAAACAACTCTATCCTAAAGATCAAAATTCTGAAAGGCTTCCTCTGCCTTTTGGAAGGTGGATATTACTGGTATGTGGCTGATCTCTTTTATATGGAAGATCATGTTACTTTAAACATTGTCTTAAAGTGGTTATTTCAAAAAAGTGTGTAGAATTCTTAATATTGCTGTTGCCTCTGTTGATGCTCTATACACAACTACTTTATGGCTTTTCTTTCTCACATAGAACATAAGGCTTAGTTTTTGTCCTACTTCAATAAGAAGATTGCTTTGCAAGGTTACATATGTCAGTGGAATGACTCACTTAGGATCCAGTCCGCAGACTGGATTTAAGAATTTGAATTTACTGCCTCCCCACTTTGCTAAGTCTGATGTGAGCCGCTGTACCTTCCTATCAATGGGATATTCATGAAATAGAAGCTAAAGCCAAAAATCAACTGAATAATAAGAATAGGCCAAATTCTGGTGAAAATCACAAAATGACTTGTGACTTATGCCCAGGAATCCCAAACCTAGAGTGTCTTTGTTTTTTTTTAGACTGTGAGAACATTCTCCCTGAAAGGGATGACCAGCAAGCTCTTCGGGCAGGAAACTCCTGAGCAGAGGGAAGCCAAGGTAAAGGTTCTAGAAGAGCAGATACAGGAAGGAGAAGAACAACTTAAGTCTAAAAACCTGGAAGGCAGGTAAATGGGCTTGACTTTTAAAAGAAAACACGGGTCTTGTCTTAGCCAAAGTCCTTGACTGGATGGTCTTGAAGGTGTTTGCATTTTATAAGTGTTTTTAATATATTCTTGGTGTTTATGAGCTGTCTATAAAAGCTCCTGTCAGCTGCAAGTTGTGAAATAAAGTACAGTACATGCAGTTAGCTTCTGGTCTGAGTGTATGGCTTATGTAAAACCTGATGACTTTCCCAGTTGCTGAGCCCACTCTAATGGCTGGATTGCATGCTTTTATGTTCAGCTAGTAATAATTTTAGCAGGTGGGCTTGTAGGTCTGCAGCTGAATAGCCTAAGACTCAAAAGCTGCTTTACTTCAGATACAGCATTTAGTTTGGTTTATGTGTATGGGCCCTGAACTTCTATTCTGCAACGTCTCATATGGAGGACAACTGACTCTTGTTTGAAAGAGATTAGAAGTTCTGGTGAGTTGTGTTTTGATTAACTGCTTCTTGGTGCTCTAATGAAATTTTCTTCAGGAATGCAAGCATGAAAAATAGGACCTAACATTCCTAAAGCAATGTGATTGTGTCAGAACATGTTCACTGTGTAACACAAGAGTAAACGTGGTATCTCCTAATATGTTAGGATTATAGCAGGAAAGATAAGACTAGTTCATGAACAGTTCAAAACAACAAGAAGGTCAGTAAATGCAATTTCTTAATCATTTTGACAGAAGTACTGGGGATCTGCTTTTGTAGCTCTGGAAGCAATTTTCAAGTGAATACTTGCCTTGTATGTATAGACCAGCAAAAACGAAAGCTATGAATCACAGAAACCTGTAATACTTCCATTTTAGTTAAGGAGTCCTGAAGGCATATCACCAAACCTACAAAATTAATTCCTGAAGCAAATTGTCCAAGTCAAATTTGCATTGGAAATGTTGTCAGATCCTGATGACAAGTGAGTTTTCACATTGGAAAGACCAAGATTCTGACTTGACAATTGACAAAGAAACGTGCAATGTTGTGTGCTGAATGTTAGCAACAAGATACTTGGCTACCCCAACAGAAGCTGAGGAGAAGAGTGTTTTCTGAATGATGCTGGTTCTGTGGCAGTGATAGTTATTGAGGGGGAAGAAACCTCAAACGAACAACCCAACTCATCCTGTGAAACTGGTTCTTTACAGTAAAAACCTTAAGAAGAAGTTGGAGAATTAGGTAGTAGTGCCAATTAGAAAATGAAGATGCTTTGGGATGCGTAGCAAATAGAGAACTTTGTTTATTGATAAAAAGATGGAGCGCTTTGTCATAAATAGCTTCTCTGCTGAGGGATCAGAGGAAGGAAGATCAGCTGAGGGTGGAACATGTAAAACACTAACAGAAATATTGCTTTCAATTCCAGAGACTTTGTGAAAAGTGCCTGGGCTGACATTGAACGATTTAAAGAACAAAAGAACCACGATTTGAAGGAGGCGCTTATAAGCTATGCCGTTATGCAGATCAGCATGTGCAAAAAGGTATGTTGTGAAAGGGCAGGCCAGCATGCATATCCTATCAGTAGGGGATCAGGTGCAAACTTGCAGTAACTGGGAACGTTGCAGTCACAGAAGGCTGGAAGACACTAGCATAAAATCTCCCACATATTCTGTCCTACTCCAACCCAGTCACATGTTAATGTTGATCTATAATAGGCAGTGAGGTCCAATTCCAGTGTGGTGTCTGCCTAAGTCTTGTGTGAAGTTCCGTGGGTCCTTTTTGTAGAGTTTTCTTTGGAGTAAGTCTTTTGATGAGGTTTGCAAACAAAGTATATTTCCACCTATTTGATTTTTAACTTTTTTTCAAAGGGAATTCAAGTTTGGACAAATGCAAAGGAATGCTTCAGCAAGATGTGATTTTCTGAAAATGAATTCCTCCTCCAAGTGCCAGAGAATGGAAGCACAAATGTATAACACCAGTGTTAAGTTGCTACATGACTTACATATAAACCATGAAATAAATGAGTTGAATGAATAGTTTTTTTCTGCTGATTGTAATTGTTAATAAAGGACAAAAAGGACATGTTATTAAATGTTTAGCCCTGACTGCCATTTCTGTGGCATGTTTTCTACGTGGTAACAAATAATTCAGGCATAAAAGAGTTACTGAAAACTGCAGCTCTGTATTGGGCCAAAGGTATAGGGAAAGTTATCACAGAAAGCATGAACTGAACTGTTTTGAGACTTGTGAAACACCATGCTGTATAATGTGTAGATCACTTCCAGATGCCCTTTTCAGCCCTTGCTGTTTAGAATTTGTAATGCTCAAGGGTGCTTTGGTTTTATAATGGGACACACAATTGTGTTCTTGAGGTCTACACCATAAGAGGACAAAAAGTGAAATATTTTAATGCCTGGGGTTCATATTTAAATGCCTTTGCATGTCCATAGAGAAATGTGCTTTACCAGAGTTAGGTTAAGCAGTCTCAAGCTCCTGAGATGCTTGAAACTCTCTACAGTAGAGGTGTTGTACAGTGGTTTGATACAGTATTCTGCATTTACGAGTTCCCACTTAAGTTTTAATATGGGCATTGATTTCTTATCAAACTTCTTCCTTCAAGTAAAGGAGACTGGTGGTCCAGCTGAGCAGCAAAACCAAAGTCAAAGCTGGTAAGAAGTGGATGCAACTTCTGTTTGGTTGTTTGCAACCTGTTTACACTAGATGTGAATCTGGCCTGTGGTGCCTCTTCCTGTAACTAAAGCAGTTTGTTTCTTAATAGGTTCTTAATGAAGATGCTGAAATAAAAAACCTGGTGCAACTTCTCTAGTACTTAAGGGCAGTGATGTGCAGAATCCACAATGAACCAAGGTGTCCATTTGGCTCTTGTAATGATGTTTTGGTGTGTGGGTATATGTGTGTATATATATACACCAGTATAACATGGTTTGCAGTTACATGTACTTGCATTAAATGTTTCCAGTTATGAAGAACACTTTTCACTGTCTCGTATTGGGCTTTTTCTATGTACTTGCTTAGAGTCCCTGAAGTCTCGTGGAGTTTGTCAGACTTGATTGCTAGTCCTAAAGGAAGCTTTGTAATGTTCTGTTGAAAAGTGTATTTGATTATTCTGGATTATAACGCTACTCAAACTTTGATTTCTAAGACATACTCCACAAAGTCCTTAAAAGTTCTTCTGGCAAATTATCGGTAATGTAGTTACCGATACGTCATGTGTTACCTTAGTCTCTGCAGCAATTCTTTTCTAGAAAACCATTGTAAAGAATTTGTAGGCCTGGTGTACACTACGGCTTAGAACTCTGAAGTAAAGTGCTGGTCACTCTGATAACCTATGTTGGCTTTTTCAAAGCATGTGACAGTGACACTCCTGGCTGAGAGATGATGTTGGGCAGAAAGAGTTTCTCTCTAGATAGCATTTATGAGAAGAAGTGTTGTTCCATTCAGAGGTTGCAGTATCCAGTTCTGATACAGGCTGAAGGACTCTTACATTCCAAACCAAGAAGTTGCACACTTGATGTATTTAGTAAACTTTCTAAAGGAGTGGTGCCTTAATACAATACCATGAGGCACTCAGAGTAGGTATTTTTCATGCACTTTGATTTTTTGGTAGATCTTTCTGGTGCCTCTTTCCACATTTCACTTGCTGTACAGCTTATTAAATGTATTAGTATGCCTTTTTTTCCTTGCTTAGTTGTACTAAATTCAAGAAGGGAACAAAACGGTTCTTGTAAGTTTTGTGCCAAATAAGCTAAATAAAATTGCTCTTTGATATTTTTGTTGTAATGTTTTTTGTAAAAGCCCTGTCTTCCTGATTCTGATAACAGCTGTTCAGTTTCTTGGAATTGGTTCTTGTCCATTTTAGCTCTCAAATGGCCTCCAAACTTGTTAAAATTGAAGTAAATTGCCTTCAGCCGGCCTATTTGCCTTTTAGGTGAAGAACATGGTATTGAGGCCAACATTAGATGCTTGTTACAAGCCAGCTTTGATCCCTCCTTAGTTTTTGCCCAAACAGAACAAGTTGTCTGAATTTCATGGGTGTTTTTATCTAGGTGAGGGTAGATGCACTTGAAAAGGGTTTGGGGTGTTTGACGGAAATTGAGTGAAAGGTGAGTTAAGGATGTTTTGCAATAATGTTTGTTTCTCTTCTACTGTTTGCAGAAAAGCTTTGCATGTGGTCCATGTACTTGTGGATCTTAGCAAGGAGTGAAGGCTTCTCCCCCTCTTTTAGTCATTTTTATCTTTCTAAGGGGAAATAGTCCAGTTAATGACTGTTTCCATGTAATTAATGGAGTCCACAAGAGAAATGCATATGTAGGAAGCGTGCAGTTTTCCAGCTACAGTATGGAGTTAATTTCTGTAACTTAATCCACTTTGCCTCAACAAGCTTCCTTCAGTTATCTGGTAAACATCAAAAATTGGTGGAAGGCCTGGAGAATAATAACAGGTAGGCAAACCATTTTAATTGAATCTTGACAAAATCATAGAATCACACAATGACCTGAATTGGAAGGGACCCACAAGGATCATCGAGTCCAACTCCTGTCCCTGCACAGGACACTCCCAGCATTCATACCGTGTGTCTGAGGGCTTTGTCCAAGTGCTTATTAAATATTGTCAGGTTTGGGGCTGTGACTGCTTCCCTGGGGAGCTTTGCCAGTGCTCCGCCACCTCCTGAGTAAAGAACTTTTTCCTAATATCCAACCTAACCCTCCCTTGGCACATCTTCCTGCCATTCCCTCGGGTCCTGTCATTGGTCCCCAGAGAGAAGAGCCTGCTTCTCCTCCTTCCTTTGTGAGGAAGCAGTGAATGACTATGAGTTCTCCCCTTTATCTCCTTCAGGCTCAACAGACCAAGTGACTTCAGTCTCTCCTCATACGATTTCTGCTCTAGACCCTTCACCAGCTTTGTGGCCTCCTCTGGACACTGTCCAGTAGTTTGATGTTGTTTTCATACTGTGGCACCCAAAACTGAAAGCAATACTCGAGGTGGGGCCTCATCAGCGTGGAGCAGAACGGGACTATTGCCTGCCTTGCCCAGCTGGCAATGCTGTGCTGGATGCACTGCAGGACGCAGTTGGCCCTCTTGGATGCCAGGGCACACTGTGTATGAAAGAGTTTGCCTGCAGGGATCATCTGATTTGCTCTTGGAGCTGCCACTTCTGTCCCAGGCATCTTTGCTGGTATGATTATCATTGCTCGTGCTATCCCTGACTTTCCCCATTACCAGCAGGACCTTGACTTGTCAGTACATTTTCATTGCTACTGTTGTCAGCTCCTGAAACGTAGCTGGGGTAAGGGAGCCAGCTGAAATGGAAAGATAAAGTGTTCTTATAAACTCTATCTTTTAAAGTCTGTTTTATTTCAGTATCTGGCGTTTCAGCCAAAACAGAGTTAACCTAGCAGCTGTGTGCAGGGACTACCTTGGCAAGAACAGAGCAGATCTTGGAGCTCAGGCCCACGCTAAGGAGCTCTCCTTGTGCAGGTGAGCCGGAGGAAAGTGGCAGCTGTAGCCAAATGCACGGCAGAACCAGCAAAGCAAGGCTGAGGTCCCAGAGGGGCTGGCTGGGTTGTGTGCACTGCATCCTAGGAGAGACCCTGTTTTCCTGCATGACTCCATACCACCAATAATCTTACGTGCATTTTGGTTGGTGAAAGGGGAAACACTTTCTAATGCCCTTGAAATGATTATAGGGAAGGAAGTTGTCTTAATTCCCCACACCCCTATGCTTGCCATGGAATGGCAAGGCAAGGCTTTAATTTATGTTTCCTTATGTCCACCTGTTCTGTGCATCCCCAGTGCCTGTGTCCTGTGTCTGCCGCTAGAGCTCTGCGGGGAGGCACGACCAGCGTAACGGAAATCCTGGTACAGGGCTGCCGAAGGAATAATGCAAACAAAGGAAGCTAGAGGAGTGAAAGCTGGTGAAGTGGGAGCACGGGCTTCAGCGCCAAACCCAAGTACAGCACACTCGGACATCACCACCGCTAAGCAGTCACTGTGCTGCTGCTGCAGAGTTAACCTCTGCTCCAAGCCCTGCAGCCTGGGTGCTCCTACCTGCCAGCTTCCCTCCTGCTTCTCCAGCAGAGCTGGGGTTTCTCAGGGCAGGGGTGTCCCACGAAGGATCCACACTCTTGATCCAGCTGCTGCGGAGACCTTGGCGCTGACAAAGGGTAACTTGTGTGAGCTGCTTCCCTCTAGTGGGTGGCCACCGGGGCGGGCAGGATGCTCTCTGCAGCCGTGGGGGCCAGAGAAATGTCTCTCTCTAAACGGCAGAGGCTTCAGTGTCCCCCAGCTGAACTGTGTGTGTAGGGAGGGTACACTCATACCCTGCATGGCGTGGCTGTGGTGAGTAGCTTCTCCTGCCTTGGGCAGCCTGGAGAACCTCGAGCTCTGTAAGCAAAGGGTTGTGGCTCTTCGGCTGCCATTTTTTGATTCTTCTTGGTATGATAGTGTTATCAAAAGGACTTTGCAATGTGACTTCTGTAAGGTCAAATCCTAGAGGAGAAACCTTCTTTTCCTCCCTTTGAGTTCCTCTTGAACAGCTTGCGTAGACTGGCCTTCGCAAGGCTATGTTTTCTTTCAAAAAAAATCAAAACAACCTTTTTGCTTTGACTGGTTGTAGAAGGTATCTGAAACATAAAACAAATCAAATTGGAAAGGATCCTGGGAGGCTACGGAGCGAAACAACTCCAGACAGTGAAAGCACAGAACATTTGGAGGTATGGGGAGACAGCACCATGCTGGGAGAGGCAAGGTGGAGTTAAGCTGTAAGCACGTGAGGGAAGATAGAGCTTTGAGGGGAGATGCGCAAGAGGGTGAGGAGGTAAAGAGGAGAGAAGAGAGGTGAGCAAGCAGGAGGGAGAGCCGAGGTGGGGTGCGTGGAGGAATGGGAGAGGAGCACGCATGGAAAGCGTCTGTACTTGCAGGCTGTGCAGTGCAGAAGGGGAAAGCAGCACTGTGTGGCCCTGATTTTGGAGAGGGGAAAGTGAGGGAGGTGGATAAGGAAATTTCAAGAGCTGTGAAAGACATGAATATATAATTCTAATGATAGTATCTAAGTCTAAATGAAATTTGCGGTGGTGATCATGGTCTTAAAGCTAAGTTGAGCACTGCTAATGGTATAACATTTCTCTTGAGCTCAGGAGGAGAAATTTAATTTTGTCTGATATTTTGTATCTATTTTTAATATGATCACTTTGAATTTTCGAATAAATAAAACAGGAGAAGAAGCTTCAGTCTTTAAAAGCCCAACATAGACGTGGTAGACACCTTAACCTCTCAAAAACCAGCATGATCAGCTGTGTGATCTGGGAGCCTGCTGGCTGATGCAGCTCTAAACCAGGCTGCCCCATATACCACAAACATCCCAGGGACTACAATTAATAAAGAGCTTCTTCATCTGCTGTAAACGCTTTCTGTTATCTGTGTATATCTAGTGGCATGTGATACACCAATTACGTTCTGTTCAGAAAGTAGCTGTAAGTGGCCACACAAGATGAAAAGCAACTTTGTGGTGAGCCTCCCCAGGATGCTAAGGTGGAAAATAATGCAGTCAAAGGGAAAACACGACCCCGACCGCCCTCTTGTGGGTCTCCAGCTTGGGTTCGCAGCGGCTGGAATAAAACTGTGGCAGGAGGGAGAAAAATACCACCTACTTCCTTCCTGCTGCTCAGATGTGTGAGGGCTATCACAACACCTGTAGCATAATGGGTGTCTGAATTCAGAGGGATGGTTATATTGGAACACATTTCCATGCAGGATTTAGTGATGAATTAATTTCTTGCTATCAGTTGCTATTAATAATACCACGTATTGCGTTGTGATTTGCAACTTGTGTGCAGGTTCCTGAGGTGCCTTTCTCACTGGGCAAATGCTGCTGTGAGTTGGACTTTAAAATGCAGGTTTCTGAGCTAGCAGTATGTTTTGTTGTTTTTTAATAGCTGCTTGGAAGTGGTGCTGGCTGCATGGTCAGAAGGAACGACCCGTGACTGTAAGCTGCACTGCTACATGAGAGGTGGCAAAGTTGCCCTTGCCTGATGCTGCTATGAATGAGCTTTTTCTGAAGTGCATGCTCTCAGATCCCAGCTTTGACTCTCTCCAGGGACAGAGAGGCCAGACCTCATGATGGTTGTTCCAGGATCTCAAAGCATATTTATTTCCAGTCTTGTTTGTCTGCTTTATCTTCCAACCAAAGTGTTGGTAGGTTCCTGCCTGCTCAACTCCGATGGCCTTGCAGGCACTGGACACTCAGGGGGCAGCAGAGAAGAGCCATGGTTTTCTTGTGCTACAACGAGATCCCTCCCAGGCCTTGTGGCAGAACCATACATCCCTCTCATCTTGCATCAGGCAGAGTGGAGCAGGCATTGCAATAGACACATCGGCATTCCCACTCCTGTGTGAAGTTCCCTGCTCTCCTCAGTGGATCTCATTAGACCCTGAGGCCATTGCTGCTCGTTTCAAGGCATGTCTGGATCTCCTGCTTTCTTTCAGAGTAGCTCTTCCCCAGGCTCGACTGCGCTGGGGCTACTTGGAATTGTGCTGGTTCTGACACCGAGGTTCTGCTTGTTTGCTTCCATCAGGTGACTCTTGTCGCTGCTTCCAAGCAGTGCAGTTTCTTCTTCTAGAGGCTCCCTAACTTTTCATGTTCATCACCCATGGTCGCAGTGATGCTTTTACTGCCAGGCTGTTAGTAAAGACAGTAACCAGCACAGAGCAAATGTGAGATCCCAGTGGGACACTTCTACCTCAAAGTATTCCTATTTCCAGTTATGTCCTAAAACCTCTGGCCAGGTTTTAATTTATTTTAAGGAATACAACATGGCTCCCTGCTTTCTTATTCATAGAATCATAGAATCTTCTGGCTGGAAAAGACCTTGGAGATCATCGAGTCCAACCTTACCATCTTCTGCTAGACCATGTCCTTCAAAAACTCATCTACCCGTTTTTTAAACACCTCCAGGGATGGTGACTCAACCACCTCCCTGGGCAGCTGTCCCAGAGCCTGACCACCCTTTTGTTAAAGAAATTCTTCCTAATATCCAGTCTGAACCTCCCCTGGCGCTACTTATGGCCATTTCCCCATGTCCTATCACCTGTCACTTGATAGATCAACACTTGTTTTCCACAACCTCCTTTTAGGCAGCCATAGGCAGCGATGAGGTCTCCCCTCAGCCTCCTCTTCTCCAAGCTAAACAACCCCAGTTCCCTCAGCCATTCCTCATAGGACTTCTTTTCCAGTCCCTTCACCAGCCTCATTGCCCTTCTCTGGACGCGCTGCAGCACCTCAATGTCCTTCTTGTAGTGAGGGGCCCAGAACTGAACACGGTACTCGAGATGTGGCCTCACCAGTGCCGAATACAGGGGCACAATCACAGCCATGGTCCTGCTGGCCACACGTTCTGATACAGGCCAAGATTCAGAGCATGACAGGTCCAACTCAAGTGAGGAAAGCTGAGGTATGGTGGATTCCTGCATTAATACTATTGCTCTATCAAGGAAACCATAATACATTAAAATGAGAATCAACTTGACAAGATCTGTTTTCTGTGAACATGTTGATTGGCATTAATCTCTTTAAACTCTGTATCAATTATTCTTTTTGCAGGGATCACCTTCAGACTGACAGGCCTATAATAATCCAATTTTTCTAAATGTATGTTTTTATAAATAGGCAAAAAATCAGCCTCCTTCCATCATTGTGGAATTTCTCCTGAAATTCAAGACTTATTGAGAATCAGCATCCACAGTATCTGGGGTCTTACACTGGGACTTCTATAAGCTTGGTAAGGAGCTGCAGATATGGGTATCAATCTAAGAAGCTGATGTCTGGCGCTGCACGCTGGGTTTGACTCAGGAGAATTACCTCCTCGTGATGGAGGTAACGCACAACTGCGGTTGATGAAGGGCACACACAGAATATGATTCAGTTTTAGCATCCTTCTAAATGATGTGAAAAGAATATCCTTATGTAGCTTACATGTTACTACATTATAACTCTGGGCTGATGTGGAAGCTTAATCGAACTCTGACATCTTAGAACTGAAGGGCTTAATTAACCTTTGAACCACGTAAAGCGTCAGGAGTGTTCACTGGCAGAAGAGGTTCATTTGTGAACCAGGAGAACCAGTTAGACTGTGAAGCTGAACTAGTAGAGAAAATCAAAATCTAAAACCTTTCTCAGTGTTAAATCTTCTAGAGTCTAGAGAACAGGAGATTGAGGGGAGACCTTATCTCAGTTCACTGCTTCCTCACAAGGGGAGGAGGAAGAGCAGGCACTGATCTTTTCTCTCTGGGGACTAATGATAAGACCTGAGGGAATGGCAGGAAGATGTGCCAGGGAAAGGTTAGGTTGGATATTAGGAAAAGGTTCTTCACTCGAGGTGGTGGAGCACTGGAACAGCTCCCTAGGGAAGCAGTCACAGTGCCAAAACTGACAATATTCAATAAGCATTTGGGCAATGCCCGCAGACACATGGTATAAGTTTTGGGGTTGTCCTATGCAGGGACAGGAGTTGGAGTTGATGATCCATGTGGGTCCCTTTCAACTAAGGATATTCTGCAAGTCTATGATTCTTCCCTAAGTACATCTTGCTTTTCTATAGATAATTGCTCTTTCCTAAACTCTAACTTCTTTCTAGGGCTGGCCTTACCATTCCTCCCGTCTCCATAATACTTGATCCATTTCTATTTCTCCTCTAAGCCAGAATAGGGATTTTAACATGTGTTGTCTTTTTCAATTTCAGGGCACTTAAAATATTCTGAAATAATTGCTGGTGATCATTCACTTTCTGTTTAAATGTCTTCTCCCTGCTGATGTAGTGGCTGCTATTTTTAGCTTTAAAATGCTAAATACATAGTGCTTAGCTGGCTCTTTTTCTGCATCCTTCCAACGAGTATAATGGTTGCGATTGCCAGACAATTACTGGTTGCTCGGTTTCATGTTACTTTTAAATTTGAAAATATTTCCTTTTCCCTTCGCATGTTGACATTCATTATGGAGCTCCCTGTGCTGGAGTTAAATAAAGAAGATGGCAAACCAGGGAGCAGGGCTGTATTACCAACAAATGTGTGAGCGGCAGGACAGACACCTCAGTGAGGATCCTTGGCACATGGTCCCGGAGAATTTTTGAGTCGATTCAGGTGAAGTTTCTCCTCCCTCCCTATCCCTGTTAGCAGAGCAAGATGGCTTTTGCACTGCAGTATCTGATCTCCCCATCAAACATGCAGGAATCAGGGAGCCGAATCTAATGGAGATGCTCCCGGAGGATTATGGAGCAGCGGGTTCCTGGTTTAGGGGTGCTGGCAGGATTTATCTAGTCTCATGTGAGCGGAGGGTGGGAGCCCAGCAGCAGGGAGGTGGCTTTGGGAGCTGATAAGCTCTACATTGGAAGATCCCACTTTGGATAGGCAGATGAGGATATAGAGGGGAAATTAGCTATTAATGGGAGCAGGACTGGAGATAAACATGGGGAAAGAAACCACAGTGCTCTGCAAGCCCAGCCAGAGGTTTGGGTAAGGTTGGGTTTGGCAAGCACGGGCTTAGCTGGTGGAAGAGTTTATTTATGTATTTGGCTTCCAGGACTGACTTTCACGTGAACCTGCCATGGATAGGCCCTGCTCAAGACCTGAGTTGGGATTACATTTTCCATCCAAGGAGCAACACATGGGATGCAAGAGCCATGGCCCTCAGTGACAGAGCTGAGAGTTGGCACCTCAGGTTACAGTGGCCTGTGTAGGGTGAAAGGGCACATTTTGGTGTCCTGGGCAGTCTGAGTTGCCTGGGTGGGTAAATACAGTTGTTGGTTCAAAAGTGGTTCTTATTGTCTTTTCCAGAAAGTGTCCCTTCCTTTCCTCACTTGCCACCTCTCAGTTTTCCATTGGTGTTAATGTTTTGGCATGTGAATCTTTCCACTAGGCATTGGAAGAAAGGAAAATAAAGCACAAAATGTGGAATTGCCTCCTGTCACTGACTGTTCTCACTGTTGCTGCTAATGCCTTGAGTCAACATACACCGACGATGTTCCTTCACCTCCAGGAGATTGGTGTGGCAGATACTTGGAAGGATAAGCTGCTCTACAATGTGTAAAGGGGCAGTCTGACCTGTGCATCACAGAAGATGAGATCTGGAGTTATTTCTGTGTAGCACCCCTGGGTGCTGGGTGTGAGAGGGAGTCAGTCATGTCCCAAGGTACGTGCTTAAAGGCAGATTGGAGGAATTTCTGCCTAGAGATCCTTCTCTGTCTCCCTTGACTGCACAGGGAGTTGCAAAGAGATAATTAGATTTTTAGTGTAATCTAACCAAAATAAGGAAAAGAAGGTGTAGTGGATTGCTGTGGGTTTGCTTTTGAAGATTTTGACCTCTTTTTGTCTGTAAAAATTAGAAAGTGAGAATTCTACAGAGCTATCTTGGATATGGTCTAGAAATACCAGCTTTGGTGTTTTCCACGAAAGGGAACCCCTGTCTTACAGTCTTACAGGCATTTCTTTCTCTCTCTTTTCCTCAAAAAATTAAAAAAAACCCCAAATTAATGAAATCTGCAGGTCAGTGTACCTCTGGCACTTGGGTTTATGTGCTTAAAGCATAGGACACTAATCTCAGAGTATTCGGATGCTGGCTGGAGAGCTGTGTGCTGTCACATTGCCTAGCGGGATGGCTGCAGGCTGGCACAGAAGACTTAACTGGTGGTATCCAGACTCGGCGTGCGCAGAGCAGCTGATAATCTGCAGATGAATGTGTTCCAACAAGAAAAATAAATCTTGTCCGTACCTGTGCTCGTTTGCTCCTGCCAAAGCCAAACTGCAGCACTGCCTGTCAGCCCGGCCCGGGGACCGCACATGGGCTCCCGGCACCAGCAGCACCGGCCTGGCTTCAGGTCAGTTGTCACTCCTTGGGTCGGAGGATCTTGTGCAGAGTGCAGCCAGGGGGAATTCAGAGTGTGTGTGTGTGTGTAAAGCAACAGCCTGTACGCAGTTTTGCAATGTGATCTCTCTCCGCTCACGCATTTCTTGGCGCTCGCTTACCTGCCCCATCGTGCCCGCAGCACTGTTTGCTGATCTTTTCTCTCCAGCTCTCCTTGCAAACGTGTAATTCACAGCCCTGTCATCATTTGTTTGCCTTCCAGGCATTTGCAAGTGTATTTGTGAATCTTCTCAACTCGCAGCATTTTAGCAGCCATGATTATTGACGTCACCCTCACACATGTGCTGCTCCAGGAACGGGGGAGCCCCTGGCACGGCTTCGGTGACCGTGTGCACGGCACAGCAAGGGAGCGCGCAAAGCAAAACCCTGCTGCGCACCTTGTTCAAACGAATGCCTTTTGATCCAGCAGGCTGCAGCAGGGAAAACCAAACCTCGACTATACAAAACTGAAAAAAAAAAAAAGAGGAGAAAGGTTTAAGGTGTGCTTTCCATAAGGTGAATGATTGTTTCTGGGGTTCTTTTTTTTGGTTTTCTTAGCTAGCCCTTAGATTTTCTCTGATAATCAGGCAACTTGTGATGAAAATTTGGGAAGTGAGTCAGCAGTCACAGGATAAGCATTTGTAAATGGCAGCTGTTCTGTTGCAATTGGTGCTGTGGGGTGGGCAGGGGATGAGAAGCCACCTCTGCCAGCACTCACAGGGAAGCGATGCTTGCTAGACACACCGGTTTGTGAAAGAAATGTAAAACAACAACAAGAACCCCCAAAAGTCATCTAAAAATATAGTCATCAAAACCCCAAGAAAAGCCATCAAATACTCACTTTTGGTGTTGCCTTGCAAGCTGATTTATCATCTTTGCTATAACCATCAAAGCAAAATACTTCACCTCAAGTTTTTCCTAATGGACAGCGTCTGTGAGAGAAACAATTTCCATTTCAGGGCCCAGAGACTTAAAATGAGATAAATTACTTCTTTGCTTATGGCTGACCTGTCAGAGGAGAGACAGATCTTGGCTATCACGCTTCCACTCCCATCCATACTTCCTCAATGTTTGGAGCAGACAGATTTGAGCTTTTCTGTCACACATGGCTCCAGATGCAAAGCTTTGTTCCAGCTGCTCTAAGAGATGTTTTCGATCTCCTGCTTGGCTGGGCACCATCTCCAACAGGAACGTTGGGAGCAGAGCCTGGACTTGTACCTTCCATTTAGAAAAAACATACAACCCCCCCAAGACAGAAATGTGCAGGTAAGGTGCTCCTCTCTCCTGCAGCCATCTTCTGTGCTGACTTCTTCCAGCCTTGTTGGAGATGCTTCTTTCTCTCCATTTATTCCTTGAAGTCAGCAACAATCAGGCCCTCGTTTTCTTTGGTTTTGTACTTTTTCTCCTCCAATTATTTGATATTTTATACCTTTGTTCCTTGTGATGTGCTCTTTGCCTCATCCTTACTATTTCTGCTATATTTCAGAGCAGCTAAAGGAGCGAAGCTGCAGGTGAATCCCTGCCATCCTGGCCATGGTGCTCATAGTATGATGTGGTCATAAATCTGGAGATTCAGTTGAAGTTCGTCTAGTGACATCTGCATACTTATAGGTCTGCTGGATGCAAATCATCTGTGAGGTATCACTAGGCTGGGCTGCCAACATAGGGGCAGTTGAATTGGAAATCGTTGCAGAAAGGCAAGGATGTGTTCATTGGTCACCTCCATCCTCCACTTTGGGAGTCTGTAGCACAAAGCAAGAAAATAAGAGAGAAGGACTCAAATGCAGGCAGATCACCTAATTAAATGATGGAAAAGCTACCACAAATGCAGTTTCTGGGGGTCTTTGTGTGCCCATGGAGCTGCACAGCCACGTTGCTTCCATGCACACCAAGGGCTGCGTCTCCTCTGCCTGTCCCTTGGTTACTGGAGAGGACATTGACAGCCTCTGTGGTTTTTTGATCATGTCCAAGTAATTTATGTTTGCAAGTTGGTACCGACATAAGATGCACAGGGACTTGTTGGTGTCTTTGAATACTACCTTAAGAGGGACTCAGACTTGTGTCCCGCTGCACTGCTAACAAAATTGACTTTTTCCACAGAGTAAGGTCTGTCCCCAAAGATTGAGATGACTGTTCCTTGGGCACCTTTCCATGAGGAATGCAATGGAGCATCCCTTGGGTCCACAGAGGCACAAATCTGCTTGTTCTTGCAAGGCAGCCACAGAAGTTGTAGCAGGAAGGGGAAATGGAGAGACAAACCACCCATTGATGTGTCATTGCAACCTCCAGGCTTTAGTAAATAAGCTGAGCACAAGCTCCCTCTTCATATTGTAGTGCCCTAAACCTGTGTTTCATACCTGCTTACTGCCTTGTGCCTGATGCTCTGGTACAGAGGGGAAAAAACCTGGCATGGGATGCTACTTTAGGTTGTGCCATGAAGCTTGTGACTACCTTGCAATTAACGAGATGGTGGTAAGGCTCTTCTGGGCTGAGATTGTGCATATTCTGTTCTTCATGTGGATTGCCCTGCTCTGCTACTGCTGTGCTGCAGATGGCAGCCACTTGTAACCTCTTCCTCCCAGAGCCCTCCAGCAGTTTAAACAGTGCTATGGTAATTCCCTGGGAAAGTGTGTGACTTATTGGAAAACATGCCAGCTGCTGTGGGATTCTCCTTCCTGTGAGCACCATCCAGCACAGCCCATGGCCCTGGGGTGCTTCTCCTTCCCCCACTTATCCATTGCTCTCCTGCTGATGGCAGGGAGTGGGAACTGTCGCTATCCCTGGCTGGGAGGCAGCTCCTTGATTGAAGTAGGACATCTACAAAAAGGTGCCTGCTAGCTGGCTCCCACTTTGTTCTTCCTTGGTTCCTTTGCTTTTCCTGCTCATCTTGTTCCTTGCAAAATCATGTGTGCTTTGCTCTCCAGGTATAGCTCCTGGCTGCAGACTCCTCTTCATGCTTTCCTTCAGAAATCCTTTTTTTTCATACCACAGAGTGCTGCAGCCTGTGTGGACCCGAGTCCCTGGTGCTGTGTTTGCTGTACCCTGGTTATTTGTATTATTTGGTAACTGCAAAGTCAGTGAATCTTATAAGGGCTCTAGAATAAAACCTAGCAATAAGTTAGCGTGCTTAATGGTGTGACAGCAGTAGTGGGAGGTTCTAGCAGGCTCCAATGTGGCCTGAAACATCCCTGCAGGAGGAAGCAGTTGAAAGAGTGATTTAAGGGCTTTAAGGTGTTGAGGGGGAGGCTGGGGACAGGCAGGACTCACAACCATCTGCGCAAGGGAGCACCTGTCTGCATGGAGGCTGTAGGGAAGCGCAGCATCACAAGGGATCAGTTCCCCTCTGGTGGGACTGCTGGGAAACTGGTGACCTGAGGGTGGGGGACAAAATGACGTAGAGGGATGCAGGACCTGGGCACAGTGCAGCCAGCAGTGTACAGGGGATAACAGCCACCATGGTGTTTTGAAGCCAGCTTCAGGGATACTGCTCCTAAAAGAGGGCTTGTGAGTGCTTTTCAGGGCTTGTCTGCTGTGTCAGTGGCTCTGGGATCAAATGGGGGCACGTTGTGTATTTGGAGTATTTTGTGAACAATTAAACTGCAATTTGTGCCAGTATGACTTTTCTTACTCACAACGTGATAACAATTAAATGAACAGCAATGTTTAATGACCAGTATCTCATTTTCTAGAAGGCGATTGAGATTTCTTTTTCACACTGTGATACAATTCTTTTAAAATTTAAAAACTACTAAGAGGAAAAAGGGAATGATTCTATAAGACTAATCAGAAAAACTTGCTAATTCACTTAGATGCGTGCTCTGTGTTGGTGCTGTTTTGCTGCTGCAGGCTTTACTATAGGACTGAAAAAGTGTCCAGCATGAAAAGAAGTTTTTTTCCTACACACCGAAGCCACGGCTCCCATAGAAACTACGCAAACACAAAGGGACAGCCTGACCGTGCAAGGCAGTGCTTTTACCAGCAGCTGGGGTCAGGCACATCACAGGAGAACAAGAGCAGCTCCCCGCTCTCCCTTTCTCCT
Organism: Dromococcyx pavoninus; assembly: GCA_033558185.1. NCBI lineage: Eukaryota > Metazoa > Chordata > Aves > Cuculiformes > Neomorphidae > Dromococcyx > Dromococcyx pavoninus. The sequence continues at coordinate 407,139 of JAUMJL010000786.1, forward strand.
CCCTAGACTTCCTAGCTGCGGTAGGTCATTTAGGGTTAACATTCTTTCGTTTATTAATTTAGTTATAGCTATAAAAATAGATATCTCACAGGGAATGGTAAGATGATGTGCAAGTTTGGCAACATGAGATCGAGAACGTTGCATTCCTGTTGGTGGTTGTGGTTTTATGTATTATAACAGACTTTAGAATAGACACACATCTCTCTCTTTTGATAGTTGCCTCCAGTACATGCAGGTCTTCGGTTCCAGCAGGACCTCTCATGTTAGGAATGATTTGAAGTATTAAAAGATTTGGTAAGCTGAGGCTGTTAACCATTTCCAACAGTGAAGAGCATCTGTGTTTTTTTTTCTCTGTGCTGTTTTAAAGTGTTGTGCCACCCTGAGCAGCCACCTGTGGGAATTTGGGTTTGGTGTAAGCGTGGGTGGTGGGTGTTCACAGAATCATAGAATCACTTGTTTGGAGCTTCAGGGTAGTGTTCCTACAAGTCAAATGAAATTACTCTATCTTTGCCTTTTTCTATTTAACTTCAAAAGGACTAATTCTTGTAGCTCCAAAGTAGTAGGAAAAACATCTTTCACCAGGCTAAACTCTGAAGCTGCAATATTAACCATTTTATATGCCTATGACAGCATTTCTGTGGTGAAGACACAGCAACATCCTCTATTTTAACCCAGACCGTTTGCTATTTTTACGCTCAATATTTTAACCTTGTCTCACCCTGTGCTACGCCCTACTCTTCTAGTTGTTTTATTTGTGATTCAGATAACTTTTGTATTACCAACGTAATTGACTTTGATAATACATTCTATGTAAAAGAAAAATGATGTTTTGAACTTGCCTTGTGTTTTTCACCACCTCCACCCCTCCAAACGATTTTATTTCTCTGTTTTGACACTAAATAAGACCTGGTTTTCTTCCTTTCTAAGGACATTGACTTACTGATTGCTACATGAAAAATTCACCAGCATTAAAACCACTCATTAGTACGCACAGCTATAACACAGGATGTTTTATTTTTTGACAGCTCCAGCTTTGTAAACTCCTCTGTAAACTGTGGGGAAAAGCAGTCATTTCAGTACATCAGTAGGCTGTACTACAGACACATTTCCCAAGCAGAAACTGAAGTGCAAAATATCTCTACTTTTTGTGCAATTAGGAACAAGATTGACTGCCATATCTTTAATTAAATATGCTAAGTGAGTAGATCAAAAATGTCCAAGCTGACAAAATGAAAGTATCCTTGATCTACATCTAAATATAAATTTTTCAAAGGAAGATGTAGCTATTTATCAGGCTTTCATATTCCAATAGCTAGCATTGACTTCCGCCTGTCAGCTTGCATCTACTGGTGTTGATAAGGAGTCTTTGATAACACGCTGATTTTTTAAATAATGCTATATTTTCCCGAAGGTGACCTAGAATCGCCTACCCTTACTTATCAATTTCTTTATTTTTGCCATTTTGGCAAGGTTGTCAGATAGATATTCTATCAGGGTCTACTTTCTCCGTACCTCTGGCTTCTGCCAATTGAGGGTTAATTTTGTCAGTTAGGAACAACTGCACAACCTCAGCAGCTCTGCAACACTTGTCAGCCCACTGGAGGGTCTGCGGGAAAAGGAAGCTGCCTCTTGTCTTGGAACCAGGCTTTTTCTCACAGTTTTGACCCAGGTTAGAAAAAGTCCAGTTGAATCACATTTCAGTTTACTGACAATATTTGTCCTCTGAATTACATGACTTCATCCCTTCACCAGCTCTGTTTCCACCTGCCTTTTGAAGCACTGAAGGGATATTTTTTCCACCATTTACTGCGGGTCCTCTCAGGCAGGACAAGAGTCCTTCCTTCCACCCACGGACTGGTTGTTCTTCATCTGCTTGTCTGGTTTGGTGTACATGCATCCAGACAGCAAACAAGGCCAGTTCACTTTACAAAGAAACATAGTTTTATTTATTACAAGCCATTTAAAATAATTTATTTGACTTTTAAATTATCCTCAGCACTGAACCCTCATCTGCTTTGCAGATGGAAAGCAGCACTTACAAAACAGCCTTTATTGTCTGGGAGATCCCCAGCCCACAGTCAGGCTGTTCTGATCTTCTTCTGACCACTTATGTCCTCTAGGCTCAGCCAGGCTCCCTAGATTCCCCAGGCAGGCAATAACTGATATTCTGGAGGCTTTCTAAGCTGGCATTATATGGGCCAAGCTCCTGACTGACTTTAGAGGCTTTCTGAATCTGACCGGGCACAAAACGTGAGGGTGTGCTGTCCTACAGAGTCTCACCTACAGGATGCAGTTGGTCCTTCTTACTCCTCACTGAAGCTTTCTAGAGGCTTAAGCCAGGATTTCACAAATGCCACGCCAGATGTGGTGCTCTTGAGCCTGTAAGTTCCAGGAGACCAGAAGAGATGGTGTTCTTCCATTAAGATACTTGGAAGTTGCATATGGTTTGAAAATCACCTCAGTGCTGTTAGCTGAAAATAGTTTGATGTTGCTACATCACCAGTGCTAATGTTAAAAAAACAACTGCTGCCACTAATGAGATCATCTATGGAGAGACTGTTTCATACGCAGCATCCCTTCTTTACCAAAGTGGACCCATGGAGAGAAGGCAAGGAGGGACCTCTCTTTCTGTGTAAAATCCTGTGATGTATCAGCATTACAAAGGTCACGTTTTTCTTAATACCCATACACAGCACCACATTCCTTCACAGAAATTGGTCTCTTGATTTTTTTTTTTGTATTTTAAACAAATTTCTGGCAAAATTTCTGGTATGTCTGACATCTTCTTTAAACTCATTTCCCTTCAAGTTCAGTTCTTCATAGGAATTAGCTGAAATGTATAAATAATCAAAAACTTAATGGCTGGAGTTATTCAGTACTAAATAAGTTTGTTCAGTTAACTTGGGTAAGACTTTGCAATGGAGACCTTTGCCCTTCTGTTTATAGGGACTATCGATGCTGTCATCCGGGTTGGAGATCATTTGTCACTGTTTGTTCGTTATTGGATAAACTAGACACACAGAAACAGCTAGATACACCTCCTTGATACATACACTCAGTTTTCTTAGGTTGATAAGAAGGTCACCACTTTGCAAAGTCTGTTCAAGTTACTGCTTTGGGGGCAAAACAGTCTTTTTAGCTTAGGACACATTATGTGCCTCAGACAGAAAGTGCTTGGATCAGACCTGTCCTCTATTCTTTCAGTGATGCACGAGTATGACCAGTTTGTCTTTAGCCTACTGGGATGAACAGTGTCCTCTCTTAAAAACAAGCAGTTCTTCTTTTTGCCTGTGTTGCTGTCTTTCAAAAGAGCAATATCTGAAACTTGGATATTTTGTTGCTTTCCCCACCGCACACCTGTCCTGAGGCTGCAAGCACATAGCTGGGTTTGCAGCGCGACTTCGCTGTGGTTTAGGGGGCTGCTGGCCAGGATGGGTTTGGTGGCTCTTGCACCTCGGGTTGGCAGGCAGGTAGTGGCTGGTGGCAGAAGCCTGTGCATCCTTCCTTCAGTGATTCATCTTGTTTCCCTAAGGAACAGCTCTGGAGGGATGGAGCGCAGTCATAAAGGGCCCCTGGGGGACAGCAGAGAGTGGTGGCAAAGGGCTGATGTCAGGCAAGGTGAAGTACACATTTTTCATGAACCATTTTACTTCCATTTTGAAGTGTCCCATATAGCTATCTTGGTAATATTGGTAAGCTATTTTCTTTCTGAATCTTTTCGGTTTTAGCAGCAATGCTTTGGATATATGAGAGCAGAGAATTTCCCCATTTCAATCTCTTGTGTACTTCCTTTTTTTTTTTTTGTCTTTTTTTTTTTTCTTTTTGAATATCCCACCTTTATTTTGGTGTTCAGAGAAGGTCCCTTTATTCTATAGTATGAGACAGGAAGAACAGAGGTTCCTGATCAGTCCATACCAGACATTACTTCATATACTTTTATTGACTCACTTGTTTTTCTCTAAAGATAATAATCCCCATCTGTTCAATCTTTCATGAATTTCCATGCCCTTGATCCTACTTGTTGCTCTTTGAATTCTCTGATGTTCCCAGTCTCTTTCAGATGTCTGGAGATGGCTAGACCACAGCAGACTACTTAATGTTGGACCACAGATCTATGTCAAGATATTTTATCTTTTTATTGTTTCTCCTATTTTACCTGCTTGCTTATTTCATCTGCACAATGGAAGAATGGAGTTCTTGAGCTTTCGGTTGCACAACAGAAAACAAGGGTGGGTGGCACTTCAGGGCAAAGGCAGTGATCCAGGTTACTTCCCAAAGTGTTCCTTGTACGTTTGTCCCATCTGTTCCTAAAGACCTCTGGTAACTCCCCAGCCCTATATGCCACCCCAGTGTTTTTAGACCTTTGCTGTAGAAAGGCAGAAAAATACCTAACCTAAAGCTTCCTTCTGCAATTTACACCTTATACATCTCTCATGGGCAGGGAAACCAGCTTTTTCTACTTGTCTGTGCAACGGCCTCTTGCATATTGGAAGGCTCTCATCATGTTTCCCCTTTAGTGTTCACCTCAGGAAGAAACACAGTTCATTTGGGTCATTTTGGTCATTCTCGCTGTCCTCTCTGACCGGGCCATTTTTTTCCCAAACCAGCCACTATACTTCTAGCTAAAATCTTAACAGTGTTGTGTAGACTGAACAGAAATGATTCCTTTGTGTCTTACAAGGTGTAATCCAGTTCATGCACAGGAGCATGACATACACATTTTTCTGTGACTACATGATATCAGTTTGTGTCCACCTTGTGAACAACTGTACTGCCCTACTAAGCTGTCCTGTAGCTTGGCCATAGATTCAGTGCAGGTCCTTTCCTCTCTCTAGGGGTTGGAACTGGGTGATCTTTAAGATCCCTTCCAACTCAAACTGTTCTATGATTCTATGATTCTCTAGCTTACTCCTTGATTATCAAGTGGAGGTTGAACCTTCACTTGGACTCCAGCTATTCTTGCATGCATTTCCAACTCGGTGTAATCTGAAAATTTAGCAGTCTTCATCCTCCAGCTGAAACATTGAATAGTCTGGTACGAGTTCCAAGAAATTCCATTCAATTCATCCTTATACTTTGAAAGAAAATTGGTCATAACTACTTTCAAGAAAGGTTTACTAATTAGCTCTGCCTCAGCCTTAGAGAAATTTTGTCTAGTCTACTTCTCATTTTATGAGAAAAATGAGGCATGTGAGAAAATTGCTTATCAACAGCTTTACTTTCTTATCTTTCCCTGCCAAGAACTTCCCACCTGAAGCTGTACCATAGCCATTTATCATTGTAAAGTATCTTAGCAGTTTGTCTTTTCTGCTAAATGCATAACTTCATGCAGATACAATGAACTTCCTTGGCCTCCATATTGTCCGTTCATCTAGCTTTTTTTAAAGATCTCAGAAGTTTCCTTTAGTCTTGTGGGATTTGGTTAATAAATTGACACCTATGGTTTCTATTTACCTTTATCATATATAATATATTTAGCATTCATCTTTTTCTAATCTCTACTGTAACAAATAACATGAAATGGATTTAGGATGGAAGGCTGAGGCGTGGACTTTTAACTTGATGCCCTGATGAAAAGCGACCGCCTAAACCTCCTCTTTGCTTGCTGCCTCCTGGACAAATTCGGACATCAGAAATTGTAAAATATATTTTGGAAGAAAAAGTAAACTTTTATTTTTCCTTATTCCTTACATTAATGGTACAGTCAATAACTCAAATAGATGAGACCTGATTTTCTTTTACAAAACCTTACATGCTATCACATCATCTTTCAAGTGTTTGGAAAGGCAATTCTGGCCAATTTGCAGGTAAAGACGTGTGGCTGCAGAGTTCTGCTGGCAGCCCAGTTGTTTCAGCTTCTGAGCATCATGGATGCCTTCTATGTGATTTGGAAAATCATTAATAGCATATCTTGTTCCAACGTTTTCTTATTATCCTGATGCAATTTTTCAGCATACTACCAGAGGAGACCAGTAAAGGGAAGGCAAGTCTATGATGGTTTTTATTATGAGACCACAAACCCCTAAACCCTTCCTTTTTTGCTGCGTCGAGTAATTAACTTACAGAGTTCCAATTCCAGCCTCTTGAAGCTTTTCTTATGTCTTCACTTCAAGAATCTCTCCCTGTTTGGTCTTCATGGTCCATTTGTCCCCTTCTCATTTTCCCTTTCTTCACTGCCAACTGAAATTTGAGATTTTGCTTTTTACAGGCTTTCACAAATTCAGATTTCTATAGTCTGTTGGCTTTCCTATTGGCTCAAATAGTGTATGGAAATGTTCCGTTTAGCATAATAGCTTGATCTTTGTCACCCTGGGAACGCACATCCTCTTGGGCTTCATTGTTTTCAGCAGCATCCACCTCATCTTCAAAAGGCTTGACTTGCTTTTTTTTTTTTTCAGTTTTCCTGTTTTAACTTTGAACTTTTGGTTAATGAGTATCAATCTCCCATCATTATCACTGCATCACAGTCTGGTATCCTACCTGCTCTTTGAATCTTTGAGTCTAGCTTTTATTTGGGTAAATGTTATATGCATGAAGAGGTGTGAATCTGATTTTATAATAAAACACAGCAGTTGCTCTGCTCAAGCTCTCAGTGCATGTTAGGTGGTGTGATGCAGCTTATCATGCTTTAAGGTAAGCTAAGTATCAGCTCCAAGTAGATATGAAGTAGTTGGTTCCTCTGCCCACAGGTAGAAGCCTTTAGATAATGGTTCAGCTAATGCTGTCTTTCAAATTAGATCCACTGCAATACTTCAAATTAAAGAACTTGGCTGCAGCAGGACACTTGGGAAAGATTAAGATGAATTAAGTAAAGGTGTGACATTAAATTGCATTAGTTAAAGCCCACCAAATCCCTGTGTGGATGCTCTCTCTTTTACAGATAAAACATCCCTAGTTTCCTTTACAGTTAATTCTGAAGGGCTTAATTCTAAAATGTTCATGCTCGGGTTTAAGGCCCTCTTACTCTCCCACCTGCAGTTAATTCAACTTAAACGTCTTAGGTAGATAGTCAATCTAAGTTAGGAGTGGATGGTTTTCTGCTCTGCTTCTAACAAGTTTTAAGGCAGAGAACTGGTTCTCTAAATTCTGCCTCCTTGTGTCATTTGAGAATTTATGTTAGGCAGAGTACTACACTATCATAATTTTTGTTTCCTCCTCTGTCTATTAGGCATCTCAGCATGGGACATTAAACATTCTCATTTCTTTTAATCTGGAGATTTATAATGCTAATTTTACAGGAATACCGTGTGGGCCCAAGTCAAATGGATTATAGATACCTGAATGTCTTGTGTCTACACAAAACCATCTTCACTGATGCTGATTTGCTATCTTTCTTTTTATTCAGACAGGTATATCAAACCACCATCAAACTATTACTTTTCATTTTCTCTGGGATTTTTGCAATGCCTTCAGATTAAATTTTAAAGCACTTCAAGCTACCATATTATGCTAAAATAAAAGAATGAATCAAGTCAGGTATGTTTGTGGCATTAGAAACTAACCTGATATGAAGACTTCTTTGGGGCTCAGGTGGAAGTTCAACAGTGCTCTCCTCTAAATGTATTTGGGAGCAGAAAAGATTTTGGAATAGAACTGGGTGATTTTCGTGCACCCTCGCCTTCTGGCCAATTTCCCATAATTAATTCTTTTTGTTTGCAAGCATCAGATGCACAGGAATTTTCAGACATACCCTATCATCACATTTCTCTGCACTAGTTAAAGTTAGGACAAGCATACTGTACAACTATGTGACTGATAGCTTTATGATTGATTCCTGATCTGCTAGCACTATTGGGCAATGCAGCCTCAATTAGATCGGGTTTACAAGGGATCATGGATTGAAAGCCTGCTATAAAAAAATAATTGAAACCCGAATTCAATCAGGGATGCTGAAATGAAGAGAAGCAATTTACAGACAACGTGAGTGGATGCTCCAATAATGGACTCATTTAATTTTCTGCATTGTATATTTGTGCTAGTTAAATTCTTGTGAAATGTTTGAACTAAAAAAGAAAGGATGGAAGGGGATTTTCTAGCTTTCAATAGCAATCATTCCTTGATTGCATCCACTGGTTAAATGTCAGGCATTCATCTAGGCATTTCTGAAGCATCCTTCATTGTATCACTGGCACCTACCAGTATTAACCAGGACTACAGTGATCTTAGTGGTCTAACAGTGGAGGGTAGGAGAGAAACTGAAGGCAGCATTTAGTTTTCTTTCTAATTCAATATCTGAGAGCTCCATTTAATTCAATGGGATATTTGCATTTTTGAAGCTACACATGTGCTTTTCTCTGTTGCTGAACAGGGAACGAGACACAAATCTGTGCTGAGGACTTAGTAGTGTTTATCTCTACTTCTGTGGCTACAAGCCATTTACAATAAACCAGTTATATTTACTTCTCACTCTCCATGCTGGGTTTAATCCCAAGGATGATTACTGTTTCTTTACGCAGTTGTGATTTGGTACTCATTTTTCTTAAGGAGTTTCCAGGCAAAATTGCAGGTGTTTCTCAGCATGTAGACTGGTGAGATACATAGACAACAAAGCTTAAGTTAACACTCACATTAAAAGAGGAACTCAAGTGGGTGGGGGAGAATACATCTGTTGTCTCTGAAAGTCATGTTAATCTCACCCTGTACCAAAGTTATTTTCAATTTGTCTGATGATTCCACAAGCACAGAGCAGGCTGGTTTCACATCGTCAGCGAGGAAGAACTTTGTATTTCTCACCTTAACGCCCCATGCTTCCTCTTGGATTTACCTTGGGTTTGAACTTTCTATTTGCAAATACCATTTCTGGAGGACATAAAGATTTTTCAGGCAGCGCTCTGTATCTATAAATTACTGACATTAATTCTTCACTGATAGTCTTAAAGCCTATTCCTTTTGAGATTTAGCATGGTTAAAAAATACTCAGTAAAAATACTGATACTTGACATACAGCTTGCTTTTCACATTTCCTCTTGCCTGATCCTGTAACCATGTACAGACATGAAGAGTTCAACAGATATATTTTAACTCGAGAAAAGCCAGTTGTGTGTGTTTGAAGGAATAAGGCTGTTAAGCTCAGCCTAGAGAAACTCACACAAGCACGTAACTTTGAATTAGGCTAAGTGGCCATCTCAAAATCCTACCTAACTAGGGGACTTCTCTCTCAAATTCCAAGACTGGATGTTCCAAGTCAAGCTGCTGCTTCACTAAAGATTACTGGCTTGATGGAGAAATTCCTGGATGAAATCCTTCACCTTGTCATACAGGAGGTCAAATGAGAGGGTTCTGCTTGTGCTACAGCTATTTATGAAGACATATCCTGCTTAAGATCTTTTTAAACACAAATATTCTGTACTGATTGCCACTCTTAATATATAGCCTACTTGTGCTTCCTGTTTACCTTGGTTTCTGGATTTATACAGCAAAGGGAGAAGAAAAAAAATGCCGTTTACTTTCCATTATTCAGCCTTCCTAAAAAAAAGGAAACTGAAACATACTCGGCTCCACGTAGTGCATGCATTGCCTTGAAGAGGGTTTCTCACGGGTGGGTAACTTCTGGAATTCAGAAGGGAGAGGGAAGACTATATTAAAGACAATTAAATTTTTCCCTAGGGAAAAGCAGAGTTTCTCTGCTATTTACAGAGTAGCATAAGAAAAAAAAAATAGGTCAAAATGTAAGTGCTCCTTTAAGCCTCTCAAGTGACTGGCTTTATATATTCTTTTACATTTTGTTATGCCATAACACTAATATTAATAAACAAACAGCACAGTATTAAATGTGTGTCAAAACACTAACATGAATGTCAGCGCAGTAGCTCAGCGAGGTGGTGAGGAACTACCACCATCTGAACATGTGGGTAGCAAAGAGGTAAAGGTCTATGGTGTGACCGGTCCCCTTCCTGCTCCTGCCTCAGTGCGGGGACTTCCAGATGAACAAAGCCTTGTAAGAGTCGCATTGAACTTCACAATTTGTAGGTGTTCAGCTCCTCTCAAAAAAACGACAGAGAACTCCACCCTAACCCAAACGGACATATGAAAACTGGAGCATGTCTCTATTAAGGTCATAGAAGAATGGTAGGAGAGTAATGAACAGAACCCAAATATGCTGAGTCTCACTTCTTTGCTTTAAACACAAGACAAGTCTTTCTTCTTCATATTACACTGTTAATTGCCAAACAAGATTTTTGAAAAGCAGGTTCCAATTGATGTGTCCTTGGAGAAAGACTTGTGCTCACCCTGCAGAAAGCTTTAATTCCTTAGTGTATTTTAAAGTAAGGTTTTTAGTGCTGAGCTTCCTGACTCAGACTTAATGAAATTCAAAAGATTTTTTTTTTTGACAGGTAAAAATGAATAGTCTCAGTAAATTAATTGTCTTTGAAGGGGAAAAAAAAATCAAAGCTGCATAAATGCACATCTTCCCTCAGTTTCTAGAACTCTATTTTTGGAATAGAAAAGTTTCCCATTTTATTCAGCAAGCCAGTTAATGACACTTCTTGTATATATGTGAAACTGTAGATGGCTGCATGAAATGTAGTCACATTTTATTAACTCCTTCCTCTGTTTGTAGATTGAGTACTCAGTACAATTATTTTGAAATATACATATGCATTGCATAAAGACAGACCTTGAAACTGAGTCTTAACGTCACTAATATTTTCTTCTTAATGCAATTTATTACACCATAACTGGATGGCACAATCTATGACCTGCATAAGGATGCAGAACCTTATTAATGCATCTTCTTAAAGGAACTAGAGACCCTACACAAAAATGACTTGCCAGGCAGATGCGTCTTCCTTCTAACAGGACCTAAACTAAGCGCATAAGCCTTGCTGTGGAGACAAGGTGATCCTGTAGGACAACTTGGGAATAAGTAAGCTTGTAGCAAAAAGCTTTGGGCTGCTGCTGGTTGAATGACTCACAAAGCTAAGCCTGACGAAGCTGGTAAACTCTACCCAGTAGAGCTTTTGGCGTCAATCCAGCCGAGCACTTAAGTACATGCTTAATTATAAGCAAGTGACATAAGGCAATTTGGTTAAGCACGTGTTTGAGTGTGTTGCAGGGCTAAAGACTTTATTTAGAGACACCTAGACATGTTGGTAACCCCTAAAAGAGAGGAAGTTGAAAGATGCAAGAGACCAAATCACAGCCAATGTTGTAAAGGCACACACAGCTTGGGCGGAGAGCTATTCCAAGGAACACGAGGGCTGTGAGAAGATTTGGCCTCCAGCGATTCTTTGAATGGTTTAATGCGCAGGGTCACGGAGGACATCCCGATCATGGAGATTACAACACAGAAAACTCATCTCGGGCCTTTCTGGTGGATGTGGCGGCCCTGAGGGTCCCTCAGCCACTTCCTCCGTGTGCACACAGAGCTCCAGGGCCCCCTGCACCAGCCTCGCAACCCAAAGGCCCGGCCTGGCCCGAGGGGAGCGGGATGACTGGGATGAGAGGGAGTGGGATGCACGGGGAGAGGGAGACGCGCCGAGAGGTGGACCCGGACCCCATACGGGCAACGGGGGTTCCCTCAGCTCCCCTCGTGCCGCCCCCCTCTTCCCGGAGCCCGCACGGGACACGAAGCCACGGGAAGGACCCCAGGGGACACGGAGGTACCAGGAGGTACCACCACCCTCTCATCCCTCGCCCCGGGGGCCCCGACCAGCCGAGGGTCCCCTCCCGCCCCACGTCCTCCCGGCCGGTGCAGCCGGGGCTCCCCCTGCCCCGCCGCGCGCGGTCCTCCGGCGCCCTTCCCGTGCTGCACCGCGGCGCGGCGGCGCTCTGGCCGCGCCGTCGCTGTCAGCGCCCGCGGGAGGCTGGGGCAGGCGCCGCGCGCCCGCCGGAGCAGGAAGGAGCCGCCGCCGCCGCCAACTTCCCCCTTGGCTTCCCCCCCCCCCCCCCATCCTCCTCCTCCTCCTCCGCCGGCGCCCCCGCCATGCCCGGGGCCGCGGCCCTCTGAGCCGCCGCCGCGCCACGGCCCGGCCCGGCCCGGCCCGGCCCGCCTTCTCCTCGCAGCTCTGCGGCCGGTAAGTGCGGGCGGGCCCGCGGCGGGAGGAGGGAGGGATGGGGGGGCCGGGGGCTCGGCGCGCCCTCAGGGGCCGCGCTGGCCCCGCGGCGGGGAGGCCCGAAAGCTGGGTGAAGGCGGGAGGCGGCGGGAGGCCTCCTGCCCTGCTGCCCGCCGCGCCAGGGACCGCCGGGAGCGCCCTCCCCGCCGAACCTTCACCGCCGGGCCGGGTGGCATCGGGATCGCCCTCCTGCTGCTCCGCGGAGCCTTCATCCCCGGGCTGGGAGACACCGGCATCGCCCTCCCACTGCCCCTGGAGCCTGCACCCCCGGGCTGGGAGGCACCCGGGTCGCCCTCCCGCTTCCTCCCAGAGCCTTCATCTCCGGACTGGGAGACACCGGGATCGCCTTCCCGCTGTTCCCTCGCTCCCTGCCACGCTGGGAGGCACCGGGATCGCCCTCCCCCTGCTCCCCGGAGCCTGCACCCCTGGGCCGGGAGCCACCGGCATCGCCCTCTCGCTCCTCACCCCGGAGTCTGCACGCCGGGATCGTGGGGCCAAGCAGGCCCCACTGGGGTTGGGGGACAAACAGACAGACAAAGAGCCGGGGAGCCGTGGACAAACAGACAAATGGACGGAAAGACAGGCCGGCAGCGCGTCGCCCCCGCCCCGGTCTCGTCTCCCCCGCCACCCCGGTCCCGTCCCGTCCCCCGTCCCCCCCGTAACCCCCCCCCCCCCGCCATCCCGGTCCCCGGCGGCCGCATCCTCCCGCGTCTCCATTGTTCCTGGTGTAAGAGAGCTGAAGTGTGCCGGCTTGTGCTGATGTGTTCTGTTTGATTTTTATCTCGTGAATAACCTTCTCCGAGGCTCCTCTCAGCTGCTCGGGGGAAGCTCTTGCAAGGGACCTCTCTCCAGCATTAGAAGCTGCTAACAAGTGCCAGGCTGCAAGTGGAAGTGGCTGAGAGGGCAGGGGGGACCAGTAGGAGTTTAGGAGAAATTAGTTGGGCGTAAAACACTTTCACTTTTCATCGTCTTTCCTCTTCCCAGTTCCTGCCAGACCTCAGTTGGGATGAGTGCAGCTATGTCAGTGTTAAGCTGGCTCATAAAAAGGAAAGACATTTATGTTGCAAACATAAATCATCCCTCTGATCACTTCGGTTTCGTAAACCACTTAGAGCAGCTGTGAGGGCTTTTGCAAAATGATAAAAAAAGTGGCTCTGTAGCATCCAGTGATCACAGCTTTAGTCAGCACATGACCTATCTCTCTGTCTACATACATGTGACATTCTGGTCCAAGGAGTTCTTATGGGAGAGATGTCTTAGATCTGATGAGCAACATCTTTGCTGTAGGTACAAAGGAAATGACAGATGATTCTGTTTTTTATTTGGAATAGAATTTCAGTTGCTTTGTTTATTTGATGTACTTATTCACAGATTTCAGTAATACTTCGCAAGTTTGCTGAGAATATGTACCTGGGCCTGTCATGCTTAGACCTTTTGGAGTACCCATATTAGATTTCATCCTTGTACATGATACAACTTTTTCAGGCATTCTTCATGAGTTTGGTTATGTGTGTCTTGAGAAGAAAGAGGTGGAAAAATAGTGCTAACCTGCATCCGTTTTGAAGGTGTTTTATGCTGTACTGAAAATCTGATTAGACAAAGTGATGGTCTGATCCAGACTTAAAATCTGTTCTGCTATGTAAAAAGTTTGCGTACCTTCAGGCAGTGTTAGTTTTTCACTATTCCACTTCCAGTATTTGGGATTCACGCATGTGCCCAGTGACAGGTGTCATCTGCAGAAGCTTTGGCTGTGCTGGGAAGTTTCAGAACTCATGAGGCCTGCTTCCCTGTGGATCTTGTGAGATCTGCAGGTTCCTGGAACAGGGTACAGTCAGGTTCATAGCAGAGGCAGGCAAACCTCACTCCTGTTGAGGTGAGTGAGGAGAACTCTACAAAATTATTTTTTCAGTTGCACAATTTCCTGAAAAGAGTTGTCGTGGCCTTTCTTGGTGAATTCTCAGCTGTATGTACGCGTGTATTCGGTTTCCAAAAGTATTTTCTTTGTAGTTGTGTCTGGATGTTTGCATGCTCATCTTCCCCAAATATCCATGTAGTTGGTCAGTGAGCTCATGTAACTGCATAAAGCTAAAAAAGGTGAGGTCGACCTCTTGTATTTAGCTGTCATGTGCATCTGTACTTTTTCTGTCTTCACTCCTCGGGCTAAGACCTGAGACAACAGATACAATCTCGTACATTTCTGTTAGTTTTCTGCTTGTCCCTATGTGTTTAATTTCTACTCTGTTGCAAACATATACTATTTATGGACAATCCCTAGTATAATGGGTTAAGAAATCAAATCATAAGTAGGTAAGTAGCTACTTGAAGAACCACAATGGTTAAAAAAAAAATGAAAGAAAAATTACCCTGAATGTGAGAAGTTATAGCGTAGGCTAAATTGTTCACTTGAAGGAACACATACTTCTGTAATATTGTTATGTAGCTTCTCAAAAGCTGAACTTCTCTATCTCAGTTCAGTGTGTACAAGTTTATTGGTATTAGGATATAAAGCTCTGTGGAGCGTGCATGCATTATAGAGAGAGTTGGCATTGTAAAACCACTGAGGTTGGAAGTTCTTACTTCCAGCTGAGGACTTTTGTGTACAAGTGGTGTTAGATAGAGTTGAACTATGAGAATACTAAGAATATTTTACTCTGGTGAAATGTGGTGATGGTACAGCTAAAAGAGCTTAGCTCACTTCTAGATGGGTTCTTTGTCTCATAGGTCTGATAAAGTAAATTTGAAAATAGTGAAGTTCAGGCTATTGGTTCTTGGCCAAAGCACTTTAAATTTTACTAATGAGGGGAAGAGTTCGTTGTATTCTGGAGAAAAGCAGAATGGGATTATCTTCTATATCTGCTTTTGGAGATTGGTGATGTCTGTTTTGTCTAGGATCTCTGCAGAGTCTTCCTCCGGTGAGGACTACTGTATGTGTGCTGTTGTCCCATTGTAAATATGACAAATGGAGACCTGTCTGTATGGAGCAACTTGATGGAGTGGGCCTTCATCTATCAAAGCCACTTCAGCATAATTTGAGATTAAGTTTGATTTAATTTTGGCTCTGGTATTAAATACCTTTTTCTATGTGAAGTAACAGAAGTTTAACAAGAAATAGTAATGTTGAATTAAGATACAGTAACATCTTTGGTAGATAATTGTACCCCTGAAACGGAGATGTACAGCTTTCTTGTCCAAACTTCACAATGTCTTGTATATTAAATAAATGGGACAAGGAATGAATAGTAAGTGCCATTGGAAATATTTTTTACTTTGAAGACTCTTAAATGGATCTAACAGAGAAGCAGATGTCCTTTATATAAAATAAGTACTTTTTATGCCTTTGCCCAGCTTTTTAATGATAGCTGTCTTTCACGACAGCATCATTTATGATGAAATAGTTTGCAGTCTGATCTGTATAACTGTATAAAGACAAATGAAGTCTCACAAAGTCTCCGTGGCTGTAAGTAGGCATGGATGTCTGCTTCTGTCGTGTTGGAGGGCTTATGTGAAGGATCAGTACTGGGATTAACTATTATTTAATTGTTTGGGTTTTGGCAGAAATACTTTTGATAGAACAGTATTTCTTGGAGTACTGGGATTCATCAGATATTTTTTCCTTTTCTTTTTTTTCACTTCTGTGTATTGGAATCTGTGCAGGAGCCCTTGAACTAGTATTGAGTTTATACATTTAACATACTGTTTTTTAACAGCTGAGACATAGCTATTGACAGGCCACATCAGCAAAACACAGTTATTGGCGATAATATATAGCTATGTGCTAAGCACCAACTTTGTCTAACAGAAGAAAATCCATTCAGGTTTTCATGAGAATTATTTTCATTTACACAAATGCTGTTAGTTACTTTATTTCAGTACTTTCCAGTGAAGTTAAAAGTGCAGCTCCATCTGTTTAGCTCATAAGTACTCTATGTACATTTTAAATACGCATTGTTTTATGATCTACATAGAACAGAATATTTTATACATCAGCAATAACACTGTTTACTACACAAGTGGTACTGGTTTAACCTATTTAACTTACAAATTATTGTACAAATTAAAATACAATAACATATATTCCAGTATTATATGTGATTTAATTGTCTTCCCCTGACTGCATACAGACATATTTTTTCAGATATCATTCAGCATGTTGGGTAAAATATCTGGCAAAATCTGTAATGTGTTCTCATGGAACTTGATTGTAAGTCCTAGGGGGAAGTTCAGTGTCTTTTAGAAAAACTGTGGAAAGCACAACACGCAGAAGGGTTATGATGTCCTGATAACTTCTTCCCTAATGTCAGAATTTTATTTTGGGAGATAACATGAAGATTGATACTGCTTTTGCTCAGAAATAGATTTTAGTGTTCTCTTATGGTATTAGCAGTGCGTTAATGCATTCAGGGCTATGATATCAAGAGGTAACAGTGGGAGTACTGTAGTATAGTTAATATATTACTAATTTATATTACTTCATGATTTCATTGCGCTTTGGAAAGCAGCAAGACATAGCTATGTAATGCAACTGATATGCTCTAGTGCCATATTAGTGTTACAGTGTCTGCATCTTGTCATACTTTGTGCATAAAACTTTAAGGCAGTACTGTCTAATTCTTCCCTTATGACTAGGATGACATTTTAATAAGTGCAGAATTAAACACTCTGATGATAAAATGGAATCTGTGTGGGAAGAAGTTCCAACCTGCAAACAACAGTAGGATATAATTTATGAACATCCTATCACATATAAACTGTCTGATCTCTTGCACTGGGGAAAAAAAAAACAAGCAAAAAAATCAAGGTCCCTGTAAAACAAAATAATTTCTTGATATAACATGCAATACAATTAATGCCCATAGCTGTTGTGATATTTGTGCGAGCTCAATTATGAGGCTGATATGCCTTCTGCTCTAAAATAGTTTCAAATTACATCTGTGTTCATCAGATAAATGATGTCCATTCATAAAATTTTTGACAGGTATCGTAATTTTTTTTAATAATTTTCCATGAAGTCTGTGTTAAGTTTTGCTACATATGTACTCCAAAATGGATATAAAAGATATCATTGAAAGGGTTTACGTTGCCAGTAATGTGATGACCAGGCCATGTTACCTTAGTGCGAGAGGTGAAGTGAGAAATACTGATGCTGGGCAGATTTGACATTGTTCACTAGCAGTGCTTTAAGAAGGGGGAAACAAACGTCTTTTTACACTCTCTGTATTTTAACTGCTATGTGATTGCCCTGAAAATTTGTCAGATTTCTTTTTTTCTATTGTTGGGATTATATTTGATGTAAGAAAGTAGTGATATGCTTGTAAAAGTTATGCGTGTGTGTATGTATGTATATGTAAAGCACTTCTAGTAAGTATTTTTGATGATCTTTGGCATAAAGCTCTAGTCATCAGGTATGAGAAGTGTTCACCATAATGTGAAGTTTATTTTGCCAAACAGTAAGCAAGCATGTTACGTGGGTTAGCTGGCTGACGTGTTTTGTAGTTTACTGGGAAAGGGAAAAGCAAGTAAGCAACTCCTAAAGTCACTGACTTTTTGCAGGCTTCCTTTGATTTAATTTTGCTTTCAACAAGTGTATCTGTAGTTTTGCATTGCAAACATTTTTCAGTTTTTCAAGGGAGGGGAGCGGGAGCAAAATAAATATTAAAGCAAATAGATGAGTACATTTCATGGGATTCATGGATGATTTTTTTAGTCTGTAAGCATTCCAGCAGTCAGTGTTTCCACATGCAGTGGATGATTTCAGAGTTTTTTCAAGTAAGAGTACTCTAAAGCAAATTATCATCTCTGTTGCTGACCTCCTGAAGTGTGATTCTCCCTGGTTTTGACCACACGCACAGTGGTTCCTGACATAGGTCACTGTTCTGCGTGAGTCACTGTCAGACGAAATGTGTCTGAGATGGATGATGATTGTCAGGCCTTTAAGTTTGGTCATTTATAACACTGAGCATTTCTAGATACAATGGTAACTATGTAAATAAATTCAAGACATCTTCTCGTTTTGGGTTGTTAAAATTTCTTTTAAAGAAGGAGTTCTTCATAAAGGACTAATAAACTCAATCAATTCCCTTTTTGCTGAAATAATCTTACGCTTCTTTCCTTGAAGAAAAATTTTGTAATGGCCACAGTAGGTCAAGTGTAGAGAGGGAGGTGGTCAGTCCTCAGGGTACTGAAATATGACACAGTTATTTTAGACCACGATCACTTGCAGGTTTCTAGAAGTGTCTGTGGAATATTGGTTTTGACCTTATAAGAATTTTTTTGCATAAAGTCTAGTGTGAAGGTGCCCTGCGTGAATATTTCTTTAACGATATCAAACAAAAATGAATCATTCATATGGGAGAAAGACTGCTGTCATCCCTCAGGGAGGAAAGCTTTATTAGGCTGCTGTTCTCAGGAGCTTCCTCTGTCACTGGTGAACCTGACAGTTACAGTCTGTGATGAATTTTTGTCTTGAGTCAGCAAAAAGATGTGAAAGTTATTATTGTCTTCTGGAGATTGGGAAAGCTTGTATTGTCAGGGGGTGTAAGGGAAAGCTACTTGGCTTTAATGTTGCTTTTTCTTTATAGAGATTATGAAGTTTTCTTTATAAAGACTTGTAGAAAAGTATTTTTATGTATTCAAATTTTTTTTATGATAACAAATTATTTATACCCAACATGAAATTAAGGGATTGGGCGGGGCAATAACATAGTTCATAGGAAAGGAGCATGCAGAGGATAATCATCCAGTTGTTGTAGTATATTGCTTGAGTATGTAGAATAGGTGGCAATTTGTAGACAAAACCAGTGGGCTTTGTTGTCTTAATCTGGTATTTAAAAGTAGATCATGCAAACCAGACATGTTCAGGCGTTTCTGGTACCTGTTGGGCACCTATGCTCTGTGTTATATACATGTATCGAATCAAATATAAGGCAGCTTTCTTTAAGTGTGAGTTCACTGTTGCTTTTCAAGGAGGGATACTAGAAAAGGACAAACTGACAGAAAATCTAATCTCTCAATGCTTTGCATGATCTTGCAGTTTGCTGGCTAGTGAGCCTTTGTGTCATCCTCGGCTTACATTCCATATAGGTCATAGGACAGGCATGGGGCTTTCCACAGTTGTGGTGGTGATAAGAGTATGGCTGCATATCCAGAAAGCGTGGAATCTGTTGTAGTTATGTGTTGCATACCTAACCTTTACTGTAAAATTGGGCAGCTCTTCATTTCTCATCTTTGCTTGGGCACAAGTTCAGCAAAGCAGTCTCAGCTCTGGTGCTGGCATCTCGGGTGCCTGAAGTGGTTTCCCTGTTACCTGTGGGACACATCTGTGCACTGAGGGAACCTGGGTGAGTGCAGCTGCATCAGCGGTTTGAGGGCTTGAGACTCTTTACATGGTTGGATGAGAAAATAGTACCTGGAAAGCTGTCCACAAACATAAGACTTGCTGGGTTTTTCTTTTACTGGAAGCCTGTAAGAATATTTTCTTACTTTACAGATTGGTTTCCTGCTTGCTTAGTGATATGGATTGGATTGAATGTATTTCTCTAAGACTTGGCTTTGACATCAAGTTATTTGACTATGGATTCTCGGAGATATCAGACCTGTTTGGGATGGTAGTTCTTAATTGTTGGCCTGTGTGTTAATGGCATCAAGAACCTACAAGATTTTTGTTCCTAATAATTTTAGGAGTTATTATAAACATGAATTGTATCTTTTGATCAGTCTGCATTTCTGTTTTAGTGTATTCTAGTGCTTAATTAGCGAGAATTAGCTGCAGGGTACCAAAGTCATTGAGGTAGAATCTAATTTCCACAATAATTTTATTCAAGAGAGCACAATCCTGAGAAGTCTGAGTTTTATTTTTTGGATTGTTTCCACTGTTAGTTAGTGGGCCAGGATATCTATGTTATTATTGCTCTTATAAAATGACTTCTAGACATCTCATGTTCTGGCTTGCCTTCATCTGAAATCTACTTTGTTTTCTTGGCAAATTTGTGTGATCGGTAACATGCTTGTGTTCGAAGAGGGAGTTTTGAGAAGTTCTGCACTTCATGATTTTAAAGTTAATTTCTACTCCTTCTCCCTCTGCCTGATTTCATACTGTCTTTAAGTACTAACATGTGTCCATATGTGCTGACTGTTCTGCTTATTCTTGATGAAGAAGCTTGATTCTGTCCTGATGCTTTTGTAACAGAGTGCTGGTTAGGCCACAGCGATCCCTGATTCTACTGATGAAGATTGTTACTTGGTTCCCAGTTCATAACTGGTTGAATACTTTGAAGAACAGCGATAGATCTTCTTTGTGTTTGCTGTTGGTCAGTGGTGTCCCTAATGGAGCATCTCCCTAAAGGAGCATCCTTGTTTTTCATCATACATTAGAGGAAAGAAAGGGCTATCACTGGAACATACTGTTGGAGATGCTGCTTTTACCAATGCCTAAATCATTGTCACAGCACTGTTTTGATATTCTTATGTGGCTGCCATCTCTGAAGAGTCCACACACCCTATGGAAATGTCTTATGTACATCATCCCTGATTCTTATTCTTTCCTCAGAAGACTATTATATAGGCTTATTTTTTCCATTAATTGTGTTATTTGTGTTGCCTTGTGTTTATGTTAGCAAAAGTGAAGTAAATAAGCTTATCTATGTACTTGAAGTAGTTTATTTTCTATGTTTTGTGTTTAGTTTCATATTTTTAGTTACTAGGTGTATTGGTCTTATGGAATAGGTCCCTGAAACACCTTTATTTTTGTTATCAGTAGGGTAGACCTGTGGTCCTTGGAGAGTGTTGTAGTTAGCAGAGATCTGTCTTTGAGCTTTAGGGAGCACTTTTTCGGATTTGGCCCAGGCCACTGGTGGCTGTAAAAGATAGCCACTGAAGAAACACCGTTATGCTGGAGAAACACTATAGAAAGCATAGCATTTTCTTGGTCTGTCTACAGTGAATCTTTCACTAAGGAGATATTCACTCTATCATGTTTTGGACTAATTGGATTTTTTTAAGTTACTGTTCCTTGTGTAGGTGAAGGATATGTTTGAAACACAGCCGAAATGCAATAAAAATACATCAAAAAAGAAGTGACACTGGGACATGACACTGCCTTCTCAGCGGGTTTAAATGAGAAAATGTTCCTTGTCGTCACCACCATGTGAAAAGTCAGTCTACAGCCAGCCAAGGATATCTCTCAGAATATGTTTCTAGACGTTCTGCAGAATGTAATCTTTGTAATCTTACCCTGAATAAGTTTTACTGTAATGAAATTAGGGGAAGAAGAAAGTGTACTTGGTGCATATCGATATCCTAAAACTGAAACTGCAATTTAGGAGAATGGTTCCTGTATTCTAAAACACTTGTATTGCCCTCACAGCCCGAGAGCCTGTATTGCTTTCAAATACTGTCATAAGATCTAGAAATATTACTCTGTAGGATCTGTTTTATCCATTTAGATTACTGTTGGTATTTTCCTGAAAAATTTCCTTATGCAGTCATGTGTGTAAATAAGGGATGTGTTTCAGAATCTCTGAAAGCATTTTCACTGCTAACTTCAAACTTTTTGGATCAAAACCTTGATTATACCTCTGTTGGCTTATTGTCCAGTTCAGCCTGCGTGGATGTATTAAGTATCAGCTTGAATTTTTAATTGTTATTTTCTTTAGCAATGTGTAGGTGGCCTTATAGAAAACAATGAATCTGAAGTAAAGATACTACAGGCAGGGAAGCATGCTCTTAAAAGGACAGCTTTACATATAAGTCAAGCACACAAACATTAAAATCGCAGTATTGAGCTTTACCTGTGGCACCTTAATTTTACCATCCTAAGCTTATGTCATTATATTACTAATATATTGTACCTTAATACTATATTGCAGTCTTTTGTGATACATGAACCCAGTATTTCCTCCCCACCCCCTAAGAAGCCCCTGCCTTTTCTGAGTGTACAGGATATACAGTGCTCACTGAATAAGCAGCTGCTCTATAATTTCTTTCTTCTTGTTGCATAACGTGTTCTCTCACTGTGCTCTGCTTAATCCTGCTCTGAAGGTAGAATGAGTATATCTCTCTGTGAAATTTCTGCCATGGTTATCAGTAGGCTTGTGAGGCCCTCATGGGTAGTTGCTGCTGCTCTCTTCAAACCTAAATCCTAGGTGGGTCATTGTCCTGTTTTTAAGACAAGGAATTGGAAATACAGGGCCAGGAACGATTTGCCAAGACAACAGATTGGCCCAACAGCAGTGACAGAACTGAGGAAAGAAGCCAGATCTCTCACAGTTCTGTTAGAGCATCGTGGTGGTAACCAGTGTTTTGCTGTTCAGCCTTACAGTCGTGCTTGCGTTTTCTTGATGACAGCCCTACATCTGTGTTCCCAGATTACCCTGGTCATTCTCCACCAAAGTGGCTACTCTGCATGTTGGAAACATCCTGGTTATGCTTCCAGATCAGTGATTGGGTCCCAGGAGAGGCCAGACCCTCTTACCCATCTTCTCCAAGTAACCTTTCTGTCTTGTTTGTGCCACCTTCTCCCCTCAGGAGCTGTGCTGGCCACAGGAACATGAGCACTATGAACTGATTAGTTTACCTTTGTGACCTATATTAAACGTTGCTTACTCTTACAAGAATATCACTATGCCTCTCAGAAAAGAAATGGGTATTTCTTATTTTATGACTGGAGAACTGGTGCTTGGGAGTAAGATGAAAATTTGTGTTTGGAGTTTTGGTTCACTGGGCTCTTAAGGAACTTTTTTTTTAAAAAAAAGAAATACAGCATTGCATACATCTTCATATTTTCAAAATATTGCTGTAATTTATTTAATTGCAGCCTTGAGTACTCAGCATTTAGGGTAAATCTGACCCAAAAGTGTCAGGATAAGCACTCAGAAAATGAGGAAAATATAATTATTGGCCACCTATTTTTTTTGTTTTAAGTTTGGTAGAAATGGCTTGTGGATAATTGCATAAGTCCTCTGTCAGGATCAAGGATAGGTTCCTATTTTGCAGGATAGCATTCAACTGCTTTAAATAGTTGTGATTTTCTTTTCCTACTGTTTGTGTCTTGATTATACATATTTCAACACTTGTGACAAATGGAGGAAGGGTGTTATGAACTATCTCACTGGTTTCGCCTATTTCTATGGAGTAGATCCATCCAGTGTGCCAAAGGGAATGATGCTTTGTAGAAAAAGATATATAATAAATAATCTTTTAATTAAAAATATTATCACAGTGCCAGTAGGCTGAAGAGGCAAATGATGATTAAGATACCTTAATCGTGGCAGTCCCTGACTTCTGTATGTTTGCATGCAACTTGTATTCTCCCAGGGCTTTTTGTGTATAACATTTTAAGGATTTTTAAAAGGCAATCTGGAAAGAAACACCAGAAATTCTATTACACATGCATTTATACAGACCTTTGCCATGTGGGCCAGTAGGGTAACTGATAGCAGCAGCAGGTTGTCATCTTCTGTAAAACAATGCCAGCACACTGCTAGTGATGAGAAGAGATGCTTCACAGATCCTTGCATATTGTAGAGGAGTGGTGAGAACCAAGGAATATAAGGGCTTGTCAAAAGAACCAAAAATCACAGTTTTTAAAAAGCAACATATTTTTCTTTTCTATTTACTTTCAAAGTGGAGTTATTTGAGATGGGCTGAGGCATTTAGACTGTGAATACTGAACAAGAAAGGGCCCGCTCCTGTACTTTGTTTTGAGCTGCTTCTGACATGCTGTCTTTGCGCTAAATCCAGTCAGTGAGTTAAACTGGCACAAAATTAATAACTGAAAAAAAAATTGTCAGGCTGATGCAGTGTGTAAATGAATGCGTCTCTATATGAGCATCAGAGCAGACACAGAAGATGGGGTGGACTCTCACAATTAGGAGGAAGGAGCAGGACTGCCCCTTTCAATGATGGTTAACTGTTTGATTGCCTCAGCTTTGTCATGTAACTGCACTGTTACCACAGCCAAATGAAAAAACACTTGATACATTATCTAAAATGTTTTTACGAAGATTTATCAAGGCATTCATGTGGTACATAAAATTTCACAAAAATTTAACCAGTTGGACTGAAGTTATGAACTACTAAAAGTACTTGGGAGATGCTGCTTGCCTTAGTTATGTGCAGTGCTTTCTTTCCTGCATATAAATTTCATCTGAAGTCTCCTGAGTGTGCACTTTTGAGTGCCTAGGTTTCATACTATAAGGGCAGAAACTGCATTTTTCTTTTGAGGGTAACTGTACAGTGGTAGAAATTCCCATATAAACTGTCAAAATGAACTATCTAGTAGTTTGTAATTTAGCACCACAAAATCAGTGGGCTTTTTTTCCAGCTGAAAAGTAACATGACCTGTGATTTTTTTGAATATTTTAAGCATGTTTGCTCTACTGGTGACATCCATGTGGATCTTGACATGTAACTGTGGTTTTGGTAATACAGTATCGAAAGCTTTCCAGTACACGTTTGACACTAGATTGTGGTTATGCTGGTGATGATCTAAGACTGACTTTAGGATCAGCAAGGTGGTGAAATTTTCATGCATGGATAATTATATGCACGATCAGTAGATTTTCTGTGAGTAATCCTGTCAATTTTAATAGGTCTATTCACAGTTCAATATGAGTGTAAGTCTTTGTGGGATCAGGCCCTGTACTGGCACGTGTTCAGCAACACGGAACATCTAGAAATAACTGTGCAACAAGTAGTCTTAAGAGTGTTTGTATCATATGTTGCATTTTAGAATGTGTTAATTTTATGATCTGTGAACGTTTTCACAATGATTTATGTTTGATTACTTTCTTTTTGCAAGTCAACACATTTTAATTAGTTCTTACAAACACTTGTGTTCATTTAAAAGTCTTTCTCTTAGCTGTGTCTTATTTTTCTGAGTAGGGAGAAGAGATAATTTTACTGAATATTCTTTATTTAGAGCTATTAAATAGGGTATTTTTTTTTACATTCCAGGCTTCTGCACTATGTTAAAAATTGAACTTTTGATATTGTGAAAGCTAGCTGTGTTTCCTTTTCTGTTGGACTATATCTGCATTTTAATAGTGCAGCTAAATATCTTTTCTGGTGTGAAATTAACTCAACGTGTTTAATGGTCTGATTGGCTTCTTAAGTGGATGTTAGGAACCCGTCAAGTTCTAATTTTTTCTTTCTTTTGGAGAGGATTGCATTGATGGCAGTTTTATTCATGGTAATGCTTAAACATAAGTAGTTTAAAAATATGCTATTAGGCTATGGTGCTATATTTTTCTACATTAGCATTAGGGATTGTAGAATTATTTGTGACTTTTATACTTCCTTTTAGGAAGAAAGCTTTGAGGATGTAGGTATATGTTTTTTCCTCTGATCTTAAATTTGCCATAGCTGCTAGGTATGTCTGCATGGCAGCTGTGACTTATTCATTTGTGTGTGTACATTGTGTTTGTGGAGAAGTTTCACAATACACTTTAATCTAATCTAACCGCTAACTGCTGCTGAAAGAAGCGGTCCTTTTCCCTCCTCCCTACTTTACTTGTCCGTCTCCTGTGCACCCTGCCTGCGTGTTCCTACTGATCCAAAGGAAAGCCAGTGGCTTTTCTAATGGGTACAGTTTTGTCCATTTACCTTCCTATCTGCAGAATTCTCTGCTCAGCCCAGTGGAGGCAACGAGAAGGTCTAACTGGGGAAGGACACAGGGCACTGCCTTTTGGAGCAGGTGGCACATCCGTCAGATTGTTATCATTGAGAGTTGGGTTGACTTTTTTGGAATAAGAAAACACACCAACTGTCTCATAGAAAGGGCCTTTTGTTTATTTGTTTCCCTGTCTGAATTTTATAATGGATTTCTTTTACTCTTCACTTTCTGATAGTAGGATGTGAACCTCTCTTGGCACAGTAGCAATCTAGTAGGGTCTCACTTGTAGTTGCTTTTGTAGGAATTTGTCTACTTAGGTTTTATCGGAAGTGCCAGTAAAACAGTTCTGATTATTATTATTAGAAAGTTCATTTAGGGAGTCTTGTAGATTTACATACATTATATTCATTTAAATTTACAGTTTATCACAAATGGTAGTATGACCACAGGTGAACCCTGAGAAGCAAAATGTGCTTAGAGATTTCCAAAGATTGACTTTTTATAAAGTTTATTGTATGTACATTTTGCACTGGTAGCTTTCATACGGTTTGTTGTTTGGGCCCAGTGTGCAGTCATTCTTGCACAGGCTGCTGTGGAACCAGCAATGTGGTAGGATTGTGCTCAGGTACCTATTTTGAAGCTTTGGGTACTTGTTCATTAGGAAGTTTGCCTTGCCTTACCTTAAATGAAAGCATACTTCCCAAAACATGGAACTAGGTATCATCGGGGTACTCCCACTGTAAGCTTACCCTGAAACCATTTAATACCTTGAATTGAGCTCAGTCTCAGCTTTTGTGAGGGGAATCTTGGAGGTGGATGTTTTCGTCAGAACGGTATCAAGTTGCTGAAGGCTGGTTAGAATTGCTGTTTTGCATCCTGGCTCTTGTATTAGGGTTGTTGAGTCTTAGAAAACATGGTCAAAGGGCTATATATTGAAGTAGTATTTCTATCTCAAGTTTTTGTTAGAATCCTTCAGAAGGAGCTGTGGTTTAACCCAGAAAAATAATTAAATTTTAACAAACTTTGTGTTTCTGTCTCCCTCAACCTTCCTCCATTCTATTTTGCCTTGAAAAAAACATGTAAAAATTAATAGAGGAAAAAAATTGAGTGGGATATGGATATAGAAATAGCAAATCTTGCTTTTTAATGTGTAAAAAAAAGTAGAAGTCTTAAAACAACAAAGACTTTTGCAGGAAATTGTTTACAAATAGAGAAGTCCATCTTTAAAAGAACAGCAAACCCATTAAATTAGTTCTGTTCTACAAATAGATATTAAAATGCAGATGATTTTCATATTTTGTCTGTTATTACTCCTTCAGCATATTTTCTTTTTTCATCTGTCATAAATAATCTTTTAAATCTGAACTACAGAAGCTCAACCCACTACTGCATGTATGAATTTTATTTTTAAAGTGAACCCAATTAGTATATCTGGGTACTTGCTCACTAAATTCAATGATGCTTTACTACTTGCTTAAGAAAAGAAGAGAGAAGACACAATGACCCTGACCCACCATCAAGTGGAGGAAAAGCGTTGGACATGTGTTGTACTCAGTGGCTGACGAGCCCTGTTACTTTCCTTCAGGGTCTCTGTTCAGCTTTACTTCATAGCAGCATTTTAAAGCAATACCTGTGTGTCATATAACTTATATTGGTTTTCATCACTTAGAATACGCAACCTAACACTGAGAGTTTGGTGTGAAAAAGCCAGATGTTCGAAAGCCTGGTTTAATGAGCAGTACGCTCACTATACCGGCTTCTGATATGACTCAAGATGGTGACTGAAAAACAACTTGAGCGCTTTCGGTTGCATTACTCTGCTAAGCCTGCTGGTGAGGGTGTGAAAGAAAAAGTTTCCATATCCGTGGCAGTTGAGAGAACTAAGAAGACCAATAAATACCAGTGCACTCGTAGCCTGTCTTCTGGGCAGCTGCCGTACCTTGCCAGCTGTCTGGAGATTCTGTGTGTCATGAGTCTTTCTGCCTTTCTCGGTGAAAGAAGCAGGCAAGCAGGCTCTTCTGCACTGTTCCACTCTTCTTCTCTCTATCTGCAGGAAATAGCTTTAAATCCAGACTTTCCTCGATTCATACCTGATTTCAGAGTGATATGGCAGTATCTTCCATGTGGAAGAACCTTCTGTGCTGTTTTTGTCACTGACTTGAGGCAGGCAGATTAGGGGCACTCTGTTCTCACACTTGATGCTGTCTGTTCTTCCTTGATGTGTTTCAGCATCTTGAGTTCTTGTATTCTGGTACCTGTCCACGTCATTCCTGTAAAGGATCTGCAAGCTTATGCTGTCACATTTCTGTGCTGTGGAACAAAAGTGTAGTGAATGATGATGTGTGTAAGATGTACCTTGAGTATGGATTAATTTGGGATAAAGACTGAAATGAATAAATATATATGCTTGTTTTCCTTGGAGTCTGTCTTTCATGCTACATATTTAAAATGCCCTACCTAAGAAACCAGTCTCAACCTTAGAACTTTTGTGCCATCTCTTATCAAATAATGGCTCCATGGGAGACAGATTAAGAACTTCAATTCCTGCTCAGATTTCTTACACGTGGCACAAGATGATCCACACTGATAAGATGATAAATTCATCCTCTTTTTCTTCCTTTAGAAGCACTAAAGTCTATTGTTACAAGATCTCTCTGGGAGGTTTGCATTGGTGGGAAAAATACAGCCTTAGTGCTGTGCCAGGTTTTTGTTGTTTGTTTGTGTTATTGCTGAGAAACTATCAGTATGGTTTCCCAGTTACCTACAAAAAATAATTTATTGATTATATGCTGTCTGCAGTGGCCGTGTGACATATGGACATGCATTTTCCCTTGAAAGACGTGAAATATCATTCTTTTGCTATAAGGGGGATTAGCTTGGGCATAAATGTGTCACCTCAGTCTGCCTGAGCTCACTTGAGGCATTAAGGAATTGTCTGTATTTGAAGACAGATGCTCTGAAAATCAAGACTAAGATTTCAAACTTCTTTACATTAGCATTGCAGAAGAACAAAAAAAAGGACAAATTGCAAGTGTTCTGAACAGAATTTTCCCCATGTTATCCTCCTGTGGCAGGGTGTTGTGTTTTCCCTAGAATGGGCTTTTTATGTAGGAAGAAGAATATTAAAAATTTTGATGACATTGTCACATATAAACAGATTTAGCTTGGTGACTGTGTTGTCCTGACTTCCAGCAGAGAAAAGCATACTTAAAAAAAATCTTGTAAATATTTGAAACTCAGAGGAGTCAGACCATCCTGTCTGTCAGCCTTTCTATGGTGTATTCAGAAATTTATGATAAAGAATAGGGACAGATGTTCTTTCACTTTAGAGTCATTTGACTGAGTTGCTACCAGAAGGTGTTAAGCAGCTTTTTTTTTTTTTATATTGGAGTGTATGGTGAGTTGGTTTGTTTCTTTGTTTGTTGGTTTGTTTGTTTTTTTTAGGAAACAGTGAATTTTACTTCAGAAGCTTAAGAATTAGTAGTAGCATTTGAAACAAAGCATAATGTAGGAGAACTTTGAGATCTTTTTCAGCTGTTTCTGCAAGTGGTTTGCATTCCTACTGAGTTCTCTAGGAACTCACTTAAAGAAAGACCACTGTTTGTTTTGTAAACTCTGTGTAGTTTGGTATAAACAAATCTTCGGAAATGTTTAAGATGCATCCAGAATTTTCCAAAGGTATTCCTGGTGAAGAAAATTATTTGGAAAGCGATCAAATGGATCAAACTGCAGATTGAAATGTTAACATTTCATGTACATTTGTTTGATGCAGTCTTTTTGCATGTTGGCAGGCTGTTGAACTGGCAGGGGGATGTAGTGATGCAGTTCTGCAGGGCAATGGCCCTGCTGGTTCTAGGCAGAGAGACTTGGTTTCTTTGGTTATGAGTTGTCATCGAGAGCTGCAGGGAAGGGAACGTAGCCTCTGACTTAAAACTTGAATGGAGATGGAGCCTTTCACCATGCTGCACTCTTAGGGGGACAGAATTTGAAGCTGATGACTATCAGTATAGCAGCATCACATTTATATCGTAATTCTGAATGCATCAAAATCAAAAGTGCTGATACTATTGTAGTACTCCCCAGGGTACCAGTCTTGTGCTTTGGCTGGGCCTGCTCTTTGTTGTCCAGCTCTGCTGTGCCTCTGCTCCCATCCCTGTGTCTACTGTAGCTTTGTGTAGCTGTTGTCCTCCAGCTGTGGGTAGCGGGATGATGGGAGGATGTCTGTGTCAGTCTGAAGGAGTAGACTAGGACACTGTGGAATGAGTAGAAGTTATGGGCCTGGGGAGTAGAGTGAAGGAAGTTGACTGCTGTGACTGGACATCCAGTATGCCAAGAAGAGTCGTCTTGGGTCTGTCTTGTGTATATAATAATAAATAGAATAAGAAGATGTTGCCACTTCCAGCTTCACAAAAGCCTACCGCCTTATGTTAAAAAAAATAATTTCAAGGCACTTGTTGGAATATTATGATTTTATGTCTATCTGTGTATCATAAGTCAATGCAGTGGTATTGCTGTTCATGATTGAATTTGTATTTCTGGACTAATGCTCCTTCTTAATGGGTGTGGAAGTGAATACCCTTTTTATAAACAGATTTGATCTCTCTGTAGTCTTTATTTGACGTATACCTTTAGCCAGAAGATTGTGTTTTCATAGAATGGTTTGAGTTGGAAGGGGCTTTTAGAGGTCATCCAGCTCCCCTGCAGTTAGCAGGGACATCTACATCTTCAGCTTGATCCAGCTGCTCAGCCCCCTGTCCAACCTGATTGTGAATGTTGCCACGGGTGGGGTTTCTACCACCTCTCTGGGCAACCTGTGCCAGGGTTTCAGCACCCTCACTGTAAAAAAATCCTTCCTTATATCTAGGCTGAATCTCCCCTCTTTTAGTTTAAAACCTTTGTTCTATCGCAACAGGCCTTGCTGAAAAGTTTGTCCCCATCTTTCTTGTAAGCCTCATTTAAGTACCCCCAAGTCTCTGAGCCTTTCTTCATAGGAGAAGGGTTCTACCCCTCTGAACGTTTTTGTGGCCCTCCTCTGGACTTGCTCCAGCAGGTCCGTGTCTTCCTTGTGCAGAGCACTCCAAAGGTGGATGCAGTAGTCCAGGTGGGGTCTCACCAGAACAGAGGGACAAATCCCCTTCCTTGACCTGCTGGCCATGCTGTTTTTGATGCAGCCTGGTTTTCTCTCACTTGTGGATATTAAGATGTTCCAGCAGCTTCAGTGTGCCCTGGGGTAGCGGCAGTGAAAGGGCACTTATAGGACAAGGAAGCAGTGGTAACAGGACCAATATGAAAGAGTCATTTGTAAAAGGCAGTCAAAATGGAAAAAAGGAACAGAGTAGAAAGGGCACACAGAAGAAAACCCCAGTTTTCTGAGTGATATGAAGGAGGAATTAACTATCATTTAATTACCAGAATTTTGCCAGTAATCAGAAGCCACTTTGAGTTGAAACTTTTTATTTGAAATTGTTCAGTTGTGTACGTGTGCATGTGTGTGAAAGGAGAATCTTTTTTGTGTTGAACCTCGTTATACAACTTCTTGCCTTTATTCGGATATCAGTTTTAGGAGTGCATGTGTGTATGTTGAGTTCTGACTGAGTTCTTATCAAATGTTTTTAAGTAAAAAAATTTAAGCAAGAGCACCAATTGTAGATGTTTACTATTAAAACTTTCTTTGTAGGTTATTGCACTTAAGAATGAACATTGAAGACAAGCTGGGAGGATTATTTCTTAAATGTGGTGGCATAGACCAGATGCAGTCCTCCAGGGCTATGGTAGGGATGGGTGCAGTATCTGACCAGACTGGAGTATCGGGAGAGCGGCAAGAGCTTCAAGATCGGACTATGGCGCACCAAGAAATTCTTGCGACAGACGAAGTATTACAGGAAAGTGAACTTCGACAGCAAGAGATGATTTCACACGATGAACTC
Organism: Dromococcyx pavoninus; assembly: GCA_033558185.1. Lineage (NCBI taxonomy): Eukaryota > Metazoa > Chordata > Aves > Cuculiformes > Neomorphidae > Dromococcyx > Dromococcyx pavoninus. The sequence continues at coordinate 438,731 of JAUMJL010000786.1, forward strand.
ATGGTCCATGAGGAGACGGTAAAAAACGATGATGACATGGATGCGCAAGATAGACTTCCTCAAGGGCTGCAGTATGCTGTTAATGTCCCTGTAAGCAATTTCTTTGTGAAATACTGGAGAAATTACTAGGAAGCTTAATCTGGTAGTCTAATCATACTCTGGCAAGAATCTAGAAGTTGCTTGTTTGGATTTTGATTATCAAAATATTTATGAATGGATGCTATTTATGAAAATGTCATTTGCCTCTGGCTGTGGATAAATTTTGCCGATTAAGTATAATCTTTAAGTATCTGTTTATTAAATATTTTATAAGCAGGCTGTTACCATAGAATTTAATGCATTAAATATATTTAAAAGAACACATTTCGGTGTTCAAGGTAACTACAAACCAGAATAAATAGCTCTGTTAAAGGGTGCATACTGTTTATGCTGTTCATAGTACTATTTAGTTTCTTTTGCTATAGGAAGCATCTTGTATATTTTCAAAGTATGTGGACGCTTAGCAATTGCATTCACACTGCAGGTTGGACTGTGACACTTCATACATGACCATAAATATGCCCGTCCTCAGTATCTCACAGAAGGCGTACCTCAGCTTTCCCAGAGAGAATATAGATGACTTCCTTTTTGAAAACAGAGAGCATCTGTCTGTAATGCTGCACATCATCACTGTTACCCTCCAAACATCAAGGATAATTACCAGGACTTTAAAAGTAGATAGTCATACATACAAGAAATAATCTTCAGAAAGGTAGCACTGTTAAAACACAACTCTCTCAGCTGGAGAACAGGTGATTCAGGCGTTAGGAAGACGCAAATCTCGTGCTCTTTTATTAAAGTTTACATTAGGTTATTTTTTTTGAAAATACATCATTAGCACTATTCATGTTTTCTTAAAAAATACTTCTGTCTTAAATATATAATAAACTATTCCGTTAAATCTTGCATTGACACCACATGGACTGAAGTAAAATAGATATGAAAACCTGAATGGTTTTACAGATGGAAGTGATTTTAGTACAAGAACTGATCTCAAAAATCACCACAGATTGGAAGGGTAGACTTCGGGAGATGAATGAAAGGATACATCAAAATGTCACTGTAAAAATTAACTATGCCCTTTTTATTTAAGATACTTATTATTCCTTTCACTTAAATTTCTGGAAGAATGAAGCCACAAGATAATTCCCTTAGAAAAAGGTTTTCTGTTTCAGCAGTTTGTCATCTTCTAAAATTGAAAAATTGTTTTCTGTAGTGAGAACCTTACCTGAAACTGGCACTTGGTATCTTAACAGATCAGTGTAAAGCAAGAAATTACCTTTACTGATGCATCTGAACAACAGAAACGAGACAAAAAACAAATACGAGAGCCAGTAGATTTGCAGAAAAAGAAGAAAAGAAAACAGCGTTCACCAGCAAAAGTAAGACATTGATTTGGCAAAACCAAGATTAAAAGAACCTGAAGATTTGGTTGACTATGACTAATTTCATGAGCATTTGAAGTAGTTAGGCTGGAAATTGTTTGTTTGCTCACTAAAGATGCAGCTCTGAAGTTCACCAGAGACCCAAACCAAAAGCTGATATAACAGTGTTTTTCTTTGAACTCTTTTTAGCAACATGAACCCTTGACATGTTTTAACATCTGTCTTTTCAGGCAGTTCTCTTTCCAAATATTTTTTTTTAAATTACGAGTCAGTAGCTTTGTAGACAATTTATAAATCATTACTCTGTACCTGTCTAATAATAGTTGTGCTTTTCTGTGAGCCTGATAATTTTATATGCTTCATGCATAGTAGTGAAAAGTTTTTAAAAAGAAATCTAAATTGCTAGTTTTGAAAACTCTAAAAAGTTACTAATATATAAAAATTAATTTACCAATAGGGAATATTCCTGTGGTCATAATCATCTTCATGTACGTATTTATTTATATCAAAAGATTCTTACCATAGCTGCTGGTTTGTTACTTCAAAATTTGTTTTGTAGATCCATTCATGAAGAGTATGTATCCCTGTATGTCTGAAAACAATTTTCTTCTGTTGAGACGCACTGCAGATAAAACCAGAATCGTTTCACCTCATGAGGTAGCAGTGTTATATCTTCTAGTAATTCCCCAAATCAGTATTAATCTTCAGAGTTAAAATAGAGCATATACAGGCTGCTCTGGTAGGCAAAAATCAGTTATCCCATGATCACACAGGAGCATTAAAATAAGCCTACTCTGAAATCAACCCAGACTGTGTGTACATAAAGGAGAACTCCAAAACCTGCTTTTTGTTGGCCTGGGAGCAAAACCCCTCAGTCCTCCTCAAAGCACTGTCAAATTAGGTTGCACCTGCAGAATTCTTGGAAAGTTGAGGAATTGTTTCAGATTGGGTATGGAAGCAAGTTCCAAATCCTGTGCATCAAGATACTTCTCCTTTGATAGAAAAAGGAGATCTAGGGTTGAGTACATCCACAGATCACTTCCATGGAAACATGGCAAGGTTGGGGAGGCATGTGTCCCTCTTGCATGCTTCCGTTTTATCTCCCAGTATGTCAGTGTCAGTCTTTTGAGATGACAAAAGACTGATAAATGATCAGGAGAATTCTTAAACAGGTTCTTTTTCAGTGTCTCTTCTCCTTTTTTCAAGCTTTTCAAGAGTAGAAAGGCAGAAAGCTGAAGGTCTGACATAGGTGAGAGCCTACTGCAGTTTCAGTTAGTTCCCAGAGTAATGGGGTTGATTTTCCATCCAAATGGCAGCTGGGACTTCACAAATGGAAGGAAGTCAATTAACATACTGAAACATCTTAAATTTTATTTTATATTCATAAAATCATCATGTAAATAAGTCAACAGCTTTTATGAATCCTACCTACTTTTCCTTCTTCCATGCACACAAACACGTGCACATGTACACATGCACACACGCACATGCATGCACACATACATGGACACGCACACAAGCTTTTTGCTGCTTTTATTAGGAAAACTAGAATGACAAAGTTAACTTCCTTCATTAGAGAAGTAGTGCAGTGAATGGATGGAGTAGGAGAGCCCAGGTTTACAATAACTGTGAAATTAAGTGTATTTTCTGCACAGTTACTTAAAAATTTCATTATATTAGATGAAGAACATTTAATAATATGTGTTTAAATTTATTTTAAATAACCAGTCAGCATTGCATTAGCTGTATGTTGTTATGGAAGAGTTTGTATAATAGTATCTGTGACTTCCCGGATCTGTAACACATCAGTCTTACAAACGTATGAATGTGCTTGTCCTTCAGAGTGAATGCACAAGAATTTGTTAGCTTAAGACTTTAATTCTTGCTGAGTTTTGATGCAGCAGAGTAAAAACTATTTAAGTAGATCCTACATTATTTGGTATTATTGCAGAGATACTATTTTAGTTTATGACTCTTCTCGTCACTGTCATTATCATAAAACCTAAAACATCATAGCTGATCAAATTGCAGATATGTTTCCCCAGCAGGCTTTTTTTTTGTTGTCAATAACAAGGGACTAAACTGTTTTATTTAAGATAACTTAAGCATTTCTTTATAGTTCTGTTTCCAGTTAAGTGAAACTTTTGGAAATGTAATGTGTTTGCTGGTTTTCTTGTTCTCTTGCCAGAGATAGTAGAGAGTTTGGGGCTTGTTATTATTCTCTTTTTGACAAATTAGAGAAAACCTGTGATGAGCCTTATTGAATAAGGTAGATATGGTGCAATTTTTTCATTTAAGTTTTTTTATATTTTATATGAAAATAGTGGCTTTGTTTGACAGCAAAGCTGCTAAGTGTGGCAAGTAGAATTCGTCAAGGAAATGCTCTAATAGGTATATTGAATGAGCAATAATTTATTGAGTGAAAAACTTGAAAGGGAAGAAGAATGATACTATTTTCTTCGTTGTTTGACTTTGGGGTTTTGGTTTTTAAGGTGTAATTTTGCCATGAGTCTGTTGCTATTATGCAGATGTAGATGATTTACATGGCTATCGTGGATAAGTTTTAATGCCTTTTAGCAAACACTTCGTGATTGTGATTTGAAAAAAAGAATATAACTTTTCGTTTTTGCTTTAAAATATGATTATCCATGGTTCAGTGCCCAAAGGTGGTTTGGTTATTTTGCATCCTTTCCAACAGACGGACAAAGTAAACAGTAGCACATAAAGTGACTCAGCTGTGAATAGGGGAGCTCTAAGCTGATTTTCCATGAGATGCTATTGTCTCCGTTCTGTGGAAATACTGCTTAATACACAATGAGACACAGTTGGATTGGACTGCAACTGGAAATGTGTATTAAAAGCCTAACATGTAGCTTTGTAGAAATTAGCATTGTTTTACCTGAAGTATTTAAGTTTTCTGCATCAAAAAATTAATGTGGTTTTTTTTCTGTAGTTAATAAGTCATCTTTAGAGGGTAGTGTGAGAACAAATTTTACTCTTTTTAAAATAGATCCTTACAATAAATGAGGACGGATCACTTGGTCTGAAAACCCACAAAACTCATGTTTGTGAGCATTGCAATGCTGCCTTTAGAACCAACTACCATTTACAGAGACATGTCTTCATTCATACAGGTACTGCTTGACTTCAAATTTGTCTTTTCTGCTATATAAAGAGTTGTTTATTTGTGTTAAGAATGTTTTCAGCTCTATGCGAATTTCAGTTTTAAGGGTGTAGCTAACTTGGCATCTAAGCTTAGAGATTCCATGCACCAAAGTGTCAAAAGAATACCAGAAAAAAAAAAAGATCAACATATGTTTAATAAACTAAAAACCCGACTGTTTGCAAGGTTTCTTTTCTTTCTTTATCAGAAGGTAATGGGTTGACTTGTAGCCTAAGTGCCAAAATTGACCCCTTTGTAAAATGTGCTCTGGCTGCTTATTTGCCTGATGAGGTATCTCTCTGGTTTGGAGAAGTGAAAAAGGTACTTACCATTATAATAGCTTGCCAGTATCCTGAATGCAGTCTTACGCCAGCATCATGACTGATTTTGTTCATGAGGATATTACAGCCGTTTCAGATCACACTTCCTTGCTAGTCTTAATGTGGCTCTTAGGATCATGGAACGAATTCTGCAGTTCATGTATTTAGTAGGGCTAATGTTTTTTGATGTTAGAGTATTTTTTTGGAATTTGCTCAGATGCTGGTTTTTTTAATAGACATTTTAATATTCCTCAGAAATAGTTATCAAAAAAACAGTGTGTAGTTATTAACTTACGGATGTGGAATTATATTGTTCAAGGTGAAAAACCATTTCAGTGCAGTCAGTGCGACATGCGTTTCATACAGAAGTACCTGCTACAGAGGCATGAGAAGATTCATACTGGTGAGTATAGTGCCTTGAGTATCTTTACTGGCGTGCTTAAACACTGTTTTTCCACTCAGGCAAGGTTTCTGGTAATAAGTATGCAGCCTAAAACTTTGTTGTAGTTTGTTTTAACTAAACAGATGTTATAAAACTTATAAAATAAATCAGTTTTGTACTTTCAATTTGCTCCACTATTCTTTGGCTGCAATGTGAGTATAAATTCTAGCAAGCAAATCTGAAAGCAGTGTTCTATAAATAACCCCAGAGTAGGAAATCCCAAAGTTTGTGCATTCGTGAAAGTCAAGGTTTGTTAAGCAGTTCTGTCTTTTGTTGTATCAAGTTAATTCAGACAGCGGGGACTTCCAAATTACATTTCAGTCTATTTATTTATTTATTTGTTTTGGAATGAGATGAACAAGTGCCAGGACTAAAATGGCCAAAATGCCCAACCCCAAAGGTATTAGTATCAGCCATACTTTTCACTGTTTTTCTTTTTGTGAAGGGTTCAATTCAAAAGTGTTCTAAAAATAAGAGCCTTAGTTTAAAAATATACAATATAGGTCAAATAAGGCCCGAAGTTTTAAGCCAAAGCGAGTTAAAGTTTAGACATGCTTATTTTTTTATCTCCTTACACTGCACAAAACCATGTTCTGTAATAGGTTTGGCTTCATTGGGTTTTTGGCATTTTGGTGCATGGCCTTTCAATCCCTCTTTAAATATTTTGTAATATGGTCCCTTTGGACTAGATGCCAATTTCTCAGCCTCTTTTTCAGAAAAGCAGAGCTGGTGAATGTGCACAGTGTTTCTTGGCTCTAGCATTTAAATGGATATGAAAGCTACTAACACGCAGTGCAGTGTGTGCATGTGTAAGAGTTGAGAGGGAGAAAAAACTCTGCAAAATGAATTTTCAGAGCAGTGTACAGGGAGTTACGTGCACAAATGCCCTGTTGTTTATGGGATTTTTGTATCCTAGGTTGCCATGAGGCCAGACTAAGTAGGTTTCCTTCAGCCAGTCAGCCACAGAAGAGTCCTCCATTCTTCTGTCCAGTGTCTTTGTTCTGCTCCTAGTCTTTCCTCTGGCTCTGAATTGGTGAAGCATGCTGCCTTCACTTTGTGAAGATACTATTCTTGAAAAGAATGCTCATTCACTCTCTTCCATCTATCTGCTCCCTCCCTGCCCCAAAAAAGGCAAAAATTTCAGTGCAACCTACACATTTTTGAGACTTTTTGATTTAAAGGAGGGTTATTTCCTGTACGTGGCTTTGAAAATGAGACTCTGGGCAATGTAGTTAACTAACACTTGACTGCAAATATTTATAAAAGGATTTAATTCTCTTTCTAAATTCAGCTTCTAGCTTTGATGAGAATTCTGTGTCGATTGCAAGCTTTCAGGGGAGGGAGGGAGGGGGTGGTGGTGGTGTTGCAGGTTATTTTTGCGAGCTCTTACATATACTAGTCTTTGTTAAGCAGAAAAAAAAAACCTACCATTTAACCAATTAACCATATTGTTATCTGACTTTTTTAGATATCTATGTTTTTATCCTTTCCTCAGCAACCTGAGGTATAGTTTGGTTGTTTCTCAGAAAATCACATGGTGATTGTGTTTGAATTGTTGAATTATGGGTGTTTTCATAGGTGACAACTAGTAGATTGTTAGGAGAAAACGTGTAATACCCAGCTTCCAGGAGTGGAAAAAGCTTTTTTTGAAGTCCATTTAGTTAGCAGGTATTTAAGGACTGCTTAATTTTTGACTTGGCCCAGTTATAGAATAGCCAATTGGCATTCATACCTGTCTGTGCTTTCACCTCTATATACTGGGCCCTAGCTTAGTGTTACTCTTTTTCAGGGCTTTGTAATTGAACCCATCCAGAAAAACTGAATTTTCAGCTTGTTTTTCTCAGCAGGTGAGCAGCCGGTCTGGCTTCCCTTTGATGGAAGTAAAGGAAAATTCCCTTTGTATATTCTGTATAAATTCAATACTTCTTTTTATTTTGCATTTATATTTCTCTGAATGACTGTTTTTACCACCAGCTTTCGTACAGTGTTCAAAACATTGATGAAGAGCAGGATGTTTCTTGCTCTCTTAAAGATTTTTATCGAATTTTCCAGTTTATTTTAAGCCAATCAAAGACACTGGTAACACTTGAAAGCCCTGTTACAGGCCCTGAATTTACAGGTGCCCCAGCTAGTTCCAGTGTGATTTGAATTCATTTCTCTGAACCACTCGTTCAGATAAAATTTTATGAGAGAGTTAGGAAACAATCAGTGAACAGCCTTATTCTGTTTAAATAGTTGAATCTAAAAGCAGACATTGCATTAACACAAAATTCACGTACTAGAAATAATTGTATGTAGAGGAGGGCAGCCGTGCTAGAACCCTGCTGCTGAACTTGTCGGTAACGATACACAAGGTCACCATTTCAGTTGTAAGAGAGGGAAGAGTCATCAGTACACAAATATTTTCCTATTTTGAGTTCACTAAGCACACAAAGATGCTGTGGGTTTTTTTAAAATATGTCTACTTTCTTCTTGCTTAGAGATGTTTCTGTACACCTTACCCACTCATGCATTCATGTGTTCTAAATCTATAATCCACCCTATTTTCCATTTTAAACACAAAACATAAGGTTACATTTTTAAAAAATAAAGCAGCATTGCAGCTAACAATTCAAGCGCCTTATTGTTCAGTCATGCTGCTTTTTTAATTGACTTCTTTGGTATCTTATAGTTTGTATTTTGTCTGTTTAGATTTTAAAATGCCTAGGGGGTTATAATTGTTACAGCCTTCGTACGGATAGCATTTGTACCACACTTTATAAAAAGTTATATTGCTCAGTTTTAATAGATTTCCAACATAGGCACAAAGTGTATGCATTATTTACAAAATCTGCCTATAATTATTGTATTGTATTTTTAAATTTTGACTTTTTTTTCTACATCTGATTCTTTCCCACTCACCAAGACATTTCAGAAAAGTATGTCCTAGATTCTCCCTACATTAGCAAAAGGTTATTATTAATGGTCTCCTTCATTTGCAATAGATCCTGTTTGAAAAGTACAACAAAATTTCAGAAGGCATCTGAAGTTTCAGTCTTTTACTAGGAAGAAATTACTGTAGGAAAGATATCTTCATATTAATTTTTAATCTTTTTCTAATATTATCTTCTTTATGAAGATTAAAGCAAGAATTAAATACAGTATCAGTTTCACAAAGTGTTTCTTAATCTTACTTCCTGGGCATTCTGAAATTCTACTGAAAAATATTATTTTCTGTGTTGTACTGAGTAATTCAAGGGCAGCGTCCCTGTCCCCAGACTTTTCTTCTTGTTAAGACATGGCCAGCAATGCTTTTGTAGGTACCCTCAAAGTCTCCAAAATAGTTGGTGTGGTGGTAGTATCCTACAATGAAAAACCTCAGAAGCCCTGTTTGGCCCTATGTCATAGAATCGTAGAATGGTTTGGGTCGGAAGGGACCTTAAACCCCTTGCCATGGACAGGGAGACCTCGCACCAGACCAGGCTTCTCAGGACCCAGGCCATCCAACCTGGCCTTGAACACTTCCAGGGAGCTGGCATCCACGACTTCTCTGGGCAATCTGTGCCAGTGTCTCACCACCCTCAGCGTGAAGAATTTCTCACTAATGTCCAATCTAAATCTTCCCCCTTCCAGTTTAAAGCCATTCCCCCTCATCCTATCACTACAGGCCCTTTTAAAAAGTCCCTCTCCAGCTTTCCTGTAGCCCCTTCACGTACTGCAAAGCCACCATGAAGTCCCCCCAGAAAATTTAAGTCTTGAGAAGTGAACAGGTAGCTGGAAGAGTCTTCTGCCAGCAAATAGTCAGCTTGAGTAGACAAATGTTCAGGAACTCTGTGACATTTCACTTACAGGAATGGGTGTGAGGCTGAAGGTAAGTCTATCAGGAAAGCTTTCTGCGCTCAAGACTTCCTGGGATAGCGGGATAGCTCCTTGGAGGGCTCTTCAGAGCTATAACAGGATTGAGCTGTCTTGCTTCTCTGGCTGGGTTTGGCTTCTGTAAGGCTCAGGATAGGTTTCATCCCAAAACGGCTGCTCCTTTCTGTGGGAAATTTTAAGAGAGTCTGAAAACAAACTTCCAGGCAACATACAGAAAGTTGTTCAAAGGGGCAATTTGAAAGAAATGCTAAATAGAATAGTGGAGCAAAGGGATAAAGACAGTAAGTAAAAAGGATTAAGCAATTTTCTTTGTGAATGGAAGGGTTCTTGTGTGTTAAACTAGAACGATGAGACCTAAACCTCTTCTTTAAAAGTGAAGACAGGTATTGGAATTCGGTTCAGGCTTGGTGCAAGTAAATCACCATAGCAGTGAGGGTGCCTAATGAGTAAAGAGCACGTGAAGAATGAAACTGGAGCTTGAAAGTTAAGAAGTTGGCCAGAGAGAAAAATTTGCTTGTAGAGGGTATTGGAGAGGATTATATGATAGGTGTTATCATTTATAAAGGGTACTGGAAAGAAAAAATTATGGTGGTTATTAATAAGCAAGAAATGGTAAAAGTTAGTCTCTGGCTAAATGTGAAAGAAGAGTTAGGCTGCTGAGATTGTGAGCCTGTAGGAAAAGAGCTAATGGAAGCTGAGAGATCTTAGGAGAGGAGATAAGTTGATTTAGGAGAGAATAAATTGGAATAATTTCATCTAAGAAAGGGATTGGCTGAGAAGCCACATGGAGAGGCAAGAATTAATAACGGGAAATAGAGCATAGGCTTAAAAGAGAGAGATTTAGAAATTGCTTAGAATTAAGAAGGTTGAAACTCTGGGCATTAATGAACTGACTAGGAGCAAATGTGTGGGTGATACAGATTTTCTCCATTCTAGTTTCTGTAAATACTGGCATCTTATTTTAAGGTATCTTATTTCCATTTCTGGAAGGATGAGGCTAAATATCTCTATTCTAAATGGAAAATATAAGCCTACAACGTTTTAAATAATATATTTATTGACATTTAAATAACTTAGTAATAATTCAATAAAATTAGTTAAGAAAATAATTTTAAAGGATAAAACTACCTCAGAAAAATGGAAATAGTCTGCATGTTTCTGGAAACAAAAGATAGATGGTTTATATCGTGAAAATCAGTGCAGTGCAGTATCCAGAACAAAGAGGATGTTGGCAGATGCCACTGAGACAGCCCCTGAGCTCTGTGACTTTTCATAAGATTTCGTAGTAAGTATTAAGAGGAAAGATTGCTGTCGTTCAGGGCGAGTTCTATTAAATAATAGTGAACTTTTGTAAAAGAAGAAATAGCTTTTCATTGCACTTGAAATGTTAAGGTTTTTATCAGAACCTAGAAAATAAAACCTGGAAAATAAAAATATCAGAGGGAACGTGTAAGGTAAAAGTTAGGAAAACAAATAAGAACAGTTACTCCGTGTTCTGAAAGGATCCTTATAGGGCTTTGTGAGGAAAAATAAGGGGAGAACTGAAGATGAATTCAGAGCAGTGAATATTGTCTGAACAAATATTTCATGAAAGTAAAATACAAAACCAAAACCCAAATCAAACAAAAATGCAAACAAACAGAAAAATCTGTGAATATGCAAGTGCCGGTTCAGCTATAGAGGTTACTTGTTTTCAGCTTAAATTTTTAAAATAATTTTTAAAAAAAATTAATTAAGTAATTTAGAGGCAAAAAAGGGGGGTTGCAACCATAATAGCAGCTTTTTTTTTTCCAGAGCAGTGATTTTGGTTCTGCATACAGGTAAGGGAAAAACAATATGGAAAATACAGATCACCCCACAAAAATTTTAAATTAAAAGCTAGGAAATGCATAATTCTCTTCTAGAAGAGATGAGTTTGAGTTAAAAGAGTTGGTGAGAGGATTGAGGTATTTTTATATAATTGTCTGCCCTAAAAAAAAATACTTTGTAGCAGCAGTTCAGGAAAGCAGTCCTCCTAGTTTTCATTTGTTAGGTTTAAGATGAATATCTGTACCTACACTAGAAAGTGAGGGTAAGAATTTAGTTTTAGAGGTGGATTTGTGTCTGTGTGTCTGTGTAAAAGCTTAAGATAATTTTGAGGCATCAGCTTCTGAGTATTGAGAAAATAGTGATGTGAGCAAGCCCTGTGTTGTTTTTCAAAAGCAACAGGCTAAATCCTCTTCTTTCTTACTTCTGATAGAGAATGTAGTATTTGACCTTGTAATTGTACGGAAGAACATCGATTTATGTTTGTAGATTAACATTGCTGCCTGTTTTTTATCAGGTGAAAAGCCATTTCGTTGTGATGAATGTGGTATGAGGTTTATTCAGAAGTATCACATGGAAAGGCACAAAAGAACTCACAGTGGAGAGAAGCCTTACCAGTGTGAATATTGTTTGCAGGTAAGATGACTTAGTGAAATCCTTTGCAATTAAAAAAACCAAAACACCCGTAAATTCCCAAGTAGTATTGATAGGACTTTATCCAGGTGTTGTAGTCATGTACATACTAATATATGTATAAAGAATGATTTTTTCTGTTAAGGTGGATGGTCTTGGTGCGGAGATGGAGCAGAGAGACAACTGTCTGCACTTGATTTTATTGATTATATAGTGATGTTTGACGCTTCCACACTTGGTCAAGTGGATGAATTGTCAAGTAAATATGTTCAAGTGAAAGCTTTCTTTTCTTTCTTCAGATATATTTATTTTTCTGTAATAGTAATAATACTTTCTTTTTTCAGTATTTCTCCAGGACTGATCGTGTGCTGAAACATAAACGAATGTGCCATGAGAACCGTGACAAGAAACCGAACAGAAGTGCCACCAAAGTTGGCTTCTTGCCATCGGAGGAAGATTCTGGTTTCTCTACACCTATGAAAGATAGCTCCTTGCCAAAGAAGAAAAGGCAGAAAACAGAGAAAACAAAATCTGGGGATAAAGAAAGTACAGATAAATCAGAACAGAAGAAGGACAAAAATGACTATTTGCCTTTGTACTCTTCTAGTACTAAAGTAAAAGATGAGTATATGGTAGCAGAATATGCTGTTGAAATGCCACATTCTTCGGTCAGTGGGACGCACTTGGAAGAAGCAAATTCTGGAGAAATACACCCACCTAAGCTCGTTCTCAAAAAAGTGAACAGCAAGAGGAGTCTGAAGCAGCCACTTGAGCCAAGTCAAACCATTTCACCTTTATCCACGTATGAAGACAACAAGGTTTCAAAGTATGCCTTTGATCTTGTGGATAAGCAAAGTTTACTGGACTCTGAAGGTAACGCTGACATTGATCAAGTTGACACGTTACAGGAAGGGCCCAGTAAACCTGTCCACAGCAGCACTAATTATGATGACGCGATGCAGTTTTTAAAGAAAAAGAGGTATCTACAAGCAGCTAGTAATAACAGTAGAGAATATGCCTTGAATGTAAGTACCATAGCATCTCAACCTTCAGTAACACAGGCAGCTGTGGCCAGCGTCATTGATGAAACTGCTACAGCCTCGATATTAGACACACAGGCACTGAATGTTGAAATTAAAGGTAACCATGACAAAAATGTCATTCCAGATGAGGTACTGCAGACTCTGTTAGATCACTATTCACACAAGGCTAATGGACAGCATGAGATATCTTTCAGTGTGGCTGACACTGAGGTGACCTCCAGTATATCAATCAATTCTTCTGAAGTGTCTGAGGTCACCCAATCTGAGACAGTTGGAACTAGCTCTCAAGCTTCCTCGTCAGATAAAGCTAGTATGTTACAAGAATATTCAAAGTTTTTACAACAAGCTTTGGACAGAACTAGCCAAAATGATGCCTATTTGAACAACCCGAGCCTTAATTTTGTGACTGATAACCAGACTCTTACAACCCAGCCAGCATTTCCTTCCATGGAGAAGGTCTACACATCTATACCCGTCAATAGCTTTCGATCGGGAATGAACTCTCCGTTAAGAACAACTCCAGACAAGTCCCATTTTGGACTAATGGTTGGTGATTCGCAGCACCCTTTTCCCTTTTCAGGTGATGAGGCAAATCATTCTTCTTCCTCCTCTACACAGGACTTCTTGGATCAAGTAACTTCTCAGAAGAAAGCAGAGGCACAGCCTGTTCATCAAGCATATCAAATTAGCTCCTTTGAGCAGCCCTTTAGAGCTCAGTACCATGGGGCAAGAGCAGGAATATCATCTCAGTTTAGCACTGCCAATGGACAGGTGAACCTTCGGGGACCAGGGACAAGTGCTGATTTCCCAGAATTTCCCTTGGTGAATGTAAATGATAGCAGAGCTGGGATGACTTCTTCACCCGATGCCACAACGGGTCAGACTTTTGGCTAAGAAATCTTTGTAAATAATACTGGCACTTTAGAACACATTTGTCAAAAGGGGGTTGCTCTGTATAAGATGGAGTTTTGTACAGCTTTTAAGAGCGCTATGTTAAAACAAAAGTAAGCTGATATTAGCAAGACCAATAACTGCTTTTTTTTAGTTTTGGTTAGTCACGAGTCATTGAACTGCCTGATCTTGTTGCCCCTATCAAAGGCAGTTTCTTATTCACTTGTTTGAACCCAGAAAATATTGTACCTTCCATGAAATTTAAACAAAACAAAATCCCCAGGTAAGACTTTTCCCCAGGATTGTTTCCTTTTATGCTTTGGGAGGACAGTTCACTGTCTGATACTGTTCATATTGTCATTTCTAAGCTTATCAGCATAGCCATTGCTCTTCAGCAGGGAATTCACATGTACTAAACACATGGAATAAACAGTAGGTTTCCAAGTCAAGCAAATATGGCTTTAAAGGATGGCGTTTTCTAGAAAGATAATCTTTCTTCCATCTCTCAAAAACAATTCTAGACCATGTGCTCTTTATTTCTGCTTTGCATTATCTTGAGTTGTGTTTTGAGTAAAAATTGAATTCTGATAGACTAAGTCTACTATTTAAAAGTCTAATTAATTTAAACTATTTTAAACACTTCTTTAAGCAAAATGACTAACTGCTAAAGCCTTTACTTCATTCCTGAAGTAATGTGTATTTCTTGTACAGCTGGATCTAGATGTAACTTTTTAATTACTTTTTTTCATATGCAGATACCAAGATTTTGAAGTTTTAGTTAAAATACTCTGTAGATGACATTCCCAATTGCATAATGCTTACACAAACTGTGTATTCCAAGATTAAAAAGCTTAATTGTACCTTACCCTACATACTCATAATGATTAACATAGAGCACTTAGTCAACTTGGTAGTTTTTGATTTCTCAAAAAATAAAACCATTTTTAGAGTTTCAGGTTTGATATGTTTGCATCATTTTCATCTCATGCAGCTCCAGTGATTCTTTCCAATATACATTGAGATTCGATATTCTTAGCTTCTGTAAAAACTGTTTTAATTCTCCATCTATAATTTTGACAATTCAGATCATTAAATTTATTGAAGTATCTCCAAAAGCTGAAGAAGTGGGCATTCAAATTCCCTATCTTTTTAGTGTTTGCTTAGAGAAAGTCATTACAATTTTACCAACCAAAACTGCTGAATAATGCTAGTGGACAGGTTTCATTTTCCAGCATAGGCAAGTGATGAGAAGTTTTCGTTGCATTTCACCGTACAAATAAACTATAAAGTTTATCCCTATACCACGAGTATGTTCTTTTGAATAGTACTTTGTCTTGAAGTATGCAGTATGGTACGATAAGTAGTTCTGTGTGCATTTTTAAGGTGGTAAGATTTGAGTAGCATAACTATTGTGTAGTTTAAGTTAACAAGTTACAGATTTTTGAACTGTACGTTCAGTCTATTGCACCTTCCCTAAAGGGACACTGTCTGGTAGTTGAAGGCAGTCTAAGCCTAATGTAGGCTGATTAAGCAGGGAAAAACACACACACATACACACACACATGTACATATATATAGATATGTATATACCTGTTTGTTTTTTTCTTTTACTATGATTACACACATCCTTTTACAGCACTATTGCTAGCTGGTGTCTCTCAGATGAAGCCATCAGTTAGGAGTGAAGACTGCATCTCAAGGCGCTAAAATATATCCTGTCTTTTAAGACAGGACTTGAGCAGGACATACAACAGTTTCCACCTCTTTCCAAAGCAGCAGCAATATTTTTCTTAATTTTCATTACTAGGAAACTGATCCCATTCTGTCTCTCTTCCTTGTGGTATCACTGTTGCAGCATTAACTGCACTTGGTACAGTCGAGGGAGAAAGTGCATTTGCTATCCATAGGTTGCTTGACAAGAAATACAATTTACATAAACTTCTTACTTAGTACTTCTATGTGAGTAAACAGGTTCTGTTTTGATTCGTTGACCCTCTGTGTAATACAGGAAAATGTTTCAGCATTATATGACTTACCAGTAATTTTGTCTGAATACTTGGCCCTGAGTTAAATAGAATGAGCATCAAGGGAGAATAGTGAATTACTTATGGATTGTTAATTATACATGTTAAAACATTTTTTAAAACTTTTTGTATTTCTGTGTTTTTCTTCCTTTAAGGTCAGTTTGTTTTTGTGACTCTGTTCTAGTTTGCACAGACACGTTGCTTATGTCTCCTATATCCCAGGAAGCCACCTCTTGTAACAAGTTTTGTTTTCGGTGTTTCATTTCCATGACATCCTAGCTTCTGCTGCCTGAAAAAGTCTGTTGGCATCTTTGTTCTGACGTCCCAGTGTTCCCAGTTGATGGCCGTTGATAGTAATTGTTAAATGCAACAAGCAGCAAAAGCCAAAATAAAATAAAGGGCTCGATTATTACTGCACTTCTCTGGCCCGATAGGAAGGTAAGAAGAATAAGGCCTGCTTTTCCTGGAGGAGTTTGACTCAGTTTTGTTTTAAAAAGTTATTGCATGGGTACTCTGCTGTGAGGAAGTGATTGAGGAGTAGAAGGGAGTCACTCTCACTCCATGCCATCTTCACACTTGGGATTTGCTGCTTGGCTGTGTGTAAGTGAGCAAGCTGTTGTACAGAGTGAAGGAACTCGCTCTTCCCCAGAGCAAAGTGGGAATCAGATGAGGAACTGTTGTTCCTTAGGTCGCAGCTCATTCCCTAGCCTGCTGCTGAGCCATTACAGCTATACTCTGTGCCTTAGGACAGGTTGGGAAGTCCCCCTCTAGCCCACAGGGACTGTCTCGTACGGTTCTTCCACGTGTACAGTTAAAACGGTGGTGTGAGTAGTTGATCTGCTGATGCTTGACACTTTCTTTACTGGAGGAGTTAACCAAATATACTGCTATCATTTCCTGAGTACATGCCCTTTTATTCTGGAATAAGTGTGTTTGTAGTTCTGGGAGGTTTAACTATGTAAAAAGCTCTTGCTTCTTTAGTAATTACATTGTTTACTAACATTTTCCACTGCTTGTGTTTTGCTGCTTTTAATCTGCTGCAGATGCACACTCTTCATTTTTACCTGGTCAGTGTTCATTTTTGTTAGTTTTCTATGTATGTCTGGAAAAAAAAGCAACTTTGATTTTCTGTTCTGTTCTGTTCTTGTACTGATATTGTTCAGTCGGTCAGCATGAGGCTGGGGAGAGAATTTGTATTCCACAGAGCTAACAACAGACGTTCTTACCTAAAGGTCATGCAAGCACTGAATGTGTGTGTGTATAAGGTGGAATATTGGGGGGATATCTCCTAGTGATTGAGGAATTATAATTTAAAAAAGGGGAAATTGATGACATTTATTACCAAACTATATATATATATACACACACACAATACGTGAGTATATATATGCACACACATATTAATAGGCCATATTTTGTTCCTAAATTACTTGACAGTGTCCCTTTTAGCATGAATTCTTTGATATGTTTTACCACTAATATAACAGACAATGAAGGAATTGGCTTGTAATGGTATACTAATAGGCACTTACATTTTCTTCATTTGATTTGAGAATGAATTAGTCATGAATTGCAAGGTTTGGGGAGAAGGATTAACGATGTGTATTGCTGTATGTTGGTTTATGAGTAACGACATGAACAATTTAAATTGGATGATAAAAGAACTATGTTTATGATCTTGTGTCTCCTAGTGTTGTCTTTAGGGAAATTGTGTTTCAAGAAGAAAATAGGACAAGAAAGTATTCATGTGAAATAACATTTGTATTTTTTTTTATATTATACTTGTCAAATTTTTGGATGATGCGAGCTTTTCATTGTCAATTGAGAAGTACAGTAAAATCTTGCTAATTCGCTGACCACTAATCAGAGCATCCAATAGGTTTATACATCCCCGAAGGTCTCTTCCCCACCTCTCTGCAATGGTCTAAAGAGTACTGTAGCGAGGTCTCATGTTAGTAATACTGTACTACTTCGCCCAAGTATACTACCAAATCTCTATTAGTATACTGGGAGGTAGGATAAGTATTGAAAACTAAATTACAGTTGTCAAAATAAATGAACAAAGTACATTTTGTGATGTGACATTCTTGCCTTTATTGCCTGCTTCCTCACTATTTTCAAAATTGTCATTCATAAAGGGTTTCTAAGGCATTGCTGCGAATTATTGGGGTTCTACTGTAACTTTTGGAGTTTATGCTAAAGTATTCGTGTTCTCCTATGAAAAATTTCCACCTCAACAGATATGTTATAGTCCATGCTTGTTCAGAATATTTTTATAGTATTTGTATCTTACGTAGTAACTGTTTGCAATGAACGAGAACATTTGGATGAATCCACTCTGAATTTTGCAGCATCGGATTACTTTATGTATGTAACTTGCTAACTAAATTTTTCTTGGCATTCAGAGCTTTGATTTTTATTCTTCTTTGTTTGCTTGTTTTAATACCATTACAAATCGCAAGGAAAATCCTAATAATCCTCCTGGGAATCTGTTTGGAAATTTTAACAGACAGAGGTATGCTTATGCAGTCGGTACCAGTATGCATGTGATCTTTCAAATTACATGGTTGGTACTGAGGCAAATGACTAATATTGCAGTTTCCTAGTGTTAAATATTTTACTAAAATGAAGCCTTGTAACTTTGAAAGTTCATTCAACTTACGGTAATGCATGTTTATGTTAGGCATGTAATGCATCTAGCTAAAACTCACTTTGCAAAGGACAAGTACTAAGAAAGTGTTACTGCTAAGGAAAAGACATGTCTAGAAGTTAAAATTTAAACTTTCGTTCAATTTAAAATTGCTTTGTGTCAGGGAAATAAATTTATACTGGCTTTTGCTCTACTCTGCGTATAAAACCTTATGTTTCCTTTTTAAAATTACGTCTTTTGGTAGGAAACACAAACTGAGGCAAGCAAACATTTCTAAGAGTTGTTTCTTGCTTTCCTTAATCCAATGGATGGAAAGGTAATATTGTGTAAACAACATTATTTTATTTTTTTATGCAATATCATGCTGTAAATATGATTTATCAAATAAGGATGTACCTATGATTGAATCTTTGATTCTGCACAGCTAGAGTTTATATATAAATATAAATGTGTCTTGACAATCAAGGACTTATGTCAGTCTTCCTTTATGACGTTTCTTATTGTTATGCATTCCATTTGTTTGACTTGAGTATTTGTATTGTCTGTAAAGTATGTAATGTTTTTATAGCTTGTTTAAAAAACAAACAAAAAAGCCTGTAAATACGTACGAACTGATCACAGTACCGCTCTGTTGGAAGGCATACGATGATGTACTGTTTGTAAGCAATAATACACGACAGTGCTAACTTTACAAGTAGCATAAGGATAAGTTCCAAAAATACCTTTGGGAGTTAATAGCCTTGTTTGAGTTAATGAATATTCTTAATAATTTTTTATAAATAAATTGAAATGTCCTCCTGCTGGAGTATATACCATTGTTTACACAGCACAATTTCAGTCACAGAGGGGACAGTCTTTAGAGCTATGGCTTCATCCGTGCACTTTGAGTCAGGAATGAATGGCTTGGCTGCACTTCTGCAAGATGAGGAAGACTGCAAAAGTTGAATAGCTGTGTCTTTAAAGGATGAGAGATACTATTCTGCTTCTGTGCTGATTCCTGGCAATTCCTCTGCTTAAATTTGGAGTCTTTAAGTCCTGATATTGAAACGATGAGACTTGGACCTCCAGTAGAAAGGAGTAGTTCTCTTCTTATTTCATATGCAGGTGAACTTAGAAGTCGTGTCTTCATTCGAGTGGCGTATTTTTCCAATTATGAGCTATGAGATGGGTTTATTCCAATAAATAAACGTCAAACTTATAGTTTGAGTTGAATAGGTATTAGACTGTACAGAGCAGCATAACTATTTGAACAGTCATTACTGCTTTAGAACCCCCCACCCCCGATTTCTAAATGTATATGACCTACATTTTATAGAAGAAAAATGTTTTTAAATGCTAGTCATTTATATAATATGTGCTTTGAAGGATTTGCTAGTCCACTTCTGTCACTTTTAGTACACTGGTATCTTTTATATGTAATGTATGCTTTTTATTATTATTATTGTAGTAAAGCATTTCAGTAGGAAGAATTTTGAAACAGTATGAGGGGTTGAAATTTTCATTGTCAGAAATGAATTATACTGGACTTTGTCTGTGTAGTCTTGTCTTTCTTTTAATGCTGTCTGGAAGGGAACTTGGTATTCAATAAAGCAAGTGACCTCCTTTTATTTTGAAGGCATACTATGTAGTGCTGAATCAGATCTGGAAATATACATTTGAAGACAGAGAAATTAGTACAAAATCTAGTGTACAGAAGAAATTGTGTTATGAAAAACCTGATGATATATATAGTGGAACACTGTTACAGTGTGTTTGCTGATATAGTGTTATTTTCCTGAAGTCTATATGCCTTCTTTGTATTTCAATTAAAAATAATAATAATAAAAAAATTCGTATAGATAAATTTAGGATAATAGGTTTATTTCAATGATTATACAGTATTTCTTTATCCTACAACATCTATTCCGTCCCTTTATTATCAGACAAAAGACCATAACCTGAATTTCATCGATAAAAGTATGTATATAGGTGAGAGATGGTTTTGTAGGAACCTGAAAAGTATGAATTTGTATTTCTGACAGAAATCAGTACGTGAGTGTCTTTATTCCTGTGAAATGAGGAATTTCCAGAATTCAAGAGTGAGAGTGTGTGCGTGTCTGTGTATGTATGTATGTGGGTACATGAAAGATGCTTGGGTCTTGTGGCAAAAATGATAGAAGTATAAAAGGATTTAATGTAGTTCAACACATAATTTACATTTAATATGTAAAAGAAACATTTAAATTTCATAATTCAAAAAAAGACAAAAATAGTTTTGCAGGAAACAAAACTATTCGGATAGCAGGCTTGACCAAATTAATTTTTTTGGTTAAACTTGATATATTTTAAATGATTTTATTTCTGCCTTTATTTCTGTCCTAAAAGCAACTTAAAATATTTTGGGAGTTACTTTTCCTGTTCATTTGACTGTGAGTGTAATTTATATCATGGTTTACAAAATGTGGCATGAAGGATTGGATTGTTTTTATCTGTATAATACAATGAAAGATTGCTTTTTTTTCATAATCCTGGTGAATGGTATTGTATTATTAGAATTGATTTATTCATTAAGTGACTTAATGAGTTTTATCACTTTTGACATTGTTTTCTTAATGGTTAACTTAGTCTTTTGGGGTTTATAACACCCATCTATGTATTGTGATACTAAGGGAAGTTATGTTTCTGCTTTATTTTTAATTAAACTAATAGTTTGATAATTTATATTTGCAAATGATGCATTTCAAATGTGGTCACTTGCTGTTTGAAAAATAAAAATATAGAATACTGTTTTATGAATACACTTAGCAGTATTTTTCATGTTAGGTAATTTAAAACAAGGTCTTTCTTGATGAGACAGGTGAAGGCATGTACAGATAGATACCCTTGTGCAAGAATTGAAATGGATACTTTCAACAATGAAATGAAATATTTAAATATTTCATTCAACACATAAAACTTACGTGGGTTTTCTTCCCCTGTGGATCTTCTTCTTGCCTCCTTTGATTATAGAAAAGAGAATATCTGACTTTAATTTTAATCCAGGACTTTTTAGAAGATTGCACAGGGATCACTTTAATAGAAACACCTCGTGTAAGACCAGTGTTCCTTTTGTGCTTCTTGTTTGCACTAGAGGGAGTTTATTCAGTGCCAGCCACTCCTCACGTGAATTAGAATCAGAACTTTGTTTTAATCTAAGTTGTAAGAAAGGTGAACTTTATTACTCAAGTTTTTAATTCTCTTGCATAACAATATGCCACGTGTGCACTACATCATTTTGTAGTGTGTGTAGTGTTCAGAATATTTAACGTGTAATATGGATTCTTCTGCAGGTGAAGGAAATACTTGTAAAATATTGAAGAGCATGGAATTTGTGAACATACAAAACCAGAATGAGCGCCATAGCATTAATTACTGATAATTTAGTTTTCTCACCTTTATTTATTCATGTGTTAAAGATTATGGGGAACCAATGCCTTTTGGTAGGGTCACTTCTGGTAAAGGTGATTTTTGTGAAGTGTGTGGCTCTCGATTTTACTTCGTATAAGTTTTGTACAAGCAAATGTTAAAAGTCACACAATACCTCTAAAGGGAAAAAACCCTAGTGAAGTTTGTGCTAGAACTTGAGCCAGGATGAGATGAGCACTGCAGAGAGGGCTGGAGGGTCAGGATGCCCGCGGTTCTCCCCCTGGTCCTGGAGTCCGCGGAGTCACTACCCGGGTGTTCTCCACCAGTCACCTCAGGGCAGCTCGGCTCTTTGCCTGGCCTTAGCCTAAACCCCTTCTGAGGGTGTTTAACCCAGCTGACTGAATTTGCCTGGTAGCAGGGAATGGACACTTGTGAGATTTGCTGTAGTGTCTTGCCCAGGGGACGGCAGCCCCAGCGGAGGTGGCTGCGCACAGCTGCAGGGCGAAAAGAGATTAAACCTGCATAGACACTTCTGCAGGCACTGCCTGAACCTGGCCTTGGGAAGGCTTCCCTTCTTCTGTCCCTCTTAGCAGTGTGAGGCCATAGGCATCACTGTCTTGTAGTGCTTTCATGTACTGCTGAAGTCTGGAGTGAATACAGCAATGACTTTGTTTTGCTGTTACTCTGTGACGCATATGCTGGTATTGTTTTTAAAATAGCGTATCAAAAACTTAATGTTAACATCCAGCCAGTATAGTAACTGCTTTTAATGGTTTTATGAACAATAGTTTTAAATTGTGGGTGCACTGCAATAAGGCTGAGAAGCAGGGTCTCTGTCCTCAGCCACCCTGCTTGTCTTTAATTTTGTTATCTTTGCTTGCATTAGTTAAACTGATTTTTATTTCTTTTAATTATGTGGTGGAAATAAGAAATCTAAACTGATAATTTCTGTTTATCGAATTTCGTGATTACAATTGTCAAATCATGAAGTGATAGTGAAAAGAGGACATATTTCAATATTTCGATGTTAAAAAGAATTGCCAGAACTAACCTTTTCTGTTGAGTGACCAAAAAAATCCATTAAATTAGCTTTACTATTTGTTAGATGAAAGAAACAGTTTTCTGTTAAGATGATTGGTCATTTGTTTATTCAGAGGGCTGAAAAAAAATGTCCCTCTCTCTCTGAAATTAATATTTTTCTTGCACTGCACAGGCAAAAGTATTTTGTAGTTTTGTATGTTGTAGCTCCTGGATAGGCAGCAGTTTATGAAAGCTGAGAGATTTGGAGGCCAGTTGGTTTAGGGAGGTAGTCTGGAAGAGTCCAATTTGTTGATTATCTTCTGTATTGCACTTGGCAAATCAACAGAAGATAGTTTCCTATAGAATATTGTTTGCTCTTTTGACTGCTTTAGTTATCAAGACACGGAGTTTAAAAGAAGAGAGCTTTCCACTGGAAAAGGGAGTTAAAACAGAGCCCATGTGTGTTGTCCTTTCAAAAGGGAACAGCCCTGCCATGGTCGCTCAGGTAAGTTGCCTCCTCCACACCATCCTTCCCCTTTCACATCAGGATTGGTCTTCAGGTTTGTAACATCCCCGATGCAGCATCTGCTCTAGCGTTGGATTTCAACGGCAGTCAAATGCATATTGTACAGGTCACTGGCAGGAATTCAAATACAAGGATTTGGTGAGGTTCCATCTAAAAATGGGGGTGTGTGTACTTTCTGCAGCCCAGCCAACCACATTGCTTTTGCCTGTGTCGGCAGCCATGCACATCATGCAAGAAAGCGTGGCATCCAGTTCCTCCCTCCATTATTTGTACTTCTGGACATCTGCTGGGTGTACGAGTTCTGTTTTTTCCACTTGGAGTCCATCTCCCTGGGCAGCTCCACCTGCCTTATGCTGGAGAGCCCAGGCATGTTGCTGTGTGCCAATTGTGCACTGCTGCTAGCAAAGCAGCTCGGCTTTTGTTTTGCCAGCGGCTGCACCTTTCAAGCCTCTCAGCTAGAAACGGGGTGCCTAGCCCCAAAGCAGGCTTTGTGCTGGTATCTTTTGACATTGGATCAGTGCATTGGCCATACCTTGTACGTAGCTGCCTTCACTTAGAGGAGGTAATACCTTCTCAACTGCACAGCCTCAGAGGGGTAAGCTGGCCCAGCTATGCAAGTGCAAGTTGTGCCACTGAACAGAGGTTAGTTTTCACCTCTATTTGCATATACATTTTTTTTCTCATGGACAGATGCGATCATTAGTGCCATTTCAGAGAGGCAGAAGTAACAGAGCTTTCGTAAGTACTGTTCAAGAAAAAGCACTAGCTTGGCCTAAGTGGAACTAAGACGATTCCATTATTTTAGTAGTGTAGTTTATTAAATATTTCTGCTCTGTAATAGGAATAACAACTGTTCAAGGTGTATAATTTTTATAATCTGAAAGCTCTTCAAGAGTAGCACTTCCTTAATAAGTTGGTCTTGTCACAAGATAAACTGAGTCGTGAGAGATGACAAAGCAACAACTATGAGTGCTGGGCATGTGTTCAGGGTAGTTGCAAGGTAATCCTGACCATGCAGTACCGTGTGAGAACAAAGCAGAGGATGTCATCGGAAGCTCAAAGGATGGTTTGTTTATTTGTTTCCTCTCAAGTCCTGTATTTTCTTCCATTTGTGTTGCCAGTTCCTGAAAGCTCTTTGTTACTAAGCTAATTATAGACAGATGAGTACAGCCTAAGAAATTTACAGCTTGGGAAGACAGATGAGCAAATGCA
The DNA here is from genome assembly GCA_033558185.1 of Dromococcyx pavoninus. Taxonomy (NCBI): domain Eukaryota; kingdom Metazoa; phylum Chordata; class Aves; order Cuculiformes; family Neomorphidae; genus Dromococcyx; species Dromococcyx pavoninus. The sequence goes on from JAUMJL010000786.1 coordinate 463,124, forward strand.
AGGATACCAGCATGCAAAAGTGGTCTTCTACTCCAAAACGAGTCAGAAAGGTGGATTTTCTTTAAGATGGCATTTGTGATCTTAAAGGAAAGCATCAAATAAACAGTCAAATATGTAGCTGGATGTGACAGCTCCTTGAAAATGAGCCGTGAGGACAGCGGGAATGCCCCTGTTGGGCATGGAAATGCGCTTTGGTACTGTTGGCTCTCACAGAGTCATTCCTGGTGCCTGAAACTCCATTTTAAGGAACTGAAACAAGAATGCTGTTTGGGGTACTGTATCTGTGGTACAGTGCTGTTATCACTCACTGAACTAAATCACGTAAAAATGCATCATAAAAGCAAAGTATTTTACAGTTCACAACTTTGAGTGAACTCAAATAGAAAAAGGCTGAGTGTTCATTTTGTCTAGAAACATGGTCTTTACATGTAACAGCCTGTTTTACTGTTGATGTAGGGTCTGTAGGTCATTAAATGATGTGATTAGCTGAATTGTATAGTTTATTTGCAGTTTGTGCTGTGTATGTACATGGAAAATGGCTTGCACGTTGCTGTGTTAGGGAAGATGGATATGGCACCTGAGGAAGACCATGATGAAATACGTGATAATTAACAACCATGCTACTAAGAATCAGCCCTTTCCGTGTTTCAGGGCATAGCTCAGACCTGTACGTGTTTCAAATTCACATCTTTTACTGACTGACCTCTGCACTCCTACTTTCCCTGTTTCTGGGGGCCGCGTTTGTATCTTTTGACACCCTTGTATTTTTTTCTGTTTACCTGTTTTATCCCACATAACCTTTTGTCACCCCCTTCACTCTCTCAAATACACCTCCAGACTTCATCCTCCGGGAACAGTTTCCACCAAGTGACACCCTGTGGACTATCAAAAGTTGTCTCAAATCACAGTTTGGAGTGTCTGATGCTTGGATCTGCCAGGTTTCAGATGCTCTGACAGTCCCGAGGACCTTAATTTTAGGGAAAGGATTCCTGCTGGTCTTCTGGAACTTAGCGTTCGTTGCTAGCCCTGAAAGCACTCAAGAATTGGACTTAGATAATACAATTTTAGCTTTCAGTTGTCTTTCTCCCCTTTTCCTCCCAGTAGAGCTAAGGTACTCAGCATAAGTGGAGAAAAGGTTTATTTAGGCCTTTTAAAAAACTTTCTCAAATGGTTTGTGATGGTTTTCCTGGAAGGTGGTGTACACCTCTGAGCAGTGCAGAGGAAGGCTCACATGAATACACTGGTGCCTGCACCAGCTCTCAGTCATGCAGCCATCCCGAATGTGCGCTGGGGAAATTTATACCATTCCACATCATCATGTATCTGTTACGAATAATCTAAGTTAGAGCTGCTTCTCTCACATTCAGGCTACATCTTTGTTTGCAAAGCCTGGGTTTTAAAGAAAGTGAACTGTTTTGCACGTGACTGCCATTTGTTGGTTGCCCATGGGCAAGTGACAGTGTATGTCTGTCTGGTTCTGCTTATGTGCTGAGTTTGGGAAAGCAGTGTGCTCCTCGGGAACTCATGCAGCCCTGCTGAAGGAGCACTGACAATTGGATTCTTTTGCCAAGAGGGAAAACGTTGAAAAGTGACATGACTTAAATAGGGGCAGATGGAGACCAATGCCAAGCACTCCTGAAAGTGCTTTTTAACAGCAGTGCTTGGTGATTTTAACAAACATGTCCACGTGATTCTTTTACTGGATTTCTGCAGTCATTACTTCCAGTGGAGAAGCAGGATCTCCTGAAGGAATGGTCAGCAGGGGGGAAAGGCAGTGTTGACTGCCCCCAGAACTTCTTTAGCTCTTGCTTAGCATGCATGTGTGTGTGCAGGGGTAGGTGTGCCTGCAGACAAGCCGCAGGGCTTGGTCCTTAGTGAATTATGATTCTTCACCAATTCTGCAACAAATCAAAGGTACTTATTTCAGGTTTTGTAATGGCCCTCAAGATGAGAGAATCTGGTTGAACCTGTTTCCTGGTGGTTGTAAAGAGAAGAAAGCCACAGGAGAGCTTCCAAAATATTCAAGGAATGGCGTATCTTGAGGAGATATCGGCTGATTTCCTTAGTTAGGCTACACTTCCCTTTGGAAAGTCATCTGTCTTCTCTGAACTCTTGTTTTCCTTTTCTGCCACTTGCTTGCCCTTGTTTTTTTCCAAGTGTAAAGGCTTGTTTACGCTTTGCCTCTGCGGGACACACTGGAAATCAGAGTGGGTTTGCTAGATTATATGAATGTTATAGAATCATAGAATGGTTTGGGTTGGAAAAGACTTAGAGATCATCCAGTTTCATTGGATCAGGTTGCTGAAAGACTCGTCCAACCTGGCCTTGAACACCTCCAGGGATGGGGCATTCACGACTTCCCTGGACAACCTGTGCCAGTGCCTCGCCACCCTCACAGTAAAAAACCTTCCTAATGTCTAATCTAAATCTCCCCTCTTTCAGTTTAAAACCACTACCCTTCATCCTGTCGCAGCACTCCCTGGTAAGGAGAGGAGCCCTTTTCCCAGCTTTCTTGTAGCCCCTTTCAGTACTGGAGGGCTGCTGTAAGGTCTCCCCAGAGCCTTCTCTTCTCTAGGCTGAACAACCCCTTCTCTCTCAGCCTGTCCTTGTATGGGAGGTCCTCCAGATCTCTGATGATCTTTGTGGCCTCCTCAGGACTTGCTCCAACAGATCCATGTCCTTCTTGTGCTGGTGACTCCAGGTGGGGTCTCATGAGAGTAGAGGGGCAGATTCACCTCCCTTGACCTGCTGGTTACACTTGTAATGCAACCCAGGATATGGTTGGCCTTCTAGGCTGTGAGTGCATGTTGGTGGTTCGTGTCTTGTATGGAAACTGTATCGAAAATTAAAATCGCCCTAATTCATTTTGGCTTACTTCATTTTGGAAGTACATGAAGTCAGTGAATGCCTGGCTATAGATTTGATCCCGTTTACACTGAGACGATCCAAAATTTGTTCCTTCCTTCAGAAGGAACTTTTGTGTGCGCGGGGCCGCAGGGTTTCTTGGCAGTTCTCCACAGGGAAGTGACTCTGTATTGAAACCAGGTTGCAACCACTCCTCTGTGGAATGGAGTCCCTCTGCCCTGCATTTGGCAGCTTTCCCTTCTGCTGAAGCAGAGCAGCTATGAAGTTTATTATTTATTTTCTTTGTCAGGCTCCTGAGGATTTCGGATTTAGTGGAAGTCTGCTCTTAAGCCCTAATTAGTTCGGTTTCAGGCTCAGCCATGCCTCTGCCGCCGCCGGTCGCTTTTCCTGGAAGGAATAACCAGCGTGTTCCCCGAGTGCCGGTGGGAACTGTCAAACCCAAGTGGATCAAACTCAGCAAGGAGGGAGACCCAGCTCCGTGCGCCAAGGGGAGGGCGTGCAGCGCGGCCCGGGTAGACGTGGCAGCCCGGGAGGCGGCGCCGCAGGGCAGCGGGGCGGGGGCGGGGCCGGCGGGGAGGGCGCGGGACCGCAGGTGAGTGGGACAGCGGGGGGGCTCCGCGCACCCCCCGGCGGGGCAAGCCGGGGCGGGGGGGACGGGGCAAACGGCGCGGCTTGGCTTGGCTTTGCTGCTCCTGCCGGCGGAGACGTTGCAGGAGGTCTCGAGGTGGGGGGAGATGTAGGGGGGGAAGGCACAGGGGCGTGTGAAAATGAGGAAAAGAGAAGCTAAAAAATAGAAACAAGAGTGGAAAATAGCAAAAGAAAAAAGGCAAATAAAAATAATAAAAGAAATAGAGAAAGACATAAAACGACAAAAGAAAAAAGAAAGGCAAATGAAAAGGTAAAAGAAAAAAGAAAGGCAAATGAAGGGAGTAAAAGAGAAAAAGAAAGGCAAATAAGGCAAAAGAAAAAAGGCAATTAAAAAGGCAAAAGGAAAAAGACAAAAAGGGACAGATAAAAAAGGAAGGCAAATAAAAATGGCAAAAGGAAAAAGAAGGACAAAAAGGAAAAAGACAAAAAGAGAAAGATAAAAAAGGAAGGCAAATAAAAATGGCAAAGAGAAAAAGGACAAAAAGGCAAAAGGAAATAGGCAAGTAAAAAGGCAAAAGGAAAAAGAAAAATAAAAGAAAAGGAAAAAGAAAGAGAAAAGGAAAAAGAGAAAAAGAAAAAAGAAAATGGCAGATGGAAAAAGAAGGGCAAATATAAAGGCAGAAGGAAAAAGACAGGCAGATAAGAAGGCAAAAGAAAGAAAAAGGTAAAAGCAAAAAATAGAAATAAAAAGGGGTCAAAAAGAAAAGCAAAAGTGGAAAGCAAAAAAAAAGAAAAAGGCAAAAAGACAAAAGAAAAGAAAAAAGAAAAAATGGAAGAAGAAAAAGAGAAAAGCATAAAAAAGAAAGCAAAAAAGGTAAAAATAAAAACAAATGGGAAAAAAGCCCAAACCAATAGATGAAAGAAAAACAACAGAAAGGCAAGGGGAAAAAATAAAGGAAGTGCAAGCAGGTACTTGCAGCGTTTTCCAGGAAGGGGTGGGTGCAGCCCCAGTGTCCGGGCCGGGATCCCCGGGTGAGGCCGACAGCAGAACGTATGAAGGTGTTGGCACAACCACGGCCTCCGCAAAACCGAAGCCATCTGAGCGCACCAGGAAATTGGAGCTGCTGGGTTGAGCCGGGCTTGTTTCCCACCTCTGGTGTTCCCCAGTGCTAATTACACTGCAGAGATACGTAAAACCAAAAAGAGTTGGGTAATTGTCCTGGCTATTGCAGTAAATGAACAACCGGGAATAACCGAGCACTGCTATGGGTGGTATTATCTTTGTTGCACTGATGGCTGCTTTATTTACCTTTAATTCTTGCCTTCCTCAGGGTCCCCTAAATAAGGTGTTGTTAAGAACTTGACCTGGAGAGGAGTTGAGGGGATTTATTAAAACTAAAGTGCTCTTTGCTGCTGGGTCCCTTGAGGAAGGGAGGCTTGGAAGTACCTCCTCTGGCAAGGACAGAGGCTTCGGAGGTCGTGGGACCACACGCAGTTATGCTTGGGAAGGTGTTAACCTTTCTTCTTTCAGACCAGCCAGCTGTCGAGTGGCTCAGAGAGAAACGCTTAGCTCAGAAATGGCTTTAAAGTGATGATTAATATAATATTATTGCTTTTAAAGGATACAGAGGGCACGGAAATTTCATCTGTAGGAATCTGGTTTTGTAATTAGGTATGGAAGTGTCGCAGAAAAAGGAGATAAGCCTTTGTAATGTTTCTGCGAGGTTTGCTAATGCTCTTCCGCTCTCTCGAGCACTAAATGTTATGGAAAGATTAAAACAACCTTTTAAAACAACTCTTCTTTAATTTATAGACAGGTTGGTGTCTTTGGAGGAAACTTTAGGAAAAGTAGTATCAATTAACTTTGGAGTTAGAGGCTCACTTGTATTAGAGGGAAACGGTGCCTGTTTGGTGTTTTTGGCAGACTGGTGGCTATAGGAGATAAAGCTTCCGCTGGGTTGATGTCCCAGGTAGACAATACTGCCCCCAAAACATCCCAGTGCTGTGCAGCCACTGAGGAACCTCACTGTGCTGGCTGCAGGCTGCATGGGATGAGTCCTTCTGCCCCAAGGACTTTCCACTCTCAGACCCTAAATTGCAAAAATTTGTGCACGTTGTGTGGACATGGCTGTGTGTGCAGTGTCCGCCCTGGCATGTGTGCTCAGCCCACCCTTCTGTGCTTTAAAATCCCCCTTGGGTTTGCTTCGACTGCCTTGTCGGGCTGGATGGATCCATGCGTTAAGGAGGGATGCAAACAGTTGCAGAACTGAGTAATAAGATATTAGGTGGCTGGAAACACCACAGAGGAGCAGTAGCGAAGAGGCAATTTCCTGCAACTGCAGAGCAGCAAGCTCTTACATGGAGGAGAGCAGGAGCTGAGAAAAAGGAAGGAATCTGTGAGATAAGGGGTTTAAAAGTCTAGGAGAATTGTGTTTTTTGCAAGGTGATCTCCAGGTCTGAAATCTGTGTGCGGAGCCCTTCTGAGTGCTTTGCAGGTCTGAGACTGACAATACGGGCACGTCAAACCTACCTGTGTTGTCATACACCAGGGGTGGCTTCAGCCACCCTGAGCTGCTGCAAGGGATTGGGGCCATCTCTCTCAGTGAAGTTTTTTAGGAGAGCTGGGGGCTGTTCTTGCTACATCCAGCTGGAACTGTTGTGAAAGGCGGGAGTTGGGATGGCCACAGCGAATCCTTTACTGAGTGAAATCTCTGGAGAGGAGGGTCTGCGTTGGGGAATCTCAGGAGAATATGGCTATTCAACTGTAATCTTGTTTCACGACGTGTGTTTTCTTTCTTTTTTATCACTAGGGCTATTTGCATAAAAACATGAACTTTGAAGTTCATCTGCTCCTGCTGCTTTTGCCCTGCTTGAAACCCCAGTTTCCCTGTAACAGCAGCTGTTTGTGGTATTGTGAAGGGTTATTTGCTTCAAAAAAAAGGGAGGGTGCAGTGGGAAATCAGTGAACTCTTACGGCTTTGGTGCTGCTTAACCAGCCACATAGACAGGGCGAAGAAAAACCTCCCATGACCATTGTGCCCCAGCTGCAGGAGACCTTCTGCAGCTGAAACACCACGGAGGAGCAGCGGCAGCATTGGTTATTTATTATTGGGTGTTTAAAAGAATATTAATAAAGGCAAGATGGTGAAAGTGCTGATCTGGGAGCTAGGATTCAGACCCTAGTTCAGAAATCTTGAATAACCCATAGTAGTTTCTGTATGTCTCTGTGCAATAGGGAAAGCACATTTCTGTCGGTTGCAGGCTTGAGGAGTCAGATTCCTGCCCTGTGCCCATGATAAATTTGGTCTCTGGTGAAGTGCCCAGCCATTGGTACAAGCCTTGTGTGATCATGTTTGTTTCTTGTAAGCATGTGAGCTCAACTGGCCAGGAAACTCTGACCCCCATGAGACCCAAGATGTGCTAAGTTATCCTTGAAATAAAGCCTGATGCTGCTTTCTTGGTACCTACACGGTGTGGCAGGTACAAATCTGAAGTTGGGACACTGCAGACAAGGCAACTGTACCCCCAGGGGCGGATATGACCATGAAGAAATGCTCCTTGTACATTGATGCAGGGGGGTGGAGAACATCAGGAATGCAGAGTGTGGGTTTGTGGTGATGGACACCTGCAGCTCCTCCAGTTCCATCTCTGCGTCGTACTGGAAGAGTGGGATCAGGGAAGAGGTTACATTGGCAGGACTCCAGTCTGCAAAAGGTACCGCTTAAGGGGGTTATGATCGAGGCTGTGAAGTGATTAGTGCTGCTGTGAAGTGAATGATCTGTAAGTCCTGTGTCACCAGAGCACAAGGACATTTAATGTAGTTACCAGGCGCCAGATTTAGAATCAGTGAAAGGAAATACTTTTCCCAGACAGCACACTGTGAAGCTATGGATTTAATGCTACAGGATGCTGGGGGTACTCGGGGTGTGGAGAGCTTCAGAAAAGGCCACCAAGGGCCGTTAAATGTAGGGGCCGGTGATACAGCCTGTGCAGCAGGCAGGCTCAGGGAAGGTGCAGGGGGAGTATTGGTCTCTGCCTGCTCTGGGGTCACTCTGTGGTTCAGCATCTGCTGTGAGCTGCTGTTGGCTCTGTCTGGGTAATAGCCTTGGGCTTCTCCAGATTCAGAAAGCAACAGCATTGTCTTATATCTTTCCTGCTTTCACAGTAAGTGCAATAAAATCATGAATTTTCTACAACGGAGAATCCAGCACTGCAGGAATTTGGCTGAGGAGAATAGCTGACCTTCTGCTCAGATCAGCCTTGCCTGCTGTTGTGTTACACCTGCGCTTTGGGCAAGTGGAAGCAAGGCGAAGGATACAATGTTCAGCCTGAATGGTGCCAGAAGTGAAGGATATGTCCAAGAGCTGTTCCACGAGGAAGCACAGCAGGTATGCTGGAGAGCAGTTTCCCTTCACAGTTCAAGTTTCCATCTCTGGTGGTCTTCACACCTTCTCCTGGTCACCCCTGTAGCAGGTAAACGGGACTGAAGTAATCAGACCACCCTTCTTTCTGCTGTGTAAACCTGCGGGACTTTATTTAGAACAGGAAAGAGGGGACTTGGTTTCCAGAAATGCAATGGGAAAGCTGCATTTTCCCTGGAATTTCAGCTCTTGGTTCCAGTATCTCTAAAATTCAGTGGTGCCCCGAGTACCAGAATCCCGTGTCTTCTCTGGACAGTGTTCTGATCCCCAAATCTGTTGGAGATGGCTGTGTGTGATGGGTAGGCTGTCTTAATCTACTCTGTCAGTTCCAGTCTGTCCAGTCTGGTTTGTCATCTCATCTAAGAGACTTCTCCAGTGCACTGAGAACACCGCCTGTCTTGGGGGAAGCACAATATATAGCTACAATCTCTGTAAAGGACCCCTTGAATGGTGTTTTTGGTTCATGTGAAACGATCAGTGGAGTTAATTCACTGAGGCTGAGTAGGATTCTGCTGCTGCTTATCCTGCAAGAATATAAATAGGGTATTACAGGGCCCAATTATCCCATTGCCCTTTCATCTTAGACAACTTGCAGCAAAGTGATGTTTTAGCAGCTGTTGGTGGCCATCCCACTGTTGGTGGCTGGCTGTTGCACCACTTCTGCAGCTCATCTATAAAACATGAGAGGTAAAACTGAAGATTTTGCTTTCCTCTAGGTATCTCAAACACAGACCAAGCCCTGGTGGAAGATCCAGCTGTTTGTGTGGGAGCCAGTGCTTTTTGGAACGTGGGATGGCGTTTTCACCTCCTGCATGATCAACATTTTTGGAGTGGTTCTTTTTCTGAGGACAGGATGGCTCGTGGTGAGTGAATGCTGACTTGGTTGAATGTGTGAATAGGCATTTTCCTGCTCACCTTCTTACCTTGTATCACTGTCACCACCCAGCTGTTCTGTTTTCTTTGCTGTTCATTGTACAAATTGCTTACATCTTCTGGCAATTTGTAGCATTTCAAAAAGTTCCAGTAAAATGGAAAGCTGAAGTGGTCTTTGTAAGCAGTTTCCTATTTTAGCTTCAGGAAAGAAAAAGGAAAACACAACAACTAACCTTGCCACTGAACAACACCACCCTTGTGTTGTGTTGTTCAGTTGAAATAACCACTTTTCAGGTAAAATGTATAGCTGTAGTTACAGCTACTCGGCCATCTTCCCAACACCACTGAAGCAGGTCTCTTCCAAATATATCAGTGTTGGAGTCCCCAGTGTCTTGATTGGTGATCCTCTGTCAGGTGAAATTGTCATCACTGCCAGAGGGTCTTCTACTGGAGGATCCAGAGTAGCACCTCACTGAGGGTCAGAGGCTGGAAGAGTATGTCTGCTCCCCTCCTGATGCAAAAATGTTGTGTTGTCCCTTAAAACTTCCCCTTAGAAGGCCGAAAGGTCCCCCAGGGATGGGTGGAATTTGAGCTTTGGGCAGAGTTCGTGTCAGAGGCACGAGTTCGTGTCACAGACACGGTGGACATCTTCCAGAAGGAACGGGAAGACACTTGCGCTTTGTATTGAAAATGGCATTGCTGGAGGCTTTGAAGGGAGCTGCAGTCATTGTGGTGGAGAAGTTGGGATGATTTTTCTAGCTTTCTCCTCCTGATATTATTTCTTCCACATTTCCTTTGAAAGCAAATCACTGCTGGAGCAAACACAAATATAAATAAAGCCAGTAAATAAGAGAAGAACTTAAACAGCTGGAAGCATGAAAAGGAGGAGAGGAGAAGTTGGGCTTGGCAGAGAGCCGCCCTACCAAAGGACAGCCATGTGTTGAGCCATTCGCAGAGTCAGGATTTCCAGAGCCGGTGCTGGTAAAGCCTTGCAATTCCAGGGGAACCTAATCTTGCAGAGATGTTCAACAAGGATTGTAACTGCACTAACCCCTTCAGCATGCATGCATAAATAAGCATCTGTGTTTAATGGGGGCTCTTTCTTCCCACTTTCTCTGCTAGCTATTGTTGCTGTGAGTCCAGCCTTCCTCACTGGTCTTTGTGTTAACCCTTTCTTCTGTGGGAACCTATTAAGTAGTTGCTGCCGTAGCCTATTGCCACCAGCAGGTTCTGGAAGAGCTCAAGGCTATGTGTATGTTTGTGTATGTGTGCTTTTCTTTTTTTTACCAGCTGAAGCGTGTCGGATTTATTAACCCCTTTAACCTGAGGGAAAGCTGCTGAAGAAAAAGAACAATTGTCCTTTTCTAAAAAGAAGTACCGTGCTGTACTGTGGTGCTGACCCAGCCAGCAGCTGCGTTTATAGCTAACCTTGGCTCTGTTCCCCACTGACCAGATAAAGCTCCTGTCAAAGGCAGCGGGATACTGAACCAAAATAGGATTTTATGATGATAGCAACATCCTGGATATGTTCCTGTTGTTTCACAAAAGAAAGAGGGGAAAAAAAAAGATCTGGGTTTTCAACCAACCACAAAGCTAAGAAGCAGCCTTTCATTGCTGGTGATAAACAAAGCCCATCAAGACTAGCATGACCTCAAAAAGGAGCATTGCTGGAGCAAAGCTGGAAAAGAGGGATATGGACACAACCTGTAATATGAGTAAAGGCAGGGGAAGGGAAGCCAGACATTAACGAAGCACTGGGCACTGGAGGAAACTTCTGGTTGTACAGTTGGAATCACTGTGCACTGTCCTGAGCAATTTTTCAGCACGGGAAGGTGGGCTGAAGCTCAAGGGAAAACTTCTGACGCTGGAAAATAAATTACAGCCATGTGCCAGAGGGCTGGAAGGTCCTGAACTCAGAAGAGATGCTTAAATGCTTTTGGAGCTACTAAGCGCCTACTCTTTCTGAAAATCTGACATAAATGACAAACTGAATCCCCCAAAATAGGAGTAATGCTGATCCTTAAAGCTGCCAACAAGGACCTGCAGCTGGGTTTGTTCAGAGGCTTTTGCTCTTCACCCTACGGTGAGACCATGGTTGGTGCAGCAGCTCCTTCCAGGGCCCTCCCTCTGCTCTGAGCAGGAATGAGGGTTTTTTCAGAGGGACTGAATCCTCTGCACAAAACTTCCCTGAGTAAAGGGAGAGCAAGAGCCACCTGCCACTCCACATATGTCCTGCAGATAAGGGCCAGTGTGTGCTGGTTTATGAGTCTTATTTATCTTCCACACCGAGTTACCTTTGGTGTTTTGTTCTTTAGTAGTTCATTGGGAGGATCAGAGCTTTTAAAGGTAAATGTTCTGAAAAACTAAAATGCAAGCTTGAAACTGTTAATAAATCAGCTGTTGCAAATCCCAGAGGTTCAATTTTGAAACTACTTTTTGTTATGAAAGTGTTTGCTTGTTTTTTCTTCAAGCATGTCAGTCTAAAACATGCAAATAGGTGGTGACCCCTACCCGTATCATTGTTTGACCTCGTTCTTTTTAAACTGGAGGACAACATCAGTCATTCATGCAGGAGCCCAGTGAACCTGCTCATGCAAAGATTTGTCCAGCCCCAGGACAAGGCCGGTCTTCTTCAAAGTGGGGCTGACAGGAACTGTAAATGTGGCAATAAATGACATTAAATTATGTTAATTAGACAAGTAGGTGTGTGTGTGTTTTTCTTTTAATGTGTAATGACTCCAGGTTCATTGGTCACTAGTGACTAGAAGATAGGTACTTTTTCTGTTTCAGCAGAACTGTTGTGAGATGATCTTTATTTGGTTTTTTTTTTTTTCATTCCAGGGAAACACTGGCATTGTGATGGGAATGTTTCTAGTGTCCTTCGTCATCCTGGTTGCCCTCGTGACGGTCTTGTCTGGAATTGGGGTGTGTGAGAAGTGCAGCATCGGAAGTGGAGGAGTCTACTCCATGATTTCTACTGTCCTTGGAGGTCAAGTAGGGGGGACCATTGGCCTTCTTTATATTTTTGGCCAGGTAATTAATTTTTTTAAAGTTATTTAAAGAGGATTTAGAAACTTTGTAATGCAGATATTAATGTCATGCATTCTTGCCGCAGAGGTAACACTCCATGTAAAATCTGAGTAATGCTTTTCCATGTTGGACAGCAGGGGAGAGAACAACAGGGAGCATTCAGCCCCACTCTGCTCCCCAAGAGCAAGCCTGCATGTGGCAATGCAAATCTGGCACAGGCACAATGGTGGAGGAACAGGATGTCTGAATAAGTGAACTGTGCAGGAGGTGCCCTCACATCCCGAATTTCCCCATTGCCAGGATGTACCCTTGCTGGCAAGAGAATGAAATTAAACCAAAGCAGGAAAGCCCCAGAGTGGCCACCTAAAGCACAGCAAGTGGCTTTGGCGTTGGCCTTGGCAACTTCCCCGTGCCCTTAGGGACTGGGGCAAACCTTGGCTGCTTCTCCATGGGAGCCAGGAAGCTGGTATGGGAGAAGAGCTGGGCAGCAGGAAGGGCCACAGCTTAATTGACTTCTTTAGAACCAAAATTCACAGTGCTGTTTTCTGAGAGCCCAAGGGGAGCAGATGTGGTGAAGCACCGAAATGCACAAGTAGTACACATAAAAAATGGAAAGTAATCTCTTAAACCTGCAGTAACTTAACCCCTTCCCCCCATAAAGATGTTGTGAACAGTGTAAAATGTGGCAAGCAGAGAAGCATTTTTATTGAGGTTTGTTTTTAGCTGACTGGCTTGCAGCAATCTCTGAAAACCCTTAGAAGCCCCCGAACCAAAAGTAATCCCCTCTTCTCCTTTCACTCCAGATTAAAAGCAAGCCTCCATAAAATACAAACTGAACACAGTTAGAAGCCAAGATATGGAAATGGGCCACACATGAGAATCCTTCCTGTCATATTTTCCACTCTCGCTCTCTGAGCAGACCCCATCTGGGAAAGCAATCAGGTTGCAGCCTGTCCTGAGGGCTGTAAAAGCTGTGCTGCGGCAGCTCCAGCCCCTGTCTAGGCATGCTGTGTGCATGGGGGGCTGCGGGCTGGGAGCTGGCAACTGGCAGCTTCCTTAGGAATGCTTTGTCTGCTCCTGAGAGCTGATGCCTTTCCTTTCTCATTGGCTGTGTTTTCTGCCCAAAGTGCTTTGCACCAGCTGCAGGCTGCTCCCCTGCTGCAAAGATGCTCACTGACTGCTGTAACTTTCATCATGAGGCGAGTCCGGCCAGAAACGGGGACATTCTCCATTCCCTGGTGTGACTGGGGCAAGTGAGGAATGTCTGGCCATGTGCTGCTGATGCCTTGGGAGATAAGAGGTGGCTCAGTGCCCTGGGGCTGTCCAGATGAGCCAAGACCTTTGACTTTGCTCTCCTCTTGGGGTGCTCCAGAGGAGAGGCTTAATTAGATTGCCCCAACACACGTCTGCCAGGTCCTTCAGAGACTGACATGTGTTTGGTCACTGCAGCTCTAACCACGAGGCCAGGGTTTGATGCTTTTCTCTGCAGCCTCCTTTTCTGGAGTGGTTTGCAGTAAGACTTGACTGTGCAAACAGAGGTTTTCCAGGGTCCAGCCCTGAATCCAAAAGCAAAGATAGCAGCAGTATTTGTCTGGATGTTGAAAAGCAATCATGTTCCTCACCCAGAAAGCGTGCAAATTGTGAAAGGCTGATTTCTGCCTATTTCAGCCTAGAATACAATTCTGATTTCGGGTTGGGTAGTTCATGAGAAACCAACCCATGTCACAGTGCTGCTGGGGCTGTTGCTGTGTGCGGAGCAGAGGGGTATCAGTGGGCACTCGCCTCCTCTGTTCTGCTGCTGATGCTTGTGGTTCGACAGATGAAAGGCTTCAAGGAGGCTCGCCCTGCTGAAACTGTCAGAGGCTCTCTCTGCTCTGCTTCCTTCAGAGTGTCCTCCTTGCATATTGCTGTCCTTTGCATGAAAGGAAAGCAAAACTTATTTAGTCAAGAAAATGCAACTCCTTCAAAAACTGATGTTGGTCAGGTACAGGGAGCTGAGGGTAGGCAGTAACTGCTTTCTGTCTCCAGGGCTTTTCATCATGTGAGAGGCAAGAGCTGTACCTGGTTTTAATGTGTTTATTGGAGTTAGATTCTGTTCGGGGTTTTTGACTCCAGGTCTCAAGTGCAGATTTTGTGGGTGCCCCAAGTGAACCTGTGCTGGCATGGGTTGTTGTCCTCTGCTGGGTTAAGAGGGACCTGTTTTCTGGAGCAGGTGCCTGTGTGGGACTTGTGTGATCCACTTAGTGATGGTGTAGGCCGTGCTAAACACAAGTAAATAAGAATACATCCACTTATTTGGGGAGTACCTTGCAGGGTCTGAGACTTCTCTGGTTGTGACGTTCATGATGGGACTACCAACAAGGAGAAAGATCGACTTTCAGAGTGTAGTTCACCCAGTCTGTGCTAGGTGTCTGCCTGTGGGGAAAGTGAATACTTCTCCAGGATCTCCAAGCTGTAAGTGTCTGAGTCCAAAGAGGTGAACCCCACGCACATTGCTTGCTGAAAGCAGCCTGTGAACCCATGGCTCCTGGTGTGGAAAGAGTGATCTGCTCTGACTCTTGCAGGCTTAGGTAAGGGTTTTCTCCGTTCTGGTCATGTGGAAGCTGTGCTGCACATCCTCATCCATGGATGGAGATACTGGTGTCACAGGACCTAAGGTCACACTACCAATGCCAACATGCAGCTATGAGCTCTGACCTGGTTTGCCAGAGAGGCTGTGCAGTGGGAAGGGTTGTTGTTGAAATGTTGGTTAGTGGGAACTTCTGGAGGGAAATGTTCCAATATTTAAGGTTGCTGCCCTGCAGTGGGGTTCGAGGCCTGAACCTGTGCTGCAGATGTCCCTTCCTGCAGACTCTCAGCCACCCAGGGCAAAGTGCTTGTCCTGCTCTGCAGCAAGACAAACAAGCAGCTTTCCCAGGAGCTCAGGAGGCATAGCTTGTACAATGCACTCTCCTCAAAAGTGCAGGCTCCGTTCCAGCAATGAGACGAGGAGCCATTGAAACATCAGTCTTTACATCCAAACTAAACACCGAGTTAAAAATAAACCCTGGGAGGCAATGAAGGGGGAAGCAAATTGCCATTCTTTAGGCAGGTGTTGAACTGGGACCCTTTCTTTGAAAGAAACAGAGGAAGGGAAGAAACTTGGAGACTGGCTCATCGTGTTCTCCCTTAGAGAAGCCAGTGTGGTTTCTCCTGGAGCATTAATGGAGAGTAAATTTTAAAGCTGGTGGAAATTTCCTGGGCTGCTGGCCCTGGTGCCCAGGCTTCTCTATTTACACAAGCAGTAGGCATGCTGCCCTGGCAGTGTGCTGTCTTACAGAAATCAGGTTCAGTCCCTGTAGGCCACAGGATCATTAAAGATTGAATTGTAACAGCAAATGCCTGTCTGTCTGAATAGAGGCTTCTCAGCCTGGCATGGGGCTGTGGATGGGGATGACTCTTCTCCTACGGGCATTCACGAAAGCTCTGCCCTTCAGTGTGTTGCAGGTGCCATGTACATCACTGGCTTTGCAGAGTCCATCGCGGATGTCCTGAGCCTTAGCAACATCTGGGCAGTGCGTGGGATCTCCCTGGCTGTCTTGCTGGGCTTGTTGGGGATCAATCTGGCTGGAGTGAAGTGGATCATCAGGCTCCAGCTCCTGCTGCTCTTCCTACTGGCTGTCTCAACACTGGACTTTGTCATTGGGTCCTTTACACACCTTGATCCAGGTAAAACTGGTGGTTCTTCACACTGGGGTCAGGAGGCGTTAGTCTCCCGGGCTTTTCTCCTTTGGTGTTTTTGTGAAGTTACACATCTGGGCAGAGCTAGACCTCAGTGTTTCTAGATGTGTCCAGTGTCCTTTGATACCAATCTTTTAGAGGCTACCTGTAATTTTGCAAGGAGTAAGTATTTCCTGAGTACGACTGAAGATGCCTTAATAATTTAGGTGTTTAACCTCAGGAACTGGGCTCTCAATGTGTGCGCTCGTTGTACTTGTTGTACTGCACTTAGAGGTTTTCTAACGTCAGATCAGCTGTGTTTGCAGTCACATTTTGTGCCTTTCTGCTAATTCCAATTTAAGCATTGTGTCCATGAAAACAAGATTGTGGCTTTGTGTTAAGGAGATGATCTCCCCTTGAGAGATGAGAGACCTCTGAGGTCACTCAGACCCTTGCTGTGGTGAGCTGTGTTACCAGTGTTGCCCCTGGGCTGCACACCGCTGGATTTGCTGCCCTGGGCCATGGTGGGGAGCTGGCTGGGACAGGTGACTGTTGGGGTTTCAAGGAGCCATGGATGCAATTCTCCCCTGTTAACTTTCCCCAGCCTGACTTCAACCTGCAGCAACAGCTCCAGCTTGGGCAAGATGGAGGTTTGGGGCTCCCACCTGCAGCCCTGCTTGCACCCCGAGCCCCCTTTGCCTTCCTCCATCCTCATCCCCAAGAGATGTTTGCAAGGAAACACATCTCAAGACATGAGGAGTTGCGATGGAAGGGATCCTTGACTGCTGTAGCGGCCACTCTAGCAATGACAAAGTGTAATTAGCTGAGTAAACAGAAGGGGTCACCTTTTTCTTGGCTTCCCCTGGTCAAACAGAACCTTAGGAGGTTGCAAGTGACCTGCTAAAGTAGGTTTAAAGGAAATATCTTCAGTTTTGATTTATTTAGGATTCAACTGCCAGGTCAGGTGGCAGGAGGTAAGTCGTGTAGATGTTCATAACGCCACTGTCACGGCTGTGTTTTAAGTGTTGTGTGATTTTCTGCTGATGGTACAGTGTACAATGACCATGAGGTGTGGGCAGAAGCTGCTGCACTGGCAGCTGCTCCCCTCTTGGAGAGAGCCTTGTGGAAAGGCGTTTGCATTTTATATTTAGTAGGTAAGAAATGCCCCAAATGAAAGCCGGTGAAAGTCTCAACAGAAGTTCGCAGTTGAGAATGAAGCAAGGACAGTTGTGCTCAGTGTGGTGTGTTTTGCAGAGAAAGCAACTGACCTGCTCCAAACAGCTGTGCTTCATAGGAAGTTGTTTTCTAAAGGAAACTGGGGGGGAGGTTGCATTTCACTTGTGCTTGGAGGAGACCTTTATTGCGGATCTAGAGACCTTTCTAATAGTAGAGAGAAAACAAATATTCAGAGTGAGACCTGGTGGTAGGAAAATTAATACGGGACCAGGAGGAGAGAATCAGTAGAATACAAACGTCAGCAGGAAACATGCCCAAGTTGAGGTCAACATAGTTGTCTTTGATTTCTTCTACTGCTGAGGACTATGTCATTTTTTTCTGACAGAAAATAGAAAAAGGAAGGGAAACAAGGTGATTGAGCTTTGCAGCTGCTGCAGTTTAGCCATGAGTGGCTAAAGAGAGGAGGGTTTCCAGGGCATGGAAGAACATCAGGTTGATGGTGGCCAGATCCAAACACCAGTAGAGCAGCACTGCCCGTATCATTGGACCTGCAGCCATAAGGCTGGTTGGGGAGAGCTGTGGGTTTCTCTGTCTTTACAGACTGCTTCTATGTGTGAGAACTGTTTCGAGCCAGGCTGAATAGTTGGTTCCTCCCAAGTCCTGCATTTCCCCAGAAGGCCTCTGAGTGGTGTGTCAGCACCAACGGTGAGCGCTGGGCTTCAAGAAGCCTCCTGACAGTGTCTTGCACACTTTCTGCACAGCATGGATGAATGCTTCTTTCTTGGGTGTGTTTGCACCCGTCAGCAAAGCATCCCTCCTGCAAGGAGGCTGCGGGTGGGAGATGAAGGTGTTGGTGAAGCTCCATCCTCCAGAGTTGGTTGGTGGCAATGACAGAGTGCAGTACATCTGAGCCCCATGCCTGGGGAAGCATTTGAGCCCCCTTTGGGGTGGGCACTCAACTGATAAGCTCTCCACAGCCTTCATGTGAGTGCGGTTGTTTTGGGTTTGGTTCTTCAGCTGCAGTGGTGTCTGAGAGGCAAAGGGCAGTGTGCAGGGAGAGGTAATTTTTGAGGATGGACCTGTGAGCTGGGAAGATTTCAGCTGCCATCTTGTCTGGTTTGCCTCCTCATTTTATGACAGGTTTATGGGTTTTCAGTTGGCAGCCTCAGGTCTCAGTCTCCGAACCTGTAAAGTGGGCCTTGTGCAGTCAGCCTGCCTTCCCTGCTTCTGCGATGGCAGCCTTTTTCCTCACATAACATTTGCAAGTGCTGCACACATACCAAAGGAGTGCGCATCTGCCAAGCAGCAGTTATTTGGATTTAAGTAATCTCCAGGAATGCCTGTCCATCTTGAAGGTCTTAAACGCCTGCCTTTGTGTGGTTGCGCTGGGTGGAGTCCCCTGCTCTTCTCCCCATTCCCTCAGCTCACACCCAGGCACACACCAAATCCGTTATTGTCCAAGCACTCACTCCCTTCCTGTGGTTTGCTCTTATTTTTAGTTTGAGGACGGAGCATGTTTACACAAAAGGGGGCTTCTCAGCTGGGCTTCCCACTGCTTTTTCTCCCTTTTTTTTCCTCTCTATTGCTGTGTCTCTCTCCCGCTCCGAGAGACAGCCGGACTCCTGCAGCCCAGAGCTGGGGCTGGAGGAGCTGAGCAGTTCCAGCACACAGGGAGTGCTCTGGGTCGCTGGTTTGGATGCTGCCATCCCGGCTGGGACTGCAGGCATCCCTCTGCCTGACTCCAAGGGATTTTGCTCCTTTCGGCAAGCTGCCTGCAGGGTGGGGTGGGACCGGCTGATTTTTTGGACTTAATCCTAAATCCTCCGCTTGACTTCAGCTGGCGCTTCCCCTGGGATAGGGTCATGGTCTCAGGCTGGGATCTTGGTCAGGAGTGGGTAGCAAGGAAAGGGGCTCCCTGTGCTGTCTGAAAACCATCCTCATTGAACTGTCTCTGGCCACACATCTTAAAATTCAGTCCCATCTCCAGAAACAGAGATCCCCGTCCTCCTTCCTTGGGACAGAAAACATCCGTATTCTCTTTCCTTTTCTCCCTTGGCACAGATTACTGTTTTCACCAAATCTAACGCATGTGAGCTGAAATCAGGCAGCGCTCGACTTCTCAACCCATAGCCAACACGCTGCACTTGCTAGACAATTGCATAGTAGTAATGCAGGGTTTTCTTGGCTTGCATACATTTGCATTTTAATTCTGGAGGTCCATACCTCAAGATCAGCCCAAGTTATTTTGGGGGAGGAGTGAATGTAAAGGAGAGGATGCTCCTCTCTGTGACCAGCTCCTCAGAACAGTATGTGAAACTTTTTGGCCTTTTCACGTCCTGAACATTAAAGTCACGGAAAAAGAAGATAAGCCCGTGGTTAATGCCCACTGTTTTATTTTCTTAGCATATCTGTGCTAATTTTTGTGTAGGGTGACTCCCAAATACTCCCTTTCAATTAGGCGCCTGCCTTCCTGTTTTGGCAGTGGCTCTCAGGTGCCCTGTGAAAGCAGAGTGGCTGCGAGAGGGCTTGGGGGGCGGTTACTGGGGGGAGAGCTGGTGTTAATTTGGTTGCGCTTTGTTGAGAAGATGAAAGGAATCGCAACACTGAGCAAAAGGGGCCTGGCAACAGCCTCTTAGATGCCTGGAAGAGAGGGGAATTATTTTGGAAATTCAATAATTAGATCCCCTAGGGCTGGGACTACACCCCCCCCACCCCCCCCACGCCCCCCCCCCCCCCGATCCTGCAGCAGTCAGTGCCACATGGCTGAGGCAAGCATGGAGTTTACCTGCATGGGGCTGAACCCCTCTCCTCCCAGCTGGGAATCCTGGTTAGTTCGTTTCTCAGGGATTCAGGGAGTTTTGAAAGGCTCATTGCTGTTGGAGGGCTTCTGCTTGGGATAATTTTCCACACCAACTGCATCCTTTATGTCACCTGCTTGAGTTTTCACTTCCTGAAGCTGCTCACAGAGAGCCCAGAAAACCTTCTTATTATTCTCACTTCTTCCTCTGAGGGTGAGTCCTTTGGAGTATTCATCCCCCTTGGGCGTCCTGCGGCTCAACTGGGGGACCTGATGCTCTCCCATCAGTGCCACTGATGAAGAGCTGCAGGAGAGGAGCTTTGCCTAAGGCTGCTCCATCAGAAGGGGAACCTGTAATTGTTAAAGTGATTTATGTATATAAACACTCTGGTGTTGTAAAGATCTCTCACACAATGCCCTGGGGGCTTTGAAAGATTGAATTAATTAACTATATTCACCCTTGTTTAATATGAAAATGAAAAAAAGCATCCTAATCAGAGGCTCTGTGCTGTTTTATTTTATTTTTGGGCAAGAGGGGTGTGCCCCAATTCCATAAGAGAGGGTGCAGGAAGGATGTGTGTGTCAGAAGATGATCTGCAGCTAATCCCAGAGGCTTTATCCAGGCTGATTGCTGACTTCCTGGCCTGAGACACATCTGGAAACTGGCATCAAATTCCAAGTAGAAATCACCAAGCTAGCGGCTGCAGAAAAAAATCCAGCTTTGCTACCGAACAAGGTAGACATCACGGTGAATAAAAGCAGGAGGCTGCTAATATGCTTTTTATTTATTAAAAACTCAGAATTGCTTTCCCCAGGTTTTTCCAATTATAGTGCATTGAATGGCCCTGACATCACTCTTGAGCCAGGGCCAGCCTATTCAACAATCTGGCGAAGACATTTATTAACTGGTTACCTGCCAGTTGTCTAGGCTAGGAGCTGGGGGACAGATGTGTTTTGAAAAGTGATAACATTGTTAGGGGCCTTGTTTAGATAGTGGGAGGAAAGCTACACCGCTCTAAGTAAGTATTTAAAGCAGTTTATTTAAAAAATAATAATAAAAAAATAGGTTGAGATGTAACTTTGCTGTGTGTTTCCACTTAGCTGCCCTGTTTGTGGATAGATTTTCATGGTGTTGCTTTGCTGGAGGACACCTGGCAGCAGGACTTCATTGTGGAGCAGTGGTCTCGCCTGCTGGCGGGTCCTCAGAGTGTCCTGCTTGCCCAGGGCTGGTGCCGGCGTCCCTGAAACCCTGCTCCACTGAGGCCAGGCAGGACTTCTGAGCCCACTGCCCTGAAGCGTCTCCCAGAAGGTGGGTAAGGAGGATGCCGTGTGCATCTGACCAGCTCTTAAGCATTTCCAGCAATGGATCTTCCACTGCATCCCTAGGGACTCTGCTCCAGTTGCATTTATCCTGAGCTAACAGCCAGTTCTGCAGCCAAAACCCACTGCTTTGGGTCTCTTGAGGACTTGGGGACCAGATGATATCCTGTCTTTTTACATTAAAGCACATTGTTTGGAAGACCTCTCATGCTCCTCTTCGATATTCTCTTCTCCAGGTTGCACTGTCCAGGCACCTGCATGAGCAGCCCTCTGCCAAGCACTGCTGAGGAGGAGGGTCCTGGCCTTGTTTGACACCCTAAAATGTGCCATTGCACAGTGCTGTCAGTGCAGGGCTGGCCCAGGTCCATCCCTGGAGCAGGAGAGGGTTTCCTGAGCTGTTACAGCTTTAAACCTGCTTAATAGGCAATGCTGCTCCTGATTTATACAGGACATTTTGTATGCGGTTGGTTTAACCTTTAATTTCTTTGGTGTTTCCCTGCAAGGCAGTGCTAAGCTTGTCTTCCTAGATCTTGTAAATAAATCCTGAAATACCTCAGCTGACTTTGTCCCCTGCTAGTTGGTGCCATCACATGGGCTTTCCCCACTCGCTCCCCCATAAAACCTCCTGTGCAGGCTCTCTGTTTAGCAGCAGCTTGTTAAACACTAGAGACCTAATAAAACCGGCTGGATTGAGGAAGATATCATCCCATAACCTCTCCATTTCTCCCTGTTGTTTTGTTTAAATTGGACAGCTTTATTTAATTGCAGTGATTTTTTTTCTTTTTTTGGTGCCACTACATGAATGTTTTCATGCGATGGAGATATTTTACCTCCTCATTTCATTTTCTGGTGTTTAATTCCAGTCACACTTTAGCTGTGCCTTGACTCAGCTTTCCTTTTTTATGGATTTAATCTATGAAGATAATTTCTAGATAATAGATTCTCTCTCCAGCCACTCCACTTCTAGCTTGTATTCCTCTCCTAGGCTAAGAAGAAAATTTTGCGTAGGACAGGAGTTCTTATCTACTACCCATGATCTTCTCTGCTGGCTTATGTTAATAAGTTTGGGCCTTTTTTTGTCTGTATGTAAGAGATTTTAGCCTGATTGTACCTTCACCAGCTTAGGTGATGGCCTGGTGGTTCTTGCTGGTTTTCTGTTCTGTTCAAAGGGGAAACGTATTCATTGAAAAATGCAGTTTTGGTAGGGAAAAATGTGTTCTCTGACTTAAACTGAATTAAATTAATACTTTCAAACAAACAAACAAAAAATCCTTTTAGGTGACAGCATCTTGCTCAACCTTTCCAAAATCAGCCACTGTTTGATTTCCAGTGTGAAACTAGACTTGATCTCTAGATGAGTGTTGTATAGAGGATAATGAAAACCTCCTCCAAGTAAAACTAAACTATTATTTTGGACACAGAATCACAAAATCAACAGTCAGAGTAGTTTTCTTTTGAAATACCATTATTGCCTGGATGAAATATCCATAGCTTGGAAGTACAGGATAATCTAATCATGAGTATTGCAGAAGAGTTTGTAGACCATGGCAGAAGACTCCGTAGCCCACGTCAGGGCCCAATGGATTATGTTACATTTTAATTAACTGCTTTCTTTTGAAAGATGGGGATTTGATCGACAGGGATTGGGTTTTGTCCCAAGCAACACACTGAACAACTCCGAGTTAGAAAGGAGGTCACTCCAACGAGACCGAAGGATGTGTGTCACCACCACTGCTGCTCAAATGCCATTCATTTCACTCCAATTAATGTGCCTTGACTCAGCCAAAATTCTGATTTCTCAAGGCTGGAGTTTTTCATTAGAGAAATTCTGCAGAGCCTCCCATAAACAGAACAGGGACTCTGGGCATGACTTCCAAGAAATACCACTGTATAATTAATAATAATATTCCATTGATGCAAACTATTTTCCTAGAAAAAGGGTGAAACAAGGGACATTCTACTTCTCGTCCTCTTTGTAATGAATAAAACCATTTCCGCTCTCTGGTTTGAATACCGCTGAACAAGTCAGGTAGTGGATACCACATCAAAAAACTAAAACAGTAGTGGAAAGATTTTATATATTACAGCAAGCCTGGTGCTTAGTATTAAATAATATAAAGCATAAGTGAACTTTATAAAGTTGAAATGCCAATGTTAGACTATCCTCCTTTTTTCTCCTAACCAAAATTTCTGATTTTCTACCTGCAGGAAATATCCATTTTCTGGCTTTTTTTGGAAAAAAAAAGATTAAAACACACCAACCTGCACAGACAGAATAAATGCCAAAGGCCTCTTCTAGCTATTGTCATGGGCATACTTCTGAGTTTTCCTTTATTTAAGCAGTGCTGAGGCTCTGGGCTTTTGTGATGAGGAGCTGCTCTTGTAAGTGCTTTCAGACTGTGTATGCTATTGTGTACACTGGTGGTTTTTCACTTCATCCTCCTGAGATGCCAAGGTGGAGATAAAGCAGGTGCATGGGAGTTGGGCCGAAATTAGTTTCCTCTCACCCAGTCCAGTCCCATAGGACCCACAAAATGGCTGAAGAGATCTTTTGGGGAGTGTGATCTTCTTTATGAATTGAGAGAGCATCC
The DNA here is from genome assembly GCA_033558185.1 of Dromococcyx pavoninus. Lineage (NCBI taxonomy): Eukaryota > Metazoa > Chordata > Aves > Cuculiformes > Neomorphidae > Dromococcyx > Dromococcyx pavoninus. The sequence continues at coordinate 486,484 of JAUMJL010000786.1, forward strand.
TGTAGGTAAAAATTGGCTAAATACAAACATTGGAGATCAATTTAAGCAGCATCCTTTGTTTATTTTGCCTTTTGTACTCTTTTTAGCTGTTGGCAAAGACCCTTTATTGCAGATCCATTGACTTTAGGGTGACAAGGATGCTCATGACCTGATGCCTCTCACAGTGGGAATGCTCTGAGGTCCCCAGACCATGAGGACACTGGGGTGGGATGTGAGTCCCTTTACCATGGGTCAACCCCCCCGAGGCTTGAGTCCCCTTCTTGAGGTCTCTAAGCCTGATTACATGGGTGGAGGGGAAGGATGGGGAATACTTATGTTTATCACACGTGCAAAGGACTGATAGTCCCTGAGAAGGTTTTTCTTGCAGATTTCCTCAAACAGATAATCCCCCAGTGCTTCTGCTCTAGGCTTTCTTGCTTGCTTTAGGGTTTTCAGTGCACAGATCCTCTGCTGCTTCATGCCTCCCATAATGTGGCAGAACGTTGCACTGGCCAGTGTTAAGCCTCTTTCCAAGAGCATCCTGTGGCAATCTAGGCTGCAGGGCGCGCTGCCGAAACACTGAGGAACTTGAGAAGAGGTTGCCTGCTGTGCCTGGAGACTTCGGAGAAGAGCAAGACGGGAAACAGACAGTGAGTGCTTCCTCTTGACAGCACTGTCTGTCTCCATGCTTGCTAGCTTGTCCGCTTAACTGAGAATTATTTACACAGGGGGGGTGATTCATTGCCTTGCAGCAAGGTTTCTGGCAGCTGCCAATGCAATGCCTGTCTCTGTGCCGGTGCTGGAAGTGTGACCAAAATATACTGTTTTCATCCCTGCCAGCAGTGTCTGGGACAAGCAGGTGTGTTTTGGGGAGAGGGTTAATGGTGGGATCCCTTGGAGCCCGTGGTGGCAGGAAGCCGTATTGTGTGTTGACTTTAAACAGGAGGTTTGGGAGATCAGCTCTGGAGCAGAAAACAGGGGCTTGGGAGGAACAAACACTCGCTGCTTCAGAAGGGCGGTGATTTCCTTTTGGGTAAACACGTCATTAATCTCAGGGAGCACATTCTTTTCCATCAAAAGATAAGGGATTCAAGTTGCCTTTCTCAGGGCTTGGCCTTTTTTGATTGTTTTAACTGTGACTTTCACTCCTTCAATTACAGACTTTAGATAATCTCTCATTTTGGGTTTGCAGAGCTTATTATGGGTGCAGATTTCTCTGTCTTGGGCAAGGGAACTCCTTTCTTTCTTTCTTTAGAATTGCCTTTTCCCACCCCTACCACCCCTTGCCAAATTTTTTTTCACTGAAACCTGTCTGGTTTATGCTACTTGCAGGGCTGACGAATTTGAAACGTAAGTGTACTGTTTGTCCTAATTTATGAAACCAAATGTGAACTTATTTGTGCAACGTGACTAGAAAAACAGTGATGGGCTCCTCTCCCTGCCCCTCTTGCTACTCAGCTTTGGTTTGACATTTTTGAAGATGCTGCTTGCTGTGGCCAAGTGTGGCTGAAGCGAGGCACGGGGAGATGCTGGCTGTGGCACCCAGTGCTTAATTTTCAGCTGGCATCCTCTTGCCACATAGGGAGACAGCAGTTGTTCCTGCTGCCTGTGGCTCAGCGTCTGCAGTCACTCATGAGCTCTTTTGATAGTACATGTGTTTAACTGGGACTTAGAGATGAAATTACAAAGTGAATTCAGTCCCTTCCTGTTATTATCTCCTTTTCTTCCCAGTATTTTGTGCTTAGGGCTGCCAGCAGCTATGTGGGTTGGAATGGGTATAGCAGGAGTTGAGGTGCTCCTGCATCACTCATCTCTCAATGCCCTGACAGCTCAAACAGATGCTCTCCAGTCTTTGTGTGCTGATTTGTCAGTGTAGACATGTGCCATAGTGTTAATGGTGTAATAGCTATGTTTTTATTGCTGCATAATCATCAACCTGCCTGTATTCCAAACAGAATTTCCTCTCTACTTTTTCCCATGCCTAATCTAAGGCTCCCAAAGCAGAAATACTGAAGCTGTGGGCGCTGTCAGCCTGTAGGCCATAGCCCTGAGAACTGAGATGAACCCCACGTGTGACGTCATCTGGGACTTATGGAGGGTGGATCTGCAGGCACACGTATCAGAAGTCTTGTGTTTGCTCGTCTCCGTCTGGGCTGGACTTCACATGCAGCATCTCCAGCTACAGAGCTGTGCTTGGTGCCCACAAGTCCTGCATGGAGCAAAAGTGTTCCTGGCTTGTAGGAACTGTGCACTGATCCAGCTAGTCCATGAATCCCCAAAAACTGGGGTGCCAGGCACAGAGGGCTGGTGTGCTCTGGCAGACATGACCCATGGGAGAACCTGCCTCAAACTCATTGCACTGGAGCTCCAGAAAAGCGCAACCTGGGTTTGGTGATATTGTCCCCTGGGTTGATGAGTCCAGCAGTAGCTGTCAGGAGACAGTGGCATCGATATGTTCAGTCCATCCCATCTTCCTCCAGCTCTGTTGCCCTGCATCTCTTCTCTTTTCCTTCTGTTTTTTCCCGTTCTTACACCCAGGACCTGTATATCCAACAGTCCTGGGAAATGTTAATAGATTTTTGTATCCCTGTACAAGTTCAGTGAAGGATATTTTTATTCTCTGTACCTGCGAGCACACCTCTGCCTCTTCATGTGCTTTGCTTTCATGACTCACCCGTTCCGCATCTTTTAGAGGACTGGCTCATTCTGGTGAAAATCTGTGCACCTCACAGACCAAGCGCCAGCCCACAGCAAGTTGAGCAGTGGATTGGTGGCACTGAAAAATGACCATACTGTCTTCAATCCATCTCCAACACTGCTTCCCTCTCTCTGTATTCCTTCTCAACCTTTCCACATTTTTCTCATACTTCTCTGCCTCCGCCTATCCTGTACCTGCCTGGCAGCAATGGGGCAACACCTGGGAGTGGAGATGGTAGTGTGGGAATTTTGGGGGATAAACATTGGGAGGACCTCAAGAGCTGAAGCTGGGTGGTTGCAAATGCATGGCCACAGAAGCAGCCTGGCCTTGAAAGATCACTGGAAATGTGATTGCTAATGTTGATGTTAAACAAGCCCAAACACAGGAAGCTAAGTATGTGCATGGAGGGGCTTGTGACTACACCACTTTGATTGATTTATTTTTTTATTCTGTTGGGTAAGGAGATTCAAATGTTATTCGTGACGCCGGTGCCATTTTTGCACCCCTTTGATGATGCCAATCTGCTGGAGAGGAGCGTTGTTTTTAGTGACCTTCCATGGTGTGCTGCGTGGCGTTGTTGGGGTGTGGTTGCAGTCAGCTGGACCTGCATCGTTCTGTAGCATGTGCAAGTATCCTCTTTGCTGGGGAAGCCCCAAGCCATCTGGAGCATGGCTGCATTGGTGCAGAGCATCATTCAGAGCTGTTGCATCAGAGCATCTTGTGCTGCTTGTTGCCTGAAATTAATTTTCAGTATTTGCATAGTGTGGGGCCACACAAATATAGAAGGAACGTAAGGTTTGGACAATATTCATGGTTTTGCATCCATCTCTTCGCATCCACAGTTTCTATATATGTGGGTGGTTAATCCTGTGTATCTGCAATTGCAGATTGAGACGCTGAAAAACTGTTGTTGGTTTGACATCAAAACGTTCCTTCATTAAAGTCAAGCATGTCTGACTTTCCCTTGGCAAGTGAGGACGCTGTACTTCTGTGATAGGCTATGGTTAGTAAGTATGTTTTGGTGAGTTTGGTGACCACCAAACCATCCATGGAAGAACAACTGCAGACAGGGGAAGAATTAGTAATGTAGGGCTTTGGAGAGAGAATTTCAGTCCTTCCCTGCTGCAGAACACTTTGACCTATGTAGAAATTAACTTGGTTTAGGCCACCCAACAGTCACCTGATAGACCACAGCTTCTGAGAATTACCAGTCTGACAGTGCTTGACTTGCCCACTAGGAATTTAACACCTCATAAGTCCTGGGCTGGTACCGTGTGCTTGGCTAAGAGTTTGGAGGAGAAAAAATGCATTTGTATGGCTGGCAATAAGGATTGAAACTTTGTCTTTACTGCAGAAATGTTTGTTCGGATAAGGATGGCAGCTGTAGGACCATTCCTGTTTCCTCCATGCTGGTGTGCCCGGGTACCTCCAGCACCCACATCAGGACCTTGCTCTGGGTATGTGCTTGAGCTGGTGTCCAAGGGAAATGGTTAGATTTCGGAGCTTATGCCAGAACTGTTTAGAGATGGAAGAAGAAGAGGGAAAGAGAGAGAGAGGAGATAATTATACCAAGGATATATAATGACTCTTTGGCTCTCCATCTCTTACATCACACAGGGTCCTGAAAATGCTGGGGTCAGGCCTGGGAAATGTGCTGCAAGACAAACACTTCCAGCTGCTCCTCTGAAAGCAAATCACAGCAAGTACCTTCCAGGCAGGAATGTGTGGGCTTACTTGTTTAGGAGAAGAAAAAAACCTCACCACTTCAAGCTTTCAGCATCCACCTTCATAATTAAAAACTCTAATCACAAGCAGAGCGCAATACGTGACTGTCTTCTGGGAGCTGTTTCTTAAGGTGGTTTTCCATTTTTGCATTACTTAGCCCCTGCCTCAGTGCCAGGGTTTACTTAACCTTAAGATTGTGAACAGGCTTATTGAATTTGGCCAAGACTTGACTAATCTGTAATGAGCTCCAGGTTGCCTGGAACTTGGCAGCGCTGTTGTCCTCTGTGCCGTTGCATAATGGCCTGACCCCATGTAACCATGGCTTCACCTCACGCCCTTTCTCCAACCTTTATGAGTCCTTCACCAAAACCCTGGTCTTCATGGAAAGGCTGCTCTGATAAGGTGGGTTCTGAGTGCCAAAACCACCTCAGCTACTTTCATACTCTTCCATGGGGTGAGAGGTGGGAGAAAGTGGCAAGAAAAGCTCAAATGTGGAAGCCAGCTGAGGCAGAGGGGGGATCCAGTGATGGCAAGCAGAAAAAGGCTGATACCCCCTCCCAGGCATCTGTGGTGGCCATGGGGACATGAGAATCCTGGCCATCTTATTCCTCCTCCTCCATCTGCATCAAGCTGCTGTGCAGCCCCCTGTGCTCCCCCTGCACTTGTGAATAAGGATGCTCATCCTGGAAACTTTTCTCTTTGAAACTTGCTAGATGTTTTTTATTGTTTTTACATCATTTTAGTAAGGGCAACTGGGAGGACTTTATTTGTCAAAACTCGCGGGAATAATTCAGCTGTTGCTCTAAGTAAATTTTTCCTCCATTGTTTATTTACTTCAGCTCAACCACTTGAGAAATCCATTATTTGCCTGTTTCTTTAGTACCTAATGAAAATAAATTGTTACTGCTTTTTATTGTGCATTTTCTATAAGGCTGACATGGCACAGAGAAGGAACCAGATTCTATTTCTTCTAGCATGATGCTGGTAAGATTGTTTATAGCGCTTCAGCTCCAGCCCTCTGCAATCCAGAGGATGGTAGGATCGTTAAAAGCAGGATTTAGAGGCTGTGGGGTTGCGTAAATTCATTGAGAGGAAAATTTGTCAGACAAGCATTTGTCATGAGTGAGGAGCGAGTAATCTGGCTTGGATCTCATGTACCTAGCAGTCAGCGGGAGGAAAAGATCCTCTTACAAGAGAAAACTTAATAAAATGATCTTGCCTTGTTTGGAGATCAGAGAGCCAAATATAGACCCTATCGTGTTTCCTTCCCTCCTCCTTCCGAAGCTCGTCCTTTTGAAGTGCACTTTCAATGGGATGCAGATAATTGACTCTGTGAACAACCGACTGAGAGCTCTGTTGGCTTAACCGATTGGTCTCAGTTGCTGATTCCTGTTTTGTTTTGGATGATTTTCAACCCAATTTCCCCGTCAGCTACAATTAGTCCTATTAATATGAGAGCTGAAAGGTCACAGATGACTTGCTCTGGTTGCAGCCATGCGAGCAGCCAGGAGATACCCACAGCAAGTTGTTCTCAGCCCTGCGGTTGCGTGCCGACTGCTTGCTTAAAGTGATGGTGATTGCAAATACTGGTGTAAAAGCAGTCATAAGGGGCGTGAGATTTGCTTCATGGGAGGATGGAGAAATGAGGTTGCAATAGCAAGGAACATTTGGATAAAGTTTTTGTTAATAAGACGAAAAGGCTCCTGGTTCTATACAAAGGGGAAATGCGAAATGGCTGGGCTTCCTCTTGCCCGCCAGAGCCACGAGGAAAGGAAGCAGAGGTGGGATAGTCTCATAAATGCATCCTGTGGCTCTTTCAACAAATCCATGGCTGTCATTTTCTGTGATTCCTTTGACATCTGCCATAGTTTCGGGCTTTGACTCTTCCACCCAGGATTTATACTTAGGAGCCTGTCTGAGAGGGTCAGATGTCCAGATGACCTCGTGCAAGTTGTGAAGTAGTGTGAAAAGGACAATTCATAGTTTGATGAAGACAAACATAAAGTTTTGCAGCCTGACAGAAACCACTGACTGTGTCAGGGCAGGATGTGGACTGATTTCAGTAGGTGATTAATGCTATTAAAAATTTCAGACTTGTGGATCAGACAAGAAATAGCATCATGAGCTTCAAAGAGAGTGATTTTGATTAGACAGTGAGGGATACATAAATGATAAATACAAGAAAATATAAGAGTAAACCATAAACAGAGGCTAAAGTCTGTTTCATGGGAGATTTTTAAGAATCATTGGGGCAAACTTTTGTCAATAGTGACATAGATATATTTGGTGATGCTGCTGTGATGCACGCGTTGGAGAAGGTCTGTGGAGTGAGATGTTTTACTAGTGAAACATTAGCATTTCCATGAGGAGCATAAACTTTGTAAAAATCCCTTGAACAGGGACTGAAATTTTCCTTGGGAGAGGAGAGATTTGCAGTCTATCCATATGCCATGCCATTGGGCGTGAGCTCTGGTTGAAGGAGCTTGGGTCTGGTCTTATGGGAATGTGCAGCCTACACAGATTCCCCTTTTATTTCTCCAGAGGCTGCACTTTCTGTAGACATCTGCGGGGTCCAGAGGTGAGTGAGCTCCACTGAGCTTATTCCCTTTAAATCTCATCTAGGACTTGTTCCTAGTGAAGACAGCTGGTGGTTCTAAAACGCCTAGCTGCAGGAGACATTTTCTATCGGTCTGTTTCTGTCTGGGTTTGGGGAACACAATAAATACAGATGCAGTAGGAAACTTTTGATTATCTATAGGATTTTTCTGTGATAACTTCAAAGCTCTGTGGTTAGTTATATTCTGAGACTTTAAATGGATATGTCTTGTGTTCCGAGCTCTGATTTAATTTTCCGGTTTAATCTATTGTCCAAACATAATTAATGTTGTCTTTGAGGCATGGGACAGCTTTGATGGAGTATTTTTTTTTTAATTTCTGGCCATCACCCTGTGCAGCCATAAACAACATCCTGCCTGCTAATGAGAAAATTCAAGTTATTGCAGTCACATGTCTTGTGGAAATAGATTGTAGTAGAAGGAGGGAAAAAGTAACTGACTTTGCTTGCTTCTCAGCCCAGCTGGCACAAGCATGGAGGAGAAGTTTCCACAGATTAAGATACTCTATTAAAAAGCAGTCTTGCCTGTTGAAAATGAAATTATTCATTTCATAGACTTATCGTTAATTCCTTAACTTGCTTTTCATAAGTTATCTTTTCTGCCTGTAAGCATCCAAAACCTTTCCTAAGAAGTGTTTTACCAGCACGTCAGCTGTTGGGCTCAACTATTTCTAACAAATCAAGATTTAGTGGAAGAATTTGACCTACCCTTCTAGCCTGTAGTGATGGAGCAGGTTCCTTCATAACAACCCGGTAAACCAATTGCACGATGTTGATATCTTGCCCATTGCTTTCTCCTCTCCTGCATCTTCTGTAAAATTTCTTGTTTGGAAAGTAAGACTTGTATGTGTGACCTTGGAAAAACTTGACAGAAGTTGGTGTGGGGAGTGAGGCCCAGACCAGGGTCTTGTTATTTGCTCCTTGTTGGGCAAGTGATAAACATCTGCAGAAGATTTCAGAGAGTGGCAGCTGGTCGTGGTGTGCAGTATGATGTGTAACCCTAGTTTAGAGAAAACACAGGGACAGAAGGGCAGTGTTGTCAGGAGAGAAAGTGCATAACGCAGCATCAGAGAACAGTGGGCAGTTTTAGAGCTCCTTTATTCTCCTTCTCTGGCCTTGTTGGCTCTGGGCTCATTGGCAGCTGGGTGTGTTGGTTGCAGCCTCATAGCATGGGCACATCTCAAGTCTTCTCTGTGCAGAAGCTTGACTGGCAGAAACACAGAATTGGGATATGGTGTGAGGGCTTGCTCAGGGATACGGTTGTCTTATAGCAGCATATTTTTGCTGTAATTAGGAAGAGGATTAAAGTGGCTTGGTTAAATAAATACAAATATTAGCTGATCCTTGCAGCCAGTTTTCCTCTATGTATAGTTTTACAGAAAGATGTCCTGCTTGCTTGCAGACAGGACTCAGTGTAATCTATGTTCTGGCTTGGCAAGAGCCTCGCAGCCCAGTGGTGCTGCTTAACACGCTGCCTACACCACTGCACCCACTGCCAGCTACGCATTTTCCTGGCATTGGCACCCTTGTAACTGCACTGGTCTCCTCCCTGCCTTCTCCCCCCACCAGAAAGTTCACATTCATCCTTTCAAACTATCCCTGGAAACATCTACTGCTGCCGCACATATTTAGAGGAGACGTGGTCACCAAGAGCAGGCTGGAAGGTCTCCTGCAGTTCCTGTGGTTTCTGATGTTCCCCTCTCACCTTCTGTGTCTTCGCAGAGCACGGCTTCGTTGGCTATTCTGAAGAGCTTATGTTCAACAACACGCTGCCAGACTACAGCCAGGGGGAGTCCTTCTTCACTGTTTTTGGAGTGTTTTTCCCAGCTGCCACAGGTACTGTAAGTTTTATCCTCCTCTCTTTCCCCCGCAGTTACATTTCAGAGATGAGCAGGGGGAGTTCCTTGTGGTGGCTTGACAGGGTGAGCAGGACCATACTTGGCTGTAGCAGACTCATGTGGTTGATTCAAAATGTTCAGGCATTCCTTCAACACCTAAAATTTTGCACAGTCCTGTCCTGTTCACTTGATGTGGCCTTCTGTCTCTCTGTGGTCAGAAACTGCTGGTCAGCTCTATGGCGTGGTGGTGTAAATCCCTCCCTGCAAAGGGCAAGGCTCAGACACCAATCTTGGCTGATGCTCTCAGGCCTCAAGATGTCAAGCCTTTTTAAAAGGGCTGATGGTGATTTATCTTAATAGATAAGCCTTATGACTTGACTGCGCTGGGAGGGTGGGAAGAGCACAGGAGGGCTTTCTCTCCAGCCTTACTGTAGATGGGTAGCCAAACCAGTATGATGCTGACCCACCACTCTCTGCATGGCGTCACAGATACATCATTGCATGTCAGCAGAGCTCACACTTATGAGCTTAACGGGATGCTTTCATATTATTCATTCTCTTAAATTGCCAGGAAGATCCATGTCCCCTTTCCAAAGCTGGCAATACCCAGCAGGAAAGAAATAACTATCAACTGGTGTTACAATACCTTTTGTTGATGCTGGGGTTTTTTTAAGCTATAAAAAGTAACGATTATAAGCAGTTTCCATAGCAATGAATCCTTGGATTACAAATGAATTTTCAGTGGATTAGCTCTAAGCAACTCACTGGAAGTTGTTCACAGAATTGCTGTGGTATGGGAAGACAAATGAAAGGGTTTTATGGAACAGATGGACTGGAAGACTAGCAGAAGGTGTTACTTTGTCACCTAGTGCAGGACTTTTAAATTTTCCTTTAAGATTCTTTCTCTCAGTTTATCACACTGACTGTTGCCTCCATATAGACTTCCTCCTGGAAAACTTAACTGCATGAACTATCAACACCATGGAGAAGTTGGCTTCTGCCCTTTTTTTTTGCCTTTCTGCCTGCGCCAAGCAAGTCCCCCAGCCTAAGAAAGAGACCTTCCCCATGAGCCCTGGCTCTTATGCAGGAAAGCAGTTTTTTCCAGCTCCATAATGGTAGAAGAAGAAGAGTTATGACAAAGCTGTGCAGAAAATTACTGTGATTAGCCATATTAAATGGTTCTTCATCACTGCTAATGTTTGGCTGCTAGGAAGAGGGCCAAAGCTAATAGATCTAATTTATTTAAAGCCCTGGCAGCCTGTTGCTTTGTTAGTTAGCAGTAGTAATACAGTAGTAATGTTAAACATTCTCTCAATATATGGTTTGGGCTGATGTATAATTACTTTTGTTACTGTGTAGCTTTTTCATATGTCTTTTTAATTGCTTGGTTATTTACAGGATTTAAATTATTCCTTTGGAGTAGAGGTGCCAGTGTTACCACCTAACACCACTTTTCCTCCTGTCATTTGTAGCACTGTGGATTTCAGAGCCTTGTAAAATGTTGGGCTCTGTTCAGTGCTCAGCATGGAAGAACTTGTGATCTGATTAAGAAATTTTTAAGAAGGTGGGGAGTCAATACCTCTCTGCTACAGATCACAAACGGGGAGCCCAATGCAACTTCAGAAGTGCTGGGGTTAAAGCTCGCATCTCCTAGGCTGGAGCAATGAGAGTGGGCTGTGGTTCCCCCACGTCCTGCCTGATCCACTGCGGCGTGGCTCACCTTTCCCCCCCATGATGAGGGTGCAATGCCAGGGCTGCAGAAAGGACCCGGGGTTTCTTGGGGTCCCATGTGCTGCAGCAGAGCTGCTTGCCACCACATTGCGGGTGCTGCCTGGACACAGCCCGAGCCCGCCAGCAGAACAGGTGGTCCGAAAGATTGGAGATGACATTTCAGGGACTGGGTTGGCAGCAGCATGAATCACAGGCTGGAGAGATGTGATAGGATTGCCAGCACCTCTGATGCAGGGCAGGCAGCCTGATGCAAATTGCAAGGGAGTGTCAGTGTCAGTACTCAGCACCTCTGTGTGAAAAGGAGCGGCAGGGATGTCCAAACGTCACTCCCAGACTGTGACCTCCAGCCTGCCCAGCATCATCCCCAAGTGATCCGGCCAAAGCAAGGGAAGCAAAATCCTTTGTGTTAAGATGCATCCAAAATTCGGGGAGAGTTTCAATGAAACAATATGTTGTTTAGTTTTAAGGGGTTACTTAGAGCCAGTTTGAAGCATTTCTGTAACCCACAGCAATGTTCTGTTTATCTTTTATTATTAAGCCTTGTATTTACTCTTTTTAATTTTTAGCATATGCTGGTTTACAATCTAAGATACTGTTTTGATAACACTGTTTTAAAAAAAAATGTTTAGGAAATTGTGAAACAAGACATTTGGGTCTTTCTGAGATGAAGTGTACCCCTTTGAAGTGAAACTATTTTGATATCTTCAGAATACGGTCTTTATTCACCCTCTAAACCGGTTATCCGAATTCAGCTGGTTTAAGTCAGTCTCTGGGCTGTACAGAAAGGGGGTTTTAAGTTGTCCATTTCTACCAGAAATAGCAGTGAAACTTGAACTGTAGAAATGCAGACTGGTAAGCAAAGAGGGGCAGCTGCTTCAGGAAGGGGGAGCATGGACCTGCGAGGGGACTCCTGCTGGGACTGAATGGGCAGGAGGAGCTGCTGCCTTGGCCAGGGCATTGTGGCCAAGGATGGTTGTCCCAGCCTTTTGTAGACATATAGCAACACCTGCCTTCTACAAGCATCCTCCTTTGATAATTTTGCTGCAAGTCTGGTTGATTTCTCTGTTCCGCTGTATTTTATTGGTATGGCACCAGCAACATGAGAGAAGTTATCCCAGTTTTACAGTTGAGCAGTGTTAAGCAGAGGCTGGTCCATTTGCTTCCTGGGTAATAGCTCTTAAAACCATTTCAGCTGGATATGCGGTGCAGCTGGCCTTATTCCCCCAAGTTTGTCATTTAATAATAGTGAAGTAGCTGAGTGATCCAAAACATACATCTAGAGCTGGCCTGAATGGAAGTGCAAGGGCATGGAAGACTCAGATTTGCTGACTTTGATCAAAAAGACTTAACATACTCACTATGGCAGATGTGAGCATAGTCCTACAAAGACTCAGTACATTAACCAAATATTTTTTCTGATTGTTTGTAAACAACCTCTTTATGCACGTGTTTTGCTGGCATGTTGTGATACGCAAACACTCAGATACCCATCTAACCAGGGCTTTGCACAGGATAGAAGGCTTGGGAGTCTTAGGAGCCCTAAGACTGCACACTGACAGTAGCAGCAACCATGCAACTATCAGTGCAGCTTTAAAATGAAGTTAAATGTAATTTCTGTTGCGCAGAGAGTGTTTTCCTTTTTCTACTAAATCCCTAAGGTTTTCTGTCTAATGAAAGAAGCGTGTTGTCATGTGATACAAGAAAGTAAGACGACATTTCAAGTGGTGTTAGCGGAAAATATCATCGTGCTGAAAGCAGTTCTGAAATAAACCATATTTGGCACTTGCAGAATGACAGCAAATAGATTTAGAAGTTTTGGGCTAAGTTATCAGATGATGTAAACTGGCACAACTCCATTGAAGTCAATGGAGAGGTGCCAGCTTACATCAGTGGAGAGTCTGGCCCTTTAAAAAAATTAGCTACAGTTCTTATCTAAGATTTTCCATTCTTCATCTCTTGGGTGAAGAAAAAAAAAACCTTTTATATTTTATAGTAAATTTGTTGGGAAATGCAGTGGATGTTTATAACTGTACTTATGACTGTTTGCAAACTATATCTGGTAGAGTTAGAAGCTGGTACTGGTGGAGCTGATGCTTATGTCTAAGGTATACAGTGTAGGTGGTCCCCTCGAGCACGTATTCAGTGCCTGGATGATGCCCAGGACAGGATTACGCTGGGAATAGCAGCAACGTACAGACTGTCTCAGCCATAATTTCCTGGCTGAGTTGACTGTGTTTTCATGCTTCCTTGTCCAGAAGCTTTGTCATTATCTGCTGCTCTCTGAGATAATAGGCAGTGTGGAAAATCCAGCCTGCTATCTCACTGAAACAGAGAGGTGGATAATTTTCTCCATGGACAATCTGCAGATATGATTGCTTGAGTTCAGAAGGGATTGACCATTTCCCTAGGGACAGGTCTGTGTCTGTAGGAAGAAACGTCCCACTTCTGTACGTTGCTGAATTTTACATGCAAGTGTAGGGGTTTTCTTCTCTTGAGTAGCTAAGAGTCTCTGGAAAGGCTGTTTGTGGCTACTCATAAGTCAGACCAGTTCTCTGGTAGGGGATAACCAAAGCTATGGATGGTGGAGACTGTGTATTTTTTTTTTTAAATTAATCAGGTTGTTCTTTCATTGAAAAGCAGGTTGATAAGTCTGCTGCCTGAAACAGACCTCTTAGTACTGCTCTTTGGCAGCTGTCTTCCTGTCTGGAAAATTGCCTTTTGGGTGGTGGTAGAGAGGTGGCTTTAGCATTGTATATATTTCTGTACTACCAGATTGCCCATCCTTCTGTACTAATCAGGTCTGAGGCATTAGTTGAGAGTGGAGGAGGTGGCTTTGGCCTCAGTGGCTGAGAATGTGGATATTCAACCAACATGGGTGTTGGTTCCTTCTGTGGTGGCCTTTGTCTTGGCCTTTGGCAGTGGAAGCAATGAGACTCTGGTGACTTCCTGGGGGTCCTGACAGGAGCTGGTGGTGTGCACTGACCTGAGTCTGTCCGCTGGTGCTGCCAGGAGGTCAGTCATCGATCTCAAGATCCCATTTATGTGGGTTCTGGCAGGTCATCTCCTGCCTGCTCCAGAATATGTGTGGGTCTGAAAGGGAGGCAATGAGGCAGCCTGGGCTGTGCAGCCATTGCTGCGCAGATGACTCATGCTTTTTTTTTTATACTCAGTCCAGAAAACACCATTTTGGTGTTTCCCCAGTGCTTTGCTGAGGTAGGAGTTTGGATGAGGAAGAGGTGAATCAAGCTCAAGCTGGGAGATTTAGGGGTGGTACCAGATGTTTGGGAGACTTGAACAAGAGGTACATGAGATTAACAGCTGTCCTTCTGACAATAATTTGCTCCCTTTAGAAGAAAAATTCAGGCTATTCTCAGCTTTCTGCTTTGCCTCTGAATTGCAAAGTCGCTGAAGAATGCTTCATAGCAGGTTCATGTTTGCAACCATTTCCACGGACATCTGCCTTCCTAACTTTTCTCACCTCCAGCTGAGCTGGTTGTGTAGCTCTTTAACAGAAGCAGTGCTTAAACAGTGCTTGGAAGCTTGATCTGGGGAAAGGCACACCAGCTGATGGGCTTTTAGCAGTACTGTTCAGCAGTACATCCATGGAATAGTTTTCCAGGAGAAAATTAAGAACTCATTTTGATTTGTAATGTTTTCGGTATGGCGTCAAGGATTCAAATCTGGTCTGAATGTGCAAGACAGTGCTTCCAGGAGCTGAGCAATGCCAGAAGCTCATGGAGACTGTTTGGGCTCTGGCTCTGTGGTGGAGAGGAAGACAGAAAAAAAAGGCTGTGGGGTGGAATTGATCAAGGATGGTGGGGGTGGGGAGATGGTCAAGAGGGGAAAAAAGATGAACAAGGGAAAAATATTAATAATAAATAAATAAATCCCTGGATGCTTAGCTGATATGTTTGGCAACATATGAGTGCCTTGTGCTCATTAACATGCTGTCATCACAGCAGCACAGCGAGGAGGGGAAATGTTATGATTGCCATCTAGCAGACTGGGAGATGGAGCTATGAAGATGTCCAGAAAAGCCTGGAATAGAGCAGGGAGATGGGCCTCTATTACCTGATTAGCACCCCAACTGTTGCTTCCTGTTGGTAGTCTATTGCTGGCCATGCAAGGTCTGTAGGGAAGACACCCATCCAGCTGAGCTGAGTTTGTTCTCTTTACTCTGGAATTTGTCTCATGGCTTCTGGGTACTTTTTGTCTTGGGAAAAGATCCTCTGAAGCAGCAGTCAGTGTTTATGCTTTAAAATGCAATGGGTTGTTGCTGATTTAGAGCTGTAGCCACTCAGATTTGCAGCCTCAGAGGCTGACTTCTTCATTCTTGTGCCCCCTGAAAATGAAGAATGACTGCTGGACTTGGCAGCTGGGTGGCAGAGTGATGCATGGTCGGCCCCCTGCTGCTGGCCCTGGCAGATGCTGTGAGCACCGTGGCACTGGTGTCCTCCTCCTCATTGTTTTTCTATGGTGATCTCACCCCAGCTCCCAGGGACTGTCCCATGAGCACTGCTGGCTGACACCTGGCCCGTGTGTCCTTGTGAAGACATTAGTCTGACATTTGAGGGATGGGACAGTGATGGGCAGAAGTTGGTGGTTCAAAGAGGCATTTTTGTCCTGCTTTCAAATTGTCCAAATTCTCATCAGGATTCTAAATCACAGGGGAGTGGGGTTTGATTTTTTATTTTAATGTATTTATAGCATTATAGCAGATACCTGAAGTGAAGGAAAAAAATTTGGACAATTTGGCAAAAAAAGTTGTGTTTTCTTGCTAAGTCTGTTATGGATCCTTCTTCAACTGTGGGCAAAGTCTCATAACCCATTTATACCTTAGTTTCTTAGCCTCAACACGGAGATCCTTTGCTCCATCCTGTTTCCTTTTCTTCTGTCTTTAGATGGTAAATTTTTAGGCTAAGGGCTGTCCCTGTTTGTACAATACCCTGTACTGTGGCCTAAAATAACAGTTCGTTACTTTATTCTTAGTCCTACCACATGTTTTCTGCATGACGCTGGGACAATCACTTGACCTCTCAGCGCTTCTATTTTCCTATCTGCAAAGTAGAGATAATGCCTACTTCCAGCACAGATCCCTTGGCTGGAAGGTGCCACCTACGTGCCGAGCACTCTGCTAAATGCGCGTGAGATCGTCATTAAACACGGACAGGACAGGCCGTTTTGTAACGGTGGTTGTGCCCTGTGAATGCAGGAACCTGTAATGGATCTGGGCTGGGGGGGCTGTACCACCTGCTGAATGAGCTACTCTGATGAACAGTAGCATTTTTCTTTTCAACAATTGGACAGCACTGGTTTCTGTGAGGTTTGCACTAAGATAAGATGGGGTTTGTTCAGATTTCAGCTTTTTTTCTTCTCTCCCCCCCCAGCATTGTTCAGACTGGACAATGAGTTCTTTGTAGGCACGTTAGTGGTGGCTCGCGTCTATTAAAGACATGAACAATTTCTTACCAAGCAACTGATGGGAGACAGTGTTCCTCTGTGTGTGTTAATTGCAATGAAGTCATATAGTTACTGTTCTGAAACAATCGATTAACTGATTGATTAAATTATATTACATATATTATAATATGTATTATGTACGCTATAAGGTAGATTAACTTTAAATTGCATTTATGTCTACATAATCCAGGTGTGATGGCTGGGTTCAATATGAGTGGAGATCTCCAGAAGCCTGCTGCCAACATCCCTCTGGGGTCTCTGGCTGCTATTGGCACTTCGTAAGTCATGGGTTGGGGAAAATTTACTCTTTGGAGAGTGGCCTGGATGTGACCGATCCATTTTATATTCCCATCAACCTTTTATTACTCAGCCATCTGGAAAATTAAAGTCTGGCTCTCATTCAAATCATCGTCCATTACCACCACCTACCCTGGGTGGATTAGAGAAGAGGCTCATTAACGCAGATATCATCAGTCCCTCCTCCGCTGGTTGGGATGTGTGTTGGTGTGAGAGTGGTTGTGTTGGTGTGAGAGTGGTTGTGCTGCTGCAGCCTGGCTGTCCCAGGGTGGAATGCAAAGTTCTCAAAGGCTTTGGGTGTATGGTTTTGTCACTTCTCGCTATTGATTTTGAAGTGCTTTTTTCTTCCATAAATAAAAAATATAACAAATATATTAAAATATACATAAAAAGATATTATTTTTATTATTGGGAAAATGGGGCTAAGACGGGTGAGATGACCTACTTACCTGCAAGGAGCAGGAGCCATACATCCCTAAAAAGTGGTCTCCCCCACAAAATGCTGCTTTCCAAGAATAAAATGCTGTTACATATTAAATTAAAAAAAAACCCCTCAGTAGGATTTCCTGCCTGTTTTCATTCCCAACTAAATTGTTTTTGAAATTGTTATGCTTAATTGTGTACCAAAGTTCAGACAGGATGGAAGAACTTTCTGAATTTAGAGGGACTCCTACTGAAATCGGTGCTTGTTTTAACTGAGGGGATTCCATAGGACACAGAAATATCACAAATGGACTGTGGTCATTTACATCTCTGCTGGCTGGACTCTACAGACAACCTAGTTTATCCCTCCTCCTGACTACTGAAAATGCCAGAGATACCAAAGGAGGATGATGACTGAGATTTTAGGGCAGGCTGGCTGCAGTGTTTAATGTTATTGCCAGACAAGGGGACCTGTGTACATGCAGAATCCTAGAACAGTTTGAGTTGAAGGGCATCTCTAAAGGTCTTCTAGTACAAACTGCCTGCAATGAGCAGACACATCTTCAACTCAATCAGGTTGTTCAGAGCCCTGTCCAGCCTGATCTTGAGTGTTTCCAGAGACGGGGCTTCTACCACTTCTCTGGGTAACCTGTGCCAGTGTTTCACAACCCTCATTGTAAAAAATTTCCTTCTTCTATCTAGTCTAAATCTACTCTTTTTCTAGTTTAAAACCATTGCCCTTTGTTCTGTTGCTACAGGCCATGCTAAAATGTCTGTCACAGGGCAGGGTAATTCCCCACACACACACACATCAAGTGTGCAGGTACCTTCCCCACAGGGGTACGGTACGGGCACAATGCAGCTGTCCCTGGTCCATTGTAGTAGGTGTGTAATGTGAATCCATGTTAAATTTAGCCCTGAGGCTGAATAGTGGAGGAAGAGCCCATGCAGAGTGATTGAAGACCCATCTTGTGTGTACTTGACCTTCTCCTGGCTCTGCTAATGAGCAGAATACTCAACGATCTTCTCTTGCTGGAAGAAAATAGTTTATTTTTATTGTTTGCAGGTGGTTTCTGTACATGGTCTTTGTTTTCTTGCTGGGAGCCGTTTGCACCCGTCAGTCACTCCGTTATGACTTCATGATAGCAGAGAAGGTAACTTATTTTAATAACCCAGTGTGGTTTTATATAGTGGTGCGTTTGGGTTGCCATCTGCCTTACTAAGTGCTTGAATTTTCCAAAAGGAATTTGAGTACCCATCCCTCATTGAAATTCAGGGGGATTTCCCCATTGCAAATCCCAGTGTACCATTGATTTCAATAGCTTTGCATTCACCAGCATATCCAGTAATGCCAAATCTTGGTATAATCACCCGGCAATAGCTTTAAGAGCTAAAATATGCTAATGTGGTCTAATGATAAATGCTGTATTTTATTCAGTGTATCCTTTCGTGTTGGTGAAAGCTTAGACCAAATTGAAATCTCTAAAGAACCCCACTGCTTATCTTTACTAAGTCAAGCGAAGCTTACATTTCCATATCTAGTGAGCTATAATTGCAGGGCAAGCAATAGGATTATTAATCTCAAGACATTCCACATGGGTGTGTATATACATGAGGGATGTTTGTAGTGCTACAGCCAATGAACCTTATCATTACAAGCTTTCAAAAAGAGAGCAAAAGATTTTGGTGTGTGCCATTGTCTTACTTTAAATAGGCTGTGGAAGGGCCAATTCTTTGTTACTCAACGTTATCCAAAATCATGGGTTCACCTCATTTGACACTATTTCTTGTGATTAATTTAAAATTGAGGTGTTTTCCATTTAATTTATGTGTAACATGGTTAAACCTAAAATATAAATTTGAAACTTTGGCTTTGTTTTCTCTCTAAGTAATTGTAGCTCTAGACTTCCTCCAGCCCCCAAAATAAACTCCAGATTATTGGTGGGGCTCCTGCCACTGGCTGCTAAGCTGAAAAATCATCTGTTTCAGTAGAAAAAAGGAAGGCTCATAACTTCTTTAAGACAACATCTTTGTATGCCAGTGTGACAAACTTAGTGGGCAAAAAAGACAGTAATTGAAAGAATCAACTTTAAAGAAATCAGGTGAAGAGAAAGAGTTTGCTAAAGCTGTGTTTTAACTTCAAAACCCTCTAGGGGAGGGAAATGAAAAATCTCCCATAATCGTTGTGAAGTTTATTTAATAATGTTAAATATGAAAAAAAACCAACCCAAACCCAAATAGAAAAGCAAATTCAGTTTTCTTTTCCCTAGTATGGAACAAAACAGTGGTTCAATCCCAATGTTCGTATTGCTTCTTTGAGTTATTTACAAGGTGCTTCAAATTTTAATGACTTTGAGACAGGGAGGAGGAGAGAACATTACACATCCAACATGCAAATTCTCTGTCACTCACAGGTGAGCAAGTGCTTGGCTGCTCTTCCCCCTTACAATACTTGTTTTGCTTTTTAAACATAAAAATGAGATTCAGTAATTTCGCTTCTAATGAGCTCCAAGTGCCAATTTCTTACAAAGTATTCGCACTCTTCGTGCTCAACACTCCCAGCAAACCCTTTCATCAGCCTCAGTGAAAAGGGCTCTTCCTCTCTAACCCTGATTTGAATGTCAAGTAGCACATTTAAATGCAAGCATTTTTGGCAGTTAAAATAATATATGATGTCTGGCACAAGCGATTGTTTCTTCCAAGTATTTCTCAGAGCAGGGCAGGAGTAGAGGAGAGCAAAGGGAAGATTCCCCATTGAGTTGCACTCTGTTGCTCTAATGGAAGCTGATATCTGCTCATCTTTGCCTCAAGTTTCTTCTGTCCCACAAGATAAAATTCACAAGGCCAAGAGGATTTTCTTAGGAGAAGAAATGTCATGGTAGAAAGTTTGTATTGTTCTGGAGTACGACATTAATTTTATAAGCCTTCCCCAAAAAGCAAGAATTCTATGGCTTTTAACCCCATCTCCTCTTTGCTGCATGCGGATTTCATAGATGAAGGAACAGCAGATGTAGCTTGAGTCATCTTTAGCAATGAAGATTTTTATAATTCCTTCTACTAAATCGTGTACTTGGACAGGGAGGGAAGCTGGGAGAACCTGTGTTCATTGAGCCCTTATTTTTGACAAGAGGAAGGGTAGGAGCGCAGGACACGTTGAATGCAGGGCACCTGCATTCAGTGACATCCTCTGCCAGGGATGTCTGTCTGCACCTCCAGCAGCTCGCCTGAGAGGAGTGTGGGCAGGAGGGATCTGAACCAAAATCTGGGGGGTTTCTCTCTGCCCAGCCTTTGTGCTGGAGTTACCCCCACGCCTGATCTTCCACTGTGGCTGGCTGCTGGTGGTCAGTCTCATGTGGTCTTGCAGGATGGCTCAGGTGACCCTAGACCTTAGTCTTCTTGGCTGTGTCTGCCCTTGCCGCCCTTACACTGTGGTTCCAGGAGCATCCACATTTCAAAGTTTTCTTGCACAAGTTTTTATACTGTGGGATTTTGTGCGTTTGGGTGGCGGTTTTTTAGAGATACTGCCTGTGCTTGCAGCTCTTGACAGTGGGAACCTGTGCAAGGGGACCTAAATCCTTGCTTCTGTGTGATAGACCGTGAGCTGCTCTCCTTTTCCCTCCATTTCTGCAGGAGATGCTCCCAGTTTGAATACCTGTTCACTGGAAACCAACAATAAAGCCAGCCTTGTTAGTACTGTGGCTTTAAAGAATTTTAAGTTTTATGTTGGCCAAAGGAAATTCTTTTCTCATCGAAGACAGGAAAATAAGGTCATTGTATTATATCCTTTGGAGCGTATTTTTTGAGATGTCATTTGTTTAAGCGGCAATTTTGATTTGGTCCTACTGTGGATTTTCTTTCAGGATTGGTTTTCTCCTCTGAAACACAGGGGTTTGTCTTCCTGTTTTGGATGGTTGGAAACCTGGGCAGCTTTTCCTGTCTGATGTGCTCTGTATATAAGTAATCTCTCCTGAAATAAACTCACTTCCAGTTACTTAAGGAGAATCAAATAGCTGCTGCTTTGATGCAATTGCTCCAAATGACAAAGAATTTCTTGGATATGAGCTTTTCAAATAGCTCTGTCAGTACAGGATGTTCAGTATTAAATTATTTTTATGGGATAATTTTCCTGTATTAATTGCTTGCACTTTATACCACAGAACAACTAAATTGCTGCCTTGCCAGACCTTTTCTCTGTTCTTTTAGCAGTGTTACAATATATATGTGATGTCTAAAAATACTTATATTTAAGACTGCTTGGGGGACTTTAAAGAACAGTATAATCAACTTTGCATTCTCTCTGCTTCCTCCAGGTATCCTTGGTGGGTTTCTTGTTTTTGCTAGGGCTGTACATCTCATCTCTGGCCTCCTGCATGGGAGGGCTGTACGGAGCACCTAGGATCCTGCAGTGCATCGCCCAGGAGAATGTGATCCCTATGCTCTCCTTCCTTGGACGTGGGGTTAGTCATGCTTGCTCTGAGGTTGCTGTCCAACCTTCACCTGAAGGAAAATTGGTGATTTAAGAAGCCAAGATTCCTGTGTGTCTGTACGGTGAGATAGGGGATGTATGAAATGCACAGAGTGGAAGGTGTGGGGTGTGGTACCCTAGAGTAGGCAGAAATGCCAGGAAATGGGTGGTTTTATTAAAAAAACAAGTGCCTGGCTGCCCTGGTCCTTTCCCTGCCTGTCCCATGCTGTACTGCCTCTACCCTGAGCTCTGCCACGGGGCTCAACACCTAGCAGGAGCAGCCCTGCTTTGCCCCAACGTCTCACTTACCAACCTCTGCATCCCAGCCCTGGGGCTGTCTGTCCTGCCCCTGCACATGGACAGGTCCCTTCCAGCCTCTTGGTCCCTTGACTCACCTCTTTTCAGATGCCCCTGGTAAAACAGCTGTTTATGACAAAATTACTTGTGATTTTCTTCTCTATGCTGGTGCTGATCCTAACTGTGACTGAGGGAGGTACCTAGCTCTTCTCTGCCCTCCCATCCAGGGCAGAGGCCTGAAGCTTTTGTCCAGGCACGTTGGTGAAATGGATGGTGGCTGCCTGTTTATGTTTTTTTCATTTTCTTTTTTTCTTCTTCTTCTTTCCTTAACTTTGTCTTTGAGCTCTTCCTGTCCTCTCTGGTAACCTCATAGCTGGGTACATGGCCAGTCGTGGTGCTGTGGATTCAGTCTGTGTGCACTGCAGAAGGGGACACTTCTTTGTAAGATAAGCTGCCTTTTGGACACTATAAAATAAAAACAAAGAATAGATTTGAAAGGTTGTTAGGGGCTGCTCAGCTTTAGATATGCTTTGAAACAAAACCTTGCTTTGAATATGACAAGAACCTTTTTCCTCATCCTCACAAATAATCCTCATTCACATGAGACATTCTACTGAAAGCAGTCAAAGAACCAGTCACTAAGGATTCTGTAGTCTTGGGCTATACCTTCACAGCAAACTATTTTTTATGCTATTCCCTTCCTCTAAACAGGGAGAAAACAATTCCTGCATTCTCAGTAATCTACAACACCTGTCTGTACTCAGTGGCTGGAAAAATCTTATGAAGTTTTGCTCTTTCAGACCAGCTTATAAATACGGAAAAATATTTTAGAATATTTCTATTTATGAATTTCTTAAATATTTACATGTTTTATAATAATTTTATAAACCTTGTTTTATATTTCTCACAGTAATTTCATAAAATTAAAGTTTTGATAATAGTAATTATAGTAATAAATAGTAATAATTATAGGAGAAGCAGGAACCATAATGGCAGGAAAAACTTCCAGGTCCTGGAGTCAGCTGTCAGACAATCCCAGAACAGGTTGTTCTCCACTTGGCAACCCGTGTGAAATTCTCTGTGGTTTAGCGAAGTTGACTGCAAAGTTGATTCCCTCTCTTCTATGATAGTTCTCAGTCTTTCTGTCAAATTTTCTGCTCTGAACTCGATCTGGGCAGGATGCCACGACGGGAAAGGCTCAACAAGAGGCAAGAATTCAAAGGCAGACTACTTTTCCCCCCTTCCTTCTCTTTGCCACCTTGAAACTCACCTTCATTTGCTTTATGGAGAGTTAATACGTTTAGTTTGCCCTTAACAATTTGTTCTTTTCCATGATTGAAAAGTGTTGTAGTCACCATAACCCCAGCTGATGGGAAGGACACAAGTGTTTTCTGTAGAGTGAAACCCAAGCCAGAGTAGCATCGAGATCATCCCATTTGTTCCCCATCTCAGTATGTCTTTCTGGTACCAAAAATGCTTTCTGAGAAACTGTTCCTTTGTCCCCAAGAGGTATCCCTCATTTCATTGAGTAAAGACTTAAGGTACAGAACAGGTCCCCTTTTGTATTAATAGAGTAAAGCAAATAGAGAGAGTTTTCATTTGAGCTTTGTGTTTATTTAAGAAGCATGTGCAGTAAGTGAATATGTAAGATATTTTGTAAGCTATCTTGTGAGACATTTTCCAGTGAGATCCTGCACAGCCTTCTTGGGCACTGAAATAGCAAGACAGTGCCTGGTCCAAGGAAGGGCATAACAGACCTGGGATTAAAGTTCCTGAGCTGATGGCTCAGATCTTTCTGCCCTGATCCTTTTTCTTTGTCTCTCTTGCTCTCCTCTCTCTGTCTTAACCCCACTTCAAAGGCAAAGAGCAGGCTGTATTTCTCCTGGCTGCCTTCCCAACATACGCCCCACATTGCAGCGGCTGACTCCTGCCCTCCAGCATCCTCAGCTGCCCAACCTCTCTACTGCTTTCCTCCTGCTGCTGGACAGATGCAGCTTGGGTGGATGAAAGGAGGGAAACCCCAAGTGCAGAGGCTCAGCAGATCATGGATTTAGCTCAGCCTTGTGTAAGGGCAGGGCCAGAAGCTGCTGATCTGAAGGTTGCACTGCTCCATGCAGGCAGAGCTTCTTTGACTATATCTGGCAGTCAAAGCCTGTCCAACAGCCGCGTGTAGGAGCCTTTTGGGTAGGCAGCAATGCAGAGTTCTGTAGAGAAATCAGAGATGAACACTTAACTCTAATTAAACACGTTTTATTGCCAGACTGCCCATAAGCCCCACAAATCTCTCTGAAGGTTTATTGCTGATTGTTTTACCATGGAGATACAGAGGGAGACTGGATGAGTTTTCTAAAGACAAAGCTTGAGTGAGGTGGAGAGGTATGGTGGAAGCTCAGCAGATTTTGGCTTCCAGTCTGTGCTTTAATTTATTAAGCTGCTGAGCCTCTGCTTGTGCACGTGTGTGTGTGTTTCATGACTTAAGGTGGGTACTGCAGACTACCTGTGGCAGCTGAGCAACAGGGTAGTCTTCGTGGTGAGGGTCGTGGTTATTCATCTAAATGTAAACTTGTTTTATTTATGAATTAGAAAGGACCCAACAAGACTCCAGTGTCTGCAATTTGCTTAACAACTCTCATCACCATGGCTTTTGTCTTCATTGGGCAAGTGAATGTTCTTGCTCCCATAGTCACCATCAACTTCATGTTGACATATATTGCTGTAGACTATTCCTATTTCTCGATCTCCTTGAGCTACAATATTCAGCAGAAACCTGCTGAGTCTCAGATGGAAAACACTAGGCCAGCTCATTTTTCCCAGCCTTTAATTTTCAACAAGCCCTCCAGCCGTGCGGCAGATGGAGTAATTCAAAGCAGATCAAATGGCACCTTGCTGGAATTCGCTAAAGACATGGACCAGCTTTTTAAACCATTTCGCAGTGAGCCAGGTACTGGCAAAAAACAAAGAGATGAGAATTTAACACAAAAGGTAAAACAGAAGAAGGCAAAGAAGCCAGTCAAGCAAATGCTACAAGACAGCTTTCTCCTTGATCTTCAACACGATGTTTCCCCAGCTCAATATGGCTGGGATGAGACTATGGAGCCCCACAACGAGAGCCAGCAGGACTTGACTGAGGAGGTCTATCAACGTGACAGACATCCATGCTCATCACTTGCTGTGGAGACCCATCAGACACCCGAGCAGCTAGTGCAGGGGGATCAGCTCTGCAGTGCAGTGTCTGCACTCCCCGGCCAGATGGGAGGAGAAGGTAAGGACTGTAGGAGATGGACAACTCCGAGCTCATGGGGGATGGTTTACAACCTCGATCCTCCTGGTGCTTTCCTGAAGGCAGGTGTGAAACTAGCATTATATGGGGCTGCCATTCAATGATTCATAGCAATAATATCGTTTATTCCAGGTGAGGATAGAGTTCATCAGAATGCATCAAAGGAGAAGTTCCAATGCAATTTCCTATGGAAGATTAATCACAGGAAAGCAGGCAGGACTATATTTAGTGTAGGTTTGTTTACTATATAGTCATTATTCTACACATGCACACTTAATGCTGTATGTTAAAAAGGTTTTGACTGTATCTTGGGATTTATTTCATCCTAGTGTAGGTTAGGAAGGATGGAGCCATGAGAGTCTAAAATTCAAGCTATCAAAATGCAGTGGTCCCCATGCCACAGGTGGAGCTTGTAGTTCAACACCACAGCTAAGAGTCTGAACTTGTTTTGTTGGTGATGTGGGTATTGAACAACGTGTATTTCCTTGGAGTTTGTCATCTCAGTGCTGTAGTGTTCTATCAGCATTATTCAATGAAGTTTTGTAAATCCTTCCAATGGAAAAAATCTTCTTTCACAAATAAGGAAATTGAGGCAAAGATAGGCAGAGGGGGCTTTCAAATGGGTTTGGCATAAGAGGTCGCAATATTTTTTTTCTTTGCACTTCTTTTTTTGCTTTTATTTTAGATGTTTCGATTAAGCTGTGCCATACCCAGTGATCAGCTAGAATTTCTGCTTTGGTTTTCTGCAGTCTGGTAATATAAAGTAAGAGAGAAAAACTTCACTTTAACTCCTTTCTAATATCTCTTTTTTTTCTTCTTTCTTTTTTTTTTCTTTTAGATTCATCGATAAAGCAACAAAATCCAGAGCTGGGAATTCAGCAAATACCAGAATCCTTCTACTCCAAATTCTGCAACCACTGGGTTTCCTTTGCTGGCGTAAGTTTCTTTCGAGCACGGGTTTGTGATTGTAGAAAACAGATGGGAATTCATTTCTTACTGGAGTGTAATAGACTCCAGTACTTGAAAATGGCTTTTGTTTCTACTGAATTTAAGTACTCAAGGTACCATGAATCTAGAAGTTCAAATTCAACAAAAGCCAGATGGTGTATTGTTTCAGACAACAATAGCAAAAAAACCCAACCCAAACAAAAAGATACAAATTCAAAACCGGACATCTTAGGACTTTGGAGATGCATGGCTGGCTGGGAAAAAAATCAGTGTCCCTCTTTTCAGTGTGTGCCAGCCTGCTTTTTCTTGCTGTGAGATGGAGTAAGATATCAGCTTTTATTTATCAGCCAGTTTCTGCAAGTTCAGAGTGCGGTTTCATTAGTGCTGACCTCACAGTTCAGCTGTGAAATTCGACCTTTTGAGGGAGGAAAGTGGAGTATTCCTCTAGCATGTTACTTTAAAGAATAAATAACTTTTCAACAGCTTCTGTCTCAAGCCACTGAGGAGTTTAGGGCATTTAAATTCATCTTGGGAAGATGGATTAATGGCAGATAACAGGGAAAGGGTCAGATATGTATAATGAATGAACCATATGGCTTTGTTGCATGGACGGGGATTTCATAGTTGTGTGTAAAATGTAACAGTCACACTCGAACAACACATCAAAGCCTTTTAGTTTAATCCTCAGATGGAGTTTTGACACCTCCTTTTCAAATTCACTGCTGCGGCTTCGAGCAGCCAGCTCCTGGTGAGGGGTCCTGCCACACTGTGGTGCCAGGGGTAGGAAGGATGTGGAGGCTTCTCTCCAGCTATGACATCTTGAGGAGGTTGCATGCTGATGCTCGGTAAATAACATGGCTACCAAGCACGTGTCATCACGGAGCAGTCAGCTCTCTGCTTTCACAGGGGAATTCGCTTACGGAGATATCTGATGTGTTCATTAAAGGAGATTTGGTTTCCTGTCAATAGTCAGTTTTGGGAGGAGGTTGCAGCAGAGCTGAGAAGAGATCAATGATGCCAGATAAAATCACAAATGTAAAGATTACATGCATTGATTCATCCCGGCTCCTTTCTCCTCTGCCCTCTTCCATCTTTACTGATTGTGTCAGTCTGGACTCATTTAGCTCTTTCTTTCCATGCTCCTTTGCATACCCCTTGCTGCTCCTACCCTGATCCATGAATATCCTACCCCTGCTCCTGTTCATATGACCCTTGAACCAAATCTGCCTCCTGAGCCTCGGGTTACTCCTCTTGGAGCAGCCCAGGCACAGAGACCTGAGGCCCATGCTGCCTCTAGAAACTCAAGGGAGCTCACTGAAAGCCACCTCCAGCTGCTGAAGAAGACACAGTAAACTTGCACTGTCCCTCCTTTTAACAGTGAGACCAAACCAGGCTCCCTATAACATGGGAATCTCATTACAGAGAAACCTCAGCCGTGCCATAACCAAATATATTCTGGTAATACTGGATGGAAGTGCTCTATATGTGGCTGAAAGCCACGCACTGTGGAGTGTTTCGCAGGCAGGAGATGATGTGGTTCCCCAAAGGTTCTGTTGTATCACCAACCTCAGCCACCAATGCCTAAGAGCATCCATCCACCCACATCGTTGCAGCTGGCATCATTCCTCCAATGGGTAGGACGTGGGCTGTGCAGCAGGTCTTGCACAAGGAGAGCCTCTGTTGTGTCCTCATCCTGGGGTATCATTAAGAGGGAGACACCAAAGAAGGAAACATTCAGCAGGATAATGCCAAATGACTGCATCCTGGATCCTGACTGTGCACATCTCTTATACAATAGTCCTGAGAAGTCCCTGAGAAAGCTGAAAGTGTGGAGATGCCATTGAAACACTGTTTTTCCATGATTTTAAAGCCAAGATTCAGCATTTCTGGCCAAAACCACCCAACTCAAACCCAGTTACAGGTGTGTTCCTAACACCTTGAAAGCTCCAGCACTGCCTCAATTATTAAAGAGTTTTCATTAGAGTTGCAAAGCACGCTTATCTTGCAAGGCTGAAGAAAAACAGTTTGTTGACCTGGTGTAAGACTGAGCCTGAAGGTGAATAGTCCTTCTCAGGCACTGCAAGGAGGTCAACAGAACCACTGGGCTTTGCAGAAAAAGAACTGCCCGCTTGTCATCAGTATGTTATTGCATGGGCTCTGGGGTAACCCCAAATTGTGTCTTTCAATAGGCAATTGTGTCCCTTGTCATAATGTTTGTCATTCAGTGGATCTACACCCTTGTCAGCCTGGGTGCAGCAGTTGTTCTATATTTCTACATCGGCCAAGTGAGCCCCGGACTCCCTCTTGGTGAGTATTTATTTTTGTATTATTAAATCTGCTTAAAAATTAATTAAGCTTTAATTTAACTTAATTAGGAATTGAGACTCTTGTGTTTAATATGCAGATGACAGTGAATGATGAGGTATCATTTAATTTCTGGGTTTAATACATTTTCTTTGTCTCTTTAATTTTGTATTGGATTCTAACTGTGACTACTTTGAACATTGTACTTATTGCTTTAATATTTTTTATTTTGAATGGCAAAACTAGATACTAATACTAAGACTTAAGAGGGATGGCAGATCGCAAATGTATCACAGCAATGAGAAAAATCTGCCATAAATGTATTTTAATAAATGTAATTAATCAATCTAAACCCGTCTGAGAAAACTTTAATGAAAATGGGAATTATGACAAGTATCTCATTAAATCTCAGCATTCATAACTGCAGAACAAGAGAGCCTTTTGATTCCAGAACTAAACAGGTTGAATATTTTGGGAATGTAATCTGGGAAAATAGTCTTAGGCAGAGGGCATTAGAAAGGTTTGTGCATGTGATCGGCTTAAATAACTTCAAAATTAAATAGTGGAGCACTTTCAGAAAGCAGCTCATGAGAGCCTACAGCTGCTTGGCACTGCTGCAGGAGGGGTTTGCATTGCTCTGGGTCTCTGAAGGAGAGGGTGATACTCAGGCAGTGTGCACGGACTCACGTGGTTATGCATAAATGCATATGTCAGTGCATACACGCAGAAGTACCTGCACAGGTGTACATGCAATTTATTGTCCAAGATGAGAGGCCAAAGTCAAAAGAACCTGAACTCATATCTTCTAAGCAATGTAGAAATAGCTGCCCAGGTTTATTTAGATGAAAGATTATTAGACAGTAGGTAAGTGGGTACTAGATTTCAGAAACCCAAATGATGAGAAATCAAAAAACAGCTGTCACTCAGTAATAATCAAAACATCCCTCACCAATACTTCCCTTTCTACACTAATTGATTTATTTTCTATTTATCTGTATAGTATAGTGGAAAAGAGTTGAGATTGTGGATAGTACTTGCTAATTTGTATCTTTTGAAATATATCTAAGTTTAACTAAGTTTTTGTATATTAAACATCTACTAAACAAAACACAAGTAAAGGTTTTCAGACTTTGGAGTTTTCTTTGCCTTTGTATATTCTCTATATTATCTGTCTGTTATCTGCTTTTGAACTTTTTACCAGAAATGACTTTAAAAAGAATTTCTGAGTCAGTATGTAGAGGATTTTGGAAGGTGATCTGAGGAATAGCAGCATAATCAGACGTTTTTGTCTTGGTTTCCTTTTCACATGTATTCCCATGCATATACAGTAAAACAACTCACAACAAAGAGAAAGTTAGATACGAGCACTCAAAGTTCAGCCTGATTTTTATTTACCTTTGAGTGATTGTTATTGTGCAGCCACATGGCGTCCAATAATCCATGAGTTTGTTCTCTGAAAGACTGAACAACCCTTTTGTCTAGAAAAGTTGGGAGGCATTGGTTTGAGAGATGCTCTGGATTAAGGACTAGATTAAGACCTTCAGAGCAGAAATGCTCTCTTTGTCTCCCAACAGTTTATGCCAAATCCAGGAGGCGCTGCTGGGTCTCTGTTCTCCTTCCTGTCCCTCACTACAAATTTCTGCTGCCAGTTCCAGTACTTCCCTGTCCCTGCAGTGAGGCAATGCAGGAAACTACCTCTACAGAGAAATCAGAATAAAATTGATGTTGGTGTAATAAGCTAAGCCAGCTCTCTATGGGTTCAGATGGGAAGGAATGATTGGTGAAACTACAGCCAACCTGTTTGAGGTTGGATGAATGGCTTCTCCTGTCTCCCCATCCCTACAGTGGGAATGAGGTTTGCAGTCCAGCAAGGAAAAGGTACTGCAGAGGGTGTCTTCAGGAGCGGGGTGACTGCAGGAGTGTTCTCACCATTGCAAAATCTTTGAGTACTGTAGGCTTAATAACAAGCATGTTGGTTTGAGATTTTGTGCACAAATTCAATAGTGTAATGCTATTATGAAAGAATTAGCAGCATAGTGACTTCTTGTGCCTTTTCTCTGCAGGAGCGGCAGCGAATTTCAGTTTCTTCAGCTGGATTAAGTCAGTGTTGATCACCTCGTGCAGGTTGGTACCGGTCACTTGGCAGTGACCACAGCAGTACTTTTTGTTCTCATGACCCATTAATGTGAATAGAGAGGGGTGGAAGAAGTGACTTGCTTATTACCTTAAGCAGTCTTTCTGGCCCTTCTTGCATACTCAGCTATGTTTACTTGGTGGTAAAAACAACTGTTTACTCTCATTAGCCTGGCATATGGCTGAACATGTAAGTGAGGGAGCAGGAGTCTCCTCTGCCTTGTGCATGGACATGTCAGCTGATAACCATATCGTGGTGTCTGAGGCTTTATGTTCCCTCAAAGGTCTGGGCTTAACATTTATGGGTCAAGTTGAACTGGAAAGTCCGATAAGAAAAGAAATGGGAGACTCCATCTCTTCCATCCACCATCCGTAGAAAGTGAATTACTATGATGGTGGTGGAACAGGCACATGTGACAGCTGTGCTTGAATTTCAGAGAGGAAAGCTGGGGGTAAGCTGCAATAGCTATGGAGCAAATAAAATAAACAAGGTCATCAGTGAAGGAACTACTCAGTAATGAGTTTGCTTGGGACTGTAGTAGCATTGACTTGGGTTTTTTCTTCCCAGAAGACCTTAAGGGTTTTGTTTGGTTGGTTATTACCTGGTTTTGTTAATCTATTTTGATCCTATTAATTATTAATTCCATCATGTTGGGTCTCCCATAGCAGTTTGTGACTATCTCTGCCTCTGTGCAGTGCAATGGGATTTGAGGTTCTCAATCTGTAGGGCTGCTGTTTTGTGGCAGTGAGTGAACACCATAGTAAGGACTGCACAACAGGAGCTGCCGTGCATTATATGTGCAGAATTGGTGGCTCCTTTAAAGTAAATGGAAGTTGAGACATCTAAGCACATTGACACACACCCATGCCTGTCTTGCCAGCTCCTGCCCCTGCCCACAGTCCCTATAACATGTCCACATGCCTGTCGTAGCAGATGTGACTTGAGAGAGAAGCCGGGGGTGGTGGGACCTCTCTCAGGTCCCCGTGGCAGGTCTGTGGCATGACTGAGAACAGACAAGTCAGTTGTCCTGCACCACATCTATCCCTTTCTCTATCAGACCAGTGGATGTCTCCAAGTATGGGACTGAAGTCCATGAGGACCCACCTGTCCTGCACACCTCTTGCCATGAATAGTTTGTTCATGCGGCTACTGCTGCCTCTCATGGCTGTTGTGCAAAGCTGGATGCTCGCCTCAGCATTAGGGATGAGAGGCTGGATTAGACAGACTACCCAGAAGAGGAATGAGGGGTGGAGAGGGTAGGTGTTATGTTTTCTGCATATCTCATTTGGAACAAGGGGTTGTTCCCCACCCCAGCTTTTCACAGCATCTGTTGAACTCGCAACACGAGCCCAAGCGAAGTGAGTAGAGGTGCAGTTGCCACTGCGGGTTACCAGACTGACACAGTCCTTAGTGCTTTGGTCAGTTCAATCAATGAGCAGAGACCTGCCTGAGGAGGGCTGTGTGGGGAGCTGGTGACTGCCCACAGCAGAGACTGATCCTGTTTCTCTCTCCTCAAAGATTTAAATCTCTGGGTTAGCCAGCCAGCTTGGTTGTGTTATCCTAGTGCCTGGGCTCCTGCTCATGCTGGCAGAAAGACAATTTCCAGCTGCTTAGGGGTTGGTTAGGTCATTTGGAAGCCCACCTTTGCTATGCTGCTTGAGATTGCCTTGAAATAATTTTCTGGGGTTTTCCTAGAGTTTGTTTTCTTGAAATCCAGGCAAGATATTTTAATTAATTTAAGATAAAGAAAAAATCCCATTAGAGTGCAAGAGAGTTGGAAGCAACTAAGGATCCTTGACAGCTCTAAAGCTCTTACATCTGAATTGGTGCTATAAGCTCTTGCTGTTTTGATTTGCAAATGTGCAATAAGGTTTTCTTAAATCAACCTCTGTTATGAGGACATTGCAGGGAAATGTTCTCTCTCATTTCAAAGAGTTACAAAAATAATTGAAATGTACACTAAAGCTTAGGAAAGTGTAAGAAGGATAAGTTTCATTAGAAAGAGTTCAAACTCCTTCTTTTCCTGCACAGTGTGGCAAGTGCAATAGCCAACATCCAAAAAGAAAACTTACTCGATAAAAAAAATTTAATATTTTCCAGCGCCTTCTGGGGGAAGGACCTTCTAGGAAAAAAAAATCAGATTAGCTCTATGACTCCCAAGGGCTTTGAGAAGGATTTAGCCTCTTCACAGCAGTGGTTCAGCTGGTTTTGTTTGCACAGCCACTAATGGATGGCAAACAAGGGATGATGCAGGTGCCTCTGCTTCTCTGTTTGCAGGAGAAGGCCATGTCCCAAGGAGCAGTTCGTGGTGACACCATCCTTTGCAACAGTTGGCATGGAGACCACGCAGCTCACTGAGGAGAACACAGACTTTGCCTCGCGGGACCGCTATCACCAATCCTCACTTATCAGCAGAGAGGAGTTTGAGAATCAATTCCAGTAAAGGACATGCAAAAAAACCAAGCCATTACTTCAAAAAGCATTTAGAAATGCTAATGGCTGCCACGGTGCCTTGTGACATACTTGAATATGGAAAGGATGTGAATAGTTATTTATATATTCGAGGCTTGTTTATTTATGCAAATTACAAGATTGCTGGGTTTCAAATCTTATCCAAAATGGGGTAAAAAATGCAAATTGAGAGGGCCAGTCCAGGGAAGTGATGAGTTACTGAGGACAATATAATCCTTTTAAAGAATTCAATTATAAGCGCTATTGAGCTCTAAAGACCGTCACCACTGTAAAAGCTCACTACACCCCATTTCAAATGTCCTCTGGGTGTCTAGGGACGCTTTGTGCCTGGGAATGGTGACCTCAGCAGCCGGAGCCAGCGCCCTGCTCCCAGCTGTGACTCGGATGAATGCGACCTTCCAGGTCAATTCACTTCTCTTGGCATGAATTTGCCTGCTTGTAATACAGTAATTTTCTACCTCAGCATTTCAGTTACCAAGGTCTTAGAAAATACTTTAAGGCATTAGACAATAGGCCAGAATCAGTGGCAAGTGCAAGAAGATTATGAAATATATTCACAACTAGAATCAAACCTAGACATTTAAATGCAGTATTACAGTATAACGACCTCTACTGTGAAACTGTGAAATGATGTCTTAGAAGCTGTTCATAGTGATTTCCCAAACCTTTTCTGATGTGACACCTTGGACGTGACAACATAGCTGGGTCCAGACAGAGCATCTTCTGGCTGAAGGGACAGATGATTCAAAATTGCCTTAACAAAACACAGTTAGCCTCATTTTTGTGAATTTTGCTTAAAGCCCACCCCATAGTGAGCTCCCACAAGCAGCCGTTTCTTCTGCTGCCATGATTTGGGAATTGGGAAGTTCAGCAGGGAATGCTGCAGGATTTCCTGCATAGACCTTAGGGATGGTGGGCAGGAACTATGTGTGAGGTCTTGCATGGATACCCCTGTCACCATCGCTTCTGCTCCTCGGGGAAAAGACCCTCCACTGGGTGCTGTCCTGCTTGCAGGCAGCGATCCTGGGGCAGGGAACCAGGGAGGTACAGTGCTCTGCATTGCGGCAAGCCCCAACAGCACAAACTGTTCTGATGCTAAAAGGAGGGGGAAATTACTGCCTTTCACTTCCTCTGATCATTTCAGCCTGTAGATTATTTATTTCTCTAGCTGTGCAATAAAATCTTGAGACACCTGGAACTCTTCTCCGTGCCTGCTGTGGATGCATCTGATGCCATTGAGCACTGTTCAGCTTGCCCACACTTGGCGTCATGGCATTACTACCTGTGGGGATCTCCCTGTCCCATCTCATGGTCTGGCCAGCTGCAGCTTTGGCTTTTCCAGTTTTCTTACAGAGGGAAGCAAATCAGGCTTTCTGCTGAAGTGAAAAAGAGAGCAATCCTGGTGCACTGCAGAACACATATTCATTGTTCAGGGTTGCAGGTCATTATAACTAAGGTTTTTTAACCTTAATCATCTCAATAGGAGCAAAAGGGAAGTTGTACTTGTGTGGTCAGCTCTGAGCCACCTCAGAGTCAGTTGTTCTGTGTTGGAAATGCTTTCTCCAGGTATTGTTTCCTTCCATTGCTTTTTGCCTTTGGTTTCCAAAGAGTCTGGATCTCTTATGGAGATGTGGTTTCATGCTGAAGCTTCCCTTGAGTTCCCTGGGACTAGCAGCTTCAGAGAGCCCTTTCTGTACTCATAGCATCCTTGACCTTGGCAGCTACTGCAGCTGTGCAGACTCCCAAAACTCCTTGATGCTGAACCATCACTGGCAAGCCGTGTGGTGCTGTTATCCCCTATTACAGTTTGATGCACAACCATAATGCCATTACTGTAAAATCTTGTATTTCATAAAGTCACATGAAAATATCATGTAGTGCTTTCCTTTCCAAAATGGACATTGCCCAGCCCTGTGTTTCTCCATAGCCTGAACAAAACAAAACCCCACGTGAAGAGATAAATGGGTGGAAATTCCAATACCACTTGTCCCCAAAACTGGGATGTGATGAGCCAGAAATACAAGCATCTTCTCCCTTTGGTTAGCAGTATTGGGAAGGTGCCCTAGAGCTTTGCTTTCAGCTGACTAAGTCTGCAGCAGTCCTTTGTGTCGGAACAATTTTGGTTGTTTTTGCCCTCCGGCAAAGCTTTTGCAGGCTGTTGGAGGAAGGCACTGTTCTGTGCAGGGGCCCAGTGAGAGGCTGTCCAGTTGGCTCTGGGGTGCACGGATGGGTTGTGCCTCGGTGTTTCTGTAAAAAGGCAAAGCAGGGCTGGCATCAGCGCCAGACAGCAATAGCTGCTGTCAGAACCGGGCAGTGGAGGAGATGTTCTGCAGAGCACATTGTTGTGGGGGTTCCTGGTCTTTGGACTCCACATACTGCTGGAGAACTCTTCCACCTCCTCCACTGGCACCCAGGTACCAACTCTCTCCACCACATGGTAAGTACAGGCACTTGGTCCTTTCCTCCCCTTGTATCTGCAAAGGAGGAAGGCATCGTATAGGCCTGGTTTTCTTGCTGCCGTTACAGGTTATGAGTAGAGCAGCTTTCCTATTTAATGCTTGAAAAGGGATGTGCTGATCTTTCCTGGAGTGTTAGCTCTGGTGTAGTTAACAGTGAGAGTGGAGGGAAGCCTTGTTTTAGCACCAATAACCCCACAGACTGGGTAATATTGGAGACTTGATGAGTTCAGGCCAAACAGGTATACAGAGCATTGTACATCAAGGAAGATTTTCCTGTGAGAAAGAAAGAGCAGTTACGTTGCCAAAGATCGGAGTGTCGTGTCCAAAATGTGTGTAGTTTTTGTAGCACTCTAAGAAAATGTGTGAAATTAGAGGTAGGAATTTATTAATCAGCTTCATGTTTAGTGGTTGAAGGGAATAAATGTAGGTGGGGATTGCTGCTGTGAGTGGGAATGTGCTGCTTTCACACATCCACCCACACCTCCTCTCTGCCCTGGGATCCAGGTTGTGACTCCAGAAGCTGCAGCTTTCATAAAGCTTCAGATTTCCTGAAGGTGAGTTTAGGACCCAGCTCAGAGTATCATATGTCCCATATAGGTTGCAGCTTTGTTAATGTCACTAATAAAAGGCCCTCCTATCTTCTAAGCCATGCAAGCTTTCTTAGCATCTGTAATTATTTTCCTTTCAGTTGGAAAGTCGATTTTAAAATTCTTATGTAAGAAATGAGAAATGGGAGAGAGTATGAAAACATTTGTTTTCAAGAGATACGTGGATGTAAAAGCTCTCTGGTTTTGTTTCTCTTTTAGGCTCCAGCTGTAAATTGGTGGCTTTAGTTTTGATGGCTTCCTTTGCAGAGCATACAAGCACAGAAGGCAGTGGAGGATGAATATTTTATTACTAGCCTTGCAGTATTGCCTGTAAACTCATGCCGCATTTGTGATCTCACTGCACTAAATGGGTCCAGAAATCAAAATCTTCTGCCTCAAAATCCTTGCAGCATAAATAGTCAAGACTAGAATGGAGAGGAGACAGCTGAAGTTTTATTGTCATACTGGCATTAAGAGTCAGCTCCCCAGTTGGTATAAATTGTTGTAATCCCCCTGGATCCGCCTGTGTGTCCTGTTTGGTTCTCCCCATGCAGACTCCTAGCTTCTTAAATCCATAACTTAGCTCAAATCCACCTCTTTCTTCTGCCCTCTTGGCTCTCTTTTGATCAACTTTGAGTTTCCTTGGAAGGTCTTTTTTGCTTATGGTGGCCAAAAACTTCACACACCTGTAGTGGTCACTTATTCATAGCAGATAGTTGTGACCAAAGTGTTGAAGTAGCAAAGAATGGTGACAAAATGATGCTTCTATGCATGGCAGAATTTAGGCACAGAAGGCTCTCTGTGTCCCATAAACCAGTACACTCTGCCCCATGCACCTCTGGTTCAGACAGACAGAGTTTCTTGAACAGAATCATGCTTACACCTGCAAGGTCAGAAGGGATTTGCTGGATCACAGGAGCAAGCCTAGGATTAACATTTAGTTTAGTGGGAAAACGAGGTTATTTGAATTATTGCCCTTGCCTTGTGAATTTTAAAACAGGTAATTACTGGGATAAAAGAGAACATTTTGTAGACAACTTATAAATTTGGTAACTCCATATAAAAGAGGTACACAATGGACTTGCTTATGTTCTGGTCTTCACAGTGGTGTATTGCTGAGTCCCATACTTGGTGTAGTAGCATCACCTAAACCTGAGATGAGGTGAGACCTCAGCACTGACAGACTTCTCCCAAGCAACAGGTGATAGGACAAGAGGAAATGGCCTCAAGTTGCACCAGGGAAGGTTCAGATTAGACATCAGGAAAAATTTCTTGACCAAAAGGGTTGTCAGGCACTGGTACAGCTGCCCAGGAAGGTGGTGGAGTCACCATCCCTGGAGATATTGAAAAGATGGGTAGATGAAGTGCTTAGGGATATGGTTTAGTAGTGGACAGGTACGGTTGGACTCGATGGTCTCAAAGGTCTTTTCCAACCAAGAAATTCTGTGCCCAGGTAAGGCTCTAGCTGCAAACAGCAGGCTAGAAATAAGTAGTTTTAAAGCATGTATGGCAAAAGAGAAGCTCCTTCCCTTTCCACCTTCAGCTCCTCATGGCTTTTTTTCTTATGATGTTCATGCACATACCTCCCAATTGCTAGGATTTGCCCCCTTGTGCAAGAGTAGATGGAAGCACAGGTGTTCTTCCAGAAACCCAGCCATTAAGGAGTGCACCTGTAACTTTATTGGATCTAAATGATGCTCATAAACTTTGGCAGCATCTTGCTTTTGGATTTTAAGGGCGCTGCTGTGCAGTATTTTGCTCAGCTCCAAAATGGCTGGATTTTTCTTCATGTGCTCCAAACCAGAGCTGGCTGAAAAGAGTCCTAAAAGAAATAAATCAGAAACTTAGAATCACTTCTTCCCAGTAAGATTTAAATGGCTGCTTTTTTATTCTTTTTCCCCAGAAAATAAGAGCTTTCTTTCCAGTGACAGGATTCAAAATGCAACATCTTTTTAATTTGTTGTGCATTTTTCTTCAAGGGATGAGAAGAGATCACAAGCCCCGTATCCATCCTGACCTCCAAATGTCAAATATCTGGAAAAGCTGCTTCCAAGGGACGTACAAGGCAAGCAGTTCTTCTAAAAATAAATCAATATAATACCACCACCCCCAAAATTTCAAGAGAAATGGTCAGGTTCTAAGTGCCTTTTGGGTGATTGGGATCCATTAATGGATGGCTTAGGGCATCAAGAGGAGATGGGGAAGGTAATTAATTACTCAGTTAGGAACTATGTGTCCACTTCGGAAACTCGGGACTTTTAATAACAAATTCCAGGAGTAGAAAATATTCACTTTGTACCTTAATTCATCATCAACTTAAAACTGTCTGAGGTTTATGAGCCTGATCCAAGTTTTGGACAGATCTGGGCTGAGTTTCAAGGGAGCTGCAGGAGTTTCATGACATTGGCTGGGGCCACGAAAGGCTCCTATAGAACTGGAAAGAAGGGACGGGTCAATGTAATCCTGACAAAGTGCTACAGAGATGTCTCTTCTGTAGACACCCCAGGGAGGGTTGGTGATTTCAGGCTGAAAAAATGCAGAACTGGGCAAATTTGGTTGTGTGTCTTCAGCCCCTCAATCTGGAAAGTGGAAATCAAGGTGAAATAAGAACAAACAAAATGAAGGTGATGGGTGGCATTTAAGTAATCAGTGTATAGTATCAATCATTTTCTATGTAGTTATGTTAGAATCTTGCTGTGTTGATGAGGGTTTTGTTTGTTTGTTTTAAATGCCTTTGTGCATTGAATGTGCTCATTGCTTTCAGAAGGAAGCGTTAAATGTGTTTGGTACAGAAGTCAGAGAGGCGTTTGAAGTCACAGCATCTTTCAGAAAAATGTTGTGGCATTATTTCACATCAGGGTTTTCCTGGCCCATCTAACTCCTCAGGCACGATTTCATGCATTTAAATCCCCCATTAGTTTTGTGCCGTGAAAGAGGGAAGGGAGCAGCCCTCAGCCCAGAGCTGCCCTCTAACAATTATTAGCGGGATGCAGCAATGGAGCGTGCACTCATGCCACAGGGATAAACAACTCCAAGACCACGTGAGGAAAAGCGAAGTGCCAGTGGCTTTCACTGAGCTCTCACATTCCACACAGCCACCTTCACCCTGCTGCAGCGCATCCTCCTCCCAGTACTGACGCTTCTTTCCTGGCCTCCCAGAAGGGTGTCTAATGTGGCACATGGGTGGCAGGGCTGGTATTCCCATCACTCTACACTCTGCAGTCCCAATGGATAAACAAATATCCTATTTAAAAAAAAGAAAAGTGGGATATTTTTGTCCATGTTTTTATGTGGCTGTTGGAGACAGAGCTCAAAAATATCGCTCATAAATTGACTTCCTCATTGCAGGGGTATTCCTTCAAAGCAGTGAAGGTAGGAATAAAATAACGTGGCAGGAAAACAGAGTGGCCTTAAATTTACAGCCACTAAACCCTGGCAAATTAGGCACCTGCAGGGGGAGGGAACTGTATTTGGGAAGTCTGAAGGTGCTTGAATATCAGCGTTTCCTTTCCAGGTGTTTGTGAATAACGTGCTGCTCGTGACTGGAACCGTGATGGAGAGAAGAGAGAGATTACTTTCTGATGGTAAATATTGGTTTAAACACGCGGGTTCACACAGCGAGGCTTTTGCCCCAGCTGGGGCTGGCGAAGGCAGCAGCTTCACTATTGTGTGTGTTGGAGGCTGAAACGGCTCATCCCTGGCCCCACCGTCAGCCCGGCAGTGTGTTTTCCCACCTATATTAGGCTCTGCCAGGATGTGGCCGGTTCAAGGGCAGTGCAGAGCCCTTCAGCTGGCGTTTCCTGGTGCTACGCATGCGGATGGATGTACAGTCCTCGTGGGCACCCCCTGATGGTCACAAATGCCCTGCTCGCTTCAGAAATGCAGTGTTAATGGCAGCTCAGGCAGATCTTAAGGCAATTGGAAGAGGGCATTAGCAGCCCCCTCCAGAGGCAGGTAATCTGGGTCTTCACTGCTGGGTCATACTACAGGTGCACTGCAGGGGCACGGGGAGATGGAGCCATTCAATACGGGCATTGGTTGTTCTTTCAGCAATAGTTGTTTTGCATTTGCCTGCTTCTGCTATTGTTCTTGAAGCGCCTGTTGAGTAAAACAGTAGAAAGAATTTAATGTGATTTAATTTGGAAAAGCATTTGATCCTGTGCTTTCTGCTGGTTGGATTTACAGCTTGGGAGGATGCAGTAAGAGCAGGGAGCTGCTACATGGCTTAGATGGTGGGGAAGTCTGTCAGGAAAGGTTGGGAGAGAGGGATGAGAGCTCTGGGCTTGGTATTAAGGCTCTCAGGCTTGAGAATGAAAGGACACAAGAGCATCCATTTCATGTCGGGGCTGAGTTTAGCTTTGATTTGCCCCATGGAGCCCTGATGGTACACCGTTGAGTTCAGAGAGGTTTCTCTGCTCCTGCTGCCTCACCTGACTTGCATAGTTAAAGGTCGTAGGAAAGCATCGTATTTGCTTGTTGGCAAGACTTTCATTCCAGGGGCTAACAAAACTTTCTGAAGAATCACAATTATTATTGATATTGCTTATTATCTTAGGAATAAGTAATGTGGAGTCCTGCATTTTATGTATTGTTATACCCAGGTATCTGAACTCCCTGCACCATTTCCCAAAGTATCAAAATACTTCACAGCTCTTCACTTGAGCTTTAACTCAATACTATGATGGCACATTACTTAGTTTTGTATTTGTCTCTCCATCTTATCCATGAGGAAATACTTTTTTTATGCAATCTATTCCAGAAAGAACATATAAGTACATTGGCATAGGCTGAAGGAGCCCGAAGATGCCCTGTGGTTTCTGGGTCATTCAGGTGCCCAGAGTTGGCAGGACTTGGATGTTTACTTGCATAATTAGAAGTGTCGCTGTAAGTTTTTGTGCTTCATTTCCTAACGTGTAGTACTTCCCAAACTGACACTAGCGTGGTTTGTTCCTTGAGTTTAAGCAAATCTGAAGCGAGAAGATGTCAAAAGTTGTAGGGAGTAAAATAGAGAACGGGTTGATAGAGGGGTGCCTCAAAGGGCTGCCTTTTCCAGTGCTTTCATCTATGTTTATGCAAGTGTCACAGTGAAGGTTTCCAAGTGTGCTTTGTTGCAAAGCTGTGTGGGAAGGTGCAGAAAGCACCAGCACGTTGAGAGAAATGCATAGGAGCAGGGGAGACCAAGTCTTGTGCCTGGGTAACACCAAGATCATTGCTAGGCTGGTGTGGGCTCATCAGTGCCACCTTTTGGGTGGACAGAAACTTCAGGAGAGAAATAGGGAGTGGGGTGCTGTGGACCAGCCCTGGGTCTTGTCTGAGGCTGGATGTGGTGTATTGTCACTTGTCATCCCCCTTTAAAAGGCAGGATTTTCTGCTTGGCATGTGGAAATTAAGCCAGATTCTGAAATAGTTTGAGGGAAAAGCAAAGGGCCTGGGAGCAGCTCAGAGAGGAGAGGCTGCCCAGGGTGGGTTTCTGTTCCCTGGGGAGGGAGAGCTTGGCAGGGATGCTAAACCTGGTGGATTGGGATGCCAGCAGCCTCGGTAAAGCCCGACCTGCTGCTCCATGGCATACTGTCTGGCAGAACCAGGAGTGTGAAGTTATGAAAGGGAATTTCAGAACAATAAAGGGAAATCCTTTGCCTCCCATACATCCCAGCCTGGGAAGTCCACCACTGCAAGGAACTGCAGCCTCACAAGCTGCTGCTGGAATTTAAAAGAGAGCGGGTTAGGTTTATAACCAATAAAAGATTTGAAGTAATTTGGCAAGGACTTGATCTCAATGGGAAATAAGTTTGGGGCTGTACAATGCTTGCCACACTCATCTGCAAATAAACTTTCCAGTCTGGCAGAGCACCACACGACTGGACAGGTTTTCATTTGCTTCAGAAGCTGCGTTGATCACAGCCAGAGCTGTGATACTGGGCTCAATCGATCAGTCGCTGGCTTTGTTTTGCCGCAGCTCAAAAATGAGCATGGGAGCACAATGGAGCTGACTTCCCCGTGGCCATGTGTGGGACCCCCTGATTACAGCTGGGTTCTTCTCGCCTGCTCCCCAACATCTACCCTGCTTGGGGCCTGGAAAACAAAGTGGGATAGTAACGCCCTTGAGAGCAAAACACCTTCGCATGGCAGCTGGGGCTGGGGGCCTGTGCTGGGAGCTGGGGGAACACAAGATCTAGTTCTGGTGTGGGGGTGACCTTGCTGGGAGTTGGGAGGACACTGTGCTGGGCGCTGGGGGGGACACCACGCCGGGAGCTGGAGGGCTGGCCGTGTTGGGAGCTGAGGGGACATCGTGCTGGGTGCAGTGTGGGAAACCGTGCTGGGAGCTGGGAGGACGCTGTGTTGGGGAGCTGGGGGTGGTCGTCTCGGTAGCAGGGGGGACACCATGCCAGGAGCTGAGGGAACCTAGGGACACAGTGCCAGGAGCTGGGGGGACACCGTGTCGGGAGTGGGGGGACACTGTGCGAGGAACTGGGGGGGGAGGGTACACAGTACCTGGAGCTGAGGGAACACCATGCTGCCAGAGAGGGGGGAGCACCGGCCCATGGTGGGGACACACAACGTGCCAGGAGCAGGGATGTCCGTGCCGGGAGCAGGAGGGGACTGTGCCGGGAGCGGGGGCGCCGGGGGCCGCTGCGCGGGGACCGGGACTTGAGCGCTGCGTTTGAGCGCGGTGGGGACAACGCTGTGGGTCCCAGGGCACCTCTTCGGCGGCGGCTGGGGCAGGGGTGGAGGGCACGGGGGTTCCCCGCTCGCCCGAGGCGACTGGGGGATGCATGAGGAAAAATAAAGTAAAAGTGAAAATAAAAAAGATTAATACTACTAATAACAATAATATCAGTAATCAAGTTAAATAATATAATGATAACGATAACGATGATGATGATGATAACAACGCTGCCGCTGCTGCGGGCAGCCGGGTGAGGGAGCGGGCGGCCGCCGGCTGCGGGGCGGGAGGGGGCGGCCGCTCGGGCCGGGGGGGGCCGAGGAGGGGGGGCCGTGCGAGCCGTGCCGAGCCGAGCCGAGCCTTGGCTGGGTGATGTCAGGCTCGAGGAGGAGCCTCCGCCGCCTGCCCTTTTACTTTCGGGCGCCGGCACTTGGCCGTAGGCTGCAGGCACTGCTGGCTGCCCCCCCCCATGGGCACCCCGCACTTTTAGGGCCGGGGCGGCCGCCCTCTGCGCCGCCCCGCGGGGGAGGGGGGGCACCGAGAATTGATTAAAAAAATCGCTATTTACGTGGTTATTCATTGCCCCGCTGCGGGCATGTGAATAACCACCCCTTCCCCCCCCCCCCCCCATCCCCAGCGCCATGCGGGCAGCCTGCACCCTGCTGCTGCTGGGGCTGGGGCTGGTCCCGGCGGCAGGGTCGGTGCCCCTCGCTTCCCCCCAGCATCTTCCTCCCCCTTCTCCTCCTCCTTCGTCCCGAAGCC
Organism: Dromococcyx pavoninus; assembly: GCA_033558185.1. Classification (NCBI taxonomy): domain Eukaryota; kingdom Metazoa; phylum Chordata; class Aves; order Cuculiformes; family Neomorphidae; genus Dromococcyx; species Dromococcyx pavoninus. The sequence goes on from JAUMJL010000786.1 coordinate 529,621, forward strand.
GCCTCGGCCGCCCTTCCTCACCTCCCGCCGCGGGACACGGCAGCAGCCCGGGTGAGTGCCCCGCTCCGCTCTGGGGATGGGGATGGGGTTTGGTCCCTGCGGTGGGCGCGGTGCGACCGAAAGTGTCCCGGCATCGCTGAGGGCTGCATCAATTGCAAAGTGCACAGCCCCCTCGATAGTGAAAATGCCGGCAAATTAAGACTCGTTTTGGAGTTTCAGAAAGCAGTATCCTTTAATTCAGCGCTGGATGCTGAATTAATTGAGCCCTTCTCCCTTTTTGGGAGTTGCCCGCCCCATCATGGTACAGGCTTCAGTAGGAGAAGGTTTGAGATGGGGAATAGTGGGTGGGAAGCTCTAAATGTGTCGTAGGTATGTGGACTGACTCAAAGGCAAGCGGTGAAAACTTCACAGAGGAACTTGAGGAAGGCTCTGATGGGTACCAGGGGCATGATCAACACACGTCCACCCACCAAAATGCTTCCCAGATGGGAAATTGGTGATTCCCGTAGGTGTTCATCAGTATCTGAGTCACCTGCTGCTCATCTCCAGATGTGTCCTCACCTCACCTTAGGTGCTGACCCACATCCAGGTGTGGGGACAGATACCATCAGCTCTCTATAAATACCCGCTGTCTCTGTGTCGCCTACAGACTGTCAGATTAGTCATGTACAAAGTTACGTTTTTCCTTGCATGCCACATCTGCAGTATCCTTATCAGGAAAAATCACGTTTGGTACTTTACAAATGATGCTGAATTTCGGTTTAGCACAGAGTAAACTGTATGTTTCCCAGAACAAGCAGGGTTCATTCCACGTGTCACTCAGTAAACTGGTTCACTTATGTGCTGAAGAAGACACATAGCTCTAACAATGACTAATTCTCTATGAGTTTGGGAAGTGCTGGGTGTCTGCAGGTGGTACAAGGAAATCCAATATGACGAATCAGCCCTATGTAGGTTTAAGGATTGAATGCCTGCCTGAGCTGGACCATCAAATTCCCTCTTTCAATTCTGATGGGGAGAGAATGTCATGCTTTGCTACATGGGATTAAGTTTACTTTCATGGAGATACTAAGTTTCAGGAAATGTGACAAAAGTACTGTTTACTTCACAAAACCAAGGTATGACTTTGTAACATGTATCCGCACTAGACAGAGTGTATAGTTGGGGATATCAGATGGAATGTACCCTGCAGTGGATTAGAAAGCTCTTAACAGTGTTTGTGTGAGAGCAGCCTGATGACTAGGATACTGCGCCAAAGTGAAGGAGAGTTGGGACTGTTCCCAACTCAGCCACTTTGTACCACTCCAAGCATCAGTTTGCTCTCCAAGTTGGTAGAGAATAACCCTATCTTACCTGCTATCAGCCTTGTGAAGATAAATCTGCAACTTACCAGCAAAGTGCTCGTCTGTTATGTGATGAGAACTGCACAAATTCCTTGGTGGACAGAAAGAACTATTTAATTCCATCTCAGCTTTCAATCTGGCATCTTTTCCTGTGACCTTGATGACTCCTGAGAGTGAGTGGAGGAATGCGTTTCCTTTGTTAGGAGTCTGAAAAGCTCGAACTCTCTGTCCTCATGCTAGAAAAGCCATTTGTCTGGCTACCAGTGTTGGACTGCCGGTTCAGCAGCAGAGGCTTTGCTGTGTGCAACCCATGCTCTGTAGGTACAGGTGCTCGTGAATCATGTCATCCCCATCCAGGAGGAATGGGGGATGCATTGCGAAAGAGTAATAAATAGCCTGGCAGTAACTGGCTCCCTAGCAAACAGCACCATGAATTACGCTGGGTCCTGACAGCTGCAATTCACTCGCTGTTAACTACAGCTCTACGCTTGTCAGTCAAGGGAGTTGTTTGGTGTTATGGGAGCAGGCTGATTGGATCTCCTGAATCTCTTTCAGGTTGGGCTTTAGATGCTTGAGAAGTCCCTGTTTGTCTCACCACTGCTCCTGCCCCTCTGAGATGTCTTTCACCTTTGAAAATGCTTGTTTGAAAACCAAGGGGGGAGCGTTTCTTGTGAAACCATTGCTCTGGCTTTACGTGGAAATGAAGATTGCATCTCTGTTTGAAATGAGTCTGAGGTTAGGCAGCAAAAGCCCTTTCTCAGGCAAGGCTTAGTGAGCAGATGGTGAGGCAGTGAGTGTAGAAATAGGGCTTTTGAGTCTCTCACAAAGCATGGGGTGAGGGAGTAAGGCTGCCCTGCAGAGCCTTGCTGACTTTCCCGGCTGCCTGTGCCTCGACCGCATCTGCTGCCCCTCCCTGCCAAACCCACCGTGGGCTTGTCTGGTGAAGAAATGAGGACAGATGGCTTTTGCATGTTATTTAAAGTACAGGCTGAACCCAGGGAAAGGAACATAGAAAAAAAAAAGGTGAAGTAGGAAGCAAGAAAACTGGTGACACTGAAGTTAAAGCATCATCAAATCCCTCCGTAAAATTCCTCCTGGCAGCTGTTTTGCATGGACATCAGGTGAGCCAAAAGGCAGCATCTGCCACTGGCCTGTTTTGTTACAAGCACTGTCCTCCTGCAGATCTCCTTATTTCAGGTCTGTGAAATGGGAATAATTCCAGTAACACAATGGGGACAGCAGAGATGGCACTGAACCGCTGTCAAAGTCACTATGGCTGGAGTCTACCCCTGTTTCTGCAGTGCCCCTTTACTTCTGACCTGCACTGGGCCACGCTGCCCTGCACAGTGCAGGACCGCCAGCAATGGGCTTGCCTTGAGAAGTTGATCTGCTTTTCTGCCATCTGTGTCTGTCCTTTCTCCCTCTTTTCCATGCCAGCTGCTGCCTTTCTTTGCAGCTTCCTTGGTGGGAGCCCTGGAAATAAGGTGTGAAATCACCCGAGAAGGAATTAGCTTAGCCTGCAGCAGAGATTTAGGCTGACTGCTAGGAGAAACTTTCCAACTCTCTTAGATGGCAGAACAGTGCATTTATTTATGTATTTCTTTAACTTTCTATCTTTGAAACTTTTTCTATATGAGTAAGAAGCAAATTTAGGACCGAGGGAAGAAGACGATGAGGATGCTTGTTTGCACAAAAATACGGTGTTGCCTCCAAACCTGACTCAAATTTCATAGTACGTGTTTTGTAGCTCCTGGGAGGGCAGAAGCCTGGCTCTCTGTGCAGTCATGGTGATGCAGAGACGTGTAAGATGCTGCTGTTTAGCTTTGATACATTTGCAGGCTACAATAGGTAGTGCAGGAAGGATGCTTACTCTGCCTCCAGCACAGGGACAAGGAAGGATCGCCTCCTGTGTCCTGCATTGCTTTCAAAAGACCTGGAGGCTGCAGAGTTTTCCTGTCTTGGGCATCTTCACTGCTCCTCTCTGTGAGCTGTAAGTTGATTTTGTTGGTGTGCTGCAAATGCGAAGTCCCTGGAGTTGTATAGATTTATATCTGCTCAATTGGGATATGTAATTAAAAGCACAAAAAACAGAAGAAAAAAAAGCATTTCAGAAAAGGATGAAGATAAGAGATCAGCTTCCTTGCCCATCCCCCATTCTGAGCCCCTGATGGTAACGAGGGTTATGCACTGACTGGTTGGGTTTTCATTAGTCTGTAAAAGCACTTTTTGTGATATTTAAGTGGTAAATGAATACAGTCCAAGAGATAATCGTGTAACCCAACTGGCAGGGAGCACGTAGTGCTGTGTATTGATTTACACCTCCATATGAAGTGAATGTGAGTACTAAGCTCTCACCAGAGCACAGTGGGTAAGGGGACAGTTGTAGCTAAAGCCCCTTATTGGGCTCTCTGCAAGTTTCATTTCCCAGTAGGAAACCATGACAGCCAGCCTGTGCCCATTCAGCGGGTGTTAGCAGCGTGCACTGCTCCAGCAGCCATCATCACTTCAGAGGGACAAATTAATTTAATTTAATTTAATGTAATTTAATTTAATTTAATTTTCTCCCATGGCTGGGAGGACAAGAGAGACGGGTGGTTGCTGCCTCGTCTATGGGGCTGATGCCAATCTTACTGGTGCAGGGGTGCCTTCCTCAGGCAAAATTATTTTCAGTAACACAACACTGATTAATTTAGGAGCGTGGGGTTTCTCAGACAATTTGCTTCTTTCCCCTGCTCTTACAGATCCTGAATTTTGGGCTGACAGACAGAAACCCTGCATGGCTGAGCGCTCAAGATGTGTGTTCTGCCTTCATCCTCCCCATTCATTCATTCATGCAGCTGAGCACCATGTAGAGCCTAATGGCTCTGTCACCATCACATCTCTCAGAGGTGGCAGAGGTTTATGCGCATTTAGCAGGGTGGTGGTGGGGTGATACCAGGCTAGGAAGGCAGTTGATCTTGGTGTGGTTGTAGTCCAAAACTCTAATGGGTGCTGCCTTGGCTGGGACTGTGCCTGTGCATCTGAGATGTAAAGCTGCTTCTTCAAACCCACAGCGTTTCAGTCCTACAAAAGGGATCTGGGGAGGTTTCTGGGCAATAGGAGCAGGGGATTGCTCTGTCCGGTTTGCTACCAGGTGGGGACTGAGCTGCCGCTTGGGTGATAGTGGAGACCAAAGCCCATCCGACTGTAGGTGCATGCTGGCTGCCTGCTTGAATGCTACCACTGGCCAGCCCAGGTTCTGGGGCCGTGCACTACTGCTGTGGGAGCTGCTTCTGGCCCTGCTCACTGCTCTTACCATGCTATATGGAAATGTTAGGACTGAGGTCTTGGTAGCATCAGTCTGATTGTGATTCTATATGATTCTATGGTTTTAATGAAGCATTCATCCAAACCAATGCCGTCGCCACCAACAACTCCGAATAAAGAGCTATTTAAATTAACAAGTTAATCAAGCCAATAAAACCTGCCTGTGTAGCAATAGTGTTTCAGTGCTGTGATGTAGAGGGTAAGGCACCACTGAAGTCTGTGGCTCTGTGGCCAGCACTGTGGGTTCCACATTGATGGTAGCTACGTAACATTTCCAAAATACGGATAGGTACAGAGTGGTAGGGCTCAGCAATGTCTGAGCCTGTTGCCTTTTTGCAGTTGTCTTTCTGCCTGCGCTTTTGCTGCTGTGGGGAGGTAGAAGTGGTGCTCAGCATGTTGTGCCCAGTCCAGCAGCCCCAACCATGTGTGGGTTGCTCAGAACAGGGTTACAACCTCCTAAATAGCCTGGGGAAATGGTCCAGAACTGTATGGGTCATAGAAAGACAGTGTAAACCCTCCAGGTTCTAGCTTTGCTTCCCCATGTAATTTTGAGGCAGTTTCTCAGGTATGGGGTGTGAGGAGGGTCTGGGTGGATCAGGGTGTCTTTCTGCAGATGAATAGCATCAATCTCACCTGGGCTGATTCCACCTGGAAAGAGGCATGGCCAGATCCTGGCACTCGTTGTGGTGTCTTTCTGCTGTTGCAATGGTGCAAAGAAACTTTTGGGGCATTTTCACCAGCCAGAGGGTCAGAAGGTGCTCCAAGCCAATTAAAGGTTGGTTGTTCGTAATGTTCCCCTGATAATGTCTGATACAAAATCCATAGTCTGTATCTCATGAGTAAGCTTATCATGAGGCCTTAATACCCCAGCCACAGGCCTGTTATTTACATTCGACTGAAGATGTAGGTCATACAATATGTTTTTTTCTTTTTCTTGATTGGCTGAACATAAAAGGCAGAATCCAATTTTCTGTGGCAGCAGACCTGATTACAAATTCAAATTTGTATTTCTCTGAGCAGTTTTGGGACATTTGCATTGTAATTTGCCGTTTCCATAAATATTAGAGGTTCATTTGCTGGGATATTCATCCAGAGCAGATCCAAGAGGGCTACAAGCACAGACTTGGTGAAAGAATGAGGTCTGTGGGTGCCTATCAGGAGAAGATGAGTTTGTCACATCTGGCCACCCTTCCCTCTCACCCTTTTGTGCATACATACAGCTGATGCGTGTGCACTCATCACCACATAGCCTTTAATGCCCAGGTGTTATACCATAACATCCTGCTGCTGCAGCAAGGGGCATGCTTTGTTTATGGCTCTTTGATTATGCAGAGTTCACATTCATCCTCTCAGGCTGAAATCATTTGCGTCTGAGGACAAGGAGAGAACTTTCCCACCCAAAAGGGAAATGATGTTGCATTACTGAGAGACCAGCCCAAGTAATAATATAATCTTAGAAAAATGCAGTTCCCTTGAGTAAAGGAAGCTCTGTAAAATTCAGCTTCTCCAAGCTGTTAGTGTAATTGTTGCCTGTGTTATAGTAACACTGCTATCAGACGCAGTTTACTGAAGTGCTCGGGAGAGAACAGGCGAAGAGGGGAGTAAGAACCAGTTCCTGCTTAAAATGAGGACCTCTTGTAGGATCTGAATACTGTGATGTTTATAATACAGATGTTAGGATCTTTGCTCTTAATTTGTTTTTTTATCTTAGCTAGGTACTGGATGGGGTGATGGTCATCCCTGGTTCTGAAGAGTCTGGAGAAGGGGCAGGAAGGGCCAGGGTGAGTGGAGGGATCAGCTGGAGGAAGGTAAAATGATGAGAGGTTTCCACTCACTGGTGTGAAAAGTCTGGTTGTGTAAAAAAATAGGGCAGAAAGAGGGTCATTTTTAGAGCTATCAGTGTTTGGACAAACCCATGCAAGGGAGATGTGATGAAGTTACTCTGTGAGAAGTGCCTGTAGTTTGCTGTCTTTGGCTTACCACGGAGTGGATGGTGTTAGTGTGCCGTGGTTTATTTTGGGCTCCGTAGATGCTGAGTGCATATGGGTCACATGACCAGGGCATGGACTAGACCACAGGGACCCTCTTTGTTCTAGGTGCAGCAGGTCCCCAAGCTGGACACTCACAAAGTGCTGATCTTCATAAAACTCATAGGAACTTGCTGTCTTGGAGGTCTCTGCCTCCTCTCTGCCTTCCAGGCTAGTTTGTTTCAATGTGGACAAAGCTATCTCAGGAGCTTCATCTCTTAAGAAACCGGTATAAAATACATGACATATAAAAATACTATTTTAAAAGTGCCTGAAATGGAAACCCCAGCCTCTTTCCTATAAGCAGGGGGCTACAAGGTGTTGCTGCTCCTGTGCTGCTGCCTCCAGTCACTCCCATGGCTTTGGATGAAGGTATTTCCCATTGCCTGTCGTCTGAGCAGGCAGGGCTCTTGAGGAGGATTACATGTGCTTCTGCATCCACTGTGCCCTTGACTTGGAGTCATTTGATAAATAGTTTTACAGTTGGTTACTTAAGCATCTCCTGAGCTGCAGTCAGCATCTCAGCTGTGGGCGAGGGAGCACTGCTGCCAAAAGTCAGGAACTGTGTTGAGAGCCTCCTAAGATTTGGCTGTCTTTCCTTAAACCCCCTGGAGTTGTCGTTACAGGAGAATCGCTTAAAGGGGGAGAGAAGGAGCTTCTGGCTGTCGAGGTGGTAGATACAAATCCCTTGAAAACGTGAGCTGCAAATCCAGGAGATACTCAAGAAGGCTAGGTTGGCCGTATTTAAAAACACCACTAGCGCAAAGCTGATATCCAGATGCTTTTGAGTCCAGACAGAGGGGCTGTTTCAGAGATTCCTGCTTGGCAGGGCTCTGCCTGTGTATCTGCAGGAAAACTGCAACCATCTTAATTGTCTTGTCCTGTTAGGAAAAGAGAGGGCGTGCAAAGAACTGCTGGGCAATGCAGCGGGAAAATTGGGGTCAAACCCAGTTGTTTTCTGCCCAGCTGTCTGAATACCTTGTGCAACTGCCTTGACCTTGGCAGTTGACTCTCCGCTGGGAGAAGCAAGCTCCATCTGCCTTTTCATTCTTTGCTAGGATGTGAAGCTAGAAGGACGTTTAAAACTGCTTTCACAGGATCCCGACTGTGGTCTGGCCAATTTAAGCTGTTTGAGGGTGACCACTCACAATACAATCAAATGCTGCAGGTCCTTCCCTTGGCCCTTCTGCATGAGCACCCTCTCTTGGGTTCCCAAGTCAGTGCTTGGAAAAATTCCTCTGGAAACAGCATGACCTTTGTGGTTCTTTCACCAAGGCAGACACGGAGATGTTTGAGCGACCTTTTGCACAGTGGTTAGATGGTAATGAGTATCTTGCAGCTGAGTTTAGGAGAAAATACCCTTTTCTTTCTACCCTCGAGCTAATTTAGCTCTGGGCTGAAATCAGCTGGGAAAGGAGTAAGGAGGAATTTTTAGTGGTCTGATAGAAAGGTATGCAAACTACACATGAAGGGTTAGCTCAGCAGGGTTAATCGTTGTCCCAGGGGTGCAGCCCAGGCTGCGTCTCCCAGAGGACATTGTGTTGCACACACATGTTCAGGGCATTTTTCTTATAATTTTTCATCATGCTCTGATGGCAGAGATTTTAAATGCTGTTATAGGAATCAGTCTGACCTCTTGCTGCTATAACTAGGGGGACTTTGTTGTCATTTCTGCTTCCAGAACCACCCTCAGATTCCCTCAGGGATCTCCAGGCCATGGAAGAAACTCCTTACAGGAGTTTTGGGCTGATGGACAGGCTTCTTTGTGTTGCTGATAGCAAAGGAGGGCTCTTTTTTTTACATGAAGAGCATGTTAAAGGCACTTCTGAATCTGGAATGACAAGAGGAATTTGGATCTATAGAGCGCAATTATCCACGTCACCATTTGTTAGGATGCTGGCGTTAACACCCTTCCTCTTGTGGAAAATCTCTTAAGCCCTGAGGACTGATGTGAAACGTCACACTCTGTTGGACTTCACCAAAGCAGGGATGAATCACATTAAGTTGAAGATTTGGCTTCAATGTATTATCAGAAAAATACCTTCTGTAACAGCTTATCAGGGAGTACTGCTGCCCACCCAGGGTGGCAGGATCTGTTTTGGGGGGAAGACAGAGATTTATGGACTATGCAATAATTGGGGGTAGAGGTTGGGTTTTGGATATTTGAGGGGGATTTCATTTGGTCTTGGTTTTGAGTGCTCTATAAAAGCAAAAGGCAAGTCTGGAAGGGCTCTCAAAGCATGTTGGGAGGGGTCTCAAGATGTCTTCCCTTGCAGGATCACCCCAGAATATGTGTTTATCTAACACGTTTTTAAAAGTTTACTCCAGAGAATAGTTTCACGGCATCTCTGAATGGCTGTCCTGCTACATCCATGCCATTATAGGTAAGAAAACACCTTCTTATCAGGGAAACTGTAGAATCTGGTAGTTAAACCTTCTGTAAAGAAATATACCCCATACAAGTGTTGGCCAGGTTCGACCCTGCATAACTTGTAAGATCTCATAAACTGACAACTCAAGGTAATTTAGCAATCTGGGGAGGCAACACAATAGGTCATTGAACTTATTGATACCCCTGTGATGGGAATGAATTTCCAGGAGTAGAAAACATCAGTGAACCAACTGCGCATGATTTGCTTTCCTTGTCAATTGGAATCAAAGAAAGACCCTGATTGTGGAGCATAATACTGCCCTTGTAATTCAGCCTTTATCTTTGTGCTGGAGCTGGGCATAATTGTATCTGTGTCTGTAGGGACAAGGAGAAGGGTTTCAGTAGCTGATGCTCACAAAGGCATCTTTAGAAAGCTCCTTACCCCTGGTAAAGGCTTGGAAGAGCTCAAAGGAAAATACCCCTGAGTAGCTTTAGGAATTTGAACAGTCACCATTGTTTGATTCGGATTCAGTTACAGGACTAACATCTAAATGTTAATTCTTTTTAGGACATTTATCAGCTCTTTCAGCAAATACAGAATGAGGCTGCAGTATTAGATTGGCAGCCAACCCTGCAGATAAAAGCCCTTTGAAAGGATGTTTCTTAGGAGGGAAACTTGATCTGAGAGTGCAGAATAATTGTGAAGATGGTCTTTTCTGAGGGACGTGGAGAAAATATGATGTCTGAAGAAATCCAAATGAGGATCAGAAGGCTTCTGACATGAGGAATGGGAGTACCAGCAATTTTGTGGCCTCCGAGAATGGTCTATATCATGCAGACAGAGAACCTCATACTCCTGTCCTGCAAATGGCTGGTACGCCTGGAAATCCTACAGTGCTGGGTAAGCAGTTTCAGGTGTTGGGTGAAGACTGAAGCTGATGCACTTGAAGGCAAGAGCATGCCAAAGCAGTCAATGGGTGCTGGGCAATATGAGTCAGTGTGTGGGCGTATGAGGTTTGGGTGCAGATTTCTGTCCTCTTGATTCTCTGTGCTGCCTTTCTCAGCACACAGTGTCTGTATGCACCAAAGTAGGCTGTGACCTGACCCTGACTCCCTGTGAGTCCTCAGTGACAGCTTGGAGTGTGACAGCCCAATCCTGCCCTTCTCCATCACCCACTTCTACTGCTGGCTGAAGGACTCAACTGCGGGGCTGCCTGCAACAGAGCAGAGACCTGCATGCAGCCTAAAGAAGGCATCTTGTTTTCAGCCTCTCTGGAACACGTGCATTGGAAATGGTAAATCCCTTCCCCTCTGGTTCTCAGAAAGGAAATGTGTGACTGCTCAGGCAGTGGGAGAGTGGTGGGGGACAGCTGGAGGGATGCCTGCTCCAGCCACCCCAGAGAACTCTGATCCTCCACTTTGGCAGTGGTGATCGACCCCCGGGTGCCGGTGGGGAAGGACCTGAGTTGCTCACTGGAAGAAGGATGGTGGCGCCATCCTGAGCGCTGCCACCGCCGCTTCCGGCAGCAGATCGGTGTGGTGTCATCTAGGAAATGCGATTTAGATCATCATCCTTTTGCAGCAGTTGGGGGAAGGGAGGTAGGGGCCCTTATCTCTTCTGGGAATTCATTTCTCTTTAAGCTGCTTTGAATTTTTGCCTGTTTGCCTTTTTCTCCATCCCCTCTCAAGTGTCACTGTTCCTTGTTGGAAGAGCGGGATCCACACGAGGATCCATAGTTCTCACTGTCATGACACCATGCTCTGTACCCCACCTTCATCTGTGAGGCAAGACCTGAGTGTAAGGCCGGGACTGCTGTTGGTTTTCCTCTGGAAGAGGGTTGGGTTTTGTTAGGCCACATGCAGAGAAGTCAATCCAGTGAGCCTTATATCTGTGTCATCAAAATGCACCCACTCCTCAGTGGCCTTGTGATACTTCTGCATTCCAGTGGACCCTTCATCCCCAGTGTGTCCTTGAGAAGTTGTTCAGTTTCCAGCTTGGTCATCGTCCCTGATGCGGCCACCAGCCAGCAAAGTTCCTTAGCATTAAACATGGAGAACAGTTCCCCAAGGAGCTTTTCTTAAGTGTGTTGCTGGGTCAAGATACCTGGACCAAAGCCTACTCTGCAGCGGTGGGCAGCATTGCTTGGTGTGACAGCCCCTGACTGCTCCTGGTGTGGCCTCTTGGCATGGCAGTGCCCCTTTTCCTACTCCCTACTCCATCTTCCTGGTGTTTATTATCCACTCCTGGCTGTGGGAAGCAGCTCCTGGGCTCAGACCTGTGGTTTTGTTTCTGGAGTCAGACATGAAAATACCACCTCATTTTCTCCTGGGTGTGCAAAAGGCCAGAGTCCTTGGCTCCTGGGGCAGATGGCTCCTGCCACATGTATGCTTCACACTGCTGGGCATCACTTTTTGATGCTCATTGAGGTTTTGTGCAGAAACTTGTGCTTTGACCTGTAATTCCGGTGGTTTTAAGCACAATCCCAAAAAATCACCAATAACAATAGCTGGTTTTTCTTCTCTGTGAAAGCTGTTTAAGTCAAATACAAGCCTTTATTAGGAGTAAATAAGCTGTATGGGATGCCTTTGGTTATACATGAGTTCGAACAGAATGAGCTAATGCTTCCTTCTGGCCTTGAAATTAAACTTTTCAGAAAATAAAATTTTGTCCTGCAGCTTCTAAGCTGCGAGCACCTTTCCTTACAGAGCAACCCAGTCTCTGGGATTGCACAGTGCTCTGTGCCTTGTGAGGCTGCTTACCACCTTATCGCTGAAGTATAGCCCTACTTGGAGGCAGTTTTCTTTTATTACCCAGTTTAAATGAATGTGAGCTGCTGCTGAGGGTGTGTGGTGGTGTGAGAAAGCTGTATGATGGAGTGTGATGCCCCAGTTAACATGCAAAGGATAGTTAACCTCCCCTTAGAAGCAGCAGGCTAGCTTTCCTGGTAATACTGTTCTAGCAAGCCCCATGTGAGATTTTACCAACTGCAAACCTGGCAGACAAATTCCAGGCTTCTGGAATTATTTGTGTGAGAGCTCTGGAGAAAAGTCCATGTTAGAAATTAAGTTGCATGCTTACAAAACCCAACAGCGGCATTGTCATCCTCTCTCCAACCCTGTTTCTTTCCACTTAACCAGCACTGTACACACTACTATGGCTTTTTTCCTTTTTTTTCGCCTTTCTTTTTTGCAGCCAGGATGTTTTTTCTTGCCTTTTTATTGTTCCAGTGACCTAGCAACTCCACTTTGGTGGAGGCCTGCCAGGAGACTTCCTCCCTTAGCCGTCTGACAGTCTCCAGCAACACTGCCCTGGGATGGGAGCATGAGTTAAACTGACACCGGGCTGGGTCCCTCTATGGCTTTTGCTCTGCTCTCACAAGCTCTGGCAGTGGTACCACTGCCTTCCTGCTGAGCAAAGCTTACAGGGGACTTTCAAAACCCTGGCAAGAGGAAGGAGAAGTGTTGCATGGGGGATATTTTCTGTAACGTGTGTGAAGGACATTACAGAAAAGCCTGGAGGGTTTTAGAAGTGAGTTAGGTGGTGCTGGGATTTAGCATTTGGGATCTGCAGTACAGGCAGGGTGGTTGGAGACATTTCGGTATCTCAGGCCAGCAGGAGAGGAGATGGAGGGAAGGTGCAAGCGTTCAGTGAGCCGTGCCATTCAGGAGATGTCTTTTGGGTTATTTTTATTAAAGTTTACTGAAACCAGTGAGAAAGAAATCCCTTTGGTGAGGGCTTCTGGGCCCTCTCAGCTGGTGCTGGGACAGAGCTGCCTTTGCAGCCTCTAGGGCTGCAGGGGTTTTACATGGATTAACACTGGGAGGCAACACTGGGCAGGACATTTTTGAGGTAGAAAATAAATGACCCAGCAAGCAAGAGAACACACCTATTTTGGGATTTTTGCTCAGGAAAGACATGAGGGCCACATGTCCTAGGGCCTCTTTGGGGCAGGGGGCTCAGTCCCCTCTTCATTGGCTGACTGGATGGATGGATTAGGATTTTACTGGAGTCTTGGCATGGTTGTGGTATTTATTGAGAGTATAGGTAGTCATGAGACAACTTATCCCTGTTGGAAGTGGACTGTATTTGAAAGTGTTTTCCAAAGACTCAACAATAAAACAGGACTTTTTTTTTTAAACTCAGTTGCCAAAAGCTATTTATAAAAATCTCATGAGAAGAGGTTTAGGGTGCTGCTCTGAGCCCTGGGCTGGTGGTTTTCAGGAATTGTGGGTCTATGTGGTCACAGGGATCTGTGGATTGAACCCAAACTGTCCAAGAAAGATGAGTAAGAAGCTAAGGCTTTTGTAAGCTTGAGCTGCTGATCCAGGAACCTGCACCTCACCAGGGAAGTGTTTAGGACACCAAAATTAAGAGGTTGGAAACCACTGGCTAGGCAAGACAATATCCTGTCCCCTCACTGTGCAGGGCTTATCCCTGCTTGCAGACAGGCCGTATGAATGCATCCCATGGTTTTGGAAATGACTGCAGATTTCTGTGTGTTCTTTATTTCAGAGTACCTGTTTCTCTTCATTTGGGTACTGCTCTTAAGAGCAACAATTATGTCCTTTTTTTTCTTATGGCATCTCTGATGATCAGGCTCTGGGTTCATGAACATGCTGCAAATAAAGAAGGGTCCCAGAGAGGAGATGGTGTGGAAGTACAGTCTGGTTTTGTCTCATAAAGCAGCACTGCAAGCAAAATGCTGTGACCCAGCATAAGAGGGGCTGAGGATGATGCCCATGTCCCCAGCCCTGTGGGCATCCAACACCCATAGCAGCTGGGTAGGCATTATCCACCTGGACCTTAGCACTTGGGGCTTGCAGCATCTGCTGCTGGCATTAAGCCCCCATCACCTAGCTTGAGCTGACATTAAAGCTCCAGTCACCTTTGGTAGGTGCATAAATCCATCATAATATGGCTAAAATGATTTATCATGCTGCAAAGTGCTGTCCTGCTCTACCTGACAGCCAATGGGGAGAGGACAAGGATCATTAGGACCAGAGCAAGGTGCTGCCAGGGGATGAATCTATAGGGTACCCCATCCAAACCAAGCCCTGCAGCAGGGTGAGAGGCAATGACAGGACTTTCCTGCACCTCTTCTCTTCCCCAACTGCCCTCTCTCACCACCTTTCTTCATCCAACCTGAATAGTTCCTATTATTAATATTGAAAGAATTAGCAAAAAGGATTGATTGCATGTGGTTAAAAACTTCTCACATTCTTGCCGTGCTTAGTGCACACGAGGGACCTTCCCCAAGCAATATTGTCAGCATGTTTACGCTCAACTGACCCGTCTCAAGAATGAATGTTTTTTTCTAAGCTCCCCCCTGCTTCCCCCCCCCCCCCCCCCCACCTCAAACTGCTTCTTTCAGGGCAAGAACAAGGAAGGAAATTGAAAATCCCAGAGAGCCCTGGACAGTCCAGATTTAGGGCTGTAGCTTTTGTTCGTACAAACTCACTTGGCTCCTAACCGGCCTCCACCCATGATCCCGACATCCGCAGCAGCCGTTCAAAACACAGCACAGAGCCCAGCCCCAGCACCAGTGGGGACCTGCAGCCACCCATGCCACCCGCTGTGGGGCCACCAGTCCCAGCTTTGCTCCCCGCTTCTCCTCCCTTGCAGCTTGCCTTTCTTCCTAACCTTTTCCCACAGCCAGCAAGGAGTTTTCTAAGTTGAGATGAATTTTTTTTCCCCTCTGCGAGCCTTGGACGATGTTAAGATTATGCAATGTTAACAGATGTGGGCTTTATAATTATAGCTGCCTGTCCTTGGGAGGAGCCTGCTTTAGCTTCATGTGCACTCTGATCAGCATGGGATGCTCCCAGGGTGGCCGTAGCCCTGGCAAAATAGCCATGGGCTGCATGGGCGGGCGTACTGGGAACAGTCTGCAGGGAATCGCCACCCTCCCAAGGAGGGACTGCTCTGGGATGAAGGGCTGCTCTGGGCAGCCAAGCAACTGCTCTTGGCTTTCTTTGTGTGCAAACACAGATCAAATTTGTGTTCCGCTGTCAAAAGAGTGTTTTTCTCCTCTTTGAGGAGAAAAATCCCTTCTACAGGAAAGCAGCAGGGCTGGGATAGCTAGTGCCTGGCTGGCTGCAATGCTCCTGCCAAATGCGCTCTGCGGGCATCCTGCTTCCCTGGCATTAGCAGGATACATCCTTCCTCACTCCCTGCCCTAAAATGTCTATGAGCAATCACAGCGACTGCTGAAAACTTGTAATATTGTGCTTTTTGCTGAAAACTTGCAGTATTGTGCTTCTCGGTGTTGTGCTGTCCCATGGTTGAGCCTTGAGCATCACCATGATGTTGCAGCCACCTCCTGGCCAGGGCAATGCCCATGCTGCACCTGGGAATGGAGACAGAAAATTGCTGGTCCAAAAGGGTTTTTTTAGGAGCCTCACAAGGTAGACATCCAGCTGGGCTACCATGGACAAACCCAAAGCTTCGAGAAATCATCTGAAACTTGATCTGTTTGTCCTGGCCGTGTTTGAACTCAGCTCCCAGCAAGCCATGGACTTGTTATGCTTGTGAAGAAAAAGTAACTCCAAGCCGCGGCCTGTCTGCTGAGCATCACTGCTGGTTTTAACTGGGAAGGAAAACATCAGTCCAGCGGGTGGCAAGAGAGTTTTGTGCAGGAAGTCAAATATTTCTCTGGACAGCTGCGATTGCATGGAGTTAAATCACAGAAAGCAGTTGGCAGCTTAGGAGGTGATGGAATTGTTAGTGACAAATAAGTACCTCAGCTAAAGGGCCACTCTGCTTTAAAACTTTAATGAATCAGGGGAGGCCAGATGGTCCTGTGTGTATTTTTTTGGAAGAAGTTTGCATCTGGTCCATCTGCTCAGCACAGGGTCATCTTTGAAGGCTAATTTCTGCAGACAAGTCAAAGAGGAGACTGCAGTTGTCTTGCACTTCTGGCAGGCTTGGTGGCTCTGTGATGAGCTGAAATTTCATGTCTGTTTTGTTAAATAGCCTGATTTTTGCGTGTTTCCTCACCGTATATTGTGGGTTGGATTTTCCAGCATGGCTCATGCTCTGCACCCACCAAATGAGAGAACTGAGCCTATGCTGAAACAAGGATTTTCTCTTTGCACCAGGGCTTGGCATACCTTGCAGGGCAGAGTTAAAAATGTCAGGTGACTCTAAAAAGCCCCTGTAAATAATTCCTTCTTATTCAGCCTGTCCACTCCCTGGCTGTACTCAAAGCCAGGTTTGCTGGTGTCTATGATAAAGGGAAGGGTTTTGCTTCATTTTATTTCCAACAGAGCAAAAAGAGGACAGAGAACGCTCCAGGGCTGATTTGCAGGGCAAACAACAAACAGACAAACAACCAGCAGCTTTTTGCTTTCAAACCAGTTGCCATTCAATCAGGGGTCACAGCTGAAGGTACTGCTTGCTGGCATTTCCAGGGTTATTTTTGACAAGTGGCAACTAAATGCCTGCTGCAGTGCCCCACTATATATTTTAGCCTGCCTGGAGTGCTTGTTGACAAATGACTTGGCAACCTGAGAAAGCAAATTTCCCTCTGTCTGTTCTCATTCCCTAAGAGTTTCTTTAAGCAACTGCTGCTTTGCCTATTTTTTTTTTTTTCTGTGCAGCAAAGCTGGCTGCTGGGGCACAGCTGAAAGCTTTTAGTGGGAAGGGAATGGAGGGAAATTCAGTGCACCGCCCTCCAACACACCCAAATTTTTCAGCATGGGGCTACTATAAATGGACTTGTGGGCTACAATTACAGGCTGGGTATTGGCTTGCAAATGAGCGTGGTGAGCAGCCCCTCCAACTTTGCATCCCTTCATCCAAGGGGGAGCAACGAGCAGCTTGTTACATGGAACAGGAGTTGGCTTATGGGACAGGGCAGGCTCCAAATACAATGGCTGCTTGCTGTTCTCAGTGAGGTGGGCATCACAGCCACAGCTAGGGTTGTCATTAAAGGCACCCAAGGGACTCTGCCGTACTCTAGCTCTTGTCTCCTTGGGCCTTGTGGTGCTTAGACTCCTGAGATGAAATGCAGGTTGTCCTACCTCGTATCTCTTTTTTAGCTTGGTGAGTTCCCATTGAAGCTGTTCCAAAAGAAGAAATGAGACCTCTCCTGAAATTGCTATCTCTGAAGTGGCAGATACACCCCAAAGGAGACATGCGAGGCAAGGAGGAGTAAGTGTCCCATGGAGGTTTCTTGGAGGCACAGCTTCCTTGCAGAAAGTGCTTGGAGGCCAAGGAGGACAGATATGCAAGGCTTAACCTTGAACATCAGAGATTTTGGGTAGAGGCTGAGAGGTGCCTTTAGCCACTACCTGTGTATCATCTGCAGCTGTGATTGTGCCAGCTGTGATGCTGCGCGTGTGTGTGCCAGGCAGGTTATGTCCAATGGCCTGGTGGATTTTTGAGCTGCAAAGTGGGGACAGTTCCTCTCCCTATATGCCTTTGCTCAATTTCTTGAGAGGCTTCAGACCCTGCTACCCTGAACTGCAGTTTCTCTAGCTGGGCTTCCACTCTGTGGAACATGCTGTGGGTTGTTCCGTTTTCATTATAAGGAAGATAGGCAAAACTGGGATCTCATCCTCTCAGATGACACAGCCATGATTTGGACTTGCTTTGACTTGTTGTGGACTTCGAAGAGCATCTGAGGCTGCAGTGCCAGCCAAGCCTCGGGGCTGTAACGTAGTGCAGGGACAGTCACTGCTGTTTTTCACGTAACCAACATGCAGGGAAATCCTTGCACAGCTCTGGCTGGTGCTGCAGGCTGGAAACCTCAATTTCCGCTGGCAGATCTTGCTAGAATCACTCATGGTAGCTGTCACTTGATGCTCTGCTCCAGGAATATCAGGCTGGATGGCAGCCCCAAGGCTGAAGTTGCAGCTGCTGCACTGATCCTGCTGCTGCTACCAGTGGTCTAGTGTTAATGTTTGAGCTGAGGTGTTGGCTACTGGGTAACTTTGCTTAGGGCCCAATTTGGGAACATGTTTATATTGAGCTCTTGGAGCATACCTGTTGACCTCTGTGGGAGAAGTCCTTTTTTGGGTTCATGAGATAGAACAGGTGATTGAAATGCAGGTGAAACTTGTGGAAACAGGGGATGAGACTGCTGCTATTACACATTGGTAGAGAGCAAGCAGAGGGAGGGGAAGGGTAATGCTGGTTTGGAAACCAACATTTATTCCATAAAAGTGTGTGTTTATTTTCTAATGAAATGAGAAAATTATTGTGGGTGATGGGAGGGTAATGGGGAGAGAACAGACCCAAATGCTCCCAGGATGGAGCAGGGACTCTGGCCACATGAGCTCACAGAAAATAGTACCATACATGCATGAACTTCTTCTCCATCTTGTTTCTCATGTTCTGGTAGACATTAATGTCAGGTACACCAAAATGCTCATCACCTTGGGTTGCTTCAGCATGTGGGTGGTCAGTGTAATGCACACCATATGTTGATTTCTTCTGTTGTGGTGCTTCGTGGTGGCTGGATGGCTTATGCCTACCCTCATGTTTGCCCTGTAGTTCTCAGCTTTGCGCTGTCTTGCTGGAGGCAGTGGGATTTGAGTTCGGGATTTGAGTTCAGGATTTGAGTTCAGGTGTCCAGCAAGCACTGGTCAAGAGGAGAGAGGGGAAGAGCTGCAGGACCCTCCCAGCTCCCATCACACCCTCAAGATGATATACATGGGCTGTGCTGGGCTCCAGTTGGCTGACAGCTCTGGAGACCTACACATGCCTTCTGTGGATTCACTGTGCATGTCACCATTGTTTATTTGTTTAAGGCCTTCTTTTCTTTTTCTCCTTTAAAGTTTTTTTTGTCCTAGCAGACAAAAAAACATGGGGTTGCTGAATTGAATCAATCTTGTGCATAAACATGAGTTTCAGCATTTGGCCCCCCAGACCAATCTAATTTCCACTGAGGTGAATCCAAAAATAAATTTCATGTCTCTATTTTGATTATGCAAAATTTTCTCTAGTGTAAATGAGATCAGAGCTTGGCCTTGGTGTTACTGCAACGAGCCGAGCCTGCATGTCCAGTGCTGATGGGATTTTAGTTTTTTTTCTTGGTTTTCCTTTCAGTCATTGAAAGCAGCAATCAGACGAGAAAAAGTTTGGACACAGAGATAAGGACTTCTGGTGCTCTTATGGACAGTGTGGAGCTGGTGACAATGCTGGCTGGGAGCAGCGAGCGAGCATCGCTGCCTGCCAGGCACAGTGTGGTGCCAGCAGTGAGCGGGGTCACAGGGAACATTGGCACCCCTGCCAGCGGTGGGGCTGTCACCCCTTTGGGAGCAGTGCCGCCGGACAGCCCATCTGCTGGGACAGCAACCCACCTGCCCGTGCCCAGCCATCCTCTCGGTGAGTTTTATCTATGTGAAAGTCCCCATTTGCTGTACCCAGCCTGTGGACTGAGCGTAACTGGTAGGTTAGGGATGATTCCTGCCCTGCTTCTAGAAAATCAGATTTTTTTAAGAAATCAAATCCCAGGAAAACTGATTTTTTTTTTTTTGTTTTAATATTACAATGAAGGTGATTCTTGGGAGCTGCTGCTGTCGTTATTCACCACGCAGCAGGACTCCAAAGAGTTCTGCTTATCTGTGGAGCTTGAAGGCTGCATGCAGAGTGGAGACCCCAACATCTGCATGCCTCCTCCTGGGAGGAGCTGAACCCTATCTTGAACCCAACCTAGATTATAAGTGCCTGAGTTAAAAATATCTGACCAGCTGCATCAGGAACTGTAGCTGAGGTCCTCACATGGAAATTGTGAAAGCGAGCACTTACCCTTGGGCTTGTTCATAATCTTCACCACTTTTGGTGGGAATTGTGGTTCATGAGTAAACTAATGCACTTTTTTAAGCGTGCACTAAATGAAAGCCACTAAATCCCACTCCAACACGACAAGACTGTGATGTTTGTTCTGTCTGCATTTCAGTTTTTTTCTTAACATACCTGAATAAGTGTCTTGCTGGTGTATGAATGTGTGAAGTTGTCTAATCTTTTAGTTCCTCTTTTTTTTTCCCTGCTTAGGAACTTGAGTATGGAACTGGCATGCCCAGGCTGCTGGCTGTCCTGGCATAAGCTATTCTCTGCCTAGTGTTTTTTTTAAAAAAAATAATCTGGGCTTCTCTTTCCGTGCACAAATGAAGACAAATTTTGAAATCCCGTTATTTGTTGATGACAGAAACCCTCTGTTCCCACAGTCCCTCTTGCAGCATGCTCTATGTTAAATACAGGAAACACAAGGTATGCTGTGTGACGCTATCTACAGCATATGGTAGGGCTGGGTACCGCTGTGGGTGATGCTGCTGCTGCTCCAGCCAAGTCAGTTAACTTGTCCAAGGGCAACATGACCCTCTCTGCGTTGCTTTCCAGCCACTGGAAACCATCACCATGCTGCTGGCAGCTGGGAGAGAGGCAAGAGGGCTCTGGTTTCTCCTGGCACCGCTGCAGCTGCTGAGAGGACGTCACAGGTTCTGGCAGCCTTGAGCACCGAGTCAACCGAGAGGACACTGGGTGGGCACCGCGGGGCCTGGCATGTGGAGGGGTTTGACAATGCAACAAGGACAGTGCTGCTGCCACCATCTATGGAGATTCGTCCCTCAGGTGAGCCATCCCAGTTCAGGCTGGGAATGAGGTGGATGCTGTTCCCCAGAGAAACTGAGCATTAGTTAAGCCTGACTTCCCTGCATCGCTAGAGCTTTGTGTAGTGGGTCTGGTACCCCATCCTCACCATGTACTCAGGCCAGTTTTTTGCTTGCTTCATGCTGGAGAGGAGGATACAAATTAGGAATTGATGGAGCTCTCAAACACAAGGTTGCTGTAGGCAGAGCACAGGCAAGGGGACTGTGCGCTGAAGGGGAGGTGGTGGGTTACAGTGAAGGATCAGCGTGTCTCTGCACTCTCATTTGCTTTCCCCCATCACATTGCAGGCACTGATGGCCCTTCTCGAACGGTGAGCAGCTCGGTGGGCACAGAGACAGCCAACAGCTCTCCCATGGGCACTGTGAGTGCTTCACCTGGCAGGGGGACACTGCGGTTCCTGCCCAGCACCCCTGTCCGTGGGTTGTCAGAACAGCCCAGCTCCTTGTCCCAAGCCTCCAGTATCGGGACTGGTGCAAACCACTTGCCACTACACCCCAGGGATGTCACCGGGGACTCCACAAGGTCTTTGCTCACAGCATTGTCTGCCACAGACAGCACTTTCAAAGGTGAGATTTGATGAACCATGGCTTTGTTGTAGAGCTTTAAAAAGCCTTTATAATGCTTTTGCCTTCTTGAAACAAAACAGGGAAGATGCTGTGTTTTGTACATGCTCTCTGTTTGGTATTATTTGGATGGTTAGCTGAAATTCCCTGCTGAAAGCAGGGTAAAGCCATGGAAAAAATCATTTGGTCCAAAACCTCACACAATTTTCAATTAAAAGAAGAAAAAGAAGGGTAAAACTTTTGGACCTTATCACCATGTTTTCTGCAGGGTGGGCATCTGCAGCTGTGAACACTTTTGGCTAGTTCAGTGCCAGCTGCAGAGCAACGGAGGTTCCAACCCACCTAAGCTGTGTGTCCCACCCAAGTGGTGCTGTAGCGTGGCCTGGGGTCGATAACTCAGGCTTACAGCTGTACTGGGTGGGTTTGCTTTTGGCTACACAAGTGAGATGCATGTGCTTCAACAACATGTATGGGACAACAAACCCAAGATCCCTGGGTTCTATGTCTTCCCCTAACTTGCTTTGCAAGCAGGTATTTCTGGAGTTGTCAAAAAGAGTTTTTTACTTCCTCCCCATGAACTTATTGAAAGCCTTAGCATCGCTAAGTCCTTATCCTGTGCTCGGGGCTTGCCAGGAGCAAACATGTCTCCAGGGCTCTCACACTGACGTATCCCTTCTCTCTCTCACAGGTGCTGGGAGCAGCAGCCGGGCTGCAGAAAACCCAAGGTCAAGTATCCAAAGGGCAGCACGTGGCTCTGTAGCTCAACCCCTAGCCTCGGTGACCTCCTCAGTGGCCCTGGCACAGGAACATTTCCGCAGATCCTCCATGCAGCACCAGCTCACTTCTTCTCTCCTGGCTTTGGAAATCACTGCCACGGGTGAGCTTGGGTAGTCTAAGATTTGTTGGTTTACCCCATTCTGTGTGCCTTAGGCATTTTTCCCCATGTCCTGTTAAGCCTGGGGATGTGTAGTGAGCTGCAGGCTGATATGGGAACATGGCTGTGCTCAGGTTTCTCCCCCTTGCTGTTTGATGTCATGTTCAAGCTCCAAAAAAATACCACAAGAGCCTGGGCTGATGTCTTCCAGTCTTAGAGCAAAGATGGGATTTAAACCCAAGTCCCCACAGTCCTTGTCCCATGGGGTTTCCTGCTGGCAGAGCCGCCCCAGCTCTCACGAAGCTGTGCTGTCCTGGCACCGAGCCCTGAGTTTTGTGCAAGGTCTTCCTGTGGCAGGGGGATTCATTCCTTTCCAAAAGAGCACTTTGTCTAGATTGAAAACTTCCTATGCTTAATATCCGTATGTGTGCTGTAAGCATCTGGGAAGAAAATGGATCCATCTGTTTATAATTTCATACATGTAAATCCAGATTTTTTTTATTGTGCTGTAGCCATTGGAAACAGCTACCAGCCATCCAACGTCTTGGCCACGGAGAGGAGGGTTTCGGATTTCCCCACCACCATTACCTCTGTTTCCACAACAGACACCAGGACCAGAGGGAGCACGTTAAGGTCTCTGCCAGCCAGCACCAGGCTGACCAATGCAGCAGAGATTTCCACCACTGGTACTGAAATCACCAGCTCTTCAGACCAGACCTGGTCTCCTGGGATGTCCTTGGGAGCCCGGGGTGGCGGTAGCAGAGGTGCCACAGACTCATTGCTCACAGGCTCACTGTCTGCTTTGGAAAATGCTTCCACAAGTGAGTTTCAATAGCTAGCTGTGTAACTCAGGACATTATTTAAAGACTCTTTATAAAGAAAATACATCATTTTTATTTTAAAGAAGGGAGGAATAATATTGTATTTGGCACATTCTGTACGTTTAAAAGCATTTCACAGAAATGAAAGTATGGATAAATATTATTCTTGTTGGAAGAGGAGAATAGTTTTTCCTTGCAGACTTTTGGTTGAATTTTGCAAGCAATAACTTCAGGGGTTCCTACACAGAGACCACTTCCCCCCCATCTTAATGATTTCCCCGTATTAAATATTTCCGTATTAAATATTCACACATACATTGTCTATGTCTACTGATAGTGGGATGAAACCTACCCAGCTGTTTTCATTTAATTATATGCAGTTTTATATTTCTGTTCTTTTCTTAGCCTTTAGCAGCAGTTATGAACCCAAGAGCATCCCAACTGCAGAAGAGGCAGTGCTGCACTTGGATGCCCGTAGTACTGATATGCCCAGTGTGGCAGCGGGGGCACCAGGGTCCCCCACAAATGGCCACATAGCCAGGGTGACGAGGCACTCTGCCACCAGTACTGACCCTGCCAGCTTTTTGGGGGGGACCTTCTCCTCCCTGGGGACTGAGGCACATGGTCCTAATGTGTCACTGAAAGCCACCGACCTCCATTCACCTCCTGGAGAGCCTTTGCTCACAAGTTCCCGCTCTGCCTCCGAAAGTACTTTCAGAGGTAAATCTGTTAGTCTGAAAGTTGACTGCTTTGGAATTGGATGGGATTTCATATCCTTGTGCTGTTTTTTTTTGATATGGCCATCAGTCGCTATTGGGTATGTGGGTTTTTTTCTTGCTGGCAGCAGAGCTGGCGGAAGGGTGGGAGGGGATCTCAGCTTTTGGGTCAAAAAGTGGGCAACATCGATGTCCTCATTGCCAATGAAACTCCTCTGCTGGGAAAAGCAGCCATCATTTAGAAATGTGTGCATGCACTTTTTCCATACTACACACTTTTTCTGGGGATTTTTAGCCGTTGCCTGGTACGGTGTCTGCCATGCAGGCTGGTCTGTGAGAGAGGTGGCATTTTGGGAATCCCCAGCAGCCATGACAGTGCTGACTCCCCCCATGCCCTTGGAGTGGTCCCAAGTGAGATCTGCCCCATCATTCACCATGAATTAACAATCGAGCCCATCACTTTGAGTTGTAGTGCAGCATCTGCTCCCGATAAGCTGGTGGAGTGTCAGCATCCCCAGCACTGTGGTTTGGGAGAGCCCTGGAGCAGCCTGCCTGCCAATCATGGGGTAAATCGGGTTGGGTTGAATGCCAGGCTTGGCGCTGGGGTGTTTCTGAACATCTTGTGGGTGAGGCTGTGTCTGGTCCTGCATGCCCAGTGCTGCAGGGAGCTTGGCCGCATCGCCACACCGTCAGTCTGGCACTGAGATGGCAGTTTGACTCTTTGGACCTACACTAGAAAATCTAAAACAGGCCTTTTTTAGCTCATCCTCTAGACTTGCTTTGAAGTTAAAGGTATGATCTTCTGTTTTAAACAGGCTCAGAGGAACCTTAAGTGCATAGAGTGGGTGTTGTGCGCAACCTGCAGTTACAAAGCATAGTTTTAGGTTGTGGCTTTCATGGTTTTTTGAAATCCACATATGCCTGAACATAGGGAATTCATGTCTCCCCAGAGCATCACCTTTTCCAGGTTGAGAACTTGATCTGTTCAATATTTGAATGAACATTTCACAAACATAGACTGTACAAACAATCCCTCAAATGTATATCTGCATAAATCAAACCTGGTTTTATTGCATCTTAGGTGCCAGAAGCAGCCACCAACCAGTTAACAGCTCAACAACAGAAAAAAATCCCCTTGCCTCCTCTTCCACCAGCACTTTCACTTCAGCTATGGCCACCAGCATTGGTGGGAGGCCCCCGAGGTCTGCCACAGGCAGCAGCCGGTTGGCAGCAGAAGCCTCCACATCCAGTACTGACATATACAGAACCCTGGGCACGATCCGATCCTCATCCACGTCTTCTGTGAGAGACACCTACAGAAGTCGTGGGTCCAGAGAAACCACGGGTTTCACAGAGCAGGTGGCAGACCCTTCACTAACACACTCTCACTCGCCTTCAGAAGGTCCTTCCCCAGGTGAGCTCCAGTTAGAAATGAAATACCGTTTTTCTTATAAGCAAAAAGAGAACTGTTATTGTATCTTGCACTTGCCTGACTCTTTTCTGGTGTCAAAAGACGTGACATCTATGCAGAATATATTGTTTGGAAGGATGCAGTGTGATTCTTGTGTCTGAAATATTCCAGCTCTTGCTTGACCAAAAAATGTGGTTTGGGTTTTTTACAGAACGGGCACATGTGTGGAAAGATTCATTATGCCAAGAAAAATAATTAATTTTTGGAATCATGCTTCTTTTTATACTATCTCCAGTTGCTGTCTCCATTTTATAGGCAAGAGAACTAAGCAAGGGAGGATTAGATTATGTCCCTGCAGTCCCAGGGACCGGACTTCAGTTCTTGCCCTCTGTCCTACCCCTTGGACCATGCTGCTCCCCAGAAATCAAACCAGTTCAACAGATTTAAAGCAACTTCAAATATGGTCACTGAGGTCCTTCATGCCACTGTTTGGTCCTAGATCCCACTGTGTTGCTGGAGGGGTCTGATTCCCCATTTCTTCAGACTTCTTCTCTAAGACCTTCATACTGCTCAGCATTGTGCCTTGTCTGAACTGATTTTCAGGCTTTTCTGGGTTGTTATGATATTTGTTTATTCTAGCAACATGGAGTGCACTCAAGCACATAATGGTGAAATCAAGTGCACAGTGTAGCAGTTCAACAATTTTTATATAATAGCACATTTCTCAGCATCAAGCCATATTTTTTAGAAGACATATTTCTGTAAGGAGGTTTCATGTCTTTGGAAATGTGCTGTTTTCTCTGGATTGACATTTTCTCATATTTTCTATTTGTGCTTTTACTTGCCGCTTCTGAGTGTTACTAGAAGAAGGTTCATCTGTTTATTTATAGTTTCACATGAGTAAAAACATAAATTGTTTCTTTATCACATTTAGCTACTGGAAGCAGCCATGTGTCATTCAGCATCCTGTCAAGAGAGCGAAGAACTGATTTCCCCACCACCAGTACTTCTGTTTCCACAACAGCCACCAAGGGTGGAGGGAGGACGTTAAGGTCTCTGTCAGCCAGCACAAGGCTGTCCCAAACAACAGAGTTTTCTACCACTGGTACTGAAACCATCAGCTCTTCAGACCATACCCAGTCCTCTTTGGGAACCCAGACTGGTGATGGCAGAGGTGCCACCTTGCTGTCCACAGACTCGTTGCTCCCGGGCTCACTGTCTGCTTTGGAAAGTGCTTCTCCAGGTGAGCTCTGACCATCCCAGTTTTCGCCAAGTTTAGATCTTCTGCCACGTAAGGTCTGTGCTGTCAGCCGAAGAGTGGTGATGGAAGAGAGCATGCCCTCCTGTTTATAGCTTAGTGTGCATAAATCTGTTTTGCTTTGTCCTTTCTCAGCAGAACAGACCTTGGCTACGGGAGGACACCTGCCCGATGTTCCTTTCACCAGTACACCCAGCTCAGTGACAGCTACCAGAGGTGGGGAGAGGACCCCACTGCCTGTGTCACACACCCACGCAGCACCCAGCGTGGCAGAGAGCTCTGCTCCCACTTCACTCCACACCAGGCCATTGGATGTGGTCCTTCTGCTGTCCTCAGCAGCAGCAGATCCTGGGAGGCAGAGTGATGTTTCACAGAGCAGTGTTGGGCTTTATGAGCTTGGAACAAAGGCCCCGCCTACGTTTCCTCCCAGTGTTTCAGTGCCTTCACCTTCACCAAGTGTTTCAGGTGGGTCTTGTGGTCTCCTGGTTTGCCATGGAGGGCATCCCTCCTCCTCACTCCCCTCCACAGCTCCCACCTTCCCTTTTCTTGCTTTAAACTAGATTTGCCTTTCTAGCAAGCCAGGTTTTTAGTGATGGGTGTCTGAGCACAGCTGTCAAGTTAATCACCTCCTGGCTCCCTCTTGCCTTGGGGCAGCGCTTCTTGTGTCAGGAACTAGACAGGTAGATGACTCTTCTGGGCCACATGTGAAGGCTGCCATGGAGCCTTGACCTCAGCCCTCAAACTGAGGGAACCTGGCATGGGATATGTCAAGGGATCAGTAGGTATTTCACCCTTCCTTATATCCCAGTTATCCTGTGTTTCAGCCTTGGCTCTGCTTCCAGAGTACCACTAGAGCTGGTTTGAAAACCACAATCCTCCTAAAGGAATTTTCTGCAAGATGTCCCTGCTACTGTTCTCCTTCAGGAACGCCATGCTTGCCGATCTGTTTTATTTTTCTGATGTAAAGGGGAAAAATGCAGATCACTTGGGAACCTCACTTAGCAAATCAGTGATATTGGTAACTGAGTGCCACCTCCACTATGGGAGTTGAAATGATCAGTTTTTAGTCCCTGTAGAGGCCTCAAAGATATTATTAATATACTATATGTGTATTTTTTATATATATATGTATTTGTGTGTGTCTGCTTTGCAATTCCAGAGCGAGGAATAAGTGTTTCTGGTGCTCCTACTGAGACCACTTACATCTCCACGGAACTCTCCAGCTATGGAGAGGGGACATATCAGCCTGCAGCTAACAAGAGCACATGGAGCACGGCAGCGACAAACCACACATCTCACCTGGACACTGCTGGGGAGCCTCGCACCAGCCCCCTCCCATCCTCCACAACATGGTCTGGAGTGACACATGTTTTATCCAGCCGAACAGGGTACCCAGAGCCCAAGGTCACCCTTTCATCCAGGGTCTCCACCTACTTCTTGGCTGCCGGTGAACCTTCCAGTGAGTTTTTCTTAACTCTGCGATGGCATTTGAATTAGCAAAAAAACCACTCCCACTCTCCCTCTCCCCCCCCCTCTCCCATGGGGTTGATATGACCCACCAACATGTGTCAGAGCTGTTGTGGGTGTCGTGGGCAGGCTTTGTAAGTGGTGGTGATTTGGCTTCTTGAGATTGTGTATCTGCAGCTGTTGGTGCTCAACAATAAAGTCTCAGGAATGAGATGTGTAGCTTCATACTGTAGAAGGCATCTGCTACCTGCCTGGGTTGGGGACATAATTATAAATAAGTATGCCATTATGACTCTAACAGTATAATGTGTCCCTCTGTATTTGGACAGTCCTGCTTCTTTGGAGTATACTTTGTTAAATCCACAATTAAGGCAATGGATGTGTGAGATCTACTTAATCTGTATTTAACATGGGTTTATCTATGCAATTTTATTAATCTGCATTTCAAACCAGAATTATTGTAGAAACACAAGTACTCTTTGCTCTGAGATGATAAAATCAGATGCCTGCTTTTCGATCCTATTCCAGCCACGGGCAGCAGCCATCACTCACTGAGCAGCTCAAGTGCCAAGGAAAGGCTGTCCAGCCCCACCACTGATCCTGTGTATAGCACATCCACATCAGCTGGCGGTGAAGAAAGGATGTTACACTCGGTGACAGAGAATGTGCTGGCCACTGGCACGGAGAGCTCTGCTTCCTATGCCAAAACTGCCAGCTCTCCAAAGCCACATCAGCCAGTGTCAGTGGAGCAGAGTGGGACAGCCAACGCCTCAGCCAGCAGCGTGGGCGTCACGGATTTTGCCACAGAGACGCTCTTCACACGTTCTTCCAAGATGCCCACTTATGCTTCTTTCCAAAATGATCTCACAAGTAAGTTAGTGTCTCCTGGTATAGACTTTCAGGTCAGGGAGAGGAATTCACGTTGTCATACATTAATCTACTCTGTATACAGAGTTGTTATTCATTGGTATGTGCAATGCCCCCTGTGGGTACACCTGAGGGGATGTTTTCATCCAAAATCTCAAAGCCAGACCCCACCTGACTGGGAATAATTCCAGAAGTGAGAACATGAACCTGAGCTGGGAAATTCTCTTGTTTTGATGGCCTTTTTTTTTTTTTGGCATCCTAACTGTTTTCTTGTGGGTGATGCTTTCAGAAGTGTTTCTTGCTGACCTAAGTAATTTGTAGAATTACATCAAATGTTCAGAACCCTTTCTAAAAAAATATTTTTATAGATTGCAGAATTTATCTGTACATCCTGAAATTCATATTATAAGATTGACTGTTCCTTTTATGGTAAATAATCTGAATTTTTTGCAGACTGATGTGCTGCTCTTTTAGGATTTCCTGACTGCAAAGTTTTAAATCAATGTATTCATGATAAGCTACGAATTAACATAATGTAATAATTTCATCCTGCAGAGGCAAGAAGTTCACCATGTTTTGAAACAAACTGACTGAAAAATATGGATATTCTTTAGTTCGGAATGGAAGATAAGAGGGAGAGGATGTGAATGTTATAAATTATGAGTGATAAAGAGAACAGATGAGTTTTCCTGCTTAGCTTGCAGTAAGATGTTGTGGAATGATAAGTGCTCAATTGTATTAGAAAAGCAATACTGGAAGAAGAGTGTTTTGAAAACCTCCAGCTTTTATGGGAGCCTTGTGTCTCTGTGAGTTCACCATTTCAGAATGACTTAAGGAGTGCAGAAAACTCCTAATTTGATGCCTGTGCTTGGATGGTGCTCTAAATTTTTAGAAGAGCATGAGCCAGTCACAGACAATAACATTATTTAGCAAGCGATTTTCATATGACATCAAAATACTTAAATATTCCTCTGTCTTTGTAATATATTTTGTCCTCTCACTCCAGGCTTTTCAGGTAGCCATCAGCCAGTCAGTAGCAGCGATGCTGAGAAACGGACCTCGGTTTCTCATACGGATGGCACATACATTTCAACCACGTATACCAGAGGAGGAGAAAGAACCCTCTTGTCTATCTCAAATAGCAGCACCTCTGCTGACTCCTCAGAAAGTTCTACCTTTTTTTCTGATATTTCCAACCCTTCTGATACATCAAAGTCTTCTGTGGCACAGGACAGGAGGAGTAATGTATCCAGCGATGGCAGTTTTATTGAACCATCTACAGAACCGTTGCTGGTACACTCTTCCAAACTGTTGACTTCTGCTTCTGCAGGCAGTTTACAAAATACCACTGTCTTCAAAACTGACTCTGAGTTGTTGACCACTGACAGATCATCTCTGTCTTCATCAGCATATCCAGCCTCTTCCTCAGTGTCATCACTGCATCACTCGCTGTCGCCAACGCCACCAACTTATTTATTTACATCATCAGAGTCATCTGACCCACTCTCGTCCTCTGTGATGACAACTTCACCTCCTCTGGAGGCTTTGTCATCCTCCTTGCCCACTTCCTCCTTGCTTTCCTCATCTTATTCATTAGCATCTTTATTGCCTCTGTTTTCGTCACCGTCATCCATCTCTCAGTCCAATGATAGTGGTCAAGCAAGCACCTCTGTAGCTACAACCATAGTCAAGCGGATGCCCTCCACAGCTGCTGAGGCTGGCAGCTCACCCAGAGGGACCAACAAGCACCATGTAACACACCAGCCCCGCAACAGCACCACCTTCACCTCCACTCGGTCTCCTGCTTTCCCCACGGCACCCATGGAGCAGCTTGGTGGACGTATCGTGTCTGTGTCCGCTCCCGTGGCAGTGATGGAGACCACCTCACTGAGAGCTGCCACTACCCAGGGGGGCAGCTTTGGAAAGGCAACGTCAGTGCTCACCACGGCCGACAGTGCCCCACAGGCTGGGCTGACAGACGCACCCCTGAGCTCCTCACCAAGTGCAGTAAACCACAATGTCAGTGTCCCTGCAGTGACACTGACCACTGTGAAATCACCTGTGCTGACAACACTGGCCACTCACCAGTCAACTCCAGATGATACTAGCACCACAAAAGCCCACAGACTTCAAACCACCATTTCCACTAAACATGTGGATGCCACTGGTAAAAGCACAGAAGCTGTGGATCTCACCACTGCAAGGCCTGATAAAGTCACCAAGGAAAATATTCCTTTTATGAGACCTTCTGAAGTCCCCCCTGCCAGCAAGACCACTGTGAGCACTGCAACTACTTTGACTGCTACCAAGTCAACCACTGTTCCTCCGTCAAGTAGCACAACTGGGCTGAGGACGTTGTCTCCCGCAACAGGTAATGTTTCTAATGGCACTCATCAGTGATGGGGTCAGGGATGAGGGTGCCAGTAGCACCTGGGTCCCAGATTAAGGGTCTTCAAAGGGTTATGTGTGTGTGTGTATGGATGCATGTACGTATGACAAGTCTGCTGTCAGCAGGGTTTGAAGATAAGAACTGGGTCTCCATATTGGTATTTTTAAGCTAAGGGTTTAGCAATCAAGTTGAACTGCTGGAAAAGGATGAACACTATGGTGAACATTTCTGATAGGAACTTTAAGCTGAAATTTGAGGATTTTAAGAAAATAAAGCTGACAGGCCTTCCAGATAAGTGTATGATGCAATTTATATTTGTCAAGCAGTCAGCATTATTGATTGATATCGATTAATATTTATCTTATTCAAGAGAAAAGACAGTTGGCCAGCCCTTGGTATTTGTGTTGGAACTTCTGATGTTATTATGACCTATGGTTGTTTTTGCCCCACCTCAACTGAATAATCTCCTACTCAAGGGCCTGTTGCTTCTCCTGGTCGCTACATCCCATAGTGTTGCTGAGTGCATTGTTACAATCATTTATTGCTGCTGCCAGGCTCCTTGTCTTCTCAAGTGAATACACTGAGCAAAGTTTTATATGAACGGAAATAATTTCTGCGTTTAAAGTTCAGAAAGCTGGCCCTCATGATTCTGTAGGAATCTGTGTGTGCTAATGGCATTAATCTCAGTGAAATACTGGCAACAGTATATATTCCATCCAATAATTACTACTTAAAGGTTATTTCTTAGGCCGATTGGTTTTTATTATAGCTATGGCTGCAGGTAAAAATAAGTAACTGTAGGGGAATGGATTTTTTTAAAATCAAGATCTAATGTAATGTAACTTTTTTACCAACTGATTCACACTTTTTCCAAGTTACTCTTTCCTTTAAATACTGAGTTTTGCCATTTACTAGAATGAAAAACATCCTTCTGCTGCCTTCTGGTGCTTCGTATACAACCACTCACTACCACAAGAGAAGAAGCTGCCCTGATCCCCGTTGCACAAAACACAGACTTAAGGACAGCAAAGTGAAAGCCAGTGTTTTAAAATACACCCACTCATTTCTGGCTGCTTAGATCAGAGACACCAAATCTCATTCTTGCTTACACTGAGGTAATCATGCCAGGTTAGTCGGGACATGGAGGTCGTGTCAAATGGCGTGCCCTGATGCTGAGCTCGACTTGGAACTCTCTGATCTGGGGGCCTGTGTGATGCCACGTGGTATTGCAGTGCTGTCAGAAGTACACATGTGAGTCTGGCTCTCGCCCTTTGTGCTTTAACCACAAAGTCCATCGTTTCTGCCTCTGTTGCAGTGCTCGTCAGCCAGCCGCAAATTAGGTGTAAGTGGTGTGTAAGCTGTCTTGCTCATCTTGTAGCACCTTGTCACGAAGAATTTCACAGCTCTGTCCACATTCTGTCCTTGCATGTGTGTGTGAGACATACATTTGTGCTCGTGTGAGTCACAGACACAGCAAGGGGAGCATTTTTGACCAGGTCATGGTTTTTTTTCAAGAGGAGGTATTGGATATCTTCTCCAGAACTTGCAGTTTGAACTGCCTGATCTATGAAGCATCTGAGACTACTGTCATTAACTCTGAAACACCATATTTCACAGTTGGTGTCTGCTTCCCAAGCCCTTGCTCACCCAGTGAGAAGTGTGTTACGAGCAGTGGCACAGGCAGGTATTGCTGCTGTGAGCAACACCAGCCTGGCATGGAGGAGGCTGTAGCCCCAGTAAAGGAGGTGATGGTAGCTGGGGATGACTTTGCCACTGCCCAGTTATCTACAGACTGCATCAGTTTTCAAGAACTATCTTTGGTTCATGGAAACAGGGCTTGGATGAACAGGGCGAGACGTTGGTGAATAAGGTCATACTCCTTTGTCTGCCTCTGGCTGCCAAGGTCCTTTCCTCATTGTCTTCATTCCTAACAGCAGGGTTGTTTGTCTTTGAAAAGCACCCTGAGATCTGCAGATGAGCAGTGCTGTAGTCAAGCTGGGTGTTAGTATTAACATGGGTCCCAAGAGCTTTTGAATGAATATTCAAGACAGTGGTTTGTATTTATTTTTCTAGCTCCAACAGAATGATTAAGAACCAGATGAATAGTAAGTGCAAGTAATGCAATGAAGCATCTGATAGTGCTCAGGGGTCACAGAAGAGAAGTCAAGTTGATCTTTTTTAGCCCACTAGTTGATGATTTTTTTGCTTCTTTAACTACAAGCTGGGCTTTTTTCTGCTTTTGTAGATGTGGATAAATGCCTCTCCAACCCTTGTCCTGCGCTGGCCACCTGCAACAACACCCGTGGCTCCTATATCTGTCAGTGTCCTCTTGGATATGAGCTGGAAAAAGGAAAGTGCAATTTAGGTAAGAAAACAAAAGTGAAAAACCAGGGGAGAAAAATATGGAAGTAGTTATCTGTAATCTTCTAAAATAAATTAACCTAGGCTCAGGCTAGTTCAGGAACTTAATGTTCCTCCCAACCACCACTTTTTAACAAGAGTCTTTTAGTGTTTATACAAGTGCAGTGTCTAATGCCTGTTGTGTTGGGGTGCCCCAGGGAGCAGACACAGTGATAGCTGAGGGTTTCTTAAAAACAGAGCATTGGGCTCCAACTTGGTAGTAAAGACTGATTTGCCACTTCTGTTCCTAATGTGTTTTACACCCCCCAAAAAGTGTTCAGCAGCTTATCAGAGCTCCCAGCCCTGCAAATCTGGGTGATGGTGCTTGGCTTGGGAGAAGTGAGTGGGGCTATTGTGTGACCTGGCTTCGGTGGGGTCAGCCATGTGCGGAAAATTAAGCAGCCGTGGAAGTCTTTGTAAGATAAAGGTCTCATTTTGTACCTTTAGCATTTTTTGCAGTGCAGTTATGAGTTGGAACTCAGGTTCTGCCCCCCTCCTTTCCATCAGAGGATTTTCAATCCCAAGGACTTACAATGTCCCATTGTAAAGGGAAATTTATTTTACTAGAGTTTCTTCTGACCCTTAGTCAGTGAGGATTAGAGGCATGGAAATTTTGCTAAGGAAACGTGGGTGAGGTGTCCCTGAAGGGTGTTTTGAAACATTTCTTTAAGTTGAAATGTGTCAGCTTCCAATTTAGTGAATTGTTTTGATTATGCTTGAACTGGGATATGGACAGATTATATAAATACTGTGAAAGTGATTCTCATCTCATTTTTACCCAGAGTTGTTACTTTAGAGCTGTCTGATATGAAATTTGTGGTGAAGATAAGCTCTATGGATGGGAAAAAATGGGAAAGAATCGGAGGCTTTATCTGCAACCATATTTGTTTTTCTGGTGGAACATAAAACTGGAGCACTGAGTTCTCAATTCCACCAAGTATCTCATGACACCTAATACAAGATTTAGGGATATTATCTCTCTGAGTCTGGACAACCAGGATTATTGCATTCTGCTGCCATGAATCAAATATGAATCTAAGCGTGGAAAAATGCATCTTTTGGGCTTCTTTTCAAATGTCATTGCTTATTCTGTCCAACAATTTGAAAAATGATAATGTGCTTTCTATAGTGCTTTATTTTGACTCGTTGATTTGCTTTCCTTCCTTTGCAGGGAAGGGTAAGAGACTTGATACATTTACCCCAAATTATTATGAAGAGCTTTGGTACCTGAAATTGTTTTGTTACTAAATTTACCCATCACTCTCTGTACTCAGGGGTCCTTTTATATTAATCTGTATTTCTGTATGAAATATATGAAAACTGTGCTGAAATGCTGACTGTTCAGCAGTGCTGAGCTCTGGAATTTGACTGGGGCTGTGGGAAAATCACAACAACCCTTGGGAAAAATCCCAAGGCTGGAACTTCACTTTACTGGGGCAATGACTCTCAGACATGAGCTTCTGTCTGCTATGTGAAGAGGTTTTCCATGCAGACAGTCTGTCATGTAAGGTGGATGAAACCGCAGCTACACATGGCACAGAGATATGTGTCCCAACTAATTCGTATTATTCTCCTTTTTAGTAAGAATATTTATTGGCCAGATCCCTCTGAAACTTAATATTACCCATGGGAAGTATGCAGAGCTCCTCCACGTCGAGAGCGAAATCCTGGCGATGGTGAGTGTCATTGCTGGGACTCAGGCCATGCTGATGGGACGGGTCTCTTTTGCTCGTCTTATGTTTGTCATGGGAAGCCACAAGACTCTGGTTGCATGGGTTTAGCCTTTTCAGCTGTCCTGGTCTGGTGTAAGTAGGACTGGTAAGATGTACGCTTTTAAATCCCAGCACGCTTCTCACCCTGCTGGCAAATGAGGGGGGAGCTGGGGTGAGTTGTCTTGATGCTGCCTGCATGGATTATGTTGAGTAGTGAAAACAATCAATCATGCAGAGCCCGGCGGAGAGAGACTGCTTGGAGGATGTGCAGCCTCAGAGAGCATTGCTTTGGGCCCAGCCTCGTGCAGGGCTCTCTCCCTGCTGGCTTCTGGCTCATCCTTGGCCTTCGCGGTCATTGCACAGAGGGACCCCAGGGAGATAATCATGTCAAAATCCCCAGGTCTTCATTCCTAAGATGGGGCAACGGTGACTTTTGCCATTCCTTACTCACAACAGGACTGTGCATCTTTCTTCTCGAGCAGATGAACTGCTGGGATGCTTAGAGCCTCCTTGGCCTTAGTAGGCAACTCTGGCAAATGCAGGGGTGTCGGTGACCCAGGAGGGTTGTCCCATGCTATGTCCTGCCAGGCTGCCTCCCGTCATCATCTCCCAGAGCATTAACAGCTGCTCTCTCCTTCCTTGCAGCTTGATTCATCCCTGTCAGGCTTGCCAGGGTACCACCACTCCACAGTTAAGGCGACCAGGTAAGCCTCAGGCTACTCGAGCATTTGGGTTGTTCAACCTGAGATCCGTGTTTTCCATGCTTGAGTTGATGTAATCCACCCCAGTGGTAGCACAGAGCATGGGGAATGTCTGACCACATTGCCTGGCTCTCCTGGTACCCTCCTCCTGACCTGAATGGCATGGGCACAAGCTTATGAGCTGCCTAAGAGGCATTCATGGCTGTTTTCAAAGTGAGATCCCAGCACATCTTCCAGCCCTTTATTTACCTCTTCCTGTGTAAGTTTGTCCTGTTTATAAGGTCTGTTATGATGCATGGCTGTTTCAGTATGTATGCAATATTTTGTCTGTGATGAGCATCACTTGAGTTAATGAGTCCTATGGTTAATGCACATTAATATGAGTCCTATGCATAAGGTGCTAACGATGACATCAGACTCGTCCATGGTACTCAGGGCTGTTTCGTTTTGTTTTCTGTTAGGGAGACAAATTTTGTGCATGTTTCAGTGCAATCCACGTTCTCTTTAGCATCCAATGTGACTTTCTACGACGTTGTCAGCAGTGTAAAAAGCTACATTCGAGCTTGCAAATCCCCCACTGAAGCCTGCCAATTCATCTCCAGCCTGAAGCCTCTCCACAGAGGTAAGTAGCATCTGGAGGAACTGTGATGGGAAGAGAAAGGATGTTGTATTTGGCTCCTTTTATAATAGAGGGAGAAAGATTTTGGCATTTGGAAAAGCCCCTCTGATTTTTTTTTAATCTTATTTAAATGGGAGTCATCTTAAGAGCCCTGCAGTACAAAAGGGATGCAGATATTGAGGCTTATCTCCACCACATGTGTGAGAACTCTGCCTCTGTGAAAACATCACGCAGCACAGGATTAGAGGCATTGTAGGGCAGCCTTTCATCTCTGGGATGTGACACTCGGCATCGGCTAGATCAAAAAAACCCATAAGTCCACCCATGTGGCCAGGAGCTGGGGAAACGCCATGAAAACCAAGAGACAAAACCCTCTGATGAAGTCAATTCGAGCTGCTGGAGGCTACACGGGGAGCTGTGCTCTCCTGTCTGCCAGATTTCAGTGTTGCAGGGTGTAAAAATAGTTCACCGTTATGAGCTTTTGATTTCTGTACCTGCTAAAGAGGAATCCGGGTGCAGCACAGAGAGACCTGGAGAAGCACATCAGTGTTCTGCAGGACCTTCTCCAGGTGGTGGCCCTGTGCCCTGCGTCGCCCAATCCTCGCTTTCTGAGGGAGTGATAGTGGAGATTTAGCCATGAGAGGTACCCGCAGGATGCAAGGAGTGAGCACCCTTGGAAGATGTGCTCCTGCAAGGAGCTCTGAGACTTCAGGCCTCGAAGCTTTGAGGATGGAGGGCAGCAGCACTTAGCCTGGGTATAGTGGGACACCCCTCAGATCATTTTGGCAAATAAATATGAAGATGAGAGATTTGGTGTGTGCTTTTATTTTAATGTGCCATATTTTAAAGGCACAATCCATGATGGATTGAACAAAATTATTTTGGTAGACCCCCTCTAGCCAATGCAATGCTTCTGGTAGTCCCCTTCTAACTTGAAATAAGCAGAATAAGAAAGAAATTATGTTCTTGTGTAAGTACTTAAAATAAAAGATGTCAGATAAAAAAAAAACAACAGGGAGAGGTTTATAAAAGGTGAGTGCCAAATGAGTGACATGTTTTCCATAAAATCCTATTTCTCATGAATATTTTTCCATTTGTTTATTCCATTTAGTCTGACCTCCCAGTGAAAAATGTAAATTCAGTGACACAATTTCCATCATTTACCCACAGTTCTGTTGAATGCTCCTTGTAACAAATCTGACGTTCTAAAGTAAAACACTGCTTCAAAGTAATGTAAATGAAAGGACAAAGTCTTTGTTTGAAAAATGAAAAAAATCTAGTGCTTAATATTAAAATGGAAAAAATCATTTTGGGCTGAGCAAAATGTTTTGCTTGATATAAACTTAAAAATTGATTTGTTGAACTGTCTCGAGGGTGAATGTGTTTCAGTTTGAGCCAAACCAGATATTTCTTTTTCATTTTCCCTTCTGCCTCCGAGCTGAAACATTTATTATTCACTGTCTCTGTTTGCCTGTGCAAATGACAGTAGATGCACAAGAAATGGTGACACAGTGTGATGTTGACTGTCTCCTAATGGAACAAATGTTATTTAAAGAATAAGGAAAATAGATTAAAGCAGCACATGTGCTGAATGTGGTGCCTGGAGAAAGCAAATGTGCATACTGGTGGATTCAAAGAGAACTGTGCTGATGTTGGCCACCTCTTCCTGACAGTTGGCAGTTTGTGCAAGCAGAAAGACCCCGAATGTGACAAGGAGACTTCTGAATGCACCGACTTTGATGGAGTTGCGCTCTGTCAATGCAAAAGTGGGTACTTCAAATACAACAAGATGGACCACTCCTGCAGAGGTATTGCTCTCCATGTGGTCTATTTTGCCTGAATTTTGGTTAAACTTTTTGTTCCAGTGGCAGTGACTGTGTGTGTGTATTACTGTGCCTGCAAGAAGCTCCATATTATGAATAAATATTGGCAGCTCAGGTTTCTTTCATTTAGTTAGGGGGCTTTTCAGCAGACACTGAAGGTACAGGCTTGCTCTAGGAATAATATTATCTCTTTCTGGAGCACGCTGTGCGTCACAGTGATTGAGAAGAGGGAGAAAGGGGCCCGACTGCTTTGGGCTCCAGTTCAGTGGCACAAAGCAGAGATGACGTGCAGCTCTGCTTGTTTTGATTTTGTCTGAACTCTCACTGAACTTGAGAGGTGCTTTAAACTCACAAGCTTATATTAATACATAATTAATATTTTAAAAATAAGCATCTAAAAATGATTATGAATTTATTTTTAGCTACATTCCTAATAGAAATTTTAAGCTTAATGATTATATTATTTTTTATCTACTCGTCAGATCATGAAATCTGGTTTTGCTTCATTTTAAAAAAGGTCTTTGTCCATGTGCCAGTGGTCAAAATGACTTCTGTAGGATTGGGGTCTTCATTCCCTAGTTCCAGCAGTCATTGTAGTGCTTCCTAAGAAGTGGAATTTTCTGATGACATATCGATAAGTATTGCAATAGTGATTAGATATTGTTTCTGGCAGTGTCTGCTGGGTTGTTGTTGAAATAGGAGGAGATGCTTTGTCAATTCCAAATATGATGAGAGAGTAAGAAAACTGTGTCTGGAAATAACTCATTAGCTGCAAGTTCTGGGATGGACATCTCAGAGGTGGTCATCTTTGGGTGCTGAGCCATACTGCCGTCTCTCCTCTTCTCTGCTCTGTGGCTCCAGGCAAAACTTTTCTCCTTTGTGTTTTCCTTCCCTCCCTTCATCTTGTATGTTGGGAGAAGGATTTCTGTTAGGAATACTGACCATCTCCACCAACCCTTGAGAGGCAGTGAAGGGCTTATCACAGTATCACAAGGTTGGAAAAGGACTTTGAGATTGAGTCCAACCTATGACCCAACACCAAGACCTACTCGTCGTCTAAACCATGGCACTAAGTGCCTCATCCAGTCTGCTTTTAAACACCTCCAGAGATGATGACTCCACCACCTCCCTGAGCAGTGCATTCCATTGGCGAATCACCCTTTCAGTGAAGAATTTTTTCCTAATATCAAGCCTAAACCTCCCCTGATGAAGCTTGAGTCCATGCCCTCTTGTTCTGTCACTGGTCACCTGAGAGAAGAGACCAACCCCTGCCTGCCTACAACCTCCTTTTAGGTAGTTGTAGAGAGCAATGAGGTCTCCCCTGAGCCTCCCCTTCTCCAGGCTAAACAACCCCAGCTGCCTCAGTCGCTCTTCATAGGGCTTGTGCTCCAGCCCCTTCACCATCTTTGTTGCTCTCCTCTGGACACGCTCCAGCATCTCGACAGCTCCCCACTTATGTAGTGAGTGGGGAGATGAGCTGAAACCTGGGAAGCTTTTGCCCAATTCTTGCTCCATTATTGACAGGATGGATCCAGGGCGAGTTACTCCATTTTTCTTGTCCATGTCTCTTGCCAAGCAGTGCTGTGAAGATAAATACCTGAAGGGTTGTGAGGCGCTTGGACGTGATGATCGCATGTAACATCTTGTACATGTGGTTGCTCCCTACTTATGGGTCTAGATTGCTATGCAAAATATAACCCCCCTACCTACACACAGTGAGATCTCTGTCCCACCTTCAGCTTTCTGCTGTGAGTAGTAAACGTTTTGTTGACCAGTGTGGGAGTGACTGAGGGACAGTGTGGATCAGGGATTTAGGCTACAGTGCAGTAGTGTGAGGGTAGCTCCAACTTCATGGTGCCATCCTCTGGCAAGATTTTTACCATAACTTTGTTCCCATCTGGGTAAGCCAGGTGGCTGGTATTTTTAAAGGCTTTTTCAAAAGCCAGGCTGTGACTCTCATTTGATATCTAGGGCTATTTTCTGATAAATATAGCATACAATATGCCAGCCTCTTTGAAAATCTCTGCACTGACTGAACAGGAACAGAGGTCTCCTGGGCATCCGACCCTCATTGTGGCTTGTGAAAACGTGGCACTGTAGCTCCAATTATAACATTTGCAAAGAGGGAAATGGCTATTGTGCTGCCTTGTCCGGTCTCCCTCGTGGGAAGGTGGGTGCGGCTGGGAGAGCCTCTGGGGCACGGGAGGATCACCTGCCCCGACCCCCTGGGATTGTTCTTTCCTGCCTTGTGGTGTCTGTCCCTTGGGGCATGCTTGAAAAAGCATCCCCTGGACCAAGGAAGGGCTGAGTCTCTGAGCCACAGGAGTTTTGCCATGTTTGCCATGGTACCTCTCGATGTGCAATTTGATCATCTCTGGGTTGTTGCTGTTTTCAACCTTCCCAGTATCTTCAGGGCTGTTTTAGAAACAGCTTTTCCAGGCCATGCTATTTTTAATAGTACGGAGTGTTTCCAGAGCTAAGCAAGGAGCAGAAGAGCAGATTTCCAAAGAGACCCCTGAGTCTCTTTAGGGAAGGCAAAGGCAAAGTAGAAAAGGAAAACTCAATAGCTTTGCTTGGCCCCTGACACTTAAGCCTTTCTTCTGTTCCCTGCTCATGTTTGAAATCTTGCCGAGTAAGTGTGACTGTGCGAGCTCTCCTGGGAGCATGTTTAAAAGAGCACGAAAGATGACAGAGGAGAAAGCAAAGTGGCAGGAAAAGGCAGGGTAAGGGGAGGAGAAGATGAAAGCACCAAGTATTTAATAAGACAGATAGTTACATATTCAAGATCTCACTTTTCCTCTTTATCTCCCCTCCTGGCCTGAGACCTGTCTGCCGTTGAGGTCCCAGGGGTGTTCCTGCCCAAGGCAGAGCTCCAGCTTTGAGACCACTCAAGGTGTATGTGCCCTGTGCACATTCCTGGGCTAGAGCTGAGGGGATGAGATTAGGCTGAGATCCAGCATTTGCCTGCAGGCTCCTCCAAGCCTTCCCCATACACAAGCAGCAAGCTGGGGCTGGGATAGATGGGGCTACTGCGCTCATTACAGAAGGCAACTCCATTGAGCTGTTGAGATGATGCTTCCCTCCCCTTCATTGCAGATTTCATTATCACCTGATCTTGTGGCTTTCTTTGGTAGAATATTTGCTCCATAATGTTTTTGATCTGCTATTTTTAGTGAGTGAAAGGAGCAACCCAGTCTCGTTTTGCTAACGTGTTGGTGTTTTGAATGAGCCAGGCAAGGTTCCTTTGGAATTTACTACCCTTGCCCTCGCTGTTTGTTGATTGAGGCTCTTAACTCTTGTCCAATTAGCTCTGGTCTCTTCCTTGGCTTCAAAAAAATTATCTTAGAGAGGGAAAATAAATCCAGTGCAAAAAACATCATGATGAGATGTAGCAGAGGATATGTAAAAAGCCTCACTTTCCCTATCTCTGGGGGTATAAATGTAGTGAAAGAGGTAGCGAAGGAGTGTACAGGGCATATAGGGCAGAGAAAAGGCAGAGAAAGGGGTGCAAATCCAGCTATCATGGATATCAGCCCGTCATCGTTGACACCAGTTGCTACAGTGAGTCTGTGCCTAGAGCTGCAACATCCATGATGTGAGTGCATCACTCATCTGCATCCTCACACCACACAGGGAAAACAGCGTGCTGATGGCATGAGACACTTCATAAATGTTATTATATAGGCAAACAGTAGTTCAATATGACCACAGACAAGGCCAGGCATAGAAGAGCAGAGAGCCAGGAACACTGTGGGTTGCATCTCCTGGAAAACAGAGATTTGGTCAGAGCTGCGAAGGAGACCTGGCAGGTACAGAAGCTATTATGTTCCTTGGATGTATTTAGGGAATACAGGCAGGCAGAAGAGGAGAGTATTGTTACCCCTGGTCTTGTGAAATCTGTTTCTGGGAACAAGAAATCAAAACAGTCAAAGAGAATCTGTCAGCATTCATAGAAAAGCTGCAATAATCAGGGAAACTCAAAGATCTCAGTGTGCTTGGCTTTATTAAATGAAAAGGAGTGATTTGATGGTGAGGAGGAGAAATGTGATCATATAACCTTTTTCAATCTAGCAAGTAAACATCAAAAGGCTGGAATTTGACACTAGGATCATTCAGACCAAAAAGAAGGTGAATATTTTTAATGGCTGGGGAAATGAACTTTGTGAGCATCTGGCTCAGGGTTGTGGTTGATTGTCTGTCCCTGAAAATATGAAAATTAATCTTGCATCGTTCTCTAAAACGTAACTCCAGTTCAACTATTTGATTTGAAGCTGAGATTAAAATTAGGGAAGTTCTATGACCTGTGTTATGACATGGAGGTTAGAGCCACATTGCTCCCTGCTGGCATCAGTATCACTTGTTACCGATGCTGGAAGAGTCATAAACTTTTGAATCCAGCCAGAATATTAGTGCTCTCTCTTGGTTTACTATGATTTTACCAGTGCATCCTAATGGACAACATTACATGTCTGTCCTTCTTTTCTTCCGTCCTCTTTTTCTGTTCTAAGTATTTCTGAAAATCCAGTTGCTGGCTATGCCAGAGGGGAAAAAGGATCTAGTGTGCTGCAAGCAGCAGAGGAGGTGAGGACTTTGCTGCAGCTTTGCTGGCACCTCTTCTGCCTACAGATTTCCTTATATTTGCTGGGGTTAGACAGTGCCAGAGCTTTCAGCCATGTGTTATCCCTACAGTTAGAGAGCACAGCAGAGGGAAAAGGGCTTGAGATCTGCTGCCTCACCAGTTTTAAGCATATAGTGTTTGAGGGGGGAAAAAATCCACGGGCATTTTTGTTTTCTCTTAACAATCTAGTTTTATTCCTCATGGAGTGTGCTGCAGGGGTTTCCCAAACCTCTGCATCCTGTCTTGCAGACCTCTAAGGGCTGCTGCATCTACTGGCTCTGACTTGTCCCTCTGCCCAAAGCAGCTCTATCTGTGTCACTCCTACTCAGGTCTTTGAGCGACCACCTTCACTGACTCTGTCAAAAGCAGCAGATCTCCAGGAGCTATGGTGGGCCTATCACTGAGAAAAGTGGTGATCTTCTCAGCAAACTGAAGCTTATAATTGTATGTCCAATGTATCATCACCTTTGCTGTTTATCAGAGGGGCAGTGTAATTTTCTCAGGTAATTCAGATGTCCCTAAGCACAGAAATTATTTTATTCTGAAGCGATGGTTTCAATTTTTTGCCAACATTTTATACATAGCAGTTTTCTGTGTTATTTAGACCTAGTGAATTTAATTTCTGTTCTATAGTAAAATATGATATTTGAAAATTTGATTTAGTTCCAAATTTGAAAGGAAAGGGAAAAAAAGTCACATGAGGCAAATCACAACATACCACTTTGGGTTACCCCAACTGTGTTTGCATAATTTTTTTGTTGCAGTACTGCATTTAAAAGTAATCATGAGTGTGCATCAGTGCTAAAGTAGCACTGTTAAAATGAGGTTTTGAAACAAAAACTGGGAAGCACTTGCATATTTTTTACATTACTGTCTCGTGGGAAGCAATACAAATGTGAAATGGTTCTATGGGGAATTATGTTACCAGCTTCCCACCCTGTGCCAGGCTATGGGCTGTCTCTGCTGGGAAACCCTGAGATGGTCCTG
Organism: Dromococcyx pavoninus; assembly: GCA_033558185.1. NCBI lineage: Eukaryota > Metazoa > Chordata > Aves > Cuculiformes > Neomorphidae > Dromococcyx > Dromococcyx pavoninus. The sequence goes on from JAUMJL010000786.1 coordinate 573,508, forward strand.
GTCAAAGCCAGCAGGAGGTGAGTTTAGGTGCATGGTGTTTTGCTTAAACCAGAGAAGATATTGCATCGCATCAGAGTGCATCACATCACTGCTGTGCCAGCAGCACAGACCGGCCTGTCAGTCCCCAGGGTTGTCTGCGGTGAGGCTGCAGTGGGAAGTGGAGATGGGAAATACCTGCCCTGCACCACTACGCGGTGCTCACCACCTTTCTCTCCTCTGTGTTTTTTAGCCTGTGAAGATGGGTATAAGCTGGAAAATGAGACCTGTGTGAGGTACGGTGACTTTTCTGCCCTTCTCCTACCCCACCATCCTTCTTAATATTGCTTTTGTGACCTGTTGGCACAACTAAGCTGCTGAAACTCCCTGTTGTTTTCTGTTACCAGCTGCCCGTTTGGCTTAGGCGGATTCAACTGTGGAAACCGTAAGTACCAAGTTTTTTTCCTTTTCATTTCCACAGCACCAGAAATGGGAAATTTGAAACAAGTAGTTGCAAATGACTATATCTAAAATGCAGTAGGTACAAGCTTCTCTTGTCAGTGTTTTTTGTTTCTGCATTTTCAGTTGAAAATTATTTTGTTGACCTTCTTTGACAAAGTTGACTTAATGTTATCTCCTAAGGAAAGGAGATCTTTCTCTGGATACTGTCATGATAGCACATATAGTGAAGGAAGATATTTGGAGGTGAATCCACAAAATATAGTCTGAATTATTCTGATCTATCAGTGAAGGGTATCTGTCCCCAGGGGAACAAGGGCTTGTTCTTCCTCCAGGAAGAGATCTCTAACTCCACCCATTTCATCTGAAGGTTTAAGGCAATATTATTTACAGAGGGAGGGATGATGGGAAATAAACAGTTAATCTCTTTGCATGAGGACTGTGGGTGTGTTTACATTAGTATTTACAACTACATCACTTTTTCAAAATGAATCTCTGTCTTTCTCATCTGTAGCATATCAACTCATCACTGTGGTAATCGCAGCTGCAGGAGGGGGACTTCTGCTTATCATGGGCATAGCACTGATTGTCACCTGCTGCCGGTAGGTTCCACTGCCAGCCCCAGCTCACATAGCATCCTCTCAGTGGGTTACACTACCCAGTGCTCAACACGTGAACCCTGAAGGACCAAAACATAGGTGAAAAAACAGGATAGCTAAGCAAGTGGGTTAATCAGAGATACTGAACTATTACCTTGTGTTTCTGTATGGGACCTATCTTTTTTTTCCAGTTAGCAAGCTAAAAAATTAATCTCAGTCTCTCTTAAGGATGAGCCCAGCAATTATGTCCTCTAAGGTCATCTAAGGATGGAGAGACAAGGGAGTCCTTCCCACTCAGAGCTGTAAGGCAGCGAAGGAGCAGTCTCCAGAAACAGAAGCTTAGCAGAAAGCAGAAATTTAGGCAACAGGAAGGGTTGCTGGCCAAGTGATTTTTGAGTGTGTTGAAGGCTATATTAATTTTACTTTATGAACAAGTCCTGCAAATGCTCTCCCTTTGTGTCTCTCCCTCTCAGACAAACAGACACATATACCCCTGTACCAGCAGATATATTCAGGCTAGAGAAAAGATTTATGTTCAACAAGGCTGACCATTGTGTTGTGCACTTAGGTCACAACAACCCCATGCAATGCTACAACCTTGGGAACAAATGGCTGCAAGGCTGCCTGGTGGAAAGAGACGGGGGTGTTAGTTGACAGCCAGCTGAACATGAGCCAGCAGTGTGCCCAGGTGACCAAGAAGGCCAAAGGCATCCTGTCTTGTATCAGAAGTAGCATGGCCAGCAAGAGTAGGGAAGTGGTTGTTTCCCTGTACGTGGCACTGGTGAGGTCATACCTCGGATCCTGTGTTCAGTTTTGGGCCCTTCACTACAAGAAGGACATTGAGGTGCATCGAGGAGATTGTGCATAGAAGGGCAATGAAGCTGGTGTAGGATCTGGAGCACAAGTCCTATGAGAAGCAGCTGAGGGAACTGGGGCTATTTAGTCTGGAGAAGAGTGGGCTAAGTGGAGACCTTATTGCTCTCTACAACTACGTGAAAGGGGTTTGTAGCAAGGTGGGTGTTGGTCTCTTTTCTCAACTAACAAGTGACAGGATGAGGAAATAGCTTCAAGTTGCACAAGAGGAGGTTTAGATTGAATATTAGGAAATATTACTTCACCAAAAGGGTAGTCAAACGTTGGAACAGGCTGCCCAGGGAAGTGGTGCAGTCACCATCCCTGGAGGTATTTGAAAGATGTGTAGATGTGCTGCTTAGGGACATGGTTTAGTGGTGAACTTTGCAGTGTTAGGTTTATGGTTGGACTCGATCTTAAAGGTCTTTTCCAACCTCAATGGTTCTAGGATTTTATGGTTCTGAGATGTGCCGCCGAGGCTGTTTTGCTTCATGATTTATATATCATGAAAAAGAGCAGTCTTGCAGTAACCCCCTGTCCTATCCATTACGGCACCCAAATCTAGGATTTCAAAGCTCTCTGATTAAAGTTTTGAGCTAGGGGCATGTCAGGAAGCCTTAGCCAGGAGATGTGATGACCAGTACACCTGCAGGCTCCAGAGCACAGATCTCTGCAGAGATGGACTGATTTTCTCATGACTCCTGGCCTTTGACATGTTATGTGACTTCCTGAAGTAGACTCTGCCTTGTACTGGGAGTGTTGCCAAAGTCCACTCATACAGAGTGGTAGTCATATAGTGGCATTTGATGTCATTCAGATCAGCCACTTGCAGGTCTCTCTTCTTAGGAATTAAAATAGTGCCAAGAAGTGATATATTTAAGCAGTTGGAGACTTGAATAGCACAGAGACTCCATGCATTTTTCTTTTTTTCCCAGATTTCTGTGACTTTTTCATTGACTCAGAGGAAGACATATTTTTAAGAGACAACAGGTATAGGTTTGAACAGGAGAGGTTCAAAATGAAAGTAGGGAAAAAACTCTTTCACCAAGAAGATAGTAAGGCAATGGAATAGGTTGCTCAGAGAGGTTAGTCCTTCTCCATCCCTGGAGATTTCAAATCTCACCGGATAATTCCCTGAGTACTATCATCTGACCTCATATGTGATTTTGCCTTGGAGCAGAAGATTGGACTATAGGTCTTCTGAGGTGACGTTTGCTCCCTGTCAAGATTCATAACATGAATTAAATCTCCTGAGATCACATCAGAAATGCATACAACATAGCAGAATAAGTTGTATGTTTGCATTTTCCTTCCTTCTTTTCTGAACAGGAAGAATAAAAATGACATAAGTAAACTCATTTTCAAGAGCGGGGATTTCCAGATGTCACCATATGCTGAATATCCAAAGAACCCCCGAGCACAGGAGTGGGGCAGAGAGACCATCGAGATGCAGGAGAACGGAAGCACCAAGAACCTGTTGCAGATGACAGACGTGTATTATTCGGTATCTATCCATAGCTTAACTATTAACACTTTGTGTCCTTTACAGCAAAGATACATTCCTCTGTTTTTGGAAGGACAAATCTTATTCCTGCAAAATAAAAGAGCAAAGCAAATGACTTCTGTAGCCAGCAAGGCATTGGTAGTCCTGTGGACTACAGCTATTACATATGGTGAATATCACAGAGATGTCGTTTGGAACAGTACTGGGGAAATGTCTAGGAACATTTTGATAGATGCCAAACAAACCCAGTCCTAGCCTAGTGAAGGAGAGTTAAATGTTTTGGACAGACTGCTAGGGATCCCTGTGAGTAGTTTTCTCCCTTCTGCTCTCATTGACGAGGCTGGAAGTTGGCACCTCTGCCAGGGGAACATCTCCCTAAAATGGGAAGAAGCTGGTCACTGAGGACCTCTCTTTCCTTCCACTTCTCCCCTCTCCAGTACAGCAGGAAGGCTGTATGAGAAGCATCCCTTCAGCTCTGGGGGAACAACTGGCAGGGGAGAAGCGGTGAAGGAGTAATGAGCTGTGAGGGGAGAGAAAGACACAAGAAACCACAAGAACTGTTGTCACGGTTGTCGCCATCTGCTCATGTCTGTATCTAGAGCTGTGATGCTGGTGTATCATCTGTCACTAATCTACAGCAACACACTTGATGTACTAAAAGTGTGTGAGGGTTACTCAGGTGGGTGAAGGTTGCAGGATTTCACCCAAATTGTACATTCTGGACTCCTACTTTCCAGAGTAGACAGCAGCAAGCAATACCTTTTTTTTCTGGCTTGTATTTTAAGTTTTCCAGTAAGGATATTTGCTAGGTTGCACAGCATAAAAGGAAATAATCCTGCTTCCAGTAAGAATGAATGATTTGGAAATAAAATGCATTTCCTAAACATGTTTTAAGACTTCTGTTATGCTGGCAATTAGAAAGAGGAGCTTTTTAGCAAGGAGTAGGTGATGAGGGCTTTCCGTGGTTCTGCTCTGAAACAGATCAAACCAGGTGGCTTATTTACTGGGTGAAAGCATTGTACAGTCTTGGTCTTAGACATCAAAGTTTCTCAGCCAAGTGTCCCTGGGAGATTTGCTTAAGTAAGAGAAGGGAAGAGAAAGGAAGGTCAAATCACTTTGTATTTGACGTGTAATTCAAGTGTCTGTGTTGGGAGAGTAAGTGCCTATGGTTAATGGGGAGAGAATTGCTCCTAAATAATACTCAAAGCAGAAGACTAACTTGCATTTTCCAGAAGCGTTTGCTTTAAGGATGGCTCTGGGACAATATCCTTTTCATGTGAGTTGTTTCAGTGCCTGAACTCACTATCACAATTCTATTGGATTCAAAATTAACTGTGCACTTTGACTGCACTTGGTGGAGTCAGGGAAATGTCACGTGTGCTAATTAGCAAGATGTCAAAACTAGGTTGCGTCAGAGTAATTCCTTCAGGTAATGCATAACTCCCACAGTAAAAAGCATCCTAGGCTACAGAGATCATTAGCGATCATGTTATTCCTTCTAGCTACTGAAAGAACTCCTAAGAAAGGTGGTAAGGCTGTGCCTGAAGGAGGATTTGAGTATAAGAATAAGACCCTTTTTTTTTTTTTCTAATACAGCCAACTGGACTGAGAAATCCTGAACTGGAAAGAAATGGACTTTATCCGCCCTACACTGGTTTGCCTGGATCTCGACATTCGTGTATCTACCCTGGACAATACAATCCATCCTTCATTAGTGACGAAACCAGAAGAAGAGACTATTTTTAGCAGGGAGTGGTGAAGGAGTGGAAGATTGACACAGTTTTGTGGCCCTTGATCCCCAGGTACAGTCTGTGTCATGGGCAGTTCAACCCACATCAGTCTTACTCTTCCCGTTTAACAGGAAGAGCTTTGAACTCCACGCCAAGCGTTGCTGCTCTGCAGAACACTGAGCAGCAGAGAGGAGGAGAAGCAGGGAATGGCTCAAGCTGCACATCACTAAAAGACCTAGATGGAAGTTAACACATGTACTCCGGATTTGTTCTGTGCTGCTTCTTCACTTTTTACACTGCATAGCAAGCATGGATCAGTACAGGCAGATGAACTGTGCCCAGCACTCTACATTGAATACCACTAGGGAGTGTTTTGTTTACAGATCTTCTTGTTCAATGTTGACTGTGCTTGTCTTCTTAGCCAACTTTCAAGCAAGATTCACTGTGCAAGTGCTTTTGGTAGGGCAAGTTCGTCCACTCCCTTTTCTCTTGCTGCATTGCTTTCTGCTTCATACATGACAGGGAAGCTGGCTTGTCCTCTGGCCTTCACCTTCCTATTTGTAGCATTTCTCCAGATGGCTGGGTCCTTGCTGAAGCCTGGCACCTGGTACTGTTGCCTGAATTCAGGGGCTGATTGTCTCCAAGGAGTATGGGAAAGTTAGTCATACCAATGCAATTCTAGCTGGAAAAAAAGACACAGTTCATCCTATACTCTGCTTTGAAAACTTCTCATATGTAGGGAAGAGTCTTGAGTACATTGCTGTTTTGTCAACAACATTGTTCAGAAGTGATGCAACTACTCATCATCATAGTGCTTTTGTATAGGATCTTATGGGGCTCTGTTTCCCTGCAGTGATTTAATTGCCTGTAGAAAGAGCAATATAACTATAACGTTAAATAGTTGTTCACAGGGAAGAAAAGCATGAGCTGGGATTTCAGCATGCTCTTTACAAGGAATCTGGGAAGGAGCAATAATGATTAGGCAAGTGGTGTGTGACTTCTGGGTGCTGCAGGTGGGACACAGTTTTCAAGCCTCCGCAGCCCACCTTGGCTTCACCAGGAGCTCTGGAGGCTTTCAGCACATTAGAAAATAAGTCTCAACTACAGTCAGTTGCATTTAAGGGGAGAAAAACATGATACTTTCAGTCCTAGTGGAACAAAGTTCACTTCACTTATGTTGAAGGGTTTTGCCCTCTTCCATCCTAGTTTCGAGTGATTCAAACCAGGCATGTTTCCTCACCCAGGTGTGTTAACTCATATTATTCACCTCGGCAAAAGCTGAAGAATGAGAGTTATTACATTTCTCGTGAAAGATCAAACTGAAAGCTCATGGACTCTATTCTGACATGAGCTGGGTGTTGAAAGTAATCGTATTAGTGAAGTATATTTACTGCTTATCTTACTGCAGGGTTAATCTGAATAATCAAAACCCTGTCTAGATATACAATCTGAATATGGATCCTTCCCCTAAATGTGGCTCTGCTCTTTATTCAAGGTGAGTGCCTGGGTAAGGATAAGAAGTTGCACATTTCCTTAGCCTTTAATCCACTATCTCTGCTTAAACTAGTTTCACTGAAGGGCACATGCCTTCTGATATTGCATTCTCCATTGCAGTACTTGAAAAGACACCTTGCCTCCAAGTAAGTCCCTAAGGTAGCTCAGCTCACTGAAGCACTAACGACCATGGGCTTTGCCCCCCAAAGTGTCCAACTGCAAGTGAGAAATGGCAGTTCAGATGCTGATGTGTTGTGGAGGCAAATCTAGGTTGATGAGGAGCCCTCCATCAGGAAGGAGATGGTGGTACTTGTGTCCTATAGATGCCATGAGTCCCCATATCCTTCCCTGGCTCTTCAAAGGCTGTTGTATTCTCGATCAAAAGTGAGCCATAGCTACCCAGCGGAAGGGCAGCTAGCACTAGGCAGTCATCAGCTGTGTGTGCTAAGAGGTTTCTGGTCTCTGCTCATATTTACTTCTATTTTCTCAAAACTTCAATGCAGGAAGGTCACCACAAATGTTCTTGAGAACACTTTGTTTGGTACACCAGCCATAGCACACAAACACAGTGTCTTTTTATGTCTCACCCCTTATCTACTGTGTAGAAACAGTGGAATAGGCGTGCAGAAAAACAAAGCTTTATGGATGCCTAGGGCAGTGTGCTTTGCACTTACATGATCTTATGGTGACGATTTATGTGACTTCGTGTTTGTGTGATCCATGATCAGCCTTGCAGGTGATAGTACACGGCTTACCCTGTAGGAGGAAATGAATGGATGCTCATGGGAAGCTCAGCTGACTATGGAGATATTTAAGGAAAACTCCAAAACCATGTGAAGTACAGGAACCAGCTGTTCTCTGCCATGCTGATCAGTGTTTCCAGTCCATGAACAATAATATCCCTTTCATTGGCAACCAATAACTTAATTGCACAGGATCCATTGGATGATGTGAACTAAGGGCTTGACTCTGCTGTGCTGTGGGATCCTTCAAAGAGGACATCGGTAGAGTTATTTCTGTGTGGGAGCTGCCTCTGTTTTTGAGAGTGCCTAGGACAGAAGGCACTTCCCATGGTATGGAGGAGGGTTTTGTCTGTGTTACAAAAGAAAGGGGGAAGCTAGAATTCATGTTAAATCTAAATCCAAAGTGCATAGACGAGCACTGGGCTCTGCCCCGATTACTGAAGCAGCTTAACAAAAAAGAAGAGTGTCCCAGCAATGATGGTAGGATTTAACCGTGTGCCAGCTGCCAAATACAAAGGTCAATGTAGTAAATGCCAACTCACAATTGCAATCCTTCTATATAAAGAGTAACATATGGACTATGTGAATGAAACTCCTGGTCTGTATCTCACAGCAAAATGCAAGTGCTTTGAGTGGAATTGAGAAAGGACTATTCCTAATTAAGATCACACAAAAGTTTACAACTAATTAATTTTTATTTCTTAATGATCTTCAAATTCTTCTTAATGGTGTATCTGGAGTGTAGCTCTGTCAACCTAGCAGGATTTTCTGAGTGAGGACTGCAAAACTTGGCCTTTTCCAAGAGAGAGAACTTTATTGCACTGAAATTTTCTTTCTAACAAAGCAGGTAAACATTGGGAAATTTCTTATGACAATTTACACAGCCTGAAATTCCTGTTAGCTTTGGTAAGAAAGGTATCACGGAACCAATGTGTAGTCTACAGGAGGAGGAAAGGTGTGTGGCCTGACCTGCAGCACATTCTCTGGGTGTTCCTAGGAGGCCCTGCTCAGTGGGCAGGAGGGGATTTAGGCAGGTGTCAGTGCTGGGTGAGTGCAGGTGTTTTCTTGTGTGGTGCTCCAGGAAGTATTTGCAGAACCCCAGGGCTCCACCAGCCCAACCACTCCCTGTGCTGTGATGCTTCCATCGTCACCCAGCTGCTATGGCTGAAGGGGTGGATGCAGTGTGTTTTGCCACAATTTCTGACAGTTAATTATTGCAATTATTTACTACCATATCCCAGCAGTGACAGGCTTTCCCAGCTGTGGCAGGGATGTGACCTGTTTCTGTGCAGCTTGTGTCTGTTAAAGCTGCCACTGGGATCCTCTCTGTTGACTCCCATCTCTGCTGTAAACTAAGCACCCTCTGGCAGTGGAGTGGGACTTTGTCGCTCCTGTTGGATGTGAGAAGGGTTTTCATTTGCCCTCAAGGCCACTTTCAAATGTGGATACCTCTCTGTTCAGTACCTAACTCCCTGTAGGATGTCTAAATAAAAATATTTCTCAGACTATTTAGGTTACTTTTAGCTACCTTAAATTGCAGATTTTGAGCACACTGGATGTTTTTGTCAAGGGGAATCTCTCTTCACTGTCCGAGAGGATAAGACAGTAGTGGCATGTAACTTGTAAGGAAGATGCAAATGGTTCAGACAAATTTAGGGATAGGAAGGAAAACTACACCAATAACGCACAGAAATCTGCTCTTGCTCTTGTCTGCTATGGAAAGCTAAGGGAGCAAGTCAGCACTGGGCACTTGTGTGGGTGTATTTTTTATTAACTTTGGAAAAAATGCTTAACAGGAAAAGATGTGGGAAACATGCATTTGCTGCTATGGTGCTCTGCCAATTGTGCTGACAAAAGCCCCTCATCCACAGAAGTACCCTCAGCAGTCAGCCTAGGAGTGGCAGCCCAGTGAACGGAGCAGCAGGACACAGATTTGAAGGGATCATTCAAAAAAGGAGGCTCATGTGTGCAGCCTTCAGCCCTGGCCAACCCTCCCAGCTGCACTGGAAAAATCAGGGGCCTTTTGCATACTTTTGAATCACTGCTCTGAGTTGGTCTATGTGAGGGCCCTTTGCCCTCCACATTTAAAGCATTAGGTAACCCAGCATCAATTTATCTCATTGCTATCATGGTATTTCCCGTAAGTCTCACTGTCACAGTCATACAGTGAGTCACTTCTTGTGACCATTCTTCTAAAACGTGTTTGCCTTCACACTGAGTGGTAGTAAAAGACTTAAAAAAATTGGCAATAAATTGCAATTACAGTGAGATGTTTGTCATTGGGAATTTTTTCGTACCAATATTTGTAAGTATTGTTTGCCAGGAACTAAGAGGGCAGCAGAGCGGGTTTGGACATTGCTGTAGACATGTCAACTGCTTCCCCGGGATTTGTCTCTAATTCTGGTCAATGATCATATCTGTTCCAAAACCAGCTGGACTTCTCATTTTCTCAGAGCGATGCTTAATCTTTAGTTTTCTTCCTTAAATTAATTAGAACGGATGCATTTTACTTAAATGCTTTTCCTATGCTGACTAATGTTTTTTCCTCTTTACACGCAAAGGGTCTAATCCACCATCCATTATAGTGACTGAGGTAACTCTCCCATGGACTGTAATAAAGTTTTTTTTAGGCTTGAATTATTCCACCATCAGGGTCACCTGTGTGTAGTACACGCTTTCCCATGGCTCTGTGTTCTTCCTTTTTCTGTGATAATCTTGCTGCCCTTCCTTGTAGTATTTATTTTTAAAAAATATACTTATTACTGCAGCAGGGCCTGTATTATGTGAGATTGAACAAAACAGGTGCAAGATCTGAAACAACTTCCTAAGAAGAGAATTAATGTGAATTTTGTGTAGTTGTTTTACTGATCAGCCAACTCATTTCCTATCTTCTAGGGAGGTAGATGTGCTTGCTACAGTGACAGAGAAGAATTACTCTTCATTAGCTCTTACTTGTCCCATCAGAAATGAAGCAAGATCTCCCTGTTTCAGGAGGTGTATGTGCTGTGTGCTTGTAAGATTTCAGGAGTTTTGAAATGTGTATTTAATTGCTCATTCTCTTGAACTGCTGAAATTGAAAAGCAGGACAGAAATCCACGCAGGAGTAAGAAATAAAAAAAAAAAACCCAAACCAAAACAACAAAAAAGAAGAAAGGAATAGGCTTACTTGTTTTGCAGAAGTAAATGCTTGAAGCAAGTGTGGCTTTTGCACTGTGAGGTGATACGTGGGATGAGACCTCATCTGTGTCTACTTTGTGTTGCACACATAGTATCTGAGCTGAGGGAAAAGCTAGAGAGTGTGCCTGGTGTTCCTCAAAAGTAATATGGTAATGCTAAATCCCTTGATCTTTATTCTAGTGAAATGCTAGAAGAGATGGGAGTCTTGCTTTGGTTAATGACTGCAGCAGGCAGCCCCCAGATCTGCAAAGTCTGATATGAAAAAGCCCTGTGTAATACAGTAAAAAATGAACACTTCTCTTAAACAGTGTCAAACCTGACATAAAAGCTCTCCAGTAAAATCTACTAGGAGGGGTTTACTTTAAAGAAAAAAAAAAATCTGAATAAATACTTAATAGTTTCCTTTTTTTTTTAAAGGAAGTTCTGTTAAATTCAGTCATTTGTTTTAACTCCTGTTAAATTGTACAGAGCTTTCACCTAACAGAAGGTCAAAGTTGATGCGTAAAATCATAATGGTTTATTTGAGCAGCTTTCAGAATTGCAGTAGTAAAGCTCACCTTTTGTGAGCTCTACGTCAAAAGGTAAATTTTCAGCATTTGTCTGTGCTGCCTTTATCAACTCAATGTAAACCTTGTGTTCTTGGCATTGCCTGTTTCCTTCCCTCTGTCTCTGAATGTTTGCTTCCAAGTCACTGGGGTTCTGAGAACATTTTCCAAACCAGTATTATTTAAAGTTGTATCATATTTTCAGCCTCCACTAATTACACAGTACTGTAGTAGCACAATATAATTTTTAAGGATTGGATTATTTTTATACCTGCATCCAATATTATTAAATCTGGCGTTCTAGTCAGTATTATAAAAGGATACAATAAAACTCTGAATATTACTATGTCTCAGCTTTTTTATTGTCTTTAGCTTTCTGTAAAGAGATACATACACAAATTTTACAGGTTTTTAATTATAATTAGAAATCTAATCTAGAAAATACGAAATTTTATAGTTCTTTTGTTCTTCTGGTGCTTGGTGCTTGAATAACTAAAATTAAAAGCAAAGAGGAAATGAGTGTGTTCTGTTAGTTGTGCTAAATGAACTTCTGCTCCTCTGAAACACAAGTGTTCTGATATGTTTATTTCAGTAGCACGAAGCAACTCAGTTCAATTTCATTTTTTTCCTCAATTTAATTTTTCCTGCTGGATTTGCAAGCAAATTGGTGAAGTGGTGTGTTTTCGTGTGTGAGTGCATGTTGGAGGGGAGGAAAACCTCAGGTGTGCAGGATTGTTTGCAAGGGCAAGGGACTGGACCTGGCCAGAGTGGATCAGTGCTACCTCACTAAGTGCCATCAGGGACTGTGCAGAATATATGGCTGAGTGTCCTTCAGAGGAAGAAGAAAGGTACCTCGTATCCAGATGAACACCATATCCAACCCATGCTGCTGGAAAGAGCTGAAGTGTGGAAGAGCATCTGAGTAATGGCAGGTATGTTCATCTGGGACAATCTTTTCCTGTATTGCTCCAGACGAATATAACGCTCAACTGCGATAGCAATCGGGTGGGACTAAGGTGGGATTCATCTGCTCTACCAAAAGTTAGGTGACCAGTTTGAACCCAGCTTCTGGCTCCTCCAGTAGCCATGAAAAGGGACAAGTGTCTGCAGAGGGTAGCTCACCCCATAGTAAGATATACCTCTCCCTTGACAGTGGTGTCACAAGACCCCACACTAGGCAGCTGTCCCAGGTGAAGCGAGTGCCACTCCCAGAGAAACAGTGAGACTAGAACATACTTTTTGCTACATCCTGAAACTTTAGCCTACTTTCTCCAGTGAAGTAGTACAGAATTGTGTTATATGCTTGCTCCATGTCTAGTAAGACTCCAGTGAGAAAATAAAGGAATAGCTAGATTAAATCCTGAAGCCCTGTTCATTGGCAAGAGGAGGACTGTTGCAATGCCTCCAATTTTGTTACCAATACTATTACAAGTTGTTCTGTTTTCTGTGTGACATTTGCATCTTTTAAGGAAATTAGCAGTGCAAACGATCCAGTCACAATATTGCCATGAGTCTCGGTAAAAGACCTTTGCAGTTGTGGACAAGCACATGATTTAACAGTCCTGCCTACTTCAGATTTGCATACCAGAGCCTCTGAGACCACTGAATGCATCCATAGTGCGTGCCCTCAGCCTTCTTAGGAACCATCTGAAAAGAAGTCTACGTTTATCTGCTTCCCCTGATTATGGGTGATTCTGTATGTATAGCACTTTGATTTAGACTTTCTGGAGGGTTTATTTGACTTTTAGCTAATTACCACATGTATTTCTACTTCTGTATGTAATTCACAGTGGATGAACGAAATTTAGATGAAATAGCAAAATGTGTAGGAGTCTAATAAGGAATAGGATTGAAAAAATACACAGGAAGAAAGCATCCTGCTTGATGTTCATGAAGAGCCACAGGAGACACTTGCTACTACTTTAACACATGACTTCTGACTGCATGATTGCTCCTTGATTACACATAACCTACCGTTAAATAATCAGGCTGCACAGGACTACACACCTTCTAATAAACAAGACCTTTTAACTTTGATACTTCTTTTTCCTGCCATAAACAAAGATTTACACAAGAGAAAACCCACAGCATTTGTTACTAAATACAGCATGCTTTTTATTCCACAGTAATCATTTGACATTGTTCGTGATTGCCATATCTGAGCTTTGACACACAGCAGTTTGGTTTTACAGCTTCTAAAAAGTTATTTAGTTATTTCTGCAGAGAAAATGTTATCTGTAATTCCTTAAAGGACGTTACAACTGTTGTGGCTCTGTGTGTGTCTGTTTGGACTAAGAGTCAAGCATCTATTGTCTAAACGTGTGCTTAATAACATTAGTAATTCCATTAGTGCTGCTAATGTTTCACTGATATCAGTTCTCCTGTGTTGGTGATTCTCTGTGTCTGTTCTCCCAAACCATCAAAACTCTATTGCTAATTCTTCCCCCCTTCTGCCCCCCCATCGGATTGGGAGGCAATGTGGCATATGCAGCCTGTCACCTCCACTCTCCAGGGAGAGCCTGTTGTGACCACCAGTGTGTCACAAAATGGGCAGGGGAGGGCAAGCAGATATGAAAAGAACTGGTACATGAAGGTGTATGTTCAGCGCATTATTTCCTGGAGAAACCAGTGCCTTTTGCATTGCAAATGATTCACACTTCCCAAAGCTGTGATCATGATAAACAGGACCAACCAGGTAAGAATGGATTTGAACTCTAAAAGTATGGATGATACGCTACCCCATGATGTGCATTCACTGTATAGAACGGTTTTGATGTGCAGAACTACACACTCAGCCAACAGGTACCAGTATAACCAGGAAAGCTGCACAATTTACAGTTGCTGAAGACCCAACTCATTTTAAATAGTACCCTGGGAAGTTTTCTTTGTTTGTGCATGATTCACAACCAACAGGGAAATTTTAAGACGTGAATTGGTCTAGTTGCAAGTTGAGGTCCCATTGGAAAATTGAGATGAATCATGATGACTGAAGAGTCTAGATAAGGCAGATGGACGTGACCAGAAGACTGGGGGCTTACAGCTCTACCAAACACTCTTGCAGCCAGGTTTATCCCCCTCTGCACACCAATTTCTAGCTGAAGCACGTTACGACTCCTCAAATGACCAGTGTCCAGGGTGGCTTATTTTCTTTGGGGGCTCACAGCACTGTCTTCTCGTCCAGAGCAGAAATGCATTATTCTAACGAGACCTTGGGTTGAGTTCTGGGTGCCCCCTTGCCCACTGTGAGGTGAAGCAGGGGGGGGCAGTTGTGGTACAAGCTGCAGCTGGGATGCTGCCTGAGCAGAGAGGCACAGTGCTCTGGAGATAAACATTTCCCAGGCTTTTCCTTTCCTTTTCCTGTCATCTCCCCAGCAAAGGGATGTTTTAAGGAGGGGTCCAGAGGAACCAAAGAGGCTGGGCTGGGAAACTGGCATTGGAGTGAGTAGCAGTAGGGGCGGGAACAGGATCCAGCAAGGGCTGGAGGGGTGGCAGGAGGAAGACAAGGGCTAGGGGTCCTGAGCATGTCCCAGGCCACCCTGGGACTGGCTCTGACCCAGACCACCCTTGCAGGCCAGTCCTACTCCCTCGTTGGGGGTGGTGGGATTCCTGGTACCCCACCACTCTTGGCCTCACAGCGAGTGTGGGCTACCTCAAGCTCAGCCTGCCCACCCAACCTCACCTGAACCCTCGCTGTGCTGCCCTGCCCTGGGCAGGTCCACTGCCCTAGGGAAGGTCAGGGGAAGCGCCCATGACTGGGCTCTGGGACTGCCACTGAACCCCCTTGGTGTGAAAGACACAGTAAACCACAATCCCAGCCTCCTGCAGAGCCTGGGATTTCTGTCGACCCAAATAACCACCCCAGTGACAACACAATGTCCACCACGGGGCTCTCTCAGGGCCCGTGGGCCTCTCCCAGGCTGACATAGGGCAGGGCAGATGTCGCCAAGGGCTCACTGTAGGGATGGGGGATAGCTGCAGGGAGCTGGCTGCATTGGAGGGGTTTGGGGGTCAGAGGGGCAAAGAAGATGCAGGCAAAACCTTCCATGGTTTGCTCTTGGTGCTCTGAGCAGGTCAGAGTGGCAGAGCGCAGAGGGATGAGGCTGCTTGTTCCCTGTGCCAGCAGAAAGGCACCCAAACATTTTTGCTGTCCCCAAGCCACCAATGTTTCCTGGTTCAGTGCAAGTTAAAACTTTAGGATAACCCTAAGCTTAGGAATGACTTCAGCAAACTTCTGGCCTCTCCCACCCTCTTACCCACAAGGAAAGCCACCTTCTGAACACAAGATTAGTACGAGAAACTGCCTGTCTTGCTCTTAGAACAGCAGATCAAACAAAGGCAGGTGAAGTAAAGGAAGAGGTGTTTAACATACAGAGCTGTCATTTAGCATTCAGAAATGTTTTAATAGTCATCCAGTGTTGCTGTCAGTGTTGTTTGCCAGAGGACACCAGCTCTACAGCCATTAGAGATACCTTTGCAGGAGATACACTGACGGGTTGCTCATCTTTCTTGTCCATGTCTGATAACGACAGGATAACCTGTGTTTCTTTCATAGACAGACTTCACTAGCAGTTGTGGCAGGATTCAGGGTCACCCAAACTTTCTAAGTGAGAGAAATGACATCTTTGCCAGAAAAGGAGAAACAGGAAACCACCATGAGCCATCCAATTTCTAATGATCGCTAGCACTGTATTTTACTGGAGCACAAAGCAGAACAAACACAATGTTCAGATAAAGAGCTTGAACAGGTGAGGCAGCTAAAAATAATAGGATTTGGGAAAACTGGATCCTGCCTGCAGAGACTATTTTTTCCATCTTGGTCTCTATATAGCCATTTTCAGAGGATTCCTTGGATGCAATGTCAAAAAGTTTCTGTCTCCCACAATTTTTTCCTGTGTCACAGCTGTATTACCTACCTCACGGCCTTCTGGGCTATTTCTTATTTGTGGATCAGCTGCAGGCTCCCTGCTCCAGCCTGACCATTTCTGCTTCCAAACGAGTCCCCACCACAAAAATATTTCCTCTGAAAACTGGAGGGCTGCCACCCAGGTAAGGTCAAATAGAATTATAGAATCATAGAATGGTTTGGTTTGGAAGGGATCTTAAAGATCATCCAGTTTCAACCCTCCTGCCACTGGCAGGGACACCTCCCACTAGACCAGGCTGCTCTGGCTGTCCTGCTGGCTGCCTGTCCTGCCTGCTCCCCCTTCTCTTGCCATGTGGCTTTAGTGAGCCCATAGCACACATAAGATGAGAGCAAGCAAAACAACCATAATCACTTCTAGAAGGACCAAAGTCAGTCCTGTTTCTTTGATGTGAAAGTTGTGGGTGTTATCTGTTGCTTTTTACCCTGTTGGGCAGTAAGAAGTGCTTTGACATTTGCTTAGAAGAAAAGAACAATTGGAGGCTGAAGCATAGAACCCGTCTGTGTTGGTAATTTATTGCAAGCAAAGTGAGCATGTGGATCCCAGGTACTCTGCTCCAAGTGCATAGTTAGCATACATTGGGATGAGATACCTTCTTCCACTTTAAGAACAGAATATACAACACTCTCCATTTCATTTGCACTGAAGGTTTCAGTATGGAGAGCTGGCAAGGGATAACCTGTGTGCTGTCAGTCCCCGCATTAGCTTATTTAACAGTTACGTCCTTGTGTCAACAGGTTTCAAGCATTTATGACTTAAAGGAAGAACACTGCAGGTCAAGACATCTCCTCCCAGCTTGAGAGGGAAGAAAAACACAGCTCAGGTCTATCATTTGTCACTTGCCACCATGACGTCAGCTCTGGGCTGAACTTTCTACCTGTGGCTGAGACCTTAAATGAGCTGACGACAGAAGAGAAAAGCACTTTCTCTTAGGTTTAGCAGCAAGCAGCAGCGACAGAAGGAGCGATGAGACAGTGTGTGTTCCTCGCTGTGCTGCTGAGCCTGGTGTTGAGCCTTTCGAAAGGTAAGAAACACTATCTTTTGTTTTGGAATTTATCAGGGCAGCTATTCTGTGGCAGTGAATAGATTGCTTAGAACTTTCTGCTGAGAAGCTGGAGGTCAGTGGCAATACACAATTCAGCATGTCTAGATTTTGATTAATTAATGATGCAAAACGTCACTGCAAGCCAACAATTTTCCTTGTTTACAAAACAGTGCAAAATCACTGGTGCTTGTGATTAACCTAATTTTGCCTATTCCAAGAGTAGTTTTCAGCACACTAAACCCAGGTAATTTGAACTCTATTACAAGCATAACAAAAGATGTGACTGTTCCACCTCAGTACTTAGGGACAGGAGTGCTGCTGCTCGCCTTCCAGCCAGAGGGTGCTTAAACAATCAGTCTGGAAGGCAGTGCCACCTGAATTATCTCACAGAGGATTCATTCCCTCCTGCTGAAATTAATTAAGAGGAACTTCACCACCAACTTGAATGGCAGAGAATTACATCATGGTCTATTCCAACTGAAGGGCAAGTGACATTCCTTAAGCCACTTAATACTTTTTTCTGGCACTGTGACAAACTTGGTAGTTGTGGGCCAGATCCTCTGCTTCAGTTTACAGCTCCCCAATATTCGGTGACAGATATGAGGGAGCAAAGGCATTAGCAGGAGTAGAGTTAAGACAACTTTATAAAGAGTTTTGTGGCAACTTGAAGCTGTGAGAGGACAGGAACTCCCAGCTACTGGAGATGATGTACAGAGTATGAGCCAAATTAAGATCTTCACTGTCAAGATTGTAACAGGTGACGGATGGTTGTGGGTCTCTGCTGACTACTGCATGTGAACATACATATTTCCAGTAACATCCACAACATTCTACAGACCAATTTTTGGCTATAAATTATAAGCATAGAAGACTTCAAGATTGTCAGTTGTTTGGGTTTCCATTTAGACACTTGTGGGTAACAGCAAGGTGTGAAAAAACATGACCTAAGAGCTACTGAAAAGATCGTGAGTCTTTCACTTACCTGAAAGGGCATTGCATCAGGATGGGCCTGCCCAGAAACCTTTTTCATTCTAAGCAAACATTGTGAAAGCTTTGCAGGATGTGTCTCTTTGAATAGTACTGGCAAAGGCCCTGCCCTGCTCAGCAGCCAGATGTCTCTGTTATTCCGTAACCTCAATTGTAACATCCACTTCTTTATCTCTATTAACACATCCTGTTTCTTACACAGAAGGTTGGGTTTAGACAGATGGAATCATAAAATAGCCACCTTTGCTCAGGTTACCCTTGAAAGCCCATCAGCAATGTTCAATTGCAGCTCCTGTGCTCTGCTGTCACTATGGACACAATTCTTCCCGAGTCCAAAGGGTACTCCTGAACGACTGTAGGCCAGAGCCTAACAAGGCTAACAGTTGTCGTAGACTAAGAATTAACTCTGTTAGGGGGTACTACCCCATTCATTTTGAGAAAGCAGTCTCAAACTGTGTCAGAAATGGTGTGACCAGAAGGAGCAGGAAAGTGATCATCCCTGCACTCAACACTGGTGAGGCCAGACCTCAAATACTGTGTTCAGTCTGGGGCCTCTCACTACAAAAAGGACATTGTGCTGTTGGAGCGTATGCAAAGAATGGCAATGAAGTTGGAGTGCAGGTCTGATGAGGAGCAACTGAGGGAACAGAGGATGTTTAGTCTAGAGAAAAGAAGGCCGAGGGGAGAGCTTATTGCTCTCTACAACTACCTGAATGGAGGTTGAGTTGAGGCAGGTGTTGGCCTCTTCTCCCAAGTAACAAGTGATAGGACAAGAGGAAACTTCCTGAAGTTGTGGCAGAGAGGATTACATTGGATATTAGGAAAAATTACTTCATGAATGGGTTGTCAGTCGTTGGAACAGGCTGCCCAGGGAAGTGGTGGAGTCACCATCCCTGAAGGTGTTCCAGAAATGTGTAGATATGGTGCTTAAGGACGTGGTTTAATGGTGAACTTCGCAGTGTTAGGTTTACGGTTGAACTTCATGATCTTAAAGATTTTTTCAAACCTAAACAATTATATGATTCTATGATTCTAATACTCCAAAACTATGGCCTGTGGCTGACATAAGTTCATATTAGCAGGGTTTTAGGAAAAATGTGCATTTCTTCACATTGATGGAAAGTAATGCTGCCTGTAGGATTCAATGTCAAGTGAAGGCAGAAGTTCTGGCAGAGAACTGGCACAATTACTTGGGTTTCCACTTCACCTGGAGGAGACTAATGGATCGCTTCATGCATAGCCTTTTTGATATGCCTTTTCTATATCTGCTTTACTGAGCAGAAGAATAAAGTTTAATTTTTCAAAGCCCTACAAAGCTCTTGAAAAATGAGATCTATTATTTAAATGTTCGCTGAGATTTGCAATATTTTTTTTAATATACCAGCTATAAGAATGTGTTAGTGGCAAAGATTTTAGCTGCAGATGCATTAGTCTTTTAGCTGCATGCTGTTAATGACTTAAATTATGACAGCAGAGGAATTAACTCAGGGTAAATAGGTTTATCCCTAACTCATAAATTAACTAATTTAGATTAAACTTAGATCATATGATCCAAACTGGCGATTAGTCTGTGTTCCTGATTTGTCAGCAAGATTATTTTGTTATTTGTTCTCCTTACTTCTAGACAAAAAAGTCCAAAACATTCCTTACATCAAGGATAAAGAATGGCAGAGTTTAAATATAAAATAAACATTTTAAAAATAGACATGATGCTTCAGAAAAGTAAACACAGTAGCAGGTAATGCTTAAACCAAAATGTGAGGAAAGGGGAAAGTTTTCTTCAACTATTATGTAGTATCAACCAAGTTTCCCATTATTAGGAAAAAAATATAACACGGAAAAGAAAATGTGATAAAAAATTAATATAAACTGTCATAAATACATGGAAGCGAAGTTCTGGAAAGAGGGTCTTCATACCTCTAATGAGAATTCACAGGTGTCTCTTGCACGAGTTTCCCCAAGGATCTTTCCTGGTGGAATCATCGTGTGGTGCTGCCTTGGGAAGGTAGAAGGAGATTTCCTCCAGGGGGTTGGCTGTGTACTGGTGGCTGAGCTGGCTGTGGCCAGTGAGTGCAGCTGAGTGGGGACAATACACTGCCCATTTGCAGCACGTGCTCAAGCACTGGGAGCTGGAGAAGAACAGGTCATGGAGCCATCTGGGTACACAGGCATGATGGCCATGCAGAGCGCAAAGGCAGGGCAATACTTCCCAAGGCTTTGGCTGCTCAGTCCCACACAGATCTCCCTCTTACCTGCACAGTGATTGTCCTGCACACACACAGGATCCCAAGGCTTTTCTCACACACGACATTAAGCGGTGCTGCAATCTCTTCTCTTTTCTGTCCCTCAGGAAGCGACAATAACACCCCGCCTGAGACGACAACCCCAGTAGTTCCAGGTAGGCAGCAAAAGGAGTGAAGAGGTGCTGGAAGGAAGGGGGGTCTCATCCAGTCCCAAGTTGGAGAAGAGCCAAGCGGGTGGCAAGGAGTTGACCATGTGCTGGTGGCTTAGCTGGCAGTGGCCAGTGTGTGCAGTTGAGCTGGGGACAGTACACTGCCCGTGTGGGGAGCGTACTCAAGCACTGAGACCTGGAGGAGACATAGAGGATCCCAAGGCTTTTCCCACACACGGCATTAAGCTGTGCTATCATCACTTCCCTTTTGTTTCCCTCAGGAAGCAAAACTACTACCCTGTCTGAGACGCCGACCCCAGTAGCCCCAGGTAAGCAACCAAAATCCCTTCCTCAAGAAGTCCCTCATGAGCACCGGTGTGAGAAATGCAGCCTTACAGAGTCAGGTTGCCCCCACAGGTCGAGGGAGGAGGTGTTCCCTTGCCTGGGTTTCCCCAACGGTCTTTCCTGGTGGAGTCACAGAGCCCCAGATTAAGGCTGCATCTTTCTCCTGCCTTCCTTCCTTCACTTCCCACATCCTTGCCCTGTCGGTGAAGGTGCTGCTTTAGAGCTTTCCCTGTGAAAGCTCTCCACTCATCCCTCTTCCCCCTGGCCTTTGCTGCAAGGAGAAGGTGTTGGGGAAGATTTGAAGAGACTGCTCTTTTCCTGCTTGCTCCCTTTGTGTCACACACCAGTCCCTGGTGCAAGAGGATGGCTGCAAAACCATTGCCAAAGGCAAGGAAGGGATGGGGCCCTGTAGGTATTTGTTCCTGTGGGTCCTTAGAGCGAGAGCAGGGAGGGAGCCAGGAGACGCACAAGCGTGGGACTGAGTGCCAGGGCAGCGGCAGGGGCCATGGAGCAGTTCCTCCCAGGAACCCTCCAAACCCCTGCAATCATCATCCCAGCGTGGTGCTGGGGATTCCCATCCCTCTGTGTTGAAGCTGCTTCTAGGCTCAGCCAGAGAAGGGGAAGCCTCCTGGTCAGCTCTTGCTCTACGATGGGACTGGATGAGACCGTCCCTCCTGCCAGAACCTTATTTGGCCATCATGCCTGCTCACTACATGGGAAAACCAGCATCCTCTATCTTTCCTACAAATGATGGTGGGGAGAAGGCAACTTGATCATAGCAGAGGTTGTGCAGGCTGTGCGCTGGCTGGTGGTACCTCTGGACCTGCTCTGGCAGCTGGTGCTGGTCGTGTGGTACTGCCTTGGACCGGTGGAAGTACTGCAACTTCTGAAAGGAATTGACCGTGTGCTGGTGGCTGAGCTGGCTGTGGCCAGTTAGTACAGCTGAGCTGGGGACAACACACTGCCCGTGTTTGTCACGTGCTCAAGCACTGAGAGCTGAAGGAGGCACCGAGGGTACCAACGCTACTCAACACAACATTAAGCCGTGCTATCATCTCTTCTCTTTTTCTGCCCTCAGGAAGCGAAAATACAACCCTATCTGAGACACCCACCCCAACAGCCTCAGGTAAGGAGCCAAAAGGAATTAAGAGGTGCCAGCAGGAAGGGGGGTCTTATCCAGTCCTACTATGGATAAGAACCAAGTGGGTGGTAAGAAGTTGACTGTGTGCTGGTGGCTGAGCTGGCTGTGGCCAGTGAGTGCAGCTGAGTGGGGACAATACACTGCCCATGTGCAGCACGTGCTCAAGCACTGGGAGCTGGAGGAGAACAGGTCATGGAGCCATCAGTGTACACAAGCATGATGATCAGGCAGAGCCCAAAGGCAGGGCAATACTTCCCAAGGCTTTGGCTGCTCAGTCCCACACAGATCTCCCTCTTACCTGCACAGTGATTGTCCTGCACACACACAGGATCCCAAGGCTTTTCTCACACACGACATTAAGCAGCGCTACCATCTCTTCTCTTTTCTGTCCCTCAGGAAGCAACAATAACACCCCGACTGAGACTGCAAAAACAACAGCTCCAGGTAAGGAGCCAAAAGGAGTGAAGAGGTGCCAGACGTAACGAGGGTCTTGTCCAGTCCCAAGTTGGAGAAGAGCCAAGCGGGTGGCAAAGATTTGACCATGTGCTGGTGGCTTAGTTGTTTGTGGCCAGTGTGTGCAGCTGAGCTGGGGACAGTACACGACCCGTATTTGGAGCGTGCTCAAGCATTGGGACCGGGAGGAGACACAGAGGATCCCAAGGCTTTTCCCACACACGGCATTAAGCTGTGCTATCATCTCTTCCCTTTTGTTTCCCTCAGGAAGCAAAACTACTACCCTGTCTGAGACGCCAACCCCAGTAGCCCCAGGTAAGCAACCAAAAGCCCTTCCTCGAGAAGCCTCTCATGAGCACTGGTGTGAGAAATCCAGCCTTAGGGAGTAAGGCAGCCCCCACAGGTCGAGGGAGGAGGTGTTCCCTTGCCTGGGTTTCCCCGAGGATCTTTCCTGTTGGAGTCACAGAGCCCCAGATCAAGGCTGCATCTTCTCTCCTGCTTCCTTCCCTCACCCTGCTGCTCTTTGCCACAAGGGGAAAGTGCTGCTGATGAGTTCAGCAACATTGTCCCCTCCTTCTTGTTGACTTTGCCTCCTTGAAGAGACCCCAAGGCCCACATCTGCTTCCCATATCCTTACCCTGCTGGTGAAGGTGCTGCTTTATCGTTTTCCCTGTGAAAGCTCTCCATTCATCCCTCTATCCCCCAGCCATTGTTGCAAGGAGAAGGTGTTGGGGAAGATTTGAAGAGGCTGCACTTTTCCTCCTTTGTGCCTTTGTGTCACGCACCAGTCCCTGGTGCAAGAGGATGGCTGCAGAGCCAGTGCCAAGGGCAAGGCAGGGATGGGGCCCTGCAGGAATTTGTTCCTGTGGGTCCTTGGAGCGAGGGCTGGGAGGGAGCCTCGAGATGCACCAGCGTGGGACTGAGTGCCAGGGCAGCGGCAGGGGCCATGGAGTGGTTCCTCCCAGGAACCCTCCAAACCCCTGCAATCATCGTCCCAGCGTGGTGCTGGGGATTCCCATCCCTCTGTGTTGAAGCTGCTTCTGGGCTCAGCCAGAGAAGGGGAAGCCACCTGGTCAGCTCTTGCTCTACGATTGGACTGGATGAGACCGTCCCTCCTGCCAGCACCCTATTTGGCCATCATGCCTGCTCACCACATGGGAAGACCAGCATCCTCTAGCTTTCCTACAAATGATGGTGGGGAGAAGACAACTTGATTGTAGCGGAGGCTGTGCAGGCTGTGCGCGGGCTGGTGGTACCTCTGGACCTGCTCTGGCAGCTGGTGCTGGTCGTGTGGTGCTGCCTTGGGCTGGTGGAGGGAGTTTTCCTGCAAGGAGTTGACCATGTGCTGGTGGCTGACTGGCTGTGGCCAGTTAGTACAGCTGAGCTGGGGACAATACACACTGCCCGTGTTTGTCACGTGCTCAAGCACTGGGAGCTGGAGGAGACACCGATGATCCCAAGGATTCAAACACAACATTAAGCAGTGCTATCAACTCTTCTCTTTCTCTTCCTTCAGGAAGCCAAAATACTACCCTGTCTGAGACGCCAACCCAAACAGCCCCAGGTAAGGAGCCAAAAGGAATTAAGAGATGCCAGCAGGAAGAGGTGTCTCATCCATTCCCACTATGTATAAGAGCCAAGTGGGTGGTAGGAGTTGACTGTGTGCTGGTGGCTGAGCTGGCTGTGGCCAGTGAGTGCAGCTCAGCTGGGGACAATACACTGCCGGTGTGGAGCACGTGCTCAAGCACTGGGAGCTGTAGGAGACTCTGAGGATCCCAATGCTATTCAACACAACATTGAATAGCTGGAGAAGAACAGGTCATGGAGCCATCTGGGTACACAGGCATGATGGCCATGCAGAGCGCAAAGGCAGGGCAATACTTCCCAAGGCTTTGGCTGCTCAGTCCCACACAGATCTCCCTCTTACCTGCACAGTGATTGTCCTGCACACACACAGGATCCCAAGGCTTTTCTCACACACGACATTAAGCGGTGCTGCCATCTCTTCTCTTTTCTGTCCCTCAGGAAGCGACAATAACACCCCGACTGAGACGACAACCCCAGTAGTTCCAGGTAGGTGGTAAAAGGAGTGAAGAGGTGCTGGAAGGAAGGGGGGTCTCATCCAGTCCCAAGTTGGAGAAGAGCCAAGCGGGTGGCAAGGAGTTGACCATGTGCTGGTGGCTTAGCTGGCTGTGGCCAGTGTGTGCAGTTGAGGTGGGGACAGTACACTGCCCGTACGTGGAGCGTGCTCAAGCATTGGGACCGGGAGGAGACCCAGACAACCCCAAGGCTTTTCCCACACACGGCATTAAGCTGTGTTATCATTTCTTCTCTTTTGTTTCCCTCAGGAAGCAAAACTACTACCCTGTCTGAGACGCCGACCCCAGTAGCCCCAGGTAAGCAACCAAAATCCCTTCCTCAAGAAGCCCCTCATTAGCACTGGTGTGAGAAATGCAGCCTTACAGAGTCAGGTTGCCCCCACAGATCGAGGGAGGATGTGTTCCCTTGCCTGGGTTTCCCCAATGGTCTTTCCTGGTGGAGTCACAGAGCCCCAGACTAAGGCTGCATCTTTCTCCTGCCTTCCTTCCTTCACTTCCCACATCCTTGCCCTGTCGGTGAAGGTGCGACTTTAGAGCTTTCCCTGTGAAAGCTCTCCATTCATCCCTCTTCCCCCTGGCCTTTGCTGCAAGGAGAAGGTGTTGGGGAAGATTTGAAGAGACTGCTCTTTTCCTGCTTGCTCCCTTTGTGTCACACACCAGTCCCTGGTGCAAGAGGATGGCTGCAAAACCAGTGCAAAGGGCAAGGATGGAGTGGGGCCCTGCAGGAATTTGTTCCTGTGGGTCCTTAGAGCGAGAGCAGAGAGGGAACCAGGAAACACACAAGCGTGGGACTGAGTGCCAGGGCAGCAGCAGGGGCCATGGAGCAGTTCCTCCCAGGAACTTTCCAAACCCCTGCAATCATCATCCCAGCGTGGTGCTGGGGATTCCCATCCCTCTGTGTTGAAGCTGCTTCTGGGTTCAGCCAGAGAAGGGGAAGCCTCCTGGTCAGCTCTTGCTCTACGATGGGACTGGATGAGACCGCCCCTCCTGCCAGCACCCTATTTGGCCATCATGCCTGCTCACCACATGGGAAGACCAGCATCCTCTAGCTTTCCTACAAATGATGGTGGGGAGAAGACAACTTGATTGCAGCGGAGGCTGTGCAGGCTGTGCGCGGGCTGGTGGTACCTCTGGACCTGCTCTGGCAGCTGGTGCTAGTCGTGTGGTGCTGCCTTGGGCCGGTGGAGGGAGGTTTTCTGGAAGGAGTTGGCCGTGTGCTGGTGGCTGAGCTGGCTGTGGCCAGTTAGTACAGCTAAGCTGGGGACAATACACTGTCCGTGTTTGGCATGTGCTCAAGCACTGGGAGTTGGAGGAGACACTGAGGATCCCAACGCTATTCAACACAACATTAGGCCGTGCTATCATCTGTTCTCTTTTTCTGCCCTCAGGAAGCGAAAATACAACCCTATCTGAGACACCAACCCCAATAGCCTCAGGTAAGGAGCCAAAAGGAATTAAGAGGTGCCAGCAGGAAGGGGGGTCTTGTCCAGTCCTAGTATGGATAAGAGCCAAGCGGGTGGTAAGGAGTTGACTGTGTGCTGGTGGCTGAGCTGGCTGTGGCCAGTGAGTGCAGCTGAGTGGGGACAATACACTGCCCGTGTGCAGCACGTGCTCAAGCACTGGGAGCTGGAGGAGAACAGGTCATGGAGCCATCTGGGTACACAAGCATGATGGCCAGGCAGAGCCCAAAGGCAGGGCAATGCTTCCCAAGGCTTTGGCTGCTCAGTCCCACACAGGTCTCCCTCTTACCTGCACAGAGCTTGTCCTGCACACACACAGGATCCCAAGGCTTTTCTCACACACGACATTAAGCAGCGCTACCATCTCTTCTCTTTTCTGTCCCTCAGGAAGCAACAGTAACACCCCGACTGAGACTGCAAAAACAACAGCTCCAGGTAAGGAGCCAAAAGGAGTGAAGAGGTGCCGGACATAATGAGGGTCTTGTCCAGTCCCAAGTTGGAGAAGACCAAGCGGGTGGCAAGGAGTTGACCATGTGCTGGTGGCTTAGCTGGTTGTGGCCAGTGTGTGCAGCTGAGCTGGGGACAGTACACTGCCCGTACGTGGAGCGTGCTCAAGCATTGGGACCGGGAGGAGACCCAGACGATCCCAAGGCTTTTCCCACACACGGCATTAAGCTGTGCTATCATTTCTTCTCTTTTGTTTCCCTCAGGAAGCAAAACTACTACCCTGTCTGAGACGCCAACCCCAGTAGCCCCAGGTAAGCAACCAAAAGCCCTTCCTCGAGAAGCCTCTCATGAGCACTGGTGTGAGAAATCCAGCCTTAGGGAGTAAGGCAGCCCCCACAGGTCGAGGGAGGAGGTGTTCCCTTGCCTGGGTTTCCCCAAGGATCTTTCCTGTTGGAGTCACAGAGCCCCAGATCAAGGCTGCATCTTCTCTCCTGCTTCCTTCCCTCACCCTACTGCTCTTTGCCACAAGGGGAAAGTGCTGCTGATGAGTTCAGCAACATTGTCCCCTCCTTCTTGTTGACTTTGCCTCCTTGAAGAGACCCCAAGGCCCACATCTGCTTCCCATATCCTTACCCTGCTGGTGAAGGTGCTGCTTTATCGTTTTCCCTGTGAAAGCTCTCCATTCATCCCTCTATCCCCCAGCCATTGTTGCAAGGAGAAGGTGTTGGGGAAGATTTGAAGAGACTGCTCTTTTCCTCCTTGGTGCATTTGTGTCACGCACCAGTGTGCAAGAGGATGGCTGCAGAGCCAGTGCCAAGGGCAAGGCAGGGATTCCCTGCAGGAATTTGTTCCTGTGGGTCCTTGGAGCGAGGGCTGGGAGGGAGCCTCGAGATGCACCAGCGTGGGACTGAGTGCCAGGGCAGCGGCAGGGGCCATGGAGTGGTTCCTCCCAGGAACCCTCCAAACCCCTGCAATCATCGTCCCAGCGTGGTGCTGGGGATTCCCATCCCTCTGTGTTGAAGCTGCTTCTGGGCTCAGCCAGAGAAGGGGAAGCCACCTGGTCAGCTCTTGCTCTACAATGGGACTGGATGAGACCGCCCCTCCTGCCAGCACCCTATTTGGCCATCATGCCTGCTCACTACATGGGAAGACCAGCATCCTCTAGCTTTCCTACAAATGATGGTGGGGAGAAGGCAACTTGATTGTAGCGGAGACTGTGCAGGCTGTGCGCGGGCTGGTGGTACCTCTGGACCTGCTCTGGCAGCTGGTGCTGGTCGTGTGGTGCTGCCTTGGGCTGGTGGAGGGAGGTTTTCTGCAAGGAGTTGTCCGTGTGCTATCAACTCTTCTCTTTCTCTTCCTTCAGGAAGCCAAAATACTACCCTGTCTGAGACGCCAACCCAAACAGCCCCAGGTAAGGAGCCAAAAGGAATTAAGAGATGCCAACAGGAAGAGGTGTCTCATTCATTCCCACTATGGATAAGAGCCAAGTGGGTGGTAGGGAGTTGACTGTGTAAGGAGCCAAAAGGAGTGAAGAGGTGCCGGACATAATGAGGGTCTTGTCCAGTCCCAAGTTGGAGAAGACCAAGCGGGTGGCAAGGAGTTGACCATGTGCTGGTGGCTGAGCTGGCTGTGGCCAGTGAGTGCAGCTCAGCTGGGGACAATACACTGCCGGTGTGGAGCACGTGCTCAAGCACTGGGAGCTGGAGGAGACTCTGAGGATCCCAATGCTATTCAATACGACATTAAGCCTCTCTTTTTCTGCCCTCAGGAAGCGAAAATACAACCCTATCTGAGACACCAACCCCAATAGCCTCAGGTAAGGAGCCAAAAGGAATTAAGAGGTGCCATCAGGAAGGGGGGTCTTGTCCAGTCCTAGTATGGATAAGAGCCAAGCGGGTGGTAAGGAGTTGACTGTGTGCTGGTGGCTGAGCTGGCTGTGGCCAGTGAGTGCAGCTGAGTGGGGACAATACACTGCCCGTGTGCAGCACGGGGTCAATCACTGGGAGCTGGAGAAGAACAGGTCATGGAGCCATCTGGGTACACAGGCATGATGGCCAGGCAGAGCCCAAAGGCAGGGCAAAACTTTCCAAGGCTTTGGCTGCTCAGTCCCACACAGATCTCCCTCTTACCTGCACAGTGATTGTCCTGCACACACACAGGATCCCAAGACTTTTCTCACACACGACATTAAGCGGTGCTGCCATCTCTTCTCTTTTCTGTCCCTCAGGAAGCGACGATAACACCCCGACTGAGACGACAACCCCAGTAGTTCCAGGTAGGCGGCAAAAGGAGTGAAGAGGTGCTGGAAGGAAGGGGGGTCTCATCCAGTCCCAAGTTGGAGAAGAGCCAAGCGGGTGGCAAGGAGTTGACCATGTGCTGGTGGCTTAGCTGGCTGTGGCCAGTGTGTGCAGTTGAGCTGGGGGCAATACACTGATCGTATTTGGAGCGTGCTCAAGCATTGGGACCGGGAGGAGACCCAGACGATCCCAGGGCTTTTCCCACACACGGCATTAAGCTGTGTTATCATTTCTTCTCTTTTATTTCCCTCAGGAAGCAAAACTACTACCCTGTCTGAGACGCCGACCCCAGTAGCCCCAGGTAAGCAACCAAAATCCCTTCCTCAAGAAGTCCCTCATGAGCACCGGTGTGAGAAATGCAGCCTTACAGAGTCAGGTTGCCCCCACAGATCGAGGGAGGATGTGTTCCCTTGCCTGGGTTTCCCCAACGGTCTTTCCTGGTGGAGTCACAGAGCCCCAGACTAAGGCTGCATCTTTCTCCTGCCTTCCTTCCTTCACTTCCCACATCCTTGCCCTGTCGGTGAAGATGCGACTTTAGAGCTTTCCCTGTGAAAGCTCTCCATTCATCCCTCTTCCCCCTGGCCTTTGCTGCAAGGAGAAGGTGTTGGGGAAGATTTGAAGAGACTGCTCTTTTCCTGCTTGCTCCCTTTGTGTCACACACCAGTCCCTGGTGCAAGAGGATGGCTGCAAAACCAGTGCAAAGGGCAAGGATGGGGTGGGGCCCTGCAGGAATTTGTTCCTGTGGGTCCTTAGAGCGAGAGCAGAGAGGGAACCAGGAAACACACAAGCGTGGGACTGAGTGCCAGGGCAGCGGCAGGGGCCATGGAGCAGTTCCTCCCAGGAACCCTCCAAACCCCTGCAATCATCGTCCCAGCGTGGTGCTGGGGATTCCCATCCCTCTGTGTTGAAGCTGCTTCTGGGTTCAGCCAGAGAAGGGGAAGCCTCCTGGTCAGCTCTTGCTCTACGATGGGACTGGATGAGACCGCCCCTCCTGCCAGCACCCTATTTGGCCATCATGCCTGCTCACCACATGGGAAGACCAGCATCCTCTAGCTTTCCTACAAATGATGGTGGGGAGAAGACAACTTGATTGCAGCGGAGGCTGTGCAGGCTGTGCGCGGGCTGGTGGTACCTCTGGACCTGCTCTGGCAGCTGGTGCTGGTCGTGTGGTGCTGCCTTGGGCCGGTGGAGGGAGGTTATCTGCAAGGAGTTGGTCGTGTGCTGGTGGCTGAGCTGACTGTGGCCAGTTAGTACAGCTAAGCCCGTGTTTGGCATGTGCTCAAGCACTGGGAACTGGAGGAGACACCGAGGATCCCAACGCTATTCAACACAACATTAAGCCGTGCTATCATCTGTTCTCTTTTTCTGCCCTCAGGAAGCGAAAATACAACCCTATCTGAGACACCAACCCCAACAGCTTCAGGTAAAGAGCCAAAAGGAATTAAGAGGTGCCAGCAGGAAGGGGGGTCTTGTCCAGTCCTACTATGGATAAGAGCCAAGCGGGTGGTAAGGAGTTGACTGTGTGCTGGTGGCTGAGCTGGCTGTGGCCAGTGAGTGCAGCTGAGTGGGGACAATACACTGCCCGTGTGCAGCACGTGCTCAAGCACTGGGAGCTGGAGAAGAAGAGGTCATGGAGCCATCTGGGTACACAAGCATGATGGCCAGGCAGAGCCTAAAGGCAGGGCAATGCATCTCAAGGCTTTGCACAGTGATTGTCCTGCGCACACACAGGATCCCAAGGCTTTTCTCACACACGATATTAAGCTGTCTCTTCTCTTTTCTGTCCTTCAGGAAGCGACATTAACACCCCTACTGAGACTACAAAAACTACAGCTCCAGGTAAGGAGCCAAAAGGAGTGAGGAGATTCTGGCAGGGAGAAGGTTCTTGTCCACTCCCACCTTGGATAAGAGCCTAGTGAGTGCTAAGGAGTCAGCCAGTGCTGGTGGCTTAGCTGGCTGTGGCCAGTGTGTGCAGCTGAGCTGGGGACAGTACACTGCCCGTGTGGGGAGTGTGCTCAAGCACTGGGAGCTGGTGGAGAACAGGTCATGGAGCTTTCTGAGTACAGAGTCATCATGGCCAGGCCAAGCCCAAAGGTAGGGCAACGCTGCCCAAGGCTGTGTCTGCTCAGCCCCACGCAAGTCCCCCTCAAGCCTGCTCAGCACTTGTCCTACACACAGAGAATATTTTAAGGCTTTTTCACAAAAAACTTTAAGCAGTGCTAACATCTCTTTTTTTTCCCTCAGGATATGATGCTTCTAGCCCATCAGAGAAACCAACCCCACCATCTCCAGGTAAGGAGCCAAGAGCCCTTCCTCAAGCAGCTTGTAAAGAAGACCCATGAAGTAATTTAGCCCCGGGGGGCTCTGCAGCACCCACAGGTCGGGGGAGAATATGTTCCCTTGCCCAGGTTTCCCCAAGGATCTTCGCTTGTGGAGTCACAGAGCTCCAGATCAAGGCTTCATCTTCTCTCCTGCCTTTCTTTGCTCAGCATTAAGCTTCTCTCACCATTTCTTCCTTCTCTCAGGAAATGACACTGCTACCCCTTCTGGGACACCAACTGCCCTAGCTCCAGGTAAAAAACAAAAAGCCCTCTGGTATCTCTTCAAGGATCATGTTATTTTGAATAGTGTATCTCCTTCAACTAATTTCTTATTAACACATACTTTGATTTCTGTTGAGGTATGTTTACTACAATGGTTAACTCTGGAGCCTGCATTTTAGTAATATTTTTTCCAGTGCTCTACCATGACTTTGTATTAAAGTAAGTGAGATAAATACATACCAGTTTTAAGGAGTCACTTACTACTGTACTCTCTTTTTCTGGCTTAGTTACTGATTATGGCATCCCTGAATATACCTTTTGTTTGTTTGTTTTGCTTTTAATTTTGTTAAGCAGAGTCTCATTTTATTTGCTCAGTATGATAAAGATTGCATTTTGGCCATACTCTGTGTTCTCACTTTCACATCCTTCCTGATTGTGTAGGGAAAACAGTTGCTACACAGACATTAGGGAAGAAAGACATAAGCATGTGCTCTGTAATTTCATATATACTCTATAAAACATACCTTGAAGTTCCGTTTAGTAGAAGTAGATATCAACTATTTATTTTGTGAACTACTTTAGGCATGAACTATCTATTGAAATTTCACAGAAATCCTGATGTTAATATCTTTTGTCTTTGTACCAGGGGATTTTTGCAGCCAAGACCCTTGTGGAAAAAAAATGGCTAGATGTGTTGCTTTACATAGCAATTATATCTGCCAGTGCCCGTATGGATTCTACTATAGCAACGAGGATTGTAACCTAGGTGAGTTGCAGAGGGACAATCTGTATTTTTAGTTACCTCACAGGTAACTGATTGCTCAGGTGAATTTTTCTTCCCATGTCCTTTTTTCTCTTGGTATAACTAGAAACAATCAGTCTGGAAAAGTGACTGATGAGTAATAACGGTTTGATTTGCTGATGGCAACTGCTACAATGACTGAGATTATTATCTCACAAAACAGTAACTGTTGAAGA
Organism: Dromococcyx pavoninus; assembly: GCA_033558185.1. Taxonomy (NCBI): domain Eukaryota; kingdom Metazoa; phylum Chordata; class Aves; order Cuculiformes; family Neomorphidae; genus Dromococcyx; species Dromococcyx pavoninus. The sequence goes on from JAUMJL010000786.1 coordinate 605,696, forward strand.
GGTTAACGTGCTAGGAAAAGAAGGTGATCTCTCTGTCAGGGGTGCTGGAGATTAAAAGGAGTAAAAAGTGGGAAGATACTTAAGTGTAAGCCTGACATTAGTATTAATGGCCAGGACTTAAAAAGGCCCAAACCCATGAAGACCTCTGAACAACCAGCTTGATTTTTACCTATTGCTAAACATTCATCACAGCCCTATTGAGATGCATCTCTGAGATGCTGCTGAAGGCCAAGCAATGAGCAAATGGGGCTTCTTACTTAAGTACCAGCAAGCAGGATTCCCAAATTTACTTGTGAGCCTAAAGCAGCAGGTAGACATAGAATTGCTTTGGAGTCCTTCATACAGGTATTTTCTCACTAAATGCTGTAACACCTCTGATAGAGTCTTTTGTTAGCTTCAAACCATGCTTATAGTTTAATATTATTCAGTCTCATAGTCTGGCCGATTTGGTTGACTCCAGGATCCTTCTTGCTTCTCAGGTAGCCAGAGAACGTCCCCAATTGCGGCAGAATAGATTGAGTAAATATTTCATCTCTACTGATTCTTCCAGTATATGAAAAATAACATTGTTTGATTTCGGCATTGTATTTCCCTGTCTCTGAAGGCAGGAGAACTCTAAGGTGAAACCTAACTTACTTGAATGCTTTCTAATTAATTAATATCCTCTTTTCTCACACCAGGGAAAATATTCCCAGGGTTCGTTATCCTGAATGTAACTTACAGTGATAGTGTTCAAGTTGTAAATTCCACGGAGTACGAAGAGGTGTTCCAAAATATAACGATATTCGTGAGTGATGTTTTTTTTGCTGTATATTTAATGCTATCCTGAATGTCATGCAAACAGAGGGGACACATTCTGCCTTTAATGTGGAGCCTAGCATAGTGAAATCTACTGCTTTTGAAGAGTGCTTCACACTAGTTTAGACCCATTCATAAAAGAGTTTTGCCCTCAGATGAGTATGTGGGTGGCTCTTCCTGAGGTGAAGAGATGTACTCACGTAAGTAATATCTGCATTTTTAGTGCCACTTCTGTTCTAGGAAGTTCTCACAGAAACTGCTCTGCATCTTTCACCATTCCCTCTCCAGAAACCATGGGGCTGAGTGAAGTTTTCCACTGTTTGTTGAGGGCTCAGTGGTATGAGTAAAAGTGAGAAATTTTACTTTTAAAAGAAAGCTATTGTTTTCTCAGAGCACAAACTTTTCAGAATGGCTGCCCAGTTGTGTCCAAATGCCTAAATAAGCCTCTTCTATGAGCATACAAATATTAGTATTTCATGCTATTAGTGAAATGAATATTTCACATTTTGAGCATTCTGTGATTATAGGTAAAATCTTGTAAGGGATTTCCTGGAGAAATAAGTTGAACAGTTTAATTTATACTGCTATGTAGAAACAAGTGGATTTGCTTACATTACTTTCTGGAAATAAGGAAGACATATGTAGCTCTACCAGATAGCTGATCATTTAAAAATAGTCACCAAATATTAATAGTAACAGTTACAAAATTCTTCATGTTATTATGAAGATTGTGTTATTATTATATTGCTTCCTATGCATATTTTATCAGAAAGTAACTAAAAATTTTCCCTCCAGAATGTTAAAAAGAGATTTTCCTCATTTTTTTTGTCCAATGCTTTTTCATGATGTGGTTACAGAAGTTCATGATATGCAGCACTAGAATAGTTATGTAATAGTATGCAAAAGAGAAAATAGCATATAAAATAATTTTTATTTTATTACAAAGAAGGATAGTTTATCTTTCAGTTCATCTCACTTAGATGTCTTACCCTTTTGCATGGTGTTTCCTGCTTATTGGCAGTTGGAGGCTGCTGCCTCTACCAGTTGTTCACTGCTTCATATGGGATGAGGGAGAACAGTGACGTTTCTCCTGTCCCCATTCAGTCCCGAGTGTTTTCACCAGCGCTGTGCTTCTCCCCGCAAGATCAACTCCTGATGATCTCACTTCACTGCATCTTAGGGACACATGCCATCCATAGGAATGCCTACTTCTCCCTCTGCCCTCTGCTTGTTTGTAGTTTGGTACTGCAGAGTTGCTCTTCAAAGTGATGAGTCTGCAAGGGAATACCCGTAGATGTCCAGGAAGCCAACCGTAATGCACTGCCTGACATTCATTCAACTCATGCCTCTCCATCCCTCCACTGCTTTCCCATATTACCACCCAACAATTCCTCTCCTGGAATACTTTGCATTGTGGCTGTGACAGATAAGCTTGCTTTATTTGTGCCTACAGTAGCATGTTCTGGATTAAAAGTTTACAGCTGAAGTCTCAGTGGTTCATGTGACTTTTATCTATGTTCCTGCTTGACTTTAACTCCAATTCATTTATCTTGTATAGTTTAAGGAGGCCTTCAGTGAATCTGCTGGCTTTGAACAGACTGTCATCGTGAAAATTGAGTAAGTCTGCTAGTTTTTTTTTTGCACAGTATGCTTATTTTATTCTGTTCCCCGTGGACAACAGAATGTATCCTTCTGTTAAGAAAGGATAGGGTATGAGTTCAGTTCAGTAAGCCTCCTGTTAAAGGAGGACATTCTTTTCGTACGTTTCAGGTTTCTGGGATGCTGGTCCCATTTTTACTCCATGGTTTACCCGTGCCTGTATAGTGGGCTGGCTGAAATAACTCCACAGAGGATCTTCCACTTCTAGCACCATGCAGGATACAGCACTGTGCTATAACTAGCAGTCCCTGTGATATCTGATGTGTCTGTCTCTGACATTCTAATGGTGAAGCCTGAGGTTACTATGAACAGGTCCAATTTGGAGTCTCAATTTAATTTGTGGAACACTCTCATGGCAGAAGCCCACTGCATCTCGTTGTGCATTTTTTGGTCTCTCCTGATGGCAGGCTGAGCAAAGATGTTGTTGAACAGGCTGTGGTGACTGTAGCTGTGGGCATAGGTCCTTTACTGGTCTAGGCAGACGTTGTAAGATGTCCCTCTCTTACCACCCCCATCTGTTACAGGTTACTGTCTCCCAGAGCTTTGCCACTTTCTCTGTGAGTGCTCCCTAACCCACATTAAGCAAAACCAGGCATGCCAGAACACACAGCAGTGTGAACCCTTTCAGCAATCCCCATGGATTAATCAGTTACGCAGACTGTTTTAGCAGGGTTGTGAGGGCAGTAACTTCCAGCGAAATCGTTGTGACAAGCACACGGGCCACAGCAACATCTTAAGGCACTACAGCAGTCTCCCACTTGAGGATATTTATGTGCACATACCAGCAGCTTGAAGTTCAGGGTAGAACAGCGTAGTCACTGCTATTCTCCACCTCACTTCAGGAGGATTGTTGTCCAGCTGAACCAAACCCAGCTAGCATAAAGTAAGGCACCTCAACATTGCAAACAGGCCCTTCTGAATTCATTGTGGTTGTACCCTGAATTGTCCTCACCACGCTTCATGATGGGTTCTCCATGTTATGGCTGGATGACACCACAGGCTGATGTGAAGTTAGGGTCTAAACAGATGAGGTCTTCCACACTGCAGCCAGCTTGAGGTTAGTCCAGTAAAAAAAAATCAATTGCGTGACAACAAAACTCAAAGAAATAATGTTGTTAGAATTAAATCCAACAGCCTTTGCTTACAAACTACCTGTTTACATCTGGATCTACTGGAAAGATGGCCACTAACGTATTCCTAAGCAAGACTTGAACTCATTTTCAGGTGTCTTAGCAACTACCTAAATTGTGGGATGAAAGAAGCTAGGGGGGAGAGGGAGATTAGACAGAAATATTTTATCTTTGCATCTAGTTTGCTATACATGCAGATGATATGAGATTCTAAAATGATGCTATCTGTACTTTTCAGACCTCTACAAGAAGACAGAGCTTCTCTTACAACTGCAGCTGCTAAAATGAATGTAACAGTGACAAACCTGTTTACGGCGAACTCAGCTGAAGACAATGAAACGATTTCTTCTGCAATAAAAAGAGTAATCGGAACTTTGTCCTACATCTCTGAATATGAAGGTATCTAATTCCTTGTTGTGGAAGTAAATAACCAGTAGAAACAGAGGTTTCTGTCTTCAAAGCTAGTTAGAACATCTATTTTTGCAGTAAAGCCCATCAGTGCATAAGCCTTGTTGATTACAAGATAAATGTTCAATCTTAGGTGATTTTGAAGACTCAGCCATTCAGTGCTGGGATTTTTTGTCTTATTAAGACTTTATCTTTCCTGTGTAGAGGAGAGAAAGAAAATAATTGCTTTCAAGTGAGCAAGGGCATGCTGATTTTAACCTGCTGAGTGTTAAGTGGCTGGAAAAATCAGTACAAAATATACATAGACATATATTGTGCTTCTGAGAATAAGCCAGTATTTTACTCGCAAATAGGATAAAACTCTCTTCAGACTTCTTCTATAATTAACCATGGTAACTAAAATGAGACCTCACTCATTAGCTACTGAGCTGAGTAATTCTTTGGTCTTAACCAGCAAAGTCTTACAGTACTAAAAGCATAATACCTGGCGAATTATTTTGTAAATAAAATATGGATTTTTTCTTTGTCTTTTTTTTTTTTTTCATATGCTTGTATTTTGAAATCAGCTTTCACAAAAGGTGTAGCTAATAATTAAAGGAGTCCATTTCATGGCTTATAGCCTGAGTTCGGTCTCTGAAGCTTACTGCATCCACCTTAACTAAGACATTCCTGTGTGCTAGTCCTAAGCTTGAGGGGGAAATGGAAAAAAACTGAGAGCTGACAAAGCACAAGTGCAATCACATCCCTCCACTGTATGCCACCCACTGAGCTTTGTAAACCATTGCTACCACTGATGAATGGATCTAAGGAGCAAAAGGGTGGGCAAATAGCATACTAATATGGCTCATGAAATGAGCTGCATGCTCATAAGCCTTTATATCTGTGTAGAATTGTGGGGGATCTGGGCCTCAGCTGTAGAAAAAAATAAGGGAGTAGTGCTGGGGGGTTTATTTTTTTTTAAGGTGAGCAAGAAAGTCAGTGTTCAGAATATAAACTTACGAGTAGAATTTCCCTCTTCATGGACTCAGGGGCAGGAAGGATTGTAGGCAGTTGAAAGAAGCTGAGAAGTAGGTCAGAAGGTGGAATGGAAACAGGACCTTAACTGGTAAAAAGCAAGGGCAAGGAAAAGGCTGGTCCAAATGCCTCCTGTATTGATGCCTCTGAAAAAAAGACTCACCAGTTTTATTTCACAATTTCTAAATAATTGGTTTATGATTTACTGAGCAAATGCACTGCTTTCTATGAAATGGTATTTTTTGTACTCATTTTGTTTCCTGACTGTTTCTCCTTCAAAGAGGCAACCTATTGTGCGGCTTTTAATTGTGATACTCAAACCACAGACTGCAAAGAAAGTGTGTTTCCAACGTGCACATGCAAAAGTAATTTCTCAAGGACAGAATGGGATGATCGTTCCTGTTCAGGTGAGTACCTTGATACTTTATCTGTCCCTGAAAGGCTGACCCGGTTATTCCCTGTCTCATTACCTTATTGAAAAGGGTGCTCTGCAAATGTGCCGAACTCTAAAACCCAGAGAATGTGTATCTTATTATGAAAGCCATAAAACCACGTTCTTATGTTTCACTTTAAACACATCCATAATTCTATTGTAGTCAAATAAACTACTAAAGTCTAAGAAAATTATCACTGAAACCAGTCAGTAGGCAACTCTTTAAATGCATTGTTAATCTCCTGGTCACAATTGAAGCCTAAATAGGTAAAGGATGGAACACATTGAATCCTATATTCACAACCTTCTCTGCTAGGACATATTTTGGAAATAAATCCTACATGCTACCTGGAGGCAGCTATGGGGATGCTGACAGAACTAGAAGTCTCATGATACACTACAAAGATCTGCTAAAGCTCTGTCTTTTGTTCATAGTTCTAGGATTATATTACCTGTGTTTAGGCAGCTGTTTTGTGGGAAGAATATTTCATGTGTTTTTTAGAACTGTTAGCTGTTGGCATTTCATTAGTTTTGAATATTTTAATGTATACACTGTTTATATTTTTAGTTATCCTCCCCAGCCTTGAGATGTACCTTATTTTCTTCTTCTAAAACCCCAAATTTTCACACGACAGACAAAAAGTGTAAGGAATTCTAAGAAAAACAACAGATATTGCTAACACTCGTGATAATATCATGAAAGCTGGCTACAATAAAGCCCAGTGAGATATGATCCAATGTAGGCCTTTGTGGTCCCTACCCTGTCTTAATCTGATCTGGGTTTAGATCAGTTGCAATACAAATCATCTGCTGTGAGATCAAACTGTGGGTCACTGCTTTCCTATGTTAGATGCAGCCTTGCCATTCCAATGAAGCTGGATAGTTTAAACAGACTGTTTACTTTAATTTTATGCTTTTGTGTTTCAGTTGCTGTTCTACATAGGTATAGGCCTGAAAAAAAGCCATTCTGGTGGTTTGAAACATAACAGTTGTGTGTGTTTACAGTGCAATAAAATAAAAAAAAAAAAGAGGGGGCAAAATTTTCTCCAATGTGGAAATTTTGGGCATATCTTCAATTCACTCTCTATCTTTTCCCTCTGAAAATACAGATTGCAGAAAAGACTGTTCTGTAAATGAAAACAAGTACTGTGAAAAAGAAAACGGGGTTCCAACATGCAAATGCATGTCTAACTTTGAAATGAAGAATGGAAAATGTGTGGCGTGAGTACTCGGATTTTTCATGTGTTCCTGTGTTCTAAGCAAAGAAACGGGAAAAGAACATCTAACAGGGGGTCACCCTCAATCTAGAAGAACAGCCTGTAGCTATGTGGATCAGAGAGGTGCCTAAGGTGGTTAGCACCTAGGTGGACAAATTCCCATGGTGTCACAAGTCACAGCATTTTAACTGCTTGGCATTAGCTGTTAGTGTGCACTCATACTACCTCAGAGGAAATTCAAGGTGATCCAAGATCATCTGGGAGTCAGTGAAGTGGATAAATTACTTCAAACTGATTTTGTGGGTAGCCCACACAAGCAAAAACTATTCCCTCAAAATAATCAAGCTGTAAGAACAAGTGTGCTGAAGTGTTTAGTAAGCAACAAGCATTAGAGCAAGACTTGCTTCAAATCTCTGGAAAGTTTCCACGGATATCAGTGAGGAATCTATTTCCTCATAACTTTCAGAACTATATTATTTCATCTTGGTTTTCACTCTGTGGATGTTTCTGTCAGCTCAGGATCAGAAAAGAGCAGTGTTGTTTGCTGGTGAAGCTGAGTAGGTGACTGGTTGGGCTCTGCTCCCAATGGATAAGTGGGATAAGCAGAGGGACCTTACTCCCCATATCCATTAATTCAGCTCTTTTTGTAGTTATTGCTGGTACTAAACACTTCATACTGTAAAGTCAGTATATTTTAAATATGAGAAACTAATATGGTAGGAAGATAAAGAGCAGCCCATCTTTATAGACTGTATGTCAAGGCTTTTCATAAAGACCATGTGTAGAAATTCCACATGGTGTAGGGTTTAGTTCTTTGAAGAAACAAGGCTCTTTTAACATGTTTCAGTCTGAGAACCTAAAACTTTGAGTGCCAGAAAATCTCAGATTATTTTACTCTATCAATTAAACTAAACAATTCAAGATTAATATGACATTAAAGAGGAAACTTGTAGTGAATGCACCTTGCAGACAAATTGCTGATAAAAGGTAGAAATATACTATTGTTTTGTGACCATCTGCTTAGCAACCTTATCTTTCCCTTCTTTCCTCTTTTTTCTCTCATGTAGTTGTCCAGTGGGCTACGCTGGAGAGAACTGCAAGAACAGTAAGTACATAATTTTCTGATTTGTAATTACAGCATGGAAACATACCCAGTAATGTTTAATCTGCCTGCAATAACAAAAATAACAAATAGTATCCTTTAGGGGTGCCACCATCCTATACTGATAGCAGGAAAATATTAGGAAAAAAGAAGAGAAATTTCACTCTTGCCTGGAAGGAAAAATTCTTCATTAATCTTATGTTCAAGCAAACAGTAGCATTTTGTCTAATGACCTCTTCATTAAGCCCACTAGTTTTTTGCCAAACACAGGTTATTTGACAGAAAAACATTTAGTCATCATCTCAAGATGTGCATTACCGAACTCAACACAAGTAATGGGTTATTTTCTCCTGTAATTAATTACCCCCTCTACTAAAACATCAGTGGGTTACTCTCACTTGAAATGTTTCTGCTTTTATACCCAAGACAGGAGTTGGACTCGATGACCCTTGTGGGTCCCTTTCAACTCAGGGCATTCTATGGTTCTAAGTAACTCCTATGCTCCCCCAGTTACTTCAGTCCCTCAACTATACTGGAACAACCATGTGTGAAGCTGTTCAGTGAATGGGAGTAGGAACCTGAGCTGGGATCAAAATAGCTATCCGGTAGAGATGGTCTTTAAAGCAGATCAGTTCCTTCTTTGACATCTTATATGTCCAAAGAGAGTCGTACTGAGACAGCACCAGGAGCCTGAGAATGAAGAACTTTTCTCCCCTCCCCTCCCCTCCCCTCCCCTCCCCTCCCCTCCCCTCCCCTCCCCTCCCCTCCCCTCCCCTCCCCTCCCCTCCCCTCCCCTCCCCTCCCCTTCCCTTCCCTTCCCTTCCCTTCCCTTCCCTTCCCTTCCCTTCCCTTCCCTTCCCTTCCCTTCCCTTCCCTTCCCTTCCCTTCCCTTCCCTTCCCTTCCCTTCCCTTCCCCGTTTCCTTCCTTCCTTCCTAGTTTCCTTCTTTCCCACTTAGTTTCCTTCTAGTGAGATAGGACTTACTTTTCAAAATTTACCATGAGTTTTCAACTGCTGTTACTTGTTCGTTTGGTCTTTTTTTCCAGATAGTGAACTCATCCTTATAATAGTGGGTACAGTGTTTGGAGCGATTATCCTGAGTCTACTGATAGCAATCTCTGTTATTTCAGTAAGGTAAGAGTATTTCTGACACAACAATTGAATAGAAGCTGCATTGCTGCATGTACCTGGAGAAATAAGTAGAAATTTAGAGAGGGGCAGGGCTGCAAATGCAGTTGCCTGTCAAGCTCATTTAGTCATGTAGCCACTAGTATTTGGTGTTGCCTCTGTACTCTCCCCGGAAGTATTTATTCTCTTGCTATGAATCTGATCATGAAAGCTTCAGCCAAGTCTTTCAAAACAATCGTCTGATCCATTAATCCTAATCCTGCCCTAGCCAGTACTGATACGGCGTCTGGACAAGGCTGAAGAAGGGTGATGATATCAGAAGACTGTGTGGCCCAAACGCAGACTCTCGCAGCTTTCCCTGCTAGGCTTTCAGCTGGAAGGCTAGCATGCCCCTTTTAGCTCAACACAGGTGCCATTACCAGACAAACATCTCTTTATTACTTGCTATTCCGGTTGTACTGGCAAATTTCCATTGCAGGTGCACCTCCTCACTTCTCTCCATACGATAAATATAGAAACATTCAAGCAGGTAAAGATGCCTACAAGACCGCCCATAGCAGACATAGGTCACCAGCATGTGCAGACGCTCGTGTCGAGTTTTTGTGACTTGTGACCACAGGCAACTCAAATACATCATTTGAGCATCCAACTTTGGATGCAGGCATAAGGACAAGTTTCCTAAACTGGGCCTAATGAATGCTTCATCTCTTCCTCTGAATAGTCATTTAGAGCTAGCGGTAGCCAAAGAACCTTCTTCACTCTAAAAACCAGTCTCTCATAGCAGCTTAGCCCCATCTATGATAAAGGACACCAAAGTTTGCACTGTGTCATTGATAACAAGGGGTTTGTATTAGGCACGCTAGAAAGATCTGTTGCATATTTCAGAACAGAACTGAGCATTCAAAATAAGGTGGGAGTGGAGAACTCAGGAAGCTGGACTTAATAAGTAAGGCACTCTGAAAAGTCTTTTAAAACCTCCTTTGTTCTTTCATGTCCTCTGAAGAGCCAAAAACAAACAAGACCCAGAGAGGAAAAGCCTGATAAAGTCAGGATATTCCAACCCAAATACCTCTGATGGTAGACAGATCATGATGTTTCCCAGAGTCCAGACCACTTCTGGCCATGCGAACCCAGGATACCAGCCAAACAACCCATATGAGGTGCATTCCACAAATAGAGGTCGTTTTCAAGAGCAAGGTGATGAAGATTTGGTAAGTATTTCGCACAGGACTATGGGAGCCACATTCCTAAACTATAGCATTGTGAGCTACAGACATTGCTGAAACCTAAACTTCACTCTGTCCATCCTTCCTTGATCTAGAAGGCCAAAGTGGTATAAAGGCAACCAAACAACTGTAGCTGCAGCTGAAAACATTTCACTAATACAGAGATCAGCACTCATCTTATGAAGATCTTTCTAAAGACCCTGTAGTCATCCTTGAATTGCAGGAGGGACATGTGAAAAACAAGGGCCAAAGCAACAGTTTGGCTGCCCAGTGGTCTGCTGTGTCATAGGACACTTGTCTGCACTGATTGAACCAGCACAGGTGCACATGAAGCATAACAGGCTGTTATAACCTGTGCTGCTTTTAAGCCACTTGTAGTGTCAACAGGTGCTGCAGTGGCACTTCCCAGTTCAACCTCATGCAAGATTTACAGTCAGCCTAAGCTGGGTTGGCTGCCTGGAAGTTTGGTGTCCTCCAACGTGCTTTGCCACTGCCTAGTTTGCTGCAGATTTGCAAAGGGGTAAAGTGTAAAGTGCCAGGAAAAACCTAGCACAGCTTTTGCATTGAGATAGCTCAGAGAAGCCCGTTCAGCAGAGGTGTGTCATTCGCTGGAAGGTGTGTTCTGAAAAAAATGCCTGTTTTATACTTGAACTCTGCAAGGGAACTGCGGAGGGGGCAGGGGCTTTAGAAGTGCTACACTGTGGTATGATTGATTTGCTGGGTTCTGCATGCATCCAATAAATAGGAAGAACACTGCCCATTTAAAACTTTTTTAAATTACATTTTAGCTCCACCTCTGCAGTGCAAAGAACTGGCCCTGTTTAGTGAAGGACATCCATTATGGGATTTGCAGAATTGAAACCTAAATCATGATAGAAGCAACATAGAAACCTGATGTTTAAAAAGCAGCCAATTAAAAGAAGAAAGCCATCTGTTTCGATAGGTGCTTGATCAGATCCTCATGGATTTTTGCATTTCCAGCTTTCCAAAGATGTCAACTTTTCACTGATTAAGATCAGCCTGTTTGGTTTTCCTTGAGGGCTGGTGTGTCACAGAGCGAGGGTTATCACGTGCAGTGTGCTAAGTGCTGAGAAGGGAGCTTTCTGATCCAGAGCTACTCTTTATTTATTTTCTTTTCTTATTCAAATTCTCTGTAGTATGGAATATCCCGAGAGCCTGAGGGTTTCAGGCTGCAGAACAGATACTAAGTGACCAGAGTGGCAGAAGGATGGACGACCACCGCAACACTGGGTCAGACCACAGCGTTTCACAGCATCTCACCAATGCAGTTACTTCAACAGAAGAGACAACAAAGTCCATAGCCCCAGATTCTCTGAAGATTTTTTTAAGGAAAACCCCTACTCAAAAGAGATCATGGACAACTCTCTAAAATAAGGAAAAAATGAACAGAGATTAGGGAGAAGACGAGGACTTTCAAAAGAACTAACGGGTTCCAATAAACATTAGACTTCTTTCAGGAGGCCAAGAGAAGGTGTATAGACAACATACCTGGATTTTAACCCTGCTGTTTTCAGTTCTTCTGGAAGATAGTACAGGCAATACATATGATGCTGAAAAATGTTAGCACCCAGGCCTCTGCCTGTATTTGTGCTCACTCCAATTCACCTACAGGCAGCCTGCATGGCTTTGGGCAGATCAAAACTGTTCTTCTTCAGAACCTAACCTGTTTCTCTTTACAATATCAGAGATAGGCTTTTTCCCCTCCTCATTCCCCCAGTATTTCCTATCTGAAAGCATTCAGCTCAGATCTCTGCTAAAACGCGTTGTGTGAGAGAACAGTACTTCTCTGACCTTTTACACAGCCTTCCTTCACAATACAATGACAAGACCCAATACCTTACAACAAACAATATTGTTCTTCATTTTACACAACTACATTGACCTTACATTCTCAGCTCCTATGGAAAGTGTCATCACTTTTTTCTTTTGCACTATTTATGTTTTGATTGAATGATCTTAAGGAGTGTTTTTTTAATTTCTTACATATACTCAATAAGTCCATCTGCAAAACAATCCACGTCTTACTCTACTTTACTGAGTATGCGCTATCTATTGACTAGCATTAACATTTCCTTATATATATAAAATACAGATATGCACAAATATGTAAATATATTTATAGTTTAAGGTCATATATACTCTCATTTAATTCCATGTTATATTTTGTGTTTGGTTTTTATATATGCAGATTAACTTTTCCTATTAAACTATTTTTTCTCAGTACCAAGGCTTTCTTGTTTTGTTGCCCAGCGGTGTAAGCAGGTTTTTTTTACAACTCCAGAGACTATTTTATGTTAAAACTTATACAGAGTTTAGACACAATTGTGCACAGAATGGTTGCATCAGCACCTGTCTTTCACTCGAAGGTTCTAATCAGAAATATTCTTATATCTTAATGAAGCTAAAATGTTTTCTGTTGTAAGGCTGGAACCAATTTTATGTGATTGTTTTTGGTGGGAACGGAAGGGTGGTTAGTGTAGCTGGGTCTCCTTTGAAAACATTGGGAGAACTGCTCTCTGTGGCGGTAGCTTTGTGCATATGGATATGTTGAAAAAAAAGAAGTGTCTTTCAGCTTAAGTAACAAGTTTGGGGGCCAGTGGTAGAGGACACTGTATGTGGCTGTAGAGGTTAACAGGACATGCACGTGGATGGGTTGTTCCAGTGCTCTCAGGGATCAAAACCAGCTCCCTCTCACCAACCGTGCAGTTGAAAACTAGGAACTGAAAAGTCCTAATCTTTCTCATGTGGGTTATCTAGTGAAAGAAGATAGACTCTGCTTTCTCTGAACTGCCTGTGCTGAGCAATAGTTTGGAAGTAGCCTGGTGAGAAAAGGTGCAATTTTTTCTTTTTCCCGCGTTTTCACTGTTTCTTTCTTCCATTTGGCTTCTGTATGCTTTGCTGCTGTGACCTGGCTGCACAACACCTGCCTTTGGCAAGTGCCTGTAGGAGACCAGGTTCTGGTGGCCTTAGCCAGCCTCCACTGGCTGTGTGCACTTCAACATGCACAAGGTGACCTTTACTTTGTGTGAACAGGGCCAGCTGGATTTAGCTATTCATGATACCTTAATCAAAGGATGGTTGATAGACGTCTGGTTTTATTTTCTTCACTTTTCCTCTGAGAGTATTCACCCATAAGAAAAAAGCAAGGCACGGTGGCTACCCTTAGCACGAGAGACAGAGCAGCCCCATCCTTCCTCTCGCCAGAAAAGCTCTACAAGGGACACCAGCTCCCTTCCTCAATAGTTTAATTAATGTATGCCCCAACGCCTGCTGCCCCCTTCTTTTTCTTTGAGTCCTGTGTCCCCCCCACCATTCCTGAGGTGAAGGAGATGCTCCTTGCTTCTAATCCTTCTAAGTCCTTTTCTTTTCCCCTTTTTCCTGACTTTTCAGCAGCAGGAAAAAGTTCTGCCTCCAGCAGAGCACTCCAGGGAGTTTGTGTGGAGTGAGGCACTGAAAAACAGATGGGGAACAGGCATAACAAATGGCAAAAAGTCATGAAACTTAGTGTAGACACCTACTTCATTCAGCTTTTGCTTGGATACTCCTCCTACTGTTCTTTGCATGGCAAACTGAAGCTTGGGGTTACGTGGAGTCTAATGAAAAGAATTCTCTATATGAAGAGTAACAGCCCATGCATCACAGTCTTTCATTGAGGTAAATTGCCCGGGTCCATCAGTTTAGTGCTGGGGATCCTTAAAGTACCTGCAACAGTGCAGAGGCACATGAAAAGGCTTTTAAATGTTATCTCTTATTCTTTCATAAAGTAATAAAAGGTGTAAATACAGCTGAAAGGCCAACGATAAACGAAACTTTAATGCACTAAAACTTTATAGAGGGTGTGATATCGAGATATTTGCTGTCATTGGTAATAAAAGCAGCAAAAAAATGGTCAAGTGTTTGCATCATTTAACTGCAGAGGAAATTTCAGTGCTGTAGTTCAAAGCTAATTTCTGCAGCCGCTGCCAGTTCTCATTTAGCCTGTGCTGGGGAGCGGCTATCAGATAGTACTGTAAGCTACTCCTCGTTAGCATTTCAAAGGCTGCTACAGCTATTTTATCTGGACTGAAATTCCACACCAAAAAGGCAAACTCTCAGGTATTTCATTTCTGTTTAGCTATTTGCAATGTGTGATTCTGTCTGGAAATATGATCATGTTTTATGACTGTGGCTGCTTCACTTATTCGTTGTTTCAGCTGCTCATCTTTTGAAATCCAGCTGGGTATGGGAAAGGGAGCTGAGTGCGACCCTCCCCCTTAGGTGTGAGAGAGGACATGCCTTCAGGCAGGGTAAGAGTCTTCGAAGGGTGTCCTGCTGGCGCTGAACCTTCAAAGGATGTGGGAAGATGGTGCCACTCAAGTTTGCCACCTACTTTTGTCCTGATCAAAAATTACACTAGAGGAACTGCACAATGTCTACTAGAAAATGCTAAATGAGTTGGGGATACAGGTTTGCAAGTTTATAAGACATACTCATATGGGGCTATTGGGATTGCTATGTCACATGCCATTCTTCATTTAGCTGGATACACCTGGGCCCATTCAAGCGATGTGGGGTGGTAGGGGAGGGGATGTGTTGTGGATGGCTCTGTGATAACAGCCTGGGGCAGGGCAGCTGCCTTAGAGGAGCTGTGACATAGTAATGTGTTGGGAGAGTGGGGTAAGGGTGGACATAATCAGGCCTTGTGCTGTTAGACAGATGTTTTGCTGTTAGCATTGCTTGTACCTGAAGCCAGCCTCGAAAATGAGACAGAAAACCCTGCATCTAAACACTCCCCAGCAAAGCCCAGCATCTAAACTTGAATGCAAAAGGCAGCGCCTTTTGGGACTGAAAGCAAGAAGAACTCTGTGTTTTTCTAGACACCTGCTTGAGAAAACAACTCCTTGTTTTCCTTTACAGGACTGGTTTTTTTTGCATAGGTCCTGAATGTCATGTGCCAGGCTGGAGGCATAAACAAGTAAGAGCAAGTAACGAAGGTAAGACACCACTGCAGACCAAAGGGTTTGACTTTTCACTTCTTGTGTACTTCCTTTAACTTCAATAGCTTGTTGTTTTCAAGGTGAATGATAGGATTCCTTCCAACAAGAAGAACAGGAATAAGGGAAAAGTAGCCTCCCCTCTAGGGGGAAGTGCTGCCCTCTTTGCTGGGAATGACTTACCACACAGAAACCCCCAGTATGAAGAGCTGTTAGGGAAATTCAGGCGAGGGGTGAAGGGATTCAGGCAGGTGCCCTGGTGAACATCATTGTCCTTGTCTGGTTTTAGAAAGACCACCTCGGCTTCATCCCAGGCTCAGGAAGGTGACTGGACCACAGCGCAACTCAGGGACAGAGGATCCTGCCTGAAAGTTGGGGTTTATTAGCCCTGTCCCACAAACTACAGAAAGGCAAGCTAAGCGAGCCTAACACTGCCCCACTCATTTGCCACTCCTGTGAGAAAAGGACAATCATGTGTCACGTTTAGTAGCTGCCAAGTCATCAATTGCTTGTTTTTCCCAGTTTTCTACCCTACCCCTTGTTTTTAGCCCAGTAATGCTCCCAGTTTCAAAGCCTTGTGTCTGCTGTTTGTGGATGGAGCAGCTTTGCTTATTAAGGGTTCCCAGGAGCATTAAATTGAATTCTCCCATGTTTTGTGGGGATCTGAGCTGAAGATATTGATTTTTCCAGCAATTAGTGAAAAAAAAACCAAAACCCAAACCCAACCTTAAAAGCCCAAAGTCGTCCAAGAACAGCAAAGTCCATAAAACACATCAGGTCACAACTAAACAGGAAATAAATAGGGCTAAAAATAAGAATACATAAATTGCCTTGCAAAGGATGTTTTAACTGCTGGTAAAAGGCTCTTTAAATATATCAAAGCCCCAAAGACAGCTAGGAAACTAGTGGAAATGCTGATGATAAGGGTAAAAAAGGGGCAGAAAGGGACGATGAAGGTGTAGCAGAGGAGCTCAGTGATTTCTTTGCTGCTGTTTCTACAGCTGAAGCTCTCGGGGATCTTCTCACATCTGTCACACTGTGCAATAGATCAGCCAGAGGAGCCAGGGCAATTGGAAGTGAAGAAATAACATGGAGTAAAGAAGTACCAGGAGAAAAGGAAAGGAAGTAACTAGGTAACAGGAGGTATAAGGTCAAATAGATAAAGTGGTTGTTAATAAGTGACCAGGACCAGGCAGCGCTGATCCAGGGGACCCGAAGGAGCAGTGCAGTGCAGTGGTAAGAAGGGCTGCTGTACCCAGCTGCATTGCCATGCACAGCCAGGCCATCTCTCTGCATAGATGCAGAGATGTACTGAGATATCATTGATGGGTCTCCAAAGCCAAACACCTACCAGAATCTGGGGGTACACAAAGCTAGAGGAGGTCAGCGTAAAGCAGAGAGGGAAAAAACATTTTACAAGCAGATGGTGAACTTACTGCCACAGGGTGTTGATGGCAATGTATCTGCAGCTTCAAAAATCTTCAAATTCAGGGATGATAAATGCATGACAGAGATGTACTCTCTAACAACAGGATGAGAAAGCAGGAGTGCTGGAGGAAGGGGCTGTAAAAGGATTTAGGCCCCCAAGAAAGCCCCTCCTGTTGCAGCCCCTGGAGCAGAGCCTGGGACTGGATGGACAACCTAGGCAAGGAGGACATTTCTCACCTTCTGAACTCATTGACCTGCTTTATTCAACGGCAGCACAGGTGGAAAGATGGTGCCATAGGTGTGTGTACATAGCGTGTCTTGTATGCCCTAACTATGCCAGGCGGTTCATAAACTGTGGAGAGGCAGGGTAAGGTACTGTACACCACGCTCTTTACTGTTTATGTAAAAACAATGTCATAAAAGAAACACGGGGAAATTTTTGCAAGCAGGTAAATCAAAAAATGCAAAATACTTCCTGCTTTTCACACTCAAGCTCTGAAGAGCAGCCTCTGGAGA
Source organism: Dromococcyx pavoninus (assembly GCA_033558185.1). NCBI lineage: Eukaryota > Metazoa > Chordata > Aves > Cuculiformes > Neomorphidae > Dromococcyx > Dromococcyx pavoninus. Next base: position 622,748 of record JAUMJL010000786.1, read on the forward strand.
CCAAAGTCTATTCCTCTCCACTTCATGAAAAGCAAACGAAGACTCACAGCTCCAACCCTCCCTCTCCTGGTGGAAGCAAAACAGCTTGCAAAGGAGCTGTGCCTCACCTGATTCTCTCTGTCCCCGAACCCCAGGCAGTGTCCCCAAACCCTGGGCAGTGTCCCCCCACACAGGGGACAACATCATGGCAAACAGAGAGAAAATAACTACCCAGCTGCTGGCCCCCAACGCAGCAGAGATTTCCCCAAGAGAGCTGGGAGACTTGCAAGCCCAGATAAGGTGGGAAAGGGAAAATAAGGCACTGGGAAGAATAAGAAATTTTGCCAAGGGCTTTTACTGGTCATCTATGGCAATCAATAACTTTATTCCATTTTTGTCTGTTCTGAAACACAGATACCTCTGGTAGCATCCAGAGGGACATTTGTCCCAGCTGGTTTCTCAGTTTGGTTGTTGCTTTAGCAGTCACTTTTCTAAAGTGACATTAACAGCTTCCCAGAGTAAGGTCTGTCACGTCTTGGTAGAATGGGAAGGGCAAGGAAAGCTCTCAGCTCTCCTGAGATGGCTCCCCTAGACACTCTCTGGTGGGATTGCTGCCTGCTGACATGAGCCTGGTTAAACATGAGGGAATCTTTGCCTTTCTTGTAGTCATGGATATCTGGGTGTAGCTGGGGAAAGTAAGTCTGCAGCATAAATGAGTCTTTTGGGGGAAAAAAAGGCTTTCTCTGAAGCTCTTTATGCATAGAGATCCTTTCATGGGTCAAATCAGCCAAAAAATTTTTAAAAATTTCATAACTGGGACAGTCAACAAATTCAAGAGGTTATTATAGTGCTAAGGTACCTAATTCCCTCTCAAGTGGAGGAATGTTTAAATTGGTGGGAATCAGGGGTCAAGTCCAGGCAGGTATTTCAGTGCCTAACTTGTAATGATGTTAATGGGAATAAGGGTCCCTGAGGAAGAATTGTGGACTTGGGCCTATATATCCTTCTTATAAATGAAACAAGGGTTGTGTTGCACATGTGTAACTGTACGTTATTATTATTTTTAAAGCATGGTCTTTCCCTGTAGACTTTTCAGCATTTCTCTACTGTTTTGTCCTTCCAAGGTTGGTGTGAACAGATTCTGCAGCAAACTCATGCTGGGCAGAAACCATTTGCCAGAAAAACAGGCAAAAATACCGTAGTCCAACAATTTTTTTCAGATAAGGATTAAATAGCCAAGAGTCAACTGAGATTTGAAAAAGCTGCATGGGGCACTGCACTGGGAGGCCCAAACCGTATGCATCCAGGGTGAATTTTTTTGAAAGCTGCTCATACCTCTGGAGCGCTCTGCTCATCCTGGGCTTGGGACCTGGGCTTTTACTCCGTTCAGTGAGAGTTTTGCCAGAGATTTCAGTGGAGCTGAGCCCAGCTGGTTCTGCCTTATGACATATTAAATCCTATTAAATTATTCTTCTCCCACATACATGCATATGAAGGCAATTTCTTTGGGCTTTCCATTCTGCTTGTGTTTTATGCGAAGACCTCCTGCTAGATGCACTCAGTAAATGCTCCTGGCTTTTGTGGCTCTCCATTAGTCTTAATCAAAATGGGTCCAGTTTATCTGAGGCAAGATATGCAGGAAGAGAGAATATATTTAATACACTGTGCAAGGCAGTAGGGATGGACTCTTCAAGGCAGTAGGGATGGACCCGTCAGGATACCAAACCCTCCTCCCACTCCCTTCTGTCCGCGACTTGGCGGAGTCCCTGGCCACAAGATGGAGCTGGCTCTTAGCAGTTGCAGGACAAGCTACACGAAAGGCAAACCCTTTCAATGAACACCTTTCAGTTGAGGCTAACCATTAACAGAGACCACCGGCAGGTTTCCACTCTGCTACTAATTTTTAACCCTATCCTGTGTCACAGCCTTGTGCATCCCCATGCCTGCCCCTTTGATGGCACACTACTTAACTCCAGGGATCAGGGCATATTTTTTAGGATTACTACGCTGGAGACATTTCAGTCTTTTCAGTTCAGCATACCAGTGACTTCTCCTGAAACAAAACCACTCATGCAGCCAAGCTTCCCACAGCCTGCTCCGGGAGCTGTATGAACACCAAAACTTGCCAGCTTTGGATAGGCTCCATTGCCACTGTTTAAAGGACTCATTTTTATGCACCTTAAAGGCACAAGGAAAATCTCCCTTGTGTACTTCCCTTGCTTTCCAGCCCAGCAGTTCTAGGCATGGACTTGCATAGAGATTTATATTGAACCCTGCCTTTTTTTTCATGCAGGAGAGGGAAAAAACTCAGCAAGAAGACTTTAGGCCGCACTCTTTTTTTCCCAGCATTATTGCAATGCTTCCCTTCAGCCGGTTGGGAGTGGTAGTGTTGCTCTTGAGGAGCTGAGAATAGAAGTCGGTCCTCAGATGGTAAAACCAGGTATTTTATAGCAGGCAATAGCAACATGAGCTGCATCTGTAGCGAGAGGAGTGCAAGTACTGTTTAAGAAAGGAATAAATCATGGTCATGTTTTTGGCATGAGGTTGTTGCCTATTACTGACATGGATTTTGTATGAATTGGAATTTGTTTGTAGCTTCCTTGGAAAAAGCAGGAGACAAATATTTTCCATAGCTGTGACAACCCCAGCAGTCAGGCCTGTGGGCTGGCTTGTAGGGGGAGACAGCATGCGGATGGCAAAGCCACACTATACACACAGAGTGTGCCTCTGCGCTCCCACTTCCCACTGTGGTGCAAACAGGAGAACCTGACAAACAGCACAGTAAGGAACTGGAAAGGAAGAGGCAGTGTGTTCTTAATACAAGACCTGTTTGTAACAGAGTGGAGGTCCCAAAGATTCCAATAAGTTTGCCTTTTATTTCATATCCTTGATCCTATGCCTCAGCTTGACCCTAGCTCTCCCAAAACTCCTTTTTGTTAAAATCATAAATCAGTCCAGCCTGATCATCATCTAGGTTGCAATTTTGCCCACCCCTCATTGTATGGAGGGCTGCTTGGACCTAAGGACTCAAGGGATATTCAGGACCTGCTGCGTGCTGGCAGTGCCCAAGGCCAGGCTGCATCTGGACTCCTCTTCCAGCCATCACTGACTCATCGTGACTTCTGGCAATGGGTGATCTCAGATATCTTAGTTGGTCTTTCTGGCACACTAGAAAGCTGTGCCTGAGATCCTATGGCTTCTGTACTCACTGCAGGTATGGTGGTTGAGGAAGTTATATCCATTAATGAGTTTATAATGAGTCATATCCAGTTGGAAGATGTCTCTTCCAGCTGGAGCTGCTAGTAAGTAGCAAACCTAAACTTATGTCACAGACTCTAGAGATGGAGAAAGTAGGAGACGTCCCAAGATTTTACTGCAGGATCAAGGATATAGTTTCTGAAACATTAAGGCAGAGGTGTTGTGTCACCCTGACCAGGCCGTTGCAGTGGGCTGGGGCCCTGGATCTGGCATTTTGCTTAGACTGGTGCAGAAAGAGGAGTCATCATTGGTAATCTAGAACCTCTTCAGTGCCATTGCAGGTATCTAGATATGACTCAGATGCTTTTATCCACCCTTCATGCCATGAGAAAGATATGACAATGAAAACCTATCTTTAAAACATTGAAAGTATCTCTGATAAGGTATTTCATTTGTTTTGGCAGATAATAAAAGCGCCAAAGAACTAACTTACAATTGCTTTGCTTGCAAATGCATGCCTAGGTCAGATACACTGGATTGGTGTCTTGCTTTGACCATGTCTTTGAAATGCACACGATAAGAAAGCAAGCACAAGGATCAGGCCTTTCCATCCTGTGGGTTTTCCTCTCTCTGTTCCAGCAGAACTGTGCGATGAAACTGAGAACCCAAGTTCAAGGGCCTCTGTTGCACCTAAATACTTGAAGGAACCTGAGGGATCTCTGTCCTAGGGACTATGTGATCCTCAGGAATGGCATTTATTGTAGTCAGGAGCCATGATGGTCAAGAGAGAAAAGACATGAACAGCTGTATTGACTGTTTCTGGAGATCAAGAGTAACTTTGCTGCAGGCCCTACTTCCATAATTCTTAGGGACAGAGCCCTTCTTTTGGTACCCATCCCAAAATCATGGTGCCACCTCAAATTCATCTTCTACTGGTTTGTATGATCACTTTGTCCTTAATAATCTCATTAATATATGGGCACTAAACATTTAAGTCCCTTATTCAGCACAAGGGAATCTTAGAAGGAAGATGAAGGGCTTGTTTGGTTTTGGATCTTCTTTTTGGGCATCTGTTGTGACCCAATCCCTGACTCCAGAAAATCAGCCAGCACACAATGGTCCAACACCCTCATTGCAGATAAGCAGGAAGGATTAATATCAACACCTTCTCTGGGGATCTCATTTCAGGTCACACATTACCTATGCAGATGCTCCATTTCTTGGTCTTCAGCCAATCTTAGGGACACAAGGCTACCTGCTCATTCTGAGCTGCACACCTCGTAGTGGCTGCAATCCCCACGTTCAGCTATGTTCCACCACTGTGAAGACTCCCTCTTGAGGTTACAGATGTTCACTTGGTCTTTAGCGCAATTATATCCCCTTCTCTTGCTGTGTGTGAGGGCAAGAGCACAGTGGTGACTTCGGAGAAGGATATTAATGTCGTTCTTATCAGGGAAGCCACAGCACTTCTTCCCCTGCAATGCTATGGGTTCTTTCCCTGTAGAGTCTTGGGCCCACAGCATGGTCTGTGGGTCAGCGATGGTCTACTGGCAAGAGTCATAGTCTGTGAATCTGCAGGACCTTCGAAGGGGTTTGCTTTGAAAAATATGATGATGTCCATGTACTGATGCTATCAGTACAAGACTGATGGTAGCTGTTGAGCACCGGCAACAGACCATGGCTCACTAAATGTTTTTTAGCAGCTCCTGACCTTCTCCCTTCTCTCAGCAGTCTCTTGTGGGGGCTCTTGGGTGAGGTCAGCCTGGGCACCGAGGGTACTGAGTGCTCGTGGCGATGCTGCAGGGCCCACAGAAAGCAAGGGCAGGCGCTCGGCCTCGCCTGAGCCTGGTTAAATATAACCAGTGACTGGTAAGCTCCTACGCCTTGCCTTGCTCTGGTCCCATAGTAATACATTCCTTCTAAAAGTAGTCCCCCTCTTCCTCAAATCCTCTTCTCTGCTCCTTGTGATACTACAACTGGGTCTCACAAGGTGGATTGCTTCCCTTCGAGCAGCTTCTTCCTCCCATGACCCTCTCTTTTTTCCCTCTTGCTCATTCACCATTTGCCCCTGTGCATTTTCTCTTACCCCTCAAAGCTCCCCAGGTGGCACAGCAGACACAGGGATGAGGGACGGGGGATGAGGGTCTCCTTGCTCTTGTGACCAAGATCATTAAAGCTCTAGCAAACAGATATACCTATGTATGCTTGTAAATGTGGTTGTGTCTTGAGGTACTTGGACACATCCAGGAGAATGGAGAAGAGACTTGTAGGTCTACCCTAGGCTTCTCTGGGCATGAAGGCTCACATCAGGTAATATGTCATGCAAACGTAGGATCTGCATTTCATTTTCTTTCTGTTCACAGAAATACCAAAAGTACACATCAGAGGAATGACCTGCTTGAAGTTCCCACACACTGTATCTTGTATTTCGAGGTAAGTCACAATGTGACTGATATTAATTTTATTATTAATAAAGGGTGGTGGCATGCACTTTATCGCACTCTTGGGTTGAGAGAGATTGTAGATGCTAACCCTTGCCCACACACAGCCAACAGCTCAAGGGCAGCCTGTAGGTCAGCCTGGCCCACCCATCATCTTCCTACCACAGCAGCAGTTTCGGTGAGGCATTTAGTGATGTATCTGCACAGGTTACCAACAGTACCACTTGGATGATCCTACAGCTACACCAGGAGCTACTCTGATTTAGCAGCACAAGACAGTTAAAATATTCAACTTTTGTAGGCAGGTATTTCCTAAGCCAAGTAGTCACTTTAAACCCAAACCTGTTGTCTCCCAGACAGACTGAAGAAATCAGACATGTTTATGAAAGTAGCGCTGGAAATCACTGCAAATAAGGAGAAATTTTGGCAGATAGCATTACAGTTAATCACTTCTTTCTGAGAGCAGCAATGCAATGTATGCTGTAGAGGGCACATGTTTTAAGCAAAATCTCATGGTGAGATTTAATAGACATTATTAAGTGCCACAAAGTCTGCAGGGCATGGGTAATTAACTGTTACTATAAATTGCCTTTAAGATCAGTGATCAGCTCTATGGTTGATTTATTATTTCTTTCAAAACCAGAAGAAAACAGAAACCTCCCCAGCAACCCAAATACAATCATATATCCACCGTTTCGTTTAGATCCAAAGTGTTGATGTCCCATTGCACCAGGGACAGGTGATGGATGTTTAGACGGGCCAAACAGCCAGCAGCCAGGGCAGCACTGCCCTAGTGCCCTCGCTTAGAGAGCTCTTTAACAGATGGACACAGTTTGTTTGCACAGAAAAAATCCCTGAAGCAGGAAAATGCCATGTAAGAGCAGTCACTGACCCATGGGGAAATGAGTACAAGCCCTGCTGTGAGCCAGGAGAGGAAGGCGTGCATGGTTCGTGTGCCTGTGGGTTCATACATGTGTGCCTGTGTCTGTGCACACTGTGCATGTCTGCCTGTAGGTAAATGTGTGTGTGCCCACGAATGCACAGGATCATAGAAATATCGAATCATTAATGCACCTGTGTGTTTGTGCAAAAAATGCACATTTGTGCACATCTGTATGCATCTGTGTGAGGGTACATGCATGTCTGCAACGGCATTAAACTGGAAGGGGGAAGAATTAGATTACAAAGAAATTCTTCACAATGAGGGTGGTGAGGCACTGGCATAGGTTGCCCAGAAAAGTTGTGGATGCCCCTGCCCTGGAAGTGTTCCAGGCCAGGCTGCATGAGGCCTGGGCTGGTGGGAGGTCTCCCTGCCCATGGCAAGGGGGCTGGAACTGGATGGGCTTTAAGCTCCCTTCCAACCCAAACCATTCTGTGATTCTGCGGTTCTATGTGTTTGTATTAAATATGAGTGCACATACACGTGGTGTGTGTGTGTGTAGAACTGTGTTCGTGTGTGTGGGTGTATGACTGTGTGTGTACATGCACTTGTGTGTATGTGGATGTGTGTATGCATGCGCATTTGTGCATGCACGTGTGTGTATGTGTGGTGGTGTGTATGACTGGGGGTGGGGGTGCAGATGTCACGGGGGGGGGGGGGGGGGGTGTGTTGGTGTTAGTAGTGGGTGTGGGGTGTGGGGGTGTGTCCCTGTGCATCCACACACGTCTGTGGTCCAGCCCATGCCCGCTCGTGGTGCGGCAGGGCAGGGAGGTGGCAGCGCACACTGGGGAGCGGGACAGACACACAGACAGACAGACACAGAGACACACAGAGACAGACACAGAGACACACACTCACAGACACACACACACACACATACACAGACGCACGCTCACACAGACAGACAGACACAGAGACATTCACAGACACACACACACACGCACAGCCGCACGGCCCCGCAGCCCGTCCCGTCCCGTCCCGCGGCGCCGCCCCCGCCTCCTCCCCCGCGGCCGGCGCGGCTGCACAAAAGGCTGCGGGGCGGGCGCGGGCAGCGCACCCACCATGCCCCGCCGAGGGGGGCTGCCGGTCCCCCCCGCCCGCCGGCCCCCCCCGCTCCTCCTCCTGCGCCTCCTCCTCCTGGCCGCCCCGCTGCAGCCCGGCAGAGGTAAGGGCCGCTCCGCTCCCCGCGCCGCCGCCGTGTCCTTCGGTGCGGGTTGTTTCCCCGTCCCCTCCCGGGCTGCCCCAGCCCCGCTCCCATCCTTCCGCCGGCGTGAGCGCCCGCTCCCGTCCCGCCCCGCTGCCCCCCAGCTGCGGCGGTCCCTGCGCACCCCCATCGTCCCGCGCCGGGCTCTGCGCCCCGCGTTCCCCCGCCTGCTGCAGGAACCGCAGCGCTGGGCTTTGCGGGGCGGGAGTTTATAATTCTATATTCGGTTCTATATGTAATTTAGATATATTTTGAAAATAATATATTAAATTATAAATCTTTTTGTTAAAAAGCTCTGTATACTCCTTGCTCTCTATATAGACCTTAATGGAACCAGTTATAATGGCTTTAAGTTGCGAGGGGGAAGACTTAGTTTAGCCCTGCCGAGAAGGACTTGGGCGTGCTGGAGGATGAGGAGCTCAACATTAGCCGGCAACGTGCGCTCGCAGCCCAGAAAGGCAAACCGTAGCCTGGGCTGCATTACAAGAAGCGTGGCCAGCAAGGCGAGGGAGGGGATTCTGCCCCTCTGCACCACCCTCATGAGACTCCACCTGCAATACTGTGTCCGGTTCTGGAATCCCCAACATGAGAAGGATATGGAAGTGTTCGAGTGGGTCCAGAGGAGGGCTACAAAGATACGCAAAGGACTGGAGCACCTCTGCTATGAGGACAGACTAAGAGAGTTGGAGTTGTCCGATCTGGAGAAAAGAAGGCTCCAGGGAGACCTTAGAGCAGCCTTCTAGTACCTGAAGGGGCTACAGCAAACCTGGGAAGGAACTTTTTACAAGGGCAAGTAGTGATAGGATGAGGGGAAATGACTTTAAACTGGAAGTGGGAAGATTTAGATTAGACATTAGGAAGAAATTCTTCACGATGAGGGTGGTGAGGCACTGGCACAGGTTGCCCAGGGAAGCTGTGGATGTCCCCTCCCTGTAAGTATTCCAGGCCAGGTTGGATGAGGTCTTGAGCAGCGTGGTCTGGTGGGAGGTGTCCCTGCCCATGGCAGGGGGGTTGGAACTGAATGGTCTTTAAGGCCCCTTCCAACCCAAACTGTTCTATGATTCTATGATAACCACTTCTATTCAGGAAAAGCACTTCCCTGAGAAGTTTATCCAAGCACTGTACCTAACAATATTCAAGAGCAATTTGGATAATGCAGTCAGACACATGGTGTGAGTGTTGGTGTTGTCCTGTGCAGGATAGAAGTTGGACTTTTGGGTCCCTTCTGACTCAGGACATTCTGTAATTCTGTAATTGATTGGATGAGGAACAGCAGCATAAAGCCACAAGTGATCGCCCTGCCAGTGCATCATCTCCACGCTCTAACCTTGTAGTGTACCTCCACATATGCATTGTGCCCAGGGACCCTTTCTTGTCCCCTGTGGGGATGAGCTCATGGCTCTTGGACACACTTGGAGACCACAGCACAATTTGTGACTCTCTTACAGTAGTACTGGAAAAGGGCTTTCTCTCCTCTTGGAACAGTTAGGGAAACTTTTTATATCAAAGCAGCCCACAAAATGCGTGAGTTCACCATTCCAGCACTTATTCTTAGTGCTTAATGTTTTAATGAGCTATCTTAACAAGAGGCTCCTCTTGCAGAGTGCTGTGGCATGCGACTGCAAAAACTCTGAAGAGGTTTTCTTAGCTTTTTAAAGGTCTGATCCTTAGAACTGGTGATTTGGTAGTGCAGCAGACCATCTTGGGGACGAGGCTGTCAGAACGCTTATTGCAAGCATAAATAAAATGATCTTTCTTCACCCTTAACTGTGTAAAGAATAAAGTACATCACTTAAATCACTTTTTTTCCTTCCCCAGAGCAAGCCAGTACATTCATCTCAGTTTAAGCAGCTGCCCAAACTAGGATTTCTTGCAGAACAGGTTTAAAATGAGGTCTGATTGCCCAAAGCGTCTTTATAAGTAAATTTGTTGAGTGCCTTTCATGAGAATTTCCTCTCTTGCTCTGCATCAGCGATTTGATGTGTTAAAATCTCAGTTGTCTGGTGGGATGCACTGTCTTCCTCTGCCTTTTTGGGCTCTCCTGCAGTGCAGCCCAAGGGAAGGCAGTCTTTTTAAGTTGCTGTTTGTGCCTGCTGGACACTGCTTTGCAAAATGAAATAAGGTGCAGGACTTAGGAGTCAGCATGAAGGACCATATGTGGGATGTGGAACTCAGTGATCCAGAACGGGTGGATTGTTTTCCTCCAGAGTAATCTCAACTAAATCCTGGATGGAATTTTCCGCATTATGCGAAGTTTAGTTGAAGTTCAGGAGTGGTTTCATTAAACATATCAGAATCAAGGAGCAGACTGAGTTTGTTCCAGTGTTACTTGGTGACTAGCCCCGGTATCTGGAACAATCTGGACCAGCGTGAGCATCTTTGGGTCCTTCCTTTGCTCAATTCAGGAAAGACTGCACTGAATCAAACGCAGCAAAGACTTGCATCTGGAAGATTCTTTGTGTTTTTACTCCAACTCAAAAAGCTCGGGTTTCAGTCCAAAATCAGAGGGCTTCACAAACCCTCTTTACACAACAATGTTGGAAACGGATTGGTGTTGCTCTAAAGTGGAAAGAAAAGCATACTTGGAAACTTCAAAAGCTGTCACTGGGAGGAATGTCACCCCATGGCCAGCCGCAGGAGCGTGGGCTGCTGTGAGGCTTTGGTCGTGGCACCAGTGGAAGGAGGAGACCTTGGTTTTCATTCAGATATTACTGTTACTAAGTAAACTCTCAAAAATCCAGCAGTTGGGAATGGAGGTAAATATTATCCTATTTCCATGCAGACGGGTGAGTGAAGCTGTGGGAGAGTCAAAGTCGGGTAGCCAGGGTACAAATGCAAGTATTTGCTTTATAAAGCCCATTAGTTTTGCTGTGTTACCCACTGCGCTGCTACCAGCTCTTGAGCAAAAGCTTTCAGCTGTATTGTAGGGTATGGAAATGGAAGTGTTACTCTCTGTGTGAATTGTAACTCAGCTGAACAAGTCATGTTTTACTTTGTATTACATATTGGTGTTCTGAGCTCTTGCAACCTCCAGGAGCTGGAATATAACTTCTGAATGTGAACAAGGAATGAAATGCCTGGGTATGTGGTAGCAGCCAGCATAAAAAAAACACCCTAACCCTTAGAAGGCTCTTGTTCAGTATGAATGAGCCCAAGCAGCCTGCCTGAATGAGAGCCACAGAGAAAGTCCAGGGCTTCATGCTCTTGGGTTAGAGTTAACCACCTTGCAGGCAGCAGAGACCCATCAGTGCAGGGCTCTGGCACACTCATGCCTTGATGATGACTGAGAATTAGTGACAGGATCTACTTATCCTCTTTTTGCTTACAGCCTAGGGCACACTAAGTTTTCCTCCAACTGTCCAGCTTGATTCACTGCTTCCTGTGCTCACAGCCCAGCCCTGTATGAGAGCGACCCAGGCAGCCACCACTTTTCAGTTTTTGTGCAATATGCACACGGGATACAGCAAAAAATCCCTTTTCCAATACTCTTGGGGCAGAAAGTTCTTGAGATCGGAGAAAATTCCATGTGCCATCAGCAAGCCTGCGCAATCTGCAGATAATACCTAGCAGCATCCTGGTGCAATGGTATCAGCAAATGCAACTGGCTGAAAATAGAGGCCTTTTATTGACAGTTGGGATGGAAAAAATAGCAGACTCAGAGTTTGAGCCTGCGGCATTTTCTTTGGAGTGTGCAGCTTCTGTGCTGAATCCTGGGTTGAAGATTTGTTTAATCAGTTATTGACAGTAGAAGTTAATAGCTGCACCCAGGAGAGCTGGGGCATCGATGGTATCGAAGGGCACATTCATAGCCACAGGCATGCTTAAACAAGCTGCTGCATTCAGAGCCAATACCATTGATGTGGGAGGCGTCCTTGCGCATGGCAGGGGGGTTGGAACTAAATGATCTTTAAGGTCCCTTCCAACCCAAACCATTCTATGAATCTATGATGTTTGCTTCAGTTTAACTTGTGTAGTTCCACTTTATTTTTAGAGCCCAATGCCCAAATTGTAGATTTTGCAAGCAAAACTTACTCAGTACACCATCAATCCAGCTGCAAAGAGCATCACTACTGCCCTGGTTGCTGCTGCCTGCAGGGCCCTTGCTGACATCACGGGCAGGGAGAGCCCTTGGCTGTGGCATGGGACAGCATCTTACACCCCAGCAAGACTTGGATGCAACCCAGTGCAAACAACTGACCAGCTTAACCTGGATATCCTGTGGAAATGACTCCCGTAATAAATTAAAAGTCTGTTAAATAGACAGAATAGAATCATAGAATGGTTTGGGTTGGAAGGCACCTTAAAGACTATCCAGTTCCAGCCCCCTTGCCATGGGCAGGGAGACCTCCCACCAGCCCAGGCTGCTCATCCAGCCTGGCCTTGAACACTTCCAGGGTGGGGGCATCCACAACTTTCCTGGGCAACCTGTGCCAGTGTCTCACCACCCTCATCATGAAGAATTTCTTCCTAATGTCTAATCTAAATTTCCCCCCTTCCAGTTTAAAGCCATGGACATGAGTCTACTATAGAAACCATCTGTGTGGAAGGGGGAGGTGATTATCTTCTGATGCTGCTTTAAGATGAAAATTTTGGGGAGGGGACCTCGGGAAGGGGACCTCCATGTACTCAGCTGGAAAAATTGAGATTATGTGCCTTGTGTGATTTTAAAAGTTGGCATCCCAGGGGGTTTCAAACAGCCACCTCCATGTTTCAGGCTAGTTGAACAGCTATTGCATTCTGTCCACAGTCATGGAAGTGCTTCATTAGGAAGATGAATAGATAAACTCTTTGATTAAACAGAACTCACTGAAAAAGAGGAGAGAAAAGTCACCGGACATATCTTGGTGGTTCTGAGCCCCCTAAAACCAGTTTCTGTCCCTTTCTTTTTTTCCTGGGGAAGGAAAAGAAAATGAGATCTTACAGGTGAAAAGAGGTTTGTTCCTTCTTCAGCCTTTTAAGCTCCTGGGAGATTCTTTGTTCTTGATACTGCTTGAACTTAAAGTTGTTTTATGTTAAAACTATCTCAGAACACCCCTGAGTACTTTTTTTGGAGTAACTGTTCAGCCCACACCACTCTCTGTTCTCTTTTGCTGAAGGTCTCAATCTGTGCACCGGCGGAAGTGCCACATCCTGTGAAGAGTGTCTCCTCATCCATCCCAAGTGTGCCTGGTGCTCCAAGGAGGTAGGTGGGCAGACGTTGTTTGTCTTGCATGCCTTTGGTAATGCCAGAAGGGAGTTATTCCCTCACCTGTTCCTGACCCCATTCCATGCCAGAAGGGGTTGGTGAGGGCAGCAGGGGCTCCCATGCCAAGTGTAATTTGGGTGTATGTGACACTCCAGCTCTTTGACACTGTAGGAAATAAGTCTTTGACCCCACTGGCCTCTGTGCATCCTCAACAGAGCAGCACTGTTCCTTCAGTCCTTCTGTCCCTTCAATTACCTTCTTGTTTTCAGCGGGTGCAGGGTGCCTGCATGGGCTCTGTGTTGCAGGGAGCCTTGTTTGGAAGCACTCTCCCTAAAAATCCCCAAGCTCTCAGCTTGTGTCCTGCTACGTGTTCCTTGCTGCATGTCCTGGTGTTGCACAGACTCTTTGTGTGTAACAAAGATGATTCTCCTCTGTTAATCTATTGTGTCATTTTGGTGGATGACCCATGGTTCTGGCATCTGTGTCGTGCTGTAGTGGTGAGTTACACAGCTTAACTGCGTGCTTTGGGATGGGAATTCATCTTATTGTTGGTTCTGAAGCTCCTCACCCATAATTTAATTTGACCTTCGTTTGTGAGAAATTATAAATATTTTTCCCTGCTCTCATGAGAGTGGAGAGAGAGATATACATGTTTCTAATTAAATATATATCATGTACATTTATGATGTCTGGAGAACAAGGTGTATGAAAGACCTGATAATGTCCAATACATAGATAGCTGTTTTCTGCTTAGTGCCTGCAACTGTTCTAAATGTTTAGAGAGAAATGAGGATACTTACAGATGCATGGAAAGACCCTGCCTTCTTGCAGGCACATCTGCTGTGCCAGGAACTAGCTTTGGTCTGTGAGAAACCCCAGAGCAGTGGATGGTTTTGAACTTCTCGACAGGCATGGCTGCTGCCTGGTGATCATTTTTTTCCTCTAGTGTGGCTGCCCTGGTCCCGTCTGGGGGAAGACAAGCTATGGAGCTGAACATGCACTTCACCTTCCATCTATAGCTAGAGATACTGAGCTGAGGATGCAGGCACTACCCGTGTGCCCCTCTGCTGCTCCTGTTCCTCTTCCTGGTGGCCCTGACTGGAATGGCTGCAGCCCCTTCGGGTGGAGGATGGGGATAGAGATGGGGATGGGGATGGAGGTAGGAGTGGGGTGAGGGGGTCTCAGGAGGTACTCTGACCTCTGACTCTCCAGGTTTATCAGTGGGTTTTCACTACCTTGTAGACACAGTTGCAGCTCTTCAGGGAAAGCCTCCTAGTGCTGCTAACACTGTGATACCTGACAGTGTAATAGCTTTTGTGGATTTTTTTTTTCCAGCAAGGCAAATGTTGTGCAGAAGGGAAAGGGTAAAGCAATAGATCCTGCTTTTGAGACATCTTGTAAACAGCTGTAAGAGCTTCTCTTCCAGCCAGCTACTCTGTGGTAGTGAGGCTGGCTCCAGGAACGCTGGCTATTAAGCCATGGGTACCCAATAGCTTGCTTTTTTTTGGTTTGTTTTTTCATTTCTCCTTGGCATCCAAAGACAGCTTGTGCAAAATGCTGCCAGTGGAAATGTTTATCTGGTGGTCACTGTGACCACTAATTGTATGGCAGCGCATGGGACTCTTATCTTGCAAACAAGAGAGTTACCAAAAAAAATTGGGGGGGGGCCAAGAAGGAAGATGGGTGTTTATAGGGAAGTGCTGTAATACTTCCTGACCTTTAGCCAGCAGCAGCTATTTAAAAAGGACATTTAAAGGTGTTCCGTGCCAAGAGCTCTGTGTTTAAATGCTGCTGCCCCCATTATATGCTGCATGCTAAAACTTAGTGAGTTCTTACTCTAGTTCTGTAAAATTATTTTTAGAATTTACTGTTTGAAACTCTAAATTATCTACTTTAACTGAGATCATCAGGTGAGGTAATTGGATTGCGAAAGATATCTGGAGGTTTTGACTTCAGAAGTTTTAAAGTAGCATTATGAACAGTTAATATCTGCTTTCTTTGCATAGTCCTTTCACCACCTTATTTGCCTTTCCTCTGCAGCAACCTTGTCATGTACGCTTATTAAATTGCTTTTAGTCTGTTTTCCTTAGCTATTTCCACTAGCTGTGTATGTTGCTTGGTAGCATATATGCCCGTCAAATGCTATTGCTCTGCTGCTGTTTAAGCATCAGGGCTAAGATATTGGAGGGGTTTCCAGAGATGCTATTTATGTTGTGGTAGAAACATGAGCAGCTGATTAGTGAGTATTTTCTGCTCCCTTTGCATTTACTTAACGGATTTGGGACCAAATCGGGCCAGCTGTTGTCACCCTTGTAGGCAGATAATAATAATAATGTCAGGAAGTATATATAGTAGAATTCTGTGAGTATGTATAATATAATCCTATATATAAATATGCATATTACGTGTATATGTATTATAGATATAATAGACCTTTCTACTCTTCCTGTATATATAATATATGTACAGAAAATATGTTATCACTATATTATACCTTCCTGTATATATATATATATACCTTCTCATATATAATGTTCCTCCCTTTGGGGATTAGCATGACTTGGCAGTGCCATCATACCTGCTTGCTCTTTGTCCCCCTGCATGCCAGGCACTGCCAATGGTGTGAGGAACCCCTCAGCTGTGGGAGAGGGTGGTAGGAGCAGGAAAGCTGTGCTGTTTCTCAGAGACAGTCATGCTTCATGCAGCCTCCTGCAGGATTGCATCCTCCTCCGTCACCCTCTGCGCTCCCAGATCCAAACTCCACATGACTGCAGAGGAGCAGAAAGTCTTAAGTACTCATGGACTGTGAATAGGAGTTAGGAGTGTGCAAAAGCAATTCTGTGGATGCAAGCAGTCCTATCCCTATGACTTTCCAAGTGGGATAAGTTTCCTTATATTTACATTGCCTTGAATTGTGAGGATATGTATAGGTAGATGCTTACAGCAGTCAAAGTGCTGTAACTTTATAACTACCATCTCCTAAACTGTTAATACAGGGTGCATTGTGTCCCCGTGGCTTGAATCAGCCTCTGTTCAATTCTGCTTGTGTTCGGCATCTCTGCTCCCATCAGAGAGGGTCATGATGGATGAGTTGATGATAGCAGTTTCTGGTATCCGGCAGCCCAGGAGCCCACAGGGGCTGCTGAGCTAACCACAAGTCTTTGGGCTGTTGGAAATTTGGAAGCTGACATCAATTCTGTTGGCTCATGGAAGAATACCTTGCAAGACAGGACTTAAGTGGTGTAATCTGTTTAAATGGCACTTAATAGAGGAGATAAGGACGCGTGGCATTTTATGTTTCCTAAGTGAGCCTTGAAACAGGGCTGTCCGGGAGAGGTATGTGACTCCTGGGTGACAGAGGCTGCTGCAGCCTTTCCATCCGTGATGAAACCTGAGGAAATTCCTCAACGTCTCTTGCAAGCTCCAGAAGAAGCTGACAATGACTAGAAGTCACTGACACGCTGCTGGTGAAAGACTCTGGCTGGAAACGGCATGTTGGCCTGTGGGTTTATTGTGATCTCTGTGGCAGCCTGGTTTTTGAGACTACGATGTTCGTTGATTTTTCTGGGGTGCTGTCAGGTTGCCCAGGCTCGTCGAGGCTCATCAGACTTGCTGGGGACAGCAGGGAGCTCTGGAAGTGGCTTCAGGACTGTCCTCTGAGCTGCTGGGTGAAGTGCAGAGGATTGCCTTATTTGTTAGGTGTATGTACACTGTGAATTCATCCCTATGTGGGTGAGTTTATATACATACATGTAAAATAGAGATGCACGTTAATTACATTAATTAAACTGAAATTTCCTATTTGATTAACTGAACTGAAATTTCCCCAATGGTACCCTCTTTTCCAGCAGGCTGCTTGTACCCCATCCTCTCCCATCTCAGGAATGTGTGCCTGGAGAATGAGAAAGGAAAATCAAAGATATTCCTACAGGGAACATGTCAGTTTTCTTAAAATGGAGAAAGCAGGCATATCTCAGACTGAATTAGTGCAGAACTGAGTTGATTAAAGCAAAAAAATGGTAGGGACATATCTAGTCAGGAGATAGATATTGTCAGTTAGTGCTGTTCTCTATTTTTATAGCATGAACCAAGCAATTTGTCTTACAACTGTCAAACTGATGAGCATGTAATCATCACACTGTTGTCCCCATTCACTCTGTCCGTTTGTGTGCATTTGCTTTTGTGAGCTTGTTAGCACAGAGGCTGGACTGCAGAGTGCCCACCCGGCTGTGAGCAGCCAGCGTTACTAACAAGAACTAGGTGGGATCTTCCTGAACTGGTGCTTCTTTCTGGCAAAGCATTGCTTGGGGTGGTTCCTGCTTGCTGTGGGGTAACCTGCTGCATTTCTCACTGAAGCAGACAGGCAGGCAGAGGGTCAGCAGGTATTTGGACACATCTAATTGCTTATCTAAGTGTGAGGTGCCCTCTGCTCAGGGGGGAACTGGGGTGTGAACCAGCATGCCATGTCCGAGCCAGTGTTGGGCTGCCTTTTGCTTGATTGCTCATGAATTGTCTGGACCTGCACAATACACTTTACTCTTCTCACCCTTTTTTTTCCTTAATTTAACCCCCGGGAGCCTTGATTTTCTATGTTGCAGAAAATTTTGTGCTTGAATTGGATGGTAGCCAAAGTTCTGGCTTTGGGTTTTGACCTGCAGGATGCTGTGGCCCTTACTGTGGCTTTCCCAAGGCCACTTGCACTCCCCTGCTCTGCGTCCCCTTGCCTGGATTAGAAACCAAAGCAGAAGTAGAGGCCAGTCTTGCAACCCGTGGGCACTGTGCTGCACGCTCTTTCTTGGGGTATTGGCAACCTGGATGGAGAGTTATTTTTTTGTACCATGGGTAATGCAGCTTTTAACCAAAGAAGAAACAGCCTGGATTTGATCTGAGGTGCAGCTTGCCCTATAGCAAGTCCTCGGGGCTCATTTTAGAAGAAGGTTTAAGAGAAAGTAGCTGGGTTAAGCAAAGGGGACCTGTACAGAGGTGCTGCTGACCTGAGAGCCTTGTGCAGGTCCCGTCAGGAGGAGCTGTGCAGGGGCTTTCCCCTGACCTCATGGGCTTCCTTTGGAGACCTTTTGTCATGGAGGCTGCAGAAGAACATAATGCAGCAGTAACTGTTTCTCAACGTTGTGCAAACAGACAGGCTTGCGCATGCACGGGCACCGTGCCCCAAAAAAGCTCCCAGCAGGTTCCACACGGAAATGCTCCTCACCTCGTGTGCCAGCACTGTCTTGTCCTCAGCTTGCGGATGCTGCTTCTGTGTACAACCCTCGCTGGGATGGTAAACATCGATATAAACTGTACCATGCCCAGAGCAGACTCTCATGGTGTTATGAACTTGACTGCTAAAGAGTAGCAGCTGGAGGAGGAAGCTGCCGTCCTCCTCTCCCCAGGCTGTCTGCCCCTCCTGGCTCTTGTTCTGCTACTTCAGCCCCAGCCAGAAAATTAAGTCTTAATTCGAAACCCTTTGAAGTCGAGTTTTTCCATGCACATCAAGAGGCTTTGGAGGACACCCTGGGGAAGACTGGAAATGTCTGATAGAGGCTGCAGTTGCACGAGCAACTCTAAATATCATCCTATTTGGCTACTTCTCTCCAGTGTTGATTCCTGGGGAATAACTAAGGGTTCTCAGCTGCACTCCCGGTGCTGTTTTTGTTGCTTTTTGCACAATCAGCTTTCTAATAGGTTGCCAACAGAAATGAGCTGGCAGAGATGCTCACCTGGAGCAACGGTGCAAGCACTGGGAGAGCAGAAGAGCATCTTCCCGTAGGTGTTCTGCTGCTGGGCGGACCAGCCCAGGAGGTTGCCTACACTCTGTTGGCTTTTCGCTGACTTTAGGTCAAATCATGTCTGAGATAAACTTTTCTCCAAGGCTGCACTAAATGTGCTGCTCTGAAAGGCTGGGTGTTGGTTTTGGTTTTGTGAGGGCTTCTGATTTTTATTTTGTCATGCAGGAAATTATTTAAATAGTCCCAGCCCTCGTTTTTTGGTAGTTCATCTGTTTACATGATGCATTCCAAGATATTCATGTTCACATCCATGCGACGTGCCATCTCCTTGGCTGGACCCCGCTGCTAGATGCTGGAATGCGAATCTCACATTTTTCAAATAGTGTTCGGACCTCGTAGTGAGAAAACACAGGAGAGACTCGGTCTGCATCCCTGGGCCCTGCAGCTGAGGCTGTCCTCGGGGAACTCCTGGAGCACCCTGTGGGGTACAAAGCCGAGACCTGTCAGATGACCTCTCCCTCATTGAAGTCTTCCCCTATACTCTACAATGCCAGAGCATCAGCAAAAAGTGGGTTTTATTCAGCCCTGCACTGGTTTCTGGCTGCACAGCTGAAGGAGGGCCTGGTGTGGCTGCGAGCATCTTTTCTCCATTATTTCTGTCATTTTAGTCCATCAGCCCTGGAGCAGAAGACAGCTGTCTCTATTGTTTAGTGCAGAAATAAGTAGGAATCCACTGTTAAAAAACCCAGTAAGTTTTGGGCTTGTGACTTGCTCCCTTTGGCGCATTTGGAAGGAAAAAAAAAAAGGCATTCTAACAAGTGGGCTCTTTGCAAAAGGCTGCATTGTGCAGCCGGTCATTCCCGAGTGCTGCCCTGCACAAGGCTGCATTGTGCACCACGCATGGGATTTGCAATGAGGGTGGGAGCTCTTGGGACAGGAGCTGGGAGGCTCCCTGCCATGGCTGCCTGTCCTCTGGGAGCGAGAGGCTGGCTGCCTGCAGCAAGCACAGGCTGCCTTTTGACCACCTCCCGTGCAGGCTCTCCTATCTCCCTTATTCTCCACCAAAGCTGCCCAGGGCAGCCTGTCCATGTCAGACTGCTCTGGCTGTGTTCAGCCACAGCAACCACTTGCTGTGGTCACTTTTTTTCCCTCATGTGATGCTGTTATGCCAACACCTGTGGTGCAGAGGTGTGAGGGAGGGGGGACACATGGTGCTTGTGTGGGGCTGTGTTGTCTCAGTGGGGAAAAGGACCCAGCCTCAAGTCTCCAGCTTCACATCTTGTCTTGGCTCTCTGGGTTGGTGGGTCTCAAGCTTCATCAGGGGAGGTTTAGGCTTGATTTTAGGAAAAAAAATTTCACTGAAAGGGTGATTGGCCATTGGAATGTGCTGCCCAGGGAGGTGGTGGAGTCATCGTCCCTGGAGGTGTTTAAAAACAGATTGGATGAGGTGCTTAGTGCCATGGTTTAAATGTCGAGTGGGTGCTGGTGTTGGGTCATAGGTTGGACTCGATGATCTCAGAGGTCTTTTCCAACCTTGGGATACTGTGGTGCCACTTCCTTGTCCCCTCTTTTTTTTTTGCAAAGCTCTGTCAACATGATGCATGTGCGAAGAATAACAACTTCTCACATTTTTCCCTCAAAGAGATGGCAATCACCTGTCCAGGCAGCAAACCAAACACTTGGCTGTGTTTTCACTGGGCTTAGGAGCAAGTGCTGCTGCTGTGGCTGGGGTCGAAACTCAAGCTTAGTTTCCTGCTGCAGCGGTTTGAAAGCAAATTCGGTTCTCAAACTCTTGCAGAATTTCTTAAAGAAGAAAAGATCCCTTTAAAAGCCTCAAGACTTAGTGCAGGCTGCTTTTGAGTACAGCCAACACAAATGACACCACCTTCTCCTCCTTGTCATTTCCTATCTATTTGCTACAGATACCAGAATGTCAAAACAAAGCTCCTGCTGTGGGATTGATGTTTGTCCCTCCCCTTCCCTTTTGTCCATGCTTCACTTCCCAGGATTTCGGCAGCACAAAGTCCATCACATCACGGTGTGACTTCCTGAAGAACCTGATTGCAAATGGTTGTGCTGGAGCCATTGAAAATCCCAGCAGCACCATCAATGTGGTGAAGAACGTCCCTCTGAGCAGTAAAGGCTCCGGCCAGACCCACCTGGATGTCACACAGATCATGCCTCAGAAGGTCGCCTTGAATCTTCGTCCTGGTGAGTCCCCAGCAGCTGTGGGGTGTAGGCTGCTCTGTGTTTTGGGGTTGAGAAAGGTGGCTGGAACATGCTGAGAGCAGGTTATAGCCCCTGACCTCGTAGCCCACTAAAGCAGGTGCCTGCTGGCCCCTTCCAGATCCATGAACTTTGGTGGTGCTTCGCAAACAAGTTTTTTGGGGCTGAGGTGTATGTTCTGTATGAGAGGACACTGCTGTTATGTAAGGTCAGTCAAATCCTACCCAAAACTGTTACCAATACTAGTCTTGCATGTGTTTAAAAGGAACCTGTTCAACTTAAAAAATGTAATCTCTGGATGGAAGGAATTAAAATAACTCTGAATCCTCCACCAAGCTGACAGTGCTTGACTCTAAACTGAGACAGCTCCTTCTGTAAATTGGAAACAAAAACGCCTATCTGTTTTCTGTCAGTATGCAAAAGAGCCTTGGGATCAAGGCAGAAGATGAGGATTTGAACTTGTGACTCAGGTCTTGGACTGTAGCCAGATCCCTCTTCCATTCCCCTGAGCCATCACTTTTCTTCAATCTCTTCCTTTTAATTAAAACTTAGGAGGGAACGGCTGGGCTGAGCCGTGCAAGCATGCTTGTTATCAAAAGTTTTTGCATATTGGGGGGAGGCTTGAATGTGAGTTCAGAATTCTTGCAAAAATTTGGCAGCTGATATTTCTGAAGAGGAAAAAAAGCCCTTTATTGCAAAATTAAGAAGCAAATATAAAAGCTTGATTCATTATAAGCAGTTTGTGTGGGTTTCTAAAGCTTACAGTTTTGTGACAACTCTTATGAGTATACAGAAAAATTCAATATGATGTTTTTCTCAAGAAAAACAGGAGTTTGAGCTGGTGGTTACACTACCAGTGCTCTCCCAGAGCTTTCCAGTTGCTGCAGGATTTTTTATTTTGATTCTATGGGTTGCATAGTCGTCATGTCTCTTAATTAACTCATCCTCAGCAGTACGATTGCTGTTGTCAGTCAGTCCCTCAAAAGTGAAGGTATTTTTCTTCAAAGCCTTAAAAGCAGGTACCCAAGGGTAGTCATTACTGGATGAGTGGCTAGATGCATGGCTTCTGCAACTGTAAGTTGCTCATGAAACAGATTTGCTCCCTTAAAAAAAAAAGGGAGTTGTTACTACTCCTGTTTCTTGAGGCAGAAAGGGCTGGCTCAACTTCCACATCTCACCTCCCACGGACCCTCCTTCATGCCCAGTGCCCAGTGCTCAGCAAATTCCCCTTTCCCAATTCCCAGCAGTTTAGCCCAGCTGGAGGTGCGAATCCCCACTGCACCGGTCTGTGGCAGGGTGTGAGGATCTGTCTCCATACTGCTTCCCAGGGGCCACGCTGTTGGATGCTTTGGGCTGCACAGGATGGGTGTGCTCTTCCTGCCAGCCCTGGCAGTGGACCACACTTGTGGCCATCTTCAGCTCTTCTTGGACAGCAGAGAAGCCCTGCAGGTCTGCTCTGAGTTGCAGGAATCACCTTGAGGGCTCCTGCACTGATTCCCACATTGAACTGGCAAACTCTCCTCCCTGTACTCCTCTTGTAGAGTATCAGAGTCATCGCAGGAGGAGGAACATACCTAGATGTTTTAATGGTATCTCCCATTTTTGCTCTCTTTTTATGTGGAACAGAATTTTATCTTAGGGTTGGTGACTTCCTAAACCCTTGCATTAGCGTCCCCAGTTTAAATTATCAGTTAATCCTTGAGCTTGAGAATGAGTTTCACCCTGTGAACCCACGACAAAAAGGAGACAATGTTGATTTAATTTTGGGTATGAAGGGTATACTATTTCAAAGATGAATTCACATGGCGGTCAGTAGCAATGATGTTCTTTTATTCTTACACCACTAAGCAGAAGCAGAAGAGAGTTAATTGTCAATTATTTGCTGATCCCACCCAGGCAGTTTGATCTAAGTAAGCATCCTGTGGCAGAAGTCACATCCCCAAATCTCTATGCCCACAGCTAATTTCCAAGGCCTTAAATTGATGTTCTTACAGGGTAGCTTTCATATCAAGCTTTTAGTTTTTATAATATTGCTTTTTAGTCTTGGGTCCAACTATAAAGCAATGTGTCCAGGTTAAATGAAAAATACAAGTACTATAAAAGGAATTTAAAAAATGAGTAGATGCAAGTTATGCTGCCCATCAAGCCAGAAGCCTCACCAAGCAGAAAAAAGTTTTTCTTGGATAAGCATGATTGTTGAGTTTATGTTCTTAAATTGGCCAAAAGCAGTTTTTCCAGTTTCTGCACTGCCTCTGTGTGACAGTATCCAAGAAACATTTCTGAATTCAGTTTTGAGTTTAAAGCTTTTCAGTGAAAGCCCTAAGGAGATGATGGTGGTGATGGTATGTGGAGAAGGGGGCTGGATTACCCCTAGAAGTGTGAGAGTAATACTCTGCACAGAGAATAATAAATTCTTCTGCACTTACATCAGTGATATTTTCTCTGAGATAATCGATTTGTGCAGTTAGGAAAGAAAGAAGAACCAGGGCCTGGATCCTGTTGTTTTTGATTCTTCTCGGGAACTAATAAATTCATAACTATTAAGAGAAGAAGGTTTAATCAAAGCATCCCAAATACCCTTTATGGCACAGGAATCCCCATCTTAGGGCCTGCTCAGGAAGAACAGTGTTTTGGAAACAGAAGTGTTGGGGAATGCAGAAGGACACATCCTCTTTTTCTGAAAGGGCTGGGTGTTCCAGTGGGATAAAATATGTAGGAATGAAAAAATAGGCATGGGAATGAATGTGCTTTGTACACATTCTTGCAGCACTGAATTAAAGTCCAGATTGCAGTCATGGTTTGTTACCCTGCAGTCAGTGCTGACAGGTGTGCACTACATGAATGATGTTCTCCTTTGTTCCCCCCCAAAATGCATGCCAGGTACAGTGCCAAGGCTGCCTGATTTGGTTGAGCTGCCTCCATAGCTTTGCTTACTGTAAGACCAGTACTGAGTTGCATCCTGCTGCATTTCACATCTCAGCGCTGTCCTGGGAAAGCCCTGCTCCTGCCGGAAAAGAAAGCCAGAGAGAATAAGGAGGTATATTTATGGCAAGAGTTTCCTGCTTCCTACAGCCAGTATCTGTGCCATACCTACGAGTGCATGTTTGAGGCCAGTGCCTCTCACAGCCCTGCCCTTGCCAGGTGGGCTTGTAGCAGACTGCAGCAAGGAGCAATTACCTGTAAGAAAGAAGCCCTGACTTGGAAACAGCCCTTGATCCAAATGTGTGGGGAAGTCACGAAATAGAGGGAAGGACATCAGCTGTAGTTGATGACTCTGTACTCCATCACCCAAATGGCTGAGGTGCACAGGGTGCAGAGCAAAGATTGCAGACCTGGATCTAAGCCTTCACAACTTTGTTTGCGAAAAGAGACAGGCTCTGACCTTTATGCATGTCCCCTTAGGTGCCAGGACCTTGGATCCTTTGCTGAGGGGGTGGATGCTACTGGGCCAAAGCAGCTGCTACGGAGGGCTGGGAGAGGGTGTCTGCTCGCACCCCCACATGGGGGACAGCTGCAGGAATCACTAGGAAGCAGATCCTGGAGCCAGGGAAGGTGCTTGGCCCTGAATGTGGCCCTGAAGGTGCCACACAGCACTCCTGCCTGCCAGGCTGCAAAGCCCCTCATGCCATCTCTTGTCAGGAGGGCAGTTTTGGGATGCTGCTGGTGCATGTTGTTGAGCTGGAAGTAACTGGAAGCAGCTGTGCTGCTGCAGACAATGAGGAAAACAATGAAATGGTTGGGGAAATGTTTTCACAGTATTAAAAAATGTTTCATTTATGGGGAAGAGAGGAGGAAGCCACAAGTGTTTTGCAGAACCTACCAGTGCCCAAAGTTCAGCTTCAGTCGTGAAGAGCTGGGAGGGCTAGGAAGGACGAGGCGGGGAAAGGACTTGGTCTTGAGAGCATCCAAGTGTATGTGTCTGAGACCTCACTTTGCTGGAAAAGGAGCTGGGGTGACAGCTGAATACATGGGATCTCCAAGCCAACGTGCGATTGAGGGTGCTGGAGTCTGGGTTTCCATTTAGACCCCTCTCTCAGCAAAGCATAAAACAAATGTTGGCCACCTCCTCTCTGGCTCCACTGAGGTCTGAAGTGCGAGGTGTGGTGTGAAGTTGAATTTGAGGTGTGGGCATTGCCAGCAGTGGCCTCCTTGCCTGGGCACCCCTTCTGGAGGGCATCTCTGGTGAAAGTGGTTTGGCAAAGGGAAAAGTCAGAGGGAAAGGCTTTCACATTGGTGCAGCCTGTGACTCAGCCCTGTCAGCTCCTTTCCTAGGGTCTGTCACTTCAGGAAGCTTCATCTCTCTGCCTTGGAACTTCCCCTAACAACCTTCTTTTTCCAGCTCGCTTCCCCTTTACTCAGCTTTCTCTGTATGATGGTGGCACAACTCTTTAGAGCGAAGAGGTCCTTTTTGAAGATGTTTCTTCTGTGTCTCCTTTGACTTGACTTCCCTGCACAGCTTCGAGGACATCTTGCATTCATCTCATGCTGGCTGTTTTCTCCTGACCCTCTTCCTTCTCCCGTTCCACCTTCTTCTCTCTTTTGTGCAGGACTTCTTGGACTGTTCCTGGTTTTTTTGAGGGTGTACCCAAGTTAGCATGTGTAGGGTCCATCTTTCAGTAGTCCATGAAATGTCAATTTGAGGTTCACTCTGCTTGCTTTTCTTTCCAGTTTTCTAAGAAAATGCCTCTAGACTGTACGCCGTCTATGGCAGCAGCATTTTTCATGTGTCCCCCCATTAGACATTCTCAGCTGAGCTAGAAAGACCCCTTCCCATCTCTCCAAAGTAAGACAGAGGTGTGCATTCTATAGCTGTTTCTTTTTGTTGACCGCCAGTACACTACATAGTTTAAAAGGACGCCGAGTCATTGCCTGCTTTCCTATTAGTCTCCTAAGGGATGGATTTGGAAAAGCTTATTCCCCTCACACTCTTCTTTAGAAGTGATCTGTCTGCTCTGCAGGGAAGGGGTAAAAAGCCTTTTCATCACTCTCAACTCTTATGTGTGTGCAGGTGACCGGACCTCCTTCCGAATTCAGGTTCGGCAAGTGGAGGACTATCCCGTGGACCTCTACTACCTGATGGATCTCTCCCTGTCCATGAACGACGACCTGGATAATATTCGCAATCTGGGGACCAAGCTGGCTGAAGAGATGCGAAAGCTCACTAGCAATTTCCGGCTGGGGTTTGGCTCTTTCGTGGACAAAAACATTTCTCCTTTCTCCTACACTGCGCCAAGATACCAAAACAATCCCTGCATTGGGTAAGTGGTAGGTGTTTGTTTGCACAGAGCTTGGCTGCAGTCTTCTCTTCCCATTCTTGCTTTAAATAATGAACCACGTTTAAGCCCTGCCTTTTGGGACTGCTGATTAGCCACAGCTGTCACTGTGGTGCTCCAGAGTGATTCAAAGTAGGACAGCTTCCAATTTTGCAGTGACTGTTGGGAGATTTCTGCATCTAGAGATGGGAAGCTATTGTATTGGGAGCCTGAAGCTATTTTTAAACACATGAAGAGGATGCAGGCATGGAAGATTTTTTTGCAGACTTTAGGAAAAAGGAGCAAGAGCCAGAAATTCCTGATTTCTGATCCTCGCTCTGAGTCATGGTTTGGCCTTCAGTAAATCACTTAAACTCTTTGTCTCCATTGTACAGATAAGGAGACCAAAGAGTCCTGTCCAACAGAAGTGTTTGGGGGAAGTGAGATTTGTGACAGTCAGTAGTACTGATTAATGAGTTCTTGTAAAGTGTTTTGAAGATGTCAGGCAGCTTTTTCATCTTTACTGCTGTAGAAGGAAAGCAAACTCACAGTTGCAAAAGACACAAATGATGTGGTTTACTTTGTGGTGATATCAGAGCCTTCCTCCTTTTTTTTTTTTTAAGATCACCACAGCAATAGATGCCAAGCTCTGTGAGCATGCCTTTTTGTTTTCCCTATGAGAGGCAGATTAAAGAGAGCTTGCATCTGCTATGAGTTTAGGCCAACTTTTGGCTTTGATAAGCATTTGATGTCTCATCACACATTGTCCATTGACCAGACAAAATTATCCGTATTCTCTTTTCACCTTTCTCTCCAGAAAGGAAAGTGAAATGGATTTTAACACTGAAAACTTGTGCTTTGGCCCTGAAGCATAGCCAAAAGTTACAAGGCTGACTGAGCCAGGGAGGTGGCTCTATGCCACCACAGCACTGTACACAACACTCTTCATAGCTCCTTCCCCCAGAAATTTGGCATGGCTAAATATGATTGGTCACCTCCATTGTCCTCAGTGTCTAACACCTTAAGCTTCTCTTACTTGTGGACTGAGGACAGGGTTTCACTCCCAGATGGGGACATCTTGGAAACTTTGTTGGGCTGGTTTGTGATCGAATTGAACTGATGTGGCTTGTGCTGACTGCAATAGGGTGAAATGTACAGGAGAGGAGGGCTAGGAGAGAAGGAGAAGGTGAAGCTGGACAACTCTGCAGCAAGGCATGCCTGAACCTGCTGATGCAGGTTGTGAGGTGTGGCTTTGTTTACAGCTATTTCTGGTGTCAAAGCAGACTTTGTCCAGCGGCCTGCTCACGTCCAAAAAAAACCTGCAAGTAAACAAGAGCTGCGGTGCATGGTTTTGTCCCTCGTCCAGGCTCTCTCATCCTCACAGCAATGGCTGTCCTGCAGGTCTGGGTGGGGTGAGGCCCTGATTTCATGCAGGATCCATCTGGGATCCCTGTCTCCTCCCTCCCATCATGGCTTGCTGCTCGCCCCTGCTCCTGGCTCAGCATCCTGGCTGGGACCTCCCAGGAACGAGGATGTGGCCTCTCACAACTATGGTGTCATTTAAGGGAGACAGAATGAAGGAAACAAATGCTAAATTTAAAAAGATAAGGAAGGCAGAGGGTTTGACTGAACGCCCAATTGCTCATCTACCTGTGATAAGACTTGAGAGAGTTACAGCCTGAGATAACCCACCCACACTGCTGTGTGCCCTTGGATAGTCACTCAGATATCCATTGTCTGTCTTGCTGCTGTTTGCAGTTTCTACCAGCAAACCTGGAGCATAAAACAAACAAAAAAAGGATTAAATCACACATAATATCCTGTGCTGTGCTATGCCATTCCATTCCATTCCATTCCAAATGATAGATCATCTTGGGAATTGTAGAGAGTAGACTGGGGGCAGGCCCTAAGAGGTGGGACCTTCCAGTATGCCAGTGTTTTCATTCTGGACCAGGACTTTGGCAAAACAAGCACCCAGATGTATTGTATGGGTTAAGGGCTGCTTGCTGAGACTCCGCAATGCAGAGGTTTCAGACATTGCACGCTGCTCACCTTGGCCCTAGATGTGAGTGGGATGCAAGTCTGAACATGGGCCTGATCATGAGGGATGGCTCTAATTGTCAGCTGGGCCCAGGGCAGTGCGACCTGCCCTGTGGTTAGATGTGTGCATGGCTATGCAGGTGGAAATCCTTGCTCTGAGTTCCTTGTGAGGGATTTGAGTTCCCAGTAGAGGTAAATCTTAAATATTCCTTTGTGTTAAAAGCCTCTTACAACTTACCCATAGTGGGTCACGTGTCAGCAGAGGCCCTTAATTGTTCTCTGGGTTTTATCTTTGAAGATAAGAGTGAATTAGTGCCAGCCCAGCTGCTTTTTAAACACATTTTCTTCTTAACCCTTCTTGTCCCTTTCCCTTGCACACGCTCACTGATTTCCCGTGCAGCAGGAGCTGCTCGACTGAGCCCTCCTGACCATGTTTTATGTGGAAAAAGATGTTTTCCTGGTAGCCTGCAGAGGCATTCATTTCTCTGCCTTAGGGAGCCACTCCTACCTTTCTGCTCCAGTGGCGCCCTGGAAAGTGGAAATGGTGTTTGCTCACTGGCTTACAGGGAGAGTAGGAGGATGCAGGTATGGTGTTAGTTATTAATGCACCTCGTGGTGTGCCATTGTCAGGTGCCCAGTGACGTACAGTGGGTGTGGGGTGGCATACACTGCCAAGCAAACTGGATGATAGAGCAAAAACACGTATTGAAAATCAGGGGAGAAGTAGCTGTTGGCAGTGATGCTCCTGCGTGGTGCCCTTTTGCACCATCTGACCATCCTGGGCTGCTGGGCAGGTGAGGTAGCTCTGGCTCTGGCCCTCCTGCCAAATATGCCCTCTGCATCACTGCAGGTCGCATCCTGCACAGACTTCCAGTGTGGAAACCATTTTATGGGTGCTGAAACACCAGAGCCAAATGGCTCTGTTCTTGGTGTTGCTACTCGGATCTGACATAGAAAACAGCTTTTGGTACTGGTGAGAGCCCTGGAAACTTCAGCTGCTCAAAGTCCCCAAGAGGAACCAAAAAGATGAGTTCTTCTATAGAGTTCTGTAGATAAATAGCCAGAAATCAAAGTGTCCAAATCATGAAGCCTTGTGGTAGTATTTCATCCCTCTGAACAAATGTTCAGAGACCAAACTGGTAGACTTGGGAGCTTCTGCTACCTTGGCTCCTGGTGGGGTTCCTCCTAGATAACCGGTCTTCTGTTCCTCTTGCAGTTACAAGCTCTTCCCCAGCTGTGTCCCATCCTTTGGTTTCCGCCACCTCTTATCCCTAACGGATAAAGTCGACCGTTTCAATGAAGAAGTTCAGAAACAGAAGGTTTCCCGCAACCGCGATGCTCCAGAGGGTGGTTTTGACGCGATTTTGCAGGCTGCTGTTTGCAAGGTGAGTTGCTCTAACTTAGGCAGTTTTAAGGTAAAAAAGAGGAGGAGGTTTCTTCTGTTCTGTTTTTGGACCAGAGTAAAGATTTCTTGGAAATAACTATTGAATTTTTTTCTTGCAGAAACCATAAAAGATGCTTTGAAAAGTAAAGGCTATTGCTACCGTGTGCTTTTGTACATGAGCAGGCAAAGAAAAAGGTTAATATCTTTCCTAGTTTGAAGGAGTAAAAATGGAGCTTTTGCAAATGCAAATCTGGAGCTGAGACTTCAAAATGATTGGACTTGTAGGTGCAGATCCCTGAGTACCTGGGATGAAGTCCTTTAAGATTAATGTATGCTTGTGTGCAGCAGCATCGTGTGTTGGCTTAACATGCTCCTTAAGTGTGTGTCAAACATGTCTTGCAGCAGTTGACCTGTATTGAGTGTTGGAGCTGGTACCTACTGCTTGTACCTGCCCCCTTTGGCAGTGGTTCTGGATGATCCCACCTTCAGGCGCTAAAAGCCTGCTCTTCCTCTTTGTCAGCAAAACTGGAAATCTGAGCCATAATTAAAGACAGAGTTCATTAGCTTGGTGCTATGTTAGCCACATCCTTATTCTTTTTGGAGGTGTTTCCTTGGACATCTTTCTGGAACAAGTAGGTGGGTTGCTCCATATCCCCTTGTGCGTCAGGGGTGGAAGTGTTTGCTCCCCTCTGCTGTATGGATGAGCTGCCCTGCTCACCAAGGATGGCTTTATTTGCTTTTTCCCCTCTTGGCATACAGTAGGGTTTTTGGTCACTCCTGCTTTGTGTAGTCTTTGTAGTTGGTCGTATTTTCAACTGGGTCTGAATTTTGGGAGCTGGGAGATTGCCTGCAGGAATGATGGGGCACATGCTTGTAGGAAATCAGATCTTCCCTCACCTGGGTCGACTTCATGTACTCTTCATGCTTATGACAGGACTGAACCTGCTCCGTTGGATCTGATGACACCCAACAATCATCTTCCCTCTCACAGCCTGGCTCAGATATTGTTGTTGGCACAGCTACAGTGCTGCTCCCAATACTTGTCTGGGCCTAAAGTGCTTCTCAGCTTTGGAGAGGTGGTTCTCACGGCTGGAGCAGGGACATCTCAGGATGGTGACTCAGATGTGCCACTCACTGTGGGTTTTTTTGCAGCATTTCCTATGGTGAAAACATTTCCCTATGGTGCAGAAATACTGTAGTGTGTATCACATGGGCTCATTTTGGAGATGTTCCTGGAAGGCAGGAGACTTACAAGAAATTTTCTGCACATTTGTGCCAGTCTTAAACTGTTAGTAAGGACCGAAATCTTTGATTGTGGTTCTTGAGTGCACAGCCTGGTCCCTTCTAAATTCAGAAGATTGAGTTTAGATTCTGGTGCTATCTAAATTCAGAGCTGAGCATCCACTGGGAAGAGTGAGCAGAGGTGAGTGTGTGTACTTGTGTGCCTCTTGGCGTGGCATAGCAGGTCATGACAGAAGAATTTCTGCAACTGTGGTGGTTAATTAATTACTGGTGCTCAGGGGCAGGAAAGAAAGTCCATGTCACTGGTGTGTGAGGCAGGAGAACCGTCTGCTATGGGTGGAGCAGCTGCATGGTGAGTGCAGGCATGACCAGAAAAGGCTCCCTCCGCCCAGAGCTAGAAGCTGGAATAGCCAAAATTTCAGGCCAGCTGATTGACCTCCAAAGCATTGTAACCAAAATGGGAGCTTCGTGATTATTTCCCTTAGGACAGCCTAGTGATGGCCCAGACCAGTCAGCAGCTGCAGGTTCTCATGGGACTCAGCACCATCAAGGCAGGTGAAATTGACAGATAACATGGGGTGGCAGTGAAGCACTGCTTCCTAATGGGGATGGCTTTTGCTGCAACGAATGGTGCTTTGCATCTAGTGGTAATTAATGAAGTATTGTGAGGACCGAACCCTGCACAGACAGTAGTTTCTAGTAACTCAGAAACTATTTTCCCCCAGTGCAGGGAGAGCAGCATACAGATACCTCGGCAACTTCTGGGTTGGGTTTGTTCATCACTACTGTGGTATCCCATTGCATCTCTCTGGTATGCTCCAGCTTTTTCCAATTTTCACTCTCTTTAGGGCAATCATGACCTTAGAAAGTCCCCTTCCTTCAAAGAGATGCAGCCTGTTGACCATGATGTACTTTGTGCTCAGCAGCAGAGTTTGTATCATCAAGAGGGACCGAGCTGGTTGTTGCATTGGAAGAGCCTTGCTATTTCCGAGCTGTGTTGTCTGAGTATGGTCTTCTCCTCCCCTTCAAGCACTGAGGTGGCAGAAACAATACCTACTCTGTTGCCTAGGTATTTTTATACTGTAATTCATATCGAGCATATCTTCTGCATGAGCTGTCTAAGAGCTCTGTAATTCTCAAGTCATTTTTTGGCCTCGTTATCAGCCCAAGGAATGGGGAAAATTTGTACAGCTAATACAGACTAATGAGCAGGCCCATGGTTTGGCTTCTTTCTGAAAGATGAAGATATGGTAAATGTTATTCTGGAGGCACCGAAAGAGCCAGAGACAATAAGGCTTTATCCTATGTTTAAATAGTTAGCCAGGAATATTAATCAACCTTCTGTAATTACAGTTTCCATTTGCAGTATTTTGGTTTTCTGCCATTCTTTAAGTGCAAGCATCGTATGGCTTGATGGTATGTATAAGTTTCAGATTATAGAATTATAGAATCATTTGGTTGGAAAAGACCTCTGAGATCACCAAGTCCAACCGTGCCTGTCCCCTTACTAAACCATGTCCCTAAGAAGCTCATCTACCCACCTTTTAAACACCTCCAGGGATGGTGACTCAACCCTGGGCAGCCCGTTCCAGTGCCTGACTATCTTATATACTAAGATACAGCAAGGACATAATACTGGATTAGAAAGTAAGATATCTTTTGAGATAGTTTTGATTGCTGCTTGCTAGACTCTGGTGCAGGGAGATGACCAAAACATCTGGGAGACACTGAGGTGCCTTTTAGGGCTATGCAAAATAAAGGAGGTTTTGGCTTTTAATCTCTAAGGCATACTTGTCATGTACCTCTATGTGTTTGTTTCTTCCAAAAAGGTCTCCACCTGAGAAACTGGTAGGGCTTTAGACATATTGATGAATCCAGAGGCGTCTCCTGGCAGTTTGTGCCTTGGCAACAAAACCCTTTTTGTCCAGCACCCAAAGCATAAATCTTGATATTTTTTCAGGCTTGGAAATACCAGTGCAGGGTTTTGCAGTGTTTTCAAGAGGATTTGGAGGCCTGGGCTGTGCTGAGGCAGGGCAGTTTTGCCAGTTGCTGTTGGCTGTAAAGAGTGAGAAGCTGGTCTTTCAGGGTATGGGAAGCAACTGAAGCTCCACATAGGACTAGGGGCAGGATCTGTAGCATGCCCAGCCCTGCAGAGACATGTCTTCCCACTTTGCTCTGCCTTGGGTCAGGTCCCACCCCTGCTTTTAAAATCCTTTCAGTCTCACAGGGATTAAAAACCAGATGAGGGGGCAGCTGTCAGTGCAAGATTTTTGTTCAACAATCCCAGTCCAGTAAAAATAAATGAAAGTCTCTTTGGTTATTTGTTTTAAATGGAGCAGAGTGCTGCTCTGGGTTTCGTGGTGGAAACTGCATGCTGAAGTGCTGTATTTTCCAGCGCCTGGAAGCCGCTGGCAGAGGCAGCATGAGATGCAGCAGCTCCTTGGCGTGCCAGCCTCTCCGCATGCTTTTTTCCTAGGTCTTCATCCCTTTCAGCGTGGCATTGGCACTGCCTCAGCCACCCCATCTGAGACACCCTGGTCTAATGCTTCAAGGGGTCGAATGTTCTGAATGCCTGGCTATTGGCACCAAAACTATGGGAGCTCATTGCTTTTTTGGAAATAAGTTCCTAAACTAGGCAATCAAAACAGTTTTGATATTGTTTATGTGGGAAAGGGCATGTAAGAAACACCGAAAGTTTGTCTGCAAAGGAGTGCTTAGCCTTTGATTTAAAGGTGTGTTTAGCAGGCAGGTGAACAGAAACATCACCCCTGAAGTGACTTTGTAACTGCTATTTGAATCCAGCCCATTTTCTTTGTGTATAGCACGTTTCTAAGGAAATGAAACTCAGATGAATCCTTTCAGTCTCTTTTAGAGTTTTTTGGCCTTAGTCATTCAAAAAAAGAGAAATTGGCTTTGGATATATAAAGAAAAGTGAACTGAATGGGTCAGTCTGGTGGCTGGGTAGACAGAGAACTGTTTCTTGCATCGTTAGAGCTTTAATCACTTTGGGGTTGAGTTCTGAAGAAGTTATATTTTGACATGGTGATGGTGCCTTTTGTCAAGTGGGGTCACTTCAGTGGAATGATTCCTGCTTCTGGACTGTAATGTGCTGGTGCATGGCAAAGAATGTGTGTTGCCGAAGACTTCTTCCTATGGCCTTACTTGCTAGGTCTATAAAATACCATTAAAGAAAAAAATACCTTCTGCAATAGGGAGGAAAAAGGAATCTACTCTGGAGTAGGTTCCCTGAAGAAAGAGTTATATTTATCAGAAAGATCAGCGGACTTTGGGCTATGACTCACATTTACAGGCAAAAATTGCTCTAGCCATGATTACGTGTCTTTCTGTCTGCTGTGCCCTCTTGCCCTGCCCACGGCTGCACTTTCCATAGGAACTGTTTTTGCAGCCAGGCTGTGGCAGTTTGTAGGCTGGCATCTGGCTGTAAAGTAAGGCAGATGTCAGATTTTGCCAAATAAGCTGAGCAGTAAACTCTAGAGGAGTTGAGTATATTTATCTGCACTGCCTTCCCATCAGTAAGCTTTTACCAGCTTTCCCCTCATCCCTTCCCAAGGTATTTGTGTTGTGTTGCTGTGAGCTGGGGGCTGAAGGGAGAGGGATGCTGGATATGTGTGGGGAGGGAAGGTGTGAGGCTGTGTCTTCACCAGCAGACAAACAGGGTGACCAGTCCAAGGGGAAGGTCTGGGAGATGGGCCCTTCTGGCTCTGGTCTCTGCCACAGCAGGATCTCCCTGCCGTGGTTGGCAGGCAGGTCCTCAGCCCTCTTGGCTTGGCATGAGCTGGCAGTGGGAGCAGCCAGCGAGTGCAGGGGAATGTGATGCAGTGCAGTGGTTTCCAAAAATTTCCTTTGGGCTTCTCTGTTTCCCTCCATTTCCATTGCAATAAACAACTTCAATGTACTATTGTAGGCACAGATTTGCTTCTCAGACTGATGTAAAGCTGGAAACCTGAGGAAGCTCCATAGAAAGGAAATCTTTATCAACTGTTATCCCTTTATTTGAAAAAAAAAAGTCTATCCCTATCATCATCTTTGCATGGTGAGAATGTCTGATTCTTGCACAGAGTGCCTGTACAAGCATGTGGGTGCACCAAAGCCATGGGCAGGGACCTCAGTGTGTGTCACACCTCAAGAACAGCCTTTACAAGCAGGTGGTAATGAAACTGCTGAGCAGGGATATTGCGGCTCTTGCTGTTGCCTTGGCTGCTCTGCAGAGCTGAGGAAACAAGGTCAGATTAAATGTGTGTGCAGGAATTTGGCAGGTCTCCTTTGGCTACAAAAGCAACTGAAATTCTTATTCTTGGATCTGAGGAGAGAAGGTTGTCTGGTGGACAGTCCATGTACCTCCTCATGCCTTTTTAAGTAAGTGTGTCGGGAGGAGATGCTGGGAAATGCTAGGTGGGCCTCTGACGTTTTGTTTTCTTGCCAAGGATGGATGGACAGGAGGATAGTACTCTTCTAATTGGTGCTAATGGGTCTGCTGCTGGGTGGGCACATGGCTGGGACCATGTGCAGGGTGAGGGGTGAAGTGTGGGCTTGGCAGGGGCAGACCAGCTGTCTCACAGGGTTTTTTTTCCCCCTCAGGAAAAGATCGGCTGGCGTAAGGAGGCATCTCACCTTCTGGTCTTTACAACAGATGATGTGCCCCACATAGCCCTGGATGGGAAGCTGGGGGGGCTGGTGCAGCCCCACGACGGCCAGTGCCACCTGAATGAAGCCAATGAGTACAGTGCATCCAGCGAGCTGGTGAGGAGGGGGATCATGGGGCCCCAGCCCTTGGAGGCTTTGAAGTGTTGGTAGAGCTCTCTGGAGACCAGCCACCCCTGACTCTGGCAGCTTTTGGCAAACACAGCACCTGACCAGCATGGTTTCACTCAGTCCTGCAATTTATTAAATAGAATTTGTTGTTCTCCTTTGGTATGGGCATCCGCTGCAGTGAATTCTGTGATGCTCAAAAGTGGGTTAAGAACTTAGTGAGTTCTTTCAAGGCTCATTGCAAGGAAGGGAAAAGTAACTTGGTGTTCTAAAAAGCATCAGATTTGCTGCAAAGTGTAGAGGAAACATCAAAGATGTATTCCTTTTTCTAAAATAACCAGTGGATTGTCAGCTTCTCCCTAGGGAGGCTGAGACTACGTTGATGTAGCTACAATAGCAAGCACAGCAACAGGATGTTCCTCTTACTCACAGCCTTTGAGCACAACACTCACATAGCTCTTAGTAATACACAGACAGACTGGTCCTTTTTTAAAAATTTAAACTCAGTGGAGGAAGCTTCTGGGTTGAATGAGCACTTGCCTGCCACCTAATTATCACATCTTTCTGCAGAACGGTGCTTTGTTCAGCAAATCTTGAACACTAATTATGATTTTCGTTCCTGCATGGATGTCACCCTGTAAAGGAAGGTGTTTCTGGATGACTGCCCTGTGGCTGGAGGCAAGGCTTCTTGGAGAAACCCCTTTTCCATCCCACTGTGCAATTCCAGGAAGCATATATGTAAGGGAGCACAGCCCCCATACTGACATGGAGTTACACTGGGCAGCTGGGATGAGAAATGCTACCTTGGTGTTTCTATGTTTGAGTCTTACAGGCTGTCAATCAGCCCTCACAAGTAAATGGGTGGTTTCTTCTGAGGATAGCACTTCAGAAGCAGCCTGAGATTTTAAACTCAAGCTGGTCTTTTAAAAGTGATCCCTGGCTCTTTATTTTGTTCCTTGTCAGCAGTAGAGCAGTATCTTCCTGCCATCCTCCGTCTCTGGGATGTCTGCAGAATTAAAGAGCTTATTATAATCACTTTATGGTTCCAGTATGCAGTCAGAACAGGCAGAGGATGTTTCTGCTTTGAGAGAAAAATCATACCTTTCCAATTACTGAAATTCTAGATCTCCCTGCCTCTCATCCCTGGGGACAGTGGCCAGCTTACTATACATGCACATCTGCTGATGGCAAAGCAGAAAGAGGAAAGAAAGAAATCCAGTGTTTCAGCTGTTGCTGTAGCTAATGGTGTTGTCAGTCATATATTCTAGTGAAGGGTGCAGCAGAAACATTTAAGGGATAGGACAAGGGGTAATGATTTTAAGATGAAAGAGTGGAGATTTAGGTGATGTATTAGGCAGAAATGTTTTACTGTGAGGGTGGTGAGGCCCTGGCACAGGTTGTACAGAGAAGTCGTGGATGCCCCCATCCCTGGAGGTGTTCAAGACCAGGCTGGATGAGACTTTGAGCAACCTGATCCAGTGGAAGATGTCCTTGCCTGTGGCAGGGAGTTGGAACTGGATGATCTTTAAGGAACCAAACAGTTCTATGATTCTATGATAAAATTTCTACTACTTCAGTTGGGATTGTGCAAGTACATCAGGGACTTCACACTGTAGTGAAACATGCTCTGTGTCTGGAATTAATTTTGCCATTAGGAGGAGAAGAACAATGACATTAGTCTTTGTTTCTGTGTTACCCACCAGTCTTTCTGCTCTTTTGTCCCCCTAGGATTATCCTTCCCTGGCTCTTCTTGGGGAGAAACTCGCTGAAAACAACATTCACCTGATTTTCGCTGTTACGAAAAGTCATTATGTCCTGTACAAGGTAAGCACTGCTGAGCCACACAGTCTGGGGGGGAAAGGTTTAAATTCCTCATGAAAACATGCTCCTGCTGGCACCATGGAGTGGAGGCAGCTGCAAGAGCGCGTGTGCATGGCCATGTGCTGCCCATGGGGCTGGCAGGGGCAGGCAGATGCAGGCAGGCTCGGCTCGGCTCGCTGCCTCTCCTCACTTAGTCCTTTCAGCAAAAAGCACTAAAGCTTCTTAGAGCAAACAGATAGATGCGTTAGCCTAAAATAGACAACAGCTTAATCTTGATGTTCGGATGTCTGCCAGCCATGCAGCATGTAAGAGAGCAGAAACCTGTTCAGCCCATTCTGCAGTGACTTAATCCCATTACCTAATCGCGTGCAGTGTTTCTGCCCAGCTGTGTTTTTCCATCGCTGAGTGCAGGGCTCCAACGTGCCACATACAATTTGAACTCCCCCACCATCCCTGATCTCCCCTTTAGATCTGGAGCTGCCCCATGGGGTTTCACTCCTCTGCAGGTGCAGGGGGATGTTTCAGGCAGGGTCGCTTTCAGAAACCTCTGCTCCAGCTCTTGAAGCTTGAACAAAAACAACAGGCGGCCGCATTGCTACAGTCGAGATGCTGCTGCTCACATGTGGAGAGCGGGAGGGCTGAGCTCATTCTCCACCCTCTCTCTTGGGGATGCTGTGTGTTGTGAGGTGCGATGGGAAAGCTGCACCTCCCTCCCCTTGGTGCCTGCAGTGCCTAAGTGCACAGTGGCTGGATATTGCCCCCTCTGGCAGCAGGCCCTGGTCCATTAATCTCCGTCCCTTTTTTTCAAGAACTTCACCGCCTTGATTCCTGGGACAACAGTGGAGATTTTGCACAAAGACTCCAAGAATATCATCGAGTTGATCGTCAAGGCCTACAACGTAAGTGAATTTTAATACTGCAGCTGCTGTCGTGTGAAGTGCCAGGAGCTTGGCCTGCTCTCCTCTCCCCAGAGTGCTCCACCCAGCACCATTGCCTCCCTCCCTGGTCTGCAGCACAGCGCTGGAGTTGGGGCATCCACCCTGGGGAGGGAAACAAGATATGGGAGGTGGAGAAGGAGCAGGGGGTGCTCAAGGGAGCACACAGCACGCAGCTCAGCAGAGATTTCATCTCATGTCTCTCATGTGCAGAATTACCCTCAAAATACAGCCTTAATCTAGAACAGTTCTGTCTCAGAGCACTCTACCAGTAGGTAAAAAATTATTTTGTTGCTATCTGATGTTCAGAGGCCTCCCAAGGATGTGACTGGGCACTGGCTGAGGTTGCATCCTTGCATTGGTCTTCATGCAGCACAAGTCGGTCTTCAGCAACCTGTGAGCATCACCATATCTCTTGGGTCCCACAGGACCTTTGCCTGTGTGGCATTGCCAGTGCAGCCTGCCTTGCCAAGCTAGGGCCCACAGAGGATGGCAAAGGACCTGCAGTTGTACTCCTGACCTGATGTTGTCCGTCTCCGTGGAGATCAGGAGAGCAGATCAATTAGAAGCAGATAATTTGCACATTCTTTTGGTAGTTAGTTGTCAACATTTCTATTGACTTCTCCCATATTGTTTATCAGTCAGCTTTTCTGGTCCTGGAAGGATATTGCTGTTTAGTTGCTGGACATGGAGACCTGTCCCCATAATGGGTCAGCCTTCAGGCAGAGTTTCGTGCATGGGATTTGCAAACACAGCTTTTGATGGCTGCAAGCTCTTCTGCTTGGTGTTATGTTCATTAGGGCAAGGGAGTGAGGAGAGACTTTTTGGAGGAGTTCATACATCCAGAAGTCAGGTAGGATTGTGCTGTGTTTTGCATGACCTGTAATGTTCATCTTTCCTTTCCCCCCAGCTCCCTGCAGTTGAAAGAGCATTTGGTTCTGCCCTTGGGAAGAATGCTTCCTAAAGCCTCTGAGGAAGGGCAAGGAGCAGCTAATGCTCTTAAGGAGGCCCTGGAGAAACTGCAAAACAAAAGTGCAGTTGTCCTGGTTTCTCCCCTTGAGGAAGGGAGGGTCTTGTGGATAAGAAGCTTGACTGGGGAGAAGGGAATGAATCTTCAGTCCACATTGACTTTGCACGTAGTCTCAGCACCACTACATGAAAACCTCCTGGTGCCTCAGTTTCCCAGCTGTAACGTGTCTGTGCCTCCATTGCACCACCCCTTGAGCCTGTGCTGGTAGATACCAGCTGATTACAGCTGCTCAGGATCTGATGCCCCACCCCTGCTCCTTTCTCTTTGCTTGTGAGCTTTCCAGTGCAGCTAGCAGGAAACCACCAAGATGCTGAGACTACACAGCTCCACAGAAGGAGCAGTGT
The DNA here is from genome assembly GCA_033558185.1 of Dromococcyx pavoninus. Taxonomy (NCBI): domain Eukaryota; kingdom Metazoa; phylum Chordata; class Aves; order Cuculiformes; family Neomorphidae; genus Dromococcyx; species Dromococcyx pavoninus. The sequence goes on from JAUMJL010000786.1 coordinate 662,468, forward strand.
GGGATGAAAGCGTCCAGGGCTGCTTTCTTACCTGTTCAGCTGGGTGCTGGGTGTGGGTTGGGACCCTCGGGTGCGCTGCTGTGAGCTGGCAGCTCCTGCCTGTGCCGTGAGCAGCCTAAGGCCATGGGAAATCTGGCTTCCACCCAGCCCGTCTCCTCTTGGTAGCTTTGTTTTTTCCTGAAATTCTCACTGAAGGAGAAGGATAACATTTCTTTTTCCCAAGTGGGAGTGAACCTTTTTTTTTTTAGTCTTTATGGAAAACAAACTCTGAGTCTGGAAAAAAACCCTCATCTGCAATAAGGGACCGTCTCCTGCAGGGTGGCGGTGGCTGGTGCCCTGGGCCCAGGCTAAGCCTTGTCCCTTCAGTGCTGTGTGCATCTCTGGTCCTCTCCCATCTGCTTCTCTCCAGCCATGTGTACATCTGAATTGCTCCCAACCCCTCCTCCCCTCCGCCCCCACCCCGAGATCCCTTCCCCCATCTCTTCATCTTCTGTCTTCCTTTTTCCTCCCCACTGTGTAGGACCTGCCTGATGTGCTGCTGGCTCTCCCTCATCCTAGGGGGCATGAAGCAAAATAGAATTGGAACAGCTTTTTTTCTCTGTCATCACTAAGAAAAAAGCCCTTTTCCCTAGATCCTGACATGCCTGAGAGATGGAGAGGCTGCTGGGGTGTGGTGCCCGGGTTGGCATGGTGCCTAGGGAGTCTCTGCCCAGGCAGCAAATTGGACACTGGTTTAAAAACTGTTTTCTTGAACCAAATGCAGGCAAGTCTTGGTCACATTTCTCATCACACCACCGATGGGTTTCTCGTGGCAGGTGGTGGATGGCCTTCGCATCAGCATCTTTGGATCTGCTGCTGGTTTAAGATTTCCTTGTTTTCACATTGAAAGTATCCATCCTTTGAATTTCCCCCAGGTTATAGCAGACAGCTTCATTTCAGGCAGAGATGTTGCTCCATTCTGGGGCCATGTTCTTACACTGGGTCTCTTCATCAACCTCGTGTCATCCCTGAAGGCACAGCAGGCTTGGGGGCCACCAAAGAACAGAGCAGCAAAATCCCACAGTCACCCTTAGCAGTAGTTGTGGAGCTGTGAGAAGGTGTGTAATGTTGCAAAGTGGCTCATAGTAATAGTAGCATTACAATGAATCTAACAGTATTACTATATAAGACTAACAAGATACCATGGCATCTGTGCAAAAACATAAGAAGAGTCCACACAAGGTCATAGTGAGATCTGGCCTGGTGTCCTGTCTTCTGCCATGCCCTAAATGCTCTGGGCAGGACGATGGGAAAGGGGATCAATGTACAGATAATTTTCTATGGGATAATTTTGGGCAGAGCAGCATGTTCAGCTTTACCAGCATGTGCGGTGTTCATCCCGCAGGCAGTGATGTACAGTCCCAGTTGCCACACAATGAACAGCTCTTCTGTTATTGCAGAGAGATGGGAAATCATGCCTTTTTTCCTCAAGAGCGGTTTAGATTCATATGGCCAAAACTCATTTATTTCCTGCCTGTTTCCAAAAGCATTAGCTCTTTGCTGGTGTGTGAACCCTGGGTTTGTTGTGACATGTACTGGGAAGAGGTCTGAATTAGCACTTTTTCCTTAATCTGGCCACTTTGGTGAGGGTTACAGTCAAGGTGGAGCAGGTTAGAGCTGCAGGCTGGCTTTGGAAAATAAATATATTTGTACAAAGAGCTCCATTTCTTAGAACTTTGTCATTTTTGGATACCACTCTTAAAAAAATCAGTTCCAGCTATTGGAAGAATTAAACAAAACAACCTCATTCCACATTAATACTTATAAACTTCCTTTTGTTTTGACTTAAAAAGTCTGTGTGTGCAGCAGGGTGGAGAGATGAGAAACAGGAGAAAGGAGGTAGGAGCATACCAAAACCTCGCTGAAAATGAAAACATTTTTCAGTTTTAGAAGTTTTGCAAAGAAAGATATTTTTTCCCATGGTAGTGTTTCCAGCTGAAGCATCTGAAAGTGTATTTCTTCTTTGACATTTTCTCCAGTGAGGAAAAATACATTTTTCTGACCAGTTGGGTGAAATCAAGAAAGCAGGACAGAGTTAGGGCAGTTGAAAAACCTTCTCTGTGCTGTACAATGGACGTCACAGGATGACTGCCAATGCAGAGTGAGGCTTTGTGCTTCAGTAAGGATCTGGTTTATGGTGGGGGGGAGGAGGTGCAGATGTGTGTACAAGGCTCTGGCCTTTGACTCAGAGATGCTCAATTTATGGTTGACAGTGTTTTCAGTGCTGGATACATTGCTCATCATTTCTCTCCTACAGGGCATAAACCACCAATAGGGGTTTACAGGCAGCTTCCTGTGACTCCAGTTGTGTTCATCAGAAGTCTCCTGAGCTGGTTGAATCAAACCCAGATTTTAATGTGTATGCATAGGTGTTTTTTTTTTCATATAGGTGCAGAGATGTCCTAGCTGCCCTCTGGGAATATTAGGCAAAGAGACTAAAGCAAAAGAAACTTGCCTGCCTTTGAGAACCTGACGGTTTGCTTTCCTCTTGTTTCTAGAGTATTCGGTCCAAGGTGGAGCTCACAGTTTGGGACAGCCCTGAGGACATTGGCTTGACCTTCACTGCCACGTGCCAGGATGGGTTGTCCTATCCCGGGCTCCGGAAGTGTGGGGATCTCAAAATAGGAGATACGGTGAGTTTGCCGTTTGGTCTGTCCCCTGGAGAGGCTGTTTCATGCCCCATGCAGCCACTTACCTTCCCCAGTGGGTGCTTCTGGACAAAATACAGCTTTGCTCATCTTCGTTTGCTCTCCTCATGCTGTACTATGTTAATACAGAAACCCATGGAGAACAGCTCTGCTGGAAGTGGTTCCGGGTGGTATAAATTATCCCAAGGTCAGCTATGAGGAAAGACAGAATACAGATGTCTTGTCTGCAGCACCCTGAGGCAAAAAGTCTTTGTCAGGCAGTGGGACGCAGCAGTCAAGAATGGGCTTTTTTATGCTATAATCCCACTTGCTTATGTCACGCTCTCACATGTGAAATTTTTATTGCCATGGTCTGCTGGTCTTTTCCTGGCCTGTTAAGTATTCAAGGTTTTCTGGTTACTGTTTGAGTCTTCTGGATTATATTAGCAGTCTGGCTTGTATCAGAAATGGTGTGGCCAGCAGGAGTAGGGACGTGATTGTCCCCCTGTACTTGGTGGTGGTGAGGCTGCATCTCAAATCTTGTGTTCAGTTTTGGGCCCCTCACTACAAGAAGGACATTGAGGGCTGGAGGGTGTCCAGAGAAGGGCAAGGAAGCTGGAGAAGGGTCTGAAGCCCAAGTGTTTTGAGGACTGGCTGAGGGAACTGGGTTTGTTTAGTCTGGAGAAAAGGAGGCTGAGGGGAGGCCTTATTATTCTCTACAGCTACCTGAAAGGAGGTCATAGTGAGATGGGTGTTGGTCTCTTCTCCCAAGTAACAACCAATAGGACAAGAGGAAATGGCTTCAAGTTGTGCCAGGGGAGGCTTAGATTGGATATTAGGAAACATTACTTCACCGAAAGGGTTGTCAAGCATTGGAACAAGCTGCTCAGGGAAGTGGTGGAGTCACCATTCCTGGAGGAATTTAAAAGACGTGTAGATGTGGTGCTTGGGGACGTGGTTTAGTGGTGGGCTTGGCAGTGTTTTAGGTTTACAGTTGGACTTGGTGATCTTAAAGCTCTTTTCCAACCTAAACAACTCTGATTCTATGGTTCCAATCTAAACCTGTCTTTCTCAGAGTGAAAAGATCATGCTTAACTTCAGAGGTATTGCAATAAAAGGCAGGGTGCTCAGAAAGGCAGCAAACCTCCTCTCATGAGTTGAGTTCCTAGGGTTGTTGGGTGGCAGCACAGACTAAAAACGCAATTTGTCCCTTAATGTTTACAGTATAGTCCGTCCTGTGCTTCTTTTAAATGAAATGAAATAGAACAAAACAAAACCAAGAAGCTGGGCTTTGCTTGTTAAAATTTAATATTGATGGAGATAAATGAGTTGCTGAGCTGCAGGGCCAGAGGGCTCAGACCAGGGAGAACCCCCTCCGCTTTTCCAGGTTTTTGCTGTCTGGGAGGACACGGGTTCGTTAGCAGCCTGATTGCCTTATTTGAGAAGAGTAGCTCTGCAAACATACCAGAGCTCTAAGCGCTGAGACATATAAAAATAGTTTGAAAGAGTCAACAGTAGCTGGATTTTTACCCTGCCAAATAAGGATCACGTGAAGTGTTAAAAAGGGAGGTGGCCTCTACATTTTTAGCTGACTTTGTTGGATCTCTTATGGATGGGTAAAAGCAATCCCTGGTGCATTGCCACGCTAGGCACGTGCCCTCCTTGTTCCCACAGCAAAGCCTGAGCCCCCAAGGTACCAGAGTTAATCTGGTGGTTGATCTTGGACTCTCAGTTTTGGCATGAGTAGGGGTGTTCCTTCAGCCACAGCAGCTCGTGCCATGAAGGGGTTTGGCAGTAGGTACGTGTGTGCCTGTATCCACAGAGGCTGATGGCATGAGCAGGAACAACTGGATCTCCCAATCCAGATGAACTGGGGGTACCTTCTGCCCAGGCAGCAGAAGATTTGGGATGCGGCAGCAAGCCGGCACTGGTACCTCTCCCATTTTTGGTGCACCAGAGTATTGAGGTGCCTGCACAGGCAGCTGTGCCGCAGGATGACAGGGGTCCCATCCCTCCATCCTCTCTTGTTCAGCTGCTCTCAGCCCCATTACTTCCATGTGGATCAAAATTTGACTTCTGCTAAGAAAGTTTCCCCAGAGAGGATAATTCTGGCACTAGATCCTAATCTGCTGGATTTAGTCCTAGGGACATGGGTGTCAGTGGGTGAAAGGGAGCAGGATTACCCTGATCCTCTTAGCTTGCTCTCTGATCTTCTTCTCCTCTGTAATTTGAGCTCGTTACCTAATTGCTTCAGGCCTTGGGAATGGGAGTGGGGTCAAGGGAAGCTTCATGGGGTGCAGCTCTCTGGAGTGGAGGTGGCTGCTACGCCACTGGCTGCACGTCACCCCTTGGCATGCAAGTCAGCACAGGGAGTGAGAGCTTGAGGTGACCTAAATGTCTCTAGAGAAAAATCATTCCCTTCTGATGCCTAAGAGAGGGGCTTGCTTCTTTGGAATAAGGTTAATCCTCTTTGCTAACCAGCGTCTCTGGGCAGCACAGGCTGGCCTGAGACCCCCACCAAACAGCAGGATTAAATGAGGGATCAGACAAGTGGCCGTTTGATGCTCTTTGTTTTCCCAGGGAGAAAATTCCTGATGCTGCTTTGCAGCAAGAGAAAAATAGTAGAGGGGTGATTTGTAAGAGTATAACAATGTATAACCCTCCTGAAGCCTGTCTTAAGTAGAAACATCCATCAAAAATGGCTTGTTAGCAGAGGGCTGGGAGCTTGGGACAGCGTGAATGTTGCACAGCTCTGTGTACAGATCAGGATTCCTATAAAACCTTCTAAATTTGTGATCTTGTAGACACCTCGGGCTCTCATGCTGCCTTAGGAGATCCTTGCTGGTGCAACAAAGTTTCTTATTTTTAATAAGATGAGAACTGGGCTATTTCCTAGAGTTTTGCCTTGTTTATTTTATGGGAATGGACAGGTTCCTCCCTGCCTCACAGAAAGCAGTCGTCCCTAATGGGGAAAATTACTGCTGATGGCTGACAGTGAAGTTTTAAAAAGGTAAGTATGCCGAACCTCTTGTGGGACTGGCAGATGTTGGTGCTTTGAGCTGCAGATGCCCTTGCAAGGCTTAGGATTGTTTGAGGGGTTTTGCACGTGTGAGAGTGGAGCTTAGTGTGCTGAGCATGGCTCCATTTTGGAGAGTTTCTCCATGGCTTTTCCTTGGGACATTCGCCTTTCCCTTCTGCTTCCTTCTCGGGACACCCTTGATGGCTGTTTTCGTGCCGTGTGTTTAACTTTACATCTCCACTTGCACCTCCAGGTCTCCTTTGAAGTGGCTGTGGAGGCACGGAGCTGCCCTGCTGAGGACACCTCCCACACTTTCACCATCAAGCCTGCTGGCTTTCGGGACACGCTGGAGGTGGCAGTGACCTACAAGTGCCTCTGTGGCTGCACCGGCCACGCCACGCCGGCCAGCGGCAAGTGCAGCGGCAATGGGACCTACGCCTGCGGGCTGTGCGAGTGCGATGCCGGCTACCTGGGCGCCAGGTGCGAGTGCGAGGAGGGTGCCAACGGGAACATGCACCAAGCCATGTGCCGAGAGGCAGAGGGCAAACCCCTCTGCAGCGGGAGAGGGGAGTGCAGCTGCAACCAGTGCCTGTGCTACGAGAGTGAGTTCGGAAACATCTACGGGCCCTTCTGCGAGTGTGATGACTTCTCCTGCGCCAGGTACAAGGGAGTCCTCTGCTCAGGTAGGAGCTTTTCCTCCCTCAGGCCCTCTGCTTCACGGGGATGAGGAAACCACCCTGAAATTGGGAAGGGTGCTAGACTGGTGTGTGCAGGATGTGGGAAGGACTGAGCCTGCCCTGCCTGGTGAAATCTGCACAGTTGTCAGAGGGATCTATGCTCCCTTTATTTTCCTTATAGACAAAAGGAGGCAGAGGTTTAAGTGCATCCTCACTAATGAGCAAAAAGTGCATTTTGCCCATCAGAAATGAGTTGCCACCATTAGAGTGAAAGGCTCCCTTCCTTGCAGGCTTGTCCTCTGGCCAGAACCCACAGGGATGAGCAGAGGCTTGGCTTCAGTGTTGTGTATCCCTAGGAAAGACTAAACCAGCACAGGTTTGAACCTTCTGAAGCTTTTTGGTGTCTTTGTAGGCTGGATTTCTTCTGCATGTGCCATCCTTCCCAGCGTAGGCAGAAAGAATCATTTTTTAAAGATGAAGCATTTGAAGTAATCCTCTGGTGCAGTGCAGGTGAAAGGAAAGGTTATGTTTTAGTCTGTTGCTTACTAGAGAAAATCTATGTTAAAGATTCCTAAACGTATTTTACACAGATTTTTCTGCCCACTGGGAAAACAAGTCCTTCACTGGAAAAAAATGTAGCCAGTCAGCTTTGCTTAAGCAAAGGTAGAGAAGTTATTTTGCTGTCTTGCTAAAATGGCTTTAATTCCTTGTCAGCCTGAGGCCACATAATTCACCTTGTATGTAATTGCCTGGATTAGCCCTTGGACATAATTCCCTCAGCTGGAGCTGGCCAAAAGGTTATTCTTTAAGATTTGCCTGCTTTCAAGCAGGTAAAATATTTCCTTAACTGAAAATATTGTACAAAATTTCCAAAACTGGTGTAAGCTTGAAAAAAAAGCTAATTTTCACATTTTCTCTAGGGAAGTGGTGCTTTTTTTCCCTGCTCTTTATCTTGTCTTGCATGTTTCTGAGCTGGGCAGGAAGTGATGGATCACCCTTTGGTTGCAGATTTCTGGCTGTTGGAGATGCTCATGTTGTTAGGTGGGTAGAGGATGTTCGTGTTTATTTTCCTGTAGCCTGGCTAGTGATGTTTTGGCACTGCTGAAGATGGGGCAGGCAATACTATGACAGTGCCCTGTGGCTGCCCACTGCAGAGCAGTGAGAAAGGCAGGTACCACATCCCATAGCAGCTGTCTCAGACTGGGAGGGCTGGGGCTCTCCCTGCTGATGCAAGAACAGAAAGAGGAGTGAACAGGAAAAAATAAACTCAGAGAAAAAATAAACTCAGAGAAGTTACTTACTGGGGGTTCTCCATATGACCATATTGATTTTATAGCAACATCCTACCCAAAAGGAGTACTTTTAATAGCAAGCAGGGCAGTGAGGCTAAAGAGGTTGGATGTTACTGGTGTAGCAGCTGGTACTGCAAGAGAAGGACACCTGTTTGCTCAAATTTCCTTTTTATTAGGAGAACCAGAGCTCTGCCACTCCACAAGAAAAAACGTTGTGTGCATTCTTTGGCACCTGCTTTCTTCTGTCCCTGTGGAGAGGTTCTGGTGCTAGGAAGAGCAGTGTAGCTGTTTTTGGAGTTGCTGGAGTTTTATAAAGTCATTTAAAAGTGCTTTTTATAAATGTGGAAGAAAACAAAGAGTGGGCTGAGGCCAAACTGCCTCCTCTTTGCTCCAGGAGTGGGAGGGAGTCCGGCACAGCTGCGTGGGGTGGGGTGCCTTTGCCTCCTGGTATTTCCATTACTGTTGTTTTGTTAGCTATTTATTTATTTATTTATTTATCTTTAATTATAGCGGTTATGATGTTAAATCTGAGCTGTAGCAAGCACTGTGCCAATGACATAACATTTTGAGGTGGTTTTGTCAGCCCAGAAGGCTTGGGATTTCACCAGCCTTACATAAAGGGCTGTGCCCAAAGCTGCCCCTAATGAACAGCTTCCTGCCATACAAGCACAGAACCGCAGAATCGTAGAATGGTTTGGGTTGGAAGGGACCTCAAAGATCATCTAGGTGGCATCTCTGGTGGCTTGCAGCAGACGTGCTCTCTCCTCACTGCTTTCAAAAAGACCATGTTCTTATCTCAGCACTCCGAACATCTCAGTCCAGCAGCAAGTGTAGCCAGAGGAGTTTAAGTCACGCCTTGGGTGCAGGACGTCCTGTGGGGTGGTCATACAGGGTCTGGTTGCTGCTTTTATTCCTGCAAGGGGGAGAAATAACATCCTGCTCCCCTTTGGTTTTTACTCCAGCCATTACTGGGTAATAAACTGGCTGGATGGCCGGGCCCAAAGAGTGGTGGTAAATGGAGTTAAATCCAGCTGGAGGCTGGTCACGAGTGGTGTTCCCCAGGGTTCAGTGCTGGGTCCAGTCCTGTTCAATATCTTTACTAATGATCTGGACGAAGGGATTGAGTGCACCCTTAGCAAGTTTGCAGATGACACCAAGCTGGGTGGCAGTGTTGATCTGCTTGAAGGAAGGGAGGCGCTTCAAAGAAATCTGGACAGGCTGGATTGATGGGCTGAAACCAATGGGACGAGGTTTAACAAGACCAAATGACGAGTCCTGCACCTGGGACACAACAACCCCATGCAACGTTACAGGCTTGGGGTTGTTGTGGCTGGAGAGCTGCCTGGAGGAGAAGGACCTGGGGGTGTTGATTGACAACCAGCTGAATATGAGCCAGCAGTGGCCTAGGTGGCCAAGAGAGCCAATGGCATCTTGGCCTGTATCAGAAACAGCGTGGCCAGCAGGACCAGGGAGGTGACTGTGCCCCTGTACTCGGCACTGGTGAGACCACACCTTGAGTACTGTGTTCAGTTCTGGACCCCTCACTACAAGAAGGACATTGAGGTGCTGGAGCACGTCCAGAGAAGGGCGATGAGGCTGGGGAAGGGGCTGGAGAACAAGTCCTAGGAGGAACGGCTGAGGGAACTGGGGTTGTTTAGCTGGGAGAAGAGGAGGCTGAGGGGAGACCTCATCGCTGTCTACGGCTGCCTGAGAGGAGGCTGTGGGAGAGTGAGTGTTGATCTCTTTTCTCAAGTGACAAGTGATAGGACAAGAGGAAATGGCCATAAGCTGCACCAGGGGAGGTTCAGACTGGATATTAGGAAGAATTTCTTTACCGAAAGGGTGGTCAGGCACTGGATCAGCTGCCCAGGTTGATGGTTGAGTCACCATCCCTGGAGGTGTTTAAAAAACAGGTAGATCAGTTTTTGAGGGACGTGGTTTGCGGATGATGGTGCAGTTGGACTCCATGATTTCAAAGGTCTTTTCTGACCGGAAGATTCTATGATTCTATGATTTGTTTTTCCTGAGAACAACTGCTGTCTTTGAAAGGCCCTGGCATCCTGGTGCCCACTGCTCTTGCCGGCTGAATCCCCACCATGAGGGGAGACGACCAGGTTTTAGCAAATGCAGAAACCAAAGTAGTAGCTTGGACAGAACTGTAGTTTTGCTGCAGGTCATTGTTGTCCCTATCCTCACTCAGGAGTCGCTTAGCTAGGATCTATGAGGGAAATTCATCACTGTGGTCATTTCACTGTATTAATCTTCTTGTAGCATGAAAGGTGCTTTGTGCCTTGCAGTAAATTTCTGATGACTGTATTTTGAACCGTGTTTTCACCTCAAAGGAACCCTAATTTTAGCACATGGGCTCTGTTAAATGCATTTACACCTGCCTGAGCTATTGAACAGGATGGTGTCATGAACAGGAGTCCTGCTCAGAGCAGGTGGGAGAGCAGCCAGTCCAACCCAAAGTCTGGGGGAACATGAGGAGGAAAGCACAGTTTTCCAAGCTGAGAAGTAAAATCCATGCATGCAGACTGCTTTGCATGTACACAGTCATACTTTTTGCATGCCTCAGCTCAGAGGCATCGTAAATCCATCACCAACCAGCCTGGGCATTTCTTCCTGTTATGATCCAGTGTCCTGGTAGAATCATTGCCTGTCCTGGCAAAAAACACAGCAGGTTTGAAATAATCTGAAATGAACTTTGAGCTTCTTGTTTCATGCTACTCAGTGCTTTGGCCAGCAAAAGTGTTTTCTTTTTTGAGTCCATTTATAAATACTGGCACCTCATTTTGTCAGTGTTTGAGAGGAAGGATGACTGCAGACAGTACTGTTTATGACTCCTGTCCTTTCACAGCCCTCTGTGAAATGGAGAAGCAGATTTTGGGTGGGAGGTAATCTAAAGGAGAAGAATTTGAGTCCTGTTAGTGGGCCGTTTAACGTGCCTCCTGCATCTGGAAAAAGAGCCATTTATAAAATATAAATGTTAATTCAAGTTGCATCCAACTTTTAGTCAGTGCTGCTCAGTCACTAATAAGTGGCATTTGTTCTGCTGCTCCCTGAGTCCAATTAACTGGCTCCAGAGTAGCTGTTTCAAACCCTTAATCCAGCTTTTCTGGAAAGGGAAGTCGGGGACTAGAGGAGACCTTATTGCTCTCTACAACTACAGAAGTGCTCTGTTCCTCCGAAAGAGATGCAAATGGGTTATCCACAGCATCATGCTCTAACAGAGCAGGCAGTCTCTTCCCAAAGCCCTGAAAGCTTTGCTCCCTGTTTTTCTCTGGATTTTCTCTTTCATTGAGACCTTCAGCATGCTGCTCTGGCCTCTGCTTTGAAATGTGGGGGCTTCGGGAGAGGGAAAGAGTCCTCCTGCCTGCACCCTGCCCTGCCTGCAGCTGGGAGTGGGAAGGGGCAGCTGGGATTGGGAAGGGGCAGCTGGCTGTGAGACCCAGTGGCTTTTGAACCCCTTGGCTGCCTGCCAGGCAGTTGGACAAAGGAGGAAGCATCTCGGCGCTAATTGCATTCCTGAAGGTCCCGTAAAACTAGGTGGCAAATGGGAGGAGAGGCCCCTGTGAGGGCATCACTCGTTTGGCTCTAATGAAGAGAGACTGGCTTGCAGGAGGCCAAGCTTCATTAGCTTCAGTGCTGCAGATGTATTTTGGAGGAGGGAGACGCAAGGTTGTCTTTACTGGGGAGTCTCTAGAGAAATTTTCCCTTAACCATCACTGCTATTACCTGGCTCCCCATCTGGGTCATTTGTGCAATCTTCAGCCCAGGACTGTGGTTGAGCACAGGAACATCGCTACCAAGGCATAAGTAAAGAGCACTCACCACGCTGTAAGTTCTTTCTCCCCCTAAAACACAAAGGATCATGTCCAAAAATCCATACTGCCTGAGCAACACACAGACTGCTGGTGTTGGTGCAACTATGTGGCATCAGGTCTTTTGTTGTTTCTCTTCTCAATTTTTTTTAAAATTAGACGAAAAATCAGGTTTATGAACACTTTGCAATTGTAAATCAAGCCCTGCAACTTCTTGCTAGCTCTGAAACAACTGAGAGCATCTTAACTGGTTAAGATGGCCAAAGATTGTGGCTGGCTAAAGCACAGAAACCAGGAGACCGGCCTCACTTGCCAGTGCAGGGCTGCCAGTGACATGGAAAGTTTGGGTCAGCAAGAAAGCATCGGGTGTCAAATTTGCAAATACATGGAAGTGCCAGAATCACTTCTGAAATGGGATTTAGGAAGTGACAGCTCATTGAAAATCCATGCCTTATTTCACAGAGAACAGGCAAGCTGACATGCAATGTGACTCCCACTGCCCTGCAGAAACCACTTCAAAAACTGCTGAGGATGTGCAAGTCTTCAGTACTTATTTGTGACCTCTTCCCTTTCTTGGTTTTATTAAATGGGGAAGCACCGTGGGGTTTTAGCCTGTACTAAGGCGCAGTGAGACAAGGCTTTTTAGTTTTTTTGTAACACAACCTCAAATTAGAAATCTCACTCCTGCTTCTGCAGTTTGGTTTTGGTGTTTCCCGTCCTGGGCGCCGTAACAGGGTTTAACAGTGCTGTGTTAGCGGGAGGTCTGGTGGGGTGACGGCTCTGGCCAGTGCCAGTACCGCAGTTTCTGGTTGTGCAATAGAGCGCTGCACTTAGGTTTGATGCCACCACTGATATCTCCATCCTGGGGTTTCTGGTGTGACCTGTTACCATACAAATCACTGTGCCTATAGACACTTCTTATGCCACAATTACTTTTGCAGTTGTTGTTCACCTTCGCTATTGTAGTGCCTGGATGGTGGATGCTGGTGTGAAAAAAGGAGTGATCCAGCTTCCATGTTTTTTCTTGCCTTAATTTTCTTCATTCCTACTGTGTAAGCTTTTACCAGAAGCTGCTGTTAAGAGAGAAATGGGTACTATTTGGTTTGGGGAGAAAGGGGAGCTTGCCTGCACCTGCTGCCTGTGGCAGTGCCAAGAGGGGGTGACATTAAGCAAATGTAGCCTCTGCCAGAAGGCAAGAGAGTGGTCTGTGGCAAAAAGAGAATGGGGAACGGAGCCTAAACCACATCTGCAATGTTTTATTTTAAGTTATGTCAAGTCTTGTTATCTTTAGGTTTTTGATTTGGGGGATTTTGGGGACTTTTTATTTATTTTGTGTAAAAAGGCAGAATCTGAGGAGCAGCTGGTATAATGCGGCACCTGAGGGGCAGAGATGGAAGGACCATATGAGACAGAAGTTAAAAAATAACCCTTTGGTTGCTGCTAAGTGCTTGTGCAGCCATGAGCCATGCAGCTACGGAGATGTGGCTCCGTCTCTGAGGCTGTTCCTGCCCTGCTCCCTGGGCTGAGGAGGGTGGGGGAGCACGCGTGTCTACCAGCACATTGGAGGCTTTTGTTGATGACAGAGGATGGAGTGTCAGCTTGGGTCACCGCGGTGTAACCTCACAGTGATGGTTGCTTTGTTAGTGGTCCTGTTTGTTAAGGGCAGGTGAGGTGCTCATTGGGAGCCAGGCAGTGGCTGTGTGTGCTGCCAGGACTGCAGGGCGTGGGAAGGCAGTCTGGATCAAGCTGGAATTGGTGGAATCCTTTGAGCCAAAACCATTTTCAATTAGAGCAGGTTATAGGACCATGAGTGTGTCTTTTCCCTACCAAAGATCAGGATATAGGACGGGAAACTAAAAAGAAATTGAGGTTGGGCTAGAAAGCACAGGTTGGGCTAAAAAGCAGAGAGGTGTGTTATGTGTCACTACACTGTGTGGGGCACGCAGGTGGACTCTGCTCCTTCTTGGCAACCAGTGAACCTGGTTTCAAGCATCTTGAGCTCCCTTGCCTACAGAGTCACTGCATAGCCCAGAGGGATCTTATGGCCAGGTGAGTAGAGAAGAAATGACACGTGTTCGCATCTCTTTAATATGTGGTGAAGAGCTACTTTGGCTGCATGTTTATCCTAGAGCTTCCTAAAAGCCTTTCTCCTTGCTGCTTCCTGTTTGAACCTTGGCTTTTATCACCCACAGAAGCTGCTCAGTCAAAGCCCTTGCTCTGAGACACCCGCGCACCTGAGAAGAAATGCACAAAACAAAAAAATCATCCTGAATAAGAGGAAAAATAAACCCCTGACTTGCCAAGTCTCATAGTGGTCATGAACTAGGGCGGACCACTTGTGTCAGGTGTCACTGCTGGGTGGGCATCACCTCTCCAGCTTATGTCCCCCTGCACCTGTGAAATGATTTGGCTCCAACAAGAATTTATATAGATTGCATCACATTTAATAAGAAAGGACTCAAACGGGGGACCTCTGCTGTCCTCTTCCATTTTCAGGGTTAAACTGTGAAGTTGGGCATATTCCACTTACTCTCATCATGTGGATTAATGTAAAGAAACATAAGGATTAGGTCAGCTCCATTAACTCCCATCCTGTGGGTCAGCCTAAAGAAATGTTAGGTCCTGGTCAGCTGGGGCAGGCAGGGCTGAGGGCTGAGGGCTGTGAGGGGAGTTAACTAGAAGTGCAGCAAAATGAATTCATCTTCATCCTGTACAGATGGATACCATTCTCATCCTGTGGAAAATCTCTCTGTGGATGCTGTTGGCTGTGTGTCCAATGTCGTTTTTCTGCATGACAGCATCTGAGCCCCAAATCACAAAAAAACTCCTCTGTTTTTCTTTTTCCCCAAAAGCATATTTGTATAAAACAGCTCTTTTCTGATGTCAGTTGTTGACATTTCTGCATTCCTTCTTGACCTCCTGCAGAGTGTGGGGGCTGCTGTTGCAGTACTTTGGAGAGGCAGAGTGTGATTGCTCAAGTGGTCATATGGAAAATGTTTCCACAGGCAGAGAAGGAACTGTAGAGGAGCCTGTGACTGCAATTACATGCAAGGTATTGGTTTTTAGGTCTTGCTGCAGCAACAGGAGCTGGTGGCTGAGCCCAAGGGTCATCCTGGGCTGCTTCCTGCGGGTGGCTTCCTGAAAGGCTGAGTCTGGCTGTGCTTGGCCTGGGGGCAGTGAGCTCTGAGAGCAACACTCAAAACCTCTCAGGCTTTAGTGGGGAATGTCATCGAAAAACCCTCTGCTCTTTACACAGTTTGAAGAGGATGATAAACTACAGGAACGCGTACGGGTCGTGCTTACTCGCTGTGGGCAGCCCACAGTGACCCGTGCTTCCATCACACCCTGCGCCAGGCTGGCACCTTCTGCCATGGGAAGCAGGGACACCCAGTCCTGGGCTCCTAGATAATTTGAAAAAGTGGAGAGAGGCTCTGCAGGAGCTGAGCAAGTGGCTCGCTGGCATTAGCATCCCTTTTTAGCAATGTATGAATTTTCCTTACAAGCAAGGGCTTCCTCAGCCACTATTATTTTGGAGGGGTGTGGTGAGGCAGGGAAAGGGGGGCACTCACGCCTTGTCAGTGTGTTACTGATGACCATTCCTGCGTGCCAGTGGACTGCTTGTTACCTGTAACAGAGAAGCCAGGGAGGATTTTTACTTAAACCACAACCTCTACCAATGCAGGCTTTCTGGGTCATGTGGATGGGCTTTGGCTCAGGCACAAGCTCCCTCCTCTTGGCAGCCCTAAGTCAGGAGAGACGGACACCCCATAAACTACCACTTTTGGAGGGACTTGTCCTTAATGCTGTCTTGCTGGCATCTGTGCAGCCATCCTCTCACTCCTGGCAGTTCATTTGATTTTTGCAGGTGTCTCTGCCTTACGCTACCAAATTCAGCAGTGTGTCACATGTAATTTCGTGTGTGTTCATCTCCAGGAGCCCCTTTTTCAGCAGAAAGGGGCTGAGAGCCAGGTAGGAGGTGTTTGCATCTCAACTTTCATCTTCACAGTATCACAGTCTCACAAGGTTGGAAAAGAACTTTGAGATCAAGTCCCACCTATGACCCAACACCAACACCCACTCGTGGTCTAAACCATGGCACTAAGTGCCTCATCCAATCTGCTTTTAAACACCTCCAGGGATGATGACCCACCACGTCCCTGGGCAGTGAATTCCAATGGCCAATCACTCTTTCAGTGAAGAATTTTTTCCTAATATCAAGCCTAAACCGCCCCTGACGAAACCTGAGACCATGTCCTCTTGTTCTGTCACTGGTCGCCTGACAGAAGAGACCAACCCCTGCCTGCCTACCACCTCCTTTTAGGTAGCTGTAGAGAGCAATAACATCTCCTCTGAGCCTCCTCTTCTCCAGGCTAAACAACCCCAGCTCCCTCAGTCGCCCTTCATAGGGCTTGTGCTCCATCTCCATGAAGTCTCTATTTCCCTGGCACACAAATCCTTGATGGCCTTTTGGAACAGCATGGGAATGACTCAGTGTATGTGTTTCCTCGCATCTCCAGCCTTGGTAGGCTCTTGATTCCTCCCTGCTTCTTCCCCCTGGGCCATCATTTCCACCCTTCCCCAATCTCTCTCTTCTCCTTCCTCTCTAAATTTATTTTTTCCCCTTTAACCTGGTTTCTGTTCTCTTTCAAATTTAATCCCAAGACATGTGCTGCTCTCCTCCAAGAGCATGCACCTCCCAGTCCTGCTCCCAAAAAGGCTGAAGATCCCAAGAGGTCCAAATGGCTGCTGTGCTGGGGCAAACGGCACAGGATGATTCTCACCTGCTGGCTGTAACCTATGAAAGCATGGTCAGCCCTGGTAGTTGTAGCATGTAAGAATGCCCAGCTCCCTGCTCCAGTTGCTCTGCTAACAACGTCCCGTGTTGCCCAGTGCAGCTGCTATGTTTCACGTCAGAGGCGACTCCATTTCAGTGGAGGTGGGTGGTTCTTAGCTAGAATGCTTGGAGTTTAATGTATATACCCCTCTGGATTTCTTTCACAATAAATAAATGCAATATTAGTTATTACACCACCAGGCATTACCATTACATTGTTGTGTGTTAATTATCGTTGATTATTTGGGAGTTGGACTCTGTGATCCTCATGGATCCTTTGCAACTCGAGATATTCAATGATCTTTGCATTTCTCATGGGAACACAAATGATATTTCTGTTCATGTTTCTACCCAGTGCTGTGTTCACTCTTCATCTTCCTTTGTGTTTCTGGCAGCTGGTATACCCTGCCTGCCCTGCTTTGCTCATGCAAAGAGTTGTTCACCCCAAAAAAACGCAATTGAGTTGGACTTTCTTTCCCCAACAGATTGAGTACTGCTTTGCCAGTTTCCATTCCTGGCACAAAAGGGCCAGGCTGTCTTTCCTTAGCCCTCCTTTCCCTCTGCCTGGGCTCTCATAGCTTGTCAAAGTCTTGCAACTCTCCCCAAATCTGGCAGCGACTCCTTGAAGGACCAACCAACCCGCACAGAGCATTGCTGTTCCTGCCTCTTTTCACTGGGGTTTCTCCTTGTCCTCCAGGGGACTTTTTGCAAGCGTTAATGCATGCTAATGAGGCATTAAATGCCAGGGCAGAACTAAGGAATGAGGAAGTGATGTCTTTGGCATCTTTATGGGAGCTAAAGCTCTGTCTGCGGGTCTCCATTCTTTGAGTGGCACAGTGTGTGGGTCATAACTGGCTGTGTCGTCTGATTGAGTGCACCTAACTGACCCCCACTGTGCTGCTGCAGCCACCCCCTCCTATGGTCAGAAACCTCCTATTTCAGAGTAGAAAGCTCTGAAAGAAAAACAAGTTGAAAACACAGCTCAACACCTATTCAATCCCCAAAGAGAGAAGAAGGTCTTAGAACAAACACACTTAAATGCTCTGTCTGTACAGTCAGCATCCCACAGAGCTTGGCGTTTGCATTTGGGCCTTTTAAGTATGGTAATTAACAGAAAAAAACATTTGGAAATTAATGCTCTTTCTGGAGTTTAGAGGCAGATGAAGCCTCAAACCAGCAGGTGAGTGAAATTCTGGATCTCTGCATCTCTTGTTAACATGCACTGACAACCTGTGAATTTTTCTCAGTTTAAAAAACTGAATGTAAACAATTGACAAAAACGGAAGTGCAGAACAGATTGTAGGTTTGTTCTTTCTCTTTTCTTTTTGTCTTATTTTGAATTATATTCTGACTTCTACCAGCTTCTTTGGGAAGGGAGAAATCCATTCCAAAAACCCGGAACTTCAGTGAACTTGCACCAGACTATGTGTTTGCATCCAAACGCAGAACTGGGCAAAGCTCCCACAGCACTGTCTTGCAAAGAGAAAGAATCTCTCTCTGTTCCAGAGCCCACTCCTCTTAACAAGGTCCAGCTGAAAGGATATTCAGCCCATTTGGGCTTCAGCTGGATGAGAATTAGCCTGCTTTTCATTTAAAGGATAGGCCTGAACCATAGAATTTGGCCCTGGAGTTAGGCGTTTGGGGTTGTGCTGCTTTGTTTGGGAGCCAAGTTTTATTTGAAGAATAAATGTGGAGGTTTTTGTGTGGTAGAAAGTAGTAGGAGCCTGCTTGGGCAACAGAGCAGGGAGATGAAGGTCATTCTTCCTGGAACCGCTATGTGACAGTGAAATGGTTGCAGCACTATAGCTTTTCCCAAGCCCTTTATTTGCATTCCATCTAACACATGGTCACCATATGTCCCCTCATCTTTCTAAATCTTCCAGAGCCTTCTTGGTGACAAAAGCTGAAGGCTGAATGTACAGTCGTGTAAGCAAACCTGAGCTAGGAAACGGGCCAAGAACTATATAAGTGGGGAGAAACACCTGGTTCTGGACCCATGGATGTTGGTGGTATCTGGGCAGGACTGAGAGAGCTAAATGGAAACGGCTCTTTGCCAGACATATTTCTTTGCTGAGCTTTTTGGGAGCTGCAGCAAGGGTACTTTTTGCACTGCAACCCATCTGCTTGGATATTGCAGATGAAATTCCTTAATGTGTTGTAGGTCCAGAGAGTTGGCTGGAGAGAGGAGCACTGTGGTAGGAGAGGTGTTGGTGCATCCCATGGGAGGCCCAAACACCTGCATCAGAAGGGATTGAGGTTGGTGGAAAAGGGTAGGGGCACAGAGCCCTTTTTTGAGTTAGAGGATTGGAGGGAAACAAAGGAGGTAGAAAAAATAGAGGTTCCCTCCATTATTTCTGGCTTAAGGAATAATATGAATTTATAGCTGCTTTTGCATTGCCTTCAATGTCAGGTGCTTAATGGGTGAAGAAGCCATGGATGAGCACGTGCCCAGTTTGGTGGGATGGTATTTGGACCCACGGCTCAAAGGGAACCAGCGCACCCATCCTGATTGCTCCCATTTGGGATGAAGCACAGCGTCTCTGGGAGGGTCTGGCAGCAGCCCTTGCCCCGTATCACTCCTTGCATCAGTAGCAGAGTCAGCAGCAGGGCCTAACAGCTCCAATTCCCAGCTCTGGATCTTTATCCAAAAGGCCACGTGTGGCAGGCTTGGCTGAGGCGCTAACATAAGCAAAATCAAGAGATTTGTGGAGTGCTGAGCTGACTTAAAAAAAAAAAAAGGGAAGGGCTTTATTTTAAGAAATGCAGCTTTAGATCTCCTTCAGGAAATGACTCTTTGCTGCCCGATTTGGCTTTCTGGTGGATCATCGGCTGCACCTCGTGATTGCGTTTCAGCTCCCCTTCTGTGGCGGAGACAAGGAAAATAAGGAAAGGCTGGCCAGGGCTGCCGCAGGAAATCCGACTGCCCCAGATCATTTTCAGCTGCTTCATGAGACAGCAGTTTTCCAAAGCCCTTTTTTCCCTGCTCGGTTCTCATTTAACCCACAAGTTCCCAAGAGAGTGAGAAATTGTGGGGCTGAGGGATTTTTTTTTGGTAACTGCAGTGCTGCAGTGTGGGGGATGCTGGCAGTGATGGAGCTTGTGATACCTAAGGTTTAATTAGCAGCTTAAACAGGTATTTATTCCTTCACCTTTGGTTTCATTACTCTGTATCTCTGATGCTTTTCTTTGATGATTGGTGAGCTCAACCAGTGCTAGGATTGAAATAAATGCTTATTTTAAGCCTCATTGATTCTGGGCCAAATCCGTGTGCTTTGAGATATAAATATCTGTTGAAATCAATGCAATGGAAAGATGCATAGATCCACGGTGCCTGGTGTAAATAACATACAGAAAAGCACTATTAACTTATTTTTAGACTCCTAATGTTTGTTTTGTTGTTTCAGGATTGCGCTACGGATAAATGAACGTGGGTAGCTCTCTTCTGGTGTGAATGGAGGAGAACAGTGGATAGGTTTCAATTTACACAGAAACCTTGGACCCTTGACATTTGTCTGTCTTTGTTTACAGAGTAACCTCCTTTTCAGAAAGAGGTGGTTGTGCTCTGTGGGCTCCAGGAGTTTGGGATGCTTCTGTCAGCCTGTCACTCTTTTTTCCCCTGCCAGACCAGTGGGGACCGAGGGAACAGATCCTAAACCTATCCCCACTATTTAAAATTTCCTGAGCTCTCCTTGGCTTCCTGCTGGTGCTGGCCATCTGGCAGCAGGACGGCGCCATGAACCTGAGCTGTGCCTCAGGCAGGATGCCTTGCCTTGCCTTGCCTGGCCTCTTGATGCGCAGAGCTGGCTGCTTTGAGTCATGGAAAAAGATTAGTGGGGAAGTCAATGACTTATTTGCCTTAGCAGGCACTGTGTCTTACCATAGCCCTTTCCCAAGCAGAAAGGTCTATGTTTTCCAAGTGTTCAAAGCCTCTTCCACTGCCCTTCTTCCTCCCACTCAAAATGTGCTGTTTCCGGAGCCTGTCCTGTAGATGCATGATGCTTGCCCTGCGAGATCAGAGTCTGTGCAAAACCAATGCTCAGGCAGTGCCCCGTGTCCATAGGGTTTGAGAGCTTCCTCTTTCATGAGCAGATGGTTTTGGCGTCTTCACCCCTAGGGAGCAAAAACAACGTGTGGTTTCTGAGTTGGGGCTCTCCAGGTGATGGGCACAGCAATCAGAGCTCCTTGAAGGGGTAGCACTGAAGTATTGCTTGCTATAACTTATTTGTCTTAGTTGGTTTTCCTGTGAGGTTTTTATGGGTTTTCTTCAAACTCGTTGTTTGAGCAACTAAAAATGACAAAAGCAGAGCATTTTGAATGTCGTAATCCAAAGCCTGGATGTTTGCATGGAGGCACAAAAATAAGCCACTTGATTTAATGGCTTGGAAACCAAGAAAATGGCTTAAAAATCATGAAGATTTCTTTTTTTGTATGGCAGGCACATAAATTGAATTTACTAGAATGTGGGGAAAAAAAGGAATGTCGGAGGGGCTTATTTTCAAACCCTTTTTCCCCCTCCGTAAAAGCTACAATCATTTTCGATTTCTCTTGAAAAAAAAAGGTGATATTTTTGTATAATTTTGTGCTCCCCAATAGTAGGGAGCTTGAGGAAAACCACTTTCTATCACAAGACCAAGCGACAGAGCTTTTAGTGCACTAAGTTTCAGACCTCTTGGTGCAGCAGTGGTCAGTGCTATTCCTATAAAGCAAACTTGGTTATTGCAGAGGGCGGTGAGCACTCAGCCAGCACAGGGTCCCACTTTGCAGCCTGCTATCAGGAAGCCTGGGATGAAATCAGGGTCAGAGACTGGAAAGTTTCTGCCAGAAGCTGCTATCCTAATTCTTGGTTGCTGTTGAGCACTCGGCTTGGGGACCAGAGCTGTGGCACACAGAGTTGTGTCAGGCTGCCAAGGCAGGTTTGTGCAGTGCTGGAGCGAGTGCCGAGGGGCCTTGGTCTGTAATTGTCATCCCAGTGGGCAGCTGAAGAGGAGAGGCAGAGGCAGCTGGGGTGAAATGAGGACGGCTGGATGTCCTGCCAAATGCTGCCTGAGTGACAACGAGTCGTGCAGCCCAGCTGGGGCATGGCAGTGCGATCGGGATGTGTTGCAGGGCAGAGAAAGACAGAGAGACCAGCTGGGCTGCAGATCTCAGTCCACCTTGGTGGCCTCCTTGTGAAGAGGCTGCATCAAGCAGCGATGTGCTCTGTGACTTCCACCCTCCTGGAGCCCAGACTAGTCCAAACCTGGTTGGGGACTGCCCTCCCACCCCAGAAGCATTACTTTCCTCTGCTACACCCTCCCAGCATGTTTCTGCTGCCTCCCTGACATGTGTTTTGTGTTAGCCCCCAACAATCAAGAGCTGGCTGTAAAGTATGTTATCAAATTCAGAGGGAGCATTTCATTACCCAATTAGATCTGGATCTTTTAAACATCTAAGAATGTGTCTTTTCAAGGATGGGAACAGAAGAAAACATCTCTTGTTATGTTTGGAGAACATAATTAATGTCCTTTGGCTTCACAAAGCAGCTTTAATAGAGAACATGCAAACTCAAAGGGCGCAGGGGGGTTAAAATTCAGGGTAATGTCCTGCACCATGAGACTTCTGCTGGTGCGGAGGTGTCTTGAAACACACCCTCCTTGAGGACACATTTTCGTCTTGGAAATGAAACTGGGAAGTGAAACTAGGTTCATCATCAGCACAGCGGTGGGAGGCTTCCCACGGGCATGATCTTATGTGCCACAGACACTGCATAACCACACCCGCACTGGATGTGACCGTAGGATGGCTGAGACTGGAAATGTGCAGCACATTTTGCTGTGAAATACAACTACCAGGTAGCACTCTGCATGCTGCAATCTCAGGTTTGGGTCACCATCACCAAAAGACTCGCTGTGACCAGCATTTCACATTGCCTCGGGACTCCTCTCAGGTTGTGTCCTGAGCAAGAGGATGGAGCACTCCAGGTGGACATTAAGTGGGCTGACTTGTCACGCTAGAATGAGAAATAAATATATCCCACTCACCACAATTCTTAAGTCTTCAAGCTGCGTGGGAGATGGAAGGAGAATACCAGAAGTGGAGTACATGGGTCTTGCAGTAGTGGCCACTCTTTCAAGCTGATGCAGGCAGTGAAGATTGTAACATTTTACTGCTAAAGGTCAACATGGAAATTCCCACTCTTGGCACATTCCCTATGGTGAGCTCCAGCCAGTGACTACTCACATGTTGAGCCAGTGTGGACAAGGCAGAAAACACGTTTCAACATGTTTTTGAATTTCAGGCTGACACCCTACAATTAGTCACGCTGATACAGAAGAGCTTTTTCTTCATCCCTTTGAAAAAAATGACACTGTTTGCTTTAAGATGCTGTTTCTTAAATTTTCCAATCACAGTGTTTTGATAGGATGCATTATTTGGAAATGGCTGTTTCTCTCCTCTGGGATAGTGAGGGAACAGGCTCCACCCTTAACCTGCCAGGGGCTGGAAGGAACACAGGCCTTCTGGCCTCCTATGCTGGCCCGGAACTGACAGCTTTAAAAACTGATCCATATCATGAGCAGTAACACTTCTAGAGATGGATTTCCAATGGATTTGCATCTTGTGCTGGGCTCTGTGGTGTCCAAGGGGGACTGAGCTAGGGCTAGTGGGGCAGAGTCTCTGCCCGAGGGCAGGGGATTGGCTCCCACACAGGTCAGGACCATGAGCTGGTGTGAATGCAATTAGCTTGCTTGTGTTGGCCCTCACAGCTCAAATTCAAGTGTAAGCACATTTACTAAATGCCATGTACACAGAGCCCAAATGCCAGCTGCTTTGAATGCCTTGAAATAGTGCCCATTTAAGAAAACTGTGATTTATAGCTAATTTGGACACATGCATTGCCATGGAGGTCCCGAACTTGCTGTGTGCAAGAGCCAGTTGCATAAATTAATTGTGAATAAAAGGCAGTCACCTCATCAGTTTGCTTGTGAAGTGGAGGGTGCAGGAGGTCCCTGCTCTGCAGCTGCACCCCGAGCAGCAGCGGTGGTGGATGTACTTGTGTACATGGGTTCAATACCAGAGCTTTGTAGGGAAACGGGAAACCAAATCTCTCCAAAGTGTCTGGGGAAAGGGTAAGGCTGTCGTTGTGAAGGTAAACAGAGCAGAGGATTTTTAATCTCCATCAGATGTAGGCAGGGAAGGAGGTCACCTCTGGAGATCTTGTAAACATAATCTCCTCTGTCTAGTAATGTTTGAGTTTTCAGGCTGGATCCAAAGCAAACGGTGGGCGTGCAAAAAAAGGCCGTAGGAGGGCAACTTGCAATGTGCTGGGACATATGAGATTCCTAGTAAAGCAGAAGCTGCTCCCGTGATTTTTGGCAAGGGATATAGTTTGACAATCCACAGCCTCTCTGGCACTCTTGGAGCAATGGGAGAGGAAGGGAGTTCGGTGGTTTTTGTACTGACGAAAGGAGCATGTATATAATTTGTCTTGTCTGAGGCCCTTGAGGCTGTTTCCAGTGGGAAAGCTGAGCTGTAATTAGGTTGCTGATGAGCCTTGTATACAAACCCTTCAGCTCTAAAAACTTGCCTTCAAAGGCATCCCTTCTCCTAGGGATCGACCAAGGAGGAATTCAAGCAGTATTTCCAGCGAGCTGATGGATGCCTTTCTGAAACCAGATGCTCGGCAGCCAGCCACTCCACTTACTGTTATTGAAAGCCTCAAAGCCTGTTGACTTTCTTAGCCTATCGCTAACTCCCATAGCTGCAAGGAGATGCTTCAGTAGAGGAGTGCCCTTACTGGATCAGTTTCTTCATCCTTCTCTGCTGAGAGCTGCCCTGAACTCCTCCCTGGAGGAGGTTCAGCTGATCCCAGCAACTGACTGGGTCATAGAGGACTGGCTTGGACATGAGATGGTGCTTGTTGATTTAATATTTTTAAGGTGTTTTAAGGTTTTGGGGAGTACTTCTTAAGTAAAACTATTAGGAAGGAAGGATAGGAAAGACTTTATGAAATGTTGACCTGCTAGGGTTTTTGCTGTAAAACTCTGAGTTCAAAACCAGTAAGGAAGAGCTGCTCCATTCCCATCTTCATATCTCTCAATGTAGACAGAGAAAAGGAGATTAATTCATACAAAACATCAGCCAGCCCAGTAAACTTGTAAGCGAAGGAATCCCCTCTTCTACGACATTTTGAGGGCGCAGTAGTAATACTGATCTTCAGAGCTCAGGGTCCACGGTGATCAGGGAAGCTTGGAGGAGGAGAAAAGTGCTTGATGAGTGTTGTGGCCTGGAGAAGACTAGGCTGGAAGTGTGGCTTGGGTCCCCCATTCACTGACACAGCGGCTCTGCAAGCAAAATCTGATGCTGTAGCAAGACTGAATAGAAAACTGACTGCAATCTGGTTGTGCTGCCTCCTGTCCAGTTCATGCGCTGAGCAGCAAGATCACATTAACTTGGCCATATCCTCTGGTGCCCTGACGTATTTGTCCACCCAGTGCCATGTCTCTGAGATGGACACATCTAATTTGTGAAGCAGTATTTCGAGAGCTGCTGCCAGAGACCCTTCATGAGCCTGAATATTTTTGCTCCTCCAGTAGCAGTGGAAATCATGGTACTAAACAGCTCATAAACCTCCTAGTTTAGCCAGAGCCTTCAGGTGGGCTCATGAGTGAAGATGAGCGATGCTTAGGAAGCGTTGGGGAGTCAGTGACAGAGATGCTGCTCTCCTTCTCTGGTGGTGGGAGGCCTAGCACTCTGCAAAGCCTAGTTAGGCAGAGCTGGGCATCAGGAGGCAGAGACAGGGAATATTCACTTTGTGGGTAAGAAAAGCTGGAGCAGGTGATCTCTACCAGTTAATTGTGTTTGGTCTTGGTGATAGTAGGTGGTTGTTCCTCCCGTGGACTTGGGCTGGAAGTCACCTCCTGCAGTTGCCGGCTGTCTTGAAGGGAGTTGCCCTGCCTGTTCTCCCCATGGTCACTGTCACTGTTAGTACCTCCCAAGGTCAGTTTGTGTTCCTGTCCTGGCTGCCCTGTCCCATCTAGGAAAGGAGAGGTGCCCATTTGTGTTGAGCAGCTATATTAGGAAGCTGGAGGAGCTGCTAGATGTAGATAATAATTTGCAATCTAGGTGTTTCCTATCACCATCTCTTTGTTACTCTGCCAAATAAAGTCTCTCTGTCAGCTTTTCCTGCTTGGCTGCTGGTCCCTCCTGTGCAGGGACATCTGCTGACGTCTCCTCTCTGCTCTTACCTTCAGGCCACGGAGAGTGTCACTGTGGGGAGTGCAAATGCCACGCTGGTTACATCGGGGACAACTGCAACTGCTCCACCGAGACAGACAGCTGTGTTTCCAGCGATGGGCAGATGTGCAGTGACAGGGGCACCTGTGTCTGCGGGAGGTGTCAGTGCACCGAGCCGGGGGCTTTTGGAGAGACGTGTGAGAAGTGTCCCACTTGTCCAGGCGTCTGTAGCACTAAAAGGTACTCATGGAGGGATTCAGGAGGGGCTTACTGCTGGTGGGAAGGGCAGCAATTTGGTTCTTGGGAGACTTTTCAGCTAAAGAATAACTCCTGCTTCATTAAACAGGGGTGATTAGCCCCAGGCAAGCCTCCTGCTGCTTCGAGCCTGTGCTAAGCAACTGAAGAGTATCCCACATAGAGAAGCAACAAGCATTGCTGTCCACGTTCTGTTGGGGTTCATGTCCCTGTTCATTTCCAGTGCTGTCCTACTCTGATGGAAAGAATGGCAACCCAACTCTTGCTGCACCAAGCTGCACGTGTCTGGGCCCAGAGAACTGCAAGCTGTAGAGGAGAGGATGATGGGCATGACTGCGTGCCACGCAGTGATGGAGGTGCACTGGGCATCAGCCTCAGATTGGTGGAGGACAGCAATGCTTTCTGCCTTGATCTCAGGCAGAATGGATTTTGCAGTGACTGATATGCGGCTCCCAATGTCCAAAGGTCAAAGAGTATCCAAACCTACCAGCTATTTTACACCTTCATTGAATCCACCCCCAGAATAAATCCATCCTTGAGATGGAGCTGCTTGGCCCTGAAGTTTCATTCTCCTTGTGGTGCAGATGTGCAGCCTCCAGACCAACATCCAGGGAGTTGTTTTCTGAGGGGTGAATCTCTACGTTCATGCAATTTCTGATGGGTGCTTCATCTTCCCTTCCATGTGTCTTTCTGCAGGGACTGCATTGAATGCAAGCTGTTCAACTCAGGAAGACTGGCTGATAACCAAACCTGCCAAAAGCACTGCAAGGATGAGATCATCACCACTGTGGATGTTCTCGGTAAGCAGGCAGCAGCAGGACTGCAGATGGTGGGAGCCAGTGACTCTAGTGTTGAACTCCTCTTAACCAAACCAAGACATATCTGTAAAGAAAGCCTCAGAGAAAACCTGAAATTTAGGAATATATGTGTGTATGTGGTATGTACATGTGCATATGGGGCATGTGTGACCCTCTCACTGGGCTGTAAACTTTGTTGAAGTAAAAAACCCTTTGATTTTAAATAACATCTTAAAATCAAGAACCAGCACTGCCAATGGAAGAAACAAAGAGAATGGGATGATATTGGAGGAGACAGAAGATTAGATGAGCCGTGAGAGAGTGCAAAAGGACAAAGTAGCACCCAAAAAAGGCATTCTTTAATCTTCTGAGAATTCATCTTGGAAGAAGTGAGCCTGTAAAAGAAACCAAAGCTGTTTTGGAGATGATTAATTTTGCTTTGGTGGAAATGACTGCTTAAAACTCCCACTGGCAAGCTCCTTTCCTTCCCTTTGTGTCCTTTTCTAGAGGTCACCCCACACATGCATCCCTCAGCAGATGACTTTCTCCCCCTTCTTTTCAAGCTCCATTCTGAGAGTCCCTAAGTTGCTGTCTGGGAGGGTAGAGGGGACCCAAACTGTGATGGTGTTAATCACAGACCTGACCTTGGCCTTAACGATACCCCTTGGAGGGAGGGACAGAGAGGCTGATTTTTCTAGATCACGTTGGGATAAACTGCATTTCACATCTGACATTTCCTCCTTCTCTTCCTATAATTTATAGAGATGAGTGCTGTACCCTGCTCAGTTTTTCTCTCCCTTTCTCCTGAGCTGCCTGCAGAAGATGTTTTTCCCATTGGCTCCTCTCATATCCAGTGTCTAGCTTTAAAATTACAACCAGTGGGGTTTCTACCTTTCCATTTGGAAGACTTGCTCTTGTTCTCTCCATCCTTCCTGCAGTTTACCAGGGAGTGCACCTACACCAGAACTCTGCAAGAGGTTGCAAGGCACTTCCGAGCCACACAAAGCTCTTTGCTGATGCCTGGCTGGCCTGTATTTCTTTGAATCTAACAAATACTGGGGATTAAAGCTCCATTCTCCTGCTTGGGTGTTGCACAATGCCAAAGGCACCTTTTGTGTTGACTGCGCCCTGGGAGGTGAGGCTGGGCTGTGGTTTACCAGTCCCCTGCACACCACTGAGAGAAAAACACAGCCACAACTATTGCAGTGAGATTGTGGGTGGTACTCAGGGCACTTTGCGGTTTGGAGATTTGGGCTACTAGGGAAAGAGCTAAAGTAAAATATTCCTAGGGAAAGTACCTGGGGACTATTGATTCTTTACAGGCAGACTCATCCAAATCCTGGTTTTCAAGTGCTTTTGTGTAATGTAGCAGGTGGTAGAAGTCCCTTTTGAGAGGCTGAACGCTGGTGTCTATCACCAAAAACGTAGGTCTGCATTGTCCTGGCAGTAGAGGATGGGAACCCTCTTAAACCTGGAGTTGCATTGAACACAGCGTGGAAGATCCCACATGTCTTTTGGCTCTAGGTATGAAGCAGCCAGTGCTTCAAAGCTTCATAGAGCAGAGGCATCTATTGTTGGACTGATGAGTCAGAACAATGCCTTTTGGGAAGCTGGTATAACTTGCATTGGATTCTGCAGGATTGCCTTTGCTTCTGCAATATTACATTTCCATTCCTAATGGTTTGGGAGAGGAGCTTTCAACATGAGAGAAGCTTGACAGGTTGCATGCTGAGCTGAACCTGCTAACAACACACATCAGTGGACCAGAAAACTTGATGGGGCCATCACGTCTCTCTCTGTGCATTCATGATCTCTGAAACCCAGTAAAGACC
Organism: Dromococcyx pavoninus; assembly: GCA_033558185.1. Classification (NCBI taxonomy): domain Eukaryota; kingdom Metazoa; phylum Chordata; class Aves; order Cuculiformes; family Neomorphidae; genus Dromococcyx; species Dromococcyx pavoninus. Next base: position 690,874 of record JAUMJL010000786.1, read on the forward strand.
AACAGAGATAATTACTATCAAGACTTTAATCACTGTCTCTTTTAGCAGAATAATGATGCAAGAATGAGATTGAAAGCTACTGGTCCTGGAGGAACTGCTTGCTGCTCAACTCAGAAGCATGGAAGTTTTATCAATATTAATCTAATTAGTGCTTTGCTTTGTAACAATCAACATTTTCCAGCCCTGCCTTTGATCCCAATTGTATAGATAGAGCAGGTTCTCCTTTCTGAGGTACGAGCAGCTGAGGTTTGTCCACCCCATCAGGACTCACCAGAGAGGCAGTTGCATCTGGACTTAGAGCTGTTGAAATGGAGGGTATTAATCTTTCAACTGAAAGCAGGTCAAAGCCATTGAAAGAAAAGATAGACAGGAGAGAGATAAGGGCTGGAACATCAGTGGTCGTTAACATGATCATTTTTCAGTGTGACAGACAGGCATGGACGTGAGTGAAGAGCAGAGCTGTGGGAAGCATTTTCCAGGTGCCTAAGCCAATGTCACATTTTTGCCAGCCTGTAGCACTGAGTGCCCAGATCCCTTCCTCACCTTTGAAACTCTCAACCCACACAGGCCTACAGACACGTGCTCCTGCAGAGCTACCTGGCATGGCCAGAGATCTTACCCCGTCTCCCTCCAGGCACTGTCCCTGCAGCAAGGACACCCCATCAGCGGTGGCCGTGTTAGCTTGTGGCTCTGCTGAAATCACCCCTGCAGCTAGAGCTGCAAACCTCAGATGATGGCTTTGCTGAAACTTTTTAATTGCTTTCATGAAAAAGTCTTCCTCAGGAAGCATTTTACAGTGGCCAGAGCAGTGATGGGCTCTGCCTGGTGCTACAGTATGTTAAACAGGCAAACAAATAGCATCCAAATGGCATGGGAATCAAATGGTTGCATTTCTTGCAACACAACCCCCTCTTATCCTCCCCTCCAGCCAGCTTCTCCCTTCCCCCTCATTCCCTCCTCTCCTCCCCATTTTCCTCTTCTATCTCACCCTTTAAAAACAAACTTCTCGGCAGTTTCCGGAGCTGGAGCCGGTCAGCACAGCTGGAGCACGAGCCAGCCATGAGCAGCTGCTGCTGCTGGCCCCACCGTGTCCTCACGGGCTCAGTCTCTGCCCCTCACTTTCTCTTCAGGTTCCACTCTTCAAAAAATGTTGCAAATTAAGAAGAAAACTGTATTTATTGCCAAAGCAGACTTGTGCTTTGGCAATGAGTGTGTGTATGTGTGAGATATTTGCCATGAGATGTTTGCTGAGTGCCACATTTTCTTGAGCAGTAAGTCTAGATGCTGCTTAAGTTACAATTTGCACAAATCATGATCAAACTGTGCTGCTTTCCAAGCTCATTCCCCATTCCTTCACTCCCAGGCACCTGTGGGAAGTCTTGCTCAGCACGCAGGAAAGTGTGCTAATTCCTAATATTAAACCTGCCAACTAAGCCAACCAAGTGCCATATTGCAGCTTTAGACATACCCCATTAGAAAGGGGCACTAGGTTAAAAAATCACAGGAATGCACACCATGACAGTTGTTAGAGGAGAATTAGCTTAAAAATAATTGTGTTGGAAGCATTTCTGTAAGAAATTAGGATGCAAGAGATCTGCAGTCTTTAGGATTTTTTTTTATCATAAAAGCCAAACTAGAACTCTGTGACTCTGCATCTTTTTTCAGAAACGGATGACCCAAATGCGATCCTCTGTGCCTACCCAGTGAACAACTGTGTCATGAAGTTCACCTACTTGGAGCTTGCAAATGGGAAATCCAACCTCACTGTCCTCAAAGAGCCAGGTTGGTCCTACCTTGGGTTTCCCATTAATAGCACAGGTTGCTTTGTGAGAGGTGACAGGCTACTGGGGAACAGAAAGGCTGGTTTCACTGGCTGCGTGAAGGCAAGTGGAAGCAGGTGAACTGGAATGATTTAAAAAAAATAGGAAGTTTTACAATGGTGAAAAACAGCTCCAAATGCTCCCAATTCAGAAACAGGACTCTGGGTGTGAAACATGCTCCTGAGTTGCCAGCATTGATAGGAAGGGGCTGAAGAGCATTCTGCTAGCTTGGGATGCTGTACTTAAACCCAGCCTATTTACATAGCAAAAAGTGTTGGCATGTACTGATTTGGAGATGCAGCCACTAGGAGCAAAAAAAAAACCACGAAGGGAACACTTGGTGCTGCTGCTCATTAACTCGGGATGTTAGGGAAGCCTTACACCACCTATAGATTTCTGCATTTCCAAAGAGTTCTGGTCCAGGCAGGGTAAGGGCTGTGTGTCCCTGCTCCCTTCCCCAGGGTGCTTCCCAGCATTATTTTAATCACATGCAATGCAGTTTCTCAAAGAAAACCACATGTTACAGGATGAGCTGGCAAGCACTCAGCAGTAGCTTCTCGAGATCTGCTCTGGTCCTCTGAGGCACAGGTCAGCATGGGAAAGACCGACATACCACACGTTTTATTTGTGCTGCAGCTTGCACTTAATTGAAAGACCAGTTGATTAGCTGGCAGTTAATGTACTTATTTAGTGCCTAGTGATCCCCTGCCTCCATGTGGGCTGGAAGCTGAGCTGGCTTTTGCCAGAGGCACCTTAACCCTCTGTGTTCCACATGGGTCACCTGTCATTAAAACCAGGTCTCACTGGTGACAGTGGCCACTGCAACACTGCTCTTCCCCTGAAGTGCTATGTGACATCCCAGCCCCAGTGACATCCGTGAGAGTTGTGCCTTTTACCTGCCTCTATCCAGGAATTTATTTAATTAAAAAAAAACCCCTTTGTTTTTAGAGAAGGTTGTTGCTCTTTTTAATTTGGTCACTGCTGCTTGCACTGCCCTGAGGTCACGTACTCAGTAGCTGCAGTCCAGGTGATTACATCCCAGTATTCTGATCCAGGATACACTCACACCAGAGCTAATTACCTTCTCCTCCTCCTTACCAGCGTGCAGCTCAGCCCCCAGTGCCGTGACCATCGTACTGGCGGTGATCGGCAGTGTGGTGCTCATTGGCATCATCCTGCTGGGGCTCTGGAAGCTGCTCGTCACCATTCACGACAGACGAGAGTTCGACCGATTCCAGAGTGAACGCTCCCGGGCCAGATATGAAATGGTGAGCCTGGGGCAGGGGTGTTGCTGTTGTATGGGGAGGCTATCAAGATGTGCCAGCAGCAAAAGGCTCTGCAGTGATGGAAAAGGCCTTCCAGTACCTGAAGGGGCTACAGGAAAGCTGGGGAGGGACTTCTTACAAGGGCTTGTAGTGATAGGACAAGGGGGAACGGCTTTAAATTGGAAGGAGGGAGATCTAGGTTAGACATCAGAAAGAAATTCCTCACGATGAGGGTGGTGAGGCACTGGCACAGGTTGCCCAGGGAAGCTGTGGCTGCCCCCTCCCTGGAAGTGTTCTAGGCTAGGTTGGATGATGTCTTGAGCAGTGTGGTCTGCCTGTGGCAAGGGGGTTGGAACTGAATGATCTTTAAGGTCCCTTAAACCACTCTATGAGTCTCTGAAAAGGGAGGCACGCACAAGGAACGCAGGTGTCCATGCTCTGCGGTGCCTCACAGTGGGGCTTCACATTGCACCACCTTTCACCTTGGCAAGTTACAAATACTCTGCAATATTACACCCAGCCTTTGGTTTCATCATGTATTTTCCATCAGTGCTGTAGGACTGAAAGAGGTAGGGGAGTGGGGCCAACATCCAACTCTGGTGGCAACCAGGTTGATCTATAAGAGAGCACTTCTGAGATGCCTTAGGTGGGGTTGCTTTGCATTTGAGGGCATCACTTGTGCCTGCAGACAGGACAGAAGGTGGGTCTGATGGACAAACTATGGGCAGACAACACTGCTTTTGGATCTGAATACACATTTCAGTCAAAGCCAAATGTAGCGACATCTCCAAATTGACAGAGGAAGGGGGGATTATACACATTTTCACCATGAAATGGACTTTGCTCCTCACCTTTGTTCTTTTTGTCCATTCATTTCTCCAAAGGCATCCAATCCTCTCTACCGAAAGCCTATTTCCACGCATAACGTAGAGTTCACATTCAACAAGCTCAACAAGTCTTATAATGGTACAGTTGACTGATGGGGTCTCAGCACCTGGGACTGCCGTGGACAATTGCTTGACTGTATGTGCTGCTTCCTCACTTGAAGATGGGATCCTCTTCAAAGGCGAGAATCCCTTACGACAGGACCGGTCGATGACCAAAGCCTGTTATTTGCACAGTAAGGAGAAAAGTCTGGTTCATTCTGGAGGCACGGACACGAAGCAGGCTCCCCGCCTGTGCTGATGGATGCTGAGCCATGTGAGACTCCATACCCCAGCTTTCTGGATATATTAAACCTGCCAACTAAGCCAACCAAGTGCCATATTGCAGCTTTAGACATATCCCATTAGAAAGGGGGACTAGGTCAAAATCAGGGGAACCCACACCGTTGCAAGTTGTTAGGGGGTAAATTAGCTTAAAAAGAAGAGGGTGTTGGAAGCATTTGTGTAAGAAATTAGGATACAAGAGTTCTGCAGTCTTTAGGAAATTTTTTATATAAAAAAATAAAACTATTGTGCATATATGATGCTGTGAGTAGAGTTCATAGTTTCCTTGCTGAGCCCCACACCAACCTACTGAACAGGGACTTGTTCCTGCAAGCACAAGTGGTGCTGCCTGATTGATTTATTAATAGAGCCTTATCAGTCAAAGCATGGCTATAAAAATAGGAGCTGGAGCCGCAGTGACTGCTGCAGAAGGTATCGTGATTTAATACCTTGGTGTTGACCCAGGGCGGGGAGAGCCACAGGGAGCTCCTGCTCCATGCTGGTGGTGCTAAACCAATGGGAAACAGGTGGGAACCCAAGGGAAATGGGACTTCAAGCTGAGGAAGCAAAGTGAAACATCCATTCCTTGGGATGTGCAAGTAGGCATCGAGCCTGGGTGCCTGCAGAAGGACGGCTGGGAGCACACAGCAGCTCACCCAGACCTCTGACTTCCCAGAGGACTAGAGCTGTGGGATCCAGCAGAGCTGAGCTGGAAAAGCAGAGGAGCCCTGAGCTTTACCTGAATAGGGAGCTGGATAAACCTGGTGTTGTTGCTTCACAACATACTTTTTTTTTTTTTTAATGCTTTAGTTTTGTTGGGTCTCCCTTTCTCCCCCTAGACTGTTCCCCCAGCCTCATCTGTTTCCTTCTGGAGCTGGGGTTTGGGTTATCCCAGTTGACAGCTGCAGCTTTAAACCCACACAGATTGCAACAGGGCTGCAGGCATTAGCAGGGGAGAGAAGCTGAAGCAATTGCAACTGCCTGCTTTTTTATTATTTTTTTTCTTGTCTCTTCACCCTGAACAGATCATGCAATAGTCAGCTGAAGGAAGCTTGCCAGAGAAAAGCAAAAACAAATGGTGCTCATTGTTTTGACTTGCTCTTCTCGTTGGAAAAGGGCCATGAGCCATCCTTCCGGATTGATTTTTTTTTTAATTTGTTTTTGCCTCTATAAACAGAAGCTCTTATTTGCTCAGTATAAACAGCTCTCCTTCAAGAACTTTATGGTCCCCCATCCTCCCACCAGCAGCACTGAACAAGCGCAACAGACTGCACTAAAAATAACTCAAAACAGAGATTTTTAGTGGTGCAGCAAGTGGCACATTGGCAGCATCAGCACTGATCAGATAGGGTAAAAAATGAAGGAAATATAAATAAATGAAATCTATACTCTGTTTTCCCATTTGATTTCACTACATCTGCCTTAGCAGGAAAGCGGGGTGCCCACATTCTGAAGACAAGTGCAAGGGCAGCCTCTGGTTAAATGCTGGTACTGCCTTTGTGTAACCCACTCCTGCTGGGCTGGGGGGCCACGCTGCCTCCTCCCCACAGCACGGGATGAATGAGGGGACAGGCCTGAGTGATGCAGGAGAGCAGCTCTTCAGAGCTCCGTGTTTCCTACACAATACTGACATCCTGGCTATATATTGTAGGCTGAGATGTTGCGTGTTGAATACGTGGGACTACTGCTGCCAGCTGTGAAGGAGCATCCATCGGGCAAATTTGCGTTTTGTGACCATCCCACTACCTCGTGCCAGGCTGACAAGACAGATTTCATCACTACCACAAAAGAAAAAGTAGAAAACAGTCAAAAAATAACCATCACAACTAGGCAGAGAGGGTTTTAGCTTGGTTCATGTGACTGCTTCACACAAGCTGTACTGCCCCGGGCATGGAATGGGGGAGCAGGAAGGAAAGCGGAGGGAAAGGAAGGGCAGGAATGTTTTCAACCAGCTGTGCCATCCAAAGTAGCAACACTCTGAATACAGCTCTGCTACCGTTAATTTGCAAGTTAATGCAGTGACCAAGTGTTTTTAAACTGACCAAGCATTTTAAAAGCAAAACCACCCCTTTGCTTTTTTCGTTTGCACTCCAAAAGGAAAGGCACAGGCAGTGCCCCCTCTCTGCTCCCCTCCCCCCCCAACCTTCTCCTTGTAGATTACCTTTATGCTGTGGCATTTCCCAGCACTCTGGGTTGGTGCAGAGACCAAACAATCAAGCAAACCATACGGAGCCAAGGTCTGACTCATTGCTAAGGGGTGGTTTGGGTACGGAGAGTGGAAAAGCAGAGAGCAAGGGCCTGGGGATAGGACTGCAAGTGCCTTCCCTCCCCTGCAAGGGGATACTCAGCTGTAAAGCAAACAGGTCTGCAGAGTAGCCTGAGAGCAGTGTGGGGAGCGAGTAGGTGAGGGAAGGGTGCAACAGGCCAGGCCCCTAAGCCAGTGTACAAAAAGAAGCAAACAGGGTTGATGCTATCAGTGAAGAGCATCTTGCTGCCCATGGCACTGGGCCAGGCAGCACAGAGCACTCCCCCCTTTTTCATACACCCCCAAAAATTTAGCCTCTCCACAAGGTTGCTTCTGGAAAAGAAAAAAAGAAGGAAGCCATGCTAAGAGAAGGAGGCTGTGCTTTACTGTGTAAGCAGATCTGCCTTTACCCTTGCAGGGTTAGTGCCAAGCACAGTCATGGGAATGGTGTATTTCAGTCAGCAGCAGTTTATTTGTGTCTGTAAATACAGGCAGCCTGACCACAACTAACATTCCTGAATGAAAACTCCAGCAGAAGGCATCAACGGGTCATATGTGATGGAAAAATGTCAGTGCTTGTCTGGCCAAGCTGGAATCCGGATGCCATTGCAACATCAGCTCCTCCTTTTTCCCCAGCCACAGCTGGTGACTGCTGCTGCAGGGACACTGGGGCTCACCAGCACATTTTCCTTGTGTTGCTGGTGTTTCTGTAGGAGAGAGCATTGTATCATCTTTGGGAAAAGTCAAGGCCAAGGGCAGCATTACTGACTTTTATTGTGGAGAACTGGAATTGACCATTGTTCCTCTGCCTTCCCTTCACTGCCAGCCTGCAAAAAAGTCAAAACAATACAATACAACACAACAGAGACACACGGTTTTGTTTCATCCTGTCCCTTTCTCCATGCCCACCACTTAGTGCTGATGTCCACCGGATGGAGCCCAACATAAACTTCTCCATTCTGCTGTCAACGACCCGAAGGGTTATCCAGGCTCCAGCATGCAAAGATTGCAACTGTGGGGTTGCAGGACTCCATCACCCACAAAAACACGAAGACTTTATTTCCTAGATCATTTCATTACATTTTATTGCAGGTCACCACTATCAAGGCAAGTATACTTACAATTAGCAAAACAAGTATATCTATACTACGAATTGCTACCATAAATCAAATATATACTTCAACAGCAGCGGAAATCAATATTAGCAGCAAGCATATATTTCAATTTTACAAGTTACTACAGGATTGCCACTAGTAAAGCTGCAAATATACCCATCAGTAATTATTTAGAACAAGAGGAAATGGCCTTAAGTTTCACCAAAGGAGGTTTAGATTGGATAGTTGAAAACATTTCTTCATTGAAAAGTTTGTCAAGCAGTGAAATAGGCTGCCCAGGGAAGTGGTTGAGTCACTGTCCCTGGAGGCATTTAAAAAACGTAGCTGTAGTGCTTAGGGTCATGGATTAGTGGTGGACTTGGCAGTGTTGGCTACGGTTGCACTCGATGATCTTAAAGGTCTTTTCCAACCTAAATGATGCTATGATTATACACTGGCCTTTATATGTGTGCATAGACGTAGATGCCTGTGTATATATACAAATGCACACACATATATAACATGTTGTAGGTACCAAGTGCTAATCAAACCCACCCCTGGATGACTATACCTCACTACAAATACTGTAGAGCACACACGGGGGTATGGATCCACAGCAAGGAGGGAGCTGGATGCAGGAAATGGATTCAGGAATGCACAGATCTGGGATCAGGAACAAACTGACAGACAAGGTCTTCACTGGACATTGGCCATTGCAGAAGAGAATGAGATCCTCATGACCTCTCAATTTTATACCAAGTATGATGTATATAGGATGGAATACTCTGTTGGTCAGTTTGGGGTTGGTAACCTGCAGGTGCAGCCTTTTTTTTGCCAGCTTGAGGACTTTGTTGCCTTTGCACATTGTAATGTCAATTCCCCTCGATTCAGCCACGATGTGCTCTGTGCATCAACATCTCCTGGGCTGCACTGGGTGTGCAACGGATGGTGGAGCAGTGCAAGAACACCAGCTGCAGAGCTGCCAGCAGCAGAAAGGGACACATGAAGGATACATGAAGGATACACAAGGACAAAGAGACTACAACTGAACAGGGGTCATTCCCCAAACAACTGAGGAGAACCTGGAAGAGCAGGTGATTTACACAGGCTAAAACAATATTCCTGGGAATGGAGGATCACAACAAGCAAGCCTGTGGGAGGTGTGACCAAGTAGATAAACTGCTCTGAACGGTGGCCAAGCTGCAGGAGTGGGTAAGCAGTCTAAGGAGCATCCTAGAGTCTGAGAACAAGACTGAGCTGTGCTCTGCCACCTCTGATACATACACGCCAACTCAGGGTGGCCACTACAGAAGCAGGTCCAGGATCTTTTCATCAGGAGAAAGGCAGCATTATGAGGGATAGTTAGGGTTGGAACTCCTCCTTACATTCTCAGATAGCCTTAAAGAACTGGTATGAGCCTGCATATGGTAAACGAAGCACATTTTGAGACAGAAGAGGAAGAACCTATGCAAGCAGCAGTCTCACCAAGCTCAGATTGACCAATCCCTCGCCACAAGACCTACATTAAGACCAGCACCAAGAAGAAACAACGGCAAGTTGTGGTCATCAGTGACTCCCTCCTGTGTGGAACAGAAGCACCCATTTACAAAGCAGACCCTTTTTATGGGATGTTTACTGCCTCCCTGGGGCCAGGATTAGGGATGTCACCAGAGCACTGAAGAGCTCAGTCCCATTAAGAATCATGGTTCCAGAACCCAGCGATAGCACCACACCACCCATCCCACTCAGTCCTCGTGGGGCTTTTTGTCACACTGCAAGGACAGCTGCCTTAGCTGTTCTGTGTTAAAATCTGCAGTGGTCACTGTGACCACAGACAGTGGGGGAGCTCCTTCCTCTCTGGCAGGAGCTGGGAGTTGTATTGGGGAAGCTTTAATGCCAGGATACAAGGAGGCTGTGTTATCAGGATGATGCTTGAGCAACAAAAGACGGGTGGAAGACCCACTGCCAGAATCAAAGCCCTCCTCCTCGTTATGCATTTTCAGTATGTGTATCCTTGCAATGATCTCGCTTTCTGAGTGCAGGGGTGTAGGCTCTCACTCTAGCTGTCATACAGCCACAGGTCTGAGGTTCTTTTCTAATTGTTGAAGTAATTGGTTTGTAACAAAACTACAGGATTCAAAGGCAACTGCTCGTACTTCTGCACATTTAGCTTGCACTAAAACTTCCAGCCTAGCGGTGTTAAACAAAGTGCCCACGGCCACCAGTGCCTCCATGAGAAGGTCAATGAAGGCTCCCTTGCCATCCTCTACTTTGCATTTGTCACTGTTTTCTATTCTCTCAGAGCAATTTTTATATTTCCAGACTGGTTTTCCGTTCTGTGAGTTAGAACGGTCAAGGCCAGTTACCAAGGTTTACTTTCTCAGGATGTTTTCCTCCTGTTCCTGATTTTTTTCTACCTTTTCAGATGATAACTTTCTGTTACTGTTCCTTGTTTTTGCACTTAGCTGTCTCTGGTTTCTCAGTATCAAAGATGCCAGCTGCACTCCTCAAGGATGCTTCTGGTTGCCAGGCCTGGTGCAGTATTTTCCCCTTTTTAGTCAGGCCACCTTTATGGTTGCTCCAATCATCAATCTAAAATGATACCTCTCAGCAAACAGAGATGATCAGCTGCAGGGAACTCTACAGAATTTCCCCATCCAAATAGTCCTATTTGTGAGAAAAGCTTTGGGATAGCTACTGTTAGTTGTTCAGGAACAGATGAAAAGCAACTGCATTAGCTTATCTTCTCCTCCAATACCTATTTGGGCCAAACACAACATATGAGATCACACTGTAGCTCAGGAGATCATGCTTTAAGCAAGCACTTTGCAGATACAGCCTTACATGGGCTCCCCTGTCTTCTCCATACTGGCCATCCCCCACCTCCAGCCCTGCATTTTCACAGCCTGACTGTGAATAACTTCAGATTAGGAGAAAAAGTTCAGGGGAGGACAAGAGTCATGGAGAAACAGAGAACCAAGACTGAAGACAAAGTCAACCCAGACACACCAGCAGGGTCACTGCTCCCAGCCTGCAAAGACTTGTCAAAGGATGAAAACTGAAGCTGGGCTGAGTTTTAATTTGCTGCAGTGTTCGAATATGAAGCTGTACTCATCACTGTGGTACTGAGTGACCAAGAACCAGTAGAGTGACTACAAACAAACCAACCTTCCAGCCTGTCTAGCCCACAGTCCTGCTACAAACTTTCTAAAACACATCTTTTCCCTGAGTCGGTGGCCTTCAGAACCCAGATCTGGAAAGAAACTTCCTCTGGGTGTTTCACATTCCTTTGGTCCTGTTCCCTAAATGCAATGTTTGTGTCAGTGGCTAAAAAAATCCACTGCAACAGGCTTTCCACGTAAATTTAAAGGGAACTGATTCAGTTATTTTTCAGGGACTAAGTCTTAAAAAAAATTCATGGAAGAGGCTATGGAAACTCTAGTATGACCTGTCAATTATTGGTTAATAAAGCAATGTTGGTACTGTGACATACAAATCATATTTTCAAGTACAAAAATTTTAACCTGACCAGTTTTAATTCAGTGCTGCGTTCATCAAGATTCTACAAGAATTTTAAATTCAAGTAAAGCACTGCACTTACGCAGTTACACCAGTTAAAGTGTCCAGGCTGGACTCTCCTCACACAGCACTGCTCATTCCAGAGAGATACTCACAACCTCAGAGAGACAGAACAAACTTTATACACAAATATCAAAAGCTACATAAAAATTCTTTAATGGTTCCATCTTGTGCTGGTCTCTCACGCAGTCCCTGCTATGCTGCTCAGGAATAGCAGCATCAGCCTTCTTCCTGCTGCAAGCACTGGCAACGCTTGATCACAATCTTCTTTCACTATGAAAAGTGTGATATCCTTTCATTCTGTTGTAAACTGTCTCCAGAGTGGATTAAGGATCACAATTTCATATAAATGCATACTTGCCAGATAATATAACTCATGTGATAACCCATTAATTTAAATATAGCCTTGTGCCTCTAAGCCAGACTCAATCAGATCAGCGAATAAACTGCAAGACTTTCAAATTCATACATTATGATGCAAATGAGTTTTGTAAATTCTGACCTAGTTCCCATGTTAGGAACAGTTGGAACCAACAGCAGGAACTATGCGATGAATGTGAGCAGCAGGGGCAAGCAAGGAAATTAACATTTGTTCTTAATTTGAAATGGATTTTTAATCACTTTCAGGTGCCTCAAAGAACGTGCACACACTTGTTTACTATAATCATTCTGACACAAGAATGCATATGGGAGGTAACATTTTTGTCTTACTAATTGAAATGTTTGCAATGCTGGTGTCAAAGGAAGCACCAGAATAGAGCTCTTTCTGGATGATTTACTGCGTGCACGATGAAGAACTGTGAAATGAAGTCTTCCGTTCCTCAGAAGTTGTTTTGTAAAGAAAATTAATTACAATTATCCTTTAAAAGTGACTGGATATTAGATCACCTCAGTCTCCAAATCCAGTTGCTACTTTTTCAGCTAAAGGCCTATAAACTAGCTCTCAGAATATCCTGCTCAGAGAATTGGCTGCATAGATGTCAGTCACCCACTTAACATGATTCAGCGTAGTTAGTGGAAAACACTGAACTCACAACATTCTGCTTCCACTGTAGAGCCTGCAACACCACACAGGGCTGAACACCAGCCTGAGGCAGCTTTCTGGTAAACTCAACTATTTTAAATTATGTCATCAGCAGGGGTATAATTTGTTGAAAACCAGACAGATTACAGTTTTAAGCATGTGTAAAGTTGGTATCATCACGGAAACTATTAGCTGTAGAGAAGTGAGGGAATCGACTACCCTGAAAAACAGAGTTTCGGCTCCCTCTGGTGGAAAAAGTAACGTTCTGCAAAACCATTTAAGTGAAAAAGTCTTGTTTCTGCTACAGGCCTCAAAGCCATGAAACAATTTAAGATAAGACAATAAAAAAATCCCAAAATCTCCCTTCAATTTGAAGGACTAGAACTTCTTAGAAGTTGATGTGAAATATCACAACTCACAAGATTGTTGCAGGGTGGCTGCACAAGGCACAACACGCTCATCGAGTTCCAGCCATGGAAGGTGGCCAGGAAAGCCTCCACCTTCCATGGATGTAGTTCCTCATATGTTCTTATGATACAGAAGAGAACTATTGAAGCTAACAGTAGCCTCAGGGAAAACAAAACACATACACACTGAGTAAGTTCTAACATTCTCTCCACAATAACCAACTCTGAAGGTCCATAAACAGCTTCATCACCAAGGAGAGTGGAAGCACACTTCCAAGGCAGGTGGAGTGAGAAAGGGTAAAGTTATCACCCCCAACACACCCAGACAGCAAAGTCATTCAGTTCTACGTTTTCTGAAGTCTGGCTGCCAACAGAGCACAATGTCACAAATACAGCATAAGGTAAAGCCCTCAGATTCACACCTGCATCCCCTACTCTTAAGCCATTCTGCATAGATTAACCCAAACAACAATCAACCAAAACTCTATTTGCACTTCAGCATAACTCCAGTCTCCTATTTTTAAAGCAGAGTCCAAGACCAAAACCAAAAAACTCTTCTCACTAGATATAGTTGATCCTAGTCTACAAGAAAGCGTATTAACAAAGAGACCCAGCTTTCTCTGTGCCTTTTGCATCAGCACAGGAACACCAAGAGTCTGGAAACAAAACACCATTCGTCTTCGACTTCTTGATATCGATGAAAATTCAAGCCAATTCCCACCACATATACACCAGATACATTCCACACTCTCTAATCAAAACTAAGCACACACCATATTTCTACTTGACCTTATTTGTTGTGAAGAGTGGAAGTATTCCAGTTATAGTCACAAAAAGGCAATAAACAGAAAGTAGATTTTTGTTTCTCCTTAATCTACAGCTTCACTCTAATTAAGCACATAACTAGTTGCTCTGACAAATTCTTTGTAACTCCAGTAAACAGATTGCGAGTAGTTTCTGCAGACCCAAACACACTAGAATGACTGTTTATAATAATGGGGTTTTGAAAACAGTATTTCACACTGCCACAGAAGTAAGACTTATAAATCCAATGAAAGGACAACAGTAGTAAAAAAGTATTTATTAAACAACACATTATTCAATGTCACAGTGTGGGATTAAGACCCATACTTGCTCCTTGGAAACAGCAGAGCTGAGTGATCCTGTAGAGAGTGGAGCAGCAGGTTGGGTCTGCAAGTGAAGTTTATTGAGAACAGTAAAATACTATTTCTACAACCAGAAGGAACTTGAGGGTGGGGAGGAAAAACAAAAGCAACAACAGCCAACCAAATACCCTTGGAGCCTTTCACACAACATTTTTCAGCAGAGGAAAGCTATTAAGGCTAAAAACTGGGCACAAATTTCTGGTTTTATACATTCAAATATTAAAAATATCAACCACAGCTCATTCAAATTGACCTCTGTGTGTGCGATTAAAAATATTACAGTTAGTAAGAGATTTTTCTCCACAAGGGCATCTTTCTACTGGCTGAAGTGTCTATGTATTTAACTGGATTTCTCACAATGTTTGCAGATCCAACTGCTTTGCTTATTGACTAAGAAAGTGACCTGTTCAGTCTTCGGCATGAGCACCAAGCCTGCTCAGATAGCTCTCCCAAGCTGCCCTCCTGTACTTCTCTGCTTCCTGAAGACGGTCTGAAGCTGACAAGATGCCACGTCCCACAATAATGATATCTGAACCTTTTTTGCTAATAACTTCCTTGGGGCTTAGGTACGTCTGTCCAAGGTTATCGCCTGAAATAGAAAACCCCTTTTTTTAGTTTGTACAAAACTAAAAAACCTGCAAAAAGGTGCTGGAACAAAGGTCAGGTGTACTGTTCCAGCTCTCACTCCACAGACATAACTAGAAATTGTGTCCCCAACTCACAAACCCCCTACCTATTACACAGATCAAATCTGACAGATAGCATCCTTCTTTTTCGTGATTTATCAATTACAGTAGAGGGAACAGATACTCAAAGAGGAACTGATCAGGATTATTGAAATAAGCCTTAGCCTTCTTAAAACAGGCAAAAGCCCCAAACGTTCAAGTAAAAGCTTGTGGTTTCACTTCAGGTTTCATAAGAATTAAGTACTGCAGAGAAACACAATTCAGCCTCCTCTACCTGGTTCAGTGATAACCTGTTAAGTCAGTGTAAGACTGCCAATTCATTAATAGTGTTTCTACATCATTAACAACTATGCTACAGTTAGACTCCTGTATTTGTTAAAACCTGAGTAGTTAATACATCTAATCTAATACCTGTCTGAAGACATTTCACACATTTAAGGACTGTACTCTAAGGTATGCACAGACCTCAGCACAGAAAGATCTAACAAAACTGTGCAGCCTGCTGATTTCCTTTCAGAGCTCCCAGGAAAGGTATCGGCGTACCCAGAAATACAGGAGACAGAGTACATAGCGGCAAACACACTCCGCCCACCAGAGAATCAGCAACCAAACCCCCTTCAGAAGTCAATTTTTCACTGAAGGCCACATCACTTACTGCATTTACAAATAGATAATAAATAGTCCAGAAAAAATTACCTCCAGCTTGCAGCTGCACTCCTGGAGTTAAGTGAAGAAATTCCTGTTTATTACTAACTCTAGATCCAGATATGAATCCAAAAATGAAATCTGAGTTGTCTTCAGCCATCTGTACCTGATGGAAGTCAGGAAACAGTTACAAGTGATAGACCCAAAACTAAGCTTGACTAGCAACTTGTT
Organism: Dromococcyx pavoninus; assembly: GCA_033558185.1. NCBI lineage: Eukaryota > Metazoa > Chordata > Aves > Cuculiformes > Neomorphidae > Dromococcyx > Dromococcyx pavoninus. Next base: position 706,244 of record JAUMJL010000786.1, read on the forward strand.
CCTCAGCACCCCTTCTACACACTAAGCTGTGCAAGGCAGGGATATGAAAACCTGGTCTTGCTTTACCAATACAAAGTCACCCAGAGCTGACTCACCCCTTGCTCATCTTGCTGCACTTGCAGCCAGGAAGGTGAATGTTATGTTTCTTCACACGTTATAAATAATACAATGAATGAACTCTAAAATAATTAGAAATGTATTGCTAAAGGGAAAAAAGTAAAAAAAGAGGGGGTTGCAATTTGGCTTGTTTACTAGAAATCAGTGTGAACTCTGACCACCTTACAGCATTAGCCTACAGTTGCAAACTTTAAACACCACACTGTCAGATTCCCAAGTCCCAACAGGAAAAAAAACTGTAATAGAGCTGGAGAGATTTTTGGAAGTGCAAATACTAGAAGCACTCAAAACCTCCCTCTTACAACATTTTACAAGGTCTTAAACTAAAACAAGACTGCCTACTTACTGCAGCTTTTGTGTATTCACCAGTTGCAAGTGACCCTTGGGAACTCATCTCGGCAATCAGAAGACAGCCACGCTGGAGAGGAAGACCTACTTCCTTCAGACCTTTCACAACTCCAGCACCTGGAACCACATGGGCATTAATGATGTCTGACCAGGATGCAATTCTGAACACACCACCTGTGTGAGAACACGGATAGGAGATACATGGAACATGTCATTAGAAATGTATTAACCATGAAACACGAGTTAAGCAAAACAAGCTGCAAGCTAAGTTGTTCACATTTTAAAAGATATTTTTACTACTGAAGCTTGACAGTTGTTACAATTCAGTCTTATCAGACAGTCTCTGTAATCTCTCAGTTCTATCTTCCACAGACACTTCCTAGTACCTTGCCTTTAATATTCATTGAGGCATTTATGACAACCTAAAATCCACTGTCAAAGGTGACACCTTTCAATACAGCGTGCAGATGGCATGTGATGTATGCATCAGAAAAGAGAAAAAATATTCTAAAGTTGCAGATGCAATACCAAATGAAAGCCATAATGAGCGCACAGTTTACAACAGCAGGCTGCCTTAAGAAGCCACTCTATGTTTTCTCATAGCAAACAACAACTCAGAAGCACTTACTGAGCACAACCATAGATTGATAAAAAGATCAAGGTTGGAAGGGACCCCTGGAGGTGATGCCCTCTCAGCAGGGTTAATGTCAAAGCTAGATCAGGTTGCTCAGGGCCTTCTCCCCTTGAGCCTTCCACAAGACTGGAGATGCCACAATCTCTCCTGGCAACCTGTGCCAGTGCTGCATTTACACACACCAGCAGCACTGTTACAGGTTGACGATAATCACCTTCATATTGATGTTTCACAGTGTTTCCAATGTCTGCAAACTTCCTGTCTTCAAAAATCAAGAACTGATGTTGATCTGCGAGTGTTCTCAACTCCTTTACTATCTCTTGGGTGAAATCATTCAGGATGTCTATATGAGTCTTCAGGATACAAATGCTGGGGCCCAGGGTGGCAGCTAATTGCAGCAGCTCTTTGGAGCTGGTGACATCAGCAGAAAGGCATAAGTTAGTTTGCTTCTTTTCCATGAGAGTGAGAAGCCTGGCTGCAACAGGATGTACCCCTGGCAGTTCAGCGCGAGCACTGAAGCTCAGCTCTTTACACTGCCTCTTCACAGGAGCAGGGCCGTTCTGAGCCAGTGGCTCAAACACACTTTCCTGAATGAACTTCTTCACCTTTTCAACCATTTCAACAGCCACTTCTCCCCGCTGCTGGAGAATCTCCAACACTCTAGACAAGGTGCATACAGAGTGCAGGCGAATTCCACATTCCTCTAATCTGCCCTTCCCACCCTGCTCCCTGTCTAACAGCACTATGGCATCTGTGACTTTTAATCCTTCTTTCTGAAGAACTTCCGCAGTTTCCAGTACACTAGATCCACTCGTTACCACATCTTCAATGATCAAGCATGTTTCTCCTGGATTAATGGTGCCTTCCACCAGCCGCTTAGTACCTTAAAAATAAAAGGCAAATACTCCACTAAACGAATACAGTTTAAAAGCCACTGCCAAAAAAACTTTTAAGTATCAAAACTTCAACTTGCTACTTTGATGTAAAGATCATATTTGTTCCACATACAAGCTTACACTACAGCACATACTTAAGTCCAAGAGAATAGAAATTTCACATTTGCTGTCAGTATGGAGAGGTAATTTGTTTATTTATTACCTGATACCAGTTATCATAGTTCTCATCACAGCTCAGTCACTGACTTGTAATTCAATTCATAGACTGTTATTTCTCCAAGTGAATAAAGCACTTCTTTATCTTTCCAGAGTTATGCTCCATTAAGTAAGCTGACATGTTGTTAACTCCACAAATTTAAGTCTTTGGATAATGTGACTAGAGAAGTTTATTATTGTCATGAACTGAATGCTCAGAATTACAAAACTGTTCTCTCCACTTATTTATACATCTTTAAAGTAGCCAATTTACAGGTACTCTTCAGGGCACTTCCTGTTTTCCATAAGCATTATTCAGTACTTAATATGCCTGTTAGAACAATTAGAAGGAGTAAAGTCCCCAGATGCCTTTGCCCTAACCAACAACAGGCACACATCCATGAAAGGCCTCCTGGGGAGAAACAACAAAGGATGCCTGGCTTTCCCAGGAAGCAGCAAGCGAACATCACAGCAGGCGAACAGGCGAACATCACTGCACGGAGTGAGGTGCTTAGACCACCATATTTCGCACAATCCATGTGACATCAAAACCCTTGTGCTGGGCACTTAATTGCTGTCACAATTGACTTCGCCTTCACAAGGAGGAACAGAAAACGTTTTCATGCCTGGTACACTAACGTAGGAGTGACATTCATAATAGCTGTGACAAGCATCCTTTCTAACTGAACACTGGCGGAAGAGGATAGCTTTAATCATACACTGATACCCAGTTGTTATGGTAAGTTAATGCCTCAATCTTCTCTCTCCCTTGCCTCCACCAAAATCCAACTGGTAGCGGACAGACTGCTTCTCGCCTGGTCCACCCTGACCGCTGGTTACGGGACTACAGGATATGAAACATAAAAGGGGGTTGAGAGGTAAAATGAATATCAAACTAGAAAGGTTCCTCTTAGAGCTGATATGCAAAAGTCCTGTTTGTGGGCGAAATGTGGCACTGGTATTAGCACATCAGAGAAACGGAGTTAGAAACTTCAGTTTCTGGAAAAGGCCAATAATCCTGAACTATGGTAATTGTGTCAAGGAAAAGACATTACTGAAGCAAAAATCTGACCCCTCAAGAGTCTCCAAGCCTACTACAGCAGGATTCAGGCTGCAACTTAATCATCAACCAGCTGAGTCAGTCTGACTAGGTTGCGATGCTGAGACACACGTGTCAGCAGGAAAGGGGCTGCTTTGAATTGGAGTGGCAGCCTTAAACTGAAATGGATATACCACACATTACAAAAGTGTAAAAAATACATAAAATCATTCACAAACAAGGCACCAAGTAGACACAAATCTTGATTTGAAGGTTTTACCATAATCTTTTGCCTCCTTTCTCCGTACAAGCATTGGAATTTGATTTTCAGAGCAGATAATTGTGGCCAATGGCAGTGCTGTGTAAGGAACACCACACACGCAGTCATACTTGAGACCGGCTTCTTCGGCTGTCTGGAACAGAAGATCTGCCACCTGAAAAGGAAGAACAGCTTTATGAGTCAGAACAGCATGAGGATGCCCAAACATACACTTTACCACAGAAGGCAATGCAGGGGCATGAAGCTCGCTCTCCTTCGTGTGGTTTGACAGCTGCCATCCCTGCAGCGAGTGGCCAGCCTCTGCCTGCGGGCTCCTGGCCACCAGGTGAGTATCAGGGCCCTGAGAGCTCCTGGCCACCAAATCGCTACCAGAACCCCACCTCTGCCCACAGGCTCCTGGCCACCAGATGGCCACCCGAGCCACGGGAGCTCCTGGCCACCGGAGTTCCACCTCTGCCTGCAGATTCCTGGCCACAAGTTCGCCACTCAGGCTCCTGGGCTTCAGGCCACCAGATCACTACCTGGGCCCTGCAAGCTCCTGGCCACCAGGTCCCTACCTGGGTGCGCCTCTACCCGCAGGCTTCTGGCCACGAGGTCGCCACCAGGGCCATGGGAGCACCTGCCCACCAGGTCGCCACCCGGGAACACGTGAACACCTGCCCGAACACCTGCCCACCAGATCGCCACCCGGCTCCTGGCTCTACCCGGGAGCTTCTGGCCACCAGGTCGCCACCCGGGTTCTGCATGCTCCTGGCCACCAGGTCGCCACGTGGGCCAGGGCCGGGCTCTCGGCGGGGGGGGTGGGGGGGGGGAGCCCGCAGTGCTTCCCCCGCTCCTTCAGCTCAGGCGACCGCGCCAGGGGCAGCAGGGACCGCTGGGCTGGCACCCGTGGGCCCGAGCCCCGCGGCGTTGCAGAGCCCTCCCCGCCCAGCACCTGGCGCTGCGGGCAGAGACCTCCCCGCCCCGCACCTGGCGCAGGAGGCGCGGGCGGGACACGAGGCCGCGCAGGTCGATGTACACGGGGGAGGCGCGGCCGCTCTTGAGCACGAAGTCGCCGAAGCGCAGAGCTCCCGCGTCCCGCAGCGCCGCCACCACCGCGTCCCCCACAGCCCCCGCCATGGCCCCGGCGCCGCGCGATGACGGCGCGGGACGGGGCGGGGCCGCGCGGGCAGGGCTGGGGGGAGGCGGCCCCTCCTCGTGAGGGGCTCTGGGGCCGTCCCTTGAAGTTTTGTTCTTTTACTTCTTGCAGTGTTTCTGGCGGGTTGGGCTGAGAAAGTTGCTGAGGCCTTGTTCTACCTGTTACTGGTGTGTTGTGGAACCACACGGGCGTGGGACTGTTGGCACGGGTCAGAGGAGGCCTCGGAGATGAGACGAGGGCTGGAGCACCTCTGCTGAGGACAGGCTGAGAGAGGTGGGGTTGTTCAGCCTGGAGAAGAGAAGGCTCCGGGGGAACCTTAGAGCAGCCTTACAGTACCTGAAGGGGCTGCAGGAAAGCTGGGGTGGGACATTTTACAAGGGCAAGTAGAGCTATGACAAGGAGGAATGGCTTTAAATTGGAAGGGGGGAAATTTAGATTAGACATTAGGAAGAAATTCTTCACGCTGAGGGTGGTGAGGCACTGGCAGATGTTGCCCAGGGAAGCTGTGGGTGTCCCCTCCCTGGACGTGTTCAAAGCCAGGTTGGATGAGGCTTTGAGCAACTTGATCCAGTGGAAGTGCTCATCTTGTGTTTGTGAATGGCTGTGCTGTTGCCCTCACCAAAACTTAAATATCCCTAGAGGGATTTAAAAGACATGTAGACGTGGCACTCAGGGACACGGTTTAGTGGTGGAGTTGGCAGTGTGAGGTGTATGGTCAGACTCAATGATCTTAAAGGTCTTTTCCAACCTAATGATTCTGTGATTCTATATCTCTGCCTGTGGCTGGGGGGGTTGGAACTGGATGATCTGTAAGGTCCTTTCCAGCCCAAACCATTCTGTTACTCTCTGAAGATGTGTGAAATAAGACCGACCCGGCGGTCTTCTCCGAACAATGGTATTTAATCAAAAAAGCCCAGAAACTGCATCATTTGTGTACTCTATTTATGGGAATGCGAGGACAGAAAATGTACAGTTTGAAGCTACATCTGTAGATGATTGTATATACTGCAGTATAGTAATAACAACATGGGACCGCAATTAATCACCTCACAACAGTACACATGAGTGATTAGACTTACAAAGGAAATATTTACAAACTTACCTTTACAAAACAACATTGTGTGCATACAAAATGAAATCTGCAATAAAACTGAAGATACATTTAAGGCAGACCAGCAATACACTGAAATAATTAAGGCTGTGGAATTACTTTGCACCTTGAAAATGCTGAGCTATTAGCAATACTGTTTCTTTTTTCCTCCTTCAGCTGATTGTTGCAAAGATTGAAAAGCATCAACATATTCCAACTGTTTGCTCTCATCTCAGTGAATAAGTCTGATATATATATATTTTTTGCACTTCCTGTTGCATTTGCCTTCCAAAAGTTATCAGCAAATTGACCTCAGTGGCAGAGTAACGCCAAACAGTTTGGTAGAAAGAGAAGTAAAAGCACCAGCATCAGAAGTTGGACATGAAGGTGAAATATGGCTTGAGTAGAGAAGATGTTGGTTTTTCACTAGCTCCATAATAAAGACTACAGTTACAGCGAATATTCAGTATCCTGACGCTATGGTAACACTCACCACTACACAGATCCCAGAACAAGAATTCATCACTTGATGGCAGTGTGCAGTCAGCCTAGTAAAATGGGATTTATTTTGTTTCCTTGGAAAAGCACCATTTTCTGATGGGACATGAAAGACTGAGCTGGAAAATAAATCCAAGCCCTGTGTTAGAGGAGAATCTACCTCTGCAGTGAAAGTAACAGAAACAAAACCATGTTAGCTCCTGTGCACATTAATTATCTGTTAGACCTTTGTACATACAGACTAGTCTTTACATCTGTCTCTGAAGTTTTTATTATCCCAAGTCACTTGATGCAGTCCCCTCATTGCAAGGGTATTAAAATACAGTTATATATAGTCAGGTAATAATGTACAGGTTTGCATTTAGCCTTTATTCACAGTATCCACTGAAACCACAGAACTTGTACAGGTCAGCTGAGGGCACAGACTTTATCTCAGCATTAACTTAGCTTAAAAGTAAAATGTTTTTAAAGGTAAATGTTACTGAAAATTTTAAATAAAAAAGCAGTAAGACTACTGCTAAACAAGACTTGTTGGTTCAAGTAGGAAGAGGGAAGTTTTATGAAATTTTTAAGCTTGGATTGCTTTAAAAGTCTTAAAACCCCAGACTGGTTGTGTGTCATCCCTGTAGTTACATGTGTAGGAGACTGGGCAGCTTGGTGGAGAGGTGGGCATCTCCAACGGGACTGCAGGTGCTTCAGGCACCTGGTGAGAGCTGGCAGTGTTACGCAAGCAATCAGATTTCCTATTCCGTGACTAAGTGTGAAACCGCCTGGCCTGGCTGCTCCAGGTGGAGCAGAGAGAGAGGCGAGTTAGTTTCTCATTGTCACATGCATTCATTAAATGTGGCCATCTTATAAACAGTGCTGCGTGTCACTGTGCCCTCCGGGCTCTGTTTCACCAGTGCCCTTGCTGCTGCCTTCCTGCAGGTCTGCCACCCAGCCCATGCCAGGGTGACGCTGTGAGCAAATGTACTTCGATGTCAGTGCAGGGTAAGAGCACCGTGAGGACGTCTGGAGGTGGTGGCTATGTGTGCTGTGCCAGTCTGAAACGAGCTTGTGCTGCTCCATTGCTACTGTTACAGTTGGCCATTCTAGCTGGTCTCAAGCTGCCACAGAAGCTAGAGGGTGCAGCTGCCATCACACCTTCAGTTTGCCGTCTTGGGAATACCCTGAGTGGTAAAGCTGCAGGTGGAAATCTTCCCCTCGGAGTCAGATGCTCTCCCAGGGAGCTTGCAAAGGCCTTATGGAGCTTTACGAGAAACTCTCTTTCCCCATGTCTGTAACAGGCAATATTTCATGCACAAAAATTCCAGTAATTGAAGGATGCTGCAAAGGGGGTTGGCTGTAGTGCTTGTTGCTCAGTGGGCTCACTCCAGGCCTACTTACTGAGTTTCTGTAACCTCTTTACAACAGAGTTATTACAGTTACAGGACCTGTTGGATCTATAGAGAGGCCACAGCTTGGCTGAAAAAGCCCTTGAGAGAACAAGGTCAGAATACTTCCTCTGTATTTATCAGATGGCATCGTTTCATGTCAATCTGATATTATTCAGGCAAGAGAAATCTTTGAGATCAAATGCAAGATTAGGTCATAATCACAAAGTAGTAACAGGTTCCAGTTTTCCTGAATGGGCTGTAAGAAAAGCAGTGCCCAGGAAGAGGAGTTCTCAAACATGAATATATTAAAAGCAGAACCATGATGGAAAGCAACCCCATAAACCCCAAAATTTTCAGAGTTCAGCACCTCCAGCTCTTCCTTGAAGAAGAACCTCTTTTTTTAATCTAAGCACCAATACCTAAACATGTATCCTCTTTCAGCCCTTTGGGATTTTTGCCTATTATTTGATAGCAATTGGAGGCTTAAATATTCCCTTAAACAATACAGCTTTTCCCTCCTGTGCATCCAAAGTGTCTGCTGTTGAAGTCTTGAGATGTGAATGCAGGAGGTAGGAAAATAAAATGATAAATAGCTCCAGATTTCATGTGACAAATGAGAATTTGTTTGTATTAATGCCAAGCAGAAAGACCGCGGGTTAAACTGGGCCCACAGGCCTAATAAAAGCTGCATGTTTTATAAACCACACTTCCATAAACATTGTTTTAAGGGCTGCTCAATCACAGTTCAAAGAGTCAGCTTTGACAAATAGGAAGAAGTACAAACAGTCCTGTAGCGAGAAAGTACCTGAGGATGGTGCTAATTAAAGATACCCCTTGATGACTGCTGCCTGAAGAAGTTTCCATTGCTAAAAAATCACATACTTCGCACTCCTGCTCAGGATGGGAGTCTGGTCTTTGTCTAAGAGGTGCTGCTGGATTGCTTAGAAAATTGGCTGCACTGCAGAGGGAAACTGAGATGGGTTCTAGCTGACCCAGAGGGTTTAGCCTTCTGTGAACAGCGTCTCTTTCAAGCCTTTCCACAACTTCTCACTCTCTCAGATCTCTCTTCATCAGCTACACGGCCTCGGCCTCGTACAGCACTTCTGACGCTGCACCCGGGCTCGCCCTTCTGACCGTGGCTCCCTGACCTCAAGGTCTGTTCTTACATTGCATGCACGCAGTGTCAAATGTTGGGGTATTTTTGCTGTGCCTCCTTTCTTCTCCACTAGCAAAATACTGACCACTTTGTCATACTGTTAGAGTAAGCACAAAGAGAAGGGCCAAGGCTCCTACTGCCGACTGCGCTTGGAGGTGGACCCAAAAAGGGGATAGAAGAGAATTTAACAGTACTTGCAGAGTATCTCCACCACCTGCTGGCAGAGACAGCGTTTGCTCCTGAAGACAGGCTCACAGTGCAGTCACTTGGATGGTGAATTGAATTTGACTCCTGCTCTTACAAGATATCTCAATATACTTGAGCACACACGGTCAGATCAAGCCCTTTTCCTTAGGAAAACCTTTGGTAACAACTGACATTTTCCATTGCAGACACAGCAATGGCTCTCAGCACCGACACAAAATCCTCGCATGCCAAGGGGAATAAAAAAACTCTTTAATTATCAGCCTACAAAGCTGTAGAGTTTTATGGTGTGGCAGCAGGATGGGGAAGCCCCAGCCGGGGAGGTGTTTCCCCTCCCAGTCCCACTGCTAGAGAGGAAGATTTGGCCAGCCTACAAACTGCGGATTTGTCACTGCAGAGTCCCTGCGTGGGTTATACCAAGGCTGGCTCCATCACTGTAACATCAATATGATGATGTTGCAACTTGGCTTGCAAGAGAGAAATGTTTTAATTGTGAACATTTTTTTATTTTATTACAAATTAGGCTTTGGACATAAAAATATCCTCATGAATGCTTTGGTGATGAGGTGCTAACGGCAGCTGAGAGATATTTACAAGTTTGGAAATGAAACAAATGACATACTTTAAACACTGAAAATTATTTTCAAGCTGTAAGCACAAGGATGAACTCACCACTCCTACTGCACTCTGCAAGGCTTAGATGGACTTTGGGCCAAGCAATTCTGAAGCTAGAAATGGAGAGGATCCTTTATATATATATATATTTATATATATGATACAATATATGTATACTGAAAACCTGTGATAGAAAAAATTGTTGTCTTCATCATCATCTAGTTTACAGATACTGCAAAAATTGGACACAGCCATTTCTCGTTGCACAGGTTTTGCAAAATTTTCTGTACAGTGTTTATAAAATGCTTTTAAAAAAACCCATCATAGTCCCATTGTGCTTAGTCAAAACCAGCTGCATGCTCCAATGAATCCACTGCCTTAATTTGAGCTCCAAAAGGTACTGCATGTTAACTTGACACAGCAGAAAGCCCAAGGATTAACGGTGGATTTTGGTCTGAACACTACCACGTGACGAGAGTGTATCTAAGCCACACCACCACGGAAGCTGATCCAGCAGTTACCAGGGCCTGATCTTGCATGTCCTGTGCAGGCAAAGTCCCCACTGAAGTCATGGCAGACCTGGGCATACCAAGTGCGCAAAATCCATCTGTTAACCAGGAGCAGGCTTGCAACGATTTCTGTAAACAATGACTTCGGTCCCATTCGGCAGTACATGCTCAGGTCAGCCCAGCTATACTCCCCTCCACTATCCTAATCCTAACCTCTCGTACATTTTGAAACCAGTTCAGCAAGATCCAAAGGATTTCTTATAAGGCTGCCTCATAAAGATTAAGGCAACTGCAATTTTGGCTCTTGTTTCGAGTTGGTGTTTACTTCCTGCAGTCCTGTTTCACTGGATGTGACAATAGCACATGTCCTAAGAGGAGCCTGCCAAGGGGAGGGAATGGGTACCCACCACTGTTACCCTCCTTTGCTTTGGTCCCAGAGGAGCTGGGCAAGTTCTGCCACCTCCACAATGATTTGTACCCTGCAGTTAGGGAAGCCATGTGAAATGCAAATGGGACTATGTACAAATGGATCTGCTCTGTGCCTGCTCTCTCTCCCTGCACCTTGCCCCAGGACCAGCAGTGTAGGACCCCAGGCATAGAGGCATTACGTGCCTGGGTTCAGCCTGCTCATCAGGAAGCTCTTGACACTGGGGACTGGGTGCACATCGTACTGGTGCCTGCGGCGCTCGATAAAGGAGGCCAAGCGGGAGGTATCCAGTGGGATCTTGGAATAGCTGCCATTGTGCGCTTGCAACCATGGATGCTGTAAACAAGTGGCTGCCGTTGGCCTTCTCCTGAAGTCTTCCTGGAGGATAACATTGATGAAATCCCTGGCTGCGTGGCTCACGTCAGAGAAGTACTCGGGCGGGAAGCTGAAATCTACTCTGCACACATTGATACAAGTCTCCTCTTTACTTTCATCCAGGAATGGAGAGACACCACTTAACATGACGTACGTGAGGACACCAATGCTCCAGATATCTGTGCTAAGGGAGACAGGAAGGCCTTGGATAACTTCAGGAGCTGCAAACTCTGGGTTTCCAAGGAGGTGATGGACGTGGTAATGACCTGTGATCTGAACTGCATCTTCCAAATCAATGATCTTGACACGAGGTACTGGAATCCTTAAATCAATGAGCAGATTTTCTGGCTGTTGAAAAGATAATAACAAAAACTTAACCATGTTCTATTTTTGTAAGTAAAAGGTGTGTATTTCATTCTAGATAAACTCCTATCCAAATATTTACCATTGCTTTTTGGATTTAATAGTCAATCAAAACTCACATTTAATCAGATGTGGGAGGTACAGATCAAGAGAGGGAACTACAAGGAAGCAGCTCAGCTGCTCCTTACACTGCTGTGAATTCAGATCAATGCTGAAATTGCAATGACATTTTGCACTGGTGCAACACACTGGGATTTTGCACATTACCCCAGATACTCACAATTTATTTCCCAAGCTAATCTCTATAGATTAAGAGCACTGACAGATTTTTCAATTTTGAGACAAGTTGTGTATCTGGTCAGTTTATTTAGATTACACTTGTTTACATGACAACTAGCTACATAAACGTGCCTTAGTTGTAGCAGAAATATTCTTTATGAGGTAAGCGTTCAACTTCGCTCCCACTACCATGTGTGCTGGGAGGGACTCCAGTGCCATTACTGTTGCTGTCAGTAGACACGGATCACAGGATCACAAAATGGTCAGGGTTGGAAGGGACCTCTGGAGATAATCCAGTCCAACCCTCCAGGTAAAGCAGGTTCACCTGGAGCAGGTTGCACAGGAACATGTCAGGCAAGTTTTGAATTTGTCCAGAGAAGGAAACTCCACAGTGGAGGCACAGATGGAGCTGTCAGTGTTCCCTGATGAACACCAGGACACAATCATGCCTTCAGAGTCAGAACACAATTATATTTCATCTCAGTTGTTTTTACTTTGTTTCATCAACTCTTTCAGTATTTAAGATGTCTCTCAGCTGGAGATGCTGAGCACTGTCTATACACTCTGCTCTGGGGACTTAGAATGAATTTTGCTTCCTTTGCTGGCGCTGAGAAGATTTCTAATTTACTTCTTGTATCCTCTCTAGACTCACTTTCCTGTCCCATAGCCTCTCATCCTCATGTATATTTTACTGCTGCTTCATGCCTATATTTATAAAGCAAAGTTCACTAGACTGCTGTTCAAATCTCTTTGCTTGCTCTTCTCTCGTGCTGTCTGCGTCAATAAAATCTACACGTTCTTGAGCAGGATCCTGGAACAAGACAGTCCATGGCTAGGTCTGCTGTCTCTACCAGTGCATCTCCTGCTTCCCACCTAGCAACAGAACGTGCTTTATTTAGCATCCCTCACTCAGGAGAACTGTAAATAGGTCACAGAAAATTGGCTTCCCACCTTATTTCTGGGAAGTATCTTATGATCAAATAGAGAATTCAGTGCAGTTTCTTACCTCCAAGTGATACCTACTTTTTGACAGGCCCTATAAACACAGCAGAAAATACAAACAATCTTACTGAAAGAAACCAGGATAATTTAGCCTTTTGGGACTAATGCTCATACAAGATACTGTACAAAAGGAATCTTTTTTTTTGTAGTGGTAGTAGGCAGCAGAAGAATGAGTGCATTGCTTCATCTGACATGCCCAGGAGCTGGAGAATTGAGAAGAGACCTCTGTGGAGTTGGATTGTCCACTATACAAGAAAGTTAAATTCATCTCTCATTCTCCATTTTTAATTGGCATTTAAGTCTGAAAAAAATTATAGAATATCTGGTACCCCTGGCAACCTGAATGAATGTTGCAGAGCACAAAACTCAACACACTTCATCATAACTTCAATCACTAACTCTCTCTCATGCAAGATAACTGGGATGCTGGTGAGGACAGCAGGACAATGCCAAATCCAGGACAGTACAGTGCCTCCTGCCATGTGTGCTAACAAAAGGAGGTACGAGCTGTGCCAATGTAACTGGGCATGATGTAAGAGATTGCCTGAATTTCTTCACCACAATGCATATTGTTCTTCCTCTGAACCTCTCTCTTGGTGATATGTCCCACTCAGCTCCCCTCCTGGCCTCAGCACAACAATGCAGTGTCCTGCTTTCCTTTGCCCCTGTCAGCCTTTCCCAGCTCCTGCTCCTCTGTGCCCTCTCCTTGCTTTGGGCTCCCCAGGTCACTGCTCAGGATGTGTGGGAGACAGACACTCCTCCTGGCCTGCCCTGAGCTGCCTGGGCAGAGGCCAGCTCTGCTCAGGAAGGCTGGTAGCTAAGTTGGTACAGATGTGAGCCTAAGCCATACCTTGTGGATTTATCTAACTCCCCTTCACTCAGGTGCTAATATCATCTCACACCTGTGTCAGACATCCTCCTTCTCCTTCATTAAATACCTTCTCTTGAAAGCCCTTGAGAAAAACCACTGAATCAAGGAGACGGGTTTATCTCTTGTCTGAAGGAAGAAAAAGACTTTGTGCTGCAGATCAGCAAGTCCTTTCTCAGGTCAATGGGTCTGAATGAAAGTGCTTGTCCATGTAGCAATCATCTTTTTGGGGTACAGACTGCACATCCTCCTTGTAAGTGCAACTGGGGACTCTCTGTACTAGGGCATTGAATAATAGCATCCTTCTCTTTTCTCCTTACCTTTATGTCTAAGTGAGCCACTCTGCAATTGTGAAGATACTGCAAGGCTTCCATCGTGTCTCTTATATAGAAAGCGACTTTTTCCTCCATGAGTTCATCATGGTTCATTAGATAATCTAAGAGACGACCGTCATCCATCCTACAAACAAACCAAACCCTGCACATGAAAGATCCCACAGTATCTGTAGGTACAGTTAATATTTGAAAACAAATTTGCAATGGAAACTAAAAATGGAGGAAACTAAAATGAAAGATCTGATATGTATTTAGTGATATCTCAAGATACTGCAGGCCATGGAAGTGGTAGAATGATTGATCCCAGTTATTATCTCCGGTCCTAGAAAAATTTAGCAACAGTCTCAAAGTAAACTCATTTGCTTAAGGATGTATTCAGTAGACAAAGGCAATTCCTTTGAAAACATATTCTCTTAATTACTTGGATTCATCTATTTATTTATAGAGCTGGTTGCTTAATGCAGAAATAAAATCACCGACATTTTCAGCTGCAAATATGTTCTGTGGGTAAACTAACCCAATAAAATTTTGCACCTGGTTTTATTTATCTGTGTAAATAAACAAGCAGATATCCCAAATATACTTAGTTTGATATTGATATTGACTGCAACAAAGAAGCACTTTGGATTTTGGTTGTGCTTTCTCCTTATAAAAGCAAGTATAGTTGCTACACAGCTCTTTTCACCAAGAAGTATTAGAACAATGTAGGCTTAAGTCTAGTAGAAACACATTTACTCGTATATAAAATGTGGACAAAACTGCCCAAATAAATCTGATGCTATTCCATGGGACAAACTAACTGCTGATACAATTACTAAACTTTCACTGGAGTAGAAAGCACTTTTATTTGTCCCTCTGAATCTTATTTACTGTAAAGAAAAGGCAGTGGAAGCTCTGCAGAAAATGGCTATTTTGTTTGATGTCACAATCACCAAAAAACCAGAAGAAAAAATGTTTGCCCTGCTGAAGTCAGGGTGAATTTTATCTTTGGCTTTAACAGGGGTGTGATTCCTACCCAGACACGTGAATTCAAGCTCGATGTACTTACAGTTCCAAAACTAAGATGTAAGAAGTAGGAGACTCATAGGTGTCATGGATAGTGATGTACTGAGGATGCTGTAAGTGCTGTAACAAAGCTGCTTCGTGTGCTGCCTGCTCTTTCTTTTTCATTTTTTTACTAATGAATTTTACAGCAACATCTTTTCGGGTGGCTTTGTGAACACATTTCTTTACTATGGCGAAGCGTCCCCTGAAAGAAAAAAACAAACAAACCAACCTGGTTTTCAGTGCAATAACAGAGTTATTTGATTCAGTGCATTAATATTTCACAAAGAATCAGATTTAACTAGTTGTTCATAACATTTTCCAACAAAGAACCTCTATCTCTTACCCTGGGTGTAGAGATTCTTTGGGGATTAGCAAACACTGAGAGCAAAGTGTCCCTTTGCTTTGTGCAGCCATACTAACGTCCTCTAACAATATCCCCTGGGTTCAATTTGCTACCACTTTCACAGGTTCTATCTCTGATTTTCAGCTGTGAGTCTCCCTTCTCCAGCTGATTTAATAGCGAGCCCAATCTTTCTCAGAAAACTAAAAGAAAGGCCTTGTTAAAGAGTCACTAAACAATCATTTTGTCTCACTGTTTCAGGCATATAGTAAGAAATTACAAAAAAAAGCTGGTGTGAAAGCATTTATGAAATTCATACAGACTGGTGCCTAGTCCATTCCTGA
The DNA here is from genome assembly GCA_033558185.1 of Dromococcyx pavoninus. Lineage (NCBI taxonomy): Eukaryota > Metazoa > Chordata > Aves > Cuculiformes > Neomorphidae > Dromococcyx > Dromococcyx pavoninus. The sequence goes on from JAUMJL010000786.1 coordinate 721,719, forward strand.
AAGCAAAACTACTCAATAAAACCAGGTGCTTGGCCGCTTGTTAATATATCATTCTCTTTGCACAGAACCAGAGAGAATCCTGTCCTTTCAGCCCCAGAATTACTTGTCTCTGATCTTTGAGATGAAGACTAACTGCATTAACCTGAATTGTTTGCGTGCTCCTTGCCTATTGTTTGTGCTTGGGCAGGTGATTTAAGTCATGCCTAAGTGCTCTGGCAAACTCAGTCTTTGAGGTTAAGCTGAACCAGCAAGTTGTCATGACTTCAAAATCTCACATCAAATCAGAGATCACAGAGGAGGTACCAGCAAGAGCTACCAGTGGCTGCCAGCAATTTGGCCACCTGATTGTTCTCAAGTTTGCCATGTTGCAATCCTCAAATCACAACTGACCTTGAAAACCAAAATTTAGTCAGTATTCTAACCAGTCCACATTTTACTCAGTATTTAATGTGCAGTACTCTTTGAAAGGAGCAGCAGTTTTCAAGCTAAACTACAAAAAACAACCTAAACTTTCCTCCAAGGAAAATGTTTCAAGCCATTGTTTCAGTGTTTTATTGCATTGTTAAGCAGGGTTAATATTACCTCCCAATCTCATGCAGTTCTGCATAAGCAAGGTCAAAGTTTTCCTTCCACGAAATAATGGCACCATCGGCAGCAGAGTCTTGGAGAGAACAAAGCACATTCAAGAAATCATAAAGTTAAAGATCGTTTCCTGTGGACTTAAACAGCATATTTTAAAATTACGTGAGACTATAATACTTAAAACAGTAAACACTACCACTAGGAGTGCAGTTTCATACTGCTCAGGCACAGCTCCAATGTGTTGGACCACTAAAAGCCAGAGGTCCCCAAAGAAAGGTATGGATAAGGTGAATTCAAATCTGTCCTTGCAATTTTGGGCTGGAAAGGGCACACGGACAATCTAAGGGGACGCCTCTGTGCAGCTGGGAGGTAGAGCTATGCTGTGTGAGTTCTCATTTCACCCAGAGCAGGCTACCCAAGCCAGTCGCAGACCTGGTTATGCACTGGAGCCGCTAAAACATGCACAAATGTGGGCTCTGCTCACAGCAGCATCATGAGTGAGCTGTACCCCAGATTCCTGCAGCACCGCACGCTGGGGGCTCGCCTGCATTGCAGCCTTCCTACGCTGGCTCCTTTGCTCGAAGGGGTATGCTTTGCAAGCTGCCTTCCAGACCCCGCCCGCGCTGGCCAGCAGAAGTCCGTGCTGCTGCGGGCATTGTTGGAAAGGCAGGGGATCACCAAGCAGGACACAGAGCCTGCTGCCCAGAGATAAAGACGAGAGATGGTTTAGGGATAGAGAGCAGGAACCTGCTAGGTAACTGCAACAGCTTCTGTGACAGAGGGAGGCTGTGAGTGCTGCTGGAGGAGTGATATGAAAAAACCTTTTCAGTGGCAGGAGTCGGCTCTGAGCATCTCCCGGGCTATTAATTGTACTCCTACCAGGCCTAGGATCAATGTTTTTGTCAAGACCCATCAAAGCACCCTGTCCAGATGTGGACATCTGTGCTCACCAGCTCCTCCTCGCTCTGGCCACTCACCATACTCCGGGAGCCTCACAAATTCGGATGGCTCGCTGGGCAAGCTGATTCCCCAGGGATTGCTGGCGCTCACTCGAAACTGATACTGGCAGCCTGGGGCCAGGTCCTCAATGACCAGGTATGTGTCCAAAGTTGAGGCTACCGACTGCTGCCAGACCTGTGAGCCTGTGTTTTACAGAGGGAGAGAAGGAGAGCTGAAGGGAATAAGTCTCAATACGTGAACTTAGAGCAAAGCCTTTCTCTGCCCAGCTCATGCAGTACCCTGGGAGCTTGAAATCCACAGTGTTTTTAAAAGGCAACTTTAAGGCAGACCGATGTATTTCTGTTAAACCAGAACCGGACAACAGGAAGCTATTTTGTGTTGCAGCCATCTTCCTTAGTCTGGCTAAATGAGGGAAGAAGGAAATGCCCCTCAGTTGACCGATAGTGACAGAAAAAATGCAGCCCAGAGACAAGCTGATCTCTCCAGCAGTCTAGCTTTGGCTGTGGGCTACAAGCTGCCTCTCAGGGCAGCGTGATAAGGCAGGAATGGAGAGCTGATTTGATGACAGCTCTGCTATGAGAGAAGCAGTAGCAGAAATACTGTAAAAAAAATGGACAAGGGAGTCCCAGATGAAGCTGAGACAGGGCATCAATGCAATCCTAGTGCTTTTGCAGAGTAAGTCTTCTTTCAGAAGACGTGGTTGTTACAGTGAAACCTGGAGCTGCAGGAGGAGAACCAGTTTTATGAGGCTTAGGATGGGCTTTTTGCAGATGAGCAGGATTGGGGCAAAGAATTGTGATCCTGTCGTATGTTTCTGTTCCTAACAGGAACAAACCCAACCATCGCCCAACCTGTGGCATCCAAAGGAACAATATTTTATTCATCTGCATGAGGTTTCAGAACAGAAAAGGACTCCTGGGACATTGAGCTCACATGATTTCTTTCAAGAATATATAAAATTTTATCTTATTTTAGTAAGTTCAGAGCTTTTCAACTTTACATTATTTACCATGACCCATATATTTTGTATGCGCTGTGGGCAAAGTCTGATTGCCAGGTCTCACAAGTTCAAGGTTGGTTTTACAGGGAAGAGTCAGTGATTCCTTTGGAGTGGGAGGAATGCTGAACACTGAAAACACTGCTGCTTTTTTTCTGTTTGTTTTGGTGGCTGTTGTTACTAGAAGACCTTTTATTTCATAAAAATGCCAGCCACGTTGATGGCACAGTGAGGGTCAAGGCAGAGTATTTTCTGAGAGAAGGTACTAATATGATAGAGTGATTAATTTTTCACATTTACTACCATGAGGTAGGATTTTTTGAAGGATGAAAGGTAAAAAACAGAGGCCACATACCTAAGGCAAGGTTTACTGCCCAGGGACCCTCTCACCTTTACAGGAAGAATGCTAAAAGGGATGTGAATCATTTCAAATGCTCTTTTGTAGAGCACATGCCTGTGCATATTGGGAAAATAATGCATTTATTATTACTTTAATTTTCAAGGGAAAAGGATTGTTGGATTTATGAACAAATGGGTTTCAGAAATGAGCTTGTAAAGTATACAGGGATTTGCAACTCCAGCCAGATCAAAAAAAAATAATGAGGTTGCTTTGTTTTTGCACTCCCAGGAAACATCTACCACAAAGGCTGGATGCCATGGTGGTAGAATGCAAATGATAAAAGGATGCTTTAGTGATGGAAATGTTTTAGCTTAGCACATTTTATTGGCCACAAGTGATGGAGGAAACGAAAAGGTCTGTAATATAGGAGAAGTTGGACTGGATGACAGAAGGGCTTCTTTTGGCCTTAGATTTTGGGGTGGGGTTTCTGAGTAACAGCACCTGTTGGGACCTGTTGTGCCATAAAGGAGACTGACTTTGTTCTCATTCTCCCAGTTAGTGACCACGGCTCAAACCACTTACCTTCTTCTCTGTACTCCACAGTGTAGCCTGAAATGGTGCAATTGCCTGTACTGGATGGGGGCAGCCAGCGCAGGATCACAGAGGTGCAGCTTCTCTCCTGAGCTATGGGGCGATTTGGGGCAGCTGGGACACCTTGGGAAGAAACAACAAGCACCAACTCCAGCATCACTTCAACAAGTGCTAGTGCTTTATTCTGGAGATCAGGTGTATGGTCTTACAAGGAGCAGCTGAGGGAACCGGGGTTGTTTAGCCTAGAGAGGAGGAGGCTGAGGGAAGGCCTTATCAGTGTCTTCAACTGCCTGAAAGGAGGATGCAGCGAGGTGGGTGTTGTTCTCTTCTCCCAAGTGACAGGGGATAGGATAATGGCCTCAAATTGTGCCAGAAGAGGTTCAGACTAGATATTAGGAAAAAATTCTTCACTGAGAGGGTGGTCAGGCACTGGAACGGCTGTGCAGGGAGGTGGTGGAGTCACCATACCTGGAGGTGTTTAAAAGATGGGTAGATGAGATGCTCAAGTATATGATTTAGTAGTGGACAAGTCCAGCTGGACTCTATGATCTCAAAGGTCTTTTCCAATCAGGCAATTCTATGATTCTATAATTGGGTATATATATAGTCACTATGGGGCAGCTGCACCTTGGAGCACTCTGGTTTACACCGGGTTAGCAGCACAACCAGAGGAAAGGCAACACCACTGTCCTGTTCACCTACCACCGCTGGTTTGATACCTCCATACTAGCAGCTATGAGAGAACCGTGCCGCCCGCGAGCCCTGCTGCCTCACCGTGGTCTCACAGTACTACAGCGCAGTAGGAATTTCTTCTTGCTCAGGGCTGGTCATCAATTGCACTGTGATGCCCCAGAAAGCACCCTGTGAGACCAGGTGGGAGAATCATCCCTTGGGTGCAGAGGATCTGTCTGAGCTCAGCTACTGTAAAGGGAGAGCCCCTTTGTCTGCTACCTTTTGCTGCTAATTTTTGCTCTAGCTTAAGACCTGATGCAAAGCCTATGGAATGGAGGAAAGCAAATATTCCCATAGACTTCAAGCAGAGAGTGAGGTTCTGGAGGTGAGGAGGCAGTCATCCTTGAAGTGTCCAAAAATGACACAAGCAAGACATTCAGAGTGCTTGTGTGCGTATGACACTTGGTGCAATTGGCAGCAGATTGACAAATGACCAGTAATTCCTCTGTGCTTTGCTCAGGGCTCTCGTCAGCACAGAAGTAGTTAGTACAGTCACTAACTTACTTGGATAGATTGGGGAAATTATATCTCTAGGGCAGTTTGTGAGGCTACACAAATTGACTTCTAAATGCTCATGACACTCCTGTCTCTATAAGTCACCAGTTAGACATTTGTCTCTGTGCCATCCCCTTCAACACAGCAGGCACTCCTCATCTCTCAGGCTGACAGATCCCTTCCCAGAGCTGGAGGCCATGAACGTCAACTCATCATTTCATATTCATTACAATTAAGATGGATCACTAATTACAACACTGAGAATCCAGGCTTGAAGATATGTCTCCAAGTTGAATCCCTGCAGAACAATTTACCCAGGCCAAGTCTTATTCTTAACTCCTCTGTCCCCAGCAGAGGAGGGAAGGCTGAAAATTGGTGCCACTGGATCCCAGGTCCCACTGCTCCAGGCAGACTCTAAAGTCAGAACTCACTGTGGACAGGCGGGGCATCATCATCCTCCAGTAGACCTTACCAAGACCCCCTGGGAGACAGCACTGCGGGCAGGATGCAGGAGCTGAACCAGTGCCAACGCATTTTCCATTTCCCAGACATGATGTTTGTGATTAGACAGCTTAATCAAGTGCAAAGAGTCTGTAATGCTTTCAGCCATCAGTGGGAGGCTTGGATGAGGAACAGTTGTATGATTTTAACGTCTCAGTTCACCTGGCAAAGCTCCACATCTGGCTGCCTTTGCTCTGGCTGTTCCTGTGTGTTCCCAGCCCCACCAAGGGACTCCACACAGGAAAAATCCTGGATGTTAAGGTCAGATGTATTACCTTGAACTTTAATGGTTGCAGAGGTTGATGCAGTTCCATGTTCATTGGTTGCCACACAGGTGTAAATGCCGCTGTCCTGAGGCATCAGATTGCAGATCTTCAAGGTGAGCTCCCCAGAGTCACTGTGGATGCAGGAAACCCCGATTGTAAAGCGCTGCTTCACTTGCTAATGCTTTTCATACCAGTTCCTGTCCTGCCTCATTACGAACACAAGTGCATACAAATCCTGTTAACTCATTTGAAGGAACATCCCTCCAGCAATCTGGTACCCAAATACAGCCCTTCCATATGTCATGATTAGGCCACTAATGAAACCTTTGTGCAGAATCATTCAAATTGCCTGCCAGGAAAATCTACTTGTCTGCTGTGGAGATGAGGGAAGGATCACTCAAGCAGTCCAGGAGCTCAACATTTGCTGTGCCTGTCCAGAACTGGACGCTTAGACTCCATATATCAGGAAAGATTTCCCCAGGCACATCTTTCCTATCTGAGGAGATGCTGAGCTGCTGTGCGTCTGCTGTTCAGTCCAACACAGGCTGGACAAATTTGTCATCCCACATATGCACAAGACAGTCACACGGCACAGGGTGTCTGACGTTTCTGGGAAGCTTCAGACCCCCGGAGCATGTGCTGTTGATCTAATGTGGCTGCCAGGCCCCTGGTCAGAAGGAAGGACATCTCACAACAGCTAGGGATAAAGAATGCCAGCACCAAGTTCGTGAACGACACTCGCTCTCGAGGCCAATCTGAGTAAATAAACAGCTCTACAGAGTCCAGTGACTTTATAGCAGGTCTGTACGTAGTCACTTATTTTTGCACGTTGCAGTCTTCGATATGCAGTGGAAGGGATTCTGCCTGAATTAAAGGATTTTGCTTGTGTAATTGTTTTAGCTGTATCAGAGACCCAGCTGAGAGCCAACAATAAATTTATTTGATGGCAAAACTAGAGTGGTTCTTGAATGCATAATTTATTGGAAACTGCAGAAGGACATGGTTGCCAATATAACTGCCTGGATGGTGTGGCTTTTGCTGGTCTGACTATGCTGGTTTAAAACAGGACAGAAATATCCCCTTCCCCCACAATCCAGGCTCTCGTGCCAGCAAGATTTGTAAGACGACCACTGATCTGCTGGGCCTCTCCTTGGCAGGCAGTGTCTTCACTGAAAAGCAAACACAAGTAACAAGACGATAGAGGAGCTGATAGTGCACAGGGAGCCAATGCACAGGCGAGAGCCTGTGATGGAAAACAGAACCCTGTGTGGAAATATCTCTCTGTCCCAACCCTAGCCAGAAGCCTGAAGATAAGGCACTAACGATCTACTGAGTAATGCCTAAAAAGACAATTTTAGATTTTCTGGGGTGGCTGCACAAGCCAATGGTCTCTGAAGGAAGATCTTGATCAGATGTAATGTTTTTCATTGAACATGCGAAATCCCTTCTGTCCTAGTGTTCATTTTTCACTTTCAGTGACTTTGTACTCCTTAGATTCTGAACCAGAAGTGCTGAAAAGTTTGCATGAAAGATTGCCTCCCGGAGAATTCCACTGCAGTTTGGCCCAAGTTGCTTATATAAGCTGCAGATGAGCATCCAGCAGCAGGCTGCTATCTGACCTGAATTCAACTCCAGATCTTTTTGGATCTTCCCAATGCTTGTTCTAAAGATGATTTTCCTTCCCCCCAGCCGATTCAGTAACATCACAACAAGCATCTTTCTGTTCAAGCACAGCCAGATGTAACCTTCCCAGAAGCACATGTAGGCTTTTTTTTAGGAACAGCTGAGGGAAGGTGCAGGAAAGCTGAAGGAGTTACCACTTCTGCCCATGAAATGAGAAAATGCCCAATGAGATATGGGGATTGCAAGCTGGTGAGGGTTTGCTCTGCTCAACTTGTGTTCCTACTGGAGATGAGCACAGCATCAAACCCAAGCTCCAGCAACAAAGAGGGAATATTAGCCAAACAAATATGTTGGAAATATTAGTTGCTTCTGGCTTGCAGCTGGTTAAGGAGGTCATATGGAGCAAACGCTTGTCTGCCAGCAACATACTCTGTGGGAATAGCCTACACCATCTTGGGAAACAACAGAGCTGCCTAAGCCCCAATGTTTGACCTTTTCTAGCTGATATGTGGTGCAATGATGTGCCCATACACCATGCCAGACTAAATTAACTGCATTTCTGAGAAGCCTTGTAGCCTGGCTGGTGCCATATTTGAGGGCAACAGGACCACCATGACCAGCTATGCTGGGATCCAAAACAGGACCTTACCAGGATGACACTGTGTAAGTGGCCGTGCTGTTGTCATTGTCAATAATGTTTTGGTCTGGTCCTTTCCAGGTTATTGTTGGTTTGGGCCGTCCACAGACCTTGCATTGCAGCATCACTGTGTCGCCGAGCAGGCAGGTGATGTCCACTAATGGCACAAGAAACTCTGGAGCCACTGGAAAAAAAACATGGGGACACACACGACCTCTTTTAGTCTACAGGTGAGGATGTTTTCCCCATACAATTCAAGAGAATACATTATAGGACCAACTAGGGGATATGGGTCCCAAACAGCTGAGGGTCCTGAGATTATGTTACCAGAAGTTCCCCTTTACTCAAAGCCCACTGCTGACAGCTCAGCAAAGGAGCTGGTGGGGACTGTCTGCCTCCCCAGGCCTGTGCTCTGGCACGGGGAGATATTGTGAAAGCAGGTTTTGGGGGTTCAACCTCGCCTGTGGTCCTCAGGCTGTCTGAGCTGAGCAGCCAGCAGGAGGATTGCTTTCCCTGAGGAGCACAGCCTTTGCTGTAAATGCTGCTGCGTGCAGAGTGTGCTGTGGCACTGGAGTAAATCACAGCTGCTGACTTGCCCCTCTGTACCAGTCAGTTCACAGCTGTCCTTAACTCACCTTCTTGAATGAAATTGGGGTTGATTATCTGAAAAATACAAAGAAATGAAAGCATTTATTTTTCTGGACAGTGACAAGGAGACATCTGGTTTCATGAGTGTGGTGAACCTGACCAGAAGTGCAGAAGCACTGACCAGTGGCTGCAAACAAGCTCTAACACCTGGCAGACACAGCAAGCTCTAGTGACAACTGAACAAGTCTGTGCACAGCTGGGAAAATAAATGAAAGCTGTGGCTTCTTGAACCCAAATAAAGCATCACAGGTAACAGGCACAACACTGAGGCTGAGGACGGTGGATGTGCTTTCTCTTTGCTTGGGTGATGATGCTCAAGCCATTAACTCTGTTCTTCCTGGAGGTGGTTTGTGCCCCCCCTGTGCCCAGCTCCCGACCCGCATCACACAGCCCCTGCCATGACCATGCACCTGGGGCATCTCACCAGCGCTCTGGCCATTGACCAGCTTTGAGGAGACATCTTTTAACTTCTGCTCAGCTTCAGGAAAAAAAAAGGTAAAGCACTAAACCAGAAATACTGGCTTCTATTTGCTTACTGACAAGTATCAGTCCTGAAACAACTCTCAATCTACCATAATGAGTGAAGTTTTATTCATTTCAGTGGACTGCTGGAAACTTTCCAACTTGAACCTAGGTTTGGATAACTGAGAGTTATTTTATCTAACTAGTTATCAAAGAGTTGAAAACCAATGTCTTGCTGTGGCCTATATATGCCAATTGCCTCATGTAAACCTTGAAAGCAATGGTGGGAATAGCAGGCAACGCCAGTGAGTTCTCACATGTGGCATCAACTGTAACTACACAATGGTGCAGAGATTTGAGCTTCGTTAACTGTTTTAATAATCTCATAAAGCCTTGTTATCTGAATTCAAACCAAGAATTTGATATCAAACACCATAAACACCAGTGTGGTTTATCTTGCTTTAAGTATCTTTGTTACTACCTATTTCAGAGCTCTTTTGGAAGATGCCAATGAAGCACTGACCTAATTTGTGGTCTGGCAAAAGCTGATGGGAGTTTATGCAGTGGCTCGGAAACCAGGCCACAAAGCAGAAGCAATAACCTTTCAAAATAACATAAATACACCTTCAAGTTTTATATTTATATTTTGGCTTTCTAAACAGTTTTCCAGGGTGAATGGCTCAGGGTGCCATTGAAGGAGGCACTTGAGCATAGTCAGGTTCATTCAGGTTTCATAGCCCTTCTTCACAGCCCCAGGCAAACCTCTGGTACCGGCACTGAGATCTCAGGGTCTGTTTTCCCCCATTGCCACCAGAAAGGATGAACGATCCAGGCACAAGGTGGACTTGCCACTCACAAATGTTTGGTTTTTCTCCATAGAAACATACCTTACATCAGCAATTTCCTTGCTATCTGAGACTATCCTTTGTCCTAGCAATAGGCAGAATTTGATCCTTCCGGATACATCTATGGAGAATAAAATGTTCATGGTACTGGATGAAAAAATGGGTCAATGCCATTTCTTTAGTTGCACTCCAGAAATGAGTAGGGGCTGCTGCTTGTAGGCAGAGCAGGTTTCAGTCCCTACCACAAAGTTAGCTAGTCCTAAACATCTCTACCTGGTGGGCAAAAGCATGATGATTTGGACTCTTAGATGCTCTCCAGAGCACTGAGATTTCAAATGTTTTGTTCCCAGAATCCTGGAAGAATCCAACCTCTGCCTATGTTCCCGGAGAGGACTCTTTGAGGACTATTAGTGTATTTAGGGCTTTTTTCTTTTTTTAAAGCCACGTTGGGAGGCACCTCTATGGTGGGGAGGGGGCAGAAGATCTTGCCATCCCTACGATGGGATGGCTTGGCTTAGTAGGCAACTGCCTGAGTGGGTGAGGGAGCCAGCTGGACTCTCTGGGCCCTGAGCAGAGTCTTCCTCCTCTGGGCTGCACCTCCTGGCCCTAGTTTCACTTGGGAAGCAGAAATCCCCATCTGAAAGGTGCAGCTGGGAATCAACGTCAGGATGTGGCCCTCCGGCCAACAACACCGGGAGCCTCTGAGAGAGTGAGGCGCTCAGAGGCAGCAATTGCTGCTCCTCATGGCCCAGGACCCATATATGGCCCCCTGGATCCCAGGAAGAAATTGGGCACAAGAAGGCACTGGTTGAAGAAGGACATCTTCTCTCCTACCTGTGTATGTGGAAAATGAGAAATGGATCTTCATGGAAAAGTTGTGTCGCTCACACAGCACAGCCAAGGCAGAAAGAGCTGTTCTGTGGATAACCATCACTTGCCACTTTTCACTCAGTGAGGCCATCAACTTATCAGCTTGGTAACCCGAGGCAGCAGCTCATTTGCACATACATCTTCATTTCTGTAGTTTTTGGCTTATTGGAAAATACATCTATCCTCCAAAGCTCTCCCCTTCCTTCCCTGCAGCATGCACTAAATTCCCTTATTATTCACTCATTTCCATCCTTGTAGGATTAGAGATAAGGAGAAAGAAACACTCCTAACACTTGATATTAATTTTATAGCTCTAAAGGATTCACTGGGAGATGCAGTTACAATGATAAATGTAATGGATATATCTATAAATAAATAATGCCACATTTCTAAGACTTCCAAGGCACAATCATTTATAATAATTGCCTCACCAATGTTTTTTTTCCACTACCTTACCATAGGAATATCAGAAAGAAAATTACCACTGCTAAATAATATTGATAGAGTCTAAAATTTACATTTCCTTTGCTAAAACTTCATCTGTTAATAGAATGTTACCTAACAGCACCCCCCCAGCCATGTCACAGCTTTTGCTTGCTGTAAGCTTAGACAAAAATAAAAGCCTATTTGCAAAACCATGTTTAAGTGCTATCAAAGTGATTTAACACATCGCTAAACTGGGGAACGGGATTTGGTCTGCTTTGGAGGAGGGGGTCAAATGACAGAGTGAGAAGAGCAGAAATAGGGAATTAAAGGTTCAAAGGCAGATCTGCGGCCAAAGCCAGCTCTGTGGGCTCATGTGTCCTCTCCCAGGCCCCAGAGGTTTGCTGCCTCTCTCTGCAGGCCGGTCGAGTTTCCAGGCTATGCGTGGATGGCAGGAGATGACAGACTCTGTGGAGTCCTTCTGGATTAAGAGCAAGACCTTTGGAGATGATGTCTTCATTTGCCAAATAGGTTTTTAATCCCCATGGGTGAAGAGGAAGGCTCCAGAGCATGACCCTGCTGCCCTTGGAGGATGGGAGCTCACGTACTGCTTGTCTGTACAGCCTCCTGCCAGTGCTGGGATTGGTCTCTCTTATGGATGCACTTGCCAAACACCTCCCAGAGCCTCTTGAAAATGATGGTGTGTGCAAAAAAAAAGCTGGAAAAGCTATCAAAATCCATGCAAGTAACTCTTCCCAGTTCTCTTCCTCTTTCTCAGGGCTCTTACGAAGAGATGAAAGCTAGGCTATGTTGTTCTGAAGAGCAGAAATCCCCGCCAGCAAGGGGCCCAGGGTGGGCTGCGGGCGAGCAGGGTGAGGTGCTCTCCACCAAAGTGGGGATTTTGGGTGGGGGGTGTCAGCCCTCAGCAGCCACGAGGCTCAGGGGTCACCATGCTGCACCTGTGGCACTGGATGACTCCAGAGGCATGGGCAACACAATGGGCTTCAAACCCAAAGGACTTGTCCCTCTGAGAAAAGGAGGTGAAAGGCTGCCCTCTTCAGCGTTTCCCTACGTTAAAGTCCCTGCTTGCCTTAGGGAGCTCCCACACAAACCAGAGAGCAGCAGTGGTGTTTGTGGCAGTCACGCAGGAGTCCTGGTTTCTGCACATCACTCTCTCAGAATGCTCCCTGCTGCTTTGAGATCATCAGGTGGGAAAAAAAGAGCCCAGCTGATTATGTGGCTTTTGTGGAGCTTTACAGTTCCTCTCTCTGAAAAGAAGTGAATTTCAGTCCTGACACCCCACTCCATCCATAGTGGTTTGAATTAGGATCTTGCAGCTAAGCCCTCAGCTGAGCATCCCTGGCCACAGTGGCCACGAGCAGGGGAAGGTGACCCGGGGTCTCACGCTGACAAAAGCTCCCTGAGGAAATCCCAGCAACCACCACCTGCACCACTGCTGGTGCCAGGCTGGTCTGCAAGCAAACTGACTCATGGGGGCGGAACTGCCCAACACAAAATCTTCTCACACCATCTTCAGCGTTGGTCTGCACCAGGCAAACACAAACCCTGAGGGATGAAATCAGTCAGCAATTCTGTCACTCCTCAGGTAAGAAACACAGCCAGCTGTTTTTTTCTAGGAACATAAATTGAGATGAAATTATATATCTATTTTTCATTGGATGAAATACCTGTAGCCTGGTTCAAAGTGGTTCAAACTTGGAATACTCCCTCTGTGGCCAGGAGAGTTTCTTTTTCCAATACAATGACGGTTGAAAATGGAGACCCCACACTATGTGACAGAGGCAGACCATGAAATGGTCTCTCCTTCAGTGGTGTGGGGTCTAAGCTGACGAAGCAAAGACAGGGATCCAGAGGGTAGGGGGTGAGGTAAAGAAATGGGAGGAAAGGTCAAGGTTATTCAATAAAAAAGCCATAAACGGACCTTGCTTCTCCCTCCTCCAGCCTGTGCTGAGTCTGGGCTCAAACCAAGAAAGGCACACGAGGCGAGTACTTGAATGCCTTTGGGGACCTGGAGGGATCTAAGGGACTTAGAACTAAGTGACTGAAGTGTAACGCAGTGTAACAGCCAGGCTTTAGAAAAGCAGCACAGGTGCTGCATCAGCAACTCAGTATTTTGCAGTACCACTTCTCTCCTGGTTTGTTAAGCTCATGTTGTAAAGATAGAAAGGCATCCGCAGCAGAAGCAGCAAAGTCCATTTGCAAAGTGATTCCAGCCGCCCTAATTCTTAGCAAGAGCTTCTCTTTCATTTGTGCCCATGTGGCTGTACCTGGTAGGGAGCGAGAAACCGTTCTGCAGTGCCAATGGCCAGGCCTGAAATGCTCTGCAGGGGCAGCTCAGCTGCCTATGAGGGCTTCTTGCCTTGAGGGCTTCTTGCTTTGCTGTTGCAGAGACGACCTTTGCTGTGCCTAACCCAGCTCCTTGGAGGAGGCCTCAGCCCAGCTCAGGCACGTGCGATGCACAGAAGGGCCCGGGGGATGCCCCGATTTTTCCTATGCCACATTTCAGTCCCATTTTAAGGGAGTGCATCAAAACCAGCACTGAGAATATTTTTTCCCCCAAAGCACAAGGCTAGGCTGCAAACCAAGCCCTCTGTAACAAGATCCTTGCTTTATCTAAACAGTAGAGGGCATGATTACTCCAAGACAAGCAGCTCAGCATTTTGTAAACACTTCATGGCACTTCTTATTCACCGAGTTAAAATGAAATACTGCCTCATTTGCACATGCTGATAGCAGAGCCAGCAGCATGCTCCTTGCTCCCTCACTCAAAAAGAAAAGGAAAGGAAAAATAATGATTGTCAGAAAAAAATCAAATCAGTTACAAAGTAATTAAGTCAACTCTACTTTACAGGAAAAGATCTGTCAACCCATCTCTGACTAGGTCAACTTTTACTTTGAGTGTCTTGGGGGACAAGCTTACAGTGTCACTGGCACCCTCCCACCCAAGAAACAAATTAACAAGGGGAATTTCTTGATAAAGGGAGCAAATAAGGATCCCACTACACATGGATAGGTGCTACCAAAGGGAAAACGTAATTTAAACTGGGAGAATGGTAACTGATGAAACATTCCACAGCATCAGTCTTCTGGTGCCCAGCACGGATGGGCTCAGCTGCCTTTGAGACTGATGGAGATGCCACAATGGATGGTGACTGCTGCATATGCATCCATGCAAAGCAGAAGTCCTCTTGCACCATCACGGCCTGGATGCCAGGCCCTAATGGCTGGTGTGCTTCAAAGGTGTAGCTGTGGGATGCCCCTGGTTCTCCAGGCACTCAGCTGTTAGCACTCAGCTCCCTTCCTGCAGATGAAGTAGGTCACTTCCTCTTCCAAAGGCTAAATCACGGTGCCTGCACTGCCAGCTCAGGCTACATCACACCTGATGAGCCACCTTCCTGGTCAGTCTCAGCAATCCCTGGGCACTCGGGGCAGCAGAACAGCAGTCTCACCTACGCAGACCACCCCAGGAAAAACACGGGAAGTTACAGTATCACAGTATCACACAGTATCACAAGGTTGGAAAAGACCTTTGAGATCGAGTCCAGCCTGTGACCCAACACCAACACCCACTTGTCGTCTAAACCATGGCACTAAGTGCCTCATCCAGTCTGCTTTTAAACACCTCCAGGGACGATGACTCCACCACCTCCCTGGGCAGCGCATTCCAATGGCCAATCACCCTTTCAGTGAAAAATTTTCTCCTAATATCAAACCTAAACCTCCCCTGATGAAGCTTGAGACCATGTCCTCTTGTTCTGTCGCTGGTCGCCTGAGAGAAGAGACCAACCCCTGCCTGCCTACAACCTCCTTTTGGGTAGTTATAGAGAGCAATAAGGTCTCCCCTGAACCTCTCCTTCTCCAGGCTATACAACCCCAGCTCCCTCAGTCGCTCTTCATAGGGCTTGTGCTCCAGCCCCTTCACAGGGGGCTGTTCAAGTTCTCAGGGCTGTACTCATTCACACTGTGATAACAGGCCAGGAGATGCTTTCTTACCAGTGCTGTACAAGCTCTCACAAAGAGAGTATGTTAGATCTGCTTGGGAGATGGGCAACACAAGGCAGGGGGTGAAGGCATTTGCCTAAAGCACTTGGGAATTCTTGGCCTGAGCTGAGTGTTGACTCAGAGCCAATGATGTAGCCACCAAAACACTACTTACTCAACCACTTGGACTGCGGGGGTGCTAACAAAATATTCCTCCCTACAGGATGTTTCCTAGTGCTTATCTTGCTTGAAGTGTCTCTGAGTAGTTCTTAACATGCTAAAATGTCATAACTGAAAAAAATAGATTATGAAGACCAACTTACGTAGTGAGGCAATAGCCCAGCTCACTAATCTAATGATGGCACTTCCACTGACTTGGGGTGGGCCTGGACTTCACCTCTCCTTTGCACAGCTAAGAAACTGGAACAAACACTAGACACTTAGTGACAGTTGTGAGTTGGCAGGGTTACTTGTACTGCACTGCAGCTGGAGTCGTGCCGTGCGAATCAAGACAGCTGGATTCACATCAGATCCACACATCTGAGGTGCACCCCAAAGCCTGGAAGAATTGCTGCTGAATTTAGTGAGGTTTAGCTCAGTCAGGTCTTCTGACTGCTGGAAGGACATTCAAATAGATAAGAGAGGTAGCCCGTTGGGATTTGCACAGTTGACTTATGACCCCTTCAGCAACACTGAAACCCCATGAGACATTACGACACAGAATTGTAGAACAATTAGTTGTGTCATTGCCCAGGACCCCAGACTTGGGTGTGGATGATACTTACTGATTCATGAGGGCTTACACCTTCTTCCCAGAAGCAGAGCTGCCTGTCCCTGTGTAACGAGCTACAGACATGTGGAAAGGGAGTCTCCGCTCTTTCTTAAATATAGGTTACTCCTATCCCTCATGTGGCTACACACGCTCCTGAAGTGCTTGCTCCTCCACTCACGTGCCTAACAAGTGAATTTGCATCTTCTGTTTTGTCAAACAACACCTCAAAGCAGAAAACTAGGGTGAGGTCATGAGGCACTGGAACGGGTTGCACAGAGAACTTGTGGATGCCCCCTCCCTGGAAGTGTTCCAGGCCAGATTGGATTGGACTTCGAGCAACCTGATCTAGTGGAAGCTGTCCCTGCCCTGCCATGGGAGATTGGAACTGGATGATAAGGTCTCTTCCAACCCAAACCACTCTATGCTTCTATGATTTTCATCCTTAAGTGCTTTCATTACATATTGATTAACAAGGAGAAAATAAAATAGCCACAAAGAGGAACTATTTTTAGCCAAAACTACAATGATAGGAAAGTTCTCCAGGGCCAGTTCTCCATATCCCTGTGTAGGCAAAACCACAGTAATGGCATATTCAGCTCTTTTAAACAGTCACTCAGAATTTTGGTTTCCTGCTCTCACTATATATGTTCTCCACATTTCTTTCTGCTTATGTTGCCCCTTGAAACAAAACAAAGGCAAAATGCTCCAGAAACCTGGAATCTACTGAAACAGATATGTGGTATTCAACAAACAGCAAGCAAAGCCAGATCTGAAAGACCACAGTAGCTGTGAGACATCTTTGTTACTATGACCAGTTTACCAATTTCTTGTGCAGTGAGTAAGCTGGAGATAAATGGCACTGACATTTCCAAGCAATTAATACAACTGCTTTGCATTTAAAGCCTTCTCTCTCTATGCAAACACTGGGTGCACGTTCTCATGCATGATGGGAGGAAGAGGGATGTCAGGGGCAACAGTCCTGTAAGAGAAGCCAGGTGACTTGCCCTCTTATTAGCTGGCTGTAATAATAGCTATCAACCACTCCTCCTCAATGACACAGGGGAGTGATTGATACACCTCTGAATGTTGAAGGCCAGGACACAGCTCACTCCCAGTGACTACAGAATCCATCATGAACTGAGCTAGGTGTGAGGACAAGGCCTTTCTCCTCCTCAGGCAGCCAGTCTCACCACTAGGACGTACCACATGGAGCAGGGAAAGGAAAACCAGGTGAGATGCTCATTTTCAGTGCACAGACAGGCTGGGGTGGAGGGGTAGCACAGTTACTGAAAACATTTATAATAAAGGGAAAGGGAGAACAACTGTGGCTTCCAGAGCGAATACCCCAGACCTTTACAGACTTCCCCATGGCCACTTCTAGGGCTGTTTCCCTTGTGAGCATTTCAGCAACCCGTCCTTGTTCTCCCCACTCTCAATGACTTTGTTTAGTTTATACTGGGTATCAGCAATCCCTCCCCCCATAATACTTCCCAGTAGGACCAATGTGCTGACTGCACTCACTCCAGGCTGCAGATGTACTAGAACGAGCAGCACAAAGCAAGGGCTGTGCTGCTCCTTGCAGGACAGTGTCACCTTAAGTTTGTATAAGTCACCCCTCAAATTGCACTCATTTTCTCTCCCTCTGCCATTTTCAACATTTGCCCAGCCCCAAAGAGTTTTGCTCAGAGCTCTCCAAGCCATGAGGAACATTGTGGCTCATGGGGTGCCACTGTCACATCCAGTAAGTGACCTGGGAGACACAGGACAGGGTTTCTGAGTATAACTCAACTCACACACAAAGCATAGAGTTACTTCCCCAACAGCAGATTCACACCACAGCCAAGACTTCAAATTAGCCTCTTTTGGTTTAAATAGAAAGGGTCTTACCTCCTGAACTAAGGGGCTGGGAAGAACAATAAACTCTACTATAGTAAAAAACCCCAAATCAAACAAACAAACTGACCCACGTGGAACCTGCCAGAGCTGACTAGAAATGCCAACAGTGTAAGGACTCCACTGACAATTATAAAACATACGTTTTTCCTCCTACTGAACAAAGTATACACAGAGAAATCCTCTGCAAAAAGAGCGGTGATTCTCATCCTGTTCTGTATGTTACACCTGCACCTCAGCCACCTTGTACTCCACAGGGCAGTTTCCAGTGACCTCAGGTTTACATACTTGGCAATAACTGGGCACTGCCTTGTCACAAATACACCTAGTTAGTACCTGTGACTGGCAAAATGCTCTTTGAAAATGCCAACACACTCCTGAGAACAATGCAGCTGCAGCAGTAAGCATCATTTAGTCTCCAGGATGTCGGCTGGATCAAAAGTGTTCCTTTAGCACATATCCCTTTCTCAAAGATGTGTTTATTTGTGCCAACACAATTAAAATAAAAAAAAGAGCTTTCAGGTTAATAACTGAAGTGGTGAAACTCAATACACTTCTCCCTCTCTTTTTCTGTCCTTCTAGGAAGATCAGCTTTCTTTTGCTGGATGTTTACAGTGCAGCCTGGCTAACATTATCTTGGAGGTCCCCTAGGACACGGTCCTCAGTGACCTGACCTTCATCACTACAAAATCACTCATGTCTCTCTGAACCTTGTTCTTTCCCGTTCAGGAAGCTCTTTCAGCCTTGGTACTACCTATACCAACACTTGGTGCGGTCACAGCAAAAAAATGGTCCTGGAAGATATTAATTAAGGAGAACCAGATATATAGCTTATGATTTTAATCAATCCACTAGAATTGGTGGCTTCACACTGGAAAAAGAGTAGTGTAATTTATCATACTTTGGGTTCACCTATCTGCCTTGTCTGTGATACGGGTACATTCATGCAACTGATTCTACCTTTCTGTTCAGTACTTTACAGAAATGCAATTGCCCATTCTGCAAGGAGAAAAAAACAATGTTGTCTTTTCTGATTTAGATAATTTAAAGCATTATTTGTGGTGCAACAACATTTGCTCCAGTGATTTATAACAGAAGCCTGACTAACAGCTCAGCATGTATTGCCAGGACAAGGGTGTTTTTAATACAGAAAGCTGCTACATTTATCAACAGTTGACATGAATGCTTTATCATTTCTTTGAATGAGGTCCTAGGTGGGAAACAGAGACTGAGGGTGGCTGTGTGAGCCTCCAGCTCAGCAGGAGCTTGTTCCTCAGTTTCCTCCTCTGCTTCCATCACAAAGGCAGCTCAAACTCCAGTTCACTGCTTGGCAAAACCAGAACTGGGCTTTGTGTGACTCACACTTAATTGGCACATATGTCCACGAGCGTTACAGACCCACCAACACCCCTTTCAGCACAGGCATTTCAAAACAGGCAACACGGTCTTTGAAAAAATAGTCACAAGGATGATTGTCTCTACCTCCATACTAGTATTGGGGTCAAGGTCATCACACTCTGATTCCTCTGAGCTGTTTGTCTCCTTGTTTGGCAGCATGAAGAGGAAGAAAGAGAACAAGAGATTAGAAGAGAGATTGGTTAGTCAGGGCAAAGCAGCACAAGAGTTGTGAGCAGCACAGGAATGGGTAACAGTACAGAAAATGCTCTAAAAAAACCCAAACAAATCCAAACCATCAACAGAACAGGGGAAGCAAAGGCAAAGGCATGCTTTTGTCAAAGAAGAGGCAGTGGTTCTGCAAGTTGTTCAGGTAGTAAACACAGCAAGGAAGCAATAGGAGGAAGAACTGTGGCCACCATGCTGGAGCAACCGCTTCCCTTGGGCCCAGTCCTTTCCCGGCTGCCGAAGGGCTCCCGGGTGGCTGCGCAGGGGGTGTGGGTTGCAGTGGCAGGGACCCTCCCTTTGCACATGCCATGGCTATTTCACCAGGCTTACAAGATGGAAAGCCTTCGCAAAGGAAAACACTTAATCATTGGCTCTCCTGGAGAGGGGTGGATCCAAAGGACATGCTCAAGTGCTTTCCTGCATCAAGGCTGGGCTTTAGTTGTGTCGAAATCACAAGTGTTTGCTTGCCTCTGTCGGGAGGGAAAGCCCCAGATTAATCCTGAGCAGGCCTCGTGGTCGGTTAATAGGGATGGATCCTCTGAGTTGGAGCACAGTAGTCAGGCACCCAGAGCAGATGATGGAGCTTAACTCCACAGTTCTCAACCTTTTCCATACTGGGAGATCTCAGAGAGAGACAGACACACACACACAGACACACACAAAACCCTCTCCTGGCAAGACCAAGTCAGCATCTCTTCCCTGTCTGATAATAGGGAAAGAAAAAGGTCACTGAGACCATCTCCCCAGACCAAAAATATTAAGCATCTCAAGGTTGAGAACCCCTTATCTTAAGATGTGGTGAAATATTGGCCTAAAGAAAACCCATTGACTTCAGCATGGCCATTTGTTCACACAATGGCTTTCTCATCACTGCAGCTGCTCGGATGGAGCTGCAGATTGGGCGAGGTCAGAGGTCAGTAAATCACTATTGTCTCAATTTTAAGAACAGTTACTTAACCTTATATATGGGCTTTTTTTTAAATGAAGATTACTTACTTGCAGGTGGGATGCCAGGAAAAAGAAAACGAAAAACAAAGGCTGCATTTTATCTTGCATGCAAAAATCCTGCTAAAATGGATACTACAAAAAAAGGAAAAAAAAATAACTAAAGTGGAAAAAACCAAAAAACCAAACCCAAAATCACCACCCCCTCCCTCTCTCAGGAGAGGATGCTATAGGGGGTGAAAAGGATGGGAAGCAGGAGAGCAGCACACAGCTTTCAGATGGCCTTACTCACTTTAACAGAGACTTTGTTCCCCAGAATATCCTTGGATTTACATGGCCCATTGGCTTCATTTTTGCCACTGCTCTCCTTTTCCGCCCGCTTTCTCATGCGCAGGGTATGCCATGAACATGACTTCCTGTTGTATCAGAAAACGCAGCAATCAAATGGCAAATCATAGCAGGAAGGAAGGATTTGGAAAAGGAAACCAGCATCCACATTTGCAATTCCCTAGAAGGCGAAAGCCATTGGCAAGAGGTCTGTCTTGATCTGAGCAATGAGAGTTGAAGTTAAAAACTAAACCAAACACTTCTGCGAAGCAGATGTTGTGCCACACTTGCTGTTTAAATGCATGGAGCAGGAAAAAAAATACCCATGATGGAAGCAGGCAACTAGAACTTGGTCATCCGGTTTCAGGGACTTTGTCTTGCATTGCCACAAATCAAAATGCATTTTATTTTTGCCACAGTTAAAGGTCAATTCGGTGCTTGGTCTTACAGGTTAAAACCAGTGAAATATAACTAAATACGGGAGAACAGTCCTTAAAAGATCACTCAGTAGAGTAAATAAAAAAAAAATAAGAAATTCAAGCAGCTGCTCCCTACATGTTGCTCAGAACATGAAAACTTTGAAAAATAGGAGCTACATCATTAACTTTACAAGTGATAAGCAATTTCCAAGAATGCTGTGCTTCTCAAGACCAAGAATTTCCCATTTGATTTTGCCAATCCATTTAGGGAGGCCATCAGTCAGCGCATGGGTTTTGGCTAGCAGCGCAGCAGGCACCATTTCCAGGACACTTTTCACCCCTCATTACGGCTCCTATGACTTTACTCTTGGAAAAAAAATCAACAACAGATCATGTCACCCTTTGTTAGAGCAATGCCGTGGTGACAACAGAAATTGCATATCAAAGCAGACGTAAAAAAATCAAGAAAAAAACAAAACAGTTCTTAAAATGTATTTCATTTGGTTTAAATAGTGGACAGGTTGAGGGGGGGGGATTTGGGAAACGGTATGTTGTCCAAAGCAGAAAGCTCTCAAAACAGCAGTGTGATGAGCTGGGTTCCAGGTTCAAAGCATCTGCCCACCTTTAAGTCATGCAAATTTGATTTGCATGTTTAAGCCCAACGATTGGCACATATCATGTCTACAGTACCTTGAGACATTTTACAAAGCAAGTTGCATGTAATCCAACGATCACCTGTGATGCCAATAAAATGCAGTACGTTAGCAAGGCAGCACTCAAAGGACACCCCACACAGTCGACGCTCCCCCATGAACACTGCATCTGACTCCCAAGCGTTTCTTGGTTATACCTCAGCACCTGATGGGAGATGTGCTACAGCTCAAATTACATAAAAAAATAAACTAACAGCCTGCCAGCAGCTGGCTGCCACTGACACGAGACTGAACTGGGTCATAGCGAATCTTTTTGAAACCAGGATTAGTGTCTCCGCTGCAAAGAGCTGGCAGAGACGGTCCTGTTTGAGCACAAGGAGCATCAGAGCACCCTGCACACCTCAGCCGGACAGTAAGGGCTGTCTGATATTTGGGTGTTTCTGGAGGAGGTCGAAATTAGATGTGCAGAGCAGGGGAAGCCATCCAACACTTCAGGACTGTTATGTCTTTCTTTAGATATGGTAAGAGTCAAGGACATGGCTGATGGACTCCCTGACTTACTGGTGAATGATACGTGGTGCCAACACTACTGGATCGACCACATGTTTTGTGTACAGTATTTGTCAACAGAAGAAACGGTTTTGTTACTTATACTAATTAGTCAGTGTGATGTGGCAGACTAGATGGGGCTGAAGATAACACCTGCTCAGGGTTGTTTTTCACTCACAGGACTTCTATTATTCAAGCATCCGTTTGGTTTCAGGGTTGTGATAGCTGTTTGGGCCTCAACATGTGATTTAAGTCTTTAACTCGCACTGCATTGGGAAAGAGAGAAGTGCAATGCATGTGACTTTCAATTCAGTTATGTCTTCCTGGCCACAATTCATCTGACTACATAATTTGATGCAGAAGTTCCTTGTACAGCTGCCACGAAATCAGAGTCTTCACCAGGAGTCTGGTGCTGTGGATGAAGGTGAGAGCACTTGGTTGCATGTTGTGGTTAGAGAGGAACCTGGGAGTGGCCGTGGCAGATGTGCAAGAGATGCGCTAAGCAATTTCTCTGGCTAAACATGCAATTCATAGTAGCGTTCATTACTGACTGGCAGGTAAAGTCATCATTTATCTTAACTGAAACTGCATAAGAGATCAAATTATTATTTTTAGTGAATCTGTCACAAAATCTTTCCCCGTGTTCAATTCTGCGCCTCGAGGTACTCGTGTAAGATAACACAACTTGTAGCATACGTCATGCATTACCATCTAGTCATTTTAGATGTTAAAAGAAATCAACAGGTATTACTGAAAAGAGGGTTGTACCTTCTGTATTTAATACCAAAAAACCACTTTCTTGCATTAGTCATTTCAGACTGACAAATTTCTAAAAATCAGAAAAGAAAAATATATATCCACATATTTGTTAAATAAACAACAAAATGTTATAAACAAAAAAAAACAACAAAAAAGGGTCAAACTAGTTCTTTTACCTCATTAAAACATGCTCATGGTGAAAATTTATTTTACATCTTTAAAATAGTACATTTAAAATTAGTTACATTACAGGTACAATGATGAACATTGCGACTATCCATTATATTGCACAACCTGACTTCATCAATATGAGTTTGTTTCTTTTCTTTTTTTTTAAATAGTGCAAAATACTTTATACAGGAATGTACTTGGATGGGGGTCTTGCAAACCAAAAAATATATTACAAAAGTTACTGCGAACAGAAAAAAAAAAACAAAAGAAACCAAAAAATAA
Source organism: Dromococcyx pavoninus (assembly GCA_033558185.1). Classification (NCBI taxonomy): domain Eukaryota; kingdom Metazoa; phylum Chordata; class Aves; order Cuculiformes; family Neomorphidae; genus Dromococcyx; species Dromococcyx pavoninus. Next base: position 745,086 of record JAUMJL010000786.1, read on the forward strand.
AGAAGATACAGCTGTACAAGGAAATTGCCACAGACAACAAAATCTCTCCTCCTAGAGAAGCAAACTTCAGTCCAACACGGGGCCTGGATTTTTCTGTGGGTTTCTTTTTTGCTAGATGCTATTATAACCAATATATAGATTAGCAACTTAATACAACATAAATATAAGTCCAGTCCAAGCAGGTCCATGTTGGTGAAAAATGTGTAACATAAAACATATCTTTAACTGTCTATGCTTTTATTTCTCTCCAAAGTATAAACAAAACCCCACAAAATGAAAATAATCAAATGGCTATCCACCATGGTTGCCCGATGCTGTGGATTGACAACTCAGCTTGTTCCAATGGCACTGTAGATAAAAATCAGCAGGAATTCCCTACCATTTGGGTTTGTTTATTTTTGTTTATTATTTTTATTTCCTCAAAAAATCCACATAGTGCTCCCAGTGAAGCCAACATGGCACTTACTTGATGCTTCCGTCGCTATTATCTGTAGTGGATTTAGTGAGGGGAGCCAAGATATTGCCAGGGATCCATCCTTCAGCAGCCGGAGAGTGGTCGTTTGCAGGCTGGTAGACCAGAAACATGTTCTGCTGGTTGACAGCAAGGATCTGAACCACCTCTCCTTGATTCACACAGATCTCATCCTCCTTCAGTGCATAGTAATCTTTAATCACCACCATGGAAGAGGTCCCATTGCACCCTCCCAAATCAGTCTGCGAAAACGGACACAACAGAAACCAGTGAGCAGGCAGTGCTGAGGAACCTGCCTTTTCTGGCAGCAATCCCTCCACTTAATTTCCAGCCTAACTGTACCAAGAAAAAGATACAAAACACCTAAACTTCATATTGGTAGGATTTTAAGGATCTGAAAGGCAGTAGAAATCTGATACAAACCAGTCTCCTCTTTCATATTAGATTTCATAGCCGCCAGTGATGGCGCACCAGCCATGTTCTCATTTGTATGGTGTTACAGGCAAATGGCCCGTGCCGAGCCAAATGGGGGTAAAGACCAGCAAAGGCTCACGTTAGAAGCTGAATGAATACTCACACATGTCATGATCTTAAATACAGCCACATTGGAAAGTGGCTTTGGTCAACCGCAGCCAGCGGCAGGGTCCAAACACTGCTGATGGTTACTGACTCTTGGGTAGTTTGCGTGCAGTGCACATGCACCCGAATTATAACCTTCAACTGGCACCCTGTGAGCTGTTACGTGGGGAAAGGTCTGCACTCTCCTATATCATCAGAGTAGTCCTCTTCAGGAATGGGTGGTTAACGGATATTAGAGAAGCCTGTGCTGTTGCCACTATGGCAAATGGAAATTCAGTTCATCAGGTCTGCAAACATAGTGCCCCAAAAAATTGCTGGATTCAGCCCTCCAGGCTTCAGGGTCAGGCTCTGTCTCCATTTCCCAGCTGAAGTACCACCCATTTGGATGCCAGAGCTTTCACAGTCTCTGTTTAATCCCACATCACATTTTAAACCATTGCTTCAGTACGTTGATCCCTGTTGACCTGGGTAGCTGATAATTAAAGCTAACTTCACAGATTGTCTATGGTGCAAGAAATGGGCTATGAGATCATATTTTATCAGATGAGCTCAATACCTTGCTTTGTTCATACTTGTCTCCGGGCTGTGAGTGTTCATACCCTGTGCTGCCGTTGGAGGTAGATATCTTCAGGGGTGGGAGAGATGGGTTACGGCTTGTAGCCTTCAAAGGCTTCTCAGACCCTACTGGAACAGAAGAATAGGGTCTGCTGTTGGGCTGAGAAACCCTACTGGTCTGAGGCCTCAGCACGGCTGAGCTATTCTCTTTGCGTTGGTACTCTATGGGAGACTGCAGAGCTGCAAAAGAGGACAAGAATTAGCCATGTGCTCTCAGTGACATTGCAAAGGGATTCAGAGAGTGCGTGGGGTGATTCAACCAGAACAGGCAAACCAAACAGGAACAGGAGCTGCCACCCATGGAAGCAGCACACAGGGCATTCACGGCTACACAGGATGCAAGCATTTTATGCTACACTGCTCACAAACTGAACACAGCATTCCATGGTACTGTGAAGAACAGCTTCTCTACCCAGCACAGTGGGTTAACAATTTTGCCTTCCACAGCATACAGACTTGCATTTGTTTTCTTTGAATTAATCGCATCCTGTCATGAAAATAACTTCACATAAGCTTATTTACAGTGAATGTTGCTATCATCAGAAAACACAGGTCAAGATCCGTAAGGGTCATTTGTGTATTCCCAGGAGACTGTGACTACTAAATACTGTTCAGACACGATGCACTGCAACTTGGCTCTCTATGTGCTTTCAGTATTAACTACTTTGGTTCAAGGAGACTGCTGGAAATGACCAGCAAGTGAGGAAGTATAGACAGCGCAACGACATTAATCCCAGCAGTCCAGACCTCTCCAGAAAATACCCACAAGCAACATTAAACAGTTTCATAAGGTTTAAATAAGAGTCTGCTTGTGAGAGTATACATTTCATAGTCATGGAAAGAGCTTACAATGGGAAAAAGAAAGGTAAAAATACCAGATGGTAAAGAAATAAAGAATTTGTTATGTTTGGAAGAAAAAGATCAGGGACTCACAGTGAATAGGAAAGAAACAGATTTGCTAGGCTCAGACTACCATCCCCAGACCTATGGGTTTGGGGTTTGCATGTCATGTGGCTTTAGTGAATGATTTATAGTCAGTTAAAACTGTGTACATGCACCAGACTAAACCTACTGGAATGCAGGGAGACTTGTCTAGCAAGAGGCAGACGGAGGACATAATGTCACAGCGTTGGCCCAACCAGGGAACCACAACAGAAGGAATGTCTTTCCCAACAAGACAAGGAAAGAAAAACAGAAAGGCTCAGCACCACACAGCATACTCTCCAGAATTTCCCTTCCAGAGAAAGGCAGGACTTCTCCAACAAGAAATCACTTAATACTAAGCAATAAGAGACTTAGAAAAAAAAATCGAGGATGCTAGATCACCATTTTCTCCAAAAGGACACAAAGAGACCTGTAGCAATCTGGAAGATTACTTGGCTCCAAAACCTGCACAGTGACTACCAGCTTTGCTCGCTTACCTCAGCTGCACCTGAAAATGGTTTTGCCCCACTGCAGATCAGTGACTGAGGAGAAGGAAGTTGGCAAGAACTTTGGCAGTGATTTTGACAGTGACATTTTTCTAGTGTATATAGTAGATTAAGCTGCAAGGTCTTTAGCCAGAAGACCCAAATGAATACTTAGCTGTCTTGAAACAATCTATCCTACTCACTGCTTTCAAAGGCAATTTAGCTGAGCATCCACTTGTGACTACTAATTACACCGTTAACTATCACAGCAATGCCTGGCTTCCAGTCTCCTGTTCAACATCTGTTAGCATTCTTATGGGCTTCTGGCAAAAACCAGTGTCCATGTACTTGTGTGCTCTCTGTTTCTCTCTCACTGCCTCCCCTTCCCCATATGATTTTAAAAAAGGCACAGTTCAATGGCATTTTCCATATGAAATACATCCATCAGCGACCTATTCTCCTTATAGCGTCTTTCTTAAAGGAAAAAGAGAGAACAACCACTATATCCAATTGTTTTGTGCACAGTCTGTTTCTCAAGCTTTTGCTTTTCGAAGGAAAAATATGAAAATCTTGAATATTACTGTGTAAGTGCAGCAGGTTTTACATTTATGAACCGTGGCTGCCAATACTATGCTTTCTACACAGTCCCTTACTCTTTAAAGCTTCAATGTTGAGAAGAGAAAATGAGAGACAGCTTGGGCAAGAACTCACATGGAATATTTTGTTATTAAGTTTATGCATTGGCTCAGTAAGGATTTAATATGATTTTAAAGGCAGAAAACATCCTCTTTAATGAAATGCAAAGCTAAAGAACGTATTTAAAGATTAGTCAGCCTCAATAAGATTACATCCTAAAAGCCACTTAAATTGTTCTGGACTGGACAGGCTCTACTGGATACAATATCATTTTCTTGGATCTTAGTTATAGGTTTAAACTAAATCCTTAAGCCTGTGTTTTAATATAAATCTATTTTTACTTCTAGCTTTAGAGATACTAACGATTATGTTCCTAACCCACCAAATTCCTTTTTGGCCTCACAGAAGAGAGGATAAATGAGCTAAAAAGATGTTCCAGTAGAAAAAGGGGTTCACAGAGCAGTAAGTCCTGGGAGGATAGGAGGGAATATTCGAAAAATAAAACAATGAGTAAGAAAGATGTGGAAGGGACAAAAAACCACTGCAGTAGTGTCTGTGGAGTTCTCACAAGGTGTTTTAAAAAAATCTGTAGCTAACCATTAGTGGAATTTATTTTTATTCCAATAAGCCCACATTCAAAGCCATTTGCACTGACACAAACCCGGCAGGTTGTAGCAACAAGTGGTCAAACTGGAGAACTCAGACTGCTCATCTCACCAGCATATTAAGGGAATAATTTTACACTGGTTGTATGAGACCTTTTCAATTCCAAGTCTCAAAAACCTAATATCAAGTTTTGGAATCACGGGTGAAACTCTATTTCTCAGCTCAGCCATAGTTTTTGAACTGTCACAAACAGCTTCTGCATGTAACCCTTTCCTAAATAACTTCTGCAAAGCAAAACTAAGTTAAATTAAATTTTAAAGGGAAAACCTACATGTTGAAGGGAAACTTTTTTCGATGTGAACTGAAAGAACCTCTTCAGATTTTGCAACAAAAAATGCACGAAATCAAACACCAAAACCCCAAGATAAAAAATGTTAACAGATTGTGCCTAGCAAAATATTTTGATTCAAGCAAATAAGTTCCATTAATGAAAATGTATTGAAGCTTTTAAATAAATAACCCTTTTTTAATACAAGCTCCATTACAAAAAAGAAAAGCTGTTTTGAAATGAATAGTACAAACTAAATTTGGAATCTTCCGAAGTAATGATGCCCAATTTGTTGCTTCCAAACAAACAAAGAGATACTACTATTTTTGATTTTTTCCTCTAGTTCTGATTTCCCCTTTTCCCCTCATCCAATCATAAGCATGAACAAGCCAAAATTGGTAACTGAATTTGATTCCTCTGTATTTACAAAATCCACACTCTTGTTGATCATGTGTGAGTTTTGTTTTGTTTTGTTTTGAAAACACAGCTTTAATTTGAAATACTATTTCAAAACACCCCAAATCTAACCTTAAAGCAAAGCTTACATTTTGGAAAGGCCTCTGTTCATGCACAGCTCCCACAGTTCCTAAGAGAAACAACTCACATATTTTCCTTCCCTCTCTTACTTTTTTTTTGTTGAAAGCAGTTGCACCACAGAGTTTGGACCTCTAAGGGGGTGGATGGTGAGGCAGCCTTTGTCCCACCTCTTTCCTCAACTCATAGCACAGGGTGACATTGAATAGAAGGTTCCTGAGGATAAGCCTGTAAGTAAGTGGGAGATACTGTGTAGATAAAATAGCAGCCTGGCTTTGACAGGGAACTGGGAAGGGATTAGATGTAAAACCTCTTTGTAGAACAGAAAGCACCAGGCGATACAGCCCTGCAAACCCCAGCATTTTTAAAGGATCTTGCACAAAAGTACCTCCAAAGGCACATTACTGGTGGAGGGACTTGAGACCCTGAGCATGAACCTTACTGATACTTGCAGGGCAACTAGAGAGGGACCACTGCCTTTATAAGCAGGAAGCCATCAGGCTGCAAAAAAATACCATGAGATGCTGCTAATGGAGCAAAGCCAGAATGACCTGCAGTCTTTAGTGTAAGATGAGGCGCCAGCACCTTTCCAGAGTGGGCTCCAGGGCCACACAGCAGTCCAGATCAGGATTGTCCTCTCCTGTTTTTTACCTTCCCACTAGGCAGACCCAGCATGTAGGACAGAGACCTCTGCACAACAGCACTGAGGTGGTCTCTCCTCAAAGACCAGTTGTAAATTATGAGTGCTCTTTCCCATGTACTCTGTGAATATCACTTGACCCAGTGCTGCTGAATGCTTTTCTCATAGAAGAAACAAAGACACAAAGATCTGAAATCCCATTTAGTGTCACAGTTTGGGAAGCAGTGCAAAGACCATGTACATACCATTGAGGAAATCTCTCTGTGTGTCCAGGACCTGGTTGATGTCCTGTACCCAGGCTTGCTGAATTTCTGGATTAGCTGCCTGCAAAATGACTCTCTCTGATGTTTCCCGGCTCATTAGAGCAAACTTGCAAGGATCATTTTCCACATTTTCTTCAATGATAAGGTAGTTCATCTGAAACAAGCCAAGGTAAGTTAACATCACTTGAGAATAAGAATAAAATTGTTTTGAAAAGTTCCTGAAAATAATTGAGTCTAATAACAGACTGTCAGATCATTACCAGGAGTATTTGCGTCATCTAAATTTAGCTAGATAAATCTTAAGCTTTAATATGACGCTTAATAAAGCTCTGACAGATGTACCAGACACCCGTCTGCCTTGTCTTGAATGACAGCTTCTATTTTAGGGTAACATAGACCTGACTGATGTGCTAAAAATTTACTGTAACCTGTAAAGAGAGTTAAAATGTTCCTATTAAGGTATTCATAAAGTTCCTCCAATTTAAACAAGTGTTTACATTTCTTATCCTCAATAGGAAAGAATCTTCAGTCATTAGAGTATTTTAAAAAATAGAATGGAGGGTGTACAGGAATATACCGAAAAAAAGAGCAACTCTCTCTGATGCTCCAACAGATCTTCTTATTTCTAGCAATTACACTGTCAACTATGTACAATTAGTCACAGATACTCATTCCAGAATTCTCATGAATGGCAATTTCAGCTGCTGTCCTGCACTTGTGAGGCTTCTGTTTCAGTGTGCCCATAAGTTTAACTTTTCCTGATAGTAAACAAGAATAAATTGGCATGGCCTTTCAAAAAAAAAATAAAAAAAAAGACAGTCTTCATGTCAAAATAGCCAGGATCAAAGACTAAGGCAATAAAGTCCCCCTATAAGAAGTCTATCTCCAGTTGCTCTGAATATCTGTCAAGGTATGGAGAGATCCACTCCACATCTGGATACCATCCAGCATTCAAACTGAAGATGGAATGAGCCTCTTCCTTGTCTTCTGGTAGTCCCTGTGAAGTCAGAGGGACAAGCAGGAACTACTCTGACATGGGGATAATGAAAGGCACAGGCAGTGAGCCTGGACAGTGTTCTTCCTCTTGTTCTGAGCTCTTGCTCCTCTGACTGATACCCAAAGCAAGCAAGTAAATCCTGGTATGACCCCAGGAAAAAAGCTTGTAGATCAGAGTTCCTTATCTCTTTGTGTCTCAGGGAGATGCATTTGCTGAGGCTACTCACTTAGGTATTTTGAGTCTGAAAGGTATCCAACTGAGAGGTATCCAAGAAGAGATGTGCTATTTCCAAACACTACCTACCTCACTGCATAAAGAAGGATTCTTCACCAATGTAGGACATCATGATGAAGCTTCTATCACAGTTTGAGCACAACAAACATTGGAGAACAACACTTGGGAGCCTCATCTCCCTGACAGACCAGAATGGTTGCATTTGAAGTCATATGCACTTCTTACTCTAATGGAGAGACCTCAGTGCTCAGCAGTGGTAGTGACACAGAGGAATGAAATGGGATCTCTGGTGCTGCCTAAGTCCTTCTGCTGTGCAAGAGAACGTGATCAGCAGGGAAACAGCTTACATCTCTCAAGGAGTGCCTCCCAGAGAACCAGACAACCATGACTGCAGATGGTATCAAAGCTAATCAAGGGTGCCTAATCAGTCCTGATGAACTGCTGTGAAGATGGGTTCAACCTGCCCAGCGAGATCTCGTCAGCACTCGAACCAAGGTCAAAGAAACCTGGTCCCAGCAGACAGCGTAAAGCCTCCTCAAACTCCAGCTCATGAACTCAGACCAGATGCAATTTCTGGATGCCCACTTTTAGGCCAGGGTTATGAAAGACAGGTGATGAGGCAACCCATTTTATGTGGCACCTTTGGACGAAGTGTCTCTCACCAAGGAATTGCCTAGCTCAGGTTGAGGCTCCACTGCAAGGTAAGGATGTCTGTGTACAGGGAGGCAGGAATAGTCCTGCTCCATGCAGGGCCACAGCTCATTTCTGTGGGAAGGCACAAGAGAAATGCAAAACCCTCCAGAAGCTGAAGTAGGGGCTGGGAGGCAGGGGTGTGAGAGTTGCTGGCACACAGACTCCACACTGGTGGCTGAGATGCACATGGATCTATGGGGGAATCCCACACTTGCTGCAGGCACTCAACAGGAGAATGAGTTGTTTACCAAACGGAAGAAAAGAGGGACTGGAAAATTATTATGCAAAAATTTTACACTCAGGCAGTGGGAACCGCATTACTTTCTAGGCTGTTTAACTAGAAAAGCAACTCAGACCCTTGAGGCAAGCTAATTTTATCGACATTAGGAAAGATTTATTTTTCTCTCTTTATCTACAATATACAATTCAGGAATTGTTTCCTGCAGATAAAAGCCTCATTGTTTTACATACAATAAACAGCAGTAAAAATGATTCATGTTATTTCCATCTCCAACTTTAATAATGAATTAAATCAGTAATAAGATAAAATGAAAGCTGATCATCTAAATCAAGATGATTGCTTATTAGCACACTTCAGTTTTTTCCATTATAGCTTATCATTTGGTTTGAAACTATGAAATACACTGACTTGCAAATGGATATAGGCTTTCCAGTAAATATTGCAGTTTATGTCAGCCAAGAAGATGTCCTGATTTCAGTAAACATGCTGCTTATCAGGGATTTGTTTAGTTAAATATGGTAAATATGCCTAATTTCACCCAATATTGTTCAAGCAAACATAGTGCATTCTGCAACATCTCTTCCTAACCTGTACCTTTGAAAAGCAAATCAATCCCAGATCAGTTTCTCAGTTTTGAATGATCAAGGCATTCAAAGGAACCAGTGACTTTGCTCTTTCTGCAGGCACAACAAAGGCTGTTCTACCAGGAGAGGTTTAGCATTCATTCACCTTCACTTACCATTCTGGAGGTTAACTTTGCAGCTATTAAACAAGCATAAAACCCCTTAAACAAACAAAGAAGTACTTTTAGTTCCAGCTCCATAATCTGGAAAGATTATTTAAAACCAAAATTAATTTATTTAAACTTTTGTTACAGTTTAGCTGATTTTATAATCCCTCACAGCTGCATTTTTTAGAACTGTGTGTTTTTGTTTGTTTTTTTAAATAGTTCTGTTTTCCTGCAACATTTATATTTGTACCAAGAGCCATTCCCTCATTAGGGAGAGTATTTCCAGTAATGTCACACAGATGCTCAGTATTGACTTATGGTTTGCCCTAGGATGACTGGATACTACACCTTCCCCCATCTTTTACGATCACGTTTAGAAGGAACTGTTGAATACTTCCTTTGACTACCGCAGGCTTTGTAGCAATATTTGCTAACTCAGGGCTATGAACAACAGAAGACTCATCCTGGCTGTGTTCCTTGGAAGAATTACCCAGTAAATTTAGACACCCAGTGGTTTATTTAGAGATGGTTTTAAATGGCTATTGAAAGGTAAAAGCAAATATTTTCTGCAAATTGTTGTCCACCTTTGACAGGATGGAACAGTCTCATAGCATAGAAGATTAGTAAGACTTCCTTACGTTACCACCAAACAGAATATCACTCTCCCTCTTTATTTCTTACCTTTATGCTTTTCTTGAACATGTAGCCTGGTGTTAAAGATCCTTTTCTAAGGAGTTCGCTGAAGATAACTATTTGCTCAAAAAGAAACACCCTACGCTCCTTTGGCCGAGACTGAACTCCAGAATCCTGCTCTGTCACGTAGAAGGTGTCCTGCTGCAGCAGCTTGCCTTGTGCTGTCAGCTTGCCCTGGGAAGCAGATGAGGCACCAACATTACAAACCCCGACCTGTCACGATCCCACAAGATTTGCTATATTTCGTGCAGTCCAAGTTTTCCAAGCAGCACTAAATTCACATGAGACATATCCCCTCTGAGTTATCAAAAGAACAATCTTGTAAATCAAGAGCTCAGCTTCAGCAAATTAATATAACTTTTCTTTGTTCTCATTGCATATAAAAACAAAACCAAGAGGTCTCAAGTAGACTATATTGTACTTAATTTCAAACACTGTTCCCATTATGTAGTTTGTTATCACAGTGCCTTGGATTCGCTCTAGTCATGAGTTCTCCATCACCAGTAGGTAGTGACACAACACCTCTACAGGTGCAGAAAAACAGGACCTACCTGTTTGCAGAAATGTAACAATGCATAAGATTGTAAAACAAACTTGACTTCCTTTGGAAATAAGACATCTCACCCAGGCTGCCAAAGTCTACTTTGGCTTAGTTACAAACCACAAGTTGTAAACTGTGGGTTATAACTCACAAACCCCCTCCTGGATGTTGCCAAACTCAGAGGGAGTTGTTAACATGTTAAAGCTAGGTGGCCTTACTAAGAGGCAGAGCAATCTGCTTCACTGCTTATTTTGCTCTGGCAACAGATTCAAGAAGTGTAATTCAAACTTGCAGAAGCTTTTACAGACCTCACATTTTGAAGAAACAATAGAAAGATTGTCACAACTTTTGAGAGAGAGGTATATCACCCCCTCCTTTGAAACCTTATCAAAGCCCACTCACAGCTCAGCACTGGGGAAGAACAAGCACTAGATCAACAGCCAGGAGTAGGGCAGATTGTAGAGGCAACCATAAAAAGATAAAATAATTTTCCTTGCCTACTTATTATAAGCAGAAAGCAAATGCCTACCTCAAAGCCTTGGAGGCGACCCAAGTTCATCATATCATTGCAACGCTTCGGTACAAGGCACATTAATTCGACTGCTTTCTGTTAAGGAAAAAGGATGTTGTATTATTACAAGAGAATCAGTGGACTCCTAAAATCATAGTTTCAAGTAATGAACTTCAATAGCATGATCAGTGCTAGCAGTTACTCATGGTGAGGCCCTCATGCACTGAAAATGTATAGCAATGCCTAAAAGAGGACGGTGCACCTACAATGCAGGACTGAGCCTTCATCCTTTACTTCTGACTTAAGTGAAGAGAAATACTACATTTAGAATATCAGTAGGACCTTCAGCTATTGTCAAAGGAATACTGGGGTTTTCATTCCTCCACACAAAGTGCCATTAGATAACATAGCACTATTGTCCAGGACATGAAAACATACCTCTATATCGGAACATTCCAGACCAGCTTTTTCACTGTACCTCAGGAAGTCCTGGAGAGAGCAGAAAGGTTTGCATTAAGGCACTTCAGAAAGAGAAAAAAAAAAGATGCCAGTTTGAAAAAGAAAAAGAATATTCAGGATGTGATCTTTCTTAGAGGGAACTCGCTAGTATTAATAAATTAATCTTCAGAGGTTGCAGAACATTATAACCACTTTATAGATATGGAAAAGGGGTGTGGATGGTTGCTGAAAAAATCACAGAAAAAACACAAAGCTGGGATGAGCCCTTGGGAGTACTTAGTTGGTCCCTAGTTTAAGCCACAAGACCACACACATTTGAAGATTCTTCTTTTCTTTTTGGCATTTCAGGGGAGAAGCTGCTGTCTCTTTGCTAGAGTGCAATTACCAAACCATGGCCTGATGAAAGCCTGCTCGAAATCAGTTCACAAAAGAGAAGAAATCAGCTCAGAACCCCGATACTGCTGGAGATTTTACAGGGTAGGGGTCAGACGTGCCTAATTTCAGATATTAGCTTGAGACCCCTAGGGATAAATGTTCAGAAATGCTAAGTGATTGGCACTGTGGATAAGTCAGCAGAAGCCAGAGTGGTCAGATTCCTTGGGAAAAAAATTGTGGTGAGCTCCTCAAATTTTACAATATCAGAATATTCTGGAAGCAAGTTTCTTGAGCCAATTTGAAGACAGATATTCAGAAATGGAGGCTATAGCATTTATTAGAAGCATGTCATTCAGCATCAAAGACGGGCTTTATTAACACACTTTTGCATCTTTATTGCAAGTTAAAAAAAATATATGAAAGTTTGCTCTGAAAATCCAAAGGAAAGGAAATTCCTGTTTGAAGTTTACTTTTGAATTAAAAAAAATCCATTAGAAAATAATAAAAAAAATATTTTTGTTATCCTAAATGGGAAACCACTCCCACACATGTGGCCCTCCTGCTCTCTGGACATTTTCCATGGGACTCCATCATTGCATGCCCATGTTTAAGCAGACTCATCCTTCCTCTTAATTTGATTGTTTCTCATTTAAAACTAAAGCTGATTAAATTAAAAGCATCTAATGCGAGATGCAGAGTATAGTTCCGTTCAAACTGTATCTCTCTACTCACCTTGAGAAGAAGCTGGTATTTAGTTATTCTTTGAATAGGTTTGATCAGAAAGTCACTGATGGTCAGTCGTTGGCTTATTTCCTGTTGAAGCTCCTAAAAATTGAGGTTTAAAAACAATTGCAAACAATCACAGAGGAAAACACAGAACACAATGAAATGTCTCAGCAGAGCCTTAGTTCCAAAGAAAGTTGGTCTGTTCTTAATCTCCTGTTTGCAAGAGGGAATTTTAGAGGATTTAAAAATCTGGCATATCCTATTTAGGCAAGGATTGGGTAAAAGTCATGACTGAGCTGGAAGGCATTGGAAAGCACAAGGTCCCTTCCCTATTTGAGCTGACTGAGCAGGACTGCAAGGTCGGGAGACCACGCTTTCCACTACAGCAGGGATTAACTCACAAACAAGTCCTGCAGAGCATGCTTCATGCCCTTGGGTGAAATGAAACATCTTCGTGCCCTTGTTAAGGAAGATTCCTTCACTTTAATATCTAAATGTGTCTAGTCTCAAAGCTTACTTGAAACAGCCAAACTGATCAGGAATTTACGAGAGGCACCACCCTGCTCCAACAACTCCTATCTTCTCCCCTGTTTGTAGACTACGGATTAAAAAGTCTTATTTTATTTTGGACAGAGATCAATGCAGTCATGGCACTCTGAGGGCCACAGACAGTACTGGATTTAGCATTTATTAGAAGTTAACAATATGAGAATTTGAAATAAATTAAATAATGTTTTTTTCCCATAGCAGAGACTTTAACAGTGCATCAGTATCAAAATCTTCTAGCTTGTTTTAGATAAACCCCAGAGGTCAAGGAATAGTTTACATGACTAGGACTCGCAGTGGTTAAGTAGCAGTAACGTGTAATAAGCAATATTTACCTCAAAGTATGTCTCATACTCAGCTACTATATATTCAGATCGTGGCTTGTTCTGGCAGTACACCACGTACATGTGTAATCGTCGCTCCTGTGAAAGCAACAGGCACAGTAGCTTGGTGAGATACTAGCTACCACTCTGTTCTGCTATTAAAAGCTGGCAGTAAGTTGCCAGTAAGTGGTCTCCCTTATTTTTGGTTTAATCAAAGATTTAGTTTCCTGAAGTAGGAAAGTACATTGAGAACTGGTTCCGTTCTCCCCTTCTGCACTTTAGGCAAGGGAAAGTTTCCATAGGCGTAACCAGTTAGAGGTGTCAACCCCACTCTGGCAGGTCTGAAATTTGCTATGGAGATGTGCTCTGCCCAATATTGTACGAATACAGCAATCACAGCCATTGGCAAACGTGCCATAATTACGTCTTGGCAGATGTCCTGTCCTTGCCCACATCAATTTTGCCCCAAAATAAGAAGTCTGCAAGAAGATAATGATTAATGTGTTAGTTCAATTGAAGATTCATAACTACAAGGCTACTTTCTGTTTAAACTAAGTTTGTACATGTAAAAGTATCAAGTTGACACAAACAGATGTTTTCTGAAGGAGTCATCACACCCTAAATGACATTTATACTAGAGACAGATAACAAACCAAAACTTACATGCTTAATAAAAAGCTGTGCTAAACGGTCAGGTTCTTGAAGACATTTTTCCAGTTCAGCCAGGAAAAAGCTGAAAAAAAGGATATAAACATTTCAGAATAGTTCTTTAGGTCATCCCAGCAGCAAACTAGTTGTCCTTCAGATATATTAGTGCAATTTTAGCTATAGTATTCAATAATAAATTAAAAGGTAAGACTGGCTTCAGCCCTTCATGGTGGGATTTCTAAAACATTAGATGAGAGCTGTGAAATATGAAGGTCTTGTCTGGCAAACTACCCGCTCTTCTTTACCATTACAGTGGTTTCAAATTTTAAAATGTGCCAGTTACCAACTAACTACATGAGTTGCTTTCCTTTATTGAGAACTCCTAAAGTAAAACTTTGCTATATACCATAACGCTTGTGAAAACTCAATTGAAGCCTTACCAGGAGTTCTCAGTTGCACGAGTGGATTCATTAAGACTGGTCAATGTGGAAGAAAAGCAGAAGTTTCTGCTTGAAAAAACAAATCGACATGTTTCTGTTGCTGGAGTTTCGGTATGTTCTGTTTTTCACTGGTTTTCAGTATATTACTGTTAGTCTGTAATTCATAACAGTAACAGCAATTCATGAATACTGTCTCTATCTTGACCAGAAGCTTTGGGGAAGTCATTTGTTCTAGCTTGAATGCTCTTACCAAGAATACACTGGAACGCCTAAAAGTGAGGTACAAGCAGCTAAACTAAACTTTAGAAATATTGATAGATTTTTCTAACTGATAGAAAAACCCTGTCAAACTACCTTTCCATGATCTTTCTTTTTTTCACTGCAGGATTTCTGTCTCAAGTGCCTCCACAGATTGGCTACAGTAGCCAGATTGGGTGAAAGGACATGTCTGCAATGGTCCCAAGAAATCCCAGAACTTAAAAAAAAGATGCATGCTGGACAGCTGTCCCAACTAAACAGCCCTAGTGCTACCATCAGATACAGTTGCTTCCATAACTCAATCCTCTACAAATGTTAAATCTGCATTTAAATAGACTTTTTGACCTAGATATGCAGAACTAAAAATAGGGAATCCCTCCCTATGTATTACAGAAAACGCCTGTTATCACAGTTAAGCAGTGAATGGTCCTGGTACAAACACTCCGTTGCTGGTATCAAAGTAATATGTGATGAAGCTTTTTCTGACATTTTTTTGTTTTATGCTCCTAAGGAAATCTGTCAGAACATAAGGACAGGCCCAGGGCGTGAGATAAACACATGTGGAACATGAGATGGGAAGGATAACATGTTTCCTGGGTGAGGGAAATGCCCAGACTGAAGGAAGATCCAGCCTGGTGTCACTTGCTCAAATCTGCAGATACACACTCAAATTCTAGTTTGCTGGAGCTGTAGACTATTTCAGAGTAGCAGAGTTGAAATAATGAGCATATTATCCATAAGCGAGACATTGCTGTTCATAAAGTTGCAGCAGAAATGGCTCAAGGTTTGAAATAAGCCCCATATTTCCAGCAGCTTTTCAAAAGCTACTTGTATGAGTAAGATTTTCAAGGAACAGAGTTTCTAATTCAGAGTCAAAAGCATCAACTAGGCCAAAACATGTGAGAGCTTTCATGTGAGAAGGATCTTGAAGGTATTTCCATTTTATCTCCCAACTAGGCAAATACTACCGGTATGGTCAGCCTTTGTGATCCTACCAGCTGCATGTGAACGTGTTCGTGTTGCTGAGAACCACAAGACACAGGAAGGAAAACTTTGACTTTACAGCATTGCTACTGCAATGATGAATTGAGCCTACAGCTGTGACCCAAGAAACACAATTACGGGAGCCTCAGTAGCTTTCCTCAGGATCCAGCAAGTACCCCACATGCAACTGCTCTCTGGGAGCCATGCTGGGACTGCCTACGAGCAGTAGGTCAGGAGCTGTGGATGGACCACAGAGATATATTCCACTGAGCTATGCGTTATGGCTCCCCAGCAAAGAGCCACTGGCAGCAGCACTGACACAGAGCAGACACTCCTGTAGGCACCATTTCTGCTGCCCTGACCAGCACCACTTGCATGGTGTTTGAGTCAGCTTCTAGCTGTATCTGTGATCAGAGGCAGCATGACAAACACCCTTCCATGAAGCCAGGCAGTGCAAAGCTACAGCCCACCTAAGTGTTTTTTACCCTGGGAAAAATGATTTTATATAATACCTACGCTTTGCATCATGCAGTTGTGCTGTTTCTGGCTGGGCAGAGAAAGCCCTACATCAGGATATAGTGTATCGTGACACCACGGCTCAAAGTGCATGAATTAGAACATGTTCTCAGGATCCAAGGTAGCCATGACTTGTGAAGTTATTAAGCAGCACTTACAAACCAAAAGAGATTATTTAGAGTCAGGCAATGTCCTTTGGAAGTTCATCCCTGAATAACCTGCTGATGTTCAATTAAAAGCAGCATAAATACCCCAATTCTTTATGGACGAGCAGTTAGAAAGGTGCTTAAAAAGGAAATAAACCAAAAGAACTTACTCTTTGTGCCAGTCATAGATTTGGTGAATATTGCCAAATACAATCTTGTCTTTCCCTTTCATATCTTCAGAAACTCCTTTTTCTTCAATTCTCTTCATGAAGCCCTATAAGATTAATGATCAGTGACTACCAAAGGGCTCATTTGAAGGGGGAACATAATTGAACACATTTTTGTTCAAAGAAGCGGATGTTTAATGTCAGGATTTTTTACACTGAAAATGCTTAAAATACCTTTTGTACAATTTAAAACCAGAAAGACATCTAGATACAAAAAATTACACAGTTTGCTTAAAAGAAAATGTTAAAGGACTTATTCTGAATATCTACAATACTTATAAAAACTGAAGTGACAAGTGCAATTACAAGAGAAAAGCTACATGAAACTAGATTACCAAGCTCTTTGCTACTCTGGTAAGAGGAAGAAGCCAGACTCTGTACAGAGTTCTCCCATTTATCACCAGGAATATTTTGTGGGAGCACAAAGACAAGCAGTAAGTTTCAAGAGTCACATGAACAGGACTTCTCACACCTCCTGAAATCTTCTTTTTAAGCCTTTGGAACACTGCAGCCCTGTCAGGTTTGCCAGCAGTGCATAATGTAAACAGAAAACCACAAAGGTCTTCAAGCTTGGAAGCTGTTGAAAATCACTGTTAGATGGGTTGATAATTCTCCTTGGACTTGTGAATGTCAAAATCATTGCCGAAAGCCCGCTGCAATTATGGGCCTCCAGTTCTGAGTCCTTGCTGGGAATAAAACTGGACCCTGAATGTGAGTTGGCTCTGACAGGCAATCCCTAGGGATAAGCCAGGTCTTTACAGTTTGAACCTTAAAGAACTGCAAATGTTTTTGACAAGAAGGGGCAAATGAAAAAAAAAGTCCTGTACTTTATCTTAAGTCTTTTTTTTCAGAACAATAATTGATGAGCCACACACACACCTCAGTGCAGATCCAAATCCAGCTTTTGGAAAGGTACTCAGACACAGGACTTTAGTCCAGGTATAAACTCAAGTAAAGTATGTGTTACCATTGATCAATAAGACAGCAAGAAATGCACAAAATTAAGTGCTAGGAGCGTAAGTTATTCTCCACCACTGCCCTCAAGGCTGCACTAGAGCAGAAAGAGTTTGTCACAAGCAGGGTAGCCAAGAAAAACCTTTGCATATTGGAGCTGAAACCTAAAATACATAATTTGTTAGATGGAAACAAAAATAGTTTCCAATGGCATTTCTTCTTGTTTCTGTCAACACGAGAAGGCGACCATGGAAGCAGAGTGCAAAATAAAGCAGTTTGTTTCTCATGCTGTATTTTTTGTTGTTGTCACTTTTCAGCATGGTGCTTTTTAGTGGAAAAACATTTTGCATAGCAGGGGTTGCTTGAGCTCACCTCCACAACAGTTCCCAAGTCTTTGACGTAATCTTTTTCAGTCTGCACCAGCTCATTTAAGACAAACCTAAATTAAAACAGAACACGCACATATTTGACCATATTCCTTGAAGTTACTGTTTGTCCTTCTTACCACATATTACCCCACCATCATTCCAGGCCACGTAATGTGACTTTCTTCATTCACAAATCAGTGGAATGTAAATGACAAAAGCATTGCATTTCAAGTCAGGGTAGTTCCAGTTCTCTTAACCACTCTTTCCCCCTGCCCCTCTTCACCCCACATCACATCATAGTTGTGCAAGAGCTGCAGCACAACCAGCTGCCTGTACTTTGAACTACCTCTCCCAGCTATCCTCTCCTCCGCTCCCATGCAGCCATCCTGATAGCAATGGAGATGTGTCCTCACCCATTCTTTGGCAAGCAGGAGCAAATTTCTTGCCCCAATCCCTCTGGCTTTGCCCAAGATTCATCAATAAGTTTTAATTTGGAAGTGTTCAACACTTGGAAACCAAATCATCCACCCATCGTAACAAAGACCTTAATCTTTCAGATTACGTAATCTATGTGTCTGTGTCAAATGCTTCACAGTGATTTCAGAGCTAATAATCCTAGGCAGGAGAGTCATCTAATGAAGGCTTGATGCATGCAAATAACAGCAAGCTAAAAAAAGCCCCTCCTTTGTAAGTTAAACTGACTAATCACATAATGTTCTTTCGAGGACAATTTCAAGAAGTTAGAGTTTGCTGCAGACAGTTTGCCTCTCAATTACGCCAATACATAGATTTAGCATGTGACAAATAAACTCTATCTGTGCTCAAGCTCGCTACGACAGTAACAAGGCTAACAAGATAGATGAGTGCTTTCATGTCTAATATCACTCCGTTCACATCAATCAGCAGACTGACCCACTTGAAATGATAGGGCTGAGGGCAAACAGTGCTAAGATAAAAGCCTGGTTGAAAATATCTGGAGGGAAAAAAAGTAGACTGGTGTTGCAAGGACAGACTCAGTTACGAGAAGTTACTGAGAAAATAAAACCTGCTCCCACTGTGCTCCCAATCCGTCCCTTGTTCAAACAGAGTGGAGGAGATAGTTAAGACACGTGGTAGGAAGAGGTCAAACAGCTTCTTGTTCATTTGAGAGCGAAATCCAGCCCCCTTGGCAGAAGACAGGGCCAGCAGCAGCGATGCCAGATGCTTGTGCTCTCCAAAGTGCCTTGCCAAGTTGTGTGCCTGGGCAGTAAACACATGCAGGGCAAAAGGCTCCTCTTTTACAAAGCAGCAGCATGTGGCCTGAACGAGCGTAAGCTGTACAGTCCTCTCTCGTTGGCTGACCTGCTGTGCCCTTGCAAAAGGCTTGCCACGTCTCCTCCATGTAGGGAAGCATGCTGGGAGTTGTTACTTTTTGGCTCACACCACCTCTGTCTGCATTGCTCGCCATGAACTCAGAGAGCGGCCACAGAGATGGGGAGAAGCTCTCTCATCTGCCCACTGCCTCTCCCACACCTGGACTCCTTCAGTGTGAGATACTGCAAGGATACATCTGGTCACACCCTACTCTAAACATGAAGCAGTGGGCTGCTGTAGTACATAATGCTGCAACACATACAGGCAGGTGGATGTGAAATGAAAATTAGTGCAGCAATCAGGTGCCTGTCAGGTAAACAGGTAAACCTGCAAATTTACACCTCTATTAGGAACCAGGGTCTGCACCTCCACTCCTTACCTTAAACTTAGCATCAGCATTCCCCCACCTCTCCCTTCTCAGCAAGAAGAAACATCAACATTGACCCGCTCTTTTAGTTCCCTGAAGCCTGTCCTGACACAGGGACTTAGAGGTACTCTCAAATTTAAGGTTTCTAAGACGCACACTGCCAAAAATTCAATTTTACTCGTCTCCTCATCTTACAACCTGTAGCAAGAGCAGGCAGTTGCTTGGCAAGTGCCTGCCCTGGTCACCAGCAGGTATTGACTACATAGCTGTATTTAAAATGGCATGAGCGGGAACAAGAATCGAGCCTCCTCAATTCTGAATAACTGAATATTCGGATATCCCGGTAACTCTGTATTACATCTGTACTGAACAACGCTACTCGATGAGACACGTTGCTGCTCAGAGAACTGCAGCAATCGAGTCTGATAGAATAGGGGTTTCCTAACACTAAGACAGCTGCCAGAAACACAAGAAATTACTGCCCATGCCTGTGCAAGGATTCATCTGCTGTTCTGTGGAGAATGCGGGGGGGGGGGGGGGGGCGGGGGGGAGGGTCACAGCTCAGGTTCGGAGCTCAGCTGCCTCATATGACTATGGAGTTAAACACAGTGAGCCGCAGAGATACAGAACACAGACACAAAGGAGCTGGAGAGGAGACAGATGTCTTGTGCTGAAAGCTACTAGCAGGTGCTCCTAAACATCCTGGCATTCAGGAAATCTGGACGGAGGCAGCCACTAATTACACATAGCACGCTGCCAGAGGCATTGCACGCTGGAAAACATTACTATATCTGTGCTTACAGTGGCAAAGGTCTCTGCACTAAAGCTGCAACCTCTAGTTAGTTGTCAGTTGTCTGATTAATGAATTGGTACCAGAAAAAAACAAGAACTTGCAATATCAAGGAGCTTTTAGGAGACAGGTGTGGGTTGAGATGTTTCCTGTGGAAAGGCTGACGGCTGTCTAGTAGAAAGCCTCTTACACTCTGAGACACATTCAGGAGTACCATGTCCCTGCCTGCTGCTGGGAGTTGATCCAGTCCCTCACTGTACTGCTTCTTTGGCTTCCTAACAACAGACTGCAGAAGTAAATGATGACTTTCACAGACCTGTGACACTTTGCTCCTGCTTCCTCCTCTACACTTAATTACCTCCTTGTCCTCCCCTGACTTGTTTTCTTTCCCTGCTAGGCATCTTTCCCAAATGGGCTGGTCTTCTACCTCCCACCTTCCACACTCCAATGAAACCTGTATGTTTCATTACTTTACCCATCAATGTATGATTTGATTAAATGATTGCAGTTACCATTGTCAGTGTAAGAGGCAGTATAAATAAAAAGCTACCTGAGCTCCCGTTCATGTAATTCTTGACTGGTTCTACAATCCTCTGTGCCCTTCAGCTGAACTAGGCATTTAAGAAGTGCTTTAATCATGATAAGCTTTAAAGGCACAGGTGTTATTTTTGGGAGCATACAGATAATTTAAAAAAACAACTTTCATGAGCTGTCAGCAATGGTTGTCACCATTTCCTTCCTCTCCCATCACATGAATGTGAGTGTTTCCCAAGTCAAACTTTCTCTTCAGTGACGTGTTTCCACCACAAATGCACTGGAATTCAGCATCTTTCTTTGTTAATAAATAAGGCAAAAAATATTAAAAAGAAATCTTAGTGAGATTCTCTATTCTCCTTGAAGTTAGTTAACAAGGTCAACCCCACATTCCCCTTTGAGAGCTGGTTTCACCTCTGGCAACACAGTAATTACCAAGGCAAACATCTCCGTGATACTTGCCCAGCTGTTCAGAGGCTTTTACAGTAACAGATACTTGCTCTCTGGGGTAAAACCTGTACATTTTAAAGAGTGATGATGAACTTCCTAGGTGTGCAAGTGCTTTTATAAAATATTTTTGCAAGTTAAGAAAAAAACAGAAGCATACATAACCATTTTCTTCCTAGTTCCCAGCTAATTCACTGACTACAAAGCATCCTTTCAGTGCAGCTATGTGTCCTCCTTGGATGAGTATTTCAGAATGAAGAACCAACAAGACAACTTACATTCTGCCTCTCATTGCTTTGGCTTTTTGCTCCTCTTCAAGGTTTCGTGGCAGAGTTGAAGGTGTCATTCCTTCATTTAAGCAGCCAGTGGCATCTTTTAAGCTTCCTCGGTATGAACCTCCTTCAAGGGTCTAAAAAAACCCCAAAGAATGATAAAATAAACATTGAACTCCAGCATCCACGTTATATTCTGTTTCAAGTCAGTTCTGCAATCAACACCGTAGTGTAAAACTTAGTGAAACACAACAAAGCAGTTTTAAATTGATATAAGATACCCTCCCCAAAGCATTAAACCAGAGAGTATGTCCTTTTGTTATTTCAAAACAACCTGAAAGTATCCTAGTGGCTCAGTCAGAACCTGTGTTAGGCTACATAGTGTTTCTCTGCCAAAAAAGGGAAGGAAGATTCTTAGTAGTAAAGTAAAACACAAAATGAAAAAGAAACAGATGGATACATAGTAACATTCCAGAATAATTAAAGTGTCCCCCAAATTCCTGGAAAGTAATTGCAATTGACCTAACAGCCTGCAAGTAATGGAGAGAAAATAAAATATCCTCCAAAAATACAACTAGCTGGATTAATGAAATACTTTTCAATCTGTGAGTCTCTCAGGGGAATAAAACTATTTTGAGTAAATTTTCTGCGAATGTCCTTCTCGGTTTCCCATGTCACAAAGAGTTCCTTCACCAGTTACTGCTTATCACACACTCTATGAACGCTGACTATCTTATGTACCGACATTTCAAACTGAGAAAATACCAAACCCCTCTGAAATGATTTGCTAGATAAAGCTGCTTGCGCAGTTACTTGCATGATCAGTCTGGTTTTTTTTGTTCTGTTTCACTCTCTTCATCCTTCCAGTACACATAAGAAAATGAACCTTTGTAGGCTCATCGTAACCCCACTTTAATCCTTACTTGTTAATCAAGTTAAACTTTCTCAAAGCAAGCACTTACCTAATTTAATCCTAGGACACTTAGAAAAAGGTTTACCTTTGATATTAACATTTTGAACTGTTTCAGGGAAAACTTTAGAGAAGTCAAGATATGAAACAGCATTTACTCCTTGTCCAACAGACAAGGGATCAGACAGGGAGAGTGCACGATACTGAAATTTTTAAACAAATTAAACCCAAAGCGTTTTTATTACTTATTCCACTCCCTGTCAGAAAGAGCTGACAAGGCAGATTAAGAGTGACACATGACTCTCTGTAAAATTAAAGCACAGTTGTGATACTTCAAGCAGTTCTACTCTTTAGAGGGTCTTTTCAGGGGAAGCCAGAATACCAAACAAATTCACATGTTGCGTAGTAAAACTCCCACACCTCAGAACAAGCTTTAAAACAAAACAAATAAAACATCCCACTGTATAACATATCTGAAAGAATACCAACAAGACCCCAGAAAGAGTACAGTACAGTAGCTCATGCTCTGCAAAGCCCTTTTGACTATGCAGCACAGAATCTACATGACAATGTTGAGAGGGAGGCTTCATCTCATATAGGGAGCAAAAATATTAGACACTCTACTGAGAAGTAGAGCACACAGGGTTAATAAAAGCACAGCAGATGAAGGTGAAAAGCAAGGAAACCAGAAACAAGAGGCAGACTTTAAAGCCCTTCCCTAGAGTCGTATTAGACCTGTTGTGTACACAGTTTTCACAACACTAAACTTACCAGCTTAGTTTTGACCAACTTTTCTATTGCACTGACAAGATCCGCAGCAGTTGGGACATCGGAGGCGCTCTGTCGAGCAGCTAGCAAAGAAGAGGACTGCAAGACACCAGGTTGCAAAGGAAACGCAAGTTAGCAGGATGAAAAGGGAGGAGGAAACCAGTGGTCAGTGAAGCAGCTTCCGAGACATTCTGAGGAGAATGAATGTGGAAGGGGAGCCAGGAGGGTTAGAGGACCTCATGCATGGTCAGGTGAGTGAATGTCGCTGTATCAGACAAGCAAAGAATTGCCATCCACTTCTGGCTGCACATATACTTTCAACAGTTCCAAGGCTCAGAACCAGGGAACAGCATCAAAGAACTGAAGTTAATTTACAATTAGGCTATAATACTCTTAATATCTGTTGGTTCCTCCTTCAAAGGACATCTCCAAATGAACTCATATGATACCTTGCATTCAT
Organism: Dromococcyx pavoninus; assembly: GCA_033558185.1. Lineage (NCBI taxonomy): Eukaryota > Metazoa > Chordata > Aves > Cuculiformes > Neomorphidae > Dromococcyx > Dromococcyx pavoninus. The sequence continues at coordinate 768,679 of JAUMJL010000786.1, forward strand.
GCAACTTCAGCTAACCTAAAATGTGTACTTTTTCTCTCCTACCTCTGCAGTCAGTGGAGAGAAAACATGTCTGTGTATTATTTATCCTAGGTAACTGTCACAGGAAAGCAAAAACATTCTTTGGCGAGGCCCACTTTTCCATATTGACATTAGTTAAAATATTTTCAGTTTTGTTTCTTTATGCCTGTCTGTTGGTTGCAGGTATTTAATTTTAGGTTCCTGGCATTATGTAATGTCCTTGGATGTCTCCACATTCAGGTAGGCACAGCTAATAGTTGCTGGTTGGTACAAATTTCCAGAAACACTGACACCTCATCAATGTGCTACCCAAGCACCACCCATGGCACTGTGAAGATTGGTCTCTATGTGAACTATTTAGCTTTAGTTTAAAGTTTTTACTCTACATGGGCCTCTTCACCCCTTGGTCTCTGTCCTAAGAAACCTCACTTTGAAAACCCAAACTGATGTGATAGCTAGGGCAATTGGTATTTTTTAGCTCAGCTGTATCTACATTTTTTTCTGAACGAAATACAAACACTGACTAAAGCTCTAAGTCCTTTGATAACCTGCTTTTGACAGACTAAGCAAGGACAATTTTTTATAAACTTTTTATCAAAATTATTAAAAAGCTTATTCATCTCTCAGCTGCTTTAATAAAAGTTTTTGGAGAGCAGCTATTCCAGCGAAAACACTGTGCAGATGCCAATAAACAAGCATCTGAGATTAAATAGTCCTGGGGAGTGAGATGTGGAAATGTGATGGCAGAAATTAGACAGATGGCCACCTTATTAAGTGGCCCTTTGGGGAGGTTGCTCATGTTGAGTGACACAGCCCAAGGAGGAGAAAAAAAAAAAGGCAAAGGGGACCAATCCCAACCAGAAGCCTTGTTAGAGAGCAGAAGAGTGAACAGCTTGCCACTAGTCATCTCATCTTTCACAAATAATACATCTAATCAACAGTTCTAATTACAACAACAACAAAAACTACAGGTAATCAGACCGGTAATTGAAGAATTAGGCTGGTAACGCAGAAATCGTATAAAATGTAAAACCTCAGCCAGCCTGTTTCACCTGCAATGCGGACAGAAAAAAAAGACTGGAAATAGGGACTTTGAAGAGACACTCGCCAAATACACTATAACTATCAAACATAACCACTATAGCAGGAGGAGTCCAATTTTTACAGGTTCTAAACAGCTGTTGCTCTCACTTCGTCTAATTGAAATTGCTCAATATCTCTGAAAAGTAAATAACTGCAGGAATTTGAAGGGAATGTGGAAACATTTGCTGCCTGCAAGTCTTTCAGGGTAAAATAAAACTCTTCGGTGATTGATGAGGGAGTCTGATTTGTGTGGGGCAAATTGGAAAATGTTACTTCTATTGCCCAGGCAGAAAATTATGAATTTCTAATACAAAGTCATCTTGCAATTTGTCTTTATAAGAGCCTCCAGGAGCAGCAAGATGTGATTATTGCTGCCTTGCAGATGGGTTCAGGAAAAGGTGCCAGGCCCTGCATCATGCGGGCATCTCCCACCTACCACTGCTACTTCCCCACATGGCTGCTGGTCCAAACTAAGCCCATGCCTGTAAGCAGTAGCAGGCCATGAGCAGGGACCTCTGCCCAAATTAACACCGTTACAATGCTTTTGGCTCCAGCATGCCTCCAACATTGCTAATGTGTTGCTCCTGTACCAGGGAATTCAGGAACCACATTTGTGAGCTTCAGTTTTTTTACTCAGTGACAAAAAAATGAGTACAGAAAGAGAAAGAGAGAGAAAAAGGGTTTCAGATGCATCTTATTCTACTTAATCTTCTCTTTTAGGAGCGGGTGAAGAAACAGGATGCCAAAACACTCTGTAAAGCTTAGACATCTGGAGCGGAAAACAGTTTAGTTCACAACATTGGCACTATCAGAAACGTATTTAAGAAATACTGAAATCACAAGACATGTTAAAAATCAAAAATAATGACCTGAGTTAAAGCAGTTTTGGTTTTCTTTAAAAAAATACCCAAACAATCCCCCCTCCAAAAAAAAAACCCAAAAAGCAAACTACTCCCAAAACATTTAGCTAAAGACCACGAGGGAAAAAGCCAGGAACAACTGCTGTTGTGCTGGGCGTGGATCCACCACGGCTCTGCTTCACCAACCTTTCGCCTCTGCCCCTCGCCACACAGCAAGCAGCACACGCAGCACTCAAAGAGCAGGAGTCCACTACTCCAGCTGCTTCCTTCTGGTCTTGCTGCCACCACAATGTCATAACATTCCTGACAGACTAGCAGCAAGCCCCCAGATCCCTTCCTTCATCATTCTGCTCCTTAAGTCCCAGAAATATTTGCACCCTTCTCTCGCTGTATTTCCAAACTTCTGCTTGAACCTTCCCCAAGAACATTCTGGGTTGTTTCTACTCTGACAATTTATTAATCTCCCCTATCCTTGCTCTTTGCAGGCAGTAATTACAATCAGAGGATAGAGATACAGAAGTGGCATTGCTAAAAACAGATGCCAGCAGGAAAGCAGGAAACAGCTAAACAGGAGGATAGGATGGATTTCTACAAGTGAAATGACAGCACCAGGAAAGGGTGGGGGAGGACACGTGCAGACAGGACCTGCACTGACTGTGAACACAAACCATTGTCACAGCCGTAGTCACAGATTCTCAGTCCAAGTCCAAGAGAGAAACTAAAGGACTCTGCAAGCTGATGCACCATCTACCACAGCAAATTCTGACTTAACATTCAACAGACTCCAACAACAACATGGTGCACAAAGGTGGGCAGACCAAAGCCTTTCCCACTCTCCTGAGAGGGACTTCAGATACTTTGTGGGCTTCTGAACTAACTGTAGCTGATGAAACATAAAGTGGTGACTGGCCACATCCGCTAAAAATGCCAAATGATTACACTGTGTGGGTTTTTCCATCTTCAAGTTTTAAAGCACTTCAAAATGAAGAATGGATGGTGGGGCAGAGACTGACAACATTCCTGGACCCCAATCACATGTAAAGCCTGAGTGAATAGCCCAAGTTATCTAACTCTTGGTAAAGGTGGGATTTTTGGATTCAAGCAGACTTCAGCATCTATCTTGCTTCTCAAGCCCAGACTGCCACAAAATACTATTTCTTCTGCTACTGAGAGACACCAACGGCACTTTAAAAACAGACATGGAAAATGTGTTAACAGCCTGCATGAAATTTCTGACAACATATAACACAAGCACACAATTGACTGTCATGAAGTTGGATGCCAGGGCTAAAATGCTTATCTGGCAGTATTTGTAAATCCAGTCGGTGAAAGGTATTAGATTATGATTCACAAATAGGTGTTTCTTATAACCACAAGTTCTTATAACCCTGCATATTAGAAGACCACTATGAGATGGCTACGTGAGAAATGCACTTAAACAGCAAACTGATACAGTAGAGGAGGCCTTACCATCTCATCTTGGGTTGGATCATTGTCAAAAATCTTCATAGGAGGGGGAAGAGGTGTGTGAGACTCTTCGTCTGGTTCATCTTCTCCCCAGCCCTTCTTGCTCTTCTGAGGAAAAGTTAAACATAATTAGGAGCAGGGTTGGGTTTCTTTTGTCTTTTTAGATACAGATATCTACCACCATGCTTTGAGTTTGTTATTACTAACACTGGCTCAGTACTGTGTTGGGTGACGCTATTGCAGTCAATGCTGTGCATCATGGAAGAGAAGCAAAAAAGATGTAAGGTTTTGATGGTTAATACTGTAGCATCCTAAAAGTTACAGAAATATAGTTTATAGGTCGCCCAAATACCTAAGACATTTACAGCTGTCTGTGTGCTGATGGAAAAGTATCTTTTAATTTAAATGACATCAGCTCAATGTACAGATTTAGAATGGATTCCTCTGTTTGGGTTCACTTAGTACCTTCTCCATTTTTTGGCTTGTAATTCTCATTCACTTTATCAGGAAAGAGCTGTTCTAGCAAAGAACATGCCTGTAGAGAAACTGCAGCTAAAATTATTTAACAGAAACTTGGTTATTTCTCAAGTGTTTTCTTTCAATATGGAATTACGCTGTCACGGTATGATAAAGGTAATATCAAACTCTGCAAAAGGTGATAAAACCCTGCTCAAATATAACTTCACTTCTACCCTTGGCAGCTTTCTAACAGGCTATTAAAAATATCTAGTCAGAGGAAGATAATATATGCAGGCTCTAAAACGCTGGTCTCTATATATTTCATCGCACTTTGGATGACAGTGTTGTTTCCAACACAACTTCAATCAATTCAATTTCACATATGATTCGCTGCTCCCTCCAGGCCCTAAGGGTGTTTACTCAAGTATGAATCACGTACCACAGAAGAGACCATCAGATACACAGTCTTTTCTGCAACAAAACAGCAACACACACCTCATCTGCGCTGTCTCCTTGAGGAGTGGTTTCATCTCCAGTCTTTGGTGAGCCAAGGTCAAAGCTCTTTCTGCCATCTCGCACCTTCTTTTGTTTCTTAATGTTGCTCTCAGTCTTCCCGCTGTTCAGCCGGCGCACAGGACTAGTCAACCACTTCTTCAATGTGTTGGTCGAGCGCTTGGGGCCAGGAGAGCTCTGGATGGAGTTGAGGGATGGCTGAGGTTGTAAGTTGGCCACTGAATCAGACTTGCCTCCATTGTCACTGGAAGAGACTGAATATGCATCTGGAAAAAAACAAGGTGAGAGATCACACCAGAACCTCCTCTATTTTCTAGTGCACATCACGCACTTGGTAGTCCTAAGCATGAAAATACAAGCTGCCTCGATGAAAAGCTTTGCGTCATATGGGCATTGTGTAAACTTTATTGCACACCAGACAGAGGAATAAGCCCTGCAATGGACATTTTTCACAATCTTACACACTTCTCTCATTTCCTACCACTCTATCGATCCTTATGAAAGATTGCAGACAGCAAAGTTATCTAGTTTTTGATGAAAGCATGAAATTCAGGCTAAGTGCTGAATTTCTCAGCTTTTTCCCACAGATTTCATTGAGAGTTGCCAGGAAGAAAATAAGCACAAGAAGCAGATTACTATAGGAGATCTGACAACTACCAACACTTTGTCAGGTTCTGATTTCATAAATGTTTCTCCGCTTTTTCAGGTCCCAAAGACATTACTGTTAGTTAGACTACTTATTAACTTTTGAAGGTTATTTGAAGCTCCTTAAAATTATCTCCTTTGCCCTTGAAGGCAATTTGTCAGAAGACTTCACATTTTCCCTAGAGAAATTACAGAAGATGACAAATCCTTCAAACCGAAGGAAACTCCCACGAAGGACATACAAGGCAGGCTTAAAATTAAAAGCAGATTTCCATGATATCCAAGCAGGAGATGCTGCTCAACTCTACCCAACCACAACTATCGACACACATGTTCAGACTAGCACTTTAGAAATGGGTGCAACCTTCTTTATCCTCTCCCTCTCAGAGCAACAGACCAAAGATGTGCCAATGTCAATAAGTCTTCAAAAACAAAGCAAACAAGTTGCTTGAAGATTTCTCAATTGCCCTTTAGAAACAACTGCCCCGCTTTCACCTTTATGAAACCATGGCGAGGTAACTCCCTCCCCAGGAGCAATCGGGGACTGAGATGTTTAATCTCATGCAGTTTAAGAAGAAATTTTTTATTACAGAACTCAGAGCTCGCCACACTCCTGTACGATTCACCTCAGACAGTACATCAGAAAGCAGTCACCTGGAGTCAAAAGTCAGGTTTTTAGAATATATGGAAATAATTGTAACAAACTACAGGAAGACAAAGTTCATTTCCCAGACAGGAATAAAATCCAAATCATCTGTCTTCTGATGACAGGAGTGAGCGTGAGAGGGGCTTGGAGGAGGACAGATCCCAGGTGGGGTTTTTCTTTAGCCAGCTCCAGTTGATGTTGTTTCATGCACACAAAGTAGTGTTAAATCAGCTGGTGTAAGATGATAGTATTTGTCAGTGGCCAGCTTATCTTCCACTCAATAGGCTTTAGATAGTATCCTCTTGCAGGCTCCGCATGATGCTCTGGGAGTTTATCAGCACACCTTGAGTCAGCGGCATTCAGGGTTTCACAACGGTGATTTTGATTTTCCAAGCACCCTTGCCCCTCCATCCCCCCAGCAGCACCAAAAGCCCCACAGATGGCAGGGGAAGCTCAAGGGCTCCCTGTCAACGGGGAGAGGAATGCTGAGAGGAGTGCCCTCAGGTGCCTGTGCTCCCACTGCCACCGCAGGAGGATTAACTTTGGGAATTACTGATGCAAAGGGAGGCTGCAGTCATGGAAGGAGAAATGCTGGAAGTGATGCTCTGTGAAGGCTGCCACTGTCAGCAAGTAGCTGTATCGTGGACTCACTGCCTTTGCTGGGGTCTGGGCTTGAGGGAAGGTTAAGGAGAACTGAAGACAAGCTGATCTTCCCACCTCTTGGCTGACAAATGTACAGTGAGATTTTTACTATGGTTTGGAAGTAATACAGTCCAAACCCCTAACTCCTGTTGATGGCACCTTGCCAACGTACCTTTTAGTAACAGATGGAAGCTGATAGGAGGCTAAATGGAACCTGGGACAACCCCCCCACCCCAAGGATTTGTTACTGAGATGCACAGTCCCACCTCAGCTGGGCGGACTTGAGGCAGGGCCAAACCTAGAAACCCTAAAGTCCACAATGGAAGGGTTGGAAATCCCCCTTCCCACCAGGAAACACCTCTGGTTTTATGTGCAGGACCAAATCCTGGCCTTACTGCCTTCCTTCCCTTTCCCCAGGCAGCACAGCCACAGCCAGGGCATGGACAGACACACACAACCTCTCACATGGCAGCGCTCTTCGCTCAAGGCCATCCCAGGGAAGCAATGGTTAGTCATTGTCCTCTGCCATCCCAGCGAAGTCAGCGGGTGGGCAGAAACAGCCCAAGACCTGAGCTGGCCCATAGCCCACCCTGCTGGCTTGTAGGAATTTTGTCTGGAGTTTAACCTAGAGCCAGGAAACATTTACAAACTCCAGAACCACAAGCCATGATAAAAGCCAACCCAAAAGTTTCAAGAGGGAGATATGCAATGATCCCACTTGAACGAGGTTCCAGATCTTCCTGCTCCAGGCCATGCCTTTGGTGATGCAAAAGGCTGTTTACCAAGGGGTTACTAAATCTTGCTCGTGCCATGCTGTACGCAATCCTGGCAGATAAGAAGTCTCCTTCTTTCTCCTTGTCTACTGAAGTGCCCTGGCCAATCACTGTAAGGTTTTGGGACAGAATCTGGGCTTTGCCTGACCTATGAAGCCCAAGATTGGAAGTGTGGCCTTATCTCGTCTTTACGTAGCAAAACAGTCTCCACTGGCTGGAGGATACACGGGGAGGTGCAAGAGGAAGTCTGGTATAAATCTTGCTGCTCCCTAGTCACCATGAGAGCCCCTTGAGGTGGGTGAATTTGCTTTTACCCAGCACCCTATGCACGTACAAAGCACTCTCATCATCCCACTTCCCACTATGGCCAAATATGCACGATCCAAAAAATACATCAAGAGTCCACACACGATATTCATAACGTTTTTTCCTTTTCTTTTTAAAGGAATTGCAAATATGGGCACATTTGCTAGCAAGTCACACTTGCTGTTTGCCAGCCCTGCTGAGAATAATTTTCTTTGCATATAAAGCAGGTCACCTCAACGTGGGCACAGAGGTGGGAGCAGAGCTCACAAAATGAGAGACAGAAATATGCAACACACAAAAAATTTGCCAGGGAAGGCTTTGGAGCCAACCTTCTAAGCTATGCCTGTGTCAGCTCCCCTGCTTCTGCAGCACATATGGCTGCAAGCATATTAATCATGACACTTGATAGTAGCCTGAGATCCGGATACCGAGTGAATCAAGCAGAAGAGGAGGACACGTCACTGTGCTTATCTTGCAAAGCACTAACACATATGTGCTCTGTAAACTCTATTGGGAGAGCTGTTTGGAAACACAGTTTGTTTAAGAAAAGCCAGAGACTACTTTGGAAAAGATGCAGTGGCACACTGCGTTGTCATTGAGGCAGCAGCCACTGCCTGCAAGGACCAGCAAAGCAGTGGCTGCCCGCACGCTGCAGTGGGTCTGCAGGAATGGCAGGGCTCGGCAGAGAGCCGCAGCGAGCAGTTGTCCTGCCACCACTGCCCTGGGATGCACGCATCTGAAAAAAGGTATCTGGTGAGGTGAAACGGGAGTGAGGGAGGTCAGCAGACTAGTGTGGCTAGATTGATTTCCTGGCCAAACCATTCATTCAGACAGAAGAAATGATGGTTTCCAAAACAACCCTAAGCAAACCTCCAAGAAACTTCTGGCAACAGAACTGTGACAGATACTCAGCCAGACCAAAGAGCTTTAAAATTCAGAGCTTTTGCACTGCTGGCGGCATGAAATCTTTGTTATTGTTGCTCAAATGAACAAACATCTATAAAAACACCACTCTTTTATTTGAAAAATGGAAAGTTACAGTTCTGTGCAACTTTGGGTGAAAGGAAAAATGAAAATCTCATAGATCTGTTTTAAAGGCACAGTTGTATTCCCATTTGAGTCAGTAGGAATTACTGCTGGAACATAAATACAAAGCATTTTATTTTTACCTCCCTGTTCCCCAGAGCATGTGTGGGAGGGGAGGTCTGTCTGATCAGGCTTGTGCAGCACTGGACTCATCTACAGGAACTCTGGTCTCCAACACGGAAAGGGAAAAATTTCTCCGGAAAACTAGAAAAAAGCATCAGGCTTCTCTTTTTGACCCGTACTAACCACAGACCACCTATGATAAGAAGGAAAGATGCTTCCATAAACAGAAATTAATAGAGAATGTAGCAATGAAGACAGGTCACTGTGGCAGGCCACAATCTTGCTTTACATGAAAGAGGTGAATCTTCCAATTTATGATTCCATTTCTTACCCCAATAAGAAAGCCTGAGAGTTACAGATTTTTCCACAGAAGTCCAAGAAGATGAGCCAGAACAGGAACTCTGTAATCCTATTAGCATGTGCATTTAAATCAACATTTTTTTTCAGAAATAGTTCACTTATGACTGAAAGCCAACAATGACAATTAGACCAATAGCACATAAGTTAGCTCTACTGTGCTCAACAGAGCCCGTTTTCCATATTTAGAGATTCCAGTAAAATAACATTTCTGACAAAGTTGGAATTGAATCAGATGTGGGTGAAAGGCTAACTTGGTCTTTACTCTAGCTATTATTTCCTGAAGAACAGGAATCTCCAAAACCCTGGAAAGCAGGAGTCATCTAGACCTACCCTACACACAAACAAAGCTACTATGTTAGTATTTGACACTAAACAAAAAAGAATCATCTAAATCATCAAAATGCACCCTCTCCTGCCCTTTCCAAGAGCATCTCCTTCACCATGCGTGCTGTAGGCTCCAGTTCACAGCTCTTGGCCCCTTTAGGCTTTATGCTCTCCCTGGGGAAATGCTGCTGTGAGAACCACTTTGCATCTGCTTGAGGAACTTCAGGATGAAAGCTCTACTTGGCAGATGCAAAGATGGCAGAATGAGGTATGAAAACTGCTTCTTTGCTCTCTTCTGTGCTTTTGTATTGAATGTCCAAAACATGTTCAGTAAAACATTTTTATTGGCACAATTCAGGCTTACAAAACTTTGTGGCTTAGGAAGAGGACAGTACCAATCCCAGTTTTAGTGTTACAGCCTATTCTGCCTCTAAAACCTGGCATGGATTTGCAAAATTTAGGGATGTAACAACATTTGGATAACACAAAGTCACTTTACAGCTATTCCTCAAGTGAAAACACCAGTTCATAACAACGTAAATAACAACTCTAACAACTTTTAATGTCAACAGATAAACTGCCTCCTCAGGCATTGCCTCTGAAAAGGGCTCTAGCAAAGAATGTAAGTGAACACAAGTAAATTTTCAGTGCCCATGATAGGCCAAGACAGAGGACAACTGGCTTGAAAAGCCATTTATATTAGAAGCACGTTTAACTTTTGCAATGGAATTGCAAAACTCGCCCTGGAGCCCTCCACGCCTCCCTGTCTACTCTCAGCTCTGCTCTGCCACTCTACATGTGTCCAACGGCAGACTTGCCCCACTCTTTGGTTCTAAGGAAAAACAAGATGAGACCACGTAGGACCTGGTTTCACACCAGAGGGTAAAGACATGTTCAAACTAAGCCACTGAAATCTAAATGAAAACTTTGCTCTGAGGCTCACATGTTCTTCCTAACTTCGTAACCTCCTGGCAAGGAGCAGAACTGAGAAGGTTCAACTGAATTTTCTGTTTGTACCTTGCAGTAACATTTGAAGCTTCAAGTAGGAAGCAACGTCAAAAGGTACAAATCAATCTGGCACGATTGTCACAATTCCATTTACATGGATGAAATGACTTTTTGTCCAAACTCAAGAAGAGTGGTATGCAGTTAAATATTTTATGCATAAGTTTCTAGTCCAACAGAGAAGCAATCTACACTGGTAAATGCAGACGTACTTGACAAACTTTCCAATCACTCTACTGTAAAAACTCAAAATTTGACTTTCTGTTTCACTGCCAAACATGCAAACAAGACTAATGTCCAAAAATAACAGGAGGAAAAAAATGAACTAAAACCTAAATTAATCACACAATATTCAGAATGTACAATTTCTTTATTGAATAGCTGGTATTTCTTGGAAACGGGCAAGAGGAGCTGCTCCAAGATAGAGGACGATCTGCATCCCAGGGAATTTTGCATCTGAGTTTTGACTTTGGGAAATGGTCACTGACCTGTTGGTTTTAATATTCAACTTCCTAATCATTACTTCCAGGTAGAAACCTAAGCTGAGGAAAACAAGCACCCACTGAACTGGGGCAAACACTGTCACTCAGAAAAGCTCATTTTTGAGGCAGGCAGCAGCTCACCCCAGGCTCTCAACAGCCAAGGAGCCATGGGCTCTACCCAAGTGTGATACAGAGTAGGAATCACTCCCTGTAGGAGTCTCTCTCTTTCCATTAACTACAGAGGGAGTCCAAGGAAATTATACCCTTAGCTAAATTTAGTTATTGTGAATCCCCTTCCCACATTTAAGTATGTTTCATACCAGGCCGATCTCGCAGCAGGAAATGATTAGCTGAAGTTAAGCATCTGACAATTCACTTTAATGAGCAATAACTCATGGCAACCCACCATTAGCTTCAGTTGAATAGCTTTTATTTTTAGCTGGTGTTGCTCAGATGCGGCTTTCATCCAGCATGTGCTGGGAAAACTGACATCCCAAAGTAGTCTCCAGGTCTTGGTTGTGCCAGTCAGAGTGTCAGGACTCAAGAGCTCCAGTTCCTGGAGGTCAGAGAAAAGTCACTGGAGTTCTGGGAAAGTTTCAATGAGCGAGATAAAACCAAAAGCCTGGAGAAACAGCAGAGATGCACGCGGTCTCAAGAGACCTCACAAGAAAAGTTACTGAAATCCTGAGAGCGTGCTGAATGAGTGAGCAGGGCCCCTAGGGAGAGAACGAGCACAAGCGAAGGCACAGAGAGCGAGCCTGCTGAAATAAATCATGACTTTGTTACTGCCCAAGAGTGCTCAGTGAGAGAAACAACTACAGAAGTCACCTCTATTGTATCTGCTGCTTCATGTAGGCCTAAAGTTATTGTCAGAGGTGATGGTAGGGAAAACACAGGGAAAAGAGGAAGAGGACTCTTCAGATGAAAACAGAACAAGGTCTCGTTTCCTACAGATCAGCATTTAATTGAGGAGTTGCTGTGCATGAAGGCAGAACACATCCTTTTGCCTCTGAAGAGACTCTCAGGAAAGTGTGTAGCTCAACCCCACAGCACCAAGCACTTGAATAGCATCCAAAACATCTGCAGCACTCCCTGGGTGTCCCACTCTGAAACATGTTTCCATATAACAGCTTACAACTGTGATGGGCATCTACAACTGCTCTGGTGGGAGGTTTGAGTCTTTTTCTCTCCATTTATCAGCCTGATAAATTCATCCTGCTTCAGAGTCCCACTTGACCCCTCATCTAAGCTTCTGTGAGTTCATTACAGGAAAAACAAGAGAACAAACATTCACAGAATGAATCCACCAAACCATTGGTAAGCGAGATACTCCTAGACAGCTCCTATCTCAAAATACTATGAGATAGGTACATTATTGGTCTGTCTTGAGTCCTTCAAAGCAACCTCTCTTATCTCCGGAAAAAAGCAATTTTTTAGAATAGGTTTTTACTGAATAAAAGGGTATGGAAAACTCCACACGGCAGAGTCTGAGGCAAGACGCAGTATTTCTACGCACTTGATTTCATTCACCCATTCTCTTGCTTTGGGCTTGTGCCCAGCACACATCCAGGCCCAGCCCAGAGCACAGCGAGAGCAAGCCCAACACATTTACTGGGAGTGCATGTCGGAGCAGCCTTCCCATAATGCCTCACAACTGGGAGAGTAGATTTCTGATGTCAACAGCCACACATTTGCTTCAGCAAAGGAAGGAAATAAAAAGTCAAGACTAACAAGATCCAGAAAGAGCGTGCTTTTTTTTGAACAAATCAACATTTATTTAAATTTAGTCAAACAACTCGTTGAAGCACTTCTCTAAGTTCTACTTTACATTTTGTATTTACACTGTCCTCATTCTGTGACAAAAATATAATAATTCCCAACCCTGAAATTTCCATAAGTGTTGCTAGCGGCAAAAAAGAACAAAGCCCCAAACACAAAGCAAAACTCCTTCTTGACATATTTTGGTAGGAGACTTATGCGTGTTCCGTAAAAAAGTTTTAACCCTGAACCTTTACGGAAACCTATATGGGATGATGAGAGGGAAAATGTCATGTGTGAAGCTGAACAAAAGCGGCAGCATTTGCTGGCCTTTGCAAGTACACTGTTACTTTTAGCATAAGGAACTGCGAAATGCTTAGACACCCACATAGAAGCAGACTTTTTAACTTTGATCTAAGCAGTTTTGCTCTGTTGGGAGTGTGAGGGTACCAGAGTCGGCAAATACCATCTTTTATCCCAGTGGTGGGCACAAAACCAAACTTTATTACACAGGGTTTCCAAGCAGCTGTTGGTGCAACACAGGCCTTATTCTTTTGCAAAGCGTCAAGGGTCAGCTTCATTCAGCAGCTCCAAAATTAAGCTACTGTAAGAATTCTGAAGTAATTTCTCAGTTAAAGATATCACTGCGAAGGTCAACTCTGCCTCACACTTGAAGTCAGCAACCTTTATGACAAGGTGGACCACTCTGCTAAATGAGGGGAGAGGAGGACAACATCTGAATATCGTATTTATGTCTCCCTACCTCAGAGGAAACTGTTTCTATGTAACCAAATATATCCTCATGGAAACAACAAAAGAGTATCAGTGACAAAATAAATAGGAATTGGAAAAAAAAAAGCAAGAACAGAACCCAAAGCTTTTTGGGATAGGAAGAAAAACTGCATGTTGAGAAGGAAGAGATTGGTCATTAAACTTTCCAGGCACACACAGAGCTCAGAAAGCACAGAAAACAAGCAGAACAAACAAACACAACTGTGTGCATCTTAGCGTCAGCTTCTTTTGCCAAATGCAGTAGCTTCCAACATTCAGCAGCTGTCTCTTGCTTTCTAGTGCTGTGGAGTTCTCTTTGGTACTTGGAGGCTTTCAGGAGCTCCGGGCAAAGAGAAAGTCTTTGTCCATTTACCAACCAATTCCAAAGGCGCTGATGTTGAATAACTTTACTAAGCAAGAGTGACACAGATGTCTAGGAAGGGGGGCTTTTCTCTTAGTAAAGTTGTGGTAGGCGCAGTGGAAACCCAAGGCAATCTACATGCTTGTCAAATTGTGCCTAGGTAAGAACAGAGTCCTCCATGAACGTCTCTCATTTGTTCACTCTTAAATTATTCAGGCTCTGACAGCCCCTGAAAAGAAAAGAACGGAATAAGAATAAGTTGCAAGTGGTGTAGGCAAGAGTGGACACCACGTAACCACCAAGAACAATGAGGTTAGGGTGTTTGACAACAAACACACTGCAGCTGGAGCCTCCAGGTCTGATGCCCAAAGCAGCTTCCTCCATGCCCTTGTCCTCCAGAAATACAAGTGGAAAAAACAAGCTCACAGCAAAGCTACTGGTTGGGATGAATTAAAAGAAGTAACGAATGAAGTAAATGCAAACAGTGGCTTGGAAATAAAACACACAGATAAGAACTGCTGGTGCTTGCGATGTTTTGCTCTTTGAACACGGCACAGGGAAACGGCTAAGCAGCTCAAAGACTTTTAACTGCACACTCAAGACTATCGGTTAGACTTGTGGGAAGCTTTAATTCACTCAGCTTAAGCAGGAAAATCAGAACACCACTTGTCCCATATAACAACCTCATGAGATCTATGTCTTGGTTTTCCATTTGGCAGCTCTCCAGAGCAGGGAGCAGTTCTGTGAGTTGTGCCAGTCAGTCAAAAAGTTTATCAAATTTCAGTTGACAAAATCACTACTACACTCCATCTATGTTAGCAAGAAAGATGGGACGGGATCTTGAAGTCTCAGAGAGCATCTGCTGCATGGGAACAGAGAGCTCTCTGCAGCACCCTGCTGAGGTCTCAGCCCTCTGAAGCTGTACGAGTGCCTTGACTTAGCTGCCAGCCTTCCCAATAAGGCTAGACCCAAGAAACTCATTGATTTTGACTTCTGGAGGGCCACACAAAGCTTGCCATGGCTTTTATGGTCCCTACATCATTGCTCCTTAGAGCAGCAGTCTCCTCATGGAGAAAAATCCTGCATCCAGCTTAGCAGAGATGCAGAGAGCTCCACTACATAAACTGCACTGCTTCATTCCCAGTTGCATCACTGTGTCTAACAACAAATAGCTGTAAAAATGCTCTACCAAGCAATATGTCTAGTAACAATTACAAAAGCCATCTTCACTATTGCCAAGTAGTTGCTTTCTTTCACCCTCATCTTTCAATGTAATTAGAAAAAAGAAACACTTATTTGAACACAACAGCAAAGGTTGGACTGGGCTAGCAGCAGAAGCTCCTTGATTCTGTAATGACTTTCTTGAATATAGGTGATCTCTTACTGCAGTGTACAATGTCTGGCCTCAGACATTCACCTGCCTGACAGTTTAGTATCTCCAGGACAAGTGACTGCAATGAATATTCAGCAAACATTAGCATTTATGTGTTTGTTTGGAGCTTGCCTTGCTTGAGGCTTTTCTTAGACATGCTGCCAGATCAAATTTTATGGCAGCAGAGCTTTGAGCAGCTACAGCCCTCCCTGAGCAGCCAGGGATGTTCAAGCCTTAGTAATTTCTATGATACTAAGACAAAGTCAACTAAGATGCTGCTGTCTGCTCAATACCTGCACCCTGGCAGGAGATGTGCTCTGCTACAGCAGAGCTGAAGTTACTACTGTAACATTCAAAGTGTTTGCCTCCTTCTTGCCTAAAGCCATGATTTTCCTTCTGCTCTAGAAAGGATCCCTGTTGATTAACACTTATTCCATTTCCTAAAGAAATCTATTCAACCTCCACACGCTTCAGCTGAGAGTGATGTCTGAATACCATGTTGATCCTCAGGGTTCAAGCTACACGAGGTACAAAGAATACCAGACTTGAGGCACTTCAATGGCATTAGCCGTGAATCATCTTTTTACATTGTACCACTCAGACACATTTGGATATAAAATACATTTGCATTTCTAATTAAAACAGATTACCATTTGTAACTAAAGAATGTTTTAAATCAGAATCCTAAGGCCATAAAAGCTAATTGTATGATGCTAAAACTGGATTTCAAAAATATACATATTATACCCCCTGCAGGATTAATTAGGCAACATCTCTTCAAAAGATTTCTCAAAAGTGTATTTATTCAGCATGTGGTTAAATTATACTGGGTTGTGCAACACTTTTCATTGCCTGCCTTGGCGCATGCTTCTGCGGCAGCAGACAGCTGGGGCCTTGTTCATCAGGAGTGCTCAACATGGACAAATATCACTCAGGACTGCAGCAAATCCCAGCCGATGAGAAGGAACACACATGCTGGTTCATGCTCTCTGCCTCACAGCCACCTCAATGCTGCCTTCACCCTTAATGCACTCCTGCCGCTCCTCTTTGAGCAGCAGGCATCGCTTTAGCCACAGATAACTGGTGCCACTGAACAAGATGATCTTGAATACATGTGCTTCCTAGGACATGCAGGCCTATAAAAAGGCTAAGATCAACTGCCAGATCTAAATCTGGAAGCTATAACTGCTGATTATTTGATGCTCAGTTTGTCACCAATTTCCTACGTGACCTCAAGAAAGTTTCAGAGCGCTCACTGAACTGTAATGTGTTTTCAGATAGGTTAAGACTGTACTGCATGTCCCGGGGAGGTAAGAAACTTCTGTTCACTAAAGCTGCGTGTGCATTACGAAGGGAGGAGAAAAAAACCCAACACAGCACATCCTTGGCTGCTACAGTCTGTAGCTGTAATTGTCTGCAAGCCTAAACTGCATGAGAAAGTGTCCTCAGTGCCTTTAGCTGTAGCCAGGGATGTGCCACTCCCAGCTCTACTTGAGTGCCGAGAGCTGCTTGCTCCATGTGAAAAGCCTCGAAAAATAAGAGTGGAGACACTTCCACAGGGTCGCTAAATCCAGTCTCTCCTTATCACAGGTAGGA
The DNA here is from genome assembly GCA_033558185.1 of Dromococcyx pavoninus. Taxonomy (NCBI): domain Eukaryota; kingdom Metazoa; phylum Chordata; class Aves; order Cuculiformes; family Neomorphidae; genus Dromococcyx; species Dromococcyx pavoninus. The sequence goes on from JAUMJL010000786.1 coordinate 785,269, forward strand.
GTCCATCTCCATCCTAACTGTTTAATTCAGCACTGTCTTGTGCTATAGAACAAGGGATCTTTGCTTAAAGCTGACCTAAAGACTGTACTTGTGCTTTCCTGTATAGAGCAACATTATATTTCCATCTTTAATTTACAGCCTTCCAATACAAAAGATAACGATCTCCTCCAGAAACCACCTACTGATTCTTCAGAATCACATTTGCTAATGGTTTCCCAGCACAGGTCTGGCTCCCAGCCTTCACTCCTTTATGCAACACACAGCCTTGCACAGCCTGGAAGAGAATTTTGCAGGCATCCAAGATTTCAAAGTTGTTAAAAGTCCTACCAGGACTAGCAACGGGAGTAACACATGGAAGAACCAAGTGCACTAGGATGCAGTACAGGCAACATAACAACATTTACTGACTCCTCATGTTACAACATTCAAAATAGGAGGTGTGTTTTTTCCATTTTCCAAAAGTACTGAGCAACCAGTACAGTAGAGGAGCAGCCATAAGCATTGGAAAGTGCTGAGAGGTGAGAGAGTAAGAAAACAGCTAGAGCTATAACGGACTTTCTGCAACAGGACATTATATTAGAGGAAAAAAACCCCAAGAAGCACATAAACTGAAGAGTATATAATGGTGTTCTCCTCATCAAAGAGAAGAAATCCCCTGGCTGTTCTATTACTTACTGTTGTAATTCAGTTTGCAGATTCTATTTCTCACCTCATTAGGACTTCACTGGTGAAATATTCATATTTTGTCCTAATTATCTGAAAGGAGCCCAGGTGATCCACGTGAGTTCCATGTTCTCAGCCTGTAAAGAGGGGGTTGCAGGGTTGCAGGGCAGAGGTGAACAGATTGAGAAGTGTGTCAAACTCGACAGGAGACCCAATGGGATGTACTAACTACCTCCAACCCAATTAATGGTTTGTGTTTCAGCATAATCAGCCACATCAAACATTAGGAACTAAAAGCAAACAGGTTAATTTTTGGTTTGTGGTTTTCTAACAGCAAAGAACATTAGCCAAGGGAGATGTTTTCAAGTATATCCTGTTAGGTATTTTCAAGTAATTCTGTACACGTGCTGAAGTCATACTTATGATTTACAGATCCTTTTTTTAAGAAAACAGCCAGATGTGCTTCTGTAGTTTAAAGAAGTATCGTTACATGACATTGAATTGTGTGATGCAATTTTAGCAATTGAATTGTTCTGCAACAGCAACTGATATGCACTGGCTAAACTGGCAGAGAACTGGATTTCCCCACTAAATTGAAAACCACATCTGGAGATCCCTGCTGTAATCACTAACTGTCCAACCAATTCTTCTTTTTTGAAAAGAAATTGCAACTTTTGCCAAAGATGAAAATGTTTTCATAAGGCCTATGAGCAGACAAGTGTTACACTGAAATATAACAGTAACCTGGTGTGTTTGAGAAGTATCTCAATGCTATTTTTAGACTGAAATATTTTGAGGTTTGGGTTTTTTAACTTTAGGATGATAGATTAGTTTTTCTAACACATACACAAGTTTTAGCAAGGTGTATGCTGAGACATTAGAGTTTAGAAATAAACCAAATCCTTCTGGGGTCATGTGAAACAACTGCCCTTTCTTTTTCACATCAAAATGGATAGATTTTATTTCAGCATCCGTGCATTGAATTCCTAAAACAATACATTTATGCTGCTTCTCTATTAAAAAAGCGCCAGATGTTTAGTAAAGCCCATGTTCTTTGCAGTGAACTGGGAGTGATCTCAGCTGTATTTTTCACAGTTATTGGGTCTCTTTCCCTTAGAATAAAGTCTTCCTTCTTCAGGATTTTGACAAGACAAATAAAGAAAGTCATGGGAATTCCTATAGGCTTCTTGGAGTGAAAGGGAAGTTTAGGAGCTTTGCCTGCCTAAAAGCAAATCCCATGTATCTCGAAAGGTGGATGAATTTGTGGATGTTGAAAATGATCCAGCAATCTGAATAAGAAGGAACCCCATCATGCTTTCATCCCCAGACTAGTAACTGAAAGCTGATCCTTATTGGAATGCTTGCTACCAATTTAACACTTAAGAATGAAGATCCAAAAGTTTATTTTCTAGACAACTTTAGACACATCTCAAAAGATAAGGTTGCAAGATCAGTCGCAAAATGGAGATGCAAAGCCAGAGGTTGAAGGGCTAACTTGCATCAAGAGAGTTGAGTTCTCTAGCAGTTGTGTAACTTCCAAAAAAGAAAAAATAATGCTAGTATTGCTTGGATCTTGGAGAGTCAGAGAAAGCTGTTAAAGCATCTTGAACACTGGTACTTATACGATAAACATTGGATATACAGAAAAAATAGAAGAAGATGGGAGCGGTGGACAGAGTCATGTGTAGCAATCAGCACTTTGAAAAATCTCAGACCTCCTGTGCTCTTGGACACTATATTTTGTAGTAACACAGACCCACCGAAAATGCAACCTGCTGTATCCATGAACAACATTTCTACCCTCAAAAAACCCTGCTGCAAACAGGTGAGATTTAATAACACTTAAAACCAAATAATCCTACAAAGAGCTCACTGCTCCCTCAGCCTGCCAACAGAGCAATGGCCATGCTTCTCCTCCAGCCATCTCACTGCCACGTTCAATGGAGGACATGCCCACGCGCACACATACTAACAGGTTCAGACCACTGAACCTCCATCTATCCCAAAAGCCTGACAGGCACCCTTTTGGGACATGCTTAACTCAGGACTATCTGTCAGGAGAGCGTAAAGCAGGTGTGGGAAAGCATGTTTCCTCGCTAACAAAAAGAGCGATTTTTTTGCTAACAGTATTCACCTTGCCAACTTAATCCTATTTGCTCAGCTCAGCAGCATTTTCATTAACTCTTTTGTTCCTTCCAATAACTATCTGCCATGACCTACTCTGACTCCTGACTCAGCCTGCGGAGGTGGGAAAACGCAGGACTTGGAAGAGATGTTCTTGTCATGAGCTTACCAGTTTTCTCTTAATAACACTAGAGGAAAATAACAACAACTCTTCCAAACCTCACCACAGCTATTTGCTTGTGAACCTGCCAGGAGAAAGAGCCGAGCACCGCTCTAGCATGAGGGAGAGACTGTCCACAGAAGATCACTACACTCGATCCTCTTGACTTTACTAAGATGCAACGAATGAGCAACAGATGGACTTCACTCAAACAGTATATTTGGGGACGGTAACTGTTTCCTCATACTTCTCATTCAGGAAGGACCAGGAAACTAAGTGAGCTTTGGTTGACACCCTTAATTTTACTATTGTTTTCTCCTCTGTCTCAACTTTGACAGAACTGCTTTGGCCATGCATTCCATTACACTTTACACAGTGTAACCATGGCTCAGCTTGAAACACTAAATAAAATATGTTCAAATTAGGAAATGTTATGAGCTTGAATATATTACTGCAGATCACTCTCTTGCTACCACTCAGCACAACGGCACCAGTTTCCTTAGCCAAGCTCTGCAGCTCGCTGTAACACAGTGTCAGCACCTTCTATAAAAAGTACCATCAAATCTCACTTTTTACCTAATGAAGAAATAACTTTTATTAACATGCTGTTGACAGCCCTTGTAATGATGCCGGTTTGCACAACTTCCAGTTAAGGCTCTGTTTCTGACCAGACAGCAAAGATGGACAAGGTAGCTAGCTGAACTCTCTTTACTGCACGTTAGTCACCATCGTTCCATCAAGAGGAGCTTACTTAGTTAATCTTACAGCAAAGAGGTTCATCCGGCTGAGCCAGTAACAAATCAAAGACTCAGGGAAGAACAGCAAGAAGAGAAAAAGGAAGGAAGGAAACAAAGAAAAACAGAATAGTAAAACAAAAAAATGCAGAAAGAAGAGCAAAACTATAGGAGATAAGAGAGATAAGTCAGAGGGACAGAAAATTTAAATAAGAGCCTTACCAGGAGCTTAGCACAGCCAAACCCCCACTCCATCTTTCATTGTTAACACACTAAGACTAAAAGTTTGACATTCAGAGTAAGTTCCTTTTGTTCTGAAATGAAAAGCTCAGGTATGACTGGCAGCCTACTCAGAAGAATTGTTCAAGCCGGTAGAGGGACATATTCTTCACTGAAGCCAATATGGTGCATCCATTTAAATCCATCTTCCCTGTTTCTGGCTACCCTCAACTAAAATGTGTTCTCTATTCTCACCTGAAGCCACTCAGCAGCCACATAACATTACCTAGAACTGGGTAAAAGGTGTTGCACTGTAAAGTTATGCTGACAATAGATTAGTTTTAACCACAGACCCTTTTCTCTTAAGCTGTACCTGATTCACACATAGGTAACTTCCCAAGACCACCAGATGAGAACATCTTCTCTCCTGGTCTTGAAGAAAAACATTTCCTACACCTTGTTAGTGGTTTCCACCCTTCTGGTGCCCTTTCAGGCAACAAGATCTCAGCTTGCTCCAGGTAGGGTTAGAACTGAATGAGCTGAACTAATGCAAAGAAACATCCTCTAAATAAGGCCCTGGGTATAACACAGCACATGGAACTTAGTTTTGAGGTTAAATCCGAGTGTCTGACTATTTTTTATAGCCCCGTCTGCACATCAGAGCCTGGAGTCCAGTCTCCCCCTGACCCAAGGTCCATGCACCCCCCACTGAGCATCAGAGCTCTGCGCTGAAGGCAGTACAAACCAATGGCACTCAACCAATGGACTTTGCTCCGTGTTTAAAGGCAACAAAGTTTTGACCTCGTCACATTCAAGGCAAGCAGCTGACCATTTGCTTTAGGAAAGGCAATTCCAAAGCAGGAATCCCTCGGATTTCTTCACTTTCCCTCCTCAGGTCACTTTTAAAGTATCCTCTAATCTGATGCACACACATAACTGGGGAGATGAACTCCATGTTATAAGAAAAAAGCTATATTAAATTGCAAATCCTGGGCTGATTTCTAAGGAGAGTTCAATGACTTTCTAGTTATCAGAAGACCATCAGAATTTGAACCCTCTTATCAGTCTGTTTTCAGGACCAGTTTTGCAGCACTAAGAAGCACCCCATTAGGTAATTTTGCATTTGTGCATTGCTGAATGCCTTGCTTGCCCACTCTTGGTAGATTAAGGCCACTGGGCTGAAGGCTGTGCAAGTCTACTCCTCTTAACTTCCCCATTTTATGGTAGAAAGCAAGTTGCAGACTCTTGTTCTGAGGCTTTCCTATATTAGGATTCATATCTCTCTACGCTTCAGAACAGACAAGTAGTCCTTATTTAGTTCTCGCAGGGCACTATTGGGGTCAGAGCAAAACTGCAAATGGTAATAAGTGTCAGTTGCTTTCTCTGGATGGATCCCAATAGCTTTGCTCATGGGCAAAGCTGACAAGATCAGAAACTTAGACAAACAGGCGAAAAAGCAGTATCAAGGTCTCTACTGCTGCAAAGGATGGAGTAAGATTGATGCAAAAGCATAGCAGGAGTTATCTGTCAAAATCCTTCAGAGAAATGCTCACTTTTCCTTACAGAAAATCTATGTATTTCATGCGGCACCAAGGGCCTAAGGTTTGGGTTTTTTCAGCTCTGTATTATTGCTGCTATTTAGGAGATCAAGCCTCCACACCACTTCCAAGCTTCACAGCACAAAAAGCACTGACACAGCTTGTACCGACAAAACCTCTGTTTTAAGCATAGACTGTATGCTCATCTTCTCAATTTCTCTCTTTCTTGGGTGGTTCTTATCGGTACAACAAAACCTACTCAGTTGTTGCAGAAGATCAAGATACATCAGGCATCTGTCACCAGAAAAAAACAGAGCTGCTTTTCCAAAGGCAAAGGGAAGGTCGTTTATGGGGTAGCAGTGAGAACAGCTCCACAGTGCTCCAAATCCATCTTAAAATACAAACTACAGTCACCTATTTGTTCTGCAAGTATGACATCAGGGAGAAGCTCTGGGACGAATTGTGTCCCCAGAAGCTAAGACAACCACTGACAAGGCAGAATATATGAAGTTAGAACTTCAGAGGTCTGGTGTTGACATTAAAGCATCTCCAAGCTTAATGGTACCAGCTATGAACAAGAGCACACTGATCTTGCAGTCTGGGGCACCCAAACCCCCATCAAATGTCAGGTTTGGTACCTACTTATATTCAGTGAGTATTTCCATCACCTGGTTTTCTTTAATTAAACACAGCATAACAGATAGGCTTTTACAGTTTTTTGCCAAAAGTTCACTACCAAGCAGAAGAAAGAAGTAAAGCAATCGGTATCACAAAACACCTTTTGTTGCTAACCTAGTAAACCGGAACTGCAAACACAGTTATCATTTCAAGAGGAGTGAGAAGAGCCAGCTGCTTCCCCTCCCTCCTTCTAGAGACAGACAGGACAGGCACCAGGGAGATTTTAATCTGTTAGAATCAACATTTTAAAGACCAGAGCCATATCAGAGAGTTTGAATACTGGTCCAGCCTGCCACATGGTCCAACACATTAAAGGAAAGACTGAAGCAGAGACCTGGCTTTCGCAGTAATTTAGTACCATAACCTTTCCATTAGCAGCCTACAGCCAGGTTACATGTTCCTTCTTAAAGGCTACAAAACAGCGAGTGTTCGGCGCATTGACCTCAAGAGTGACTTCTTTAGCACGATGTGTTCTCCCCAGGCTCAAAAAGATCAACGTCTTATGAAACCACGGCAAACTCCACTACCACTGAGTTTGTTGCTGGCACCACACAAGCGTGACTGGTTACAGTATGCGGTGAAACAGGGCTCCAGAATTGCAAATATATGTCTCAAGAAAGCAGTAAACCCACCCGTCCTCAAAGTTATCTCTAGCTGGGGATGTACAAATGGGTTCCATGATTACAAAAAGCACTGCATTTAAAAGCTTTAGTGTTTTAAAAAAGGACCCCAAACAAAACAAAAGGCAAAATCTGTTTGGGACACTTTTGCTTGGCCATTCAGAGAGCGGGAAACACTGAAATACCACACACACATCTTCAACAAACTCATTATGCAGAACAAGTTCAAGAGCCACACCACAGCACAGAGACTGCAGGCTGGGAAATCTTCAGCCCGTGTGTCTGAGCTGTGCTGCTCCTTGTGAAAGCCAGATTTTCGTTGTATTTTTACAAGGCGCTTTAGCTGCTGTGGCTTTCCCACATCTCAGCCAGCTTCCCCAGACCTTCCCACATCACCATTCGGAGATTTGTGAACTGTGAGAAACAGATGTTCTCAAAGCATTTTGCTCCTATCCAAGCCCAAGAAAGACTAGGAAGAAAGAAAAAAAAAAAGAAATTTCATTTAAGGAAATATTTCTCCCTGCCCTATTGACCTTACAGTCCCAGGGTGTCTCCTACCAGCGACGAACAAGTCTATCCTGTCGGCTTCAGCCGTCTCTCTCCCGGTGCCCGCAGCACCTCTGCTCCCTGCCTAGGGGGGCTTCCAAGGCCTCCCAGCCTGGGGGGGGAGGCTTCCAGGGCTCCCGGCCTGCTGGCTCTGGGGATCCCTGCCTGGGGGGCCTCTAGGGCTTCCTTGCCTGGGGGGGCTTCCAGGAATCCCTGCCTGGAGGAGGCTTCCAGGGATCCCTGCTTGGGGGGTGGCTTCCAGAGATCCCTGCCTGGGGGGTGGCTTCCAGAGATCCCTGCCTGGAAGGGGCTTCCAGGGATCCCTGCCTGGAGGAGGCTTCCCGGGATCCCTGCCTGGGAGGGGGGGGCTTTCAGGGATCCCTGCCTGGGGGGGGGGGCTTCCAGGACTTCCCTGCCTGAAGACTCCCTCCCCCGCGCTGCCAATCCCCGCTCCAGCGCTCCGATCTCGACTGTTCCTTCCTTCCCCTGCCCCTTCCCTCCGCTCCCCCCGGACACAGCGGGCGGGGAGGGGGACCCGCTGCCCCGCCGAGGGCCCCGCAGAGCCCCAGCCCCCCCGCGGACGCCGCTCCTCGCTCCCCACCGACCTTTGCAGCAGCAGCAGCAGCAGCACCTCGCCAGCAGCCACCCTGCACCGGCGCGGGCGGGACAGCCGCGCCTGCCCGCTTTCATGCTGCCTCCGCGCTGCTCATGGCAAGGACACCCCGGCCCGCGCGGCAAAACCAACGAAGAACGATAACGATAATAAAATAAAAGAGAAGTCCTAAAGCCACAATAAAAAGTAGGTGACACCCGCCGTGCTGAGCAGCCGAGCGGCTGCGGCCGCCGCGCCGCTGTCCCCGCCGGGCCGGGCGCTGCGGGGCGGGGCGGGGCGGGGCGGGGCGGGCGGGAAGGAGAGGAGCGGGGAGGGGGGCGGAAAGAGATGTCGGGTGGTGGGAAATGCTGTGAGTGCGCTCGGGCCGGCGGCAAAAGTCGGTAGCGAGAAATCAAAACTGCCGGGAAGAAAGTTTGAACCAGCTCTGATACATTGTGTGTTTGTGTGTGTCTGTTTGTCCGTGTCTGTACGTGCGTCTGTGTGTCTCTGTGTGTGTGGTTGTGTGTGTCTCTGTCCTCCCAAGTCTTTAAAAACTTGTATTCCTGTGGATTTGATTTTTTAAAGGCCACAACTTTTTTTTCCCCCCAGCGCCATTCCTTAGCTTAAACATCACCATCTAAAACTTTGTACAACTAGTTGAAAACACAAACCAGCCTGTCGAGATCCCAGCCACTGCCTGCCTGCTTCCCGCAGGGGAGACCTGCCTGAAGCACTGCAGGGTATGCCCTGAGTATGCTGTTCTAAGACACAGACCAAAATGTCCAAGATCTAGATGAACAGCTTGTTTTGGAAGGTGCCAGCCTGTTGTGTTAGGATTTCCCACCTAAAGCACGGAAAACTAGAGATGCCAAAACCATCCAGAACTTTGCTGGAGGCATCTGGTAAGAGAAGTTGGGCAGAGCAGCAGCATCATATTTTTGCACTCTTGTATCGAAAGCTGAACAAACTCGACAAGTGGCTTCTCTCCAGCATCAATGCGTATCGACAGGGAAGAGCAGCAGGGAGATGTGTTCTGCTTTGTCCCTCTGTGTGTCACAACTTCAGTCTGAGCAGGCATGGCTATACACATGCCACAAGCTGGTGATCTGGACTAAGGCTTTTGGTTTGCTGTGTTTGGAGTTAGCGGTGCTTCTGTGGGACCAAGGGTTGTTTCTGGAGAGGAGGTGAGGGCTGTGGCTTCAGCACAATGTTCACAAACCCACCTCTGGATGCATCTACATAGCGGGTGCTGTTGGCCAGGGTGGGCAATTTCATGGAGCTTTCAGGTGGGAACCTGTGAACCCTAAAGCTATCCTGGCAGAAGACCCCCGTACTTGGTGCCAGAAGAGTGCCAGAGACTCTCCCTGAGAGGGTCCATCCACCATAACAGCAAATATGAAATTTTTCTTCTTCACTTCTGGCTGCGTTGTAGGAACTGTTCTTTGACTACAGGCATCACTGGAAGAACTGGCAACCTCCTTAAAAGCCTGGAGCACAAAATTTTCCTGCCAATGCCCTTGAACACCAAGGTGATTTTGAATACATAAGACTGAAGGGAACCTTAACTCTGTTTCCACTTTGCTCTGTGCTGTGTCTTTCTTTGACTTGGGTCTTTGCCTATCTGGGGATGCAAGGGAAAGTCTCCAGAGTGCACTCAGGACTCATGGTGCCCCAGGAAGCAGCTCGTCAGGTGGCTGTTTTGGCTATCTGAAGTGCCAAGCAGTAAGAAGGCACAAGCTTAGGGCCTCTGAGTGATTAAGAAAATTTGTAGCAGGGCTTTTTGGAGAAGGCAGGTCTTAACTTCCCTGCTTTCTGCTTCATACCACATCTCTCTCTTTCCTAATCCACTCTCTCATACCACATCCACCTTCCAGCCCTATGAGTTGGCTGCCTCTCACCTAAACTCAGCCTGCTTTGTGCAAACAGGAGAAAGGGGTAAGATGAACATGCTCTGGAGTGGCTGAGGGAACTTGGGCTGTTTAGCCTAGAGAAAAGGAGGCTGAGGAAAGACCTTATCACTTTCTACAATTGCCTGAAAGGACGTTGTAGCGGGGTGGGTGTTGGCCTGTTCTCCCAAGTGACAGGTGATAGGACAAGAGGAAATGACCTCAAGTTGTGCCAGGGGACATTCAGATTAGACATCGGGAATTTTTCATCAGGAAGCATTTCTTTACCGAAACGGCTTCCGGGCACTGGTACAGCTCTCAGGGAGGTGGTGGAGTCAACATCCCTGGAGGTGTTGGAAAGATGGGTAGATGAGGTGTTTAGGGATCTGGTTTAGTAGTGGACAGGTACGGTTGGACTGGATGATCTTAAGGGTCTTTTCCAACCAAGCGATTCTATGATTCTGTGATTCTCTGGCATCTTGCTGTCCGAGTGGCATCTGCCTGGACGGATGATGCAGGCTCCGAGGCAGAAGCAGTCCCCATATAGCGCCTGGTACGCCGCAGCGCTGCTCTGGGCTTGTTTTAAAAGTCATCAGAAAGAAATCTTCAAGACTCCTCATTTAAGAAACAAGGAAACACCCCAAAAGCGGGCTGTAACCCCCACACTCCCGCGCCTCTGGGAGACGGGCAGGCGGCAGCGCCACCTGGCGGCGAGCACTGGCAGCGCGTGGGGGCTGGAGCCGCCCGGAGCCTAGGAACATCTGGTCCCGGGAGCACCTGGGAGTTGGGATGCGGCTGCGCTAGGGCAATAGGGATGGCAGGGGGGCCGAAGAGAAGGGCCGGCAACACAGCGCTCAGGCAGTGAAGTCTGAGGCTCCCGAAGCAAGTCTGTAGCTCTTGCGATTGCAGCCGGACTTTAAAATACAGTTAAGGGGCAATCTCAGCTCTGAAAAGCTGTTTGCTTAATTAAAACAGAATTAAAGTCATTATTGTGGGGGGAAGCTGATTGCCTCCCTCCCTAATCTACAATTCTAGGCTGTGAAGACTATATCTAGAAAGTTACTCTTTAAAAATGTGTAGCAATGTGTACTCACTGATGAATTATACATGAAATAAATATTCTACAAAATAAGACAAAAAGACATATTCCTAATAATCACATCATATCAATTAGCTCCTATAAAGCAGAACATGCCGTGGGCACCATCTAGCTCAGCTTCAGTCCTGGATGAGGAAAACCGTGACCGGCATCAGTGGGAACTGTGCTGCCAAAAGGTCAAACCCTTAGCTTCAAGTAAGGAGTTTGGCCTTTGGGAAACAGAAATGTTGCAGAGATCACATGGAGGGGAAGTCTGCACAGACCACTTGGCCTAGAGGAGGGGTGAGGAGGGGCTTGCCTGGGACTAGAAAGGTTCCTTAATGGACTCAAACTGCACCAGGGGAGGTTCAGATTAGACATCGGGAACAATTTCTTCACTGAAAGGGTTCTCAGGCACTGGAATGGCTGCCCAGGGAGGTGGTAGAGTCACCATCGCTGGGTGTGTTTAAAAGACAGGTAGATGAGGTGCTCAGGGAAAAGGTTCAGTAGTGGACAGGTACAGTTGGACTTGATGATCTCAAAGGTCTTTTCCAACTAAACGATTCTATGATTCCTTAACCTCACTTCCTACGTTGATGTTACATTTTTCATGTTATTATTGGACGGCGTGCATTAATGTGTGACTCTGTGGTTCTTGAATAACCTGTATGTCCCCTTGCACAAAAAACATCGCTGTCCTTGCTCTAACCTATGTGTTAGTCACAGCAATTCTTTGAAGTAACATCTCCTGGCACCACATTCCAAACACAATCACTGTTTTCTGCCATGGAGTGGCTGAGAAAATGTTGTGGTCCTGACTTGCTGCATCTGAAGTAAAGGCTGTTAGCAGTGTGCCTGCCCCATGGGACAAGTGTGCTGCCCTGTGCACTGCAGATGATGGAAGGGAAGGCATCTCAGCTTAATGTCAGGATGACAATGAAATTAGTTCTGCCTGCTCTTAAATACACCTTTAGAAAGTCCCCAGGCATATGAGTTGCTTTCGTATATGAAATCTGAGAAAGCCTGTAGAAATTACTTTTGCTGTAGAGGGGAATTAAGTTATAATACTTCTACCCAGTCCTCTTGTGCAAATTTTGGGGTGAAAGATGGAAGACATCAATTTTTACAGTGTCTCCAGTGCTCCCTCATACCTGCATAAGCTATTTCATTTCCTTAGGTTATAAACCAAAGTACCTATCTGAGAGAAACACAGGACAAAATAACTAGTGGATGTAAACTGGCATGGCTTTATTTGGGTCAACAGAAATGCAGTAAAATGTGCTTGTCCCAGATTGCCCTGCAGGTCTGTAATGCAGAACAGCAGCAACATTTCTCCCATAGTGCTGATTCCTTCCCCCATCACGTATATAGAGAGATGAATAATGTAATAGCCGTCAAGAGCATCTGTTCGTTACTTATGCAAGTCAATCCTACATTGTACTTTAGGGTGTAAAGTGATCTCTGCAGAAAATCCATCCCTACGGGCAGAGTTATCATGGAGTAATATGTATTATGGCTGATTTATTTTTTTAATCCAATGAAGCTTAAGTATTAACCACTCATTTCTTAGGAAGGAATAGGAAATCAACTATCTAACAGAAATAACTCATGGATGGCAAAAGGAAGATGGATTCATAGAGCTTTAAATATGTTATTTCAATATGTCATATGACTTGCAGAGACATATTCAGATAGTGCAAGGACACGCATGAAATTTAAGCTTTGTTAACAGGGGGAGTTAAGTACCTCTGCAGAGCCATTCAGATGGTGTGGGCATGACAGTAAACATGGCTGTGCCAAGAACCAGTCAGTGAGAAACATCAGGAGCAAGGGCTTATCAGAACTTGCTTTCTGACTATGGTCTATTTTCAGTTCATGGAGAAATCAAGAGTTACACAGCAGCTTAAGAAGTCCAGTAGATGCTAGCTGACTGGTTTCACTACTGATTCTCCCACTTGCTTTCTGGGTGACTGTTAGGGAAAAAGGGTCCATTTCATGCTTCTTTTCCTGTGTGCAACAAAAGAATACTAGCATTTCACATTCCCTTTAAATTGGTCTGAGACAGACTAGTCATCTTACACTGAACAACAAGAAGAGTTGTTACTATTCAATGTATCTTGAACTGAGTGTGGCAAAACATGGCTCTGACATTATTGGCCTTTAGACTGAGTATTAAAAAGCACCTCGATCGATGTCTTGCCTGAAAACGCTACCCGTAAAACCAGGTAAATCTGAACAATTGGAGGGAAAGCAGATTGGCAGAGCAGAGCAGTCCTTGCTCAACCAGCACATTTCAGTACATTATTCTTGGCTCTGGCTCCAGCTATTTTCAACAGCACTAAACATTCATTAGATTAAATCAAATGAACAACATTCTTTAAAAATAGCCAGAGCCTTGTTATGCCTGTTGGAAAAACCAACAACTTTATTGGATATTAAAACAGATAAAATAAATTGAAAATAAATAAATAAATAGAATCTTATTCCCTCCTGGTGCAAGGGAGAACAACTTCAAGGAGAGGTTTTTGGTTCCTCAGTTCAGCACAGTGGTAGGTACAAGAAGAACGTTCTCAACTAGCTAAAACAAACAGATTGAGAAATATAGACAGTCCAGCACAAACTCCACGCTGAACTGCAACATAGGCAAATGTTCAACAAATGTTAGAATATATCATTCCTGATCCCTCTGCTGTGGATGTCAGCGTGGGATGGGTTTATGGCACCTTAGAATGAGTTGCCATGACCAAACAGCACCCAGGTCTACCAACTCTACTCTAAAGGCTTAAAGGCCACAGCAAGGGCTCTCTGCTCTGCTGAGAAGAACCTCACCTTTATGCACTGCAACACCCACCTCTCCTCAATGTCAGAAGTCCCCTACTGACCCTAGCCTAACTTTCTTTCCTAATTTACAATCCATCTTTTTTCTTTCTCTGCATCCTACAAGGAAAGAAGAGCCTACAAAAAAAAACCCCAACAGTTGCATGGAGACTTATCCCCAAAAGTATCTTAAAAAGATAATCAAACAAACAGCACGAGGTGGATGGCTGTAGAGCAGACTGCAGAATGAGACATACACACTTGTTTTCATGTGATTCAGTCTGGTTCAAGGGAATTTATAGTTGCCTTCAAAATATTCACGTTGGTGCCACCACGTGAGTTACGCTCAGATGAAGCTGCAGCAAAGAGCTTCACCTCACAAACCAGTTCAACGTAAGAGATCCAGTAAGTGGAGCCATGCACTACATTACGTTAGTACAGTATTGATAGGTTTCTGGAGAGCTACGCTGGGTGGTGGACACATCCTAAAGAAGCTACTGGTCAGAATAAAAAGCCCAACCTTTCAACAGAAAAGGGTGAAATAAAAATTTAAAGCAGTTTTTGTGTTCATTTCCTGAAGCACTTATCTCCATTAGAGCAGAGACATATCTCTGAGAGTTACTGCAATACTCAATGATGGAAGACATAAAGCATTAAAGCCCTGCCTTTTGGATATGTTTTGGCTCCTGTCTTGCTGTGTTGGGCCTCAGTGGGGAAATCATAAGCCTATCTCAGTCCATTGTGGTCTGCTTTCCAAGACAAACAGGAGCCTCACCCACTTCAGCATGACAAAGGTGAGTTCTTGTTTTAGTGTAACAAAAGTATTCCTAACCAGTCTGTCTCAACTTGCCTGAGGTTGTTCTATTTGGATGGTAGAAACCACAGCTAATTTTCTCTTTAAATGGCAGTACTTTTTCCTTAGAGTAAGTTGTTACCTGGTTTGGGTTTTACTGGCACACACCATTTGCTGCTTAGAAAACCTTCTCTGTTTGGCCAGTCTGGAGGAATCGGACTGGAATTAAAATAAAAGTCAATGTCAATATTGTAAAAGCCTTTATTTATTTGGGCCAAACTAGTGCATTAACTGTATTTTCCACTTCCCTTTTTTTTCCTAGGGTAAAAAGAACACCAAGGAGTTCTTACCGGGCAATGTTTAGGATGGCAAAACTTTCTGATTCACAATACAAGATCTAAGACAAGTACAAAAGAATCTCTAAAGCTATTACTGAAACTTATGGTGGGTATAAATAACAAGGGCATAAATAACAGGGAGCCTGCTGTGCAAAAAATGAAAAAAAAAGTGGTTTTTTTATCAGCTGGTGGAATGACTGTCTAGAAAACAACTCCTCTACTTTTATCAGTGTGGAGCACCTCTGGCTGCTTTCATACTTTGGTGTCCACATACTAGCAATAATGGCATTTTTAGGATGCTGGCTCTCTGGCAGGCAGGATTTCTGCTGATGTCCTGTACAGAAATACTGCTCCTGGGAATGTTAGTGAGTGATTGCTGGACTAACATGAAATACTCTAGAAGTCCCCCTTCTGCTTGGTACCATCAGACATTGCCAAAAGCTGGACTTCTATACATTGGTATTTCCAGTCACCACAAGGCAGAAAAACCTGTTGTTTTTTTGTGAGAGGAACAAGTACATGATGTCATGGAGTACTTTTTAATTCCTATGTTCAGTCGATCTCTCGGTATGTAACAGCTCCACATTACACGATAGTTCCATAAGCACTTTGAGCTGTCAAGAGCCAACAGCCCTGCCAAAACCCTTTGTTGCCTCTTCTGTCTCTCCAGGTGCCTGCTTCCTTCCTGCCACTTTCTCTGTGCCAACAGAAACGTTTGTGCAGCCTCACAGTGAATCTGATCCACAAATGGATCCAGGTTAAAATTAACCTAGGGTGGAAAAAAAAGTTCATTTTTTTCCACATTGGTTCCTTGATGTTCCTTGGTTCTCCCGTCATTATTGTTCAGGTTTTACTGCAAAAGCCTCAAGGTATATGGTTGTTACATCACCTGCACTGTTGTACTATCTCCTAGTCTCCGTGATCCTGCTCACAATGGTCAATCCTGGCTGCTCGGGCAGACACAGGCCACATATCTGATGCTCCCCATGCAAAACAAAAAGGGTACTTCCATCTGTCTGACTATGTATTGCTCAGCAGAGAGTAGCACCAGCCCCCAGTGCTGCTGAGATTAGATTTCTGTTGTGCCTGCATGTCCCATAGCAAGTTTTATGACAGCAATGAGCAACCTGGTGGGGAGTAGACTGTGCATTTTTGCATTTTTACATGCAGAAAGACACACCTTTGGAACAAGGCAAGGCTGTAGCAGGCTGAAGATTGCAGAACATTTATAACTCCCAGGTGAAGGCCATGTACAAAGCAGTTGTCCTGTGGAGCTGCACTGCGAATGCATAGCAAAACTACAGCAGATTTTTCTGCAGAGGTGTGCAATGGCCATGAAGACTACTGGGGTGTAAAGCCTGAACTGCCTTCCCCTGCCATCCAACTTCTTTTTACTAAGCATTTTCATGGGTTAGAATGGCCTTCCTTTGCAGCAAGAGTGCCCTGATTCCTTTGCACTGCATGAAACTTAATTTGACTTTTGCAGACAGCCAAAGGGAAAATGTACTTATTTCACTGAGTAAGAGTCCTGCAGAGTTAATAAATTCTTCAGTGCTTTTCTGAAGAATGTCATTTGGCTCTCAAGGCCAGAATTTGTTCTCTGATACCTAAATGCAATTCCCATAGATTTCCGAGGAAACTGGGCAAACTGCAGCTATTAACTTAGAATTCTGAAGATACACGAAATCTGCAGAGAAAGCAAAGAGCTGAGAACAGTCTGGAAGGATTAAACCTGAAATGTATGAAGACCTAAGAACACTTTTTAAAAGTGTACCCTGAATTGAAAGATTTCAGTGTTCTTCTGTATTTAGAAAACAGAAAAAATGGCATCCCAACCTTTACTGCAATATGCAAGTAATTATCCTTTTTAACATTTTTAAACTGCTGGAAATATAATTTGTATTTTTCAAACTCTAGGAAAAAAGAAAACACTTATTTCAGTGCACTATCTGCAGAATCAATAATTCTTTAGTGCATTTATGAACAGTATGTATGTAAGATAGAGCCTTTTAATGAATGCTGAGGACAACCAAAGACAAGAACGGTTTAACCTCTCATAATAGAAAAGGAACTGCTCTTTAGCTGTTCTGAACTGTGAGAGCCTTATTCAAACAGACTTAAGGAAAACACAATCAAATATGGACTTTGCCTTAAAGAAAAGAAAAATGCAATTCTGTAGTTAAAGGCAACTTTTGTAAGAAGAGATGTTATCCTTTATGAGACCAGTTAATATGAATGGAAAAAAATACACTAGTGTTTATGTAAATAACCTCCTGCCAAGACATTTAGACCGTCACAGTGACAATAACATTAAGTCTACTTTCTAGAATTTCGGATTAATCTGAGCTAAGGAAAGTTGACATTGGTTCAGGCTCTTTTGCAAAATGTGTAATCTGGGAATAACTGCTCTGACAAAATGCTTGCATAAATGACAGGAAAATCAGGCTTTTGTGTGTCAGGATCAATATATGAAATCTGTGCAGTGTGCTGAAGCAGATATATAGAAACATAATTTCAATTACTTGAAATACATTATTTAATACACATGTGCTTTGCATTGCAGTTTGCATATCTCTGGCTCAGACTGGTCAGGGAAATGGGATTTCTAGCAGAGCTAGCTCACTTCAAAACACACTCATAAAATATTTGTTTAAGATTAGCAGCGGAAGGACGGGCCCAGCAGTGTACGGGTGCAAATACTGCAGTTAGGATTAGTCCCTTTAACTGTCTGGGAAGGCAAAATCGTCAATTATTAGTACTTGCGTTACTGCAGTTCTTGTAAGTACCAGTTACAAGTCCAACCCTTGTGATGATGCTATTAAAAAGTACCTCCACCATTTGACATTAAGTCAGTAGAAATGTAGGCATGAATAAACAACCAGCAGTTTATTTTTCCTCTATGCTTAAACTTTAAACATTTCAGTGGAAAGGACCAGGCAGTAAGTTACAGCATATGCAGCAAGGCAGAAAACCATGAGGAACATAATAATGAACAGTGTCTCGTTGAAGCTGGTTACACAGCAAAAAGCCTAGGCAAAGAATCCAGATCCCACTCTTCCCCCCCAGTCTCAGAGAGATTATGGTCCAATGTCCATTTATGAATCTGCTAAATTTAGTCTGGCCCCGGAGGAAACACAAGACACAAGCCATCCACATGCTCCCGTCACTCTTTCAGGATGACCTTCCTGTTAGCTCGATGGGCCAAGCGCTAGAGAACAGCTCCCCCTTTCCCATCACACTACATGTATTTCAAGACACATGACTAAATACAGAGGAAACAGATTTTACTCGAGGAGCTATTTTTATACCCTTCCTCCAGGCTTCTTGTTTTCCACTAGTGGGGCAGAGGCGTGGAGATGTTATGGCTGCTGGCTTCAGGTCAGAGCTAGTACAAAACCTCACGCTGCAAACTGAACTCTCTACTTTGCTTGCTTCCTCTGGTATCTGCAATGCACCGAGGTACCACAGCTCCAAGGAGGAGAAGATACAGAAGGCATCTGGAAGGTTCCTATGCAGCTAATAGAAAGAAACAGGCATTGTATTCAGTAGGTGCCTCCCCTGGATAACTGTGCAGAAAGCCTTGGATAATACCTGGCCTGAGCTGGTGTCTTGAATCTCAGTACAACAGCAGGAGCCTGAGTTCTTTCTCAATACAACACCTATTGCTCAGTCTCAATCATCACTTTTTCTAGAGTCCCTTCAAAGTCCTCTCTCTCTGCTCTGACCCTGCTAGAGAAGGCTGAGCTCAGCCGTTTTGTGAAAGGGCTTGTGTTGGGATCACTGAGAGTTGAGGACTGGGTGGGGCAGGCCTTTCCTGACTTAGAGTCCTTTGTCTGGAAGATCCCTCTGGTCTTCCCCAGGCCATATGGGCTGCTGCACAGTCCACATCACTCTAGGAAATTATCTCAATTAATTAATTAAAAATATAGAATTGACTCAATAGAGTCCTAACAGTTGGGACACCAATATGTGAGCAATAAAAATTAAAGACTCCTTTTCTAGTATGTCTTTGAAGACAAGCTGGGAAAATAGGACCAGTGCATTCTTGTTTGTCCCAGTATGCACAGCTGAAATCCTCTCAGATTATCCCCTCTCAGATGGCTCGTGGGGCTAAGAAAGGGCTACCCACCTGCCCCTCACTTAAGCACCTTGGGTCCTGGCAACAAGGACAGTCTGGGACCCCTCCTTTGCCTGGGAGTGAGCTGCAGTTGAGGAGGGAGGCCTCTTTAGAGCTGCGTACCCTCGGTACCTTCTCCTCACTCCCTACAGCTCCAGTCCTTGACAAGAAGACTCGGTCTGCCCAGCCAGCTGTACCATCGTCTCTCCATGAAACAGAAACACCGCAATAAATAACGCTACACTCTTCCAAAAACTGCCTCTCCAACAAGCCCATGAGCCCATATCTAAAGGAAACAAATGACCCTTTATCTTGAGAGAGAAGAGTCTTCATTTTGGATATAGACATCTCATGAGCACCACTCTGTGCAGCGTTGACAGGAGCCTGCATAGCAGTGATACGTGGTGGTCACTGCTTCCTTCCTCAGAGATCAGCATTTAACCGTCCTGAAATGTGACTGTTCCTGTCCTCTTACAGATCCACACAGAGTTTTGAAACATCCTGCACTACATTTTGGCTGATGCTTTCCCATTTGACCACTATTAGGGTGTCTCTGCCAATTTTCCTCTTTTTTTTTAGCTGGCCTTGACTAATCTGATGCTAAAACCAGAATGATTTATTAACTCAATAGGCAGCAATTCTATCCCATATCCAGTCACAGCCTGGGTTGCTGGTGCCAGTATGCTAATGATGAGATACAGGTGATCAATGTGGTATCTGCTACCAAGAAACCCTGTTCTCTGAAAGCCTCCCAACTAAAATAAGCAAAGGTCCCGAAGGTGCGGTAAGCTACGCGTTAGAAAACGGAGCATGAGTTGCATAGTAATAAAGCTGTCACACACTGTAATTCCAGAAGGCACCTTTAGCTCAGGTGCCCTGACGTTTATGCAATATCAGCTACTGAATTCTGCCTAGTTTTATCCTGTGCTCTCCCTATTTGCTGTACTCCCCTAGCTGTTCTTGGTACATACGTAGTGACAGTGACCTATGAAAACAATGGAAGAAGCAGCAGGAAGAGCAGGCAGACAGGTCCTACAGTAAGGGGAATCAGACCCAACAATGATGGTGTATCCAAACATTACAGCATCAATGGTCTAATCCTGATTGGAACATTTAAGATCACAGTACATGTGGTTTGCAGCACTTGAGTGCCAATGCTGTTTGCCCCCAGTTTCTCTGCCAGACCAGGTGCTGAACCCTTGATGAGCACTCTTGATGAGCTCAGTTGGACACAGCATTTTACATTTCTACTCTCTTTTTTTTTTCCTTTTTCAGTGAAAAAACAGCACAGACATTGTACAATGAAACTTGGGGTTAGGCTGACGGGGGACTAGGTGGAGAAAGTTTTAACACCTCTCAGAAGGGAAAGCAAAAGCAAAGTAAACAAGAAAATTTGCAGGCCTTCTCTCTTTTAAACAAAGATTCCTGTGTTTAAATTATAAAAATCCACTGTACAAAAGCAAAGCTACTTTCCCCAAAATAGCCTTTCCTGTTTTATCAAAAACATTCATCAAAATTGTACTTCTCCACAACAACAAAGTTCTAGGTAGAGCACTGGAGGCCTTTTTCTTTGATTGGTTAACAAAGCAGCAGAAGCAATAAGTACAATTGACTTCAGTGGTACCTGATACATCCTAAACAGGTCCACATAGCTGAATCCAGCTTTAAATATATAGTGATGCCATATTGAAAAGAAGAAAAAAATAATGAATAGAAACATCAAGTCAGATAAATATGGGTATTCACAAGCCTTCAGCCCATAAAGAGCTGCTGTCTTACACCACACTGGTTAGCTGTCTTGTTTCCAGCTGCTCTATCATAATTGAAAAGGAGTAAAAGCAAAGCAAGAACTTTCCTGATGTGATTTTTCTACATAAGCCATGTCCTGAACTTGTAACAAGGGTACCATGAAGCACAAAATGCCAACAGGAGGGGTACATGTGACCTCTCTTGAAAGACGGTCTATACTATGAAATTTTGACTCTGAATACCCTTGTTGGAATGTTATTAGGAACAGAGGAGAGGGTTTGTTTTTTTTATTTAAATACTGCATATTTATATTGACAATGGGAGCCTGAACATTGTTTGCTTAATAGAAACCCCATGACCTGTTTGTGTGCCAGTTAAATGTGTCAGTGTTACCTAATGAAATGTTTCCGTTGGTTCAGAGCCTTACAAACATTTTAATCGACTGCTCTTAATTAAGACTTTCAAAACCAAAAACAATTTGTCAGCCTCTACAAGGACAACTGAAGGTTTAACGTAGTGCACTAAAACTTCTGAATCGTCCTCACACAGCTCCCCCAGGACATCAGGAATCATTACCATCAAATATGTTTCTCGACAGAGATTGTTTAAAACACAACAGAGAAAGTGTGTGAGCCAATGCAGATTGCAATTTAACACTCGTCAGCAACAGGGACACAATAAAAGCAGCCTCGACTCTTTTCCCCCACTAAAATCCAAGATGTTCTTAAAAACAGAGGCGTGGGAAGGAACAATTATGCTTTTCCCTACATAGATCACTTTGGAGGATTGGAGGAAAGAGATTTCCAACCTCAACAAGAACCGGATTAGTCTCACCAGCTTTGCACACTAATCCATTAAATGATCTACTCTTTCCCACGAGGAGTGGTCACAAAAACACAGGTCTCAGCATAGCCTCTTTTTCATTGATACCATTCTTTCTTTCACCAGCCTCGTGAAATTCTTATTCTGCTTCTTTCTTTCACAGCCCAGTCTGCCATCGCACCTACCAGCCATAGGCTCTCTCTGGCTGTGGGAGCGGGTAGACGACCCCTTAAATGTACAAGCTGTCACCTGAGCATCACCAAAACTCCTGGTCCTCATACCCAAAAGTCTGGTGCTCTCCCAGCTGATGCACCAGGGCCAATGTGTCCCAGTCAGGGAGTGCAGGCGAGATGCTCAATCTGCTAACATACACCTTGTGAGACTTAACATTACCTCTTCAGTTGGAATAGACACAACTATTTCTCAGTTTGCTCTATTACAAGAACTCACCACCACGACCAAAGCCCTGCTGTTAAGTGCCCATCTGTCCACACAGCAAGATGTTTGCATAGCATCTTAAAAAATATATTCCTTGTCTCCTCCAGAGATAAGTATCAGACACAAGTGTCCTGCAGGCCTGGGCCCTGAACGGGATCCCTTTGCATATCATCAGTCCAAAACAAGTGCCATAAAACCCTATATTTTTTTTAACATTTTCTTTTTCCTTTGGTGAAGGAGGTTATTTAAAATGACGTCAAGAACTGGCCCCTGTTACTCTTCTTATTACACTTTGGTGTTACAAGAAAAATGCTGGGTGAGGGGTCACAAGACATGAGTTCTAAGACCAAGATTTCATTTAAATGTTTCATGGGCCAAATTCAAACTTGGAATCACTCAGTCAAAACTAAAAGGCTGACACCAGAAATATGTTTGTCGCAGTGTGCTTGATGAATACTCGCTAGGTCATTAAGTTGCCTTCTATCCATGTGGATTTCTCTCTCAGTTTGAAATTTATACCTTAGAGCTCAATTACAGAGTGAAAGAGACAGGGATAAAAGTCACAGCTTCCTGTAATTAGCCACATGGGATAGTTCAAACAGAGCTTAATTTCTTGTGGCACAGGTCTTTCTTTTTTCTTCCTAGGAATGATAGTCAGAAAAAAAACCATCCCACAAATTTTTCAGTACAGTAACGGAGACTGTAGATGAGTTCTTTATACTCAGTCATCTGTAAGTCACTTGCAAAAAGTAAATCCCAGAAACCTCTTCGCCTTTTTACAGAGTGTAATTGCAAACACTATCAAATCATTGGAAAGGAAGGACAGGCAGGACTATACTTGGTCTCTGAGCTGAAGTCAAGTCAAAGGAACACAGCCAGCAGTCAGACGGAAGACTGGAGGACCAGTCCTAAAAGTCTGCACTTTTACTGATCAGCAAGAGAAATCTGCAAAGACATTTCATTACAAAAGGTATAAAGTGTTCTCTTTTGGGTTTGTTTTCTTATGTTCACACCATGTTTTCCTTTTGCCATATTTTATGTTTATTCATTACCTACTTTCAAAGGAATGGTGTAAAAAATGAGGAAGACCCAGAGCACATGTCCAGTTGTGAAGTCTGGGATTGCACTTTCAGTAGCTTTCAGACAGGCTGTTTAAAAAGATTTATTTCTTTGTTTGATGAGGACTTGCACTGATGCTCTACAAAACGTTCTGGGGATCCCATCAAATCTTTCAAGCCTTCATTTGCTCAGGTGTCAGCAGGCCTATTACTTTCTTTTAAGGACGGTAGATAGCTTCTGTGAGCCACATGATTTACATTTCTAGTCCACCATAACTTATAATGGGGCCAAACAGAGTAATTTCCCATTTCTCAGTAAGCAGAGATAACTATTTTTTAATACTTGTCAAAACTCTGCATGTTTCTATACAAGATGACAAATTCTATTATTAGGAATGTTAAGTTTTGACTATACATACTTTCTGTTCTTGAAATTACAGTGCTTATAAAAGCGAAGAATTGTGTGTCTTGGCAATTGCAAGCAAAATTCATCTATTAACCTGCTCTTCCACAACAGTGTAAGTTTGCATTCTTGAAACAGACCATTTGATGTCGCTATAAGATGTGTCAGCCTTTGTTCTGGATTGTAGAGAAAGACCAGAAATTTTGGAAGCCTGGACCAAGGGATTCAGAGTCCAACCCATGCCTAAAGCTACTGGAAGTAGAGAAGGACACAATTCTGAATAGTCAGAGGCCTTTTATCATGCTAATCCTTCCAGCACCTCATGAGGCCAACAGACTCTTCCAGTGGCTACTGCATTTTCCCCTTTAAACTTTAAACTTCCCCTTCTTTCTTTATTCCCAGCATCTGTTCATTCAGTTTAAGCAATTTCCTGTTTTCCTAATAGAGGGAGAACTGATTAGACACAGAAGCCATTTGCTGTGCTCTGGCCAAAACTGTGGATTGGGTGGTTATTTTTATTATTTCTAGCAGCACTTCTGGAGATTCCATTAATTCTAAGGCTCCCTGATACAGCTTTTGTATGTGCAGGAAGAAAACTGAGGTCAAGGGGGAAAGAGATATAAGGAAATAAAGGCCATACATACATGGCTGGAGCCAGCAGGTCCCAGACTCACTCTGCACCTGCTTGGAAATTATGGTCAGCTTCAACCTGGAAGCAGCTGCAGCACGTTACATGAGATAACCTGCCCCACAGGCAAGCCAAGCAAAGCTTGCTAGCACAGTCTCAGTGCTGTGCTAACACAACCTGGGGGCTTCCAGGCATCAGTTTGCCCTGGTCCACCAGCCACAGCCTGGCACTGTGCCCATTGTGCCATACCTACAGTGCAATTGTGTCCTGAATCACACAGTTGTGTCAGGAGCAGAGTCCCCACGTCTTCTGCCAGCCCTCAGCCTCTGACTCTCCCTGTCTTCGTCCTCCTTGGGATTTCCTGCCTCCCTTTCCACAGCCTGCTCCTGCAATTTTTAGTTTTGTTTCATTTGAGGAAAAGCTCTACAACCTAGCGCTCTCAAATGAAGTTTCAGTGGTGTCTCACAGTGTCCCTCAGCAGAAGATCCAAGCCCAACTGGAGGACGATGCACCCAGCAGACATGTCTCTGGCTTTCTATGAGTCATGCCAGGCAGTGACTGCCTGGTACGCAGATCACACTGATTTTCAGCTTTACTTTTCTGTTTATTCACAGGTTTAATTTGCATGTAAGCAACTACAGTGCTTCTCAGGGGAGAGCTGAGGACTAGGAGGGGCTCCTGTGGCAGCAGAAGCAGAGTGGGGCCCTGGACGTGCAGCAGGGAGGAGAGGTGGCAGCAGGTCTAAGAAGCGCGTGATGAGTTTGGAGTTCGCACCGCAGAGGGAGCAGCCAGCCAGCACTGACTTCATCTCCTCCCTCTTGCAAAGCAGGGCAAGTGGAAGCACTTAACCAGAAAAGACATGCTGAGGGTATCAAATCTGAGAGCAAGAGCTGAACTCTCCTCCCCCAGGTTTGGATCAAACGGCTCTTTCAGGGTAACTCTGATTGTGGACCCTGGCCCTACCGCACTGCTCTGTCCTGCGGATGTGCCCCACTCCCAGCCTCCGCAGTGGGAGTGCAGGCAGGGAGTGAGGACAGATTGCAGCCCCAGTCTCAATGCTTTTTCTCAAAACAAACAAAACCACCAAGCTTAACTTGCTCAAACAAGAACAGATCAAATTCTATTTCCCTTAATGCAGAGGGGAAAAAAAAATTAAAATGTCAGTTCAAGGTTGCAGGCTTGAAGTCAGGAGTGGGATGAAAGGAGCCTTTCTTGGACCTTACTTGCATTGTGTGTGGCCAAACGTGGGGGCACAGTCAAAAGGAAACCTGCTCTGGCCATGCTGAACTGAACCGGTTCCAATCTGTCAGTCTGGAGCATCTCCTGTGCCTGGTTGCATGGATGTTGCATGTGGGACACACATTGCTCAGAACAGAACAGAACATCAACTGAATAGGCTACAGACACCACAGAGACAACAATATTTCACCATTCAGTGCAGGTGAAGCCCAAGCTCTCAGTATAATTCCAAGGACGTGTTTTGTTGCACACTAACTGTAAAGGATCCTTCCTCCATTGTGCTGTGCCATTACACACAATGTCTCCAGTTCACAAGTCAATAGAATGTACCAGTACTCACTGGTGGCTTGTTTACAATAACAGACAGGCAGCAGGGACATACTAAAGGACCATGCACTAGAGTGCACCGTCGCACTCATAAAATAACATATCCACAATTTGGGGCATCCTGGATGTATATATAACATGACTTCCCCTCCTTCTAGGATTTTAGGCACTAAAACCAGTCCTTTTTTTGGTTAAAGGTCTTATTTTTACCCAGAATCTCAAGACAATAATGACTGCCACACAGCAAAAGACGCACATGTACAAACATTGATTCATGGAAATGGAGTTAGGCCAGCGTTGCGCCCATTCACAGAGATCTGGTAACAAAGCTCACTAACGACTAAACAGTCTTCTACCCACCCAGACTGCAAGAGCAGCCCAAGCAGCTTTGCACTTACACAATACAAAAGGAGAAATCCAAAACCGTCTTAAACCTGCCGGATTGTTGCCTACCTTTTCCTGAAGGGAAGAAGCAATCCATCTCCACACTGCTGCGGGAATGGGAGATGCAGAGCGCGCTGCTGGGGACCAGACCCTCCTGAGGTGGGCTCCGCTCCGTGGTCCGGACCAAGCACCAACCCGGCCTTTCGCTCGGCCTCTCCAGCAGCTCCACCGTCTGCCCCACCTGAATGCTCAGCTCGCTGCTGTGGCCCGCTGTGAAGTCCTGGAGCACCACAGTTAGTTCATACCCTCCAGACAACTGTCCAGGTTCAACAGAAAAAGAAAAAAAAAAAGACCAGGAATAGAAGTTAGAGAGGGCAGGATGAAGGCAATCATCTTTGCATCATATTTACACTGGCAAAGATAGGATTTGTATTCCTTAGAAGCCAAGTTAATCATTTCTTTTGTCAAAGTTCAACATGATGTGGCCTTTGTTTCCTTTACTTCTTACTGATTCTGCTGGGCTGAAGTGAGAAATCAAAGCTACCCACCCAATAACCTTGTGAGTTCTAGCTGTGGGTGAATTTCCTAGCTGTGAATTTTCTAGCCGTGGATTTCCATCAGAAGCCTTACTTTTTTTCTTGCTTTATTTTCTGGGGTGACTTTCTAGACTGGCAATAACCCTAGGTGCCTTGGCATGGTGCCTTGTGGCAGGACAAATTCCACCTCTCTCCTCTACAGCATGTGCTGGACACATTTCCAATGCCATAAGGATACAGGTACAACTTTTCGCAAGACAAGAAACACGCCCTCACCTTCCCCAGTTTGCTCTAGGGACCTCTTAGGAGACTAGGGAATCCTGACTGAGCAGATCAGAAAAGTTCCTCCCATGTTCTCTGATGGAAAACAGAGGTGTAAATATATAAACGTAGAGTGATTGATTATACGCTGACTTCCAGGATTTGTACCTAAGAATAAATGTATCGTCTTGCTTCCGTAGTGAGCGCTGGCAACCTGCTGCTTTCCTTCAGCCCCACACCTCGTGACTCTTGATGAACAATACCAGCCTCTGTTTAATCATGGTCTCTATATAATCAGAGACCGGATATATAAGCACTTGTATATACAGCAGAACAAACCAGAAGCAGTGATAACACAAGCAGCAGAGCTAACAAAGCTTGTTTTCTTACAGATTTATATCTCAAAGATTGATTCTTGGTGTGTAAAAAGATATGAGCACAAATCTAAGTTTTTATGGTGTGAAGAATCTTAATGCTTCTTTGCAGTGTAGATTTCTTGCTGTCTTGCCTGTCGTTAGGGGCCCTCCTTTGGGCCCTTCTCCTCTACGTGCTGCCTCCATCCCTGAAACTTGAGAATCTTTGAGGTCCTTATTACAGTGTCAAAATTGATTAAAATTAGTCCACTGATTAAAAAGTTATTAAAACAAGAGTAAACCAGCTGATTCAAAACAGCATAATAGCATAAACCTCACTTTCTTAGCATATGAAGCTAAAATGAAGCATATTATAAAGTGTTTCTGTATTAACTACTTGTAAATCCAACCAAAATGGGAGAAATCTTGTAAGACACCAAGTATTTCTGTGAAATCAGTGAGAACAGGGATCTGCTTATCAGCTTGAATGAGGGAGCCCTTGAGGAGAGCACACTCATCTCTACAGACTCTTCAGTTGGTACAATCTCTAAATCCCTTATCTTAGTCCAAGCAGTCCTGAATGCACACTCCCATGGGAACAGTCTGCCTCCCCACTCAGTGGCTTTGTGTTTCCAATGCAGATGTAAAAGAAATCCCATTCACAGGAGTGGTAATTACAATTACACAAAGGGATCAGTGGACAAGGACTGGTTCTCACCTGTCCTGTGTCTCTGCCGTAGACGAAATGCTAGATTTGGGGAAGAAGAAGGAAATAGTTCTCTGAAAGATTATTTGTAAATAAAGAGAAAAAACAGACAAAACAAACCATGGTAGCTGTTCAAGGCCATTCAGACAACATGCCGGCATTAATTCTGGCAGAAAGAGCTCAGTGGGTTGATGAAAAAGCACAAGAGATCAGTTTAGGACCTAGCTATGCAGTTTATCAGCAAACCCACCATCCATCATGCTGACACAATCTCCCCATAATTGGAGTACAAACATTCACAGGTATAGTTAGAATATGATATTGATATAGTATTTGCTGAGGTTTCATTGCTATGGACTAATTTGAGGAGTAGAAAATCTTTCTGATCCAACACGGTATCTGTCCTGGTATGGTATGAGATATTTAAGACACAAGAAAACACCTGATTACTTTTTGGTAAATACACTGACAAATCTTAGCAAATGTGATGAATTCCCCCTAATGTTCCACTACTTCTTGCTAAGTAAATCTTCTATGCCTCAATTTATGCCATCTGTGATATGTTCTCTGAAAATATTCAAATCTCTCCTCCTTTTAAGGAAAAACGTGAACACTCTGCCCCTCTTTCAGATAAATTTAAAGCATCTACACGCCCTGCACTCGAGTACCACTAGGTGTCCGTGTTTGCCACCACACGGCAAGCTAATTTGCTACATAGAATTCACTTTCTCTTGTCTTCAAAGCGCAGTGTCTGGGCATGAACGAGCTGGTTCAGACAAGATCCCAAGACCCATCGCTTCCAACGATATGGACAGAGGATGTTCCAAAAGATTGAAAAAAATTTCTTCAGACGTTTTGGGTTTATTTTTGAAAAATAAGTAATTTTTATTGCTTAAGCAGGAAAGGTGAAACAGCCCTGAAACGTTCCATGGAAAAAAGGCCTTGGGCAAGTCTGAGACTAACAAAGCACTTCCCATGAAGCATCAGCCTGGGAAGCCTGAGCATCAGCTAAGCGGCTCCTCTCTCCCTGTCTGCGATGCCACCTTCTGCACAGCAGCCTAAGGGGGAGCCAACCTAAAATCGGTCGATTGCAGGCCTTTCTCAACCCCTTCTCAAATAATTAAACATCTGTGTGACACAAACAAATGCTTCAATTACGACAACATCTGTGAACATCATCCCACAGGAGGCAGGTGTGCTCCGTGACCCTTAGGTACCATCAAGCCCCGAGCTCCTGTTTTCTCTGATTCATTAAAAATGGCTACTTGATATAACAAGGACTGGAAGGGATCATCCCCTCTAGGACCTGCTCAGCACCTGGTGTGATAAAACTCTTCCTCATCAGGGGAGATATTCCCCCCACCCATCTTTAGAAGCCTACCTTTTATGTGTGAGTCGGGGAGCAAACCTCCCTCTGCTTCCTGGGAGCTGTATGAATTCATAACACCAGCTCCTCCAACATCCTCTGGATGGAAACACGGACCAGGGCTTCCCCATCCTCCAACTCACCACTGCACAAGGTGGTGCTAAAATAATACATTTCCAGGGAAAGGACACCCCTCTTTCACAGCAGGAATTAAGCAGGTTCCCTTTTAGAGGTGCAGGTGGCAGGTGCAAGCAGTTAGCTCAGGTAGGGGCCCACAGATATTTTTTATGTGCTAGCCACAAAGAATAAAAAAGGAACTCCTTACTTTTGCCAAGATCTTCCAAGTGCTTACCATGCCTCTTTTGTGTCTTCCATACCACCACACCACAAAGGACATTTACTTACCAAATTAACCCATAGCAAAGTCATGTCTCTAGAAAGCTCATATTATCAAATACGCACACAGATTGTGAGCCACTGAGGAATAATGCAAATACATCTGATTCCCAATGACAGAAAACCTTTCACCTATGAAGTGATCATTCAAGCTATTAGTTACTTAATTTCTTTTTAAAGAGTAATTTTCCAATCTCAGAGAAGCTCATCATGTTTCTCTCTGCCTTGGAGCATGCAAACTGGAATACAGATGGGCTGCTGGTTTCTCACACGTATTGCATGCGGTTTGTAAGACAAAGACAATAGAGAATGCCCTTAAGGTTGAACTTCACAGGTAAAAGGCTTCATATTTTAACATGTAATGCTCACTTTATTATTCCTGTGATAAAAATCACTATTAAAGCCACTGACTGGATATATTTAAAACCCAAACAACAGCCTAATCTGTTATTAAAATATAATAACAAATATAATAACAATGTAACCTGTCTTTGCAGAGCACAGCCATGACTGTAAGACCTCACACACAGACAAAGCTAACAACAGCCTTAAAATCAGGAGGAAAATGAGATGGCAGAAGCAAATAGCAAAATGTAATGAGGAAGCAAGAGAGCCCCAAGCAGTCCAGAGCAAACATGCTGTATGTCCT
Organism: Dromococcyx pavoninus; assembly: GCA_033558185.1. Lineage (NCBI taxonomy): Eukaryota > Metazoa > Chordata > Aves > Cuculiformes > Neomorphidae > Dromococcyx > Dromococcyx pavoninus. The sequence continues at coordinate 815,487 of JAUMJL010000786.1, forward strand.
GAAAGCAGCTAGCAGGAGCCCCAGCCCATATCTACACTGCCTTCCACCAGCAAAACATCTCCCATCCTCTGTGTTCACTTGTGCCTGAGCTAGAAAGCATCATTGTACATTCAGTGTATAAGTGTTTTCACATCAAAATGTTCTAAAACAGATCAAACTTGAGCTAAATAGGGCCTTGTCCTGTGTCACCATTGCAGGCAGGGACCCAGCCACACAGGAACTGAAAACTCCCCTCTCTCCACAGGACACTGCTCACTCAGTAACCTCTGAGCATCGATGTAAGCAGTTTATATCAACACTGATTCTGGTGAACGAGTTTTGTCATGACTTACATGGGCATTTTTTGCTTCTGGGAGCACCCAAAAGAGTGCCTCTCAGCATGAGAGGGTGAAGTGCAAGACACCAAAATGACCCCAAGCACGGTCACATCCCACTGCAAGGGTGTTCAGGCTGTTCCAAGGCAGGAGCCAGCTCAGCTCCAGTGACCAGAAGGTACCAGTTAGTGCAGGATTACCAAGAGATGCTCTTTCCTGAATCACAGTATGAATGCATGGCCACTGCTGCATCTGTTTAGTTTTCAGCCACAAAGCAGCAGCTAGAGGAAGCAAGGCTGAACACCAGAGGCATATTTATCATTATACTGCAGATGGAAAAGACCTATCAGGTCACAGGATGTTCTTCCTTCACTGTAAAACAGATCTTAAATAGTACTAAATCCACTCCAATTGATAGTGGGAATGAATAGCTCTCTAACAGAGTAAGCAGGGGATTTGTGGGATTGGTGTCTGAAGGAGGATTACTCAGGCACTTCTTAAATGGGTAACTAAATGTTTCATCCTGCAAATCACAGGGGATCTCACACTGGTTCTAAAAATGTGAACGCAGCTTCTGAGAGGCAGAGAACTGATACAAGTGATGCTGTGGTCGTTGTATCAGCATAAGTGAATAAATACCTCCTACCTCAGCAAACGTAGCAGCATTTCAAGTGTCTGTCCTTTTCTAATTCAGGTCTTAAGTCTGTCAGAGGCTTGTGAACCACATTGTGGTCTGTGACAAGTGAGGGCACATTACAAACACTACCTGGCTACCTGTTCTGTCAGGGAACCACATCTGATGCTCATCAGGTCCCTGTGAGCTGGACCACAGCCAGGGTTTTAATGCTGCCATCTCCTCCCAGCCAGCCCTGAGGAAGATGCTGCATGTATATGAGATGTTCTTGTTGCTTAGTGCTGTATTTGAATCCCTGGGCTGGGTACTGAGGAACGACTACACCTGTGCCAAAGCCTACAGACTGTCATTTCTCTGGCCTAAGGGCTCATGACTGCCAAAGATGCTCTGTCAGTACATAATACACGACTATCTTCTTACGCAATATTAAGCTACTTAAAAAGAGATCATAATGCAAAGAACCTGCCCAGCCCAACTTACTATATTAAATTATCCAGTGTACTGTTATTAAAATTGCCGTATTATTTGTTCATATTTATTTCCTTTTCCCTTTCTGTTCCTAAAATGCTTCAATTTCCCCTGCAGCATGTTTTTTTTAATCATAAAATCATATTCAGAAGCAGAATAAGCAGTGCCCAGCATCTGCAGATATAGGCTAAACCCAACATATTTTGGGTAGGTAGAAAGTTGTTTACTCTGCAGTACAACCCTCAAGCCAACATCAGATTTTCCAGCAAAAATCAGCAATGGAGAATGAATGTATCAGGGTCAGAAGAGCGCCACAGAGTATTTAATTATTTTGAAATATGCCAACATTGTTGTAGAAATCCACACTAGCTGGTTATTTACATATATGCAATAGGACACAGAGCTCTGCTAGTTTAAACAAAGCATTCTGTGTGGTTCAGCGCTGTATCCTAATATAAATTGCTAGTTTTCCGTTGCTCTTAGGCTTTCTGCCCATGTGGTTTTGGATGACAGCCAGTTTTCGATAGAAGCATTTAGTCACCATAAACAGCCTATTTCAAGAGGATGAGAGAGGCAGTGGGAGCAAGAATGGCATTTGCATTCTTATCAAGAGATTAAAAAAAAGTGAATAAGAGCGCTTAGACATTGATTCTGTCTGCGCTGAAATAGATCCAGGAGCTGTTACAGTAGCTGGGGGACAGGCACAAGAAATCTTAAACCCCATGGAGTTATTTGTGAAAATCTCCGTAATTTTGTACAGATTTTCTTTTTACTGGGAGGTTAGAGAGTGAGACCAAATTCAGCAGAAGCTTTTGAGGAATTTCAGCACTAGAGAATTGCTTAGTTTTCTTACTTTGTAACAGGCTCTATTTGGAGTGTGAACACTGTCACCCACATTCCTCCCCCCAAAGCCTCTGCAGCTCTAAAGGATGCTGAGCTGAAAGCTCTGGCAATTCTGGTGAATGTTTCACTGAATCAGAAAGGAGGTGTTTCTATGGGGACAGACTGTATTTTTAGGAGCTATGAGCTAAACCAGAGATAACTTATTACAGTCAGCAGAATTGCTCCAGATTGAGTTCAGAATTGGAAATTCAGTGTAGAATACCCCACCTCATCTCTGAGTCTTTCTTGGTCCTCAGGCTCCTCCACCCATCTTCAATTAAGATGGAGTTACTATTCCCATCCTTTCTGTTTTGTCTGACCAAACAAAGAGGAACATGGCCTGAGCTTCACCAGTATGTCTCTCTAAATTTAAGCAATTAGTTAAACACATGGCTGGGATCATAGTGACAGCCCTGCAGCCCAAATGTACCAGCTTTGTTCCTGTAGGCAAGGAGATAAGAACAGAGGCATCTGGATGTGCAGCATTCTATAAATCAAGACATAGTAAGTTACTCCACAGCGGGAAGAAGAGACAGAGATGGCACGTGGGACATATAAATATGCTAACAGAAAGGAAATCTGGTGTTATGGTCTCAAATAGCACATACCTTTCCTGTCCAGCATCTCTTGCTGGAGTCCCTCCTAGACAACCATATCCTGATTGTGCTGGAATTTAGACTCCAGCACATGCTGACATCTGCAGAACAGCTTGAATGGAGCTGTCTGAATTATCTCTGGAGCCTTTTTTCCAGAAAGTAAGACTAAAGTTGACCCAAATTAAACAGCATGCCCAACTATAAAAAACGCTTTTGAAGATAAAGATGACCAGACTCGCTTTGTTTCACCCAACAATTGAACCAGAGCATCAATCTGTGTTTGATCCTATAAGATCGAAGGTTTTCTCATGGCATTTGGCTCAGAAAGCTGGCAACCAAATTCCATTCCTCTCCCTTCCCTGGAGAAGCACAAAATGGAGCAGATATAATCTGTGTTTCCTCAGTGACACAGAGCCAGCACAACTGGCTCCAAACCCCTTTGCCACCAGTCTTACAGCAGGTGAGAAAGGCAGATGGCTGAAAACCTCCAAGGTAATCCCCTACCTGCCATATTTCACAGCCAGAAGATGTTTCAAACTCCCTCAGGGTGAACAAAAGCACAAAGACAGACTGAAATCAGGGAGCACTGACCAGTTGCTTTCTTGTGTATGTCCAGCACAGTCTGAGCAAAGCAGACAATCTTGACCAAGGAGGTCAAGGATTTCAGTCAACAGATGCTTCACCAGACATGCCAAGACACTGCTAAGGAGTACACAAAATCTGGGTGTGTATTCTGGCCAGGGACTCTGTGAAATATCCCCTGGTACAAACAGCATAGGCAAAGTGTGCACAGTAAAAGTCCTACAGAGCTGATGAGTTTAAAATAGAAACCCAGTTATCTGCGTCACGTACACGGTACCATCAGAGAAACAGAACTCAAGTTCAACAGAAGTTTTGGAAAGACAAGGAACAAGCACACTTTGCAAGAGCAAAGGGTGGGCACTGTACACATCTGCTTTGGTTAATCAGGGTGTTCTGCCATGGCCAGAGTTCTGGGAAATGAGGAATCAAATAATGTTCCAGCAGCCTTGTTCCTCCCTCAGACAGCGTTCCCAGCTGAGTATGACCACCACTATTTGCTTGTCAGTAAAGAACCTCCAGCTTCCCTAATGTCAATGTCAGGGAATAATTAAGACCTACAGGTCCCTGATTAGCCATCACTGCTTTTAAATTGCACTGAAATAAAAATAATTACTGAATAACTAGGCATAATGGCTCAAAACAACCAGAGGAGAGACCTCAGACTGATGTCCTCTTGAGAAAGAGACAAATCATATTCATAGGAAAAGCACAGTAAGATCACCCTAGGGATGCTTTAGAACAAAGTGAATCTCAGTTTGCGCACTGGATCAAATTTGCTTGATACACATGGCCCCAGATTATATCTCCTTTATAATCTAGATAATTACTTAGGCAGGTATGTTGCTGTTTGCACAGTTACACTTTTAATGGAGTTGTGAAAGCAATATAATTCCAAACAGTACCCGCAACAGATCTCCCTCCCCTTGTCAAATAAAAACTAGACATTTCCAAGAAAAGCAGTTGGAGATTGCTTCAAGGGTATGTTTTCCTGTTATGGTCCTTCTGTAGGAAATGAGTGTGTGAAGGCAGAAAAGGAATAATCCTACGTTTTCTTCTTTACCTCGGCTAGCACACAGGAATCAGGATTTAGTGGCTAAGTATGACTGTGGTTAAGGTACACCTAAGCCTGATTTCACTAAATAGATACTCCCCCAGTGGACGACCATGCCCAGCTCCCAGTGCACAAGGCTGCAGGGAGGATCTGCCTTCCTGTGTCTCAGCCCACTGGAGCTCCAGCACTGCCCCTTCATCGCAGATGCTCTGCTGATCTTCACTAACCTGGCTCAGGAGCTCTGGGCTCTCCTAAAACACACACACACCTTTGCAATAAAGGCTGGATGGCAGAGGTAGCATGGCTGGGGAACCCAGCATTCAGAAGTGCAAAAGTCTGCACTGATGCTTCTCAGCATCATAGGAAACCACAACCCTCTCCTTCAGGGATATTAGCTCCTCAGAACGGGTAAGGATCTGAACAGAGAAACCAAAAACATGATGAAGGATTTACAGTATTCCCTGATGTTTTTTTCCCAAATTGTTGAGTTCACAGAACAGATGTTTTATATAAAACTGGCTTTGTTTTTAATTGGAAGAGATTATTCAAACTATGTTTAAGCCATATGGTCCTGTTAGTCTGACTCCCCTCTGCCACTGCTGGAGAGGCTACCTTGGCATCCCTCTCCTTTTTTAGGTCGTTTCCTTTTTACAGATTTAATAGATGCTATTTTTCTTTTTTATTGTTGATCCCTAAGTCCCACTACTATAAATCAAGGCCTTAGGCCCAAAATTACCTCAAAGGTGGATTTGGAAAAGTCTCTTTTAATGATTTTCAGTAGTAGCTTGGTCTAATAGAACATAAAGGCAAATACAGATTTGAGATGACAGAAACCGCATCAGGAGGAATGATGACAGTGAGTGGCATTCATCTCAAAGTCACCAAAGTAAGATCTGGCCCTTGGCTGGCACACTTTCCTGCTCCTTTCCCCTTGCAGCTATCACATTGCAGAGTGGAATTTTTAAAGGGATTTAGGACATATTGAAAAAAACAGGGCATGTTATCAACATGATTCTTAGATGACACTGGATGCCAGGCAGGCCTCAGGCTGAAAGAATGAGTGATGGCTGAGGGCATCACCCTGCCCCCAGCACCACGCTGGGCACATGGCTGAGCTCAGCACAGTCTGGCCATCCAGTGCCTATTTCTGTCACAGCCCATACAGCCCACAAATTTCATTAGTTGAGAGCAATAATCTTTCTGGTAAGTATTAATTACACTTTAGGAAACTGGGGCTGCAATGTAAGCTCTGAACCCCTTTTGGCTGAGGTGAGGTGGTTGCAGTTAGTCTGGTAGTGGCTGGAGGCAGCTAGGCAGTCCCACAGACCCTTCTTCTCTCCCAGCTTGTTTCCTCTAATGCCTGCAGTTTGCTCGTTTTTATAGTAATGTCTCATCTTAATGATATGCTCCAGCTTTGTGAATCACCACGTGAATTAATCATCATATGAAAATACACGACTGCTGCTATGAACAGGCTGCATGGATGAATTCCATGACAAGCAATGCCAACTCTGAGCAGGAGAGTTTGCACAATAACTGCATGCCCATGCCCGTGCCCTTGATCAGTGTTGGGCACTGTGGAAAAAGGAACTCAAGGGAGATGATTACTTGTGTTTGAGCCCTCCCTATCGCTTGCCTTATCCATTGCAGCCACTGAGCCTTTTCAGCATTGCTGCATCATTTTCAGCCATCACAATGGGTTGCAGCTTGAGTCCTAACAATCTAAATCCTGGGGCTTTCATTCTCCTCTCCATAATACTGCTATTTACTTGTGGTGACCTCATTTGCTAAGTGATGTAACAGGGTGCATGATCGAGCCTGGCACATCTAAGCAGATGTTTTCAGTGGACACAGAAACAGCATTATGAAACAAAAATATCATCTAAAACCTGAGCAGCACAAGAGATTACAATGGCTTTTATGCAGATCAGCTTACCTAAAATAGTGTTGAAAGGCCTTTGACTGCATTTGTATGCTTCCCTTTTTGAAATGAAAGGCTGTTGTTTGTACTGCTATAATGTGACTCCCAAAGGAACTACCAGCTGCAGGTTTTAAATTTTATCACTCTTGGCATCTCTGCTTGATAGAGTTGATTGAAGCATGCCCAGAGGACACTCCTCCCATAAAATTGTTCTCCTTTAACTACAATAACCAAAAGTGGTTGCACACTTTTTTTGTTTTGTTTTGTTTTAGTTTCTAACAAGATAATAAATTCTATTTCAAACAAGACTATAAAACCAAAGAGTTTGATAATCAATCTGACTTGCTTTGTTTCAATGGAAAGGAAATGTTCATTGAATTTGCTATTTACATTTGCTGTCATGTCACATTAGCAGTGAGGACTAAATGTGGATCAATGAAGTCCAGTAGAAACAAGTAGAAGATTGAGTGGAGCCCAAACAACCTTGCTATGTTCATTTATCAAAGGATGAGTAGAATAATAAGCTCTATTGCTATGCACATTCTCAGCTCTGACTTAATTTCTTTCTCTGAAGACACCAGATAAAATTCTCTGCCCTGTGCAATCATTGTTACACATAAATGGTTCCCAGATGAATATGTTTGTTTCTGTTCTTGCTAGACTCGGTTCAATCAATCGGGGCCTCAATTTTCAAAGGCAGATACCTATCTTCATCCGTAACACCCATGCATGTGTTCCTTTTTTTCTCCAAAACCACATTTCTCTTTTCCACACAACACGTGCAAAGGAAGGAGATGTGAACTGAGCTCAAAGCATCCTCAGGGTATTTGACAAAGTGAAATGCAACAGTGTCCAGGATAAACAAAAAAGTTGGTAGCTGAGTGTAAAATTTTCAGTGTGAGATTCAAGTACATTTAATATTTGACATTGCCATAACCAATGTCTCTAAAGCCATGTGGAAGATGTGATCAGGGCCACTCAATTAGAGAGCTACTGCTGGGATTTCAGAGGCATAGAGGAGGGATAGAGCCTGAAGTCAGTGAAGTTCAGTGTGAATCGAACATTAACTTCCTTTGGGTTTCTTTTGAAAATCCTAGGCTAAATCTCTATTTTATCCTTAATTGGCAGATATAAAGATATGTGCTCAGGGGAACTACTTTTGTTTTTTTGCTGGTAACTGGGAAATAAAGATAAACTGTAAGAAATTCTATTGCAGACAGTGAACCCATAGAGTTTGCCAGCAGATCTGACTAGCTTTATTTCAGCTGGAATAGCAAGGGATTTTGTGGCACCCTAGCTGTAGGCGAGACGGAAAATGGGAGACCACGCATGGAGAAAGAGCACAGGGCTGTGGCAGAACTGGGGCTGCAGAGCTGGATGACAAAATGACAGATGACAAAACAAGGGCCTAGAAGTGGACAAAGGAAGATGGTGATTCCAAGCAGCAGTAACTAACCCAGTCAGTAAACAGCCCTGAGTGCTGACCGCCACTTGTAATGACACCGAGCAATTCCCAAACAAAACCGTGATTCACTTTGAGATAAATTTCTCAAACTGCATACTGGAGAACCCTAAAATGAAGAAAGAAATTATTTACCTTTGCAGCACCTTTCTTAAACTCCACCTACTATTACTCTTAACATCCACATTCTGCCTGCCATACCTTTGTTTTTATGCTATTAACATTACATTATCACACCTATTTAAACTAAATGGACAACAGGACACTTCCTTGGATGAATATCTCCTTTTCCAGTCACAGAATTGTGTTCCCTTAATAAATTCCATTTCACTAATTCATTATTTCTTCATCTATGATGCAAGATTTCTGGTGTAACATTCTGTTTGCTTTGATAAAATGCAAGCACATTTTAAATGAGAATTACAGTGATAAATAATATGTAAGAAATTTCCTTTATCCCAGGCAATACAGCAGCAGAGCTGTGTGTTGAAAACTCATTAACCCCTATCCAATCCAAAGAAGAAACTGCTGAAATGCTCTGATTGCCAGAATGAGACCTAAGAGGAGGGAAAACATGCTTGCAGTAAAAGAAGATGAGCTTAGCCTTGAAGATGAGACAGTGAACTTTCATCCTAGAGAGCAGAAGGCTTAGGTGACACCTTATTACCATGTACCACTACATAAAGGGTGTCTACCAACTGGATGGAGACTCCCTTTTTATAAGGAGTCACATAGTAAAAGACAAGGGCTACTGGGTATAAGTTGCTTCTAGTGAGACTCCAATTGGATTCCAGAAGAAAATTTTTCACCATGAGAACAGTTAAACACTGGAATAATCTTCCTGGGGAACTGGTGGATTCCTCTACGCTGGACACTTTTAAGGCTCAGCTTGACAGGGTGCTGGACCATCTCATTTAAACTATCTATCATTAAAAATGTTGGAGCAGATGATCCTTGAATTCCCTTCCAAACTGGCATTCTATGGTTTAGACTTCACTGCATTAAAAGGACTTTTACTGTTACATCACCACAAGTAACACTATAATTATGAGCTGGTCACTCTTTAAATGACACACTTCTGCAAGAAAATAATTAAAACAGTGCAAAACATATTTCTTTCCTTCTCAGGGATCGTGCACAAGGCCTTAGCAAGTAGTGGTCCTATTAAGAGCAGTCAAATAACTTATCACAGCCTGCACTATTGCCATCTCTTCTTTCTGATTCCAGTTTCTGTTCCCCCAGTAAAAAAGGGAGTTTTTACCACACTGCTCTGTATTATACCAAAACTAATGTCTGGATTGATCCAAGGTGCAGATAAATGAATTCACCTCTCTCCTATATCAGAACTATTTTTGTCAGTAAGATGCACCAACAAGACACGAACAAAAAGCAAAGAGAGTCTGAACAGTCCCTGGAGAAAACAGAGGAACTGAACATTGTTCAGAGGCAGGTCCATCCTTGGCAGATATCTGGCAAGCCAGCTCCTCCCCGCCTGCGCTGAGAAGCTCCAGGGCTCCCTAGGGACAGCCCCACTGCCCTGCTCCTGCTGGGGAAGCCACACTGCTCCTCACGGAGAGAGAGGCAGCAGGGGACAGCTGGGGTTCCCGTGCCCTGGTGGCTGGGCTGCAGCTGTAGAGAACGGGGAGCGGATGATGTGGTGGTCCCTCGAGACTGGCCACTTCCCTGGCGCTGCAGGGAACCTGCTTTCAATGCCTGATGTCAGATAGGGTAAATCTCAATCAAAAACCAGCCAAATCTCAAAAAGTGAAGAGTGCTCTGCCAGTGGCAGCAGTACAGCCTTTCCATCCACTGTCCAGCCAGATGGGCTTTAAAAAAAAAGGACTGAGAAAAAAAAATCAGGATAAACATTTTTTGCCAGTTTTTTCTTCTTTAAAATAAAAATCCCTAACTTGCAGGACTTGAAGAGACAGTTTGGCACAGAAAACTTAAAAGCAGAGGGGAAAATAGTGCAGTACCCCAAGAAGTGTCTCATGCTACACCCCTGGGTTTAAAGAATTTGGTGCAAAAGGCATGCATGGTAGGTCTAATTCAGGAGAGCACCCACACGTTTGCACAAGCTCACTGAAAATCAGTTGAACTTGAACTGTGTAAATTGTGTTCTTATGTGAGTATTTGTAATTAGGACAAAACAAGAAGCAGTCCATAAAAATGGAGAAGCACTTAAGTACTTGATGAGACCATTTGATCACGTGATTCTGCAGTATGGGATGGGATGCTATTTTGTGTCTGCAGAGAGGGATGTAGGTCACTGAGAAATAAAAGATGTTGTTCCATTCCCCAGTCTCTATTCTCTCTGTGCTCCACTGAGCACATGGCAACTTCATTACAGAGACCACAGTCACATCTCACAGACGCTGACGGCGAAAGAAGCACCTGTAAAACTAGAGCATACATTTTGCCACGTCTCAGTTTCCCTATCAGTGGTAGTAAGGACATTGAGTGTTATCTCAAAGGTATCTATAAAGCCTTTCCTTGTCTTCCAGCCACAATAGTATTAAGGTAGCTAAATCTTACCTCTTTCATATGAAGGATAATTTTATCTTCCTCAGAAAACAAAACGTTTATCACCCTATTTTTTTTCTGCCTCCTTGGCAGCCATTTGACATCATTTGTCTCTATTAGAATGCCATGGGTTATCGATTGGGTACTTATCTTAATTAACTGGCTATTTGGAGAAGTACAATTCCAGATGGTTTCCTCTCACAAAAATTTCTACAACTCGAAGGCTTCACTACATACATTTGCTTTCTACTTCTATAGTAAATGTCATTTTACATTGGCTGACTCCATTTTCCTTTTCTGATCACCGTTCTTTTTATGCCCTTCTTTTCTCAGCCTTAATTCCACTTTGCAACCCAATATAATTTGAATCATCTTCCATATCATAGGCTTTTCTTCTACTCTTACAACCTATACAATAGGAAATATTCGGTTTCATGCATATTGTTTAGCAATAACAAGGGTACACTTTAACTGATTAAAATTATCATGTGTTACCCTAGACAAGAACAGCAACTAATGTAAATTCATGTTTTAGCCATGGTAACAGAAACTGGATCAACTATTGACGTAGTGCAATTCTTTAACTGATTCAGTGTCTTCTGCAAACATATAATCTATGATTTTGCTAGTAAAACAGTAGAACAGTCCAGCAAATTCCTGTTAATACATTTTTCTTGTGAAAAGAAGTAAGGTTATTTTTAAAGGAATTATGAAAGCGTTTTTTAATTACTAAAAATGGGAAGGTAGTCGCAAAAGCAACACTGAATGAAGTGAAAAAGTCATTTAATCTCACTTCACAGAAAGAAAACAGTCAACAACACCACACACAAAAGGACTACAGTAAAAAATGGCAGAAAAACAGTTATTCAAACAATGGGCTACAGCTTATATCTATACATCTACAGTGATACATGTGAAGTTACAAATAGGTTTAATTTTCCCTTTTCATAGAAGTGTTTCTAAAAACTCCTCTGGTAAATGCGAGCAAAACCTTTACTCTCAAGCAATGTAAACACCCGGAAGGAATTTTGTCCTCTTCTTTTGAGGTGCAAGTCTGGTCTCATGACCCTCCAAAAGGACACCCAAAATAGGAGGGTTCATAGAACGACATTGCTTATGCAAACGCCTCTTAGCTGGATTTCTTTGTGAGTGAAAGCTCCAGCATCAACTGCTCACACTATGAATCTGTTGCAGCTGAGGAAAAGCATCCTGGGAGTTGAATAACACTTTCTAAACCTTCACCCAAAGTTGTTTAGAATCAGGGATGGAAAATGTAAAAGCCGACATACCTTTCCCTTGGCAGTTCAACAGGTGTGTGCTACGTTAACAAACCCTGTCTTTGTGTCACTGCCACCTTGACGTCACTGTTACTGGGTTGACAAAAGGTTTCCATGACAAATGAGAAAGCTGATCTGTTATCTCCCCTTTGCAGGAGAGTGAAATGCCCTCTATCCCATATTCTGCTAGAACCACCCATCTTGGTTTTGGCACGTAGTACAGAGGGTGTGTTTTTTGTGATTGATTTTGATTTCTCTCTGCTCTGGAAAAGAGAAGCCAAGTTGTTTGTTGTTTTTCTCCTAACTTAAAATAGAGGGTGTCACCCTAATCCCACTGTGATCCCACCCACCTCACCCACAGCACAATGTTCTTTGCAGGCGTGTTGACTACCATGCTAAAAAAAAGATCAGATAACACTGGAAGAGGACAAGCTTTGAAGCAACGAATGAAAACACTATTAAGACACTTGATTCTCTTCTTGGCTATAATTTATTACCTCCACTAGCAGGCATGGCCCATAATAGTTACCAGATGTTTGAAACATCTCATTTTGAACTCTGCCTAAGTATAAAGAGATCTCGTACTGTTTAAATAGCAGTTGCAGAATGAAATAAGGTTTCCTTCCTAATGTGACAGAAACATTCATCCCAGCCTTAAGCAAGGAGGACTGTTTTATATTCTGTAAATACCAAGGAAGCTAAACTTCTCTGCACAGGCACCCACATATTATAAATTTTATTTCTCTAATTTGCAGCAACTGACATGAAATAACCCCAATGGAAACGGTTGGCCTGGCTACCTGAACTCTGCTTAGGTTTTTGCTACAATTTACCCCAGTCCTACAGCTCACCACAAGACGGAGAAGGCTGGAGTAGTCGGCCATGAACAGAAGGTTAGCAAATTCGCAGGGCCAAATGCATTTATTATCATTGCGTTTCTCACCGCATCAAGGGAGAACCTAGCAATCCTCAAAGAGGATCATGTCCTGGAGATGGAAACAAAACCAAAGAATTTTCAAGGAGCAATAAAATGCATTCCACTGCACTTGAATCCACACCAGCCTTACTGCTACGTTGGCCCTGGCAGAGATTTTACCCGGTGCAGCAATGCAAATTCATCCTTTATTTAAGCACTGAGGCCTGATACTAAATTCAGTCTCACAGGCATAGTCCCTGTGACCTCTCTTGGACTACAGTTTCCCCTCACTCTTGTTCCTACAATGATTAAACTTCAGCCAAAGGCTAACTAATTAACTGAAACAGATGGCTAAACTTGTGATTTGAGGAAGTTAACATACAAACAGGTAATTTAAAACCAAGTTGACATATCAAAATGAATTATTACTCCCTTTCAGACTGCATGTATTCCTTGCTTGGAAGAGTGGACAATTTCTGAGTTTTTCATGAATTCCTCGTACCTGCAGGTTTCTCGATGGACACAGATATCATGTGGCAGATAGACTCAATATGAAATAGATTTTGAAAGATCTGTTGCAGTGAACAAAGATGGCCCTAGCCCTTTATGCATCTGGTTTGAGTCAATATTTTTATCCTCTTAGAATACACGAGATTTTTTTCCTAAGCTAGGCTTTTCCTAGTACACATGTTTCTTCTGATTTTAGTAACATAAGGTTGTAATATACTGCTCTCAAACAGATGTGATTTTGGAGCCTATCCCGAGGAGTACGGCACACCTTCAGAGCAAGGCAAACTCTAAACCAACTATCATCTTTGGAGAAGGCAAAATGAATTTCTTTGACTCCCTTTAAGATAATTTTAAATCCTGCTGCATGTCAGCTGGTTACAAGTAAGGCAGTACATGAAAATAGCTAACATTTTGCAAATACAATCGATGTATTTAATTCATTGTCCTGGTGAGATTCACAACATTTAAGACCTTCTAACCAGTGCAGGATTTGGAAAACCACTTAACCTCAAGCCAGTGCTAACTCTATTCCTATCGAGCAGAGCATAGCATATGCTTAACATTAGAAGCATGGGCTTAATGGGCTCATGAAATGAGTCCTGTTTTATGATTCAACACAAGCAGTTTGCAGCTTTGTACTCATCTTCCTTATGACCAGTAACGTGCCCATGAAATATGAGAGGCCAGCGGCAGGCAAGAGAGCACTGGTCTCATCAATGGGGTCGCTTGGCTAAACTAGCCCAGCACACGGCACCAGTCCAGGACAAGGCATCCTGTGCCAGCCCCAGCGGCAACCCCTGGTCAATATGTTCAATTTACCACCACAGAACAGCAAAGCAAACACACCACAGCTAATCAAGCATCATAGCTATTTTACATAAAGAAACTATATGCAGAAATAATACCCACAGATGTTTTTACTAGATTTACAGTAACTCCACTACTCCCAGGTGTGGTGTCAACACTCCTGACTCAGAAAACACATTGCCTGCATATATTTTTTATTTAATTACCATGATTTTCACAGATTTGCTCTGCAATGCTTAGAGCAGAATCATTAATCTTTAGTAATCTCCTTGAGAAACAATTTCAACTTTTATGAGCCTGGAGCCCCTCACTAAAGCAGTCACTGTATTGTCCGGATTTTATGCAAGGCAGTTGTCATGGCAACGTGACGGAGAAGGGAGAACCCAAACAATAATTGAGCATCAAAGAATTGTAAGTGCAACGAAAATTCAGTACTACATTCCATATTAGAGCTATAGGCTGTCCAAATTGCAGATTTTAAAGCTTTGGAAGACTGGATATTATTATAAACTCTCTTGGGGATGGCTGTAACCCAGTAATGAATTATTGCTGATCTGTTCCCATTACAATCCATCCATTTCACTGAAAATGACATGTTTGTGGGGCAGTGGAAAAGCAATCTGAAAAGGAACAATTGCACATCTCCACTTTTGGTAGACAAAAGAGAAAGAGTGAGCAGAAAAAAAAGGTTACAATCAAAATTGTATTTCAATAGCAAGCCCGGCTGTTGTAAAAATAATAATGGTCTTGGCTAGCCGCTTGTGAAATAATGAACCTTCTGCACCTTTGTAATATTATTGTAAGCATTCTATAGAGTGCCCTAATAAAAATGGATGGCTAGCTAAATGAGAAAAGGCTGCTGCATTGTTTTATGAGGCAATAATCCAGTTCCAGAACACATAAATCGTAAACCCCGAAACAAAGAGTTTATACCAAGAACACAACACAACTTTATTGTTATTGTTACTCTGTTGCTCTTGTATACGCTGCTACAAATGTGTTTTCCAAAAATTAAAACCTTAGAGTTAGCAACAGAGCAGAGCATAATTATGTCTCAAGAGTGCTGAGTGCTCCAAGCTGTTATGAACTTTCATATAAGGAAGGTGCTTTTTTTATGTTCACATGGTTTGGTTTACTGCTTAAAGATGGGAACATGCAGATATAAAAGCTAAAATAGCCTACCCGAAGGCCACTGCCTGGCACACAGAAGATCTTAGTTTTAACTCCAGCTCTGCCTCTTGTTCAGTGTTTAACTCAGACCGCTTCACTCTCCTATATCCCTTCTGTGTCTTGGAAACAGAGACAGTGCAAGTCACATTTTCATGAGACTGAGGACAAGTTTGCATTTGAACAAATGGGTGGTTTTTGGCAAGAACCATTCAGTTTGGATTAGCACATTTCTAGCAAGACAAATGCCACCACAACTTTGGTGAAATCCCCAGTCTCCTTAACACCATTGCTAACCCCTGTGCCAACAAGCATGGGTGATATTATTCTCTCCACGACAATGAGATCCGCATGTATTAGGGTTTGTCCTGTTTACTTATGCCAAACTTACCAAGCTATCTGGATCAGTAGGCCCCTGACTGCTCACCCAACTGCAGGCATTAATGATATACTTTTATTTTTTCAGTTTCTCACAGATAACTTGTAGTTCTCATGGAGTAGAGCCAGTGTAGCCAAGCTCCCCACAGATCAGGGCTGTGTGGTCAGTCCCCAGCTATAGTGGAAGCTTTTTCTGATGCTCAAGCACCTATGAGGTCTCTCAGTCATGTGAATTCTTTAGTAATGTGTATGTCCATAAATATGTGTGTTCATATTACTGCATTTCTTCCACTTGGAGCAACTTCTGGGTCTGTCTCCCTACCCTTATGCTGATCTCCACAGAAATTATTTTTGAGATCTGAAGCTTCTATTAATTTACTTGGAAATCATCCAATGGGTACAAAAGTTATCAGAAGGCAGAACACAGCCAGGTGTGGAAAACACGAAAGAAAACCTTGCTTCCTTAGAAAATGAAGTTAAAAACTTTCTCCTGTCACAAGGGTAAGGACAAATCTCTTTTGGATATCTCTACAAACCTGCGGGCCCTATAATAATTCTATATCTGACAACTAGCCAGGTTTCAATCCATTTAACAGATGCCTTGCTAATTTTCTATTGTTCTGTGTTAGTAAAATAACATATAGCCCAAATCCAATGCCCACAGAAGTCTATTGCTGAGAGACTATTTCCTCTATTAGCTGAATTATAATATCATAAAAATTACCAAGCTAGTTTACTTTTATTTTCCTTAACCAGGTGCTAATTGGCATTATTTACATGAACTGGATTTAATCAATTGTTAACTCATGCTCTTTATTTGTAGTTTCACTATCATTCCTGGAGTCAATATACCAGGTTTGCTATTCAGTTCTATTAACTAAAGATGAGACACAGCAGATTTTGATAACTGCAATCTCTTCATCGAGTCACAGGTGAAGTGGAATGATTCAGCACTTACGAATACTCTTACTATTTGCATTTTTAGGTCAAATGCAATTTCTGAAGGTTTCTCAGGGTCTTTTGTATTATTTATATCTCATGCAGGAACACAGATACCATTACTATGTCATTAGAAACCAAGTCAGTTTTGACTACAGTTAGACAACTATTCTAGCAAAAGAGACTCTGCCACGGGAACATGTGTGGAAACTGGAAAGCAACTCCCTAATGGACATGGCTAATGCAGCCTATTTGTGACACAAATCCCTTGTCCATTCCTTCTGGACAGGACCAAACGATCCCATTCTATTAACACCTTTAAAGGCTGTGTTGCAAGAGGGGTCAAGGATCACCTGTGCCTGACAGCTGAACTGTACTTAGGAAGAGGAACCCTACAGACTGAAAATGACTCATGCTGGGTATAATCTGAAGTTGCTCAATACAAGCACATAAGTGCAAGCACAGGTGCAGATCTGTTTGCTTGCACAATGCAGTCATGTTTCACTAATGCTTCCCGTTCCTGCGACATGCTAGAAACAACCTGCAGAGCCTACCGGATGGAATGTACTGTCAACGATTGCTCAGCACAAACTATTTAAGGCTCTTTTTATAGCTTCAAGATAAGCAACTTCCACTTATACACTACAATAGCTCTTCTACTGCCTATGAGGCAAGACAGTCCATGATAAGATGGCTTGTTTTATTGCATCAATTTATAATTCAGTATTCTTTGGCTTTACTGTAACCAATTGTCCGTGCATTTAGACATCTAAGACGCTTCTTTCCCAGTCTGCTCCTGGGTACCTCTACAGAAATAATAAGGCACAATCTTGGACAGTCTGGCATGTGATTAATAGCTGCTCAGATTGCTTTGGCAGTTTTAGTGTATGCTAATTGAGTTAACAAGGTACCAAGTACTGCAAGGTGTTATGAATGTGTTGTAAAATCAAAAGCCTTGCTGTCAAATGCATTCATTACTCACAGTCTGTAATTTGCTTGGAATGAGCCTACTCCAAAAGACAGCATACTGCCATTTCTCCTATTGTCTCATTTCTAGACAAGGAAGAGAAGCCAAAATGTTCCCTGGTGTCTTTGGAGGGTGTCATATTACTCTTCATCTGCAGTTGGACAGTCAATTTGGTGGGCCCTTTGCTGCTAGTTACTCTCACCAGGCTCCTCTCAGGCAAGAAAGACACATTTGGCCATCTGGGCCCAGCTAGTGTCTCAGGGCTGGGGACCTAGTGGGGGATTGCCCATCCATCTGCTCTGTGAGGGACTCCCATCCACTGCTTGGGGCTCTTCCACATGCCCTCACTCCCTGCTTTTCTTCCCATCTCAGCCTCTGGGCTTAATTGCTCTTCCCATTCTCCTGCTCCCCAGCTTTTGCTCTTGTGGCATGATTCTTCATTCCCGCCTCTTGCTATCCAGTCACACTCTCTGAAAACATTTCTGATCTTTGCAAAATACCAACCAAAGCAGTCAGACCAAAGGGCTGTCATAAGTACCCTGTGCTCTCCATTTTACATGTTATCTCAGACAAAACAATCACGTTACTGTTCAAGTTTACAGAACAGACCAGAAAGCCACAGTGTAACTTATTTGCACTGCCCACTTTGCTGAAACATGTCCAATTTACCCAGTCACTTAAGAGACAGGTTCACCTGATACCTTCTCCTAGATCTCTCACTAAAATTCACATCTTTTGTCATTTCTGTGGAACTCAGCAGCTCATTATTTACTATCCTCCCTCTTCCTGTTGCTTTTCCTTTCCCACTGACACAAAAGCCTTAGTCAACAATGACATTTAAGTTGACATGAATTTCTGCTGTATTTGAAGTCAATAAAATAAACTATATATCTTTACCTGGTTACATTTTGTGACAAAAAACCCAGCTGCCTCCAAAACCAGCCAAGCCATGCTGACCTGAGTAACTGCATCAGCCATTTCATCCAGCCAAATTACTGGATGAAATTAAAACTAGATGGTGGGACTAAATTACTTCATCGAACACTTCTCCTACGAAGACAGGCTAAGAGATCTGGAGTTGTTCAGCCTGGAGAAGAGAATTCTCTGGGAAGACCTTGTTGTGGTCTTGCAGTACTTAAAGGGAGCTACAGGAAAGCTGGAGAGGAACTTTTTATAAGAGAATGTAGTGATAGGACAAAGGGTATCGGCTTTAAACTGAAAGAGGGTAGGTTTAGATTAGAAAAAAGGAACAAATTCTACACTATGAGGGTGGTGTGGCACTGGAAAAGGTTGCTCAGAGAAGCTGTAGAATAGCCACCCGTGGAGGTGTTCAAGGACAAGTTGGACAGGGCTTTGAGCAGCCTGGTCTGGTGGAAAATGTCTCTGCCCATGGATAATCTTTAAGGTCCTTTCCAACCCAAACCATTCTATGATTCTGTGGCTAATCAGCATCAGTAAGTAAAGTCCCTGGCAATGAAGAGTTTGAACCTAGATGAATCCTAGATGTATGGAGAAATAAAGGATAGGAAATTACATTTTTTTCTTCAAAAAACTGCCAATGGAGTAAACCACTGCACACTATGCAGCAGACAGAATAACACATGAATATGAGAGATTAGGTAAGGAAATGATCACCCAGTCAAGAGTTTGTTTGCATAAGACTTAATCACCCAAGAACACACTGTAGCGGAAGCTGAAGGGGAGTGTGCAGAAGATGATATGTTCCAAGGAATAGCTGACTGTAAATGGTAGAAACTCTTCATACAATTAACACTCTTCAATGCAAACAGGCGTGACAGCAGGAAGGAAATGTTTAATCTTTGGATCTAAAACTATGACTCTTCCTTGACTAAAAGATTAGTGTTGGCTCAAAGCCAACATTAGGCTTCTAAAACTCTCAGATACAAGTGAAAGTGTTCAAAGCAATAATCTGCTTGAGAGGGGAGACAAATTCAGATCCCACTAAAGTCAGTCCCACACACGCTTAAAAGGGACAGGGTTTGGCCTGGACTCATAACTGGTTCCACAAGTGGAAGTGGGAACACACAGGTGTGACGGGCTGCTGAATCCAGACAGCTCATACGTGCATTTCTATACAACTCTTTTATATGACTGAGTTCTGTATTCGATATATTGCAATTGATGAAAAGAGAAATCATCTTTTTTTTGTACCAAAAAGATGACTGTGAGCAGTCACACAATGGAAACACGCTCAAACAGCTCCTCAAATAGTCACACGCACGTTACACCAGCTCCTAATGTTGGCTCTAACCTGGCAATGCAAAAAGTAACTTGGCATACCGTCCACAATTTAGCAAACGAGGTTCAGTTCTCAATGACTTCAAATGTATGCCCAGCACTGAGCTTACATTGTGCTTAATCAAGGCTACCGTTCCCTCTCCCTGCCTGCTGCCCATGAGTTACGTACGTGACTGAACAGTTTGGCCACTTACCCTACATGGTGAGTAGAGGATGTGCAATTCAAGCTCCACGTCCAGTTGGTGCTGCTTCCAGTGACTTCTTCCCTCCCGCTCTCTAACCACTACCCCTGTGACATGCCACTGGGCTATACAGGGAGAACGGCTGCAGCCGGGTGATCTAACATTCCTAACCCTTTTGGCTCCAGCATTTTAATGGAATGCACACAATTTATTTAATCCTAAAATCCTTCTTATTGTAAGAGTTAATAGATAAGGCTATGTATAACATTCCAAGCATAGCACCATAAATAAGAAAGTACTTAAATAAAAGAGCTTGCAGCAAATGTTCAAATCCAGTTCCAAGATTCACTACATTAAAAACCAAACTAATGTATAAACTTCCACTGCTGTATATTTTAAAGATATGTAAAATAGATTCTAAGAGCTTCTGAGTACAGCAAGTTGCTTCGACATTTTGAAAAGAAATAAGAAATAACATTAAATTGGCTTTTTCAAGGCTTCTCCTTCCTTTGCATGTTCTCATTCTTATGGCACATTTCATTTGTAACCTGGGATTTAGCTCCAGAGAGCTTTTTCTTCCAAACTCAAAAATGCTCCCAGGAAAAAAACAAGGTTCTTGCTACACTTACAGACTTCTGGTTAAATCTAAAAAGTGTCAAACCAAGACTTGCCCAGGGCTTTCTTAAGTACATAAAGTACCCGGAGAAAAATATGTAGGACATGGGACGTGATTCTCTCTCAGTCCCCAAGGCAGGGCAATGGTGGCTGGCAGCCTCTACAGCTCTTATGGCTAAAGTGATTTGCTCTTCACACAGGTAAATGCAGGTAAGAGCATGACTTCAGCTCTGTCCAAACCAGTAAGGCAAGAAATTTCATGTGAAATTCTGTCTTGATCAAAAATTTCAACATGAATTTAAAAATAATAAACAACAAATCTCTTTCTAATTTTTGCTATATAGGTCACCTGCTGAGTCACTGGCATGGGATGTGAAGCCCTCCATGAGCTGCTGAAGAATCAGTAGGAATACTGTCTTCTCCCAGCTTGCTAACCTTGCTGTTAGTTGCTTCCACAGCTGCTCAGGCCTAGTTATAGAAATCTGAATCACTCCTTAATTAAGTTAGGCTTTAAACTAAATTCATCTTATTTGCCACTAAAATAAGATGCTTAACAAAAATGCTGAGTTGAAATTCCAGCCTGGATCAGTATGACCTTGGGAAAATAAGAATTTGGGTCCTGAAATAATTTTGTGGCTCCACTTTAGATTTTAACGGATCCTAAATATACAGACACT
Source organism: Dromococcyx pavoninus (assembly GCA_033558185.1). Classification (NCBI taxonomy): domain Eukaryota; kingdom Metazoa; phylum Chordata; class Aves; order Cuculiformes; family Neomorphidae; genus Dromococcyx; species Dromococcyx pavoninus. Next base: position 836,614 of record JAUMJL010000786.1, read on the forward strand.
AACATTTCTCCAGCAGGTAATATGTTTCCAGATTGGGTCACTATGTAATCCTTCTTGAAATGGGCCAAATTTATCTCTCAAAACAGAAAAGCAAATCCTGGCTGTGAAGGTTTGACCTAACTAGAGTTTGAATAATGAAAATAGGTAAATTTGGCCCATTAATTCAGATCAAATTGAAGACCAAACAAGATAACCACAAATGACGTTCTGAACTGTACCACCATAAAGAAGTCAGGAAAATCTCTGAGCGAGTACTGTCCATTGGTCTTCCATAAGAAAGGGTGCCCAGTGGATTAGGTGTGAAACAGAACTCAAACAGAATTTCTCATGTCGGAACAGCAGTGTGAGCTCTGGCAAATCCCATTGCTGCTCTGTGACCTGTTTTTCTCAGCCATAAAACAACTCTGACTGCTTTGCAGTAGACTGAAATCTATGAATATGGAATATAAGACAGAGAAGCCATGCAATTGAAGTCAGTTCCTCTTTTGCAGCTTGTCTGCGTATTTGTTTAAAACAAGATTTACCATTAAAACGGCAAGTAAGACCTTTCCCGTTAGTGATGATAACGTGAAACAGGTAAAAACTCTTCCTAATTCTGCCATCATTCAGGACTCATTTTAAACTTACTAAAGGGCTAATAGCTGCCATGATTTTATTTCAGTTTCCTCAGTCACATAGATGCTATCTTTAAACACTCGAAATCACTCACTTGTCCTCCATCAAGAGTTTATCTTAAGGATTTAAAAATCACTTCTCTTTGCTAGATTTGTTTTCTCCTCTACAGTACAAAGAAATTTAGCAAGAGAGACCCAATCTGTTTTGATTAAAAAGAAAAGCTAAAAAGTGTTGTAGTTCTTGCAATGGTATTATACTGTTTCCCATGAGGGGAATTATCTCCATTAATGGTGATTGCAAGTCCCTGTGCACTGGGACATTAGCTTCCCTTATGCTTGTTACTGAAATGAAAGAAGACAACTAAAATACTACAGAGCTCCTTAATAAAGCACTTATCCTATTAAGTCGCTTAGCCTTAGTCTTAGGCATAGGGATGGGATGCCCAGAAGAATTCTTTGGGGACTCCATTAGGTATAACATTTAGTAATGCGAAGGAAAGCCTTCATTCATTAGGATCAATTTTAGTAGTTACTATATTAGTCCTATCAACAAAACGCCAGGTTCGTGGATACAAGTGGCCAAGGTTCAGATCTGCAGCCTGGGAGGCACATCCTGGACCTGAAACATAGCAGGGCTACTCTTACTCTCCCACAGCAACCAAGACTGGGAACTAGCAAATGGAAAATAAGTTGTATATTTGTTTAGTAGACATCTGCTTTAGTCCAGCTCTTACTGTTCTATTTTTATTCATTAAGACCCCCTCCCTGTGCCCTAAAGGGAAAGTGTTTTGTTCAAATGCTGGAGACAAATCCTGCTGCTACTACTGAAACAAAACCCAAGCAGTCAGTGTATTCCTGAAGGGCTGGATGTGGTGCGGAACTACGAGATGCTCACTGGTGCACAGTGAGGTGGTTTCCTTAACCCCGTAAAACAAACCTGACATATATTTCATCCTATTTTCCTTCCATTTCTTCAAATGATTTATTTTTTCTGCCTTGCAGCTCTGAACCTAGCAGCTGCCTAACCCTGTGCAACAACTCTCATCATCCCCTTTTTTGCAGTACCACAAAACTAATTGCATTTCAGCTTCAAAAATATTCTCTTTTTCATTGAAACAAGTGGCCAAGGGCTCATAAATAACACATACGCGTCACACAGCGAGAAGGTCATAAAGGAGCAACTTGATGAGCTTAAGAAAGGGTTGTTTATTAAAGTCCTTCCTCAGGCTTGAAATTTCTCTCCCAGAAAGCTTTAAGGGTAGAGGTTTCATAAAGGCAAAAGGTAACAAAGATTCAGTTGCTGGGGAGAAGCACAACTTCAGGGCTGGAAGAGACTTTCTGCAAAATAACTGCACGTAGTACTGAGACCAGGACCTCTGAAAGAATACAAAACCTCAGAGATTTCAAAATATAACCAACAAAATACCTGTGAATGCCTGATTCACACCTCTGTTATATTTCAACCACAGAGGGAGGGGGGAAGCAGTTGTAGTCTGCTCAGCATTGCAACAAAAGCTAGAAGGTGATTCGCAGACCACAGCCCTCAGACACCGTACCCTGTCAGTACAAAGCTGGGTGAAGGCGTCTCCTGGCTGGGTTTGCTGCTGGGGAGGGATGCTTCCAGCATTCAAATTGTCCCAGCAGTCACTGGCAGCTTGCACAGTGGAGGATCCTCCACGATGTGCAATGCCTTGTGAAGGCAAAGACCAGCCAACTGAATAGTACTTCTACCATTTCATTATAGCAACAGATAAAGAAAGTGGCTCTCTGCCTTTCTAAGGAGAATCAGTTAAATTTGTATGAAAATCAGCTCTCACTGCGTTATCTGTAGCAAGCCAGAAAGCTGAAGTTTCTTTGTGTGTGTTTTAATTTACATTCTTCTCTTTCTTAATGTCACACTTTTAACTGATGGTTTAACAACTCCAACTCCTTTTTTAAAGGAACTTCACATGAGTTGGTTAAGGAAAGTGTTCCTTCCCTTGGGTAGACCCCCTGCTGTCCTTTTCTATTGACTCCTCAAGATCACACAGTAAATATCAACACTGGAAAACTTTTAGAAGCAATAACGTCAACTGAGGACGAGACCTGTGGGGCACAGCTGGTTCCCACCCTCAATTCTTTCTGCAGCTTCTGCAAGCTGAGAAGGCTCAGCACCTCGAGAGACGGTGCCCTAAAGACACAACAACGAACCCAACAGCCTCTTATGAAAATAAATAACTATCAGCCAACACACAGCTTTTCTCCATGAGAGTGGAAAATACACATGTGTGGTCCAGCCATGTTCTTTCAATAATTATTTGCAGGCGTGGCCAGGAAGTGATGCTGTAGTGTCAGGAGAAATGAACCCAGGGAGAAAAGGGTTTTTGGAGCTGCACCATATACTTCACACCCCTCTCTTTCTTGCCCACACACATTAGAGGAGGGTGAGTTTGATTTTGATTGTTGGTGGGTTTTAAATTAATGCAAGATACAAACAGAAAAATAAAGTTGGTCTGGATAGCAGCAGCACTGTGATTCTGGAAACCAAAGCTTGGGGGAAGCTTTGGATGTCTCTGTCTCAGCTGTAGGTTGCCAGTAGCAAGGCATGCATGCGGTTTACAAGGTGGGTAGAATGCTGACTCCAAGTCAGGGAAGTGCCTCCTGGGGCAGCAAAGATACTTGGCTCCAGAATAAATATTGCCTCAGATCACTGAAAAGACTGTGAGTTTGTGGGCTAGCAGAAGCAACCAGAATAGCCCTCCCCATAAGTCAAAGCCTTTCCCTCCCTATTTGACATAGGGGGTGAAGCAGTAAGCCCTTACTATGATCGAAGGGGAAAGAGAAAAAGAAGGTTCATACATTGTGATGAACAATCTCTGCTTCTGGTTCTCTCTGGTCTCCTCACATCTAACATTTCTCACAAAAGTTTTCACCTCCTCAGTTCCCTGTGCCTTGCCCTCCATGTCCCTCTGCCTGCTTCTATTGCTTCCCAAGCTCAGTTCTATGCTCTTGTGATGCTCCACGGCCCTCCATGCTCACAGCTGTACTTGCCCAGGCAACACACAAAGACTGAGGTACACGTGGCCCTTCTCAAAGAGTTAAAATCAATTAATGCACTGTATCTGCTTCCTTTTTCCCATGAGCAGGCACTGTACCTTTTATGAGACCATGCCATAAAAAGAACGTGTGAATAAGTTTTATATAGGTTTTAAACCCAGGTTTGGACAGAGAAATGTTTACTAGCAGAGAGCAACCTGAAAAGAGGAAAGGTATGAGCTGAGATGGTAGGTTGTGAAATTTTCCCAGGAACTGATCAGGTCTGCAGACAAGCAATCTTACTGAATCCCCAGGAACTGATAAACTCAGTGCATCAGAAGTCAGCCAAACCCAGCCAAGGCCACCATCACACCAGCAGCTGGTTCCATAACTCAGACTACATTCAAGAAGGCAGTGATTTAATCAAGATACACTTGATTAAAGAAAGGATCCTCCAAGACTTTCTGAACACCTAAGAGCACATCAGCACAATCCTGTGCTTCTGAATTAAAGGTTTTCTTCAAAATGTTGGCTGTGATCTATGCTTTTCTGCTTTCATCCCCTATATATCCCCTATGTCCCCCTCTTTCACACAGTTTTGCTTCCAATATGAAATCTCTTGCTACGATTAACTTTGAACTTGGATGATTTCCAACGTCTTCTGACTTGATCAATCAACTCTAACAGTGTTTCTCAAAGATCTGTTACTAACACTAATTGCTGGTCACGCTTAGACTTTTCTTCCTTTCTAGGCAGTTATTCTGTGTTATCCCTATATGCCCTCAATAGTTGGAACCCCGCTGTTCCAAGTTCTTCTAAGTTTCCTGAACAAACCTGGCACTTTACAGCTAATAAGCATTAACCACACAAAAATGATGAATTCTAAAAGGAAAAAAAAATATCTTTGCCAACAAGAAAACATATTGTTCCTCCAGAGGGATTTATTTAATGTTGTACAGCCAAATCAAACAAACATGCTGCTATCACCAGAATGAAACCTCAGAAACAACTCAGAACAACAGCACAGGATAAATAAATATGAACTCAATTTATTTGAAGAATAAGAGAAGAATGATCAGGTTTAAATGAATAATAGCTTGTTGCTTAATGACAACATGGAAGGTAGAACTTGAGATGAAATAAAGAAGTAAAAATAGTCATCTTTAAAACAAGTTCTGAATCCTGCTTGCTCCTTTCTAAGCCTAGCATTTTAGATGATCTTGTGCCTGGCTCAAGAACGGCTACAGAGACAATTCCTGGAATAACGATGGACACTTTCTATTCTATATATGTCCTCTTTTTGGGAGGACCATATAATTTATCCACATTTAATTAATTCTTTTGTCCCTCCTATCAACAGACAAATTTGCAAAGCCAGCATGATGCTGAGCCAGGAGTAGCTATTTAATGTCTTGAGCAAGCTTGTTTACAAAGTGGTGCTCGAGCCTTTCATGAGTCTTAGCAAGTGCCAGAGCACTCTCATGAGATGTGACACAGTGAGCGAGTCTGTGGGCAGCCCCAGGAATCACCTCACCAGCGCCGTAACTCAGTACTGTCACTCTGTGCTGTGCAAGTGCAAGAACAAAAGGGAAAAGGAATTGCTCATGAGGAGAAAGGGGAAGAATTAGTGAATAATTTACAGGTCACTGGATGCTAACTTTGATAAGCAATAATGAGGAAATGGCCTTTAGTGACTTAAGAGTTCAGCTTGCACTCTCATTAGCATATATTTAGAGGAAAAATGAACTCAGCCACTTGATCTCTTAATATATGCATTTTTCTCTAACCATGACAGATGGAATCCTGCTGGAAAAAAATACTACCTTTTACTAACATGAATCAATTTTGACTGTTTCCTATGCAGGCAAAGTTCAATTCAGACCTAGCAACTTTGAAGTCCAGCTCGGTTTCTAACGTAACATAAATGCATAAATGGCAACAAATCTTTGACATCTGATTCTTTGAAAACCAGAGCACATTTATAGAAGTCAAACAACAGTTGGTCTCTCTTTAGAGCTGAAAATCAGAATATCCTTTAATTCTTCTGTGCAAATCAATAATTTATTTGAATCTCTCTATTTTAAAATGTATTAAACTCAGGTTGGTGATGTCTCTGAAAGAATGAAAGGGATTTTACTGCACTTCCTTCTTATTTTGTTTTGATTGCATCAAACCAATTCACTTAAACATCCTCATAACTTAAACACTCTCTTTGCAGCAGGCATCAAAACATCTTTCTTTTTTTGGTAATATAGATTTATTGATATTGAATATGACTTATTTCCTGTTACTTAATGTCATAGTGTATTCCACTGCTGAGTTTCAGACATCTTTACAAAGGCAGTGTTCTGCACCTTATTCCTGTACACACTGAAACTAGTCATCCACCTAAGCAGGATCACATGTTCTTCAGCAATGACTCGTGATTGAGAGATACAACAATTACAGTGAATTCAGGATACTTGTTATACCAACTAAGACAACTGTAGCTGAGTCTTGCACCTGTAAAGTGAACGTGTTCACCAGCACATTAGTATAGAATCTGATTTTACCAGTACTTGCAGGAGTAGAAAGCAGATATCAAGAGGCCTGCCACAGAAATTACATTTAAATACCCTCACATGGATGTGTTGGCCCTTGATATTCATAGCTACAGTTTTCTCAGGAGAGGTTCAGCCTGAAAGAGTCCCATATAATTGTTTTATTATAGAAGGACTTGACATATTTTCAAATGTTACCGATTTACTTATTTTCCACCAAAAGATGTATAAGATTGAAGTGATCCAAGATGAAAACTGAAAGTAGACTGAATGCGGACACTTATTTCCTAAATGAAAACAAATCTATTTGAAAATCAATAACAAAAGTTCTTTATGAAATCAATAGCAATAGAATTGAAAATGTACAAAAAAATGCACTTCATAAAAGAAGCGGAGCGTACGTTATCTGTCCTGAGTGTAACCATCAGTTATGCGTGGAGGAAAATGCCAAAAAGAGATCTTTGAAGAATGTCTTTCCTTAGGACTGCACTTCCAGGAGCTTTCAGTTTGATCTCTTATCAGCATCTGATTACCCAGCTGAATCTGGATTCACACCTGTAGTTACATACAGCTGCAAACAAAAAAACTGGGAGACGTGTTATGAAAATACCTTGCTACTTCTGCACTAGTCTAGAAATAAAACTGTGAGTGCTGATCAGTTACCCTTCACAGACCACCAGAAGAATGGCTTTCTTTTGGGGACAGAGTTGGGTCCAAGCGTTTTGAGGGCAGAGGTCCCACTAAAGTTCGATAGCACTTTCTGAAATCCCAGCTGAGACATTTAAGATATGGGAAATCCACTTTATAGAGAACTTCTATGGAACAATTTGTTACCAAGTTTCCCTGTCCCACCAGCTCTAAATGCCCTTTCTTCCAGGACTCACTCAGCTTGTTAGGACAAGAGAATTCTCAAATTGACAGGAGTGGAAGGCAGACATGTTGGCCGATGATGTTGCAAACATCATGCATTTCTTTTATGATGATATTTCCCTGGAATATTACCCAATGAACAATATGATTTCTATTTTCATGGACACAACAGTTCATAGAATATCTCAAGTTGGAAGGGACCCATAAGGATCATCAAGTCCAACTCCCTTCTCATGGGACTACTCAAAAACATATGACTTAAAGTGTCGTCCAGATGCTCCTGGAACTCCACGAGGGTTGGTGCCCTGCCTGCTCCTCCGGGGAGCCTGCTCCAGTGACCGACCGCACTCCTCATGAAGAGATGTTTCATATTCCCAGATATTCACCCACTTTTGCCCATGAGATGAAACCACAGGCTGCTCCACAGCCAGCAACCCCTTGCAAACCTTGAGCCTCCTTTCTTCTATTTTGGCTTTGCTAGATTTTCACAGTGATGAAGCCAGAGCTGGGTGGAACACTCAGATATGTGGGAAATTTCTTGCTAAAATTCAACTACCAAATAAAAAAAAGGGGTGCTCTTCGTGAAATTCATCCACTATCATCACCTCCCAGTTAGCTGTGGGGGGGAATGTCCGGCCATACAGTACAATAGGAAACGGATAAGGGTCCACTACATTGTTATGGCTTTATCTAAAGTTCCCCAAGGAATTACTGTGAAGTTTGCAAGTGCTTGTTGCAATAAGTCTGATATTTTAAAAGCAGCTGCTCCTGTTTTACTCTGTTTTTCAGAAGAACATGCACACCTTTTCTGGGAAAGCTCTTTGAAAGGAGACAGCCTCTCTTCAGTGCTGCCTCCATGTACAGCTGCAACAAATACTTGTTGGCAACAGAAAACAAACGTGTGTACTCTCAGCAGCACCTGCACCCTTGCCAGACCACTTCTCAGAGGTAACCCTCTTCATCATCTCCTTGTTGCATTCAGAAATGGGTGCCAGAAAAGACAGATAGCAAGTAATTAAAGCCGGCATTAAACCTGGCTGAAAACCAAGGTTGGTAAGAATGATTTTTTTCACTTGTTTTGAAATCTGGTTCCACTCCAAGGAAGACCAAAGTCCATTTTTTACAGTGTTCTCAGAGTTAAAATGAGGCAAGGACCACAGAATTGTCCTGGAAGATTTATGTTGTAGGCAGTGGCAATTCTAACACCTGGGCTGAGGGAGCAGGAGATCCTGTACTATGTGCATTATAAATCCAAAAAAAGAGCTGTCAACCCACTGCTTGTGGATGACAGGAGGGTAAATTCCTGTAAAGCTACAGGTCACAGTGACCAGTGTACAGACAAAAAACGCAATGTTAGACCTATCATCCAATTCCCCAAAAGAGATATTAAGTTATACCAAAGCAGAGGTTTTTGTGAGTGCCCATGCAACTTTGCATAACAATTCAAATAAGGAGTCTGTAGCACTTTAGCCCTGGGATGACCTCATCTGGAAATGTAAAGACTTAATTTAAAACTTGTCGATTTGAGCATGTTATATTTCACTCTAAGAGTCTCAAATAGAGACAGGCAAGTACAGCCCTGCAGTTCAAAAGCTGGAACATTTCATGATGCTGGCAGTGCTGCATTCCTAATAAGAAATACAGGAAGCAAAGGGAAAGTCCTTACTTATACCTAGGAAAGAGAGAGCAAAAAGAAAGTGCCACCATAATATTACTGAGTATGATTGATTAGAAAGGGAAGTTCGTGTCAAAGAAGGCAGAGATAAAACAGTCTTCAAGTGTCAATTCAATGACCTCAGTTTCAGGAAGCTGTTCACAGTAAAAAAAAAAAAGGTACATATATTTGTTTTTGCAGGGAAGAGTTGAGTTTACAGGAGCCCTAGCCAAGATTTAGAGCACAAATTGAGAGACAGCCTCACAAAGCCTAAGGAAATTTGAAGACACCACCATTAGAAGGAGAGAGATGTCATCTCCTGGCTGAACAATTTATTTCCTTGAAAAGATAAGTATTTTGCTACTACATGACAGTATCTCAAAAAAGAGTCAACAACCTATAGCTAGTGAGTACTCACGAAGGCTAATTAAAAAGCCAAAATATTTGATGTGAGGATTTCCTTTGCCAGCCAGCATGTTCTCCCTTTTCCACAGGTGAGGGCAGCAAGAACTCAGTGTGATAACTGCACTAATGCTAGGTAGTGTCCAAGCAATAGAAATAAATCCTCTGGGGTAATAATTCACTCCTCTTTTCTTATCTTATCTTCACAGGAAAAATTCACTTAACAGTCAGCAGTAATTTTCTATTATATAAATTTAATTTTACTTGTGGCATCATAATTCATCAGTCACTATAAGAGAGCAGCACTCCAGATAGTACTCTACCAAATTCTGGCACATCACTTGCTTGGACAGCATTAGTGCAGAATAACCACAACAATACTTACATAAAGGAGACCAAACAAATCCCTTCCTTTGCCCTTTAGAAACTCACAGTTATTAAATCGAATTTACTGAGAGTAAAATATACAGGTTGGAGGAAAAAAATTTCTTCAAATCAACGAGCAGCCTCACCTCAGAGGCAACTCTACATGCATCATCTTACACAAGGCTCCAGAGAACAGGAAGATTTCTAAAGAAATACTCCAGATTCTGTATTTAAGTGCCTACCCGTTTTATCACGCACTTCATATTTCCATGATCATGTTCTCCCTTAGGTCTGCCATAGCCACAGAGTTTACATTATACCTTCCAATTTACTTCACATGAGCTATAATCTACAGCAGCCATGAACCACTGGCAGAGTGACTTTCCACTGATGGGTGTTTTCTCTTTGGTTCAGTCCCAATGCTCAAGAACTGCACAGACTTCAGTCCATAGTGATAAGTTTTGGCCATACACAAACATTACTGAGAGGCAACAGCTCTTGTCCCTTGAAGCTCCTCCAGTGCTGCGGTAGAAATGTGTTTCTTGCACATTACTCAATACATAACTCACTGGCAGAGATGGAAAAGGCCAAAACTCACATCATGGGATGTACATATTGTGCCATAATAACGCCAGAGGGATAGAGGGCTTGGGTCTCTTGCTGCATAAGTATTTTCTAAGAGCCTAGAGATGATTTAAAAACCCTACTACCAGGTGTTCAAAGGAAAAGAATGCTTCAGAAAAGTATATAATTGAATAATACAGAAAACTTTAATAGCATTGCTACATAGTTTTAGTTCTGCCAGTCCCTTGCTCAGAAACTAGTAGAAATTAAATTTTTAGCTCAATCTGAGAAAGAGTTCTCTTGTTAGCATAATTCATGTATACATTTGCTTTATTGTACTGTTTTTAACTTCTACATGCCTTTAATTCTCTCTCTGAAAATAGGGATATCTCTCGTTTTTATCCCAGGTCTGCATTTACTGTATTTCACAAATTAATATTTGTTATTGACATCCATTTTCTAAAATTATTTTGCCTTACGTTGATGTTCCTATTTCAAGATCTCAAAGGGATTTTTTATCAAAAGACTATTGTTGTCTCATTATTTTGTAGCAAATGCTTTCATTCCTTTAATTGAGCTTTTTCAAGTCATTCCACCTTTGAGAGGAGCCTTAGGTTTGCCACTGATTCCAAGCCAGTCTGAGAGCACAGAAGAGAAGAACGGTATTAGCACCAAACCCAGAGAAATCTCTGGTGGGATCAGCTTTTTGATCCAGGTGGAGCTAATGTGCAGTGCTGGTAGTAGCAAGGATCACGGTGCCAGTGCCAGCATGCCCCAAGGGGCCAGTTCCACTTTCAAGGAGGCAGAGAGCTGGGCTCTGGTGTAAATACAAGTTTGCAACTAGACTCTAGTCTGAAGTGCCTGTGCCTTCATGTCAATGCAATCCACACAGAAACCCACCTTGTATTTGCAGGATCCATGTCCTGTGGTGGGGAGCGCAGGGCACGCACTGTGTCAGGCTGTTAGGTGAGCTCTACGCTCGTGTGAGGGAGAAGACCTTTCCCTCAGTGACATTTAGGGAATGATGGCAGCCATCAGCAACCAGGAGCTCCCTACCTGCTGTATGCAGGTTTCCAACTCCCACTGCTGGAAGCAAGTGGCTCAACACCAGCTGATGGGATTAACAGTTTTGGAGGAGGGAGTATCTGTAAGTTTCTTGTTCACCGTAACACGCTTCACTTCTTTATAGGCTGCACAGTCAGGGTAGGATCTTTGGCTTTTCAACTTTGGTTTTAGACATTTTAATTTCAATACTTAACTTCCATATTAATCTGGGCTGGGAAGCACTGACTGACCACTTTGTATTGTATATGCTGATAGTGGCATCTAATAAACATAATAATTTTCCTTATGTCCTCCTTGTGAGGTTTGTAACAGAACAAGTTTCCTTTACCATTAAACTGATAATGTTGTTGGGATTTTTATGTTTGAGGTTCGTTTTTTTTAATCTGTACATATTATCACTTGTTCAAGGAAATGCTACCTATTTAGAAAATCATGCAGCTTGTTGGTGCATAACTTTATGGAGTTCAAATCTCAAATGATTAATAGTCTCAAGACACTCCTCATATCTGTGTTACTTGGAAAGGAAACTTCCAGGGTTCTAAGAATTCTTTCAAATGAAGAATCTGAAGCAGTACTTCCTGCATCAGATCCTAACTTCTGTTTCAATAACAATATCACAGGGAGTAACCTATTTTATCATTCAAGAAAAGAAAATCTGCCCCTAGGTGACTTGTTCCAACAAACCTTAATTGTAAAATCTCCCCTCTTATACCAATTACCTTCAATTAGAAAAATAATTATTCCCAGATTTTATACACCACCATGTGGGAGAAGTCAAGATCTCAGTCTCAAGACTGCTGAAAGATGCGCTGAGTGGAAAAGATAAAAGTACACTGTGTATCTTTTTCAGAGAGTAAAACTTTACAGTTCATGTTTCAAAGCGCTTTTTCCACATCCAGAAACAATGGGAAGAAATGAGAACTGCTCTCCTCAATATTCTGCAAAAGTCAACAAAAAAGAATCCATTAGAAGATGGACCAATATCACCAGGAACAGCTGTTTTACAAGCCAGCAGATCAATGGGCTTAACAAATGAGAATGCCCTGCATGCGAGAATTTTCTCTATGCGATTCCCCACTGCTTTGAATTCAAATATAAAGACTGAAATCCTGTCTGCTGTGAATTGAGTAGGGCAAGGATTTATCAGAAAAGAGAGGTTTTAGATAGCATGCTGAAGAGAGCTTCCTGTATAGAACAAAAGCCGTTTAGTTTGCCTTTTGGAAAAGGATGAAGAAATTTTGCAGAGTAGGTTACCTAGGACCTGACTTGGATGCTCAATGGGAATTACACTCACTGTAACACTAATTCATTATCTATTGATTCTTTAGCACTGAATCCAGTTCATGAACTCGCTTTTCCCCCTCTATACAATACATATCTAATACCAAATGACAATCCAAATAATTCTTTATGTATGAAATACTTTAGATTATAGATTGCATATAGAAAAAGTCATAGATTGCAAATGGAAAAATAAACATTTTATATGTTCTCTCTTTCTTTTCTTTTATAAAGGTGCACATCTACTGACTTTACTTCAAGCCTGTGTTTCTACTATATAGTATTTAATGAAAATAAACTGTTTGAGCCAAGGGAATTGCTTTCTATATTTTTGACAGAGAAAAATCCAATGAAATTAAAGATATGAAAGACTAAGACTCAGATTTAAGCAGCTACTTAAACAGGTATTTAATCCAAAAGATAGAAGTAATCTTTTTTTTTTAAAAAAAAAACAGACTTGGATTTTTTTCTTTTTGATCTGAAGAGTTTCATGTAATCACCTGACCATTGCCTGCAGCCAAGAAATCTGAATATTTGACTACTTAGTTACACTTCTGGAATCAGGCATATAATTAAGAATATTTTCAAAGCAGAGTCTGTTACCATAAAGATTGCTCTAAATTCCCTTCAATATACAAAACCAGCTCTGAACTGAGGTCTCTATCTGGTGTTGGGACAACCCAAGACAATGCTATAATTAATATACAAATGTAACGTTTGCAAGACTTCTTGTCTCACCCCTAAATTCCTAATCTAACCAAGAAAAAACACAGACAAGCCCAACACGCCATCAGATGCAATTCATGATGGCATCCAACATGTGAGTGACAGAGCAGAACCAAGGCTCAGCTCTTCTGGTCCCCAGTTAAGTGCTCCCAATAAATGTTATGGCTAAGCTCAGCTGTCTTGAGAGAAAGCAAAATCCTTGCTGAATTTACAATAATCTCATTCCCACTTAAAACCAAAAACCTCCTGTTGTTGGAGTTTGAAATGCAAAAGCAAAGCTTTGCTCTAGGGCTGCACCATGATGAGAGAGGAGACAGAAATCACTACTCACAATGCAGAAGAAGTTGGCTCATAAATAGGTTGAAATACGTGTGACTTGAGGCACAAGGAGTGTTATTAAACAGAAATGCTACTTGAAATTGGGAACCTTTGAGAAGTTGTGTTTTTCTTTGTCTAAAATGTTTGGCATTCTTGTCTGAGCATGCAATTAATGCGTTAGTTAATCCTCAGGTATAATCCCAAGATTTAGAGAAAGGACAAAGTATGTCAGCTGAATCTTTGATTTCTTTGCCTTCAATGAGTACTACCCAATCTTAAATTACTCGAGAGTTTGTTTCTGGCACCGAGTTAATACATAGATGGTCCCAGTACAGAATTAATCTGCTGCCATCCTGGCACAATGTTAGCACTGCAAAGCTCTTAGCAAGTGTTTGTAAATGAGACTGCTGTGAACACCCAGAGTTTTTAAAGGCAGGGACTCTTTCTCTTGACTTCTCTGGATGGAGGTCTCACTGGGAAACACAGAGAGGTCACTCACAGAGGCTACAACTGTGAAAAAAACCTCAGAGCCTGAATTTGAACTCCTGGAAGGAACTCCACTGATGATGTTGGCGTTAAATAGGCAGGGAAACCACTACCTGCTGAATACATTACCTATAGGTGCTGTTATCAGTACCATGCCAGATAACTATAGCACGTATGTTATGGTATTTACCAAGCACTAAGGTGCCAGGAACCTTAACTAGAGAGAACAATATGGTACAGCCTTCCAGTGCCAATAACTCAGTACCCATCTATGTGAGACGATAAATCTTATCAATCCCACTCAGACCACCCTAAAAGATAAGCTCAACTACAAACTGGAGAAAAAAATCCAGTTTTAAAGTTGTGTGGTGCAATAGACTTGCTGGGCCCTGAGGATGGCAAAAAGCTTGGTTTTGTAAAAGAGAGTCGTTGACAAGGGGGAGCAAGCGGGAACGGACAACTGCATCTGGTAACACAGATAGATTGGGTGGTGGTCTGACACTCGTATCAGCTAAATGGCACCTGGGGTTGAGACAGAGGCCTCAAAGCCTGGTGTTGCTTCAGCCAAGAGCAAAAACACCCCCAAAAGCACACACTGAGCTCTCTGCCTCACAGGCAGGGGGAACCGCTGAGTCCCCACTTCCGACGACACACGCGGCCTTGCCCAAGGGCCAGTCAACGCATACTAATTGACAGTGCCACCTCGTCAAGAGGCACCTAACAGTTTTCAAAAGGTATAAAATTGATACCTGAAACCCCTTTCTTTGGGGAAGAAAAAATGACCACCTTACCTGACAGATGGGTTGATGGGCCTGGACCACTCTTCCTCCACCAAGAAGAAATGTGTTGGTAAGAATTACACATCTCTGACTCTGTCAGATGTTTTCCCCGGGAAAATAACTACTAACTTGAGTTGTTACTTCTACTTGTTTTATACATATGTGTGTTAATTGTTGGCCAGTTATAAGTGTTTAAGCACTAGCAGCAAGTGAATTTAAAACAGCAATCCCAAATTTTTTTTAATCTGTCACTTGAATTAAATTACTGCCTCCAGCATTGTGAAATTGTCTCTCTGACAGGCATTGCTGCTGCCAGCTGTCCTGTTTGAGCCATGAACCCTGTGTGTACCAGTCTCTAAGAAGACTCTCACTGGTAACTGGATTCTGACTTGTGGCAAAAACGCATATAAGCACACGCACACAATCCTTTAGTCATAAACCACCAACCAAATCTTAGACTAGAAATAGATTCCACTTTGAATCTTGTGACTTGATGGGAGGGTCTCCTTAGCCACTTGTCAGAATCTCACCTGTTTAAAGTGACAAGTTGGAGAGTAAAATAACTCAGAATGACAGTAAATTGTTCCCATGTGGTAGAACGTCACCACTAGGAGTCTTGTGTCTTGGGTCTGCACATCTTTGGGATCTTCTGATACAGAGTCCCTTCGCAGCAGATGCTTTCACTTGCTAAGGGCTCCGTGCAAGCAGCAGAAGAACTGATGTTTGAACTGACACTGAGCACAGGTGCGCCTCCATACCACTTCTATGAGAAGCAAGACAACTCAGCTCCATCTGTCATTTCTTTGGGTAACATTGTGTAGAAAAACTGAGAGAGAAATATAAAGCAATGCAGGGAGTGATTTTTCTTGGGGCAAAACCACAGTAATGCAGCATTCTGGGTGCTAAATTCTCTGGAATTAGCATCAGTGACAATAAGGAAACTGTTCAGCAGAAACTTCCTCTCTACCCAAATACGATACTCTAGTTGCTCAGATTCAAAAAAACCAACATAAAAGTATATTCAGGCTTCAGCTGTGCACTTGAATTTGTTTCTGTTGATTAAATGCATATAAGGATACATGAACACACAGATAGCCTTGAAGTCAACAAGTGAAACTTTAAAGAAATAAAAAACATGATACAACCCTAGAACTGACTTAGCTTTTCCCAAGTGGTGACAATTCTTCCCCTATACTATCTGGTGCTCAATTTATCTAATACACATTCACTATCCAATTTAATCAAGGTTTTGGATAGAAATTCCAATAACTCTTTTCAGTCTTGCATCCTTAAACCAACTGTTGCCATGATGGGCTGTTGTTCAGGTTACAGCCTGATAGTTTCCTGTGCTGTTGGCACTATAGATCTTGTATGCAGCTACAGCATGCAATATGGAGCATCCTACCTAGACTTTGCCTGTCTACCATAATTCATGCAACTGAGCCAATGGGCTTGGAGCAAAACAAGCAAAGCTTATGAAAATGCTTAAAATTAAGCATGAGCTCACTTTTCTAAATCAGGGCCTTTCTTAGGAATGATAAATGCAAAAAACATGGAAAAGCAGGGCACGTTTATATGGATTGAAGACATAAGAAAACACTTCTTTGAAATCAGGCAAAGTATTTGCATACATTACAGTGGCCTTTGGACTGTGAGGATTGATACTCTTCTAGTGCACATTATTTATCAAAAAAGCAGAAAAATGGGAACATGCCTTTAAGATAAATACAATAGGTGGTCTTACAAAGGTAATTTATTTGCGATTAATTCCTGGTTGTGAGTCCAACTTTCAAAATAACATCTGCACTTAACCTTACCTGTGAACTTTACAACCATAAACTTGAACTCTGATTTTATGAAGACACCCTTCTACCTTGTGTAAGTAGCACCATATTTTAAGTCCCAACAAGCAGATAAATCCATAGTGGTACCGCAGAATTCATCCTTTTGCAAGTTACTCATGATTTCAGAAAAACACATGAAGAGAATACGGACATACAGTGGATATGACAAACCCCATCAGTGTAGCTAAAGTATTACTAACCGTCCATTTAGTCCTACCACCACTGCTAATTCAGCTTAAGACTGCAGTAGGAGGTATCAGGGTGACAAATTCAAGTGAGGTATTCTAGTGAAGTTGTGAATCTGGACTCAGATTGTCTGATAAGTAAAACAACATGTACGTACGTGCCGAGAGTGTGCAGTATTACAATAGAATCTAGTGAGTCCCGGGGCCATCCATATGCTCTGCCATATGTCCGCGAGGAGAGCGGTGCAGAATCACACTCTCTGGAAAGGGTAGGTCTCCCAGGTTCTCACAATACTAGCCAGGATCCCAATTTTACTGTATTAATTAGTGTGTAAGCACTTGTGTTCCCTCCAACAAATTACTGATTTTAGCTTAGAGGGCAAATGTGGAATATAACAAACTGTTTGCTGATTCAGAAGTTGCCTCCCACAGGGTAAATTCTACTAGGGAAGAAAAGGTTGCTCTGGGCTGTGTTTCTTCAGAGCCATTTCAGCCTCTGTGTATTAACCAAACAGAAGCTGCAGCAACAGAGATGTTACCATGTAAAACAGCAGTACTGACAAGCACTTAGAAACAGACTGCAATTTAATAGCCTAGCATAGGGGAACACAAACTAAGACTCACTCAGGAGAAGACAGCTTGTTTTATTTGGCCTTCTATTCTGCTCTTGACTTTTTTCTGGGGGCGAATAGCTGCAGTCCCTTTAAACGTTTTTTTTTACCTTATCACTATCTGCTGTGTTCTGTGATGTCCTGGATGCAATGGAAATGGTGTCAGGTTGACTGCTGCCCTCTCCTTGGCTGTCTGCATCATCTATGCCATCTCTGCAAAAGACATAATAGAGAAACAAAAACGCTTACTTAACACAACACCTTGGAATGTGCACAACTCTATAGGTGGACTTGAGAAGTGCCGAGTCAGTGTGCCAGAGCTAGTTGAGTGCTAAAATTACCTCACGAATGCAGCCCATGTTCCTATCTAGCTTGCTGTTTAAAATGATGTCACCCTCAGCCATAGGGTTGGGATTAGCACATAATTTCCATGTTTGTTGCTGGAGACAGGATGGCCATTGCCATACACATATTTTTATAGCATAGAAGACTCTGGTGTTCAGCAATAGCTCTGTAATGAAGGTGTCAGGCAGAATTTTGCCTTCAATTTCTGCTGTAACTAAAACCATTCTGCTCAGGCTACACATGACACTGAAGGAAGGAGTATTTCTCTTGTCTTACAAGAATCATATCTTCATGAATTTAATACTAAGCCATAGAAATTATACCCAAATGAACATAAATAAAGACAGTGTAGGACTCTACAAATCTACCTCTATGAGTCTGCTAACTGAGGGTATTTCCTTCACTTTGGCTGTATGGATATCGCTAAGTTTTTACAAGTCTTTCAAAATAAACACATCGATAATACAAAATACATATTTAAGGACAAAGAAAAAGAATTAAGAACCAAATTCTGTACTGGAAAACTCCTGTATTGGTGCATGTACCCAGGAAGAAATGTCTGGATCTCTTCCTTGCTACAGGTCTCCCGGCTGACCCAGGTTACTTATGTTTTGGGTGCCTCTATAATACAGCCTGAAGTAAGAGAGTGACAAAAACTTGATAAGGAAATGGAGATGCTCAATTTACAGGTAGCTTTGGGGAATGCCAACACAACAGGAAAAGAACAATTAATTTTCTGTAATTTCTATTTAATCCAGGATTCAAAGAAGTTGACAAAACTGAAATGAGTTTGTATCTGTTGATGAGAGTGAGATTCTCCATTGTAATAATATATTGTCATGACCAGTTGTATTTTCACTGTCAAAAAAATCAAAAAGCCAAAGAGGTTAAAAAAAAAATTGTTAATACTCAAAATGTGAAGGAGTAAATTCTACTTTGGGCAAGAAGCAAAACCTTGGACTCTGAAGAATTTTTGCTGTTCATTTCTCTCTGATACTTTGGAGTACTAGAATAAAAGACCTTAAATCATAGAAAAGTTTTCTAGCTACTTTTGCCAAGACAACATATAAAAAACAAAGATGATGAAAACGGCTTTTAACTATACAAAGAAAAACTAAGTGAATTCAGTAAAAGGCCCACAGACACGACACTGCTGTTGGCTGAGAAAATGCTAGTGATTTCACCCTGTATGGAATGACTGAGGTTACCTTCTGCTGTTGTTTCGCTGCTTTGCTGGTGTCTTGGGGAGCTGAATTGGCTCTTTCAGAGCTCCTTTGAGATGGATAATCCTTTCTTGAATGACTTGCCGGATATTTTTGATCCATTCCTGCTTTGTTTCAATACTGGATGCCTAAAGTTCCACAGGGCAAAAAGACAGCCACTTTATCAAATAACCAGCCTCTCAACTCCTATGTAGAAGAATTGTGGTTGGCTGAAGAAAATGCATGATTAACTGGTTTTCCTCTCCGCTGTACTGCTTTAGCTGCTGGAGCACCTGGTAACTCCAGGAGAACTGAGGGTATTTTTACCAGACCTACTTGGCAAGCAACAGCAAAGCAGCTAAGCTCTGGATAAATACATGTAATGCTAACAATACAGCATGCTCTGTAGAGACAAAACAGATTATCGGTACACAGCTGGGATTTCCTCAGACAAAATAGCTATAACACGAATTCTTCATTAGAAACTCACTTGACAGAAATTGCTATCAGCTCTGGAGTTTTGAGGAACAGGTTGATCACAGATAAGCCCAGCAGCAAAGGACTAAGAGAATCACACCTCCCAGCCAAACACTCAGACATGCCCTGTGTCAGCATGCAGCTGCTCAAACCAGGCTGCAGGAGGAGATGCAACTTCAGCAAGGCTGCGCAACTGCACTGTCCTGATTCATAGTGACGTCGTAGAGCTGAATTGCTCCTGATGCAGCAGGACACCAATGACAAACATGGAAGCCATGCGACTACCAGGAAGGAAGAAACTGACCTTTCATTTAGTGCTCCCATGGCCTGAACTAGCAGTTCTAAAGGCAAAGAAAACAAGCAGAAAAGACTTACTTTCAGAACTGTTTTATTGTCTGAGGATGGTGTTCGTCCAGACCACAAAGCAAATTTACAGGGATCTCCTTCAACATGTTCAGTCACTCCCAGTTCTGAGGTCTAGTGCAGAAGAGAGATGATGAGAGAGTTCATATATATGAAGCCTTGTGTGTCCAGAAAACTTTACAGTGGTAGGGAGGAATGGGCAGGCAGGTATGGATAAGAGAGTAAGATCTTGTTCCTGCTTTGCTACACACAGATATAAGAAACGGAAAACCAGCAGGTGATGGCTTAATTGATCCTTCTTGCATTTCCCACCCAGCCTTCACTTCTCACTATTTTAAACCTCTCCAGACTCACTATGAGTTTGACTTCCAGGTGATCCCCACAGGGCCCAGAGCCAGCCCTTCCAGCTGGCATGAGTATCCCCATCCTAGCACGGGGATGTGTGTCCCATCCCCCAAACTCTGCCTCTACCTACAAGAAACACAACATCCAGAATATTTTCTTTGCAGTCACACCTACCAGTAACTTGTTCTTGTAAACATATTTTGTGTGTCCTGAAGAATCTTTTATCTCTTTGCTAAACACCAAAGAGATTTCAAAGAGAAACAAATGCCTCTCACGGCCTTTCCGAATGAGAGACTTGGGATCCCACACTTGGAAGGAATCCTGAAGAATCAGTTCTCCCTGGACGTCCAGGTTCTCATCAAATCCTAAAACCACAAAATACATTGGCTTGTATTTGTTTTTGGGACCAGTGATGCCCACAAGCAGCAGAGCAGTAAGGACTTGAAATAAAAGGGCTTTTCTCTTTTTTTTTTTTAATGCATATTCTGAAAGGACATTAATGGGCATCCGTTCTTTTTTTTCTCCTACTGCAACGATATAATTATTTCACTAGAGGCAAATACATCATATGTGCTAAATGAGACTGCTTCTAAGTATAGTAGTAATTATTTAAAGCTAAATATTACAAAGGTTTCAGTGGTGGTTACTGTACATAGAACTGCAATGCCAGAAATCTTACGCACACCAATGCAAATTCAGAGAAACATAATGTGCCATGGCTGGAATTGCCCCATCACACCATGAAGCCTTCAAGCACACTAAGCCAACCTTCAGGGGCCTGTGAGTCCACAGCAGTTGCATAGGGAAGCTACATTTATGAGAGCAAATTAATACAGTGTCTGAAACAAGCTTTCCAGGAGGAGTTTCTCATCTTCCAAATTGCATATCAAAAACCCTCAAATGGCTGAGGATCACAGGACTCCCTCCACATAACTAGGAGGTTTGTGGGAAAAGAGTGTCCCCAGTGCAAGGTGCTCTCCAAGCCGCTGTCTCAGCAGCTTATGGGTCACACTTCTCTCCAGAGCAGGGGACTGTTGTTGTTCAGGCCAGATAGCCCTGGGAGAGCAGCAAGCAGCATGGTCCTTGCTCCAAATATTCAGGAATAATGTTTTATTCAGAAGACAACTGTTCAAGTGCTTGTCTACCCTAACAAAGTCATTCCCGCTTCTTTATTATTGCATGGTGCTGGTCATCTCATGGGACAGAATATCCAGGCATTATTTTGGGAAACCTTGCTTTTCACCATACACCACAGTTAAAACCATCTTTATAGTGGTTCTACCTATGCCAGGTAAGTTTGATGCCCTGCAATTTTAAACACCTGGTCTTAATGTGTTTCTTAGCTACCAGCACTATTTCCTTTTTCTTGCCTGTTTTAGTACTCTTCTTGTTTCCTGGTTCCGACTCAAGCCAGGCTGGAAATTATTTTCCCAGGCCAAGAAATTGTTTGAAAGACAATAAAGCATTTCTGACCAGAACAAAGTTGTTAAATTTTAGAAATACTGCACACATCAAAAAGCCAATAAAAGACTGAACTTTGGGGCAATCAAAATATTTTTTTCTGTAATTTTGAAATACTTTTAAATAGTATTTATGTATAATCTTTGGGATAATTATACAAACATGTTGAAGCACAAGCTGTTTTGATTCAGAAAAGCAGAGCTTTTTCTTTTGAAATGTTGAGACAATATTTGGAAACATTTTCATCCAATAATCATTACAATTGCCAGAAGCTACATTGATATTGTTTCTGGATGGATTTTTTTCTTTGTTTCATTAAGTAGTTTTAGCTAAATATATATATACATTGTATATGTGTACATATATATATAGACACACACATACATCTATGTACATATATATATAGAGATATATATACATACACATAAAATAAATAAATAAACCCCCAAACTTCCCAGCTAGCTTTATTCTTCCAAGCCTTCTGGAGAAATATCAGAAAAGAGCTAGGAAGTACCTCAAAATTATGATCAATCAATAATATTTCTACAGGTAAACTGTACTAACTTTCTACACAAGTTAAAAGAAGGCTTCACGTATCAGCAGGTCCCTCCCCTGCCCATCTGCTACCTTCCAGCATGCTGACGTGCATTGCATCGTTGGCCTTCTTTGGGACACTGAGCATCACTTCCAAACCATCTTTGAGTTCCCCTTTGCCCTCCTCACAGCAGGTTAGCAGTTCCTACAAAGCAATGAAGAACACCTATCAACAAACTCTGACCAATGTGTTGGCTTTACCTCAGATTGGTTTTCCCAGCAAGTAGAACACAAAGTTGCAGCCACTTCTCTAACACTGGCAGGAGAAAGCTGAAACAAACACACTGTGGGTGGTCACAGATAGTGAGGATCAAATGGGAATGATTATAAAGCAAGGCAACATAAGGTGCTCTTCACTCAGAGGGTTCCTGGGGATTTGTAGCTGTGCTGCAGTCACCAGTCAGTCAGCCCAGCTGCGCGAAATGGGTTGCAGGACCCCTGCCTGATGCAGCAGTGCTGGTGAGTCACAGTGCAGACAGGGCTGGCAGTGTGGTGTGCCTGGGGCAGGGAGGTCTCTTCAGAAAAGATTCACCTTAGAAGGAGACCAAAGGGCTGATGATTGCAGAGACATTCTAGCAGATGGTTTGGGCAGCGCTGTCCCACAGCACTCATAAGACTATGGTAAAGCTGTGTGTTGTTTCAGTAAACTGGTACGAGGCACAGATTTGTCAACACATTGAATGTGCTCAGTAAGTACCTTCCTATCACTCCTTTGGTACATACAAAAGAAGCTTTAAAAGAGAGGTAAATATCATACCTAGTCCCAGCGTTTCAAATTCAGAATCTGTCTCTTCCCTTACCCTCAGGTATTTTTAATTCTCTAGTTTACTAGGTTTGAAGTGAACAGTGGCTGCTCAAGTTAGATCTAAAACTCACCTATTCATAATACGCTGTAAAAACCCGGAACCAAGTTACAACAAACAAAAAAAGGGATTTTTTTTTTAATAGGAAATGTTAATGTTTCATTTGGAAGTCCTTGCTTTGTATACAAAGTTTCCCTGTTTTTCAAACACCAACATGGTAGCTCCCAAACCCCCTTGCCATGGGCAGGGACATCTCTTACCGGATCAGGTCGATCAGAGCTCTCTGATCTAGTGGAAGGTGATTTAGAAGGAAAGTAAATTGTTCTGTCATCCCCTAAATTTCCCTTTTCCAGTTCTTGCTTTTTAGGGTTAAACACACTTGGATACAAAAAACCCAGTTGAAATAGGTGATCAGTATTTTACTGTTTGTTTTTCTTTCTGTGAGTCTTTTCCTTTAAAACACCTAATCAGGTTTCACACTTCGTTGCCCTGTTCAGGCCTAGCAAGCAGGAGTAGCAGCTGAGCAGCAGCTGCTTACAGGTCATGAACAGGTAGGTCATGAAGCAGCTCCCTTACGAAAAAGTCAGCTCATCACACTGTGAACTACTCTACATGAGCTAATTTGAGCAGCTCACTAAGGTACCTTCAGTAGGAGTTGATATTTTGTGATCCTCTGAACAGGCTTGATTAAATAAGAAGAGATGGAATTGGCCAGACCATGTCTTTGCTGAATTTCCTAGAAAAGATAAAAACAACAGTCAGTCACGGAAAACTACTGACCCCTGCCAGACAGAACCACCCATAAGTGAATTTAGCTCTGGATCTCTGCATTTCTTTGCTTAGTTTTTTAACTGTCTTTAAATTCTCGTGAAAATAACTGTGGTTTCAGAGAGGCTGGCAATAAACTGCAGAGTCCCCCTAAGGCCACTTAAACTGCAGGAGCCCTACGCAAGTCAAGCTAAGGCTGCGTTGAGTAAACTACACAGGCTTCAATTTAAACATGACTTATCTGTCGCGTCAACTGGTTTCTCCTAGCTATGAGGGCTGAAAGCAGAGTCTTAACATTCAATTAAAATGGAGTGACATTAAATTAAATTGCATGCGTAGGGTGTAATTTAACTGTCTAAGCATAATCATCATGAGAACCCCGGGGTAGATGAAATATCCACACAGGAGTGATGCAGTGCTGACAGACCTGTTCTATTCTGGCTCCTGGGAGACAGAAGAGATACCTTTATGATACCTTTTACAGACCTGAATACTTCTGGTTTGCCATCTGAATCTCAATCAAAATGTCTGTGCTCAATGTGATGTGTTCACGAATTTCTGTGGACATTGCAGACAGGCACCTGGTGAGGTCTGCAAAGGGCCCAGTTGCCTCCCTCCAGCTGGTTCCACTGGGAGTTAGGAGCTCCTGAAAACCCTACAGGACCCTCATGCACATATTCAGCCATCTAAAAGACTTCATACTCATGACCTATAGGGGCAGATTCTCTGCTGAAACAGAATAGGTTGGAATTCCTTCTGTCTCCACCAGGCCCTGGGCATGCCTCCCCTTGCTCCTGGCCATCAGGAAATCCTCGGTTCCTAAGGGAGCAGATGGAGATGGGGCATGGGACATATCTCCAGCTACTGGAGGGTAAATTTGAGACTGTAAAGGGAAGAAATTACAGAAGATGAAGGGGGGAGAGCTGCCAAGAACAGAGATTTTCTTTCTGTATACAGTCTGATTTTCTGCTTAATACTTGGGAGGTTACTGGGTGTTTTAACTCCAGGCTTTATCTTTATGGTGGGATGCAAAAATAGCCACTTTTCACACAACGTGTCAACAGATTTTTTTTTCCTTGTACAAGGCAAATTTGGTTTAGAAAAATATATCCCTGGTGCCATGAACAAGACCCAAAAGGGAAGAGGCTCTGTATGAGGAGCATGAAGCTGAGTCATGGCTGGCTCCAAACAGGGACCGTGTCTGCAGAGCACATGGCTGAGACTCAGTAACTGCAGGAGCCAGCAAGACCTCGGCCACATCTATGAACTTCCTGGAGCTGGCTAAATACACTTGTTTTGTAGGACCTAAGTAATGAATTTAGTGCTGTTCCTTCCTCCCAGATCTCTGAATAGCAGGGTATGCTCCCAGCAATACACCTCCCCTTCGTGCATTCTCTACTCTGCCAGGATGCTTCCCATCAGACTGTGGAGACAGAGTGGGCTGGTGGAGTGACAGCTGACCCTGCTGCTCAGGAAACTGAAGCAAGGAAGCAATGACACTGCCACATGGCAACCAGAAAAAACACTCTGTTGGAAAGAGAGGTTCTCCCTGCAGCTCCTCTCTCTGGTCCCTGAAGTGTCGAAGTAAGATGGCAACCTGCTGGTGAGTGGTCCTGGGTTGGCACCTGGATCAACCCATCTAATAAAAGAAACTGTTTTTCTCTGCATATATGGCTTCACTTATGTCCTTAGAACATCTCAGCATCAGTAGCGATTCTCTTTCCAGTTTCAAACTAGAAATGCCGCTTATCTTTGCTCCTCATCCTAATTAGAAAACCCTTGCAATGATCCCTGAAGCTGCAAATTGTCTATGACTTGGAGGGTTCAGACAAATTACCGTGACTGCTTGGTTTAATCTCAAAGGTGACTTTCTATGCAATTTGAAGGGTTATACACTTGTGATCTTCAAGCAGCTTCTTACTAAGGGGTGTTATTCTAGATAACTTCTCCTCATCAAGGTGTTTTGGGAAATTACAGGTTCTGCTTGGAAGAAAAGAACCAGCCATTTCCTTTGTGTTCCTCATGCCAGACTGCGCCCTGTCCTGTCACATAACCACTGCCAGTCCAAGATCAAGGTAAGAAGGTTCTGCATTCAGATACTTCACACTACCTTAGGCACTCAGATTAAGTGACTCCTAGGGGACTTTTTGGGGAAGAGAGCCAGCTGTCTCTTTTTGCACAGGCATTACTGGGTCGTCCAATACAACTCCCAATGGAAGGAAAACTTCTCCCCTTGCAAACAGGAGATGTTGACACGTGAATATTCACTATTAAACAACATCAGGCAGGTTTCTAAGCCATATACTGAGCTGGAGTAGAAAACCTTAGCAAAGGAAACACTTTTAACGTGTACGAACAACTGATACAAACGTAAGGCAGCTCAACCCCTTCACAAGTCCCCAACCAGCATAAACCATTCAACAGGCTCAAGCGCCATCTCCTGGAAAATCCCTTTCAGTTCAATTCTTTTAGACCATTAGTAACAAAGTAAAAAACAAGAAAAAAGAAAAAGGTGTCCATGACTTTTCTTCTGGCTCATATGAGATCTTTCATTGTTGAGTTTATTTGAAATGCTACAACCATTGGCACACGCCAAACCCAGAAGAGCTGATTCATTGTCAGCTGCCAACCACAACACAGGTTGGTTCGGGCCGAGTGGTGACACTCGTGAAAAAGATTTTCAAAGCTTTGGATTTTGCATTTTTTTTCAGAAAGACACCTAATTAAAGCTATAATATAGCAGAAAAGCATGGCAAAATGGATGAGGTTCCAAAAATGAGAGGGAAATCTTAGTTTAAAAGTACTCAAAAACTTTAAAGATTTTTCTCAGCCTACAAAACAGGGATTGAAGCCTGCAAATGTTTATCACCAGGTGTAGTACTTGTAAGGGAAATAGTCTAATTGCAGTCAATGGAGTCCCTTACTAGCATGATGAAGCAAATGCTTCATAGGTTGGGTAAAATGCTTCATAGGTAGGGTCTTCTTTTGGACTTCAGGATTTCAGGTCATAAAATATAATGAGATCTGCTTTTCATTTTACCACTAAACCCTGAAGAAGAGAGTACATCTAAACCAGACATCTAGAAAGGATTGGATCTGAAAAATACACAAAGATTCCCATAAGAATTTGTGTCTCCATTAAAAACTCGTCACTTTGATGAAGATCACACATCACACCACAGCCTATCAGTTTTCACAGGATGCAATATCTGCAGTGGAATGAAAAACCCAAATGTCAAGGCACAAAAAAGAACCCATTGCTCAGATGTGAAGAGGAGGTGTTTTAGCTGCACTGTGCATGCTGAAGGAAAATGGCAATGGCAGCTTACATCAAAGAAAGTCCCTGCATGTTCCAAGATGAGCTGGTTGGAGTCAGGCTTGTTTTTGCAGTAGGTGACATACATCTGAAATTTATCTGCCTGTGAAAACAAACATCAAAGGAAAAGCAAGATAAGCTATTTCTCTGCTCTCATCCTCTTTCATTAAGGCTCACCACGATAAACACAAATAATAAACCCCCACCTCTTGAAGCAACATAAGAATTGCAAACCAAGACAAAGATGACTTACAGACACTTCCTACCTTACCTGAGCAGATCCAAGAGGAATGAAGTGCACTGTGCAACAGCTGTGGAAGGTTTTCTTTAACCCAAGTGTCCCAGAGGGAAGGTTTAAAACTTTAATCCAGGTATAAAATAATTTCTAGGAGCTCTAATGATGTTACACAGATTGTATCCAAAAGCCTGCAGGTCTCAAAACCAAGTCATGAAGTATTGGCTCAATCACCTATTTACAGACAAAGCCAGCCCAGAAACTCTGGGCAAGAAACTCACCTAGCTTAAACTGTCTTGAGCCAACGTCTTTGACTTAATACTGGCTCAGATTTTTGATGCCTGGCCCAAACTTGCCTTCCCTACCTTGTTTCAGACTTCAATGGCTCAAACTTTATGTTGTGCAAGGACTGTTTTGCATTTCACTTTCTAATTTATTTAATTATAAGAGGAAACGAAAAGCATCTGTTACTCCTGCCCTTGAACAGTTCTGTGTTACTGAACTTTGGTCACAGGGAGAAGGAGGCAAACAGAAGAGGAGGATGGCCTCCTTTTATTACTATTGCAATTTTTACACAAGGTATCTAAATAAGAGGCCCCTGCAATTGGGTAGGCAGCTTTGTATGTATGTCTGTAACCATACCCACAGCCCTCAAAGTGTGCTGTTGCTGAGATGATGTGGTAGTATCTTAAAAGTTCCATGAAGATTTTGCACTGAGTAATGCGTAAATTGTCCATCTTTCCTAAGCATGTAAACTCTTCTTTGTAAACAATATTTCTGAATCCTTTTCATCAATATTTGTGTCATGTTTTTAAATTAAAAGCCCATATGAAATCATCCAAACATGCTAATTTTTTGATAAGGGAAAATTTCCATAACAACTTGTAAAATACTGATTCCCAGTTTTGAAATATGAATAAAAGAATCAAAGAAAACATGAAGATGGCCAATTTGCCTGCTAAATATTTTGAAAAGAGAACAGCTTTCACACAAATAAATTACTGTAGCCAGTTCCTGGAGCCTTCTAAGCCTATGAAGACTCTTAGCATCAAGATTTCAAAGTGCTGTTGGAAATTATCCTGGCACTGGGTAATGGAATAAGAGAGCACAGTGGCTCAGGAATTTGACACTAATTTCTGAAGAAAAATGTTGGTAAAATACGTTATTCACACCTTTGTAGAGGTTTCATAGTGTGATTAGAATACTCTAAGGAAGGTATATTAAGATTTGAAATGTCTGTCCTCCCATTCATGTTTCTGTCGCCCCCTAAATAAAGGATTCATTTGATGAAGTCCTGTTAAACAGGAACCAGCAAAGGTAAAAGCCTTGCTGGTCATAGCAGAACAAAGAGAGAGGCTCTAGAAAGCTTTCACACCACTGCTCAGGAGAGGTGAAGGATAAAGCAGTTGTAGTTCCAGATTAGCCTCTAATCTCACTTATCACTATGGATGTAACACTTGCACCAATTCCCAGCTTGTTTCCATCTGTGCTTGAGGAATTAATTTGAATAAATGATAAACGGAAGAGCCTCATTACCCAGGTGACGAAGCAGTGGCCCACATCCTCAGGCAGTTGTTCGTATTTCTCTAGTTCTTTTAGAAAGATACTGTAAAAAAGAAGTTACCAATGCAATTAGTTAGTCAAATACCCAGGATAAGCAGAATGACCAATGAGTTAATCAGTGCCAATGATCAATACTTATATATCTTGATTATGAGGCTAATCAAGTGTCTTGCCAGTGGAAAAAGTGTGTCCTTGCCAAGGTATGCTTTGTTTTTAAGCACAGTTATGCCCAAATCTACTAGATATGAAAAGGGAGCAATCCCTAGTAGGAGGTCAGTGTATTCATGACTGCAAAGTGATATTCAAGAACCAGATCATGAATCTTCAAAATGATCTTGTGAAGTGGTTCAGAGGAAGAGCAAAAAGAGAAGCCCAAAGCTGCCAGGTTTCCATCACCAAACCCAGTTTATCACCGAGTTTATAACCACTTCTGCATTCACATTACAGCAGGGAAACAATGCCCTCTAAGCTGAACTGATACACAGTGCTTCACTGATAAAAGGGAGTACTGTTAGTTACAGATTAAATACAGAGTGTGTCTAAGAAGTGGTAGAAAAGCTACTTATTACTCCAGCTCATGCCAACCATTTCTTTTTTTCCCCCCTCTTGTTTTTCAAGAGATCATATTTGACAGGCGAGCAGCCAGACTGGATCCAGTGCTGTGAGGTGGAAAGCAGGTATACGACTACAAAGCATTGGTATGATATGACTTTGTCATTATTAATCAACTGAAGGCAAAGTTTAACTTAAGATGCAATTTGCTTTTGTAAAAGAAAGAAAACAGGAAATCAAACATTATTTTGCAAATCTGGATCAATTACTTTGCATTCCTGTGTGCACGGAGGCCACGTAGATGTATAGATATACACATGCCTT
This sequence comes from Dromococcyx pavoninus, assembly GCA_033558185.1. Taxonomy (NCBI): domain Eukaryota; kingdom Metazoa; phylum Chordata; class Aves; order Cuculiformes; family Neomorphidae; genus Dromococcyx; species Dromococcyx pavoninus. The sequence goes on from JAUMJL010000786.1 coordinate 866,282, forward strand.
TGGTTTCCTTAGTCAGTAAACATTAAAAGAACTGTTAGGAAAACCTACTTGTTATGAAAGTCATATATCTCCTGAATATTGCCAAAGATGATGTGTTCTTTATTAAGGATCCCAGCGGGTATTTCTTCCACTCCACTTGTCATTTCCCAAAGGTAAGTCTGGAAGACACCAGCAATTCTTAGCTTTGTGAATAAATGCAGTGGAAAAGAATAGATTTCCCTCTTTTATTGCCAAAGGCAGAGGCTGACAAAGGAACTACACACTTTGAGATTAAACAAACAAGATAAAAAAAAAGAAATGTTCCAGTGTCACAGAAAGCTCTTCAGAGAAATTCAAAGTGCTGACACTTAGAAATTGTCTGAGGAAAAAGCAGAAACATGTCAACACCACCTGTCTTTGATGTCCAGCTGATGGTGTCCAAAAACTGCAAGTAGAAACAGTTGAAAGATAAGCTCCATTTGCCACTTCAGTAGCATTAGGTACATAAGAATCCCTTTCAAATTGCAGGAATGTGAGAGCTTACACATTTCTCTGAAATAGACTCTACTTTTTGCCCTGAATATCACAATCTCCTTCAGAAACACACTGCTGTAGAGCTAGGCAAGATATTTGACAGTGCAAATCCAGCTCTTTCTCTAGCAAGAGCTGATCCAAAGGAATGGATTTGAATTCTTAAGAAAATCTCCATGATTCAAAATAGACCCACAAACTTCAGGTCACTGTACAAATTTATTACTCTTCACTGAGTCCCAGGACATTGCTCTCACTCTGCAGGGGTGAGCACAGCTCTGTAAATAAATGCACACTCAGAGGTACCTGGAGGTCCAAACATTTATAGCCACACATGAAGATGCTTCTGCCAGTGGGAGACAAGCTCCCATCACAAGCAGGACATAGTTCTGTGCTAACCACCAGTGGTGGTACCCTCACAGACTCTTGTCAAGGTCAGGCTTTGCATTGAACATGACCACCTTCAAGGATACCACGTCCTTCCTGCAAATACTGGAGACTTCCCAGGCCATAGCTTACCTCTAAACATTCATGTAAGTCCCTGACATAAGCTTTTTCTGTCTGAAGCAGCTCAGCCATAATGAATCTGAAAAAGAAAATATTTCAGTTTTGGACGTCAGTGGCATTTGTACAAGGAACAGAAAACTAAACATCCTTCTCTTATCTTCTTGAATCAGTGTACTTCCACTCTTAGCCTTCAGCTGCCTCACTTTGCACCATGAATGAAATATCACTTCATATTCTAGTCCCCTGTAAGGTCATGTTCTCATGGAAGGTGTCCCTGCCTATAGCAGGGGGGTTGGAACTGGATTATCTTTAAGGTCCCTTCCAACCCAAACTATTCTACTATTCTATGATTTTCTAAATCTTTTCTGCATAAAATTCTAATAAGTTGTATTTCTGCAATCCAGAGGTGTTATTTACTAATTACATGCCCATCCATAACATTCTACTGATCCTCAGAATTTTTTTCCCGTGAATAAGACTTGAGATTCACCAACAACACTTATATCTTCAGTAACAGTCAATAGTAAGTCAACCTCCAGTGCCAATACAGATGGATTTGGGAGACACCACCACTTTGAAGAGACTTCAACAGCTTGGTATCTGACTTCAGAAAATCCAGACTGCTGGGAACCCCAACAACCACATCTGTAGTGGCTGAGGCTGGGTATCTCGAAGTTGAAATGCCCAACATTTTGAAAATGTGCCACAGGCAGGCCAAGCGTAACCACTGTTCCCTAAAGTAAAATTGGCTTCTTATCAAAGTTGTGCACTGCAGTGAGAATTTCAGAGGGCTGAGAAAGACCATACATGCAAATGCTTTCCAGAATATTCAGGCACAAAATTTAAGACAAAATACTGTGAAATTAGACTGTTTCTAGATTTAAGTGCAACAAGCACTCTACAAATATTTCCTCTACTATGAAATATTTCCAGTGCTCTCAGTTCTACACCTACTGATACTTGAACCTAAACTTCAAGTAAACTCTTGTGTCACTGAAACCCAGTTAACTTCTCTGGATGTCACTGGAGTTTAGATGATACCTAGACGTATAAGGATGCTTTTCATCTTTACTGCTCATTTTACTTTTCCCATACAGTCAGAAGGAAATCATGACAATGAGTATCTCCATGTCATCAAGGTCTAAGCAAAGTCTTGATTCACTCCTTTTCCTTTCCGAAAGTAACTTCAGATTAAAGCCAAAACAAATTCAATCTGTATGTTCTGAAATTCTCTAGCCTGCAAGTCACAACTTCTGCCATACACCTGTATCCTTATGGCAAAAACTCCACAACTGGAAAGAATTACAGGACTGCCAATCAGTTCTGGTCATGCCAATATCACAGAATCACCCTTAGGTAATGTATCACAGCAGACTGTGGGGACGTACTCTTTCTTTCTGGCTGACTTCCTTTTTTCTTCATTGGCTTCATGATTTGCATCTCGCAATTTTACCTCCCGGTCTGAAAGACTTGCTGGAATAATATCTAATTCTAGGTCCTTGTTATCCTAGAAAAAGTGACAGTACAGATTTTAAATGCATTGTAACCCTCCTTCTGTGCAAAATGCAGCATGTTCATGAGATCAAATGGATAAGAAGGGATAAAAGAAAGATAAAGATACTCATATCAGAAAGAAGAAAATTCAAAGAGATTTCGAACAACTACAGTGAGAAAGAAGGTGAAAAGGTGGCACTATGCAGAGACAATTCCAACTTCCAGAGGCCTTCTGCCATGGAAATGCCTTTCCAGACTGTTGTTAGTAACTGTGTAAACCAGGGACCCTACAAGGAACAGTACATTTAAAGAATCTTGAGAGTGTAAGTAAGGGGATTTATTCCTGTTTCTTTGATGCTTAATTTCAAAGGATGGTTGTTTTTAAGAGTTTCTTCCTCTGGCACTCCCCTTCAATATTATGGGAGGGAATAGGAGGAGGTTCTAATTTTTGTTTCTCTTTAGTTACTCTTTTTCACCTAAAATACCTCAGAGATGAGGTTGGGGATCGATTTTTTGGTTAGTAAAAGGATGAGAGAATGGAAACTTGCAGTCAAAGTCTGAGTTTGATTCAAAATAATGTCGTGGGAGCAGGATTTATGGCTTATGCCAAAATTAATACAGATTTTTATTCAAGTAATGTTCCACTCTCCTCCCCAGTAGCTGTATGGTCTTCTGGAGAATGGTGCAAACATTTGTTTAGAAAGCCTTTCTGATCTTCACCTGTCTCCTCCTAATATCACGGATCTGCCACAAAAAGCCTTTTTCTCTTCAGAACAGTTCTGATTTTGGCTATGTAAGTTGGCCAGGTTTTAAGAGTTTCTAATGGACCCAGGATAACTTGCAGCATTCATACCATACCCTTCACTTCCCACTATGACTTTTATCTTTGGTACAAAACCCCCGCAGGACATGGACTTACAGTACCTCTGTATTGATTCCAAGGGCTTTTTCCAGGGCGTAGCGGAATTTCCCCATCCTGAGAGAGAAGTCACGGTAGCGTTTGTCAACAGTGGTGACCCACTTCCTAATTTCAGTGGCGTGTATATGTCCTTTTTCTACAAAGCTGTCAGCCAGCTGGATGAGGAGCTTCACTTTCTCCTTTGTTTGCTGCCCAAAATATGGTCCTTGGTTACGTTGCATTATTATTATTTCCTTTGCTTTTAATTCACACAGCAGTCAGAAGCAGCTCACAATTTTTTATACGTCATTAAATAGTGCCTGTTCTTCATCTAATACAGAGTCAGATGCTTTAAACTTTACATAGTAAAACATGAACGGAACAACATTTTTATAAGGACACTTATGAAGCTGCAGGAGACAAAAATTAGAAGTTTTTGAAACCACACTCATACAAAAACATAAGGAAAACATGTTGGAATTTAGACATGCTTCCTTCCCATAATCAAAAACTTACTTTTGTGAACCTTGGAGTAGATGACAGGATTTAAAAATCACACATCATAAACCACATCAAGATACTCTGAATACAGACCTAGGTGGTTCTGTAGACCTGCATAGGTAGGTCATTCATACACCACATACCATTTCAGAAAGTCAGAGTCACTACTACTCTATTTCAGAAACAAACAGAATTTATATCCAAATTGCCAGTCTATTATAAAATCTCCCATCAGTATTTTAGTTCCACTTGGAGCATTACAAACTAAAAGATGCCTGAACTCCAAAACATAGAGACCCCAAACAACCCAGAAGTCTTTTCTGTTCCACTTGGGCTCTGACTTTCCCTTAGCCACTATGGTTCTCCTTGTCGAGGAACTTTGCGTCAATCTGGCACAAAAGAGCTGGTTATAAATTTTAGCTTAAATTCTAAATCTATCCTAGGAACTGAAGGTACCTGGGCCCTGTGTTGAGCCAACTCAACTACCAAATGCTTGTAAAACAAAGATATCAACTGAACAGAATGCACTCCAGCTGTTAATCCTCAAAAGTAAAAAGAGGAAGAGAATAAGTCCTATCTCCAGATGCACTGGCAAGGAGCTTTTCAGAGACGCAGAGTACTTTCCACTCTGCCTGAAGTGAGACATGCTATCAGGTACTTGATGTTATCAGCAATATGGCCACAAATGGACAAATGCACATCAGACCAGAAAAAATCTGGCAGATTTCAAACACAAAACTAAAATCAAGAAATTGCACAACCAAAATAAATTAACAATGGAATACAAGATCAACTTAACAAATTAATGGAGTAGTTAAGCAAGGCTTGGTAGCAGAATCAAAAATCTGACTTCCTCTTATACTTAAAGGAGTGTTTCACTGCCAGAAGTTACTGGTGGTTTTTGCTTTCCAAACAACTGGTTTGGCCAGAAGATTATTGGGATCAGGGAGGCTTTCAGTTACAGCTTAATTTGAGCATAATATCAGTTTGGGAGTGCATTTACCAGATTGCACACGGCAGTGAAAAAATTCTAGGTCAGCAGTAGGAAAGTGATTTACTAGAGCCCTAGGGACCAAGACTAGATCCATCAGTGTAAGGAACAGCCAGTAATGGTCAATAAAGAACAAGGTATAAAATCCAATCCTAGTTCAAGCAAGTCAAGAGTAGAAACAGTTTGGAAACTTCAGGATTAATTGGGATTTTTCTATTCAAAATTAAATTATAAACTGGAACATGATTTCAGGCAGACTGATTATGGGTGGTTAGAGGCCAGGAGCAGCATTCAAGGAACGTTGTATGGGTTGTGTCTGATTAAATTAACTTCCACCCGCTGCTAGATATCTCCCATTTCAATATGCAAGCTAAGGAAAAAGGAAGGGGACAAGAACACCACAAAGCCTGCAAATCAAACCCATGCAAGTACAGACAGCCAAATGAGGAATTTAGGATTACAGAAGATCAATTTCAGGACACAGTGAAGCTACATAATACCAAACCCATGGTATTGCTGCTGTCCAGCTTTGTAATTTAGATCCTTATCAGTGCCTGTTAATACCACTGTGGATTCACTGTCTGTGAATTACCTGTGGTTTGAATTAATTTGTCTGAAGCAAATCCAATCACCATTCCTCTGTAAACCTCACCAGATTTCTCGGAATTGCTCCATATAAATTAATAGATTCTTGGTAATGCAGCTTTGTCTTAAAAATGTTCACCCTACAGTTACAAAACTATTTATTTGAAGTATTTTGTTGAGATTATTTCTAATGAGATAAGTAATCATCTGTGATCAACCCAGCTGGAATTCATTAAACAAATTGTAGTTGCAACAAAAGAAGAGAGAGATGGGGAATCCAAGATGACTGTGCATATATTCAGATCAACCAGTTACTCTGTGCCATTCTCGTATGATTCTTTGAGGATGGAATTAGAGTGCATCATTAGGTTGCTGTGAGCTCTGTATGCAAACAGACTGTGTCTTGATAAAAATGAAAGATCACAGTTCTCAAAAGATCTTTCTCTTCTGAGCCAGGAATGTCAGAAATAAAAAAAAACCCCAAGAGAATATTTTTAAAGAGATTTAAGGAACTAAAATAGGTTCATAAACTAAGGCAGATGCCATGATCAGCCTGAAATAACTGTTTACCTTGGCAGGTATTCTGAATTCCCCGTATTCCTTCAGGAGTTCCTGAGTTTCTTCTGCTGTTTCCCCTGTGGAGTTGTGAGTAGAGAGGTAATATTCGCCTGTTTCTTGGATCCAGTCTAAGGCCTGTGAATGTCAAAAAAGCCCAAAGGAAAAACAAACAAAAAAAGTCTTTGTATTTCAAGAACCAATCCTTTGACAAAAAAAAAAAAATCTGCCAAATAAGGGATATCAAATCCATTGGGATTTAATACTGCGTATACTAAAATGCTTTCTAGGAACATTTAAAAAGAGTACAGTAATCAAAACAGGTGGGAGATGATACAAAAGGTGCTGTATGTTTCCTGGGAGAAAAAGGAGTACAGGGAATTCTACCTGTATACAGCTAAATCTGCACACAGGAAAAGCAGTTTCCTCATTCAGTAATAGCTCAATAGAACAAGTTTGCTCTCAAATTTACTTTCAAACAAATTTAAAAATCCAGAAATCAATCTGACTTAGCAAAAATACTGATTTTTGTTGTCGGGTTTTGGAATTTTCCTAAATTGTTTTAGAAATCTATGTTTACCATGTTTTCAAATATTATAGGTTTTAACTTGAGATTGCAACAGGAACCCCACACAGAGGCATCACATAGATGCAAGAAACACTACACACTACCAGGACAGAAAGACAAAGTGGGGTTTTCACACTACCTGCTTGGCACTGCGCTCAAAGACAACATATTGTTGGCACTGATCTAATCTTCGCTTCTTCAGGGTCCAGAAGTGAAGGACCCTGTTCTCTCTTTGCAGCAGCTCACTCAGGATGGCTGTAGGGCAAAGGAAAATATCTGCATGATTAGTGAGTCCGTGAATGCATACAGAAATAAGCTATAAAAAGCTGAATTTACTCACTCTGCCTGGACTGCACTCTTAAGAGCACAGCTCTTGAGATTGTACTTCTTGAAACAAGCATTGACTCAAAGGGACAACTTTTAAAAAAAACCCAAAACCAAACAAACCAAAACAAAAAACAAAACAAAGAAAACCCAAACCACAGAAAACAAAAAAGGTGAAGTTGCAAGGTTATCTGGTAAAGGAGAAGATGCTAGGACAGAGTGAGTGATTTACCCCAGTAAATACACCTGGGTACACCATTTCTAGTCCTTTTGTTTTCTTCTGTTGCTTATTTCAGGAGTACTGGTTGACACAGGAGAAGTTGCCTTTTTACTGCCTTGTCTGCTGCTACCTCAAAACCTACCGTTCCAGGCAGAGCTCTGGTCATGACCGAATTCAACTCCGGCCTGAGCCCCCAGTTTGACATACCTGGAAACATTTGTTACACAGCTGTGCAGCCTGACAGCCCTCCCTGTGCAGGTATTGCTGGGCTACGATTTTGGGGTGAGGCCTGGTACTGGTCCTCTAAACTGTTTTCTGCATGACAGAGACATTACAGACACCCAGATTCAGGCAGAGACTGGCAGGAGATCTGCCACTCCTCAGAGTCTAGGGCACAAGTGTTCTCCTTCAAAACCAAGTGCTCAGCCAGACTGTACCAACTTGACAAAAGGGTGTGATATAACTTTTTTAAAAGTACTACATGTTTAACTGAAAGATTACATACAAAGTGCAGGAGAGTTATGCTATATCATTATCATAAACATCAGTTAAACCTGACATTGTCTAATGTCATGTGTAGCTGGCAGCAGTGCGCCTCATCCAGCCACGGGTGGGTACTGAGCTCAGGTAGCGGCCTCAGCAGGTAAGGAAGGCACGGCAGCCCTCCTGCCCTGGCCCCAAACCAGGGCTTCCACTAGATGGGGCTTAGACACACGTGGCCTGGGCAGCAGCTACAGTTTTATATTAAATCATTGAGTCTGGCTTCTCAACCATTTACAATCATCTACAGCACCTATGTACCGATATTCACTGTTTATGTATCAGCCCTGGTGACAGCAGACAGATTTGGATATTTCCCTCTCCATTTAAAAGCATGACACTGATTACAGTCAAGAAATCTGTAATCCTTAAGGTTAATTGGAAAACCTAATCCAGTTCCTGCTGAGGACAACGGGAACTTTTGTCCGAATGACAAAATAAATTTAAAGCTTGTCATGGGTGCTCTAGATCAGGTAACTGCACAATCAGTTAATGCCAAATAAAACCAATTTTGTTCTGTATTAATGGCTTTGAATTCAAAACACAATAAGTATCCTACTAAATGGTGCTTTTATTGTAAACTAAAGTGTCCACTTCAAAGATGTTCTGGGGATAGAGTCGCCAAGCATAAAAATTACACATTTAGCTTAGAAAAAAGCTGATTTCTATATAAGTGAGTTCATTTGAAACAAGCTCAGCGAGCAACACTTACAAGCTTATAGCAGGTGCTTGCTGAGTCGGAGTTTTATTAATTTTCCTGTGATTTTCAATTGTAGGGAACAAAAGTCCACAATAAGAACAAGCATTTGACATGGTACAGGGGAAAGTTGAACAAAGTCCTATTAATATTGAAGAACTGGCATTGAACTGTGTATAACCAAAGTTCGCATCCCCCACATACGGGTCTGCACTGCTTCAACCTGTATGCTTCTTCACCTTGTAAGAATGCAAATAATAACAAAAAATGGTTTAGTTATGCCAAATCACTTTGCTCATTCTTATCAGTACCTCGCAGCATTGTTAGGCACAGATTAACCGCTGTCTAATTAAACAGAGAAGTGGAAACATTTCAAACATCTCAGATGTATTGTCTGATAGCAAACATCTGATTCCTTTTTGACCAAAGGAAAGTTAACAACAGGCAGATACTTCTGCCAGTGGTTGTTTGATGTGGTAGAACATCAAACAGGGTTCCAGGGACAAAATAATAGTAGATACATCCTACGAACAAACAAGTTTGGGGCTCGTTTTTTTTCCAGTGCTCATTTCTTTACCCATTTTTAGATATTAAGGCAAAATAGTGTCTGATCATCTCAGCTGACAGTATACATGATCACCCCCTGAGAGGTCTCAATACCACTGTCAAAGGTGTCAGGCATATCATTTCAGTGACAGCAGATTGCAAAACTGAAGATGCCTTCTCAGCACGTCCTTGAACTTTACAATGACCCCATAGCAGAGGGGGAAACAAACAAAACCTTCAATGCTGTCATTGCACCCGGACACCAACCTTTCACTTGCTGTTCGGGCCCCCTTGTATGGCTTGCTACTCCAGGCATGCTGACATTGTTCCTGTGGATGTACTTGAGGAATACCTCAGCGTTCCTTCGTGCCAGGGTACAGGCCTAAGAAAAACAGCCCCCACCAAAAAGAATCAGTAAAGAAGAGCAAAGAAAGCTAATGGGACCCAAGGGAGTTCTCTTCTTATTTTGCAGGGAGAAGGTCTCTTTCATATGGGAATGTGAGAGTTTCAGCTAAGAGTCAATAAACTCAGCTAATATACAGACTCATAAAAATATTACAACATATGAGTAATTTTGAATACAGTGGCTGACTTTATATATTAAGGCAAGTTAATTACAATAATAAAACAACTGATTGTAAAGAGGCAGTACATCACACATTTTCAATCTAACCAGAGCTAACTCATCTCCTAAGAAAAGTACTCATTGTTTAAAAAAAATATACAATCTAGAGGCATATATTCTTAAGCTTTGCCGGCAAGTGCAGTTTCATTTTGTACATTAGTTCTAGTGGAAGGTGGGAGGCTGGCTGTCAGTTGATTTGTCAGCCTGTCAGCTCCACGGTTCTCACAAAGCAGCACCTGGAAGGCAGGAGGAAATCTTTGTCTCCATCCTGGTGCTGTCCTGCAGAGACACCGTTGCTTCAGTTGTTAGTAGTTCTTCAGTTATTGGCTTGCTAGACTGGTTTGAAATGCTGCGTGGTTCATATGAACCAACTCCAAAACACCATACAGAATCTGTCATTTATAATGCTCATCATATGTAATTTTGAGAATTTGACCTTTGAACCAGCACAAATAACATCCTCCAAGTACAATGTAAATTGTACCACCTAATTAGTCCTGATGACACCTCTCTGAGATATGCATTGATGATAATGCTTATTACCCCTACCGTAACAGTGTGAAACTGCCCTAGGGCTTATACAGCCAGTCAGTAGCTGAACTGAAATTACACCTGAGAGTCTCCTCTCAAACTCACCAGCACTGCTTTAAATTGAATACTTAATAAGAAGCTTTCCTGATTTACTAGAGAACTAAAATGAGACCTTGAGAAAAGCCTCCTTCTGTTCCAGATGTTTGCTGATCAGAGGGATGACGTGATCTATCTCCGCTGCTGGCCCAAGTTTATCTCGACCTCCACACCAGTCTTCATCCCGTCTGTATTCTTGTTCCAAGCTCTCCAATACACTGCATACCTGAAACATGCCCATAGCACAACAGTTTGGTTATCTGCAATCATACTCAGGAGAAACATATTCAGTAAAGTCTATGACCAATAACATTTAAAACCTAAATTTTGGTACTACAGGCCATGGCATAGAGGATAAGTGGGTATGAAACAGCCTCTGGACAGAATGATCTAGCAGTTCTTAACCGTAGGGATTTCTACTGTTTGGGACTCAGCTCATTTCATTTAAGGGTGATAAATCCTTCTTCTCTTCTGATGGATAATCAGAGGGATTCTAAAGAGGCTGAATGAAGGCAGGGGGCAGTGCTGGCCCCAGTGGATCACTCAGGAAACAATCCCTATTCCGGAAGGGTGCTTTAGATGTGTTTAAATCATACTAAAGTCAAGGAACTTAGCACATACTTAAAGAAAAACACATGCTTAAATACTTTTCTAAAACAAAGTCTGAAGCTGGAACTAATTCTCTTTAGCTGCGTGTTAGTTGCTCCCTATACAGCTTTTGTTAAGACTGATGGAAACCAAGAGACATTAAATCAGTGTCACTACCTAGGTGGATACAGGTGTTCCACTGTAACATGGCTTACACAAGTGTCTTCTGTTTTGAAAAAAATAACGGGAATGAGGTAAATAAACCAACATGGTCTGGAAACTGTGTGTGCAGTGGCCTCAGACAAGGCTGAGACTTTTGCGTTGCAGATCTTGAGAATTACCGTTAGCCACCAAAAATACTGCAAAAGTTTTCAGAACCATTTCGAACTATCTTCTCTTCCAGAGGGCTCTTTCTACACACTTCCCTGCTCAGATTACTCAATATCCAGCCAGTTATTGCTGGGGGTCCAGCTAATTCTATAACCACGTTCAACCTTGTCTCACTCACACTTGCTACTTCTATATGAACACAGTTTTAATTCTGAGGTCCATACAAGCCCAAAAGCACAGTCTTGAAGAGACTCCAGCAGCACCCAACAATTCTCCCCACTATCACAGGCCATTTTCACGCAATTCCACTCATGAACATTTCAAACTCAGTTTTAAATCTGGGGAACTGATCAACCTACCCTGCTGCCAAGCTATTCAAAGACATTACGCATTTGACAATCTGAAAACATCTTCTTGCTTGGATGCAAACCAGCATTCCCCCTCAAACATTTATCAGAAAGCAAGTGCCCTATGTGTTATTCAGGCACAGAAAAGCATTTTCAGTTTACTTTTTATTTTAGTACCCTATCGGACAATGGTGACTTAAAAATGAAAGTAGCTGGACTGCCTGGGGTCCACATCTTTTCAGAACGAAAACATACAAATTCAAATATCATCTCTGTGTTAAGATGATGATAGAAATTAATAAAGGGGCTGTCAATGAAGTCATAAAGAAGCTAGACTATTTGGTGAGTCAGGGCTCCACCAGTTCTATCAAGAACATATTATTCTTGGGAAAGACAGGCATAAAAATTTTGTCTGGTTGTGAGAGTCTATCCACCCTTTTAACTGCTTTTTCTAGATACTCAGATACTTCAGGATCTAGTAAATTAATCAATCCACTGTCATCCAGTCAGGGAGCAGACTATTAAGGACCATAGACAGCCGTGCAGCTCAAGAGAAGACGACAGACTTCAGACTTGCAGCAACGAGTTTAGGAGAATTCAAAGACTGAATGATCTTTGCCCTAAATATTTGCTGAATAGACACAACTAATGAATGAACGAGTGGGCACTGCAGTATGTTTGTCTGTGACTTGGAAACAGGAAGAGAGGCTGAATTGATAAATTACTGACTATGCATATTTTTGGCCAGCACATTTGACTGTCTAAAGCATTAATAAACCCCTTAATGGTTTTCATTTCTCACAATCTTCTACCAGCAGTAATTCATTTCAATCTTGAATGCAGCAGGGACCGTAAATCTGTTTGAAACTCTTCACAGTGAAAGACATTCATTATAAGGAATGAATTTATCTTAAACAATCTTAAAAATGCATTAAAAAATGACATCAAAAAGTGGCCCAAGGATTATTTACAGCCTCAATGTTAAGGAAAAAATAATTTCTTGCCATGACAATATATTTAGTTGTGCTGAAAAACTTCCTGTGTCTGGTTCTTTAATTGAGGAACAAACTTTGTAATAATAACAATGAAAAATTCAATGGAAATCACTGCAGCCTTTTGTACAAAACCACAGGTTACTTCAATGCTCACACTAACATGACCTGCCTGGCTGCAGTAGATAACATCAGGCAAGGCTGTTCAGGTATCCACAGTATGACACTAATTCTCACTGACTACAATAAAAATGGCACCTCTTTATGCAACAGATGAATAATCCCACCATACCCACCGCCAACTGGAATGTGTTTTGCAATTCATGGACACCTGGAATGAAGTTGTGTCAACCTATAAGGGTTACTGCTGTAATTACCTGTGTTGTGGACAGATTTAGGAGAAATCACTTCATATCTTGGTATCTTTTTCAGCATGGCGGTGTTTAACTTCTAACACTGGCTAGTACTGCTCACAAAGTAACAACTAATTAATTGCAAGCAGTTATCAAGCTAAAGCAGATCTATGTTCCTCAAAATTAACTCTGATGTCATGAGAACTTGAAGTATAAATGATAAGATTTCAGAAATTCTTCCCATTAGAAAGGGGGACCCCCTCCCAAACCTTTAAGAATTACTTTGATTCACTGAAAACTTTAAGATCAAAGATATTACAAACTGCTGCCTTTTTTTGTTTGTGGTTTTTTTTGTTACAATACCTGTCAAAACCCCCACATTTTGAGTATTTAAAACTGTGGTTTCCACACGTGTCTTAGCACTGCTATGTCAATAGAGCCTTTCAGTTAATTTTGCCAGTGATGTGAGATCCCTTTCTTGGCAGAAGACTCTCTCCACTTAAGGTCAGACTAGAGAACTCACACCTACCAGCACAGCTGCATTGTGGAGTGCACTCACATTGAAGTTTACCAGCTGGGAGTCACTTGAAGGCTCAACACTGGCCCTAATTCAAGTAACAGAAAGGTTTATATGCACCTAATATATGGATGTAGACATGCAAACCTATGTAAAAAGACAAATGGCAGCTTTTAAAGGCAAGCAGGGCTGACTGAAGCCACATCTTTCATACTTTTGGGACCACCCAAGAAAAATGGAGAAGAACGAGGGTCACTCCTTAGTGGTATTAGCAGAGCAGATATTTAGAACAGGTCAACAATCTGGAACACTGGAGAGACTGCATCATTAATCTTGGTGAGAGGAAAGACCTTTGCACTACACACCAGGAGCTAAATGCCAGGTTGTAGCAATATGCTATGGCACAGATACACTGTTCAGCTCACCTGCTCAGAGGTTTTGTAGAAGGCCACTGAGGCATTGACAAGTTTCAGCCTGTCCTCCATCTTCAGCATCAGTTGCTGCCAGTGCAGGGCCACCTTTTCAGCACACTCTCTGATTGCATCGGCATCGTAGTGCCCAGCCTGTAGCAACACTTCAGCTTTCTGCTGGACCTGCAGGGCACTCTGGTGTGTCTTCTGTAAGGAAGTGGCATGAAAGAGGGACTGTGTATGAGGGGAAGAAAGAGAGGTTGTGCAGATGTGCCAGATGTATGGTAGAAAGGTGGAGCAAGGTGTGAGCATGGAGATGCGAGAGAGTGAAACATTTTCAGAGAGTTATCTTCAATTAAGTTACTTTCTGCAAAGCATTTTAATTTCAATTATTCACACACATTTCACAGTATCACAGTATCACAAGGTTGGAAAGGACCTCTGAGATCATCAAGTTCAACCTATAACCCAACACTAACACCAACCCATCATCTAAACCATGGCACTCAGTGCCTCATCCAGTCTCCAACACGTTATTAAAGCCTGGGACAAGCAAGTACTGGGTAAGATGGATTAGTTCCACGGATCAACTGCTGCCCCTTGGGCAACAACCCGGGGTGGGGTTCCCAGTGGATGCATTTTGATAACCCCAATGCAGGCAGCTTTTTTGCTGTGCTCCCATCCAGCCTGTACTCAGTGCCAACTGCATCCCACATGATCTGCAGATACAAAAGCAAACACCAAAGAGCTGGCCAACTGTAGGCCTAATCACCCTAATCTGATTCTTGCCCAGGCAGTTTGCTCAAGTATGTAATTGCCCTGTCTGCAGGACACAAAACATCAGTCCCAGGAGACATGAAGATTCCTTACTAAATGGCATGAGCTATATGACAAGTATCAGCCTCTAAAAGATACATTTCTGAAAGTCAGTTCACTCATATTGAAGCTGTACTATGCTGCCTTTCAGGGCAGAGCTGGGGGAAATCAAGCCATTCTCTCCACAATTCCCCAGTTTATTCAGTATTACAGGCAGGACTGAATTATCTGCCCCATTCTCCAGCCTACACCAGCACCTCTCAGAGTAACCAAGCGGTGGTTACACCATCCTTTGTGGGGTGCTGAGAGGAAAATAGCCCCCAGCCCCCCCCCAGCCTCCTCAGTAACTGTGTTCAGGTACGGTTCAGTCCCATATTTGATTTTAATCTTCTGAATGGAAGTCCTAAAATTTCGCAAAGACTCCTCTATCCTGCAACCCATTTGTAACTGCTGCTGACAAATTCTCATGTGATACTTTTATGATCTAATCCTTGAACCTGGAAAGAAGCTTGAAATCATCTGGTAAAACATCGATGAATAATGCAATGTAGAGAAAGCTATTAGCAAAGAAATATTAATACTTGACAGAAACATTTAGAAAGATGTTCAAGAACAACTGGCTAATTTTAATATCCAGCTGCTTTACTGATTGTTAGAGTTGTAATATTTGTTTTCAATAGACTTTAAAGGATTTGAACTGAAAATCAATTCCAAATCTAGAATGCCTTCAGAGAACAGTCTGCCCTGTGTGCTTTGCTGTCTTCCCCACACTGAGTTTTAAACACTTTAAATATCTAATCTCATGCTTTCGCCCTTTGAAAACTTACTTTCCTCTTACTGTGGTGTAAATTTCCTCTCCTTCTGTGATTTGCATTTACTACCAAATCCAAGCACTTCCGCAATGGCAGAAAGCTGTGATAACACAGCCAGTGGGTGCCTTGTTCCCCACTGCTGTCTGGTGATGCCTGCCAAGATGTGGTCAACACAGCTTGGTACCAGCCAGCTCATACAGAATTGATAGAAAACTTCTCCTTTCCCCTTAGGACCTGCAATAGCTGCTCCTTCCTTAGTGTGAGTGGAGCTTGGTCAAAACAGGTCATTAGCTGACATTCAAACTCTGTATTTACTAGAAACACTATAATGTATAGTGACTTATTTTAAGTTTACCAGAAGACATAAAGACTTTTCCCCCTTCTACATCAGGCATCTCTTCAAATCTCCATTATGGAAACATTATTTTCTTAGTTTAAAGTTTGTTTTACTTTTGATTATTTTCAAATATATATAAACCACAGAAAGGGATTTTCCAACTTGTTCTTTCTTTTGTAAAAGGGTAACAATTAATATAATCTGAGCAGCATATACACATTATCAGGCATGAGAAAGCAACAACCTTTCTTTCTTGCAACCAGAGCAAGTACACCTTGCGAGTGTAGGGTTTGTTCATAACAAAAAAAGATATATAGAGCACTGAGCCTAACTATGAGTCTTGTAATGCCATAGTCAAGGGAGTCCATAGCCCTCCATTGTCTTCTCATCTAAAGGAGAGCAGCTCAAACAAGGTGCTTTTCCTCCTGCCGTGTCCTGGCCTCACCAGTGAGCCAAACGATTTTGCTCACAATTAGTTTATGAAGGGCCAGCACAGGCAAAAGCTCAGTTTTGCAGTTAGTTCTTAAAAATCAGCCTCCCATTTCTTCTTCAGAGTAAAATTATTTGAGAATGTGGGTTTAAATGAATGTCTCTGCTGCTGTCAACAAAAGGAGAGCTGAAAGAAACAGAGATTTCATGTGAGAGCATTATCCAGTAACAAAGACATTCATAAATGAATTCTGTGAAATGATCTGCAAATTGTGGACATGGGAAGAAACTGACTTCACAAACCCTCCCCCTTTTCAGATCACTGTGAATTTTAATACTTTTTTTTTAACCAAAAAAATTATTAGTGGTGCATGAGTGTCATTTTCATGACAGGAAAGGCTGATATTTGAGAGCCAAAGAACAAGCTGCAGATGATAAATAATACATTTGACTATTAACAACTGGCTGCATTATGAGTTTAATGATAATTTATTTTCTAAAATTTCTACTCCTTCCCTTCCTTCATGCAAGCAACGACTGATGCCAAAGAGTTATCCTTTTGTACAATGTTCACCTGGGAAGGAGAAAAAAGTTAACTTGTTCGTGTTACCTCTATGGCCAGCTGAAACTGTTCATGCTCTCGCTGGAGCTGCTCAGCTTCAGAGAGGGAGCTTGCATTGACAAGGCTTGCATTCAGCATTGATTCGCCGTTCCTGATCCAGCCAAGCACCTGTAAAGAAAGGATGTGCTTATGGAAAGATTGCTTCAGTACCAAGGTTTCTGTAGTCACTGATTAGAAAATGCTTCGGGCTGGCTCAGAAAAAGTACATTGCCCAGTGTGGTCGCAGGCTGAATTAGTGAGCAGAAAGAAATCCTGGGATAAGGGCTTAATGACATAATTTTTTAGAGGACAAAGATCTCATTAAAGAAGTTACTGGCCAAGAATTAAATTCTCAAAGTATTTACAAGGATATTCAGGTAGCAAAGAGCTTTTTATTTTTCCAAGGTTTGATCACAAGAATGAACGTTCCCCTTTGCAAATACCCCAGGGCAAACCAAAAAGCATAATGAGGGAGATTTGAAATTCAACATAAAAATCTCTCTCTTTTTCAAGTTTCCAACTGGAATAGTGGACCTTGCAAATCCTTCGACTCCAGTTGTCTCTGTATCGTTCACACAAAAGCCAGTTTAGTGGTGAAGAAGAAGACACATCTGGTTTCAACTGACACAGAGTTAAGATGCAGTTGGAGTTTCTATCTATATGCAGAGCTGGGAAGAAATCCCAGGTCT
Organism: Dromococcyx pavoninus; assembly: GCA_033558185.1. Classification (NCBI taxonomy): domain Eukaryota; kingdom Metazoa; phylum Chordata; class Aves; order Cuculiformes; family Neomorphidae; genus Dromococcyx; species Dromococcyx pavoninus. The sequence continues at coordinate 883,691 of JAUMJL010000786.1, forward strand.
TGCATTTTATATTTAGTCAAGAGGCTTCACTTCAAGGATATTCAGACTATTTGGAGACATGTAACTGTAATGACTGCAGAATGAAATTCTAAATATGCATAATTAATACAGCAAGCTTGTATTTTTTCATTTAATCAGCAACATTTTCTGCTATTTTAAGACAAATGTTTGGAAAATTAGCACATAGAACACACGTACAATTTCTTTGCTGCGTTACCTCAAAGCCTACTTTCTACCTGTGTGGGTGTCAAATTATTCCAATAAAGCCAGAAAGTTACTGAATTCAGTTCACAGATGCACAGGAAATCCTGACTGCCCAATCATTGCCCTAAATTTAGCTTGTGATTTACAAAGCTCCAAAATTGACTTTGCTGTAATATTCTATATAATAATTTCCCTTTTGTGCCATCATTTTCATCAAGTGATCCATTAAATTGTCTGAAAGAAACAGGTATTTTCTGTTGTTTTGGTTTTTATTCATACATCATGTATCACCCTCATTATAGCCATTCAGCTCCCTGTAGGGTAGAAAAATGAGTTTTCCCTAGGAGAAAGAAAGGGAAGCCATCTACACATGTGGCTGACCCTAATTTGTACAAAATTACATTCTGCTCAGTACAACAGTGTGGAAGATCTCATTTGCCAGCTTTCTCTCTTTCATCAGCAGGTGTTATTGTTCCTGTGGGAAATGCAACAAAGATTTAAAGGAAAAGAAATCGAGTTATCACACGGCAATCTTTTTGGCTGGCATTTTCTACAATCCATCATACAATGAAGCTACATTATTACTGACTACATGGTACCAAAAGCTGAAGCTAACCAAAGGTTCACTGTACCTGAGAAAAACTTGAAGTGAGGACATCATAAAGCAAGACATGCTTTCACACTTTATACACCATAATATATCCTTGCTTGGGCCATTTTGAGCATAGAGAACACTGAGTATGCATGCTAAAAATGCAGCAGTTTAGGGGGGGTATTTTTTTTTTATTATTTTAAACAATACAAACAGAGCACAACAGGATCCTGTTGGGAACGGCTTTCATTTGAGCTGAAATTTTCAAAACCTGTCACAGAGGCTTTGATGCAGGTCTTATACAAATACCTGAAGTCTCCACATAGTAAAAATATCACTGAAAACCTCAGTCTTAGCAACTTGACTAGTGAGAAGCTAACAGGCAACAAGGCTGAGTAAGGAGGATGGGGTGCCATACAACTGAAAGCAGCCAGGTTTCCTTTAGTGTTAATAATACCTGTGCATCCCTCTGTTCAACTGCTTTGTAGACTCAAAAATACTCAGGGTAAAGTAGTACAGGCCATGCTTTGATGAACTACGTCTTGTCAGCAATGTCTACAGCACTATCCTTAACCAAGGCTGCTGCCTGCCCTGGCTTGTGTCCCTTTCCCGTTCCCCAAGAGTGTGGGTTTAGGCATTCATTGTGGAGCTCCTACAATCCCCCTTCCAGGTCCAGTGAGCACTCAGCCACCAGCATATTTTGCTTGAAAGAACTTAGATGATCCTATTCTACTTCCAAAAGTCTAATGCTTAAATGTCAGGGAATCATGTGGAATTTTGCCATTTTTTCCATAGCAATTCCATAGAGTTTTTCTCTCAGGTCTTTTTCCTCATCTTCTTTTGTGTGTTTGTCGTTTACATTTGGTAACAAAAAACATCATTTGCATACCCAAAGCTTCTTAAGTCTAAGTGCAAAAACCAGTCACTTGCAGAGCCTTTCATTATGTCACTTGTTTGGAAGTAGACTTTGAATTGGTTGGAAGAGCGTATTTACACATTTGTATCTGATTTAGAAGAGGAGCTCACAAATTGGCTCCTACTTATATGGTGCTTAATACTTCTTTCATTAAAATATGTTTAGAAGCTGCTACTACAGCATCAAGACGCTTCCCTGATCACTTCCTGTATTAATAGATCCACTGTTGTGTGGCAACATGCAGACAGACCAATAGCAAAAGATGACTTTAAATAAACATTTCCTACAAATTATAGATTTTGGAGTCAAATAAATTTCCAAAGAGTTTCTTAAAAAGCCTAACCACTTTTTCTTAATAGCAGAGAAGCAGAAATACATTGACAGCATCTTCAATAAATGCCACTGGAGAACAATTTCACTGCAAGGCATGGGTTGTCTAACATGGCAACCATCACAGTTCTGAAACAACTACCACCTTCGACTCAAGTTTCCTTAAAACAGGCTATTTCTGTATATGGCACCTCTGTAATTAAATAATAGTGCCCAATTCTTCTAAAATTCATATTCTAAAACTCAGCAGATTTCAATGAGCACAGAATCAGATGTTACAGGAAAAATAAAGTGAGACATCTCTTGTGCAGCCCTCAAGAAATGAGAGTTCTGTGTCATGTGTTTCTGTCTGCTGGTTTAGTTTAGTCAAAATGCCTTCCTTGATGTTTCCAAAAAAGTGATACTTTTCCAGATAATTTGGAAAGATTTTTAAGTTTAAAAGGCAAAATAATTTAAGTGAATCTTTTACATCTCTGGACCCTTTGCAGCTCTGACTACCACAGACACAATCACCAGCAAGGATGCCTTCTCTTATTTTTATCCATGTTCAAAATTGCATCAGGTTTGCAGGAGCCATATGACATTAGATTGGGAAAAAAACAAACACATTCAGTATCTTTCAAATGACTGCTTCCCGTCATCCGTTGGATATATTCATGTGGAAGCAGATTTAATGCCAAACAGCAAAAGCAGATGGATATCAGGCACATGAAAAAGAATAAATACACTTCAACACAACCTGGAAAATAAGTGCAGTGGGACTCTGTGAGGACATCTGGGAGTGAATTAGATCAAGCTCAACACTTATCACAAAAAGAAATAAAACATGCAAAGACAAATTAAGGGAGACAGAGAAGCCAAAGAGCTGCAAGTACAACATTACAGAGTTTGTTTTTTAAAACTGATCTCCACAACTGTATTTTGCTATTACTTTTATGTAAGCAGTCCATACTCTGTATTTTCTGTCGGAAACAAGTGGGATCCAAATGACAGGTTCTTTCTTAATAACAAAGAGTTTGTGAATCACTGATCTATACTACTTTCACTCTAGAGCTGCTCACAGAACATCTCATTTGGAATTGCTCTGCTTTAATGGCCCCAAAATTCAATTCATTGTCTTGGCATTCAAACCCTTGGTGCATATGATATAAACCAGAAATCCCTGGTAGATGAGACTTAAATCGATAGAGACAGTTAAAAGACTTGGTATTTCCATGAGCTATTATATCAAAACGCAAACACATGTACTTATAGCAGCCTTGACCAATTTTACTATGTCAGCAGAACTTAACCACAGCTACAGTAGGTGTCTTGTAGCAGCCACATCTCAAGTGATTCACAAGAGTGAAAGCACTTTGGTAATGATATCATCCATCCTCTCAGATGCACTAAAATGAAACTGAAGAAAACCTGGACCAGACTGGAAATTAACTACAAGCCAAAATCAATATATTTCCCAATTTCATTAAATGGTTGTGAGTATGATTCATCTGCAGGAAACCAAATAGATAGGGCACAGATATGTTTTAACTTGCCTCTTTATAAAAAGGAAAATGTAGCTGTGGTAATTTATAGGTTAATTAGCAAAGGAGTCATTAGTATTCAGCCGAATAAATAAAATTATTCTTCACTATTGGTTTGCTGAAAGGTCACACAGTAATGAAGACTCTGATGGTCCCAAGCCCCATTAAGGAAATTCAAGGCAGCTGTTCTCCTCTCACAGTAAGTATTAGATAGTTGAGTCCTAAAACCATTTCCTTTGGTTAGAACTTGGTTTGTAAAATAGTTAAGGCCCCAGCAGGTACTTGATAATGAGGCAAGTAACAGCAGGTACCTGCAGAGAGTGCTGCACTGCCAGTGTAAGGCTCCAGGATCAGCCACAGGGCTGGCAGAGCGGTACTTCATCCTGTCAAGTGGGATGATGACACTTGGTCAGACAGCGATAGCCTGCATTTTTAGCATTTCTGCTATATGTATCACTCCTCTCTAAGTTAAAATGGCTCTACTTCATCATAAATCTACTGCACAAAACTCCAAGCTTAGCTAAGGTGGGTGTAAGAAACTTTGGGAACTTATGGAAAAAAGGCTACACTTCATAATCATGCTAAGGTTGTGATCATGAAAATCAGAGTCTCCTTCAGAAGAAAGCAAAAGCACTCTGTAGAGCTCTGGAGCTTCATGTGAAGTTGGCCTTCAATTACGACAAATACAAAAATGACTACATTTTCAAAATAACAGTTTAGGAGGGTTCTGTGCTACTTCATTTGGGGTTTCAAAATATTCATATCAGAGTGGAATTTGGAAGAAAATGTATACACTGGTGTTGCTTGTGAGTTGTCTGAGGATGAAGGACTGTTGCCAGCAATGATAAAGCAATTCAGATAAAGCATCACTCAAATATTCACTTTTGAAGAAAGAATAACTATGGTCACGTGTACTGAGCACTCAGTATATTCTATTTTTTTTCTTTTTTAGTAAATAAAGCAAATCATTGTCATGAACACCTTGTAGTATCTGGACACCCCCCATTTGTACTGGTAAAATGAAAAGCTGGATTTTCCAGGTGTCTGGAAAAAAGTTCCTGGTTTTCCTAATGAATTCAAGACCATTCCATTGTAATCCAGACACACACTGAAGTGTGAATCCACCTCTGGATTAGGAAGCAGGAAGTGTGGTGTTATCCTGTGTAGCAAAATAAGCAAAGAAATGTGAGGCATCCAAATTAAATATGAGGGCAAACCTAGTGAGACAGAACACTACTGCCAACACTAGGATGAAATCTGGAAGAAAGGCAATGTAATAATACTAAGATGGCTGTACAGGTCCTAGGATCTAGAGACCACAGATGTCACCTAGATGACATTAAGGATTCCTGGAGGTGAAGTGATGTGTAGCGATAAATGAAACCTCAAGGTAAAACTGCTGTAAAACTACTGCTAGACCTCACAGCTCTGTATTCTTTTGCTTTGGGCTAATTCTCCACAACAGCTTAAGCCTGGAACCCAAATCAGATCATTATATGCCTGAAACACATGGAGCTTGGGGCCACTTCTCCAGTTGAGAATTTATAAGGTCAGTTCTGGGCAGACTTCCCATAACTATTCATGAAGCAAATTTACATATGCACACTAGAGGAAACAGAGCCCTTTGTTATTTGTAAAGGGTCATGTTGCAACCCGACAGCAATTCTATACTGTAAGGAAATCCACCTAAAGGTATATGACTTAGCAGAAGGTGGTTTAGCAATTTGATGTATGTAGTGGCTGTAAACCCATTTAAGACCATTAAGTGTGGTTAAACTCTCACCTGCTTGACTTCAGCCTGTAGGTGCCGGAGCTGTAGGCACTGCTCTAACCTCTTGTGAGTTTGGTCAGCATTAAGCTCCAGCTCATGCTGTTTCTCATGAAGGAATTCCAGGAGTTCTTGAACCTGCGTTGCAAGATCAATGTCTTTTTCACAGATCAGCTCAATGCCTGCAACAAGCAGAGAGAGATCATTGCACTTATTTGAAATTTCAGGTTTTGCACAAATGTAAGCTTCAAATTTTTTTGCCACCTAACTCGATTTGCATCTCTCAGTAATTCTTTCCCACTAAACTCTCTGATATGCAATATTTGGCTTTCCCAGTTTCCTATTCCGCATCACTACATTTTTCTACAAAGTAGTGTTTCTCTGGTGATCATTGCTTACCCTGTCCATCAGCATCTGGCCAGTAAGACATCATTTAATCATATCCTTGCTCAGGAACTTGCATGAACACCAAATTAAAAAAAAAGCCAGGAAGAAACATCGTTTCCTCACAGTAATTCATTAATTTATTCTTTAGAAATGCACATTGGAAACAACTTAGGAGAGAAAAAAAAGATAAGAAAGAAAATGGACAAGTGAAATAAAGGAAACAAACTCTAGTTGCCAGATCTACAGCAGTGCTACAAGTGTGTGGAACTCCAGTGTTCAAACCTCTTTTGCATATCGGCACTTTAGAGCTTCATTAATAACAATTTCATTTCAACCAATCTATAGTTCATTCAGAATTATTCCACAGACTGACTTTCATCCAGTCCTCATATACCAGGGAGAAAATGTGGCTTAGTAGCACATTCTCCATCCCTGCACACTGCTTGAAATTGATAAACCCCTGAATGGCCTGGTCTGACTTCACAGCTGACCCTGACTTGATCAGGAGGTTGAAATAGAACCTCCTGAGTCCCTGCTTACCTTCTGAATTTACTTATGACCCAACAAGCCTTTTGTGTGGTGGATACACAAAAGGAGCTTCACTCCTTTCTTCTTTACAACACCGATGCAACAGCATCATTGGGTACATTACCAGTGTAATTGGGAAAGCTCGGCCTGGAGGAAATATGATGTCATCTCATGTTACTGTAACCCTGCGATTATAAACTAATAAAGACTTGACTCTTCCCTTATTGAGGTCTACTGGAATTTTGCCACTGGCCTCAATACAGGAAGGATCAGGAACCTAATATAAAAATAATCGGATTGCAGTAATGCTGAGAAAACACTACACTTCTCTCCAAAGCCATTTGATTTCATGGAATAATAGGACATTAAAAACGGGTGTTAATTAGAAGCTGCTGTACAAAAGGTTTGTACACTATCTTTAAAACCCATTTAGAAACATGCCTTTTCTTCCCCCTTCATCCTCCTCAGAGACTTGTGACTTTCATTCACTCTTACACTGATAACTACAGAGGACAGTAGACAAGATAAATATGACCTTATGACTGACCCTATCCCCTTTTCCCTGGCTTCTGGTTTTACCAGAAAAAACACATGGGAATGCAAATGATTGGCTTATTCCATTTCCCAGCCAAAACAACACAGTTTCTTTGTTACCAAATAAAGTGGAATGGCCCCTGGCTTCCCATTTAGAATGGGAGATTTAATATATGTTTCTATTCTTGGGAGTGAAGTTCCTGTCAATTGCCAGACACCAGGCATTGTTGCTACAATTAGCCTGCATATTCCCTATCCTCAGGACATGATGGCTTTTTGTATGCTTGACTTCACCACACCTATTCAATATTAAAAGCACAGTTCTCCTCCACGCACACTCAGCTGGTGTGGTTTTCATTGTGCTAACTCATCAGCAGCAACCAGTGAACTGCCTGGGATTCTATCCAAGGGCAGCCTGTGCTCCCTATGATGAATGGTCTGCCCTTTCTTGCTTGTCATATGTCACGCAGATTTATTCTACAGTGCCAGTGCATGCAGCAAGAGCACTTGTTCTTCACAAAGGATCATTTGCAAAATAGAAAGCCTTGTTTTCAAGAGTAATTTCATACATATTATCTTTACATTGTTTTGATAGATAGAAAAACACAGCTGATTTTCTGATAAACCAAATTCGCTGCCATTTTCTTCCAACATCTCAACCAGTGCAGTAGATTCAAGTGAATGATAAGAAACTGAAAGTGTTTTAAAAACGTATTACAGAAAAAAGTACCAAGACACACAAACTGGCATCCTACAAAACACACGAGTTACACCTGACCTATTTGCAAAGTGAGATACTGTTTGTTGTATAGAGGGGGTACTGTACGAAGTTGTTTTGAAACTGCTTTGAACCTGTACTTAGGCTGAACTATTAAAAGCCTGTGACAAGAAAGTTTAGTATCCTCTTCCTTGCAATATAAACTATAACTAACTATAAATGACATCACAAAAAAAAAATTAAATAGATTTTCATCTCCCTTTTAAGGCATGCAATGTGAGAAAAGCTGTGAATGACGATAGCTTGACAAGGAAGAAACTAAAGGGCCTGGATTTCTTCACATAACAGGCAGGGACTGTACACATTTCCCCATCATCATCATCTTTGCAGTGTACTTCAGGCTTGACTTAGACAAATTGTTCCTAAGGCATAAAATGGTAGCTCTGTAAACCATGAGTGACTCCTAACTGCGGTGCTCATTATGACAATGACACTGATAAAGCAATTGGACTTTAATAACCAAATAAACTTGTGAAATCAATTAGTCAGCTATTACAGTGTACCTAGAAGTAGAAAATACCTAGAAGCAGAAAGACTAAGGTGCGTATGCTAATGAATTACATTAATGCATCACCATTGCAGCTCGGGTTGAGGTGTTAAATCACTGCTGAATTATGAACCTAAACCTCCCATAGGAAACAGACTTCTCAGACACATCCCGAGCTGCCACTTTTGGAAACACCAGGCCATTTCAACATATCAAGTTAGACAACCAAAAATCAATATCCATTTTTGAGAATATTCGCCCACATATCTAACTTTGCGATCAGTGGTAGAGCTACAATCAACCTGGAAAAATAGAAGATAGATTCATTGAAATAAAAAGTCCTGTGTCATTAAAAAGTCCACTCTTCCTGGGAATACTGTTATAATATTCTCAAAATGCACATACGTTTTCTAAAGGACACAGATTTTAGTGAGACATGAAGACAACTTGGAAGTATTGCAAAATTTCAGGAAACACAACCTGACTTCCAGATCTCACATATCCCCTAATAAAACCAACCTTTTGTTTGAAGAATTATTATTCTGATGTTGAAAACAGACTAATGCAAACCAGGCTCACCCGTGTGTGCTGGAGTGGTGGAAGGAATCACAGGAACATAACTCTGAGCTGTACAGAGCTTTGGAAATAGTGGACTTGCTCAGATGCCTCACATGCACGGATGACCCGAATATCTACACAGAGTCTGATATGGTGCATCACAGGACTCCTGTATTTATTGTACCAACACGACAATGTCCATAGAGATTTCCAGATAGCCCACAGCCTGGTAATTATCACTGCTCTAAATCTGCATTAAACGTGCAATAATCATGGGCAAATGATTAAACCTTCTTTTTCCACCTGCATGAGATTTTCAAGTGGGAAAGCCATCGTGTGTGGAAAAACCTGGATATAATTTTATCTGACAGACTCACTGGCTTAAAGACCTCCAAGCCAAGTGCCAGAATAATCAAAATCGAACCAGTTTCCTATGTGACATGATAAAAGGAATAAAATTCAGAGAAAATAATAGGGAAGAAAAGAAACTTGGTCAATTAAGAGCAGCTGGTTAGGTAGAACGTCCCTGAAAAATCACACTTTCCTGTGGCTACAGCTGAATTTTGATTGTAGCAGTAGTGACACTGTACAATAGGAAGTGGCAACAGCAGCTGACTTCCCAGAACTCCTGCAAGTTCACAGCTCTGGCAGTAAGAACGATCATCCCTTAACTTATGCACTGAACGACTATCCTTCAGGGAGTAAAATTAAATGAATTTTTTATGGAGTATAACTGTCCTTTATTGAAATAAGAAGCAGTAGGCTCCCGAGAGAAATCTCTCTCCCTTATTTAGCCATTCTCCCACAATTCAGCGTTCCGTGCATGGCAGACATGACCATAACCTTTGATTAACTAGAGCCACTTTACATCCCGATGGGTCTTCTGCTTCCTTGCCTTTGGGAGCAGTGGATTTTTATTGAGTAGGTTTAACAGAAAGTGATCTTAGATAAGCTTACAAAAACATTCTAAAAGTCACTTCATTTAGCTGCTTATCTTTTGTCTGCAATCCAAAAGGAGTTGTTTCTAACTTCTTGACTAACACAGTTATTCTTTTACTCACTAAAAGAAGTCACTGAGACTCTGATCGTGCTCTGTTCTGGATCACATTCTTTACTTCCCATGGATTTCTAGTCATATTAAGATTTTTTCAGGATGAAGAAAAAAAATTATAAAAAAGGTATCTTAACTGATGTATTAGGACAAGTTCTGTATCCCAGAAAGCAAGAAAGCTGAAGCACAGGACCAGGCGTAGTGTGAGCACATCTCACAGAAGCTCATGCACATGGTTCACACAATGTACCAGATTGCCTAGTTCACAACACACTCTGGTAGCAGTCTCTAAGTCTTTGCTGAGTGCAGCTTGCCAAATCAGGCTGAATATTGCCAGATTTTTTTAGAGGTGGGTGCCTAAAGGTAAAATGTTTGGCAAAGAATATAACCATGCAAATCTTTTTTATTTTGAAAGTGCAAGTTGGGAGGGAAAGAACAGGAATTGCTCTTGGTTTGCACTCTTTCCAGGCATTTAACAATATCAAAATGATTCACAAGTAACATGCACTTCTGGACTTCATCTGAATTATGATATACCTTTTCCAAATGCAAAATGCAAGGATACAAAAATCCTGATTCATAGGATGTCTTAGAAATCGAAACCTACTGCTGAGAAGCAGAGTCAAAGCATCAGAGTGGCTCCCTATCAATATGAATCAAGTCTGTCATTTAAGAGCACATGCTAAAGTTTTTTTTTACATCCAAGTTGCTACCTTGAACTTTCATGTGCACACCGAAAAGGAAAATTCCAGTATGATTTCTCATATTCCATTTTTGTACAAAATAATTTCAATTAGATCTGTCTGGAAACAAAGGAGCTCCATTTCATGACTGGATACAAGACGCTTAGATTAGGATTCTTTCCCCCTCACTCCTCTATTTCTCCCTTGGGCATGTCTGCACCCTGACATGTGGCACAGAGAAAAGGTGCTCAGTATTGTGGAGAATGAAAACAGCACATCTGGTCAGTTTGCCTCTCCATAAAGTCTAGTTGCAGAAAAGTTAACTAGCTAAGGAGTCACAAACAACCAGACTTCATCCAGACCTGGGGTCTGACCGACCAGCTAAAATATCTTTAACTCATAAGTCCCTGCAGTGCCTGTTTCCGAGCTGATGGAAGGACAAGGCCCTACCAGCATAACTTCTCTCTCCATCCACTTTGGAACAGATCACAAAACCACTCTGCTGTTGTGAAACTTTATAAATGAAATTTTAAATTCAACTTTATTTCCTCAATGAGTTTCAGTCTCAAAGAAACAGCAATTTTTTTTATTTTTTTTTAATATAGAATCCTGCATCAAAGAATTCCCAAAACTTGTGGAATAATTCTGGGAGTGAAGAAATAGGTACTGCACATACTGACTGATGTTAGAAGCTGATGTATTTGGTACATATTGCAGTATTTTTGCTTGATATGCATTTTTTTTGGTTTTGTTCTTATTTTTCATTTGTGTTGGTTTTTTTACTTTTTTTCCTCATGAGATCAAATAAAGAACAAATTGTTCCGCCTACCTGAAGCCTGAACCTCCATGATGTATTGGTGTAAATCTTGCCCTTGCTGGATGACTTCAAAGGTCATGTTGTTCATGGCCAACTTCCGCTCGGTGTGACGCTGCAAACGCTGCTCAGCCAGAGTGAGGTCTTCAGTATTGAAATCATTCATTTGTCTCAGCAGATCTTCATTCCAGGCGTCTAACTCTGCTGTAACCTTCATGGGCAGAAGACACTCAGGATGAATGAAAAAAAACTTACTCTCAATCTGTGTTTGAATCACAAAAGTACTTCACATTTTGACTCTGATCCAGAAACCCTCAAAGCACAGCCTCAGTGCAGTCTGGATCCTGCCCACTTAATGATCATGCCGAACATTTCACTTAGGTGAGGATCCATAAAAAGATTATTGGTCCAACAAGAAATCTGACACCTTCTTTTTCCATTATACATTCCAAAAGGCACTGTAAGAAAAGACCCACTATCTTCACATGGATGGTAGAAACAATTTTGCTGAATAAATTCAAATTTAAATGAAGAGGTAATTCTTATAGAATTACAAAGCAATTTGTAACACCTATGAGAACTTAATCCTAAAATGGCCTGAATGTTTCTAAAAACATTTTGCAACACACTGTATGTTACATGTTAGAGGATGGAAATATTATTTAGTCTATCTTCATAGAACTGAAATTACAAACTGCTTCCAATAAGACCTTAAACATGGAAAAATAATACATGTTCAGAATTATTATTATTGATATCATATATTGTGAACAGCACCTACACATTGTTCAAAGAAAGTGCATCATAAGACTAAATATTTTACTACAAACTTGTGAGTTAACTATGAATTTGTGAGTTAATGCAGTTGTCCAATAAGTCCTATGCTGTGCTTTCAGGGAATGACAGTCTTTTATAAGAGTCTTTCTGTTGTCTTCAGGCTGTAACTTTTTTCTCCTGTGGACCTGAAAGATTTTACACTGGGGAATGACTAAAAATAATTCACTTTTACAGATGGGGAAAGCACAGCAGAAAAATATCATACTCGAGGGCTAGGTGAATCACCCAAAGAGTCATTGATGGTACCTGGCTCTAACCAAAGACCTATATAACCTGCCAGCAAATCATGGGAACATTCAAAATCTGCTGCTGCTTTCTTTGCTTCCCAGCTATAGCACAGTCTGATGGTTTTAGCAGTTCATCTACTCTATCTCCTGTACTTTACATTTTAGCTGACAAGTAGCCATCTGGTATCAAAGTCCTTCTCTGTTTTTGCATGTTCCATTAAAGCTAGACCAAGCCGCTTCCCAAACAACACAGGCTCACCTCAGCTGGGATTCTGATACTACAGACAAAAAAGAGGGAAGGTGTTAGTGACAGTGAATCAGGAAGGAGGGACAAGAGGAATAGAGTTAAACCATGCACATAGGCTAGTTGCAGAATACCATTTTTAAAGTATTTAAAAATCATTAAATAAATGCCTTAGTTCTGGTTCATAGATCAATTACTCATAGCTAGATTCAGAAGAGCTAAAACTAGGTATCTAAATTCCCTCTTGTGCGTGTTACGTAGTGAAAAGTTCTCTGTTTCTCACTAAAGGTTCCCTTCAGTGCCTGTGTATAGTGTGATGCTTAATTTCCTAAGTAGCCAAGATTCAAAATTTCCTATTCAGTTTTTCTTTCCTGAAAGCAAGTATTATATCCAAAATAGACAGAGGAAGGCATCCCAAATGGACTGCCTCTCAGCCCTTCTCACATCAGCACGGATGGGAGCACACAGCTTTGCATTGCAAGGGAAAACATAAGCAGGTTTCAGGTTCTTTTTTTTGAGAGAAACAGAAAAGCAAATTTACTCAACCAAGAACCTGGGACCTCAGCTGCAGGGTGAAAGACAGAGGGTGGACATCCTGAGTGGCTTCTATTTTTCTTCAGCTTGTTCTATTGCCTATTCCACTCAATTACCTTAAAATAATAGCTATCTCTACAGTCTCTTTGGCCCCACTCCTGAGTCCAGCAGCCTGATTCATTCCCACGCCGTAGGTGGAGTTCCTGGACTGTGGAGATTTATTGTTGGATTTAACAGTTATGAAGAAATGGTCAAAATAGATGCTGGAGAAGGGTTTTACTGGATGTATTTACATTTAGAGACAGATCCTCAGCTAACAGTAATCAGAAATGAGATAGTTTGGAACTTGTTTCAAACAACAAACAACAGAATGAATTTAGGGTAAGCTCATGTTCCTACAGTCATGACAACAACACAAAGTTCAATGCAAAGCCCTTTCTGCTCTGGAAAAGCATGTGATATGAATGAATCAGAAGAATTTCATTTTTCATGAGCTATTAAAAATACTGTCTGTTTCAATTCATTATACTTATTGTCAGGCTGCTAAAAAATAATTATCTGAAATTTTGTAGGGATTCACAAAGTACTTCCCAATTTCCTGTGAAAATTCCCATGCAAGAACAGTCAGGAAAATACCTAAAAGCATTTATCAGTGACAGTAATAGAAGTGATTTAAACAACCAAAGAATGTGCTACATGAGATTGTTCTGACAGCCATGATGCTACGATTAGGGGATTCTGACCAAAACAAATCCCTCCACCCTATTTATGTCTATGGATATCATTTCCAGGACAGGAAAATGCAAATCTTTCAGAAAGATGAACTGCCACAGGAGTTGACGATGGACATATGAAGGAATCAACAAATGTCTCCACAAGCACATGGAGATCCAGCATTTCTACAAAACAGCCTGGTTAAAACTCTCTGCTGTCGTCCTCTTTCTCTTAGTGACTTTTCCACTTGGCTGCGGAAGGGACACTGTTTTTTACCGTTAAATCTACAATAATTCCCACTCAAGTACTGGTTTAATGGGGCTTTTTGGCCCAATACTGCCTCTGCTGGGGCCAGAAGCACAGCCATCGATGGAGGGGAGAAGGAAGGAAGGAGGGAAATTGCCTCTGACTGGGGACTGATGAAGAAGTGACAATAACCCCATGTGCTGGGTTAGGGGAGGAAAGGAAGGAGTGAGGCGCAGTGGGAGGTGGAACATCACCAGATATCTTGTGTAAAGCGAATACAGGAAGGTTGGGTACATTGCTCTGAGTAACTGAGACAAACAGATGGGTAGAAGAGAATCTAAAGCACATGAAGGCAAAGAAGCAATAGCAGAGCTGTGATAACAACCCAGGTTTCCTGGATCCCAATCTGGTGTCCTATCCCAGAGACCATGCTGCCTTGCATATCTCATTAAGACGTTTCCTTTCCTGTCTGTACAGCCAATGCCTCAAAATCCCAGCATTTTCCGTACTTCAAACTGGACCATTTGGAAATGGTCCCAGAGTCTGAACTTGAGACCCTAACTGGTTTGACTTGGGTATAGGGAAAATGATTTATTTTTCTTCAGGAAGAAGCTGCAATTTGGCATTGCTGTTAACTACAGATGTATATTATTCAAGGTAAAAAAGAACATTGGATGCTTCAAAGACCAGTCAGGCATTGACATCTATGGTGAAACTTCAACTGGATCAGACAGAAGCGTCCTAGCTCCTAAGCTGTGATAAGAGCCAATTGCACCAGGAAAGGAACTAATGCTGACAGTGAACCCAATTTAGCGTGAGATATTGGAGATAACCTTATCATAGCAGTGGAGGCAGCACAGGAGTTAAATTCAGCACTTGAACAAATACTGAGTTTGTGTTGAGCTCCACACTGCTATCAACAAGGCTATAATAGATCTACAAACTATGGCAGCCATATCCGTTCTCCCTCCAGACACAGCAACCGCAGTCTAGACCACATGCTCTTTAGGCAGGAATCCTCCTAAAGCAGCAACTTAATATACCCAAACTCCCACTGCTGCAATACTGCTGCATTTGCTGCTTCCCGGATTTATCTTGTTGCAACACCAGCAGATAACATGACCAAAAGGAGAGAGACGTGTTCATCTTTAATCCTGGGGAAAGAGGAGGGGTATAGAGAAGAGGTACACAAGTGAAAAATAACAGCAGTAATAAGAGCAACAGTAGTGGTCCAACCATTTCATGCCCTACATTGCAGCCTGCTTGTGAATTAGGCCAGAGAGCCTACCAAATCTGCAGCAGCTGCTGTGCAGGCAATTGCACATCTGCAATAATTTCATATCTAAATCCTAAGTATCTTATCTTTGATGTTACTGCTGAGATTTTCTACAAAATGGTGCTGCTGAGCCTCGATTGCTGCTTCTTAATTCAGTCTTTGATACCTAAAGTCATCTTGTTTAACGCCAAGCAGAAAAGTTTGTTTGCCAGTTGAAGGAGGTGGAGAGGGGGAAGGAAGAAGCAAGTAAAAGAAATGAATCGCATACGAGCTGATATTTTGATGTATGGGCTGAGGAAGGGCATATGAGGAGGACGGAAAGGAAGTTTTATCCAGGGAGAAGAAGCTATCAACACAAAGAGAGTGGGCTTGGGAGAGGAATCCAAAAAACAGTGAAGATGCTTGGGAAGAACAAGCAAATGTAGGAGGCAGCTTGCAAGAGAAGTTATGGTGCAAGTAGGAGGAGGAGCAAAAGTGAGAAGAGTAGATAGAGCATGGGCATGAGAAAGGACAGGAAGAACAGTCACAGGGCTCTACAGAGCTCAGAATCAAGAAAATGGAATATCTGCCACGTTTAAAGAGAACAAAAGGTGGTATCATAGAGCTGGGATGAAGAGAGAGTGAGGATGGGTAAGTTGAGATGTCAGATATGATCCTGGAAGGAATCAAGAAAAGGTAATTCTGACCCCTGGATACCAAAGTATTATCTGTGAGAGATCATAATGGAGTAGGGAAGACAGATCTCTAGGGCACATACTAGAGACTGGGCACCAGGGAAGCCGGGGCAACAGTACTTGGCTCTGCTTTAGAGAAGGCTGGAAGAGGACTGGATGTGACAGTCTAAGCAGATCCACAAGCAGACTAATACTGAAGTTATATGGTAGAGGAGATGTAGGTAGGAAAGGGTGAATGAAACAGTCACTTCTACAGATCATGTAAGCAGAAGGTTTGCTGTTCTTTCTCAGGCCTCAGTTTGGGCTGATGCTGTGCAGTGTGACAAGAGTGTCACCCATTTTTTTTGACAACAGGCAGAGTTACAACACTGGCTTAGTGAGGACCTGGGCCACTGAAGTGTGAAAAGGCTGTCACAGCGATGAATCTGCTCCAGTGCTTTTGGCTCCTGAATCCGAAAAACATCAAGAGAAACAAAGACATTCAGCTCCAAAAGACAGAGCGCCCAGGACAGTTCAGCACTTGCCTTTCCTTAAAAATGAAGTGATGGGCAGTTTGAAAACTAGGTACACATGGAAAAGAAAAACAAAAGCTCACTAAGCATGAGTCAGTATAGGATTCCAGCTTATAAACAGAAGAGGCTGAAATTTTTCTTGCCATTTCCTTTCTTTCAAATGCATCTCAAGATCTCTCTAACTCTTATTTCTAATAAAGCAGCTCACATCTGAGTGTCAGCTCTAAGTCAGTGAGGGGCTATAAAACATCTTGTAGTTTCACACAGGCAGCTAATTCACTTGAAAGATTCTGCTAACATTATAAACCTGGAATGGGAAACTCAAGTGAGTCGTAAATAATAGCAAAGTAAACTACTGTGAAATCTGGCTCCTGTTACCTTCCGAAGTCACGCTCAGGGATGGATGTGAACAGCCAGAAGAGCCAGCAACTGAAATCAAGGCTGAAAAATTTAATTAGCAGGTGAAACAGAGCCAAAGAGACTCAATGGTGGAAAATTACATACACAGCAGGTGAAGATTTTAGTGATCATGGAGCTTTTTGAAAGATAACAGCCAGCACACAAAATCAAATTTATATTGTAAAGTGGGAAACCCCATAATCCATTCCAGTACTATTTCTTGGCCTAGGAACCAAGCTGCTCTAAGACTACAGAGCGTAGGCTCTGCCTACCTTTGCACTGATTCATATGTACAATAGGAAACAAAAGAAGACACACAAGGGAAGGAGCTGGGCAGTTCTGGGAAAGGGAGAGGGAAGTTTCCTTTGCAGGTAACTGACAACTGTTACCAGGCAAATACTGGCTGAGATCATTCCTATTCTCCTTCACAGAGTTTTATAGAGGCCTACAGGTGAATTTGATCACCTCTGTACAACAGATATAAAGAAAAAATATGCAGAAATACTGCAGATAGCAGTAATTATGACAAGGGTTGCAACTCAGTGCATTTTGCCATTTGTTTCATATGCATTTACTCAGCTATATATTAGCATTCATTCAAATAATAAGCCTTTAAATGTCTAGTTATGAAGCAAGGGACAAAACAGACTTGACAGATTTTACTGACGATATAACTCCGCAATAAGACTGTGCTTCATGTATAATGTGCTCGGTGTGGAGCCAGCACTGCTGCTAATGTCAGTTACCTATTGTCCCTCAAGTCTTACATCCTATTTCCTCGTAGTGGATCAGCTACCACATTCACATTACATGAAATCTCCTGAGTTACTTGGTTGGCTGCACGAATTCAATTGAAGTCTGTATCATGCAGAAAGACCAACCATATAATCCTAATGACCCCACCTTGTCTTGAAATGAACAATGACTTGGTAAAGGAATAAAACATATCAGGCATCAAAGTTAGACATGTTTCCTAAATAAAAAATGGGTTGTCATTTTATGGTTTTAAAACCTAAGGCAGAATAGCCTCCCACTGGGATAGCCAGGAACTCTCATGTTTCTGTTACATCTGTTTCCAGGTGTTGTCACAGTTCGGATTTCATAATTTACCCCAAGAACCCAGAGTGTAAATATCAGTCAATATAATACGATTAAGTCAAGAAAGAACAGGCAGCACCATACCACGTGCCTGTGGGTTCATATCCAAATTTGTATCTGCCAAACCTGCCTTGACTCAAGTGTAACACAAAAGATGCCTGTGCAGCTTCGAAGTCCTAAATGGATGCAGCTGGTCTTCCCTGCCAAAGAAACAGGCAGGTGGCTTCTCTTTACATAAAATACTTTTTCTGAAGACAAAATGCAACAATAGTTGAGAGATTTCACTGAACTACAAAAAAAGGTCCAATAATGTCTAAATAGATGGAAGTAAGTGTTGATTGTGCACTAGTCATTAATTCCGAAGTTTGTCTGGACTCCAAACCTCTGTCAAGAAGAGAGGATTATAGAAAAGCTCAAAAAGCAGGAGGGCTACAAAGCAGATGGGTAGAGTGCAAGTTTAGGAAGGAGTGCCGAAGGAAAGGGTTATGTGATCTATGGCATGGGTTTCAATATCTGGGGAGAAAATTAAAAGCAAGAAAGTCTCGAAAGAACAGATGTCAGTCAGATACTTTCTAAATAAAACTGAATTGCTGTTTGTGAGTTTGAAAAATTCCTAATACTTCGCATTTGCATTATTAATTAGAAAGGAGAGGGTAGAAGGCAAAATTAGCAGAATCAAAAATATTTGGTACCAAAACTGAATGGAAAGAGGCAACACAAGATGTAACTGTTCTCTCAGACTGAGCTCTATTGCACAGCCTTCCCTAAAGCTGTTGGAAGCATGTTTTTCCTCTCACCAGAGCTCCCAGGGAAGGGTCCTCATCATAAGGGATTTCCTATAGCACAAGAACCAAGGGTGAGAACACAGACCTGAGGGGAAAAAGCGTGAAACTCAATGCCTGACAAGACAGAAGCAGCACCGAGGACAAAGGTGTTTCAGTTCAGGAGGTGGAGGGCCCATTTTCTGCAGAAGGTTTGAGAGAAGGTGAGAGATTAACACGGTTGCAGCAGGTAGAGGGGGTTTGTTAGGGATGTGTTCAATATTGCCCTGCTCTTTGGACAGATGGCAGGGGGCTTATCTGGACAAGAAAAGGAGAAATTGATTTGACAATCATACTGGTACATATTATTTCACTATTCCTAATCTATGCAGCATCAAGGTTATTATGGAAAATTAAAACCTAAATACATCTTCAGTCACAGCTCAAGCTACTTGTCTTTATTAGAAAAAACACTTAATTTCCCATTTTAAATGTAGTCATCTTTTTCCCTTTAAAGCTTGGAACAGTCATCCATCAGAAATACTACACAGTTTTTAATTATGGTGATGAAAAAATCCTTTTGCTTTGGCATGAGATAATTTTGTTAATTTTGATAACAGTTTCCTACTGACTCGGAATCTTTATTACACAGCTGAGGCAATCTACTTTCTAAGGATCATTATAGTGTCAACTTGAGCCAATTCAGCTGTTATTTGAAATGCATAGCACATGTATTTTATTTCAAATTGCCTTTCCTTTTATTACCCACCAAACTGGTTTTCTTGTTTAAGCACTAAATGTACATATAAAATTTAAGACACTGACCTGGATATATTTTTCATTGTGTGTTCAATTATACATTTAATGTCATGATTATTCTAAAATAAAGAATAATTTTCAGAAAGAGGACTCTTTCTAAATAAACTTATCTGCCCGTAGACTCCCTATGAAACATGTTCTCAGATCTCCTTGTAATATTAAACTTGCAGAGGGAATTCAGGTGTTCTTATGATGAAAAATAGCAAATCTACAATGACAACTAAGTGGTGATTTTCTTTAAAATCCTTTCTAGCTAATCTGATTTTAGAAGACTCTGAAGTACATTTCCAGTGTTAAATATCATAACATATCACAGCCACTCCAAATGTGTCTGTGAATACACAGAAGCAGAATTCATGCAGAAACAAAACAGAGGGATCCACACAGTATTTGCATCTCTGGCACTGCATATGGAGGGGACTAGGATACGGCAGCTCATCGCCTCATGCCTCAGCTGCCCCACCAGTGAAGCAGTCCATGGTGGTAATGGCCTTCGAGATCTTTGATTGAAAGGCTATGCATGAAAAAAAAGAATTTTAAAATAGTGCACTTTTTAATTTTTTTAGCTCTTTACATAAATCAGCATAATTCTCGGCTCAGACCTAGAATTTTCAGGGAAACAGGCTAAGATGGTAATGAATGACTCACATGAGCTCGCTATATACTGCCTACAGACACGCTCAAGTATTCCAGAAGCACATATTATTTTTCTTCTTCTTTTTCCTTAATTTTTGAAAACACAGATGCCATTTATAGGTGTGTACAAGCATATGCATTCATACCACATTTATATCATTAGGGAAAAAGTCTCAATTATTCAACGTTTGCCACATCATTGTATCAAAATATATCCTATTTAAATATAGGCGATTCAACAGTTACTCCAGGCTCCTGAATTTTGAACATTGCATTCTTAAGGCAAATTATGCCATCTGACATGAAATGTGTGCATTAACACTTCTACACACATAGTCACACAGAATACTGTCTCACACAGTCACATACAGTATACAGGAGGCTGTACATAACTGGTAAATAAATGAAACTATGTTAATGTACATAAACAACAAGCACTGTAGAACAGAATTCAGTACAGTACTTAACTAGACAGTCACAGAAAGCTCAGATACACCTCACTGATTTCTGATCTCTGGCATCCAATTATAGATCAAGACAGCTAAACTCCTCTGTTTCTAGCCTTTAATCAACTATATTTTATCAAGCCATGTCTTAAAATAAACAGTTACAAAAGTATAACACAGCATTCTAAGGCTCCCATTAATTACTCGCATCCACTTTAAGATTACCCGCAGAACAATACCTTCAGGAATATATTATCATAAAACAATCAAAGGTATTCCTTACTGAACTAGCACCAGTGGGATACAGCGGGAAGAACACAGCCAAGAAGGGACATAAGTGCTGACACACAGCTTTCATGGATTTTGTGCACAGGTTAATTTAGACGTTCTTTTTGCATCATATCCTATCAGAATTACAGCAAGTCATTAATGAGACAGGTTAGAACCTCTTTAAAAGTTTCTCTGCTCAAGAATACCTCAATTATTAATTTTTTGATGAGTTTTCCATCTGGTGCTTTTGACTTCAAAACAGAAGTACAAAACAGAACTGAAGGACCTTTTTTGTATGAGGACATAGAAGTATACTCTAACTTCCCCCTTTTTTTTTAAAGTAAATCCACTACGATGCTTTAAAAGCCCGTCTTTTAAATATTCTTGCCTTTCATGCATAACATGTTTTTTCACTCGATGGTTTAATGTCAAGCCTGTATCTCTTTGTATGCCTCTGCTTGTACCTGAAGAGATAAACTTCATTAATAACTGACAAAAAACTTTCAAATCCCCGAGTGAGGGATGCCAATAGAAAGCTATAACAGGGACATCTTATAAAGCTTCTCTGCAAAGTAGGCAAGTTCTCAGCATAGTCAGGTAAGCACACATGAATCTATTCCAGTGCATTTTAACAGTATATCCTAAAGCATATTTTTAGCTTCGACATGCTGAATTTAAAACCTGGTTGTAAATCTCCCTTCCTCACTGGACAGATGAGCACAATCAAACAGCTCCAAGTGTATCCTAACAGAGTATGTTTGCATATACTCCTTCTCCCACAGCTCTACCTTTCTCAGGACATGCAGCCAGCTCTTACCTCAATAGTGTACTGTTCAAAAATCCGAAGCTGAAGGAAAATGTCTAGCTTAATCTTCCTCTCATGGAAGAGCTCTTCCATCTGTACCTGGGCCTCGTCGAGCTGCTGAAGGACAGACTCAATGTGGCTAATGGAACTGTTGTGCGGAGTCTTATTGTTGGAAACAGCAGAGTCCCTGTAGCAAGGCAGAGAGCATGGTCAAAGCTGAGCTTTAAGGCAGGCAAAAGAGCAAGAACTACACATTTGAGATTCTGCGTGCTGCTGAGAAGCAAACCCAAGCACAAAGGGCTAAGGTAGGTTGTATGCAACACTCATCCCTTCTGCTCACTGAAATCCTGCAGCTCCTGAGCTCGACACAAAGTTTGAATAAGGAGATCATCCTTTCTTGTGTTGTGACACAGTGACCTTATACACTTGGGGGGGGGGAATGACACATGAGTCTCAATGGCTCTCTTGAGGTGATGATTGGCCCTCCCCTTTAATCCTACAGTGACCAGTTCCAGCCTATACTCACACCAACCTCAGAGACACGATTTAGCCACCTGCACCTCTACAAGTCCATTTTATGTATTTTTTTTATTGCTTACAAACTAATTGAATAGGAACTACCAACATTTTAGACAAAGACAGATGCAGAATACAGTGCAAAAAATCTCCACTGAAGGAAAAAACTTTCAAAAACTGTAAAACAGACTTTGACTTGTCATTTTATTAAGGTAAGTGAAACAACAGGTCAGACACTGCTTCTGCTGCAGCAGAGGGGAGCTAGCCCTTGAACTCGTGAGCTAGGGCCAAGGGGAAGTTTTCTGTATGTGAAAGAAGTCTTAACATGGACACAAGACAGTCCTGGCAGGTTTTTTTCTGTTTATACTCTCACTTAAATTAATAGACTCACCTACAGTCTGTTACATCTTCAGTAAATTTTTTTCAGTGAGTGTTTTATGGATAAAAAGCCTTTGTAGACATAAAGTACTAAAATTTATCCTCAAATGTGCTACAAATGGTCCCCTGACTTTAAAAAGAACTAGACAGGAAACTATGAAGCCACAATTTAAGCTTGGCTTTGGTACTTCAGCTAAAACAAGATTTAGATACAATGATTGTCTCTCTCCATCCCCCTAAAAGGCATGTGATAGCAGCTGCATTATTTGACGTACTGAAACCAAGCCAACAGAAAACCCTAACAAATTCACCATTGGAAAGACCTGTGCACTGGTAGGAACAGGATAGCAGGTGTTACCATCAATATCTCCTATTAATCTCCAATTCTGACTTGAAGAAGGTGTGT
Source organism: Dromococcyx pavoninus (assembly GCA_033558185.1). NCBI lineage: Eukaryota > Metazoa > Chordata > Aves > Cuculiformes > Neomorphidae > Dromococcyx > Dromococcyx pavoninus. The sequence goes on from JAUMJL010000786.1 coordinate 906,642, forward strand.
GCGACAATTAAAAGTCCAACAGCACACACTGGACCAACAAACTCAGACACCTGCAGCAAAGCAGCTGACAAGATTGAAAGACAATTCAAATATCAGATAATGCTGCCAGACCACTGCATTACCCACAGGGACCAAACATGGCCAGGAGCCATTCCTGCAGCCAGCTAACCTAAGCTAATGAGTAGAGGTGCCCATGGAGTCTCCCCCCACTGTGAAAGAGTGCTAGTGTGTTCCCAGTTTTGAGGTTTTTATTTCCTTTTCTGGGTTGAATTTTCCCTCCATAAACATCTAGCAAAGCATTCACAGTTTTCTACACAACTTGACTGAAATGCTCACGCTTCACTCTCTGCAAATTATCACATAAGGTCAGATCAAAACAATGTGCAGTCAACTTAAATGTTAATTGAACACTGCCACTAAGCCTAAATGAGCGAAAAAAGTATAACCTTTTATAGATGACTTAAAGTGAAACTAGGCACTGACACAGAGTTATTTCAGCTAAGTTTAAAACACATCTTTGAGGTTCTAAGGCAACTAAACACACGTTATTCTGTTTTCATTATGTGTCTTGAAGAACAGAACAAACATTTGCCTGAACATAGGAAGCTTAGGACAAATATTAAAAATATAGAATATTATTAACTGCATGGTAGTTTGCTTTTTGGATGTGTTTCACCTCTTTTCCTTAAATATTTTGTGTTTGACACAGTAACTTCAGATGCTCCAACATTATTCTGAAGCAAGTACTACCAACTTCCCTTGCTTATATGGGAATATTACACCAATATTACTCTCTCCAGGTGATTTGGTTCCTGCTGTACTCTGTCAGTCTTGTGTTTTCACCTTCTTGGTGACCACAAGTTTCCTCTCTGCCTCCACATTAGAGCTGTACAGAGGAAGGACAAACAAAGATAACAAGGTGAGATTTTGAAACTACAGTTTAATCTGAGGCCACATTCAATCAAGTTCTGTTTCCTTCAGTCAGCACCTGTCTTCAATAAAAGGACATGAAATATGTCTTCATTCAAATGCAGGATTATTACTATTCATATATTATCTAAATGAACTTAATAAATTATTCAATACTGTTGTTGAATAATCTCACATGGGATTGAATGACATACTTGTTTTTAGAAATTATTTTTCATTAAACATTTTACTTCTCAAATCAAGTCATGCTTGCATTTCAGTGGCTGATGCAATACAAAAATTTAATAATCTGGTATTTTTTCACAGTCTCCTCAGATAAGGCCTTGACAATTCCTATATAGTCTCATTTGAGAAAGATTTCCTTCCAGAAAAACAAAAATTCTGAGACTGGATGTTTCTGCCACAAGTTTTCTTGCTCTGTCTGGTGATGAGAAAGTCTGGGAAAGAATTCATAGAAGATCCTTACCAGTCTCTGAAAGGTTACAAATTAGAGTTATAAAACACAGGCAAATTATTGAAAAAGAAACAAACAAAAAGCAAACCAAAATAAACTTGGGGGAACACAAAATTTGGATTAGTGCATTGCTGTTGAGAATGAACGCTGTGCTTCTGAAACCAATTCCAGTGATTTCACTGGGAGAAAGCTTTTAGTGAAACATACCCATTATCAAAAGCTCGTATGCTGAACCGCTGTAAAGAAGGCAAGATACAGAACTCTTTACTGTCTTTTTGTTTTGCCCCAGCGTTCCTGTTCTTTCATGTCTCACTGAAGCAAGTTATAATTTTCCCTTACAGAGATGTGCAGAAATATTCCCCCTAGCAGAACTCCTAGAAATGCAGTTCAAAAGACTTTCTTCATCTTGACTGCTGAGAATGATTACCTCAGCAAAATACCAATGACATAAACAGTGCTTGGAGCCAGGATTGGTTTATTCCTGATGGGTATGGTCTCCTGATACAGAGTCACTGAAGGACCTGAAGATCCTCTGTAAAGAGCAGTCCAAGGCATTGTATTTTAGTTCAGGCAGCTGAGCTTTTCCTAAGCTATCTGGAAGAGACGGGGTGCTATTATGATCATATAGAGTGCTACAAATTATCTTCCTTGAACCAATGTCTGTTCCTTCAGAGATAAGGACAAGAAACGTAAAATTTTTCAAAGCCCCATTAGTTTTATTGGTTTTAACCTGTGCTATATGACATGCTCGATAAAAGCAGTGTAATTCATTCTCCTTACTGTTGTAGTGTTTGCAATCTTCAGCTACTCTTTATGACAGGTACAAGGTGATCCACACCGTGAAATGCAATGCTGTGTTAAGGAAAGATTGCAGCAATTGTAATTTTTTCTCCTTTCCTTTATCTATGTGATCTTTACTTTTGCCAGCAGCCACAAAAGCTGTGAGAGTGGGTGCACATCATGCCAATAGGCAGGATGAACAACAACAACAACAAATATTTAGTCCAGAGTTTCACTGCTATTTTTGTTATCTCATACAAATTCTCCAAACTTTGCAAAAAGTTTCTTTGCATAAAGGGAAATTATCATGTAGACCTTCAACTGACCTGTTGTGGCTGGCCATACATACATTCTTATCCAACCCCACCTCCCTTTCTGGCATCTGACTTCCGAAAGACAGAATGTTTCCTTCCCATTTACTTCATCAGCAAAGATGAATGGATAGTTGGAGCCTAGCTATGTCTGCTTCTGGTCCTTACTTTCCAACTCTGACCCCAGTAAGCAATACCACAGCTCAGGTCCCTCCCTCTCCCCCTGTGGTGCAGGCAAGCCCCATACAGCAAGACTCAGCAGTTACACAGGCTCTCTCTCCTGCATGGCTGCCCACAGCTGAATGACAATCAAAACTTAGAGAATGCCTTTCAAATATGTCTCTTGTTTCCCACCCAGTAGAGAAAAATCCACATCCAGGGCGATAAGAAAAAGTATCAAGGATAGCTCAGGAGGTGGTTGTAGTTGACAACTCAGGGGCTCCAGGCTCTAAAGGACAAAGCTCCTCCAGGGCGCTTCATTATCTGCTCTGCTCTAGAACACCTTGGGCTTTTCTATTGTGGCTCATGGTTTTTAATACTTCTCGTGAGGGTACTGAGGGCATCATATGAGGAAAGCTCAGGGAGGATGACATAACTCTCTGGGACAGGCTCTGGAGAAATAGATGAGACCTTGCAGATATGCATATTATATACATATATAGAACATACACACTATGTACTTGTAGATAAGGGCAACCTATTACAATACAAAGTTCGAAATAATGTCACGTATTGGACTTGGTTTTCAGCTCAGTAGCATCACTAAAAGGCAGGAAAACTCCACTTCTGTCAAAAAAAGTTAAAGCAACAGAAATCCACTGTAAATAAGAACAAATGAGAGAGATCTCACAACTACAAGTTTTGTGTAAGCTTATTTTGCAAACATTCATTCTACTACACTTACAGACTGAAAAAGCAAAAAAGCCTCAACTTCTTGGAGCCAATATTTTCCCGTATTTTAAATCAGGTAAAATAAGCTGGTTTAATTCACAATTAATTCTCAAGTAGAACTGGCAGTATAAGACCCTCTTTGACAGTATTAATAAAACCCACATGGACAGAGATAAATAGAGGGGTATTCCATGGAAAAGGAAAGAGTGAAGATTCTTAGACATGTGTATATTTTATTAAGAGGAATACACTTTCTCCTACATCAGGAGTAACCATATAAATCACAAGGCCTCAGCTTACAATCATTTAACAATCTTCTATAAATACCAACTAAAAATATTCACCCGAAACACATTTGTTCCAGTTCATTTCACCGTGCCTATAAATAATCTCTGTCAAACAGGAACCCATGCTGATCCGCAGACTACTCTAATCAGTCCACACTAATCACTCCTTGCAATAAAATACTGAAAGAATTTGAAGAATCATAAATAAGCAAAGAATTAACAAACTGTTCCAATTAATCCTAATTTACAGTTCCCTATTTATGAACACCTAAGTCACAGAATACATCAGACTTCTCATCACCTGTCCCCCAGGTGAATGCTTACCTGAGCTGCTGGATTAGATCTTCCCCTTCTTTAATAACATTGAGAGTAGCATCCAAGGTAGCTGTTTGTTGCTGCTGAAACTGCTTGATAAGCTCCTGAACAGCATCCACAGAGTCAGCACAGACATCCTCTAAGAGCTCCTTCTGCAGATCTTCCATCCATGTCCACAGCTGGGAAGGAGGGGAGGGAAATATAAATCAGAGCAGGATTGAGATTTAACCCTTTTGCTTTCTAATTCCGGATCAGTAGGCATTAACTAGGGCTGCAAATTTCACATGAAAACTGACCTAAAATTTCTAAAAGAAATTAAAAAGATATGTTGGTTATTGATTCTGGTTGATGCAACTCCATTTTAAGCAACAAAGTAAAATAACCATAATATCAGGCATTTTTTTCCATAATTAATTTGGACTTCAATTTGTTATATGACAAGAACTAATTCTATTATTCTGATTATCTCTTTACACAAGTAACAAATTACAAGCCCTAGAGCTGTGATAACCTAATGCTTTCAGGAACTGCATGCTATTAACTGCTATTAATTTCATATGTAATTGAAGCCTCCTGCAGAAAAGACCTAAAATCTTTGGTATGTATGTATGGTATTGGCTGAAGACTAGCTGTGCCTGCTCACCTTGCCTTCCAAGGCAAAATATTTTGTGGAGGGTTTGGGGATTTTTTAGGGTTTTTTTTTTTTTGGTGAGTTTCTGCCACCTAACCCCCTTCTCAAAGTGCACCTCAGACTCTGCTTTTTAACTTTGGGAAGATCCAAATATAGGAGACAGCAATATCACTAATCAATCCCATGCAGATCTATTAATTTTAAATAGACTTGACTACCAATTTCAAAACAACAACAAATCATTTGAGTAAGTGCTTAGACGAGAATTCCCAGCCAGCTGTTCATCAGAGATCTGGATAGTGGCTGGTGAGCCCCAGCAGCCTCTCATCGCCTGTAAAAGCTAAAAGCGAGTGAAGGTTTCTCCTTTAAGCTTGCTCTGAAAAAGAGAGTGTAAAAGTGCACCAACTGAGCTGGCACTCTGCCAGCAAATCCTAATGACTCCTCCAGAGAGACTATTTTCTGTGCCATGCCCGCCCCATTAACCCACATTCTGCTGGGATATTCTGCAAGGTGGCAGAGCAGCACAGGAGCAGAAACAACGTGCTGTGTCAGTTCGCTTGGAAATGTCAGAGGACACGGCGCTGGCGGAAGCAGGGCTGCGCTTCTGCCACCTCTTCCAGGGAGCTGCAAAGGAGTTTGTCTCAAAGGGACCTAGAGGTACACATGAAGCAGGCGACAGACGTTGTGTGGGGGTGGCAAAAGAGCTGGTAAAAACATTCCTGTTCATAACGAGGAGGACTGGATCCCCATCCCACAGGATTTCTTCTGAGATTGCAAATCCTGCATGTCCTTGTAAAATGAGAGGAGGAGAGGAACATCTTAAGCACCAGCTGGCAAAGCTTCTCACAATTAGGGTCAAAACCTAAGGCCAGCCATCAAATGTTACACTATACACATGCTACTGACTTCAAGGATATCACCTTCATCTAAACTGAAACAATAATCAAAAACATAACTTGTTCCATCACTGCTGACAACAGAAGAAAAGGGGGAGCCCAGCTCTCTGTGCTGTCCCCACCTCTGCTACTGACTCCTTGCTTGACAGACTTACAAAACCAGGTTTTAAAACATATGCTTCACTTGAAGGCTTTTCAGCTAGATGTTCAGGGTCAGCTTTGAATATTTTGGGTAAACGCCTCTGTTTATTCATAAACAGCATAATCATAATGGCCCACCCTGCCACTGGTCTAAAACGGAATGTCTTCGCTCAGGTTATTTACATATTTTTTCACATCCGTAGCAGAAAAGCATGACATAAAAAGGCAGCTATTAAAAAGAAGAAATAAATATAATTAAGTAGTCAGGCTTGTGAAATAAATGAAAGAACAAAAATGTACCTCAAAATCAAATAAGAGAGCTTTTTCATTTGTGGCCTCAGATCCAGGTGCCACCACAAAAGAAAATGCATTAATGCCTTAATATATAAACTACATCCAGAACCCCCCTGGTTTTGATCTGATTCCTGCACCCACTCAAACAGTAGGGACAGCTGGACTATAACAGGCAAGGACCAGGTTGTTCGGGAATATTATTTTCTACGCTTATCAGATCTTCAAGTAATGGAGAACTTCATAAACACAGAAGAGGAAAAATGGCCATGCATATAAATCATCCTTTTGTTTCATGCTGGGAAAGCCAGTAGTTTCTGATTTCTTGCTATTCTTTATCATATTTCATTTTTTCACTCATGGAATTTCCTTTACAAAAATGAGAGTGAAAGCAATAATTTAATTCATTGTTAGGAATCTCCTGTTTTCTTGAAACCATCATGTTAGAAAGGGCAGAGGAGAAAGTTTCTCATAACCCACTGTGACTTCAGGGGAAGACTCTGTTCAAAAGTGTCTCCAGAACCCACCTTTCAGTACCAGGCAAAAAGATTTTGACATTTCAGATCCTAAGTCACTTTTTTACTACACTTGTCAATCAAAGCAATTTTAAAATTACTTAAACTGTACTCACCTGAAACTGAAACATTCATTAATTTCAGATAAACTCAAATATATTAACTCATATTAACTTCAGATATTTCCAATAATGACCTCTGATTGTAGGGCTTGGCATACTAAAATCTATCAGAATCTAGGTCATCCTTGACTCAGAGGCCTTTAATCCTTTAGACTCCACCAATCCCTGGGAAATCCTAATACAAAGAATCAGTCAATATTAATAAGATTAGGAAGATATTTCAGGAACAATTTACAACAGGAATCTGATTCAAAAACCTCCTAGGTTATGTGTTACAACTAACACCACCTGAAATAAATTTCTACCAACCCCACTTGTGAATGCTAGTGCACTACAGCAATGAAAAGATGAAATCCTTGTCACTGAAACTCCAAAGACACAAGAGCTGTTAATCCTAAAATAGAAGTCACATCCTGTTTGTCACAGCTCAGAAAAATCAGTCTCAGTCTCTATTAGGTCTTGCTGTTCAATTCCAATGTAACTATTCAACTGATTTAAAAAAAATCCTGACTATTAAAACACCAAGTCACCAGGCACCTTGTGCATTCCTAATTCATACCATGACCTACTCTAAAAGGCTAGCTAGCTTAGACTGGGTGAACTGGTTCAATTTTTCACTGAAATTTGACATATTACACAAGAAAACCTTTATGTTATATTTACAGAACTTAGCTTTCTTCTTAGCACAAGGAGAATTCGTCAGCACCTGCCCATTCACATACACACACCAAACTACTGCTGATGTATCACTTGATCCTGGACAGAGGGTGGATGTAGATGCATGCAGATATTTCCAATACTAGCACAGTATTTCCACATTCAGCTGTAGTGACTTGTACTACGCTTGCCAGTGATGTCCACAAAAAGAAATAATCTCTGCCTTGTACTGCTTAACATGTACTAAACCAAAGACACAGAATCCAGGAAAACAATGAATAATTAACACAAAAATAATTTTTGTGCTTCCTTCAAACTGATCTGTGTTTTGGTATGATTAACTGGATATGGAAATATTAAAGCGTAAGTGGTAAAACCTGAATTAGTCGATTGGAGAGATCCAGCCACAAATCTGACTCATGCAAACTACATCTAAAAATGTCATAGTTGTCAGTTACACAGAAGTCTAAGGGAAATGCCTTGTGTCCCTGCTGAAGGTCCATCGAGGCTCCAGAACTGAGACTTTATGTATCAAGGTAACCATGGCTTGAAACACAAAAAATACAGATCTCTTCTGATTACTGGATGAGTGGAAAAGAAGAATGACACACACTCTCCTTTCTTTTGAGGGAGCATCTGGAACCTCTCATACATTGCAACAACTTCTGTGTCTTTCTTGGATATAAAACACAGACAGTTTTCTCCATCCAAGAGACAATACAGCTCTTTATTTCCAGCTATTTCATCTGATGCAATACCCTTCATTTTACTCAAGTACTTAATGAGACCACTTACTGGAGATTTGAAGGACATCTGTGCCTGTTACCTAGAAATTAATGTTTCTGACTTAGAGGAAGGGACCACTTTAAACAAAATCTAAAACCTAAAGAGCTTGCTAAGAAATCTTGCCTGCGTGTTTGGAATAACTATTAAACACCCAGCGTTTCTATGCTTCTATTTGCAAATGCCAATGATAAGTCCCCTCAAAATCAATTTAAAAACACTGAGTAACAAGACCAGTGGAAAGCAAAGAAAAAGTCAGTTCAATCCATGAGAATTAGTGTTGTACAACATTTTTGCTAGTCATTCAAAACAAGGATGTTAAAAGCAACAACCAGCTTCCAGTGTATATGTTCTACCCCTTTACTACATCAGAGAAGTGTCATGTGTTGCAGAGCAGGCCCCGAAAGTATGCTCGTGCCAACTCAGTAAAGTGAACATCCATCGCAGCCAGGAAGGCTACAGCAGACTGCAGAAGAATTCAGTGAATATGGGGACTGCCTTTTCCCACCTGATTGGCACTGCTTCCACTCCATGACTTGTAGCATCAGTGTGCAGAAAACCAAGGGCAGGTTGAGAAAAAAAAACAAACAGAATTGCTCCAGAGAGAAATGTCCATCAACTATTTTCTTCTGCTGCTATGCCAGGCTTCTACAAACCTACTCTGAGCAGTAACATCTAGATTTTTCATAATATGCATTAGAAAGTCACATAAACCTCAAGTTCAGGTTAATTTATGGGAGAACTTCAGCCTGTGCTTATGTCTAAGCACCCATTCAGGTGCTGTTGTGAACCTGGCTTCACTGTGCAGCCTTTAGGAAATTTCCTTTTCTGCCTTGATTTCCCCACACCAACATGGTGGAGGTAAAACCTTTCAGCAAAACCAATCTTTTTCAGCTGTTAGTTCACATTTAGAAAGCATCCTGTGGTGTTTCAGTTGAATGAATTGATGGTTGTTATAAATTGAAAGCATATTTCAACAACATTTTCCAAAGTCACTTTCGAGGTTTCATGGAAATGTCAACAGAAACAGAAAACAATGCATGTAATGAGGAACTGTAATGTGACCACATGCCACCAGCAAAGTGTCACACAATGACAGCACACCTAATAAAATGTGACAAGACGGGATATGACCAGACACTACATATGAAATGCCACAATACGCAACTTTCATGGTAAGATACAGCTGATGAGGCACCCTGCTGCAAGCAGTAACGTCAGATACCACCAAACCTGTTGGGAACAAATGACAAGTGCAAAGAAAGGGAACATTCTGTTAAAAAATAAAATAAATTCTGATCTTTTCCTAACCTCTTTCTTGCTTTGCCTCTTTTCCTTGCCAATTTCTTGACATTCATCACTGGTAGGGCTGCATCTGGTGCTTCTGTATGCTGACACTTTTTAATTAGTACTCCTGCCTATGGCAAAAGGATTTGCAATGCCTAAACATCTGATGCTTTTTCCAAGTCCTGCATGGACCAGATTGATATAGCACAAAATAATCTCCTCTCAAGGGGATCGTGATTTGGGTAGCTATGCTTTCATCAGGGAATGTGTAGATCCCCAGCCCAAGGTCATGTAAATGTAATTCAGGGTCTGTTTGCTCTAGGAGAGAAAGTTGTCTTATAACTGAAGAATCAGAGGTACATATTCTGTGCTTCTGCTACCATCATGAATTGCAAACACATGTTCTAGCGTAGTTTTAACATGTTATTTGTAATTATGAATCTGGATGTAATTAACTGCAGTAATTGTACTAAGCAAATCAAAATCTGCACTTTATCATATTGATAATAGGCTTGGAGAAGTTCCTCCTACATCAAAAGATTTACTCAGATCTACACCAATGTAATACAGTACAATTTGGTGCAGGGGGAGCTTTCCATAGCTGTAAAATATACACTACAAATTCAGCAATTTACTTAAATAAATGCTGGCATGATTAGATTTTCCTCTAAATTGTTCTCTGGTTTTAAACTTTTCATTATTTCTCAAATGCAAGTTGCACTCCTCTTCCCTCTGTGCTTTTTCCACTGACCAGCCATTTCACTTGCAGTCTTACCCTGATCTGCTGCTTTAAGCCTTTTGAGCAACTTTGTGCAGTACACCCTAGGAATCTCTGAAATAAAATACTTGTGACAATTCTGAATCATTCTGAAACTTGCTAAGGTTTAAACAAAATGTGGGACCTTTCTCTGACAGTCTTACTGGATTCTTCAACTTGAATCACTACATTGACACTAACAATTTAAAATAGTCGTGTAGACTCCGCTGTGTAAGTGTACTCAAGGCACAATGGAATGTGTCTGTGGAGTGAATTACAGGAGTGCCCCTGTACGGCTTCCATGAAGATGTACTCAGTACACAAATTACCAGAGGCACTGGCTGACCACTCTGTTGCCTTTGTACACAGCACTAAAAGGTAAAAGCCCGTGCACTGGTACTGGGAGAAGCTCATCTTCCTCAGCTTCTGGAAAGAGGGAAAATAGGCTGTAAATATGACTAATAAAAGGACACTTCATGAGAGATGACACATTCTATTTAGAGGTGCTCACAAAACACCATTCTAGCTGCAGCATGAACCATCATTACCTGGAGTGCAAGGCACACAGGCTGGAGACCCATCTCTATAACACACAAACACATACATGGGCCCTCAGGAGCCAATGATGATATTTGTGCAAAGCCAAGCAGTCAGTCAAAATGCTGGTGAATGTCCTGAAAAACGCAGATAAACATGAACTTAAATGCAGTCTATAGGAATCCTTTGGCTATCATATGGGAGAAGGATGGAAAGTTATTCTCTTTCACACACCTGCCCTTGCTTTGCTGCAGGTTTGACTTCGCAAGGCTGGTCTATATGGATGCATTTACAAACACTTTGTTCTTATTACCTTGATTCTGTCTCACATTTTTTGCCATCACAGATGGCACAATTTTATTCACTAGCAGTCTGGCCATGCTTCAAACTCCTCTATTCAAGAGTGGGATGTGCTGCCAGGATACCACAGCTCTCTTCATTCCCAGCTTCTTAATCCTTCATGAAAAACCTCACTTCTAGACAACAAATAGACAGGAAAAAGAGGAACCCTGAACCACCCCAGCTGTCCTGGTTCCTCAGTCCCAGATCTTTGGTAGTTTTACAGACAAGATTTAATTCTGCAAAGAAATGACCGACGTGTACAACTGGTGAATCTTTATATTTTGGTCAAAGCAACAATCTATGCTCTGGAGTTGGAGAAGGTTTTGCTCTTATTTTGCTGCTTCATGGTAATTGATTGCTGATAACTCAGAATCAATTTCTACACAGCTCACACAAAAATATTGCTTGTTAGACCAGTAGAACCCTCTCTACAGCCTCACTTATTGGAATGATAACAGTGAGCTTGCAACACATCTGTCTTCTCCAAGGAATCTACCATCTAGGCAAAGGACTGCACACGTTACCTGTTTGTACAGCTCTGGCAGTTAACCTCTCCCTTGTCCTCTGCCCTCAGCCTGCAAATCCACCTCGGATGGGAGTATAAAAATGTTTGTGAACTCAGCACTTATTTTTTAAAAAAATCTGCATTTACTTAATCCCTTATAAAACATGCTTTTTTCATCCCCTTGTCTTGTGATTCTTGTTCGTATAATACTCCCCTACCAAACTACATCAATTCAGCTCTCAGCAAAAACAACATTCATACTTGTAAGAGGCATAAATTTAAGGTTTGATGTTTCATAGCCCTTCAGCAAGTGGAGGGCAGTTGTTTTCAATGTTCAATTTCGCATGCTGCTTCATATGTATTTCAGCAGCTCATTTTATCCCATGGAAGACACAAAATTTCTAGCTTTCAAACAAGACTTCATTCTACCACTGGAAAGTACTGGCAAGTGAAATGGCCACTCAATGAATATTTTATACGCAGGGACCCCAGTTTGGGTCATTTTAATGTCTTGTGTTTTCATTGTTTTTTAAATCTAGTCATAATATAAGAAAAGCACTGTTTAGGTCAGTAGTAGCGTACAAGCGTGTAACACAAATATTTTGTGGTAGACATTTTCAGAAACCAATACTTTTCAAAGATTTCTAGAAGTTGCCAGCAAAAGTGAAACTGCTAAACTGATTATCCCCTTCATCACAAGTCTCTATTATCTACTGGATGATTGCTATGAAATGTCAATATTAACACTTAAAGTCAAACAACAAATTGTTAAATTCAGTAACATTAACTTTGAATCCTGAGTCAATTTACAGTGAATGACAGGCCTGTACAAAATATCCCAGAACCACTGGTATGTTTGCTCTATGATTAACTTTGATTCATTCTGTCAAGTCTTCTGAGAAGAGTCAACAGCAGCAGACCTTAGACCCATGAGCTTTCTGCTTCCTGCTTCCCAGCAACTCTGCCTCAATGTGAGGGCCAAGCCCTGTCAGAATTAGTGACCTATACTGAAATAATCTCCTAATCATGATATTCAACTTAAGCAGAGAGAATTTAATTCCACAGTCCTCGGTTATCAAGTAAAATTAAGTTAGCAGTGACTGCAATAAAACACTGTTACTGTTTCTAACTGACAGGGTAAAGCCGAACCCCATTACTCACTTGAGTAACTCCACTGATATCTATGGGGTGACCAAGGTGACCTGCAGAACACAAATAATTTAGGTCTATATTAGAAGATGTCTGACACTTAATGGTCCAGGACTTTGCTCTCAGTTTCTCGTGGCCTCATCGGACAAGCTGTTCAGAGTGAAACTTTCCATACCAGGTATTTGCCTAAGGCTGAACTTGATGAATTTTGAGGTAAAAAGTCCAGAATGAGTGGATGGAGAAAAAGGACTAACTTTCCTATGTCAGAAAAGGAGTCTTATTTCTGCTCACATGAGACATTCCAGACCTCCATACTTTTAAGCAAGAGTTTGAAATTTTACAGGGTTTAGTCCTGATGTCAAGAATATACATGATGTCCTCCCTGTGAAAATTTGCCCAAATTTGGTCACTCAGAAGACCTCTGCCAAGTTCCAGTTTGCACATGTTCAGTAAGAACCTCTTAAGAGTTTGGCATCTTTCTCAACACTAAATATTTCCTGAGCACACTCATCCCTCCTTTCTGTGGGCCAGGTAAACCTGGAAGGGTCCAAATGGAACTGCAAGCACTGAGCACCTCATCCTATGCTCTTCTGACCTACCGAGGGCCAACAAAGAATGGGGCACATGGACAGAAAATGCAGTACTGCCTCTTTTCCTCCTGTCTTTCAGGACTCAAGGCAACACAAAGGTGGTGATCTGAAACCCACTGAGGTATGAGAAACCTAGAGGTGTTAAAACATGCTTTTCATGCCCCAAAGAGCTACAAATCAATTGCAGAACTGCTCCACAGTTTAGGTAAGACCCGCATACTGCAAATGGACCTAAATTAAGAACAAGAAGGAACTTCACTGAACTTATTAGCCTTTTACTCCTAAACACCTACATTAACCCTAAAAGCTTAAAATCCTGCCAATGAATCCAAGAATTTATTTGCATGTAGATATCACACACAGCTGTCTATGTGTAGCCTCATCTCAACACTTACTTGACCAAAGTAACTCCCAGGCCTTTCTGTACTATTGTTTAAGGCCCCAGCATTGAAGTAGTATCAGAAACTGGTGGCAGCAGTATTTCCTGCCACTTTAAGCCAGGCAAAACAAAAGAGAAGAAATCAGAACAGGAAATCTTTGGAGAAAGTAAAGACATCTGCAAGATGCTAATTTAATTAGGTAGGAGGATTTAAAAAGCTTTTAATGATATGGAAAGGGTGAAAATGCTCTTTTGTGTCTACATTTTTAGGACTGGATTTGTAGATTGTAAAATACTTCAGGACCATCAGTATAAAACTGTGAGACAAATGTAAAACATTAAGATTCGGGCAATTACAAGTTGTTTTTCTTCTTTGCCTTGAAGTTTTTGAGTCTTCAGGGTGTGATTTGATCACATCTGTAACCTTTTCTACAGGAGGCTCAAAACCTATTCTCTTAAACAAATTGAAATGACAGCCAAGAATCTTGTAACATCATTTGATCCTAGCAGCTGAGAGCTCACGGAAAAACATCAACTACCATGAGATTTGTATTAAAACTGCAAGATCTGACAATCCTGCTAATAATTAATTCAGATCTGAAGTAAGAATCTGAATTCAGTGACATTTAATCCTGAAAGAAATGGTTTGGGTACAAGTCTGCTGAATGCATTTATCCGACTGATAATAATTTATAACTTCACCCTGCCACACAGATAATTGGATTTGATTCCCGAAGTACCAGGTTTCTGCTCACACTGTCAGGAATTCCTTGGCCTAAAAGGATATGAAAATAGTGGCTATAGACTAAGAGGGCATAATAATACTGTAGGACTGTGGGACACACAACATTTTTTTTATAGGTGTGGCAAAAGGACAACTACATTACTGATGGCTTATGACACTAACGATGACCTAAGGGACTGCTCTAAATTTATGCCTCTAAATGCTTTTAGCGTACCAGAAAGTCATCATTTCAGCTGATTGCATGTGTTTTTAATTAAGGCCACTAAAAAAACCCCAAACAAACAAAATGTTTGTTATGCTTAACTGACAGTTCTTTCCATATTCCTTCAACTGTATAAGTCGATACTGAGTGGAAGAAATCCTCTGTAATGCTTTTACATGAAATTCAAGTCTGTTATAGTATAAAAAAGTCACTCTCAACTTCCATTGCTCATGGGATATCTGGATTTAAATGACTTCCTAATCCAACACTATATATTGTCCTGAAGAAATTCTAGCAAGACAGATTACAAAAGGAAACATTTCTTTGACAAGATCACATTTAAAACTGTTAAAAGTTTCTCAGGTGCTGGGAATCTGAGTAGTCACAAGTGGAGATGAAGAGGTGGGCAGAGTACAGGTGAAACAGTGAGAAGTTCACAACCAATGCATTCATCAACACCTGGGAACTGCCGCATCACATATGTAATTCTTCTGTGCTAGGAAAACTGTCAGCAACATTTTCACTTTGAATAATTCCATTAAAACTGTTTCAGTAAGATCAATCCTTTCTACTTAATTCTCCCTTTCACCAGTTCTGTCTCAGTAGATTAATATATCAGGAAATAATGAGAATTTGGGAAACATAGATGAAAAATACATCTAGGCCATACTTTCCTGTGTTATCACCAAGAAAACATGAAGGGAACTGTTTATTAATTTCCAAGGACATAAGAAAAACAATTTTTAATATTTGAAGAAATGTTTTTAAGAACTACAAAGGGTGAAATGAATAATGATGGCGGTATTAAGTAACTAATAATGCCTTCTACAATACATCAGGTGCTAAACAGGTTAACATGTCAGCCAATCTACTTTCTCTTCACCCCAAGACACTCCCAGGTGGTGGGTTTGGATGGGTACAGTCCAGTCCAGTATCAGACAAAGCACAGCAGGTAGGAAGGGCAAGGTTAATCAAGGAGGCATGTGGCAGCACTGTAACTAGAATGACTCCTGGTAAAACAGCAGCAATGGATCGCAGATCTCCCTGTATTTTACTACTGCAGCAAAAGGATTCTGCTAGAATTTAAATCCAATTCCAAACTTTTTAGCTCAACTAAAACTTCCACTGACTCAAGGGGAATTGTGCTTGAAAAATCCTGAATTTAAAATTGGAATCTAATGTTATCTTTGTTGTTTGAGACTGAAATCCCAGCAAATACAGTGAATATATTTTTAAGCAGTTTCATAAAATTATCATGGATGGTGTGGATCTCACCTGGCCAAGTGAGCAAGTTGCAAGAGCAAGAACCTGCACTTGGTCCAGGCCAGCCCTGTAGGCTGTGAGGTCTCACCAGGTCTGAGCATGTTTCCAGTTAGAGCCCAGGAAGAACAAAGGAAGACCAGTCAGTATAAAACAGAGAGAGGACATAACAGTATTATAGGCATTGTGGCAAAATGCCATTTATATTTTTGAGGAGTCGAGTTGTTTTATATTCATATTGAAGAATGACAACTACATTGATTAACTCACCATTTTACAATACATGTGAAAAGCAAAACAAGGCCGAGCAATGAGTCACTGCCACTTGAGCCAATTTATTTACAGCATTAAATGGCAAATACATGATCCAAACAAGTGTTAAGGCTCTCCTGCTATAAAGCTTTTCCCTTCGCACCAGGTCCTCCCTGGCAGTCTTTGGTTACTTCACTCTGTCTGTGGTGATCCTCACATCTGGCAAATACTAAAACTGCAGCAATTTCTTCACTTGCTATTTTTGGGGGAAAAAAAAAAGAAATATTGGACCATGCAACTCCCACCAGTGCAGAAACACGTCACTGAAGAAAGCAGGTAGTGACACAATGAAATCCAGTGAACCAGCAGAAAACCAGAGTGTTTGGCCCCCACGGGAGTTAATTAACATGGGGTAAAGAAGTGAAAACTTCCCTTCTCTTGCAGAGCTACCGTGCATCCTCCAACACTTGGGCGCTGCTGGAGACTGCAATAACTTCAGCACTCATTGCACCCAAAGCAATGGCTGTCATTCACTTCGATGAATGTGGATTCCTGGGTCCACCCTGACTTTGCTGATGTCCCAGTTTTATGCAATAGCTCCCTCATCTGTCCCTCTGGAGAGAGAGAGTCATCTGGAATCTTTCCAGTCTCGATCTCCGTAAAAGCAACAGCAAGTACTGAGCTTTCCAAAAAGGTACCACAGCACCAATCCATCCTATGGGTAAACATCATTATATGTTGGGATAATATTTTGGGATTGGCCTCTGCAGGGATAGGGTTTGGACTTGACCCTTGTGGGTCCCTTCCAACTCAGATCATTCTACAGGTCTATGATCAATGAAGCAGAGACTTAGGGTTTAGTCTCAGTATCTAGTAAACAGCATTGATGCTGTCAAAAAAGACTGTGGTTTTTAATGGCGTTGAAAAAATGTGCATTTTTATACACCTGCATTTCTATACACCAATATAGGGCCCATCAAACCCAAGTGACTGGAGCAGGCAGTTTTCTTCTTGTTGAAGAAAGGCAGAAGTGAGTACAGTACACGTCAATCCCAAACCCTTCATACAGGGAAGTTCTAGATCCCAAAAACCAAATTAGGCTACACAGTACCAGTAACCATCAGAAGAAATTTAGATGGTAGAAAACATATTTTACTGATAACTTCCTGGAGTCGTGCTTATCTTGGTCTTACCAGTCATCACCTGCATAGGTGAAGCGAGGTTAATCATAGTAGGAAACTGTTATGAAATAATTTTGGCTGAGGAAACAACCAATTAATTTTCCCCTGTGGCAAGCAAGCATTTGAGCTACTCTGGAAACAATAGTACTATTCACAACCTAAAAGAAACTAGATCTTAGTACACTGCAGAAGCAGGATGTAAAAGGAAACCCTTCATGTATCAACAGCTATAATGGACAAACTGTAACTCCAATTATCTTCCATATATATTTGTATGTATATATGAACATCTGCATACGCCTTATATTTAAGGAGGATCTCAAACACACTTTAAGCCTGTTGTACACAGCTTGTTTGTAACACGTAAATCAGCAAACACAGGCAAAGCTTTCGGCTTCTAAGAGCATCTTTCTGATCAAGTATGCCTTTGCAAACAGACGTTGCAGAGCATGAAAACAACCATTCCGACTAATTACATCTCTCTCAGCAGAAAACTTATCTTTAAAAGTCACTCATCACTCAATGGCCTTTGGTCTGCAGAAAAATGTAAAGTATGCTTTAATTACATCCCCAGTGGCCTCCCATTTGATGTCCGGTCCACTGCATCTCTGGCGAGACAGTCTTATCTCTGGATATTTTTCAATTACACTAAACAGCATTTACCCAGGTCCTCCCTGATTCAGCATATCAGTTTGTGGCCATTTGCTCTTTAACAATAGTTTTGAAAAGTGAAGTCTGCCTCATTAAACAATCTAAGATTTCCAGTAACACTTAACAATAATTGCTACATTAATTAACACTACATTCAAACAGAATCCCTCTGAGGATACATATCACACTGCTAGCGTGTTTATACCTCATGTGTTAATATCAACTCATGTTCTTACAAGACATTTCTTACTTTGTAATGATACATTCTAGTTGCAAATTAAGCACTGTTTGATAAGCTAGATATGCTGTCCCCTACGATGTCATTCATGTCTTTCACTCACACATTGTTTCCTCTTTACAGTAGTCAGTCATATGCATCAAATGAACTGGATATCAACCCTGCACGGTAAAGATGTCTCTTCTCTGTCATCTGAGTTTTCAGAGTCAGCCTCTTGCAGCACTACACAGAAAAAATCCCTCATGCACATCTTACCTCTTTGGTGTGGGTATGGAAGGAGACTGACATGTCCAAGAGAAGTTTCCTCTGTTCCACCCTCCGGACAAAGTCCTGAATCCGTACTTCCAGATGTCGGGCTGCTTTATAGATCTCTTCAGGGTCACATTCCCCAGTCTGAGCCAACTGCTCTGCAGCCTCCAAAAGCTTGTCTGCATTGGTGTATGTATTCTACCAGCAAACAAAGCAAGAAACAAAGTATGAATAATACAGCTGTAAGAAGTCAACTCCTGAAACAGGCTTTTTATACTTTCAAAGGCATGAAAGCAAGTGATTACCAGAGTTTTAAAACAATAGTAATAATTGCTACTGGCACTGCCATCTGTGAAATGAGAATGTATAAAGCCACACAGACTGATCCTTGAGTGCACATGGAATATTTTCTTATGTGAAACACACCGCCCCAGCCCAATCCTGCCAGGCGCAGCAACAGGACTGTGCATTTGTTTATTTCCAAGTCCCCTGGAATTTCTCAAAGATAATGTAATGAAGCAAGTGGGACTAACCACCTCAGAAGCCTACAGTGCCTCACGTGACACTCAGCTACAAGCTTGTTGCAAAGGCCTCCCAACAGCTATCAAGTTACAGCCTGCAATCATGTCAGCCAGACATGTCCCAGCCTCAAGAAAAATTTGCCTTTCAATAGCTTTTGTGCAATAACTTGAGAAGACCGTGTCTCCAAGATTCTTCTACTTTTATTCCTCTCGTCTGCTGTTCTGCATCATATTTCTAAAAGGGTAAGTCTATTTGATTAGCTTGCAGCTGCCAATATGTAATACTCAGTTTACTCTGGAAGGGTACCATTTCCAGTCTGTCCAAGGTACCTACCTGCCCTCCATTAGATAAGAATTTGAACACTTCACTATCCTGAATAGGTTTACCCCATAGTCACAGCCTTTGTGATATGAAATATATTACCCTTACTTTACTGAGAGGAAACTGAAGAAAACAAAAACTAAGCCAGGTACCCAAGGCATGCCAGACTGTAAAGGAACAGAGGTGAAGCCCATCAAACTTAGTTCAGCTTTCAAACTAACTGCCTACCCTTTCTCTCCCTCTTTCGTGCTTCTGGAAAAAAACCTCCTGAAGTAATTCAGCAAGAAGTCTCATAAATAACAGCAGAAATGGAAAAGGAGTGCAGTCATCTTCTTCATAGCCATGGAGCTATGGTTTAGTCAGTTATGTTCAGCTAACTAAACCTAACCAGCCCTTGCTGTCATAGAAAAGCTTTCTTCACTCAAGGCCAATAACTCTCCGGCATTTAACAGTTAACAAAAATCAGGAGAAACAAAGATATCAGCTTAAGGGTGTTTCCAACACTGAGTGAGTTCTTCAGAAGTGCTCAGCATAGGCCTTAGACTGTTCCCACTGGGAATTTTAACCTCCACATCAATAGCAGAATTGTAGCACTTTCTTTTTCAAAATCCTACAGAGAAATCTCCTCAGTTTAAAAACGCATTAACTTTATACATATACACCAAATACCTTTGAACACTGTGGACATGAATGTATTTCTGAGCATTAAAGGAACTGCGTCAAACATAAAAGCCATGAATCAAGTCATGTTGTTCTTACTCAGATAATATCCTGCTGCAGTCAATAGTTGTTGCTGGAGAAAATATTTGATACAATGATGAAACACTGGCCTCCAACTGTTTAATGGGGGAAAATATTTCCAGTTATAAAAAGTAGAAAGAAAACAGCTCATTCACTGTTTTTATTCCCCAGTTTCTGAGGGCTGACTATAAATACAGAGTATTTGCATTTCTCTTTTTGGACTGTGAGGAACATATTCTAGACAGTTTTGTTACCAATAGTAAATTTTTATTTCTTCACTTTCAAGCCATTGCTATAATGGTTGGGTTGTTAACAGTGGCAAAATATTATGTTTTAATAATCATTTTTTGGAACCCTCTTTAGCTGAGAATTTGTAAAAAATGTTTCATTTAATATGGTTTGAATTAGGGTCCAGTTTCACTTAACAGCATCCTTTTTTGAATGATTCTCTTCCAATAGTATTTGGAGCAATTGCCAATCCTAGCACTATTTTTCAAAGCCTGCTCCACTCTAGAGTTTTTCACACATTACTGCTACAACAGCTCAAACATCCATTCAGCTCCCTGGGCAAAAGGTTGTCCCCTGCTTTTATTTATAATATTTAGTATAGTTTTAAATGTATTCATTCTCTGCTTATGGCACAGATTTGAGGCACAAACACCTTTGCTGAAACAGTACAAATACAGCTGCATTTCTCCCTAACACACATTCACCTCTGCCAAAAACCATTACAAGTGAGTTCACCAACACGATGTTCAGATACTGCACATTGAAAAGGGTGTAGGCTGAGCCCTAAACTTTTAGAAAAAAAGAGTGCAGACTGGCCTCAACAGAGACTCTGGCCATACTGCACAGACAGTAAAGGATGCAGCGGTCCTGCAGCAGTCCCTTTGTGTTGCACAAGGTTCTCCAAAAGTAAAAGGGAAGCTGACTGGAGGTAGAAGGAGGCACACGCAATGTTTCCCCTGGGCTGTGCCAGGCACCATCAGCACACAGTGATGCTTCCCTGAAGCATTCATATCTAATTTTGGACATGATTGCTTAAATGTGTCATGCACAAGAAGCCTGAACACAGCACATTCTAAGTATGGCGAAATTTTTCTTCACCTCTTTTTCTATCTTTGTCCACCGAATTCCCAGCTAAGTGTCTGGGTTTTAAAAGCAGGTGCAGTTTATGGTAGGAAAAACATTAATGGCTTTATCCGTGTTATTCTAGAAGGAAAGCCTTATGCTGAGAGATTTCCAGCTCACTGTTGCAGGTTTTAGAGTTTTAGATACATTTCAGATAAGCTATCCTATTTGGGAGTTAACCACACTCACCTTGAATTTCAGAGTCTAACATATTCATGAAAGGATTGTCAGATAAGCAATAAACACAGCACAGGCCAAATAAGCTAGAAGTTAGTTACTTGGTGAGGGCCTGCTCTACTTTTGTTCTGTCCATTTGCTTCAAGTGCCTATAAATCACATCAGCAGTTGATATGTGTTTAGAATATTTTCATGTACATCTATTTCTCTACAAGCACTGAACTAAAGCTGTGTTGAACCAGAGAGCTTTGTCCTGGTTGGTAATAAAATGCTGCACTGTTTGCCTGCTTTGTGTTTTCATCCTGAACTCGCTCTCTCGTTAGTAAACTCTGAAGAGTACAGACTTTCCATTCGTTTGAAGCTCGCTGTACTTTTCTTGGTGTGACATAACCCTGGATCAGGCAGGATAGGAATCCAAGAGAGAAATAAGTGATGAAGATGAAGAAAAGCATATAATGCCTCCCTGTCCTGCTACCCCCAGCCAGAGAAGTTACCTCAGATTCTCACTCCTTCTGAGATCCGTAGGATCCTGTACCCACAGGATCTGGGTACATCTCCAAACTGGCATCAAGATTTAAAACTCTGGAAGAAGGTAAGAGCTAATGTAACCACGGAAGGAAAATTTTGCTACTAACGGGACAATTGTGGCTGTCCCCTTTTCTGCAAATCACAGACCCACAGAAAGTTTTCTGTGTCATCCAGAGGAAGCTGACATTCAAAATGGCTGATCTCTCCAGAGGGAAGATCCCATGAAGAATCTCTCTTCTACATCTGTGGAAATTAATTCCCATCAAACAATAATATCACAAGTTCCACAGAAAAATAGTCCATGAATTCTAAACCTCTGAAATTCTCAGTGATCTGTTAACTGGCATCACATACTTCTGCATCGTTTCAAGCACAAAACCAACTTCCATCTCAAATCTCTTAATAATCTTTCTATACTAATCTTTGCATAATCACTTATTTAAATCACGAAATCTGTAAGCACAAGAAAATGAAACTGCACCCCTCAGGTTTTAGAATGGAAAAGGCTGTAATACACGCATTTGGAGTTCATTTTAGACAGAACCAAGAGGCTTTCATCTCCTGTTTCTCACAAGTAACAAAAAAGAAACACAATTATGGAAAAAAAATAAGACTAACAAAACCTATACAACAGTGTAAAAGGCACAGAAGAGACGGCATCTCTAGAGGCCAGTAAGTACTGACTTGAGAGAGAACTTCGGTGACTAGCTTAGATCTGATCTTCTTGACTAAAGACTAGAGATGCGAATACCATCTTACATCTGCATGCTGAAGCTTAGGAGACTTATTAGGTTTTCTCTGATGTGATATCTCCTTTCTCTTCTTTGGAGTCATGACTCGACACTTCAACACCAAAGATGAAATCACAGTATTATTATTCCTGCTGTGAAGATGGGATGTAGAGACAAAGTTCAAAGCCTGATCCATCGCTCAATGAGAACAGTGAAAAGGATCTTACTGACTTTGGTAAGAACTGGGTCAGACTCCCATTTACTCAAGATCACAGGAGGAGCCAAAATATGGCAAAGGGCTAAAACCAGAACTTTGGAGGCCTCGTACCCCTGTTCTGTACATAGACAGCAGAAAATACAGCATGATTCACATTCACAAAATGATAATTATGGAGATGATTCTGCATTTCTTCTCAATTATTAAAAACTACTGTTATCTTTAATTTTGAAGCTCAGTTACTTCTATCAGATTCTTTGCTCAAGACAGTTTGTTAAATATAGCTCAAGTTTTTTATTTAGGTTAAGTGATGTCACAATCACGTTTTGTGGAAAATTATATTTTTAGTAATTTGATATTCTAAAACTAAAATAGGTGACTACAATGAAGTATTTCTTTGAAAAATAAATCTGGCTTCTAAGGAAGCATCCATCTTTGTCAAAATTCCTCTTCCCTCAAGAAGGGCAAAGGCTAAGTGCATATGATGATCTAATGCAAGATGTGATTTTATTCAGTTTGAATTTCACATAATCAGATCAAGACCTGTATTCTTACTTGTGCTCTATTGCTTTAATTCAAAACAGACTTACCAAGAATTACAGTTAAAGAAGTTAAAGGCCAAACATCTCTCTGAGGCCATGCAGCCACTTGCTCTGACACTAAAGGATTGTTCCCTCCTGTACACTAGAATGGAAACTTCTTCAGACCTTTCAAAAAACATATCCAGGTTAATGAAGTTTCCATTGCCTTCCTTTGTAGACTGTTCTCCCCTTCAATATGGCAATTCATCTTAACTTTTTCTTGTCATAATTTTGCCCCAGTTCTCCTTGAGGTCTAAGATCTTCAAGTACTACAGCCTGTTATAATCATCTTTTGATGAATACCAGCAACACACAGAAAACCTCTCTCCCAGCTCCTGGTACATGAGGTTGAAAGGTCCTTACACCTCATCTCCCACTGTGGGACTATGGCTAATTCACAATGTTTTATATGATTTTTCTTCAGATATTTTCTGGCTGAGCATCTCTATTTACTGATCCATTCTTACTTCTATTCTCACTGTCACTTGAAGCTTAGCTCAGTTCAGGAACATCCACAGATTTGGGCAATGTGAAGTTTGTTCCCATTTCAGCTGGAGAAGAGGCCAGATATAATACCATGCTGGTAATAAGTACCACTTATACCTCCAGTAATTCCATGATTTCAGTGGATTATCTAAGCATAAGGAATTCTTGAGCATGAATGAGAAATAAACAGTTCTGGAAATGATGAGGTGGACATCACACAGCACTCTCACTAATCATCACCAAGAACCAGATATTTTTCCACGTATCGTTATCTTTAATTTATGATTTTCCCTCAAGGTTCACATAAAAATTGAGATTAATTTATTATTTGAATTTAAAAGAATGGCACTTACTCATTACATCAAATGCTGAAA
This sequence comes from Dromococcyx pavoninus, assembly GCA_033558185.1. Taxonomy (NCBI): domain Eukaryota; kingdom Metazoa; phylum Chordata; class Aves; order Cuculiformes; family Neomorphidae; genus Dromococcyx; species Dromococcyx pavoninus. The sequence goes on from JAUMJL010000786.1 coordinate 930,779, forward strand.
CCCCAGATAAATTGTTTAAAAGCTACCTTAGACCTTCAAACTAATAAATAAGCAAGATTAGAAATAACAGCTGGAAATTCATTCGCTAAAAGAATTCTTCTTTGTCCTATTTCACATTGAGTGCTTACTTTATACTAAAAAAATGTTGGTTATGGTATATTTTATCGTATCAACTGTTCATCTCAATCAGGAGTGCAGTCATACATCAAGTAGAGAATGCTCTTATTACCACAATCACGCTAATTAACTCCACTGTGATCACAACCATTATTTAATGAAATGTCAGTGAAACATATAGTGAAGTAATGTTTAAAATACCATCTAATGTCACACATTATATCCAATATGAATAAGTATGCAATGATACATAGATGCAATATGTGTGCACATACCACATACACACAAAGAACAAGGTAATTTCTTAACTTGGTGTGGTCAGCTTAACCACCACTGAACTTTTCTATCACTACTAAAAAGTATTAAAATGACTTTACTTTGAGTACCTCCAAAGCTATTTTCTTCTTCTAAATCAGATTGCTCAAAAGCATGTTTGGCAAAGTAATAGGCTTTTCAAACCTCTGCTTAGATTTTTTTAATTGTTGCAAGACTTTTTATTTTTGTTGCAAGTGGGAAGACAAGGAATTTCATTCTTTTTGTAGGCAGAAAGACTACACCCAACAAATGCTTCACTTGGAGCCTGGCAAACTTCCTCTTTCCTCCCTATTTTATTTTAATAAGTATATATGTGCAATCTCCTCTATTAAATAAACCACTAATCACTTTATATGAGATAAGTAAATAGTCCTACTCTTTCCAGTCTGCACACTTCATGTTATAAGTAGAGGATATCATTGCAGGATTACACTGGAATCTGATATACACCCTTGAAGAAGGTGCAAGTTTAAACTACCAGAAACACATGCACCTTTATACTCTATGAGATGGAATTTAAGATGTTGTTCTTCCAGCTCCACACAGGAGCTAGAAGAACACTCCTTTACCACAAGAACGAAGTTTTAATTCCATAAGGCCATCTTTAGCATCTTTCCTAAGGCAAGAGATGTTGCCAGCTGAGAAGCAGCACTGCCACAGGAAGGTTCATCCACTGAGTCCAAGACACAAACAACTCTGCTCACAAACTAAAGAAGAACCATCAGAAAAAACGATGTGGAGAGACTCCATCAAAAAACACTCAACAGATTTAACTGAGGCGGTCTCACAGCCTTTCAAAGCCAGCAATTATACCTCACTTTGGCACCATAAGGCACTCTCAATAGAAAGAGTATCTACTTAATATAGAGGCTTGGTTTGTGCTTATAAGACAAGAAGTAGGAAATATGATAATAGGGTTATGCAGGTAAAGATCAATTAATACTCTTTGGAATACTTTTTTTCCTGTCACTCTACTGCCCTTCTGGGAGAAGCAAACCTAAACAGCATATTAAAACAAGATTATGAAATATTCCTATTGCTGTTAAGTATTTTCATTATTTTATGGACTCTACAAGGATGTACAAGAACTAAAGAAGATATCTGAAACTGATCATTATTGGTCAAGTTTTATCCTAGCCTTTGATCACTGCTAATATCCATAAGAAGAGCTTGCTCTCTTCCTTGCACAGTAACAGGCACATGAAAGTGGGCAACAGCAAGGACAGCAGAACAATGAAGACAACATAACCGACTGAGATGCCAGTGTACAGTAGTTCTGTTGTCAGACACGAAACTGAATTGCTTTTAAGGTCAAAACCAATATCACCTGATATTTGTTAGAGTTACGCAGCATTGTGAAAGTACCAGGAAAACAGTGTTATCACTGCACAATGATTTGATAACTGGGTGATTAGCAGAGTGTGTGAATGAGAGCTGCTCAAGTGACTGTAAGGTAAGAGTGCCTTTGAAACTCAGCAAAGGTGAGGAAAGCATGTTTTTGTTTGTAGAGATGACAAGAGAGGAAGACAAACTGTCAGGAGTGAAATGCAGCATTTTGAAAGCTTCTCCAATGATAAAAATCAACAACAAGCCCAGACTGTTCATAGCAAGGCCCCACAACTTCTTTATGATAGAGGGAAAAAGGAAGGTGAGTGGAGAAATGAAGAAGCATGTGGCAGCTCAGGGATGAGCAGCAATCTAGGAGGGAACACTATTGTTTTCTGTCCCAAAGGCTCAGCTCACATCTTTTCCGAGCCCTGCAGACATTACAATCATGACAGCTTTATCAAGTCCTGCCAGTCTCCTCAATTGAAATAACTTCAGGCATTCTGGGTTTAATATCATGCTCATAGTTTGGAAATTTCAAAGATACAGCAACAACAGTATTGAAAGCCTTTGGACTGTCAACAACACTGGGAAAAGTCAGTACCAAATGCAACTGGCAGCACTGCTGCCTTGAAAACAGAGGCAGAAATAAACTACAAGGATGTGAATTCTGTAAACTGCTTGGCTTTGTTTCTAGTGCCTAGTTTTTTATGAAACTTGCTTTAAATAAGATAGGACAGCTTTTCTTCTCTGTTTCCCCCACAGCCACTACCTTGACTCAGTTGTGCTGTTATTTCCATTAACGTAGAGACAGGTTACAACACCTTTCCCCGAAGCACATTTTGAGCGACATGGGACTGTTTATAGAATGAGATAATGTTTAACAGAAGAAAATCCAGCAAAACCTTGTCCCGAATTCTCCAAAGCTTTCAGCTTAAGAATTCATATATAGCCAACTATAGAGAGTAGATAGTGTGAAGCACAAGACAGCACTTCATATATAACACAAAACAATCATACTTTCTTTCTGCCTAATAAAGTGACAAAAATATGACTATATGCAACTTAGGCTGCTGCATGAAGGTAAATCTACCATGAATGCATCAAAGAACCTCAAGATTTGCGGTGAACTCTATTTTGCCATAAATTAAGGTACACCTCTGACAAGTAAACTGATGTTTGACAGAAAAAATACAGAGGAAGATATGCCATAGCCTTTTAAGTAGGGTCAGTCCACTGCTGCTTCCTCCAGAAGGATACAGAGTTTTAATGAATTTTTTCCTGCTTCTCCTTTGAAACACAGATTACCTCCCTGACATATTGCATTGCATCAGCTCCCAGGCAGTGATGCAGGTGGGAGTGGTGCAGGACATGAGCATCCTGGCTTCTGGTGCAGCTGAGCTAGTACCCTGTGCTGGCACTGTCTATATTCCCTCCAGACTCATAGGAAGCAGGGAGTCCCGTGGTGTTCTCCTACAGCACTTCTATTTGCCCAGGTAAGTTTAATTGGTAGCAGAGATACACTTTCCATCCAGAGCAAACTTCACACTCCAGTACACTGCCTACTGTCTGCTGGAGACGAAATACACGATGAGAATGAAACACCAACACATCTGCTTTGTTGACAGTTTGCATATTTCCATTTGGCAGAAGGACATTTCCTAACATACCCTGTGAATGGGAATGGTAACACACCACCTGCCCACCACTCAGGTAACCTCCATCCCCAACCCCCTACTCTCTGGACCTCAGATAATTTGATGGCAAATGACTCTCCGCTGTCTACAAGAATAAAGCAGCCTCCCAGGCTTCAATTAAAGCCAAAGCAAGTTTCTACTTCATTTCCTCGTTCCAGTTCAGCATCCTTGGGAGCAGGTCAGCAAGATGGTTCTTTGGATTCAGTATCTCTTCATTTGTCAACATTAATTCAGCTCTCCATTGTGGAATTTGTTTCAAATGAGTAGAAACCATTCTCTATAACTTATTAGATTTATAAACCAATTTTTCACCCCTATTATTTCCCTGACATGTGAACTTCCTATACAGTTTACACAACAAATTAGTTTTTCAGAGGTGTCACCAAAACAAAATGGACCAAGGGCTCAGTCTTCCCTAAAACTTAAAAAGACTCAAATCTTCTGTAACAGCTAGTGAGATGCACTACATATTTATAATGAGGAAAAACTCAAAAGGTTTTCATTACCTTGGAAGTAATAAACCAATTCATTAATTTATTTATTTTACACCAGACCTAATCTTACACTTCAGAAAAGTTCCACACAGGAACTCACATTTTCATGTTGGTCAGAAAGCACTCTTATGAGGCGCGTTTTAAAATTTTGTGACAGTCACTTCAAGTTATCATAATCACAACAAAGATTTAGAAAGATAACATTTTTTTTTAATTTATTTCTGGCTCTTATTAGGCGGCCACACATGATCTGAGATAAATATATCTTAATAATGACTTACAATGAGAGATCTGGTACAGAACAATATTCCCACCAGAAATCTTTGTGCTATAAAATGTATTGATTTTTGGCATGCTGCAGAACTCCAAGAATATTACAGGCATACAAGATACTGCCTCTATAATCAACATCTGCCAATTTTTTTACTGTAAAAAATCCTGTGAGCTTTCTAGTATATTCTTTATTTAATGTTGCCAAATCCTGCTCTCTCCCTATCCAATCCTTCCTCCAAAAAATCCCAAATCAGACCTCCAAAGGATAAGACTGGACATAACACGAAGCAAAACCAAAGATCAGAGGAATTCTCTTTGAGTTGTCTTTTGATCTCTCTCTGCTATCCTGGAGTCCCAGTTTTGTGCCAAATCCCAAGCATCAGGATCTGGGCACCTGCCCCCACCCCTGGAGGCATGTCCAGCAGGTCCAAGCAGCAATTTACACTCCCCTCACCATTCTCATGCCACAATAATCTCCTTATTTTGTGTCCCTATCCCACCACACAAATCGGATTCTGCTCCGTGCTCTGAAATATCTTTTTTTCCTGTCCCACATTTCCATGCCACTATGAGAAAACAAAATTTATGATGGTTAAATGACCTAGTGACCCAATTACTGATCCCAAGGGGGAGCACACACATTGGTGAGTTGAATGATATTTCAGCGTGGCTGCACAGCTCTGGCTGTACTGTGAGGCTGCTTCTCTCCCATTTAGTTTTCAACACATGACTGAGGAGCAGAATGGGAACGGAGCTCATCACTCAATGTGCACTGAAGAACTATGAGTGGCACAGATAAAACTATGACTCCTTTGGGAAAAGGCCTGGGACAGCTTGCCACCCCACAGAACGAGTCAGCAATGGTTACTTTTTACAAAGGAGCACTGCAGGTTTTAAGTCCTTTCTGCATTCAACTTTGATGTGTGGGCCTTGACAAATCCAAGTTCTGGTTGTCAATATAACTCCTGGCCACAGGCAAAACAATCAGGAGCCAGTTGCCAAAAACTACCACTCTCAGTCATCTCTCCTCTCCGTGCAGAACCACCCTTCATTTCACCTAATACCCAGTACATTTGCTTCATCTCTCAGGTTGACACTGCTGCACTTTCCATTCTTTGATATTAACGAGTGACAAATGCCCTTTTACGCTGTGTACTTTTGCTTTGAGCCCCATTATTACGCTGAGGGAGCAAAAGCAGGCTCTGCTCTCTGTCTGCTGCATAGCTGTGGATCTCACTAGAGCCGCGAGGAGCTACCTACACTGTGCAGGAAAAACATCACTTGGCACTGAATAAAACATCCCGATGATAATGAGGGTTGCATGTTAATAGGACACAGTGTCATTGTTTTGGAGCACAGATTGGTTTCTATTGTATTAGCTGCACATTAATATAGGCAACCACGCTAGACAAACATGCGCACGTACTCACTGACAGCTTAGAAACACTTCCTGTCTCAGTCCCTGACTTCTTGCAAATCCTGTAATTTCTCTCTCCCCAACTTTCCTTGTAAGTGTAGTGACATGAGAAGGCTGATTGTGCTTGCTTTACTCATATCAATCTTAGAATCCCTCTCCCTAGCTCAGCAGAGGCAGTACAGGGAGAGAGGAACCTGTACTTTTGCATGTGGTACTTTTCTGAACCAGTCACTAAACAAAGATGCCTAAATGCCTCAAACCATATGCTATTTCCATAGTGACACAAACCATGGCTTTCCTGGGGCTTGGTTATACAAAACCAGACCTCACAGACCACAGTCATGGAGGGCAATATTTTAATGGCTGGGTCACATGCACTGAATCAACAAGTGAATTATTTATACACACATTAGGATTTTTATCCCTGTTCACACATGTGTAATTTCAAAAGACTTCCACAAATCCATTGATGTTGCCCTATTCCTATACAAAAGAAACTGAGATATGAGCTCTATCTCAGGGAAAAAAATTTAAAAAAAATAGGTTTATATGCAATAAAATATTGATTGAATTATTTCTATTTATACATAATCAGTATAAAATATTTGCAATAGTCTCACAATGCAAATGTAGCTTTTAGACAATTCAAACACCCGATGTGGGACCAAGAGAACATCCTTCACCTGGACAATTAGGGATCTGTAATAGGAAGAGAGAGGTACATGGTTGTCCCTCTCTTCTAAGCACTTTCTCTGCAGTGTAGAGAGAGCTTTTGAAATGGATTCTCCACTTTTAGAACAAGATAATTATAAGCAATTTCACTGATATTGGAAGTGTGAATTTGTTCTAAATCTTGTGTCACAGAGCGATCAATCAGACCCCGTTAGTCTGTTTCCAGAATATTTGTACAATGATAATTAATATCTAAAACCCATCTTTAAACACTATTTTACTTGGTTACTGAATAAAAATATCTTTGATACGGGGTTAATCTACATGAAATTTCCATTTTAAAATGTCTGCAAAGCCTCACGTGTGTTTCTAGCAATGTTATAACACAGTTGCCGTAGCTAATGCTGTGCTATTCTCCTAAAGACATCACTGGCTGGTCAGGAGGAGGTAGCTCAGCTACAAGCAGCTCCTTCTACTTACCTATGACAAAATCAGAAAGTAAAACCACTGATCCGATTAACAGTGCCACCATTCTCCCTGTGAGCCCCACCATTATAAACAGCTACAAGATATTGAACTGAAGAGGACCAGTCCACCGTCATTACAAATGAGATTTGGACACTGCTGCAATTAATCTTCCTGAATCAATAGGTACAGTTTGATAACCCACAGATCTGCCAATAAGAAGAACAAAAATAAAGATGATCCGAAGTGGCCAAAAGCCTTTAGACAACAATGGCTTTCACCAACATACACAGGTCAGTCAAAACAGCTGTGGTTCATCTAAGGGTGTATATTTCACAAAAAATGTTGATGGTAAATATCCATTGCTTCAGCAGGACTTTTTTCCAGTTGAGACATCAGTACAGTATTGAATAAATTTTTAGTATGCATGTTATATCACATCAGCGTTACAATTTTCCTGTACTCTCTTTAAGAAATTCACGTGCTTGAAAAATAAATTCCAGGATTTTTCTTTTGGAGGAAATTTTGGCTTTCTTTTCTGATTCAAAATGAAACAAAAACTCAGAAGTCCCCACACAACAGGAATTCCATTTTTCCAGAACCTCTAGAACTAAAAATACATGCTTCTTAATTAGCTTTATTGCTCTCCCAGTCTGCCATAGGAACAGCATTTTGCATTTATAGGCAAATTAAAGAAGCATATTTTAAAGACACAAAAATAAACCTACCCAAATAAACCAGCAATAGGAAGCCGGCTCCCGGCAATTGTCAAAAATTGTGTTGCCAAGAGATTTTATAGGGAGTATTTAGATTGTGAGTCATGCTGCAGGCAGTTTAATGAAAAGATCCAGCTGTCATGTGATTTTGGAAGAGAAAAAATAGGTAAGAAAATCATCTCTAGCTTGAGGAGGAATACACTGAAATGCAAACTCATGGTGTAATAGGCACAGCTCTTCAAGTGATGGCTGCAAAGATTTCTGTGCCATTGAAGGGCCTCTAAAAATAATTTCCCTGTTACCACTAGATCATGGAGTACCAACAGCCACCAATTCAATCAGATTGCTATCCAGATTTTCACAGGAGATGCTCCAAGATGCTCCGTCAGCAACCCCTGCTAATGAAGTCTCCCTGGGCACATCTAGCTAATGCAACGGAGCACAGCACTGATATCCACAGCGTACGCTGAGGAGTATCACACTTCTTCCTCAGGGAAAATATGTCTTACTTGACCTGCCTCTGACTTAGGTCTGGCAGTCGAGTCCCCACAGCATCACCTCTAACGCTGCTATACTGCCCAGCCCTTCCTGGCCTTTCTGGCTCCTGGTGCAGGCTGTGCAGAATGGTTTCAGAATCTCCGCACTTGTAGTGTGGTCCTGAGTCATCCAGAAGCTTCTAGACTTCATACAAAAAGTTAAATTATTGCTTCCATGATAAATTATCTGGCTCTTCGGCTGTGCTGCTTCAAGTTTTTAGATCCAGAAGTCCCAAGATAGCCTCCACAGACAACCCATATAAAGGCAGTTTCCTTTTCCTCTGCTGCCTGTGACTGCCAGACGCAGCCCGCTGCCAGCCAGGAGAAGAAACCAAGAGTTCTGGAGCCCAGAGCTCCTGCAGCACGGTGCAAAGGCCTGTGTAACGTGCTGCCAGTGGGCACCTTTCCCTCTTTGCGTAGAAGCGAATACATCTACATCAATGAACAGGACACTGCAGATACCAGCTTCACAGTTTGCTAATGACCATGCAAACGGTGATAAAGATAGGAGCAGGGTTGAAATTTTGTTGCCTGTCTCATGGTTTTTATTATTTTTAGAAAGGTGTGGCATTATTGAAACCACAGTTATCATTGCTAACTTTGAGCACAATTCTTACTAGGTTTTACTGTCTGCCTTCTCCCTGTTTTGGTCTATATTTCATCCTACACAGGATTTTAGTGACCCATCCCAAAAAAAACCCCAGTATGCCCAGTGAGCTATTCCTTTCAACAATCAGGTGAGTCACAACATTTTAAAAGTAATAATAACAATAATTAAAAAAAAAATCGCACTGGGACAATGCTCCCTAAGTGCTCATTATCAACACGGGCTCCTAATTTGCGCCTAGCTGGTTTACATCAATATTGAACTTCATGCCAAACTTTAGAACAATGACAACCAACAGAGCTGGAATTTGTATGTGAAAGCACTATGTTTTTATCCTGAAGGCCAAACAAGTAGCTGTTTGCAATTCAGCTTTGGCCTGATTATTCCATTACCTCATTTAGTTTTAAAGCAGTTAAAGTAAAACTATGTGGGACAAGAGAGATCATAGAATCCCACTTTTACCTGCAGGAATTCTTACAGAATCCATTGGATATTTTGCTTGATGAACAATATAATCATATTTTTCAACATAATTTACACTTAAATTTTTTTTAACTCCAAGGTTAACTTAAATTGTTCAGAGTCAGTGTTGAGGTGTTTAATCATCATCTTCCAAAAGTTCTCTTGGAGAAAAGCAAGCATAGATACCCAAGAACAGGAAAACAATAACTGCCCAAATGACATCCTGCAAAGCTCAGCATTTTTACTCACTTTTTTTTCTGACTCTCCTCCTTTGTAATAATTCAAGAATAGTCCATGCATTGGATGTATAATAAAACTGTAAAACTTTCAAAGTCAGGAATACAGGCTACCTTCTTGCTGTGTTTGATGATTAGGGACAATTTCACACACCTTGAATCTAGATTGTTCAGAACATGTGCTTTGTTGCATACTGGCGTTGTGAAATTTTACTTTATAACATCAGTGCATTTGGATTACTGTGAAAAACAAAGCAATATGTGCATGTAATGTGCACACAGGTTACTGAATACAAAACTCAGTCATAGCTGTGAGCATAATGTGGCCCAAGAGCCTTAAAAGCAGCTCCACAGATCTGAGAGCAGATTATCCCATAAACACAGATGACAAGAACCACCTTGCACTAAAGCATTGACTGCCCGGCTTTGTATTTTTTTTAAAAAAAGGAAAGTTGTTTTTCTGAGTGACCTTGAACAATGTGGATTTTGGCAGGGATGGGAGAACACCAAAGGGACAGTGTGCGAGCCAGCTTCCACTTCTGCTTCATTTCACTTCAAGACAATGTTTGGTTAGTTTGGATTAGAAATATCAGCTCTGTTTACGATTAGCAGAGCTAAAGGCTTTTACAGTGCATTGCGAGTGCCATCTGCAGGCTGAAATTCATACTGATGGGTATCTGCATTCCAAAACCTGATGCTAACTCTCATAAAGGCAGAAAGAATACAGAAATGCTCGTTTCTGATCATTCAAATCACAAAACCATTCAGCATAGCAAGTGGATTAACAGACCCGTTTACCCAGTAGCTTTCCAAATTCTGCACCAGCACCAACCCAGTGATGCTCTTTATAAGCAGAGGATTTGAGAAGGCCACCTTAACCTCCAATTGTCAGGAATGACAGAAGGGAGGATGTAGCTCTCTCAACAAACAGAGAATAGGAGAAGGGTTTCTAACACGTGCAGCTCAACTCGACAGTGCTGAAGCGTTGGGAGATTCTGGGAACATAACTGTGCAATTGGAAATCACACTGGTTTTCAAGATAAAAGCTCTGAATAAGGAAAAGTTTGAGAGTCTAAAATGAAATTATCTTTGTATTTACAATCATTACCTGAGTCACACAAAGTAATTCCAAACAAACAAAGAGGCTGTTATTGCAGGAACATTGCAGTTACATCCACAGAGTGGTATTTGTTTGGCAAGATCTTTATTCCTACCTCGTTGATAATGCCTGACTGCTAAATTTCACTGTGTAGTAGGTACTGTGCCTGAAGTTGGCATTTTCAAGGTGGCAGCCACTGAACAGTACTAGCACTGGCTGAGAAACCGTTGCAGGTATATACAAGATAACAGACTCCCTCCCAGGAGCTCAGGCTTTTTAATCCAAATTCAAACATTTGCCACCTGTGCATTCCATGTAGAATAAATAGAGTCAAAAAAACGGTCAGAGCATTGTCTAAACAGCAGTTATGAGAGAAAGGGACCCCAAATTGCATTTCTTATCGCCCACAATGCAGCGCTCTAAAATCAGTGACATTTTCTAAGCACAGCTGTATGCAGGAATGTGATCTATTTGGGCCATGCTTGATTTGATCATTACATCAAGATTCATAAATCTTTGCAGTTTCTAATCAGTCACAGAGGGAGCATATCCCACCACTCAATCTAGGGCCTTGGCAGGTCAGTCAATCAGAGCATTTCTCAGCACAGCAATCCCAGATACACTACTCTTCTTTACATGCAGTTAGGCAGCATTCAAAAACACGGATGTTTTGCCCACTGTTGAAAATATCAAGAAAACACATGAAAATTGCTTCTAGTCTGACCTTTGTAAATGTCTTCCTGAAACAATGGGAGATAAGGAGAAATCTATCAAAGCCAAAAGAAAGTAGATTTGGAAGAATGAATTTATACTGTCTGGCACCCTAAGTACTTTTTTTTTCAGAGAACTGCCAATAGCAAATACTATTGCTTATACTGTCAATCTCACCAGGTATGTCAGTACTACACTTCTTATTTTATTTTTTAAGATCCTGGCACATGTGCCTGATTATATGGTTGTATTGTGAACGAGCAATGCCAGTTATCCACTCAGCCACAGCAAAGGCGTTCGCTATCTTGAGTAAAAAACCAAATAATTAAACTTGTTTGAATTAATTATCAACTCTAAAGAGTTAAGCATCAAGAGGGAATTAGGAAGAATAAAAACTGGTCATAATCAGAGTGGGGAGGAGATTTATTGCCCAACCACAAAATCGACCTCACTAGAAGCTTCTGCAGGAGAATTCCAGGTGTGATAAATTTATGGACTCCCCACTTACCCTCGCTATTAGTCTTTCCAAGGCAGAAAGGATTATATTCTCAAGTCCTTGACCTCAGATAAAGCCTGAGTTTCCTTTCACTTCCCCTCAGTGCATGTCCCCATGTCCATTTCCCAATACCACATTCCAGTGTCACACTGCAGGCAGGCCTCATAAATTAGCAATGGTATTCTGGTGTGAACAAACAAGAGAAAACTATTCCTGTCAAAGGCAAAGAGGAAGTAACCGAGTTTGACATGTGTCAGTTGTTTCTAATTAGGAAGCACCATAAATTTCATACTCAGAGTGCAGAACTGATAGTGACTGTTGACAAGTGTCCAGGTAGAGCAATAAGATGCTCGTTGATGATATAACATAAGAAGTAAAAGATTTATATGTCAGAAGAGATTTGATACCCATGTAAACTATACTGTTTTCTTCTCTACCTCTCAAATGCCCACTTTCATCAGAACATGTGGTCATTCAGTGAACTGGATTCATACACACTTTGCTCTGAATCTGGTCTCATGAAGTGAATGGAAATACATTTAAAGTTATTAACAGACAAATATGCTGAAATAGTACAGAAGGAGAACTAACAGAGAAGTTACAAAAGTCTTAAGTGAAATAATTCTATTTTTATTTATCCTGGTACCTATGCATGCAAGCTGCACACCTGCTAGGTTCCTAAATCCTGATGTATCTCTAAATTATGCCATTCGGTGGAGAAAGTCTTAAGTAAGCTGTTGTTTCCATGCAGTGACAGTTACACAACTTGCTTTCATCTCTATTGTCAAGACCAAGTTATTTTTCTGTCTTTTCTCACCTGCTCTTAATTTGTTTCCTACATCTCTAGTGAGATGCAACTGGAATTATGATGCTAGTGTATTGCAGAGAAGGGAGATCTCGAAAATATTAATGCCATAAAGGACATTAAACCACCTAGTTTCAGCTCCTGTATATTACATGACTCACATTTTCATTGGTTATCTGAGTATTGCATTCAATAACAGCTGACTCAAGCACACTTTCTGGAAAAGCACCTAATGTTGACTTCTGGATGAAACCTCTCACTGACTGGTGGTCTTGGATGAGATCTTGTAGAACCGTGATTTGCAACCTCCAGCCTAAGGTCCATTTTAATAAATTTGCAAAAGGTAATTCTAGAAATTCAAGTCTATTGCCAGAAGGAATTAAATCCACAGGAGGTCACATGAAATTTTAGAGACCCACCAATCTAGAACTGTTGCTTTCAGGCTGTGTGATTTGTCAATAGTATGCAAAGATATCCCAATGCAGCTGAAAGATAGCACAGAAGTTCACTAGCAAGCCAAGCAATAGAAGAGTCCATCAAGAGGTGAACATCTAATTAAAAGACTGATGTTGTCAAACTGAATGGATCCAAAGAAACAGGCAACAAAAGATATTTAAGGGACTGCTTAACAAAAACATGTTAGCAGAATAAAATATGTTCATCATGGTTAAGAGGCACACAGGAGAAGGCAAGCTAACAATCTACAGATATTTCAGGGCTGTCAATTCATCTCCTTCCCTGGCATTTATCTCCTTAAGAGAAATTAATAAGACTAAAGGGGTACAAACAAGGCAGGGGAGGAGGACTGAGACAAATATAAATTGAATATGAGGAGATTTAAAAAAGCAAATACCTAGCCAGTAGCTGCCATCAGGCAGTGGAATAGTTTCCCTGAGGACACAGTAGAAGAGATATGTCCCTTTTGCTGGAAACACCTTAAACTAAAGTAGGCCTGCACATGGAAAGGGGAATATAGAAAAAACAAACTAAAGTCTAATACATTTTGTCTTACACCACAGTGAAATATTTGAGCAATGATCTGCTTTGGTGCATCAGGAAGACAAAGCATTTGATGCATTCTGCTTTATATAGATTAATCAGGATTTTATCTGAAATACCCAAAGCAGAAGTATCTTTACAGAAGATCTATTTGGATAGAGGATGCTTCAAATCAAACCCAAAAAGGTATAACATGATCTGACAGTCAGAGCCAAGACTGGATAATTTCTGGCCATAAGATACACAAAACAGAAAAAAAACAAAAAAATGCTATTCAGTCCCTGGAAGATCTTATCAAAGGTCTTCTTTCTTTTAAATTCTATACATAAAGACAGGATGTATGTTTAAACATCTACACTGACGATGCTTCAAGGAAAAGTTAAAAGCTTTTTAGCTGTATAACAAAATTCCTGCATAAGCCTTGCTTATATTGTGCTATGAGGAAAATAAATAATAATAATAATAATAATGTATACCTGTAATGACTGCATCTCATTCCAAAGCAGACAGAAAACTCCTTCCACATAATGCACTGATGGAAAGAGTGAAAGGGTAGTTGCCCTTCCAGTGAACACAAACTCATGTTTCCCATGCTTCTTTACCAGCTGCTGCTTTTCACCTTATTCTCAAGGTCCTCGGTTTCTACTGTAGGAGTTACAATTGATATTTCTATCACTCTTGCTCACAACCATCCTCCTCAATGTCCCAACATTTTGCTTTATTGTCCTGTAAATCTTTTGCAATTTCTCTTTGAGGCCTCCCATTGACTCATTGCAGTGATTTTCTGATTATAAGTCCTGCTGCTACTGTTCTCTGCAGTGTGCACGCGAAATTTAAAACCTGGGACACAGGATCCTGGTCAGCTCCAAATGTTTGAAGAGAGCAAAAACAGCAATATGTTTTTCTCAATATGCACGAGGAGCAACAAAAATAAAGCCAGAAAGCAGAAGTCTCTGGTTTAGACTCTTACCTGTGCTACCTCTTCAAAATCATCGTGCCTCTTCTGCAGCGCACGTGCTCTGTGTAGAGACTTCCCCACTCCTGTATGTTTACTCAGAAAGGCTTCTCCGTGATTTTCAATCCAGTCCAGTACCTGCCAGAAAAGAAGAATATTCAATTACCTCTCCTGTCTCAGCAGCACAAAGAAATTCTCAGGGTGAAGATAAAACAACTGCAGAGGTATTGCTTTGTGCTTGCTATGGCTAAACACACGCAGATCTGTCAAAGTCCATTTGAACTGGATAGAAGACAAATGGTTATAGATGTTAGTGGTAAACTAGGATTATTGGATTTTTACTATTCAATTTACTTTGAAGTGTAGCTTAGTTATTTGAGCCTGGCATATATTTAATATTGCTTTCACATGAATGACTTTTGGGGAACAGGAATCAGGAATCTGGAATCTTCTACAGCAAGTATCCTCCTCTTAACGGTTCCTTTTGAAAACTGAGAAACAGTGATAGCTGTTCTCACATAAACAGCAAATCTCAATGGGAAACATCTTGAGTGAGCCCAAAAGCATGATGGGGAGATCAATTAAAATTTATTTGGATGTGGGTAGAGTAACTGTGAGTAACTAGAATTAAAAGGTTAAAAATCCTTCACTGCAGGCCATAAAATACTGACCGTGTGCATCCTCCAAGTTTTACAGATTTTCAGTTCCAAATATAACTGACCATTATGGAAAAGTAAAGTGACAAATCTGGTATTCTGAGCGTTAAACAATATTTTCTTTTAAAAATAGATCAAATATATGAGGCCCATCCATTTGGAGCCCCTTCTTACAATAACACTAAAATTTAGATCAAATCTGTTTGGGATTTACTACAAGGTGGAAAAAAAAAATTGATAATGTGAGCTTGGGAATTTCAGGATGTGAGCTCCACCCTTTCTACATCTCTTTCCCAATACAAAAAGAGAATAAATAGTACTAGATCAGCACTGGTATTTGTGTGGCTTCATTCAGCAAGGAGCCCTGCACTCACAGTGAGTTGTTGGTCCTTGCTTTTACTGATGCTAGGGAGTAGCAAACAAAAGCCAGGATTTCTGTCACACTGAAGGAAGACATCACAAGTGTTCCCAGCACAATGATACTACCACAGAGTGCTGCACGTGCAAATGGTCTCAGATCTCCACCCTTTCCTTGATGTGAGGAGCAAGCATGGGCCCCAGTCACCTCTTGGCAGTTTGGCCTGAGAAGGGCTCTGGTACGAGGGCATAGAACTGGGGCAGGAGAGAGCTATCCTGCGAGGGGCCACTTATCTTGTGTGGGGCTGATAAATGAGCAGATATTATTGACTAAGCCTAGAAATGTAAGACTGGGAAAATGGAAGATGTGATTTTTTTTTTTATCTCAGGCAAGAAAAGCTATTTTATGGCTTGGTTGTACAGAATCAAAACCACCTGGGCTTTGAGTCTGTGCCGTACTATAGATATCCAAGCATATTTTTATAAGAAGTTCCTAGTACAAACAAAGCTTTATACACATATACTTATCTCCCAAGTCTAATTCCTTGCTGGAAAAAGCATTTTTAAATTTATGTTTTGAGCTCATAATGTATTTTTCATCTGCAGAGTACAAATAATTTCACAAAATTGGGTATCACAGTAATTTATATCTTTCATGGACAACACATATTTGGTGCAAGTGTCACTATGGGGATGAGAAAGCAGGATGAGGCGAGTTGGCAGTTCAGTTGTCACTGCCTGCTTCCCTTTATCTGATCATTTCATCTCCCATTTGCTCTGGGTAGAGAATCCCACATTCCTTCAAAGTGTTTGACAGCCACATGCCAGCTGGTCTGCTAAAAGCTTTTCTGCAATATATTCTTGACCAGAAGTCTGCATATAACTTGCAATATCATTAATTATTAGCGAGTAGCCTTCTAGCACTTCTGCCATTAACAGTGTGTAAATAATTCCATTAACATCCTCTTTCCTCTTGTTAGGAGTTTTCAACTTATCTATTAAAAATGGAACCAGATAAAAACTCAATTTGGGAAAAAATCTCATCTAAAGAGGCCTCATTTTTAAAATATTATTTTTTAAGTGGCAAATGGCTTTAATTCAAACAACGTTTCATATGAAGTCAGTATGCAATATGTGTTTTCTATTTATTAATGTTTGATAGCCACTCACTGTAATTTTACAACAAATTATTCTAGTAACTTTTTCAACCTTATAGCATTAGAGCAGTAATCACAGAATAGTAATTTTTTTAGCCAAACCAATGTTATATTGGGCTGCTTCAGGCACTGTTAGATGAGTGTTGACAGAGAGTGCCACTTTTATTTTGTAAATGGATGTTTTGTTCCATGCTTCAATTCAAAGTAAGAAATAAAAGTATGACACCCAATTTAAACAAAGGTGAAAACAAAGGCAATGAATCTAGGTCAGAGTACTGGTCAAAATATGGATACTGTACTTGCAACAAAAAAAAAACCCAACCCAAAAAACAACCAATGTGCTAGAACATTAATCCATAGGGAATGAAATTTTTGTTCCAGGACTCATCCAAGAGCTGGCAAATCCTGCAGCAAAGTCTCATGTTACAATTGGGTGGTTATTCCATCCTGACTGACACCAAACAGCATCACCTGGTGATTCACAAAATCCTCCCTGTAAGAGGAAAGCTTCCCTCTGAAGTCATCTATGCAGGTATTGATTAGGTTTCCAAAACCTTTAGTTTATAAGATTAGATATAAAATACCCCTTGAGGTGGCAAAATTGTACATCCACTTAATAAATCAAAACTACGTGAGCAGACAAGTTAAAAAAGAAAATCTATATACCATCTACTGATGACACTGGCTGTAACATCCTATTTGAGCATCACTTTCCTATGGATTTCTTTGCTTAGAGTGCCATGTCTCAGATTTCACAGACCCTATCTGCTCTTTAAAAAGTCCTGGTTCAAATTGTTCCATAATCTCTATTTCTGCCATGTTTCCCACAAGAAACAAATCACAACATTTTAAAGAATAACTTGCTTAACAGCATTTGCCGTGGCTCTGAAACCCATGTTAACATATGTGACCACTCCAGCCTTCAGTGAATTTGATTTCGCAACCATTCTGTGAAATACATAGATGCTGTATTTTTATTTTGAAGAGAAGGGGAAAAATATATATATATACATATATTAAGAGACTAAGGGAATTGCAGAAGACAGAATGTTAGCATGAGGCTCAGACAATCTGATAACCCTAACTACCAAAAGAATCTCTGGCATTTATAGGAGCACTTAATATGTTTTTCCTTATACAAAGCATTTGCTGTCTAATAAGCTCACAATTATTTGAAAACTTGGAGAAACAGCATATCTTTGTTTCCACCATACCAGGCACAGAAAGTTTGCACCACATGAGGAGCTGAGGTATGGAATAACTGAGTGCACAAAGCAACAGCACAAGCATATATCTGGATGGAGACAAAGCACTTACTCCCAAGTGAAAATAACGAGAAATGTTAAGCATTTAGTCTATGGCAAATGCAGGAACTCTGAAAGGTCACAATGAAACCTAAAATCACCAGCACTTGTAAACATCTACCTGTCAGCATGTTTGGAGACATTCTCCCTTACCCTGAAGAAAGGAAATGTCTTTAGAACTAGCATAACAGTGTAATAATTCAAGATAAGCATTAACATTTTAATTGAAAGCATGGACTGTATAATGTACTCTACTGCCAAAAATTATCATCCAGAGAAATAGTTAGCCATTGAAGTTACAGTGAATTAGTTCAAATAATTTAATTACTCCTTAAAAACATAAACAGCTTGAAGATGCTATTAGAAAAACAGTTAATTGTTTTTTCCAAATTACATCTTCAAATTTCCTAATTGTCCTTTATTGCCAAGCTATTTTTTTTTTCTTAGGACATCTAGAAAAAGGCTGTAAGTCATGAATTCTTTGAAATGAAAATACTGTGCTACAGATAGATCCATCATCTGAGGTGTTTCTTGAAACAAAATATATTTTGTAACTCTAGTATATAACAATTCTCTTTAAAGCATGCATTTACTACTGTACTTCTACTAGTTTGAACACTGCTCGGGACAGGAGCCAGGACCTCCCTCCTGCTTTACAGCGCCTAGCACAGTGACGCCCGATCCTGCATGACTGCAATTTAAACACAGATCAACCACTGTGTGGACACACTTCCCACGTAGGACAGCATTTTCTGATCCAGGCTGCTGCCCATCAGATAATACTACATCACTAAAACCATAGCTGAGTTCAAAATTCAAGACACATCTCCAAGAATGGGTAAGGCTGCCCCTGGAATTGCCTAGGAAACATTTTATGAAAGGACTGGAATATAATATTTTACCTTCACCTGCAGCAATTTCCCATCCCACACCTTACTGACCCATTCACTATCGGTGAGTTGATTGAAGTAGCTGCTTCTGCTGTTCTTCCGCCCAGTCTCATAAGATGTCCATGGGAGGAAATAAAAGAGCAGCTCTTTTTACTCTGATGGTAACTTGCATGGGACTCCAGAAACGTGCCTCTAAGACTTGGAGGTGAGAAGGAGGCTCCCTGTCTTTTCTGGATGGAGATTCATAATTCTGTATTTAATTACCAGCTAATAAAAGTTTATACAGCATCAGGCTCAAAAGCATCACAGGTTTGCTGAAAGCTTGTTAACAGAAGGAGAACATAAACCAAATGCTCAAGAAGCACAGCTGATATCAGCAACATTTTTTGGCAGGAATGCTGCAGGATATACACATGTTAAGATGCTAATATCTCTTTTTTTATTTCACCTAGTTTAAGATCAAAATTGGTAAGAGCATTATTTTCTTATCTGTCATGATGTGTGTGTCCTGTCTTCAAGTCTCCTCAGGGGCACAATTACGCACCCGACAAAATAAGCAGCAAACCCAGGTCACCAAGAAAATTAAATAAAACTCTGGTACAATTACAGCAGGCTGACTGTGCTAGCTATTACAGTCATTATATGGCTGGATAACCACAAGATTCAAAATGATACCTTGAGGAAGAATAGCTGTAACTGTCCCTTTTGAATGCTCCGTGTAACTGCAAAACTAATAGTAGTGGCAATTGAGACAGATTTCATCTGATTGCACCATCAATAAGCAGGTGCTTAGAAGAGACACACTCACACACTCCTTTTTGCTGGTGATTGTACTCTTGCCTATGGGAAATCTAAAACCTATGGCACATCTAAACTGAATTGTAATCGTTTGTATGGTTTCAAGGTAGGAAAACATGGGAAATAAGAAATGGAAGAATGGTTTTAAAGGAAGAAGGTTGAAGAAGCAATCAGGCAATAATTCAGCAAAGTTCTGGGATGATAATTGCTCTTCCTCTAGGCTAATTTGTATGATGGGAATATGGTAAGATGATTGCATTAGTGCAGTTAAGGTCAATTCTTTTAATAGCTTAAAAAGTTAATTTGATTATTAAACTAAAAAAAAAAAGATGGGCACTATTTTAAAAGGGCAGATTTTGCAATGTAGCTCTTTGAAAATTAAGCCTCTTTCTGTAGGTATCCTTCCTAATCAGTAAATGTGAAAACTAAGAAGCACTTCATAACTTTATCTGACTTTAAATTAAAATATCCTTGGGAACCAACTCTCTCCTGTCAAGTCCCCATGCTCTGCTCCCATTTGACATGAATACAAAATGTGAAGAGTCCTAAATCCATTACTTTAAAAAAAATTTTGGTTTTGAAATTAGTTGAAAAAATTCTGCATTTTCACATCTTTTAAATTTTATTTCTTTTAGCAGCATTGAATGAAGACAAAATGTGAATGACTTGGAGAAGAACACCAAGGCTTGCTCAAATATAGCAGTCACTGAATCCACTCCTGGTCCTACCAGACGGAGATGAGATGTGTAAGCTGGTGATTAAACCAGCATTAATAGTTTGCAGCGTGTTGTGCTACCAGTGACAGGACACCCTGACTTCAGCATTTAATTCAGGGCCGTGTTGAATAGTTTCATTGCTCCTGAGAAAAATGACCAATTGAAGAATTGCCTTGGCCAAGGGAATGATTAATCTTTGTTTCTCTAAGACCCACTTTGGTTGCCATAGTGACTCTTAAAATCAGTGACTCTGAAAACTGAAAATAAACTATAGCATTTTACACTTTAAGAAGTAAAGAGTCAGATCTTGATCTCATAACAGCACAAACCTGGCATAACTCAAAGGCATTAGATTAACTCTTTGGTAACTCTAGCAGAGTTGTAATAAATTCCAGAGCAATTCTAGTGAAGTACATCCAATTTATTCAACTTTGAATGAGGCCCTACTTCAAATAGGTGCATAAGCGCTGACTAACTTTAAACACATGGACTGAGCCTTCAAAATCTGCTAAGGTTATGCCAGTGAAAGGAAGCCAAAAAGTATCACGTTGCCACTACGTGCATTTTATTGCTTGCTCTTGAGATACTATGGACTAACTACAGTTCTGGTGTGACACCAAGAATTTGTGTGGCATCACTATTTTCACCCACAAGAACCAAACTTTACCTTTTCTGCAGCTGCTATTATGAATGCTCATTAACTCCAAGGCCTGAAACCCCGGTTCCAGTAACTCTGTCTTTGCCAACTGTGTTTTTTGTAACCACGAAGAGTAGTTAAAAGGCTCACATTTCAGATAGTGATTTCACAGATACTTTACATCCAAAGTTTATTGTGAATGTTTTGTTATACTGCACAGCAACAAAATCTGATCTTTTCTGTCCAATCTCTTCAAAATCGTATAAGTCTTGTTAGTAACACTTACTGGCCAAACTAGAATTTGCAGATACAAGACAGAGAATCTTTCTGCAGAAGATAAAGGATTCATTTTCTTACAACAGAAGAACTAGAAGCTACACATCATACATGCATTTGTGAGCAACTCAATTCAAAGTAGGGGTGCTCTCAGGATACCCACAAACCACTCCCTTCTTGGGTAGTAAAGGGAAAGGGCCTATGAGCGATAAAGAGTGCACATTGCCAGCAAGACCACTGAACCTCTGGGCGGAGTCAGTAGCCAGTGTAGGATCGTCAACTTCTATCCACTGCAGCTATATCAGCTCTTAGATAATGTTGCTCTGTGCAGGCTGGCATGGGCAGCCCAAGCACGGGCCTGGTACCAGGCCCTCCAGGAGAATTTGGGTCCACCAACAGCACCAGGCAAGCCTGAAAAAACACTGAGAATCACAAGAAAAGCCAAAAAAAAAAAAAAAACAAAACAAAATCCCAAACCCACAACAACTCAAGGAGACTTAATAAATCCTAATCCTCTTTAATGAACAAAATGCACACAAAGTCTGATTTAAATTAAAATATAGTTTCTTTGTTGTGTTCCAAATCACTGCTGAAAATAGATTTCTTTTCCCTCCTATCCCTGGCCCTGTCACAGCTGAGTAATGTCAAGTAAAGGTCTAGCTGAGAAAATACACCAAAATACAAAAGAACTTATCCTCTGGTTTTCCTGCTATTATTAATGGTTTATAATACAACCCAAAACAAAACTCAACTATTCTCATTTGTAGTTTTTTTATCTCCTAATAAAAATTGAGCTTCTTTCTTCATTATAATGTTAAGCTGGTGGCACAGTAAAGTATTTAAAAAACAAGTTTTTTGAAGAAGGAACTCACACCTCGTGTTCAAACAAAAACAACATCTTTGGCTCCCATGACATTATTTTTAATTTCAGACACATCTATATCTGACTCTAAAACTCAGACCTCATTTCAACTAAAATCCACAGCAAAGTTTAAACTTACTTTAGGAAACATGGATCAAAGACCCTACGTTTGTAAAGTTAATAGGCAAGGGTTATTCATGCACCCAGCAGAAGCTGAGCCTCCAGACACACGCTTGAACACCATGTTCTATTTCCTATTTAGAAACTTCTAAATAAATGAAGTGCATATGATAGCATGTTAAAAGCTGCATGTGTTAATGCAGATAAGTGCATTCCTAATGTACAGATACAGCTCCCCTAATGCAGTTCAGTAGTTGTCGAAGGGAACAGTGTCTCACTGTTCATTTTCTTTGGTTAAGTGTGTCAAATTGTGCAAGGGTTTTAAGAAATAAGCAAAAAGCAGCAAGGATTTCATATCAAAACTAGATGGGAATTCGAGTGATTTGGTTCAATGCCCAGCACTGCAGTTCAGCAAATGACTCAACTTCCCTGCCTCCATTCTCATTTCTAAAATGAGATTAACCACACTTACAGTCACAACAAGCAAGTACAAGAAGGAAAGTCTTTAGAGTGAAAGCTGCCTTTAAGTTTTTGCAGCCTCTAGCAATATGTGGCTACAAATTTGGCTGGAGATTCTAGGAACCTTTCCTAACATAGGAAAACTCTTAACTATCATAAATAGCACACAATGTCATGGTCGACTGTACAAAAGTGAGCAGGCAATCCATTGAAACGCAGGGCTTGAAATCAGGTGTAAGTTGCTTCAAATTCACTGTGGTATAAATGCCTAATTGTTGAGTATATAGTTATAAATCATGAAATACCATAGCTTGATCTGTTCAAATGGGCACGACAAATTCATCCTCATGTAATATAGCCAGGCAACCAAGTTCTTCAGTACTTAATTCAGCTCAGGCATTCAGTTATAAGGGTCACTTCTTTCAAATGGTCTCAAGACTTAAATCGTACATTCCACTATCACCATCCAAACAATCTGAGGTTTTGGTGGAGTTTTTTTGTTTTGTTTTGTTTTGTTTTGGAGAAAAGGTGAAGATACAATCATGAACACCATCTGAGGACCAGACAAGAATTCAGATACTTCTTCAATCCTTTCACAAGAAAGATCTCTCTTAAAATGCAGCCATGGGCAATCTTCCCTGAAGTCATTCAAAAGTTTGTCACCTCCATTTTGCCTTTCTTTCTCACAACTCTTCCGTGTGGTGCATATGTATTCAGCTGTGCCTGGGTTTCTTTCAAAAGCCAGAGAACTAATGCAGCTGCTGTTAACTATGATTTTTTAATCACTCCCTGATTTTCCTCTCTACTTGTATTTATTCCAAATACCACCACAGAATTAAAAAGGTCTTTTCAAAAAGAAAAAAGCATGCAGTCCCTTCTACCCTTGGAGGGAAAAGAAATCTTACAGGCATATCAGTATTTTGCTGCACAGTGCAACAAAATTAATGAGGAAAATTAAATGTAGAGCCAATTACAACATTTAAAAGACTTCCTTTATTCCCTTGTCTACATTCAGCCAAGAAGTCCCCACAAAATCAGACTGTAGGTGGCTTTATGAGCATTCTAGACATTATGTGAAAGTTTCACCTCTGCACAATTTCTCATTTTAACAACAAAAATCTAACCTCTGCAGTTATAAAAAACACTAGTTCACCAGAGGCAGAACATCCATATTCTGTTCTTCGCAGCACGGACAGCCTTGCAAAGTCCAGTTGATACTAGGGAACACATCTGAGTAAATTATACAATTACTGAGACATGCAGGTCCACCGATTTAGAAGAGAATCAGAAGAGTCCTCAGTATGCAAAAATACATGCACGTAGTCTTCTTCAGATTCCTCAGTGCTTCTCGCACCCACAGATATCCTACAAACCCATCTGGAATAGGAATGTAGGAGTTTGTCCAGACAAGACAGTCCCTGCAGTGGGATCCTTGCTCATCAACAACTCCCCCTGACTACCCTCTCCTTAGTAGTTTCTACGGCAGAAGTAAGCAAAACCAGTTAGTTGTGAAAGAGCTCTGAAGTTAACAGTATAACTAAGTAAAGCCATCCTAAACATCTCCCATGGCAATGATCTGAGCACCAACAAGACTCAGAAGTTTGGGTGACTTGCTGATTCATGCCTTAGCTTGCAGTCGCATTGCTTTTGCACCCTGCAACCCCCTCTAAGAGCTTTGAAATTACTGTAGACCTACAGAGCTGCACAACAGCCACAAATTCTCCTGCCTGCTCCCAGATATGCCACCCTCCCAGGGGCAACGTGGCGGCTCTTCACGCGTGGTCCCTCATGCAGCTGCTCCAGTGTAACTCCTTACCTTTTTACAGCTTTATAGGGCAAAAATAACCCTGTGTCACCTTTCTGCAGATGGCTATTATCTGCTTGTACATCTATAAACATATTACAATGGTTTAAAATTACCATGTATTTGGAGAAAAGTGAGAACATGAAGAGCTCCGGCCCCATCCACCCTCACCCCACATAAAGAAAAGAGCTGGATCCAGCCCTAGCAATGAGAGAGATGCAGGATTTAGTCATGTCTCTCTCTTGGGAACAGTACGTTCAGTTCAGGGCTTTGGCAGAGTTGGCTGGGTGTAGGCTGGGCATTTTGATAGCACTATTTGCACATTTCCTGTGGGCATTGGCTGAGGTCATGCAGCCCCAACAGTTCCATCCCTAAATGCTGTCATCTAGGATGCAAGCTCCTCAAAAGGGAGTGGGAATACACATGCCTCTCTTACTCTGAGAAAGAGCTTTCAACTTAACATTGCTTTCCTTCGGTAAAGTTCCCATTCATCAAATGTATCCCACTTATCTTTCATTTTCTTGATTAAATGTTTTACTTGATAAAATTTGGCAGCAGCCTCTCTAAAAACATTCCAAGAAACAGAACAATAGACAGAGAAATGAAGAACTAATGTTTCTTCCTTAATGCTTAGATTGTTTCTAGTGTTCCCAGCACATTGTTTTTAAAGGAAATAAAAAAAATATCTTCAGGTTAAAAAACCCTGCTGTATTCTTTAAATGTTGGACTTCTTTTAGAGCAAGTTTCAAAGCTCTGTGTGGGTGGAGAAGCTATAAATAACCACATTTGTGCATGTTCTTTCTGTACAAGACAGAAAATGTTCTCTGCATCAGCGTAGAAAGATGCTGCTGTGCTCTGCATGAGGTTTCTCAAGGTTGGCAGGTAGATTATTCCTTTTGCAGTTATGTGGCTGCTGTTGCTATTTGTGGGAATCATACCTGGCCCTTAGCTATAGTGCAATGATTTAGAATACAACTAATCATATCTGTCAGTCTCTTATCAATGGTAATATTCAGACATATAGAAATATTTCCTTTCGTAGGGCAAATATAGAAAATTTTGTTTGTTGCTGTCTATAGCAGTTAGAACAGTTATTTTGCTCCTTCTGAGGCTAATACACCTTCCCCAGGTCTCCATTTCTTGTCCTAAGTTTGTCCTTTTAGAATAGTTTTACAGGGCACAACTGCTGGGACAGTCAGGGCTGGGCCCAGCTCTACTCTAAGGTCTGGCTCTCCCACAACTGGGCTAATTGCTTGGGCATTTTCAGAACTTTCTGAAAAAAATATCCCAGATCTCTCACAGCTCAAGAAATGGGAACAATATTGTCCCAGGCAGAGTGGGCATCGAAGCAAAGGCAACCTGAAAAATCTCTTTATTTTTTTTTCTCAAGCAAACCACCCTTTCATTTTCTATTATGATTGTTTCCACCAGCTCAGCTTATGCTCTGGAGCTACCAGAAAGAGAAATACCTGAGTACACTCAATGTCTATATAGTTGGACTTGATGATCTAAAAGGTCTTTTCAAACCTAAATGATTCTGTGATCTCTACAGGTCTTAAGCACCAACAGGTGAAAAAAAGTCCTAATTATTAGAAACCTCTTGTAAACTGAGTTAACAGTGTTCAGACTGTTTGCTGTTAATACGTATACTAAGGGTTTCTTAATTCCTCAAATAATTATTTAGCATCGTGTGTTTCCTCCCACCTCTAGAAACTGTATTTTACTTCTCTGGCACCAGACTAACAGAAAACCAGCATTTGCCAACCTGTTAGTAACTAGAGACACATGCAGGACCCAGATGACTTGGATTTCTAATTGGAAACTCTGATGTAGACTTCTAAAGTGTCAATGTCCAAGTTGTCGTTACTAATGACAGCTATCATCACAGCCAATTTTCATGTTTGTGAACACAGTATCACAATGCTGATTTTTACATTTATGAAGAAAAGCATTCTGAACCTATAGAGAAATTTACACATTTGAAAGTGTGGCCCTTTGTGGCTTGTGAAGTATTTTCCTTGCATATGTTTGCTTCATTTTTTTTTTCTCAGTGGGACTGTGTAAAATATAAAAGAAATACAGCAAGTTCACAGGAGGGGAAAAAAGGAACTACATGAACTCTCTAGAAAAGTACATTATCCTCAAGTACATAAATAGAGCAATTGGTTTTTCCTCCTACAGTTAC
Source organism: Dromococcyx pavoninus (assembly GCA_033558185.1). NCBI lineage: Eukaryota > Metazoa > Chordata > Aves > Cuculiformes > Neomorphidae > Dromococcyx > Dromococcyx pavoninus. The sequence goes on from JAUMJL010000786.1 coordinate 957,398, forward strand.
AGATGTGCCTGCAGGCTTCAAGAGAGGAAACAAAACAAAATTAATAGAGAGTGGATGAAGATTTAGACAACAAAAAGAACTGTTCTCACAGTTCCAACCCTGATCTGCCTTATGGCCCCTTCCAGTGCCCCAGTTTCCTTGTGTGTAAAATGAAGAAAGAAATCCACTGATAGATAAATGTCAGACTAAGATAATGATATCATTACCACTACCATTAAATGTTCAGTGGTAGCCACTAAACTCTTAGAAAAAAAAACCAAAATAAACCCTGAACACATTTGCTACACAGTTTTTCAGCTCCAGCTGTAACCAGAGCGTAACTGTGCTACTTAGGCAATAGCACAACAGTAAGTCAGGTAGGCATCTACCTTGGCAAACACACTCCTTATCTCTTCAGTAGGAAGAGAGCATGGCTGGCTTCTAATTCCAGTTCTTTGGATCACTGTCTGGAACTGCTACCGCTGTACTAACCTGAGGTTGCCCTCCTAATTTAGACATGAATTAAGACAATACCATCTGCATTTTGATAGGATTTTTAAAGGTAATTAACTATTAGAAAGGACTGATAAAGCAAGGTTGAGTTGTACAACAGAGTAGTCTCTAATGGAAGCACTATGCTCCTGTTCGCATATAGGCACTTCTCCCTGTGCTCGAGTTGTCTGCCTCACCACAGAGAAAACTGAGGATTGTCCAGGACATTAAATAAAGCACTGCTTTAGGTTGCTCTTGGGAGCAGATGATTCAATCATCTTGGTTTAACAGGGCTTACAATCACAATATGCAGCAAAGTCAGGGTTACTAAAAGAAAAAAATCCAACTGGGATAAGTGGGTCTTGGTACATAGTCTCATCCCAGTAACAGAAAAACACACCAGGAGGTGTGTTCAAGAGTGCAGCAGTCTTGAACATCCCCGCCAGAGTCAGAGTCCCTTGGGACTGAGCATGGTACTAACACCTAGGAAAACACAAAGTTTCCCCCAGGGGGCTCTGACCTGATCTGAGACTACAGGGAAAATGTGAAAGTGCAAACCATGTGCAGAAGGAGAAGTAGAAGAACAAGGATGAAAGAAGTGCCTGAACATGACGAGTGATTATTCTCCATCAGGGACTTTTCTAGGATCATTTATTTGTATTTTAAATAAATAGCCTGATGTCCCTAATACTTTATCATCCAGTTTAAGATAATCTATGTGTTGGTGTGAACAGGGAGAAAGGGATGCAACACAAGGCTGTGTTTGACTTCCTGGAAGGAAGTGGTTCCTCTGCCACTGGGTCCTGTCCAGGCATTCAGACCTGCACCACAGCACTTATCCTGCTCTAGGGCCACTGCAGCATATCATCTGCTTGCACGGCCGGTCTGTCAATCACTGCTTAGGCAAACCACCTGCACTTGACACGTGCTGTCCCAGGACAGAGAAGTCACAGCTCAGTACTGCAAGTAAGTGGCAAAAGAGCTGAGGTGCTGTGGTGTGCAACAAGCTTTGCATGTAGCACACAGACCCCATGCTTGGCCAGACTTTCAGTATGCAAGACACAGCAGGGGTGAAATAAAAAGGTCAGGACTTTTGCATTACTGTGTAACCTACCCATGGCTGATTTCTTCCACACATCACAGCAAAAATGGATCCTGTGAAGGTTTTAAAGGGTGAAAGGCTAAAGACCTTACAAAGACACCAAAGGGGGCCATTCATAATGGCAATGAGCAGCTGTTTGTGGAGAGGTAAACAAATAGATGCTGACCCCTGTGTCCCCCAGCAGACTGGCAGAGACAACAAAACAATAAACTAGAATGTGTGTGCTAGCAGGACCAGACTCAGGAAAAGCCCTTTCAGGAAGGAGCAACATTGAGCTCTTCAAGAGAGAAGACAAGCCAGCTAAAAGACTCCAGGAGTGAGAGTCATGGGTAGAGTGAGGGGCAGAAATGGTTGAGGAATTCCCCGAAGAGCCCCTTTTCAATGAAAAGTTCATTTTCCCCAAAACTGAAGTTTTCTGTGAAAAAACTGCTTGTTTGCTTATGTTTTTCTCTCAGCTTGGTGGCTCTCAGAATACAGCATCCCACCATCCTGAATTTCCTTCTCTTCTGGTTTCCTAACATCTCATGCACTTTGAAAACCCAAGAAAGTAAGCATACAGAAACAACACTCCTGAACACATTTTGATTGCTTAAAGTTACTTTTTGCTGGAGGGAGAGGGTAATAAATAAAAAAAGTTTCATTTCATGCTCCCCCTTACAACTTTTCCTCCTTATTTGGGAAGGGAACTGTCTCAAAGTCAGAATGTTTTGTATGTTGCTCAAGCCAAAAATAAAAATAATTTTCTTCATCCCTTAACAAGTGCCCCATCCAAAAAAATCCGAAAGGCAGGAAAGAAAGAAGTAAAGAACTATCAAAACAAAGAGAGGAGTAAGGTAAAAGACCAATGGAGAGGTCTGAAACATGTTTGTTTTGCATGTTTTTACAATTCAAGGACATTTTTTTTAAAGGGAACCATAGCATAACATAAAAGAAAGTTTATAGCTGTAATAGTATACAGGAGTTTAAGCCAACCAGCTCTGTCTGAATGTGCCTGAAGGGTCACCCCAGCCTAGGCAATAACTTCCAGAACTACAATCCAAAGATTATAACTTTAAAAAACAAGCAAGATGCTTTGTGTAAGAGCTCACTATGAGGAACATGAAACAAAAGAAGTTGCTTAAAAATCTCCTGTGAGCTAGAACTCTGTGTTTAGTCCTAAATACTCCACAACCTCTCTTCCAGGGACAAAAATATCACAACTCTTTGGTCAAGGTGGCTAGGTAGGCAGCTACCAAAACAAGGCACAGCCAATAGGAAACGCTAACAGAGTAAAGAGCTGCTGCAGAGCAAAGCCATGTGGAGCAGAACTAGTGAAAGTAGTTTGTGGCATGGAGTAAGGTAGAGCTCCTAGAAGGAGGAGGAGAGCTAGGGGGAATGACTAGCATGGAGAGGAGCAGCTAACAGAAACAGGTCATGATGCCAGATCAGATCAACCTAAACCGGACCCTGCTACCCAGCAAGACATAATAATCTCAAATCATGAGTCCCCCTCATTACCAGAGAGGGAAAGCAACCAGCTGGCTGAGCAGCTGCTCCATGAAGGAAAACACAGTGAAATTGTTACAGTTATACTTCAGGAACCAGCTATCGTTACCCTTTCCGTTGTCTGGCTAGGATTTTTTATTACTTAATGAAAATACCTTTTGTTGGCCATCAGTCAAAAGCCATATGGAAGAGGACTGATCACTGAGTGACAGGCAGGATGATGAAAACCTGGGAGGTCATGTGAGGAGATAATTGGGAAAAAAGATCAAGCGAAGCAATTGGGCTAGGAAATAATAACTATTTTGGACTCCTAAACCAACGCTTAAACCAGCATATTTATTTCTTAGCATAACAGACTCTTATTTCGTTTCTAGACAGTCCCAATAAATCCCGCAAGACCTTTTCATAAGGGGTAAAATTGGAATAGCAATGACTTCGAAGGTTAAGAGCAGTGCTTTGTGAATCAGACATCCTGATATGAAGAGTTCTAGTCATGAAGCTTTCAGTGATCTCTGGCAAGTTGCTCAACATCAACCTTTTAGAAAACCCATAATCCTGAGTTGAAAGAAACCACAATAAGCAAGAAGTACTACTGTTACTGTTACTTTTCAAAGTTACAGGGGTAAAAGCCTTCTGGCATTCCAGCCTACGTTTATTCAAAGACCGTATTTTTCTCCATGTCCTTGGTGACAATTACTCATTCTAGCAACTGCTTTCAAAATTATACATATTTCTGGAGAAAACTCTATTTCTCTTCCTTCACCACTGCAGTCCTACTATTTTTGTAGGCCTAATCAGTAACAGACAAGCCTGGTTCTTTCTTCTCCTTTGCCACAACAATGAGAGCCTTTGAGAAACAATAAACTACACATCATATTTTCAGGGATGCTGACATGTAAACAGTCTTGGAATAGAAATAGACAATGAGCTTATGCTATATAAGGAGGGTGATTCTGCTTAAGCATAACAGTAAATTTTAGTAGTTTGCCTAGAACTGATTTCCTTGCAGTTTGCTGCAAATCAAACCCTGGATCAGAAAAGCACTGAGTGGCCTGACATGATGGCTAGAAGTGGTCTGTACCACATAGCAGTGGGCTCTTGCATCCTAATAGATCACACCCAACTGAAAGTCTTGTTTGAATCGCCTACCTTATCATTATTTCGCAGACAGTCAACAGGGAAGTGTCCCAGGTACAATTCAGATCTTAGAGTCATTCTCTGAAGATGCCAGTGTCTCTCCATTGACTGTAAACGGAGACTATGCCTTAGGCTCCTGATTTGGATGATTCAGTTACACTCCTAAAGACATGCAGGATAAATCCAGACCACGGATAGTTGCATCTACCTATAGAGAACTAACTGTATCTTTACATTACCTTCTCCATTTCTTCATACCATGAGTTACATCCTCTCCATCCACTATGAGGCAGATGCAAAACCTCAGTGAGTCATCAGGATTTCAGAGAGTTTTCAGAAGGTTTCTGTACTCTCAGTTAGAACCCAAACACTTGCAGTCCAGGAAATGGCCAAACAGACCATCTGAAAGGACTAAGTCTTGACGGACAGACAGCTCTCTAAACAATAAAAATACTTTTTAGGGGACAAAGGATTTTTTTTCCAGTTACTCTTCTCACTCCAGAAGGTTCAGAGATCAAGCTGGCTGGTTCAGATTTCTTCAGATCCTGTCTCCCAAGACAGCTGTGGAGCTCATCAAAGTGTTCTTGCACTGTTCACACATCAATGCTAAGTAAACTTCAGCTGGTAACTGAAGCTGGCCCCTGAAGTTTGATACCCCTAGCACTACTGCTCCATGTGTAAATTAAAAAGTGATCATTATTATTTTTTAATCAGTGACTCTTTAAAAGCACAAAGAACAATTGTCTACTTGGCTTAATAACTACAGAGAGGAAGAAACACAAAAACGTTGTTCCAGACATTTTCAAGTTACACTTTAAATCAAATTATGAAGAGGACAGAGTATTGTTATTCACCAACCCTTAAGGAATTTCCAGGGTAAATATCATTAAATGAAAATGTAATAACTTAAATCTATAGTTCTTTGTGAAGAGTTTTGGCACAAAAATTACAAGATATATTAATACCGATCTGTATTTGAAGAGCATTGTCATAAGTCCAGAACAGAACTCCCTCACTCTCACATGAGTTGGAAGTATGTAAAGCAATTAACTTTTAGGCAGATAGTCTGAGACATCTCTGTGGTCTCTTTATATCATACATTCATCACTGGTTACAAGGTGCAAATATGACTGCCTAGACAGAAACACAGAGCCTAGTGCTATACCAACAGCCATTGACTGAACATACTCTAATACCAAAGTGCCCTGTATTTGCTCTCCTTACTTGAGAAGCTAAGCTGTGGCCCTGGGAAGAGCAGAATTCTATGCCAGAGCCATGGGTAAAGAGGAAAAATACTTGTTACTTCATTCAGCTATGCTCTTTTTCGAAGAATCCTGTCCTGTTTGGGTTGAACAACCTTGAGCACACTGTCCATAAATGCTCTGGGTCTTTGCAAGGTAATGGAACTAGAGAAACATCTATATAAAATCATTGGAAACTGACGAAATATGTGGTCAATATTATCCTTCCTAGCACGGCTGCCTTGTGTGGTAAATCCAACACAGTCTGGCCATTGAGTTAAACAGATTGCATAGCTGTGCAGGGCGCTCTTATTCCACTACTCTCTCTGCCACCACCAGAGCTTAGAGACTTATATATAGCCAGCAGAAATTATCTGAAATTCCTGCATAATGCCATGCCACTGTGGGTTCAACTTATGGAATGACAGTCCTTTTTTAACAGTTCAAAATAAGCAACTAAGTCACTCAGCAACCCTTGTGTTATTTAAATTGCCACATCATTATTAATTCATATAACAAGATCTGCAGGATACTAATCAGCACAAATAAACCACCACTTTACTTTCAAATGAGTATCAGCATTGGTTACTTGTTAGTTCTCTTCAGAACATGAGTGGGGCCAAAAATCTCTTCATTGCCTAGACTTTTGCACTCACACGGTCTGAAAACATGCCAGGTCCTTTGGCAGGAACAAAAGGAATGGAATGAAAATTGCTCTAAAGAAGTGGTTGCCAAGATGTTTTATTGCTTGGTCTGTAATGAAGAGTGAATGGAAACAAACAAACAAAAAATCCTTTTACAATAAACGTACCATCCTTTACTGCATAAACAGTAAAGCAGACAAGTACTAAATAAGACGCATTTAGAAACAACTGTACATCTTAATAAGCTAGTCCTTTAGAGCTATGTAGGTAAAAGTTGTATGGTGATCTATCAGAATTGTGTGGTGAGATATTTATATCAGATAACAAACCAGATGTGGACACTCTGTCCTCAACAATTGCTGGAAGGACAGGGTTAGTGAAAACAGAGGTATTTATCTGTCAGTCACGGATAACAAAATGTTGTGTTCTCTCCTGTTACATCCCACTGAGAGAAGGTTGCCAAGTATTTTCACCAGTATTGACTCCTGGATTCCTTTTTCTACAATTTTTGGGGACAATACAACCATAATAAGAACCTCTACTCACTATCAAGCAATACTTCAACCTTACGACTGGTAAGGTCACATATACCTTCTAAGCTCAGAGAAATATCCAGTAGTAATAGTTTGAAAATGGAAAAACATAAGTGACAAACATGAAGTGTATCATCTCATTGCTTTCTAAATTTACCAAAGGGGTTGTGAAATTTCTTCAAGATGCTTTGAATTGCAATGTTTTAATTACTGATCTGTCAGTGTTAGCTATTTACAGGCTAAAGCTGCTCAGATGGTGCACAGAACATGTGATGTATTTTTGCTGTGGCTGAAGTCATATGGTAGTAAATATAATCTTGACTTGATTATAATGTTCTTTCTTCTTAGCTATTGTTTAGGAATAAATCTCTTGTTTTACAAGACCCAGTGAAGGTATTATTGTAAACAAAGCATAAAAGGAGATACAGAGTCTGATTTTTTTTGTCTTTGAAACAAGCTGTGACAAGTTGGGAAACTACAGAATTTTGGAGCACTCTCCTTTGCCTTGAAGTGATCAAAAAAACTGAGTGTATGTGTGCATGCATGAGAGGATGTACAGAACTAATCCTCTAAAATCTTGTGTGAGAGCTAAATGAATCACGAACTGCCTCAAATAGCCTAGCATTCTTCTGCAAATGGACTACGAGGATCATATGCATCGCACAAAGCGTTCAGTATTCTCAGATAGTATATGGAGACAGACAGATGTTGGCAGGGCATTTTTTTTCATACAAGTGATATCAGGATCATGTCCCAATCTGTTTTCTTGGCCAGTAAAAGCCAGACATGCTACAAGTTAAAGTGCTTGGTTAGGAAGAGAAACAGCCCTTCCTCTGCAGTACTTTGCAGCTCCCACACCAATGGCAGCCAGTAAATGTAATGACATCAGCGTGGCCACATGGCCTTTTAATCCATCACCAGAGGTAGATAACCACACAAGGAAACCAAAGCTATGCCCATTAATGTATCTGGATATGAAGTCAACAAAATGCAGATCCATGAAGTTAGAGAAATCCAGGTGAACTTGACATTGATCTATCTTGACTTTTTCAATAACAAAGAGGATTTGAGATATCACTACAGCTAATAGGGCAACAGTCCTTGCTTTCTTAGTACTTGCCCGCCCTCTTGTCAGTAGCATTTCTTTGTGTCATCTTGCTGTTTACCACTGGTTTTCATCTGGCATGAGAGGTCTGTTCCATTTTACCACACAGAGACACTCTGGCTAACTCAGAGCTTTGGAAAGAGACAAGAAACTCCACCAGCACACACAGTCCCTCTACATCCACCTATTTTCCAGCTCTTTCTTTAGAGGCAACCAACACAACCAAAGTGAAGCAAGAAGGAAGCAGCATCAGCGTAACCCTGAGAAAACCACGTGAATCTGTGAGGCAAAAGGCTGCCTGTCTCGGGCTACATGTTTGTGTGTATGCATGGAAATGATGGAAATACTGAACATTTCTGTGAGAAGGAACAAAGCCTGCACAAGTGTGGCAGTTTGACTATTCTTCCAGAAAACTGCTTTAAAATATCAAGTCTGTGACTTGCACAGACTATTTCAATAATGCATCGGATGGGTCTTCATTCTCTTTCTACTTTAGTAGGCACACTCCAGGCTTTCCAACTCCCCTTGAATGAGTTTGTGAAGTGAGAGAATTCAGACAAAACTCTTGCCCGTATTAAACAAAAGAGAACGGGGGAGGCAATGGGGCAAAGAATAGCATTACAAACTTCCAGTATTTCTATGGCTCCTTGGTAACATCTGCTCATGGTACAACCATTATTTTACCCTTGCTGCTGTACAGTGTTGCTGTTCATGGGGGCAAGGGACACATCTTAAACTAGAGAGATGCATGCAGAGGCAGACAGTGTAAATCGGGATGTTAAGAGCAGAAAACAGAGGAAACGACAACATAAGAATAACTTCAGATCTTAACAGAAATGGAAGTGCTATTAGTTTGCTGGTAAATAGTCTGCAGAAGGGAAGATCTCGAGCAGCGAGGGGCAGAAAGGAGAAACTACCAAAAATGGGCTGAATCATCTGCAGCAATTATAGAATATCAGTATGAATGCTGAAGGGATTCTTTCCTCCCTTGCAGGACAGAATCTCAGCATCTCCTCCCACAGCCGTGTTCTAAAAGGATCAAACAGCACAGCTCCTCCCTATGTGAAAGGATAGAGGATTTCTAAAAAGCAACTGAAGCAATGAAGTATTTTACACACCCAGCAACCCAACATTCCAGTAATGATCCTAAATACTTCTGGTGTCAAAAGAGTTCCTTGACAGTTCCTGCCTGCGTAGAGCCTCATAACAGCGCACAAATTGTCATATCTGCTATCCCTTTTGTGTGAATGGTGCTCCATTTCCTGTGAAGGCTGCAAATGCAGTTTCATGCCACTTATTTTCTTTCCTTTTTTTAAAATTCTATTTATTCATAACTCACTGTCCTTAGCACACCATTATTTACCTTGGTTCACATATGAAATTGATGTAATTGTATTAATACAAGATGTGATAGTGAATAATCTTGTAAAATATGTGAGGTAATGGTTACTTCTAATGACATTGTAGAGCATAACATTTCTTACATCAATATCGTAAATTTGCAATCCATAGTGTTTATTTAAAAGCTTTTTCTACAGCACACCTTGTATCTTGGTTATGATGTGACTATAAGTATGCCTGACTTTCTACCTCAGAATAAAAATTACTTTTATTTCTTTTAATGCATCATTTTCATTGTGTTCAGGTTCTGTGTAGTTCAAATTGAAACACAGCTAGAATCCAAAAGGATTTCCTTGACAGTGGGAAACTGTTTGAGAACACAGCCCTGACCTGCCAGTAATGCATACAGGGTGTTCTCTGGCCTTGGAAATGGTGCAGAATGCACCAGGAATTATATAAATGAGCCTTGTTTAGCACAGCTTAACCCTTAAATCCAGTCCAAAAGGTACACACTTGGCCTGCATAATGCCTTCATCCATTTAACCAGTTTTGCAAGACCTCCCTACGAATACTTAACACTGCATACCTAAATAGTTAATCTCTCTGGCAAGGCTAACTACAGTAGCTAGGTGAGGCATGACTGATCTCTCAAGACTCATAAAAATCTCTTCTTTGAGATGTCTTTACCAAACACTGCCATTAATGGAGTCTTCATTAGGAATATGCAACACAACAAAACCTTTCCTCCTCACATCTGCTTTTAAGACAAGATTGATACAGAACAGTTGACACAAAGAGAAAGGTATGGATGAACAAGTGAAGGAGTGTAAATTCAGACATGGAGATCATCTTTCACCAGAATATTTACTGCACTGGCCAACAGCTGGAGAGGGTGAGCCAGGGGACATCCTGATAGGGAAAACTGTATCTGTGAGAACACCCTTAATTTTGAGCTGGGTGGAAAGGGAAGAGGAGCATCTTCCTTAGAGAAACTACACTGTATCATTACTTGTCTAGAAGACAGCAAAGTCTAATAAACTCAGGGCTTTCCTGTCAGGATTTATTCTCCCAGATCTTTTCCTTTCAAAGTAGAACCAGGAAGAACTTACTTAAATGTTATTAAATTCTGACAAGGCAGCAAATTATTATAGATAAATGTTACTTATGATTCATAAAAACATACAGATAGACAGCTTCACGTGCCAACTTATGGGCATTTAACAAAATAAGCATAATAGGAATTGCATGATAGATATACAGGAGGTGATTAAAAAAATTAAAACCATCAACATACTCAGATACGTAATCTTCCTCCTCCTTCCTTATGGAATCTACACTTTGGATTTCTGTTTAGCTGATAATTTCATTTAATGAGTTACAAAGCATTTATCTTGAATAGTACAGATGTTTAGTGAAGAGAATGATTCATCTCTTCCTCTCTACTTTCTAAGTAGGACAAAGAGATGCCTTAGTAAGTGTGTGCTAGGACAGAAACATGTCTGTCATTAAGTTGTTGCTTCCCAGATAATAATGGCCCATTAAGAGAAAAATTTGGAAAGATTGCTGCCAACAGAACTCACACAGAGCGATGCTCTCTAAAGTGATTGTACTCCAGTGACTCTTAATGCATGTTTCTTTTCTTCTCACCAGAAGTCACAGTATGTAAAAAAGACCAATTCCTTTTGAAAATCAGTGACACAGCCTCATTACCTTGCATATGTGGGAAGTACAAACCTTAATGATTTTCATGAATGAAGCTCATAAACACTTCTACTGATTTCAGAACATGTAATCGAGAAAGTTTTGGGTTTGAAAGATTGAACAAAAATGCAAATCACTGTAGGAGATGAAGAACACTTAAGATAATATGGGTTCTTGTTGATATCACATACCACAATTGGAAAAAGCATAACTACATCAGCATTTATAACCCTTGAATTTTGACATTTCAACACAAAAACTGTATTAACTTTATGTAGTTTGCAGATACTTCTAACTGAATTCCAACTACATGCTCTATTTAATATATAGCTTATGAATTTCATTGCCATGCAGTATGTTTGCTGACACATAAAGAAAGTGAACTTCCTTAAATTAAGCATCTGTTACATTCAGTCCCGGTTTTAATTATATATATATGGCATGAATATTTGTGTGGTTTTATAGGAAAAACTGGGCAGGTAGTAATCCTGGCAAACTTTTCAAGACTGCCAAATAAATGGTCATACATATTTGCAAAAGATATCTACAGCTGCAGTTCTGTCTGTGTTGGTGCACTTCAACTATGGCATGAACAGGACAACAAATTTGCATATTGAAGTTCCCCATCTCCTGACTTGCTGGTTCATGTCAATTTTGTGTGCGACAGCTTTGTCACTCCATCTCCTCCTCTTCTCTCACTTGGAGGAAGGCAATGACATAAAGAACTCCAGGGACATTAGAATGCTCCATAAACATGATTAGAGCTTTCAGCTTCTTCATTTAAAGCATGTACCATATTGCTACCAACATCTGTTTCGGGCTGTAATTGGGCCCTTAAACAAACCACACCATTCTGAACGAGCAGAGTCCTGTAACATCTGTTGATTGTGTTTGCATATTGGGCTGCTACAAACATGACATCTCGTATTTACTGTCAGTTATGCTGCCGTGCCAGTATTCAAATTATTTCCTTTGGGAGAGAAAAGTTATTCACCTGGAGCCTAAGTTCTGCGAGGTGATCCTGTACTGTATAAACTGTATTTCTGTGAGGTGGATTCTGGAAATTGGGGTGTGCAGTTCATTTGAGCCAGCAAACTCGTAGCACAGGTACGTGGATTTCGTAAGTGGTAATAATGCAAAGATCATCTAAATATCACGACTAAAAGGCCTGTGTCTGTATTGTTTTAACGTAGGAAGGTGAAATAAACTACAGTTTAAATTGCTTTTACACTTGAAATTCTTTTTTCTATTAAACATCACTTTCTCAAGAACAGTAGAGTACCTACAGCAAATTACTCATTAGTTAAATATCAACCATTGAAAATAGTGTCACTTTTTTTTGAGGAATGTACTGATCAATAATCTATGGGCTGACAAATTATTTCTGACATGAAACTGAGAGATACTGATGCATTAGGATTTTAATGTATTTCTACCATTGAGATGTGGGTGAAACCTTGGTTATGGGAATATCCTCTAGATGAGTCACCAAAAAAATCTTTATGGCTGCAAGCAAAGGGCCATTCTTTACCTCCTTTAGTAACGATATTACCTGTTGAACATCCTGCTGGAAAACACAGAGCTGCAGCCTTTGATGTAGCCGGACCTTTCTGTGTTGCCAGATGCTTTCTAGGCGCCGCTGGTGATGCAGGACTTCGTGTACCACATCCAACACCTGGTGAACAGCTTTGGAGTAGTTTGCAGTAGCAGTGAGGGATTCAGAATTTCCAGGGCTCAAGGGACGCTGCAGGACATCCAGCAAGGCTTTTCCATCCTGGCTCACCTGATTGAAGAAATAAGTCTGCTTCACGGCACTGATACTTAAGCATCCAATAACTGACAAAGAACAGTCTAGTTGATTCTTTTCCCCTGTGTGTTTTCCTTTTTTTTTAGCCAAAAAGGAAGAAAGAGCTCATAACATCTCTTTTTAACTTGTACTTACGCATTCAGCACTTGCCTTTGCTTCCTAGTGGGCCTGCTGTGTCACTCAGCAGGAGCACAGCTACTGCACTGCTGGGACTGCACACACAGAGACAGAGATCCCAAGACTCTATTACGTTCTGACACTCAGGCGTTGAAAATTCTTGACATATACCGGCTGATGACAGGTGGCATTTGCAATGTGGGCCTATTTTTGCGAGAAGGTGGCATTTTAAAAAAACCACAGATGGTGGAGTCATTCATATTCTGTATGATAAGGGAGAGTCCTACCTTCGTAGGATTACTAAGTATGTATATACATTGAGAAGCGTGACATTCCAATTCTGTATTTCATCCAGTGGCAGTGAAAAAAAATTAGTCTATGATTCCTTTCTTCCTCAAGAACAGCTCAGAGGGACCCATAGTCTTCATTTTCAATGGGCTACAAAGTTTGCTGGCAAATGCCAAGCCCTTTGCACACGTGTAACCTTTTTTTTCAGAGCATATTAAAAAACATTTGCAGATGCAAAGGCATTTGGGCATTAAAAAAAAATCCCAGAATGCCAGATTTTTTAAAGCCAGATTTTTTTCACGGAACATTCCTGGAGCATTTTCATATTGCAGGAGCAAAATGAAAAATGGAACCATAAACCCCAAACCGCTATTAGCAAAGGCATGCATGCAGTAGTTCTCTAAAAATGGCTTTCTGAAATATTTTTTAGTTGCAGATTCCAAAGTTAAAATATTTCATTACTTTGTTGAACAAAAATGGTAAATGAGGACACTACTAGAATCCTTCTCCTCTTCCCAGCCCACATTTCTCTTTTCCCTCTGAAATAAACTGTAGTGAAAATGACAAGATTTTCTGAAAAGTGTTTTTATTTCTATGCAATCACAATTGTCAATCTTGCCAGAGAATGGCTTTCATTCAGTTTAAATTTTGAATATTATCAGAGTCAAAACACAACTCTCATTTATTTCTGAATTTTAAGTCAATTGTTTAAATGTAGCAAATATCATTTAGAACCCAAACTTGTGTCTTTTGGCAAACGATGCCATGTCCCAGTCTGTTTTAGCAGTGCTTCTCTCGTGTATTTTAAAGAAATTGAGAGAGCCTTTGAGATTTATACTGGCAAAAGCGGGAGTCAAATCTCTTCATATTTATGACTGTTACGTGGACTTGGGCAGACCCTTGGAGATTTTTTTAAATATTCAAGGCAATTTGGAATTAGATCAGGAAATAACTGGAGACTCCATAGGGAGTGACTTTCCATACTCAAATTCGGTTGCTGCTGAAGACCACCTGGAACAATTTGTGCGTGCTGGACCATGCTGGGTCACAGACAGAATATTTGTTCTTGCCAACAGTGGTGGATAGTGGCAATATGAGGGAGGATTTTAGGAGGCTACACCAAGGCACAGGGGTTAACTTGGCAACATTATAGCGGCGTCAATAGCTGCTAGGCAGGAAGAAGCAGGATCTAGACAGGGAAGGAGACAAGGCATACTACATCCTATTTTATCTGTAGGAAGATAATCAGCAACAATTTCATCACTGGGAATAGGAAACCAAGACTATGCACACACTTGGGAGCAACTTATTGGCCCAGAAATTCACACTTTGCACTGGCTAAATTCACTGTGTGAATTTACCGTGTTCCTGTTACTGGCCTTTGGGCTTACGGTTGGTCTGAATCTGTCCCTGGGTTATGTTACAGTGCTTTTTGTATAGTCCCTGCTGATTTACACTGATAGAAATCACAGCAAAATCAGAACTAACAATAAGGATCCAAAAGTTTACCAGTAAGAGATATGTGATTGCACAGACAATATGACAGATATGCTTTTCTCAGGACAACATTCCTGGAAACTTTGTGCCATAACATAGACCTATTCATACCTACTCCATCTCCCAAGTACTGGCTTTGCATATCATTTTTTTGTCTCCCAGAGGTATAATTCTACAGTTCTTCAATTGATCCTTGGTTTCTCCCAGATCCTTGGGTGAAATATTCTGTACACTAACTATGACTGATCACAACACCAGACTAAATTCAGTAGTGTCATAAAAAAAGTGCTTTTCCAGAGCTGACCAGTGGGTGAATATGGCCAACAGGGCCTTTAAAATTAAAGTCTCAGTGCTAGGAGCTACAACCATGGCAAGATGGGAAAAAAAAAATGTCTCCCTAATATTCTTTGGGTGTTTCTTAGCTTCGTGCAACGAATCTGAACTGCTTTGTAATAGTCTGTAACAGAAAAGAATAGGCCCATATATCTTATTAGATGCGAAATAATATCCTCCTAAATATGTACTTAAAATGGTTATTCCAAGGTATGTTCATTCTATTCTGAATCTCTTAGAAATACAGAAATAGAAACAGATTTTCAATGACTCTGCAGGAAAACTAAGGAAAGAAAAAGCTACAATTTTCATCCCCCCATAGAGAGCTTTGAGGGAAGAAACACTATTTTCTATGGTCAGAGGCATTACCTAGTTTGGAGAAGTGGGCGTGTAGATACAAAGCAGGACTCCTAAGTCCAATACAGGCTTTTCTGCTAACCATGCCTGTCTGGGAAAAGGGATGAACACTTCCGAAACAATAGATTGCAACATTTTTGGCAATTCTATATACTGTTTAAAAATGTACTTATTAGTAAAATAATATGGTACTGTTCTAAATAGCTGTGCCTGTGAGAAGTTACAGTTTTCTGAGGAAGCATCAGCAACAGCAATATAAATATTAAAAGTTGCTTTTGATAATGAGTGTTAAATACATTTTCATTTCACAAAAACTAATGTTGGGGCTGATAAACTAAATGCCAGTTTCAAACATTGTTATTTTTTTATTTAATCCCAATTTGACTTCATTTTTAGAAATAATTTTTAAGTGCCATCAAGATAATTTAGTTTCTCCTGATTGTGGAGTCTCCTTCTCTGGAGATACTCAAAACGCGCCTGGGTGTGTTCCTGTACAATCTGCTGTAGGTAAGCCTCCTTTAGCAGAGGGGCTGGACTGGATGATCTCCAGAGGTCCCTTCCAACCCCAGCCATTCTGTGATTCTGTGACTGTGTCCTTAGGCACTCAATGATTTCAAGGGTCTTTTCCAAACTAATCATTCTGTATAAAGTACATCCTTTGCAGCATTCTTTGTAATGAGGACCTGACACCTCTGTTACTTTGTATATTGAAAGAAAAAGTCTTTGGCATCCTCTGTTGCCATTAGCATACCTGTGCCAGGACACATTTACAGAAGCAAAGCAAGAGCAGAAAGGTTGGGGTGGCTCAAAGGGGTTCCCTGTTCAACAAAGGCCATAAAGCAGCTCTTCTTTGGGGTGCCGACACTAGTTCTAGATTTCATTTCTGTGTGGTGTCTGTCAGGCCTCCGATTTTCCTGTTGTGCCCTTACAAAGCAGACTGCAAGGAGTCACCTTCTACAGCCTGGGATTAGATCTGACTCCTTTGAAAGGGCTGCAGAAATGGAAAGCAGAACCTATCTCATTTAGAAAAGCTAAACTTCAAAATGCAATCAAATAACAGATACTCACATTCTCCTCTAGAAAACACATACCTCTGTGTAGGCCTGCGTTACTTGTTCATACAGGGTCTGATGATGATGGATGGCCAGTTCCAGGTCTTGCATTTCTGAGGGGAGGCCTCCTTCACTGCACATTTTGCACCAGGCATCCACACCTGAAAGGAACTGAAACAATTCCAAGGAACAATAAGCAACAGTGACACAGAACAACACCTCATCAACATTAGAAAACTTCGTTTGTAGGGTGGCACACATGACTGCAGCAAGGACTGAAGAAAATGTAACAGCTATAATGGAGTCCTTTGGGGCACCGTGGAACAGCACATTCCTGTCACCTCCTCAATACCTGATGGACACCTAGATCCAAAGAAACCTTCTCTGTTTCTTCTGGATTAAAAAAAAAGGCTCCTTTAACCAGGCTCAGAAAACACTCATTCTAGGAGACTTTGCAGCAAGGAGGCTACAGTATTACATTCCAAAAAGAGAGGCTGCAACATGTTTAGAAAAAAACATCAGCGTGAAGCACAAAAGGACACAGTTAAAGATCCAGCTGTATTCAGCATCATCTCAGCCATCAGTCTTCCCTCAGTCACTTATCTGTCCCTAACACTACTAATTTGAGCAACAGAAAACTCCCATTGAAATCAATGCTGACATTCATTTCAGTGAAAGACAGGCAGTCTGTGTTCAAGCAGTTCCCAACCCAGGGCCAGCTCAGTGGGATTGCTAACAGGATACCAAGGTTTTAAACCCCTGGGTCGCACATTTGATGCTGGCCAAGGTCAGCAGTGATCAGGTACCATTACCATCTGATGGCTGCTAAGGAGCCAATGCAAAACGAGCTGCTGGTCTCAGTCCAGTTCCTGGTGGGCAGACATCCATGAAAAGGGAGAAAAAAATCATTGCCATTGCAATTGATATGGTTTAGCACCTTGGTTGGAAGCCTTAACAGACACGAGAAATCGAATGGCTCAGGGAAGCAGGGGAGTGGAAATAAATATTTTTTCCACTCTTAAAGGCCTCCAGAGAAGTGCTGATGCACTTTGGCAGAACAAATTGGGGAATCTCTCCTCAGAGCTGCCTGTTTTGTAAAAGAAACGAGGTATTTAGTCTCTAAGGTTCCCATCCTGTTTTTAAGCAGGCTCTACTTCAACGACACAGCTCACATGTTCAGATTTGGTCTGTACTAACTGCCTAATGCCACCTCATTACTTCTCATTAATATTTTTTTTCTTCCTCCATCTTTCTGTTAAACCAGCCTGCCATACTTCAGGGCTATTCATAAAAAAGAACAGCTAATTATACAACAGATGCAGTGCTCTGTAGGGTGAATGCATAATGCCACAAACCCACCTTCAGGGTCACAGCCTTATCCACTCCTGAAGTGTTCACCTGTGGCTTGTTAGTAAAGCACTCGCTCACAGCATGAAGGGCTGTGAGATTCAAAGCAAAGAATTTCAATTCAACTCAACTCTGGCATCAGCATCCTTTTTTATTAGCAGTGTAAAGCTATTCACCACGTTGCTGTGTAATCAAGGCTATGAAGTGTTTGCATTGTAAACACTTCAGTGCACAAAGATTCAGTCACAAAGATGAATTCCTAAATGTTCATGTCTACAAAATACAAATCTACCAGTGAAAACTCTGCTTTCTAGAAGACTGGAGGCAGGTCTTCTTGGGTTGGTTTGACTTCTGGTCTGTTGAATCTCTTCAGATGAAATCCCCAAACACCCATGCATCGAGCTGAAGTCATCATATTTTGTGCCAAGGTAGTGAAATTCACATCATTTCCTATGCAGTTTTAAGAGCATAGAGCTGAGATCAATTCCTTTTGGGGCTGTTACAAGAACCTCCTGGTCAAAACAATGAACAAAAGACCTTTACACCTTATAGACCTCTGCTCCTACTGCTGGAATCACACCATTATGGCTCTTATCAAAATTGCTGAGCTCTACCAATTTTAGTACAAGCTTTTATAGTCATGTTACTCATAGATTGTGATATCCCCAGACTGTGATTTGCACAGTAGGCGAGAGAATTCTCAAGAAGATCCTATCCACACAACCACATTTTCACCTAATTGTCTCACATCTATTTTTCTTTTGTATATTTATTGTATACAGACGATGTCACATCAACAGTTACATCAGTAATTTCACTTCTGCCACTAGCAGGAGCAGTCAACATCATCTATTTTAAGAAGTTTTAAGAAATAAAGCCTCTTAGTGTTTTACTCTGGTACCCTGATACACTGGGGTGTGTGTGTATGGATTCACACAGGAAAAGCAAATGTATTTTTAAGGATTTTCGAAGTGTTAGTTCATACCATAGAACTATTGATTTTGGTATTTTGAAAAAAAGCAGCTATTTTAATTCTTATTATTTGTCACAGACTTCGGTAGACACAAAAAACTTTATTAAACATAACTTCATTCTAGAAACACACTCATATCACAAAATCGCCATTTGACTGAGCTGAAAAAAATGCATTTAAAATTATAAATTGGTAACTGTTAGGTTGGAACAGGAGCTGTTACTGTCCACGGGATACTCAATACCATTTAAATTAATTGCTTAAATTTATAGTCAGCCTATAGACTAGAAGAGCTCCTATTGGGAACATAAAAGCTGCTTAAATATTGTTTGAAGTGACAGGCTCCAATAACTGTCGGTGTCGGTGACTTTGGGAAAGATTAAGAAAAAATTCTCCTAAAAAATAAAAAAGTCCCTAAGTACCTTTGTGCCAAAAGTAACTTTATAGTAATGACCTATGCTTACTCCTCGCTCACAACCTATTCACCTAAGGTGCAAGTTCTGTATTAGGTTGGGTAATGATGTATTCTCAAAGCACTTCTTTCCAGATTTCCTGAGGGACTGCTATGCTGCATCAATGGTTGCTCCAAAAGACAGCTCGGACGTTTTGCAATACATTTCTCCACATTTTTTGCAGTCCTCACTGCTGGCCAAGCCTCTGCATGGAAGCTGCAGGATAACCACAGTTGTTCACCCAGGCCCCAGAAAAATTAAAACTAAACTCAAGTGTGCTTTTGTGCTCCAGAATAGTTGTGGGGAAAGATGGGAAGAAGGCTACAAAACCACCTTCCTCAGTGACCTATGATATCTCCCAATGCTCTGAATTTTTTATACGAGGCTACTTATATATTTCCTGTTGCTGTTTCTGGAATTTCCCTGTCTAATGCAGAAGTCACGTTGGCCTTATGCCTGCATCTTTATAAATATCATCTGGCTTTTACTTTCCTCCTTTTCCTCATGTTCTTCCTCCCTTTTTTCTTTTCCTCTCTTTTTCATTTCCTTTCCTCAATAGAGGAGTTCAGGATGTGCTTAGAGGGATCAAGGCAGAGATGAGAGCAGTAGTCTTTCTGGTTGGTAAGTAAGGAAATATGAAACAAATGGTCAGGGGTCAGTCACCAGAGAATCAGCATAAACATCTCGTGTGTGCAGCTCGCACCTACTACCTTAAACAGTGATTCTGCTTGTGCACTTCTGAGAGTAAACCCTAACCTAGAATTAATAAGTTGAGATCACTCATGTGATTAAAGACGTTCATTTGTTTGTTCTGACAGGATCTGGAGAGTAAACATATTATGAATACTTTAGCACATTTTCAGAGATTACATTCAAGAAAGGGAGGACACCTGGTATGTCTGCTTCCTCCACCTGACAGTCAGTGGGCTGGAATCTCATCTGGTGTAAATCAGCACAGTTCTCTTGAAATCACAGTGAGATAAAGCATGTTCTCCTACGCTTCCCTTGCGTCTTTGAATAGCCTCAGACATACCTAAAGACCTAGGAGCAGGTTCTCTTTTGCATTATCTCCCTGCTGGGGAGTGGGAGGGAAGAGGGAGCAGAGAGAAGTAAAATAACCCACAGAACTTGAGATTCGTAGGAGATGGAATTAAGAGGCATTGGGGAAACACCTCCACTGAATATCCCAAGTTGTACCTTGACCTGGACATAGTGGTTGTTTGGAGTTTAGTTTACTGGCTTTTGATCAAACACACGTGCTGAGGGAAGCCAGGCTGAAGGTTAAGTTGGCAAGGTGTGTCTTTTCTTTGTTTGTCTTGTTTCCCTTTTTCAACTTTCCTTTTCTGTGCTCTTTTCTTGATGATGGTTTAGTATGTACAAGTTGTATTTAAAAAAATCAAGGAAGACACGCATGCAGGAAACACACACACACAAAAAAGAGAAAAGAGAAAAGAAAAACAAACAAAGGGGGGAAAAAAAAAGGCTTTGATCCAGGAACTCATTCAACTGAGTTCAATTCAACATGCCACATGTATCTGCTATAAGAGCCAGGAAAACAACGTGATACTAAGGCATGTGAAGACAGATGTGAGGTTCAATTCCCAGCAGGGTTGACTCAGCCTTTCATCCTTCCAAGCCAGACAAATTGTACTCTGTGCAGTTTTCTGTGTGGGGTCTTTGGTAGGAAGAGACCTTGAAACACAAGTTGCTTCCTGCTCAGCTTGCATATTATAGAGATTGTAGAGCTTTTTTAGAAATCTCTGTCCCAAGCCAACAACCTCCTTGCAGGCTGGGATGTGCCAAAGGCTGAAAGATTACAGTCCTAATAAACTTGCTTCCTGTTGGCACCACAGAGAACTTCAATTGATAGGAAGGACTGAACAAAGAGACTGTAGGAGCTTCTCGCACTGGAGAAGGAAAGACAATCTGCATATCAGAGCAGTATGAGAGAAGCAGGGGTACACTGTGGGAGAAACAGTGGGATCCACAACAAGACTACCTTTACTGACAGAACAAAGCGAGCATAAAAAGACTTCATCTGGAACAGAGTAAATAGTGGGTTTATCTGCATCTTTGCTTCAGAGATTTAAGCCTTATTTATTGTAAAATAATGAGGTCCTGATTTGAGCTAGGAAAAAAGCCCAGGTGATATCAATTAATAGTCACATTTGGAATGACTGCTTGATAAACAACAGATTGAGTTATAGACTGAATCCCAAACACCTCAATTTTTATACTATACGGAGGTTACATGACTAAATCATTAGCATTCAAGTCATTGGTTTATCCTACCAGAGGTACTAGAACAAGGCCAAAATTTCAGTCCTGGCTAACAGGCACATTGACTCCCACACATTTTTGCTACAATTTGAGTCTAAAGGCTTCACATCAGCACTTATCAAAGGCTGACTTGTCTCGTATTGCAAATGAGGAGCAACTTCTGTTCACAATTAGAAAATTCTCTTGTCCGCTTAGTAATGAGCGACCAGTTTCTCTCAAGCAGCACAAACTTAATTTCCTCAGGAAGATGTGCCAAGGCAGGACTGGGTTTTTCAGAAACCACCCATATAATTGCAATGAAAAAAAGACTCAAAGCTGAAAGTGACATTAGTGTAGCTTCTTTTCAAGTTGAGGCTGAGGCCAAATACCCACTTTGACAGTGTTCAAAAGGTAGGAAGACAAAAAACCCCACCTCTATCCTGACAGACAGTTCAATACAGCTTTCTGGTTTATTGCCTTTCATGCTGTACAATACCTCAGCAACCCTTCATAAACTGCAAACAAGATTGACACTTCAGAAAAAAACAGGGGAGTGGTCTTAAAAAAAAGGCAAAAAATCCCGAACACCAAACAAACCAAAATAAACAAGAAAGAACTAATTCATTAATAAACCTTAAACATTCTAATTGTGACTGTAGACCGGATATAAAACTTTTTCAAATTTTTCTTTATGAACATATGATGACTGACAATTACCGGCACAAAGACTGCACCTAAACACTATAGTGCCTGTTTGTACTGACATGAAAGTACTTGCACTAGGCATCTTAATGTATCAGTCCCATCAGAGCCACTGAGTGCTCTTACATGAGTAAGTGCCCAGCAGGGTGAGTAATTGCTCTATGCTATGGCCTGTTGTCAATAGGAAACACAAAATAAAGAAAAATCCATTATAATTCTACACTCAGAAACAAAAAATAAAGAAACTCTTTAGTGTTTGAGCTAAACTTTTCCATGCATATTCTGGTTTACAGGGCACAGTTTCTTGATTATCAGTTATAATTTCTTCTTCAGACATTTGAAGAATGGGTCATTTTATAAACATGAAGCACACCCATTTAGTAGCTGCCCAAAGCAGTGTTTGTCACTGGAAAATTAATGTAATCAACATGGGATCAAAGTTGAACCATCATCATTAGGTGGATCTGGTTTAAGTGTAAACAAAGCAGAAAGTTTATTCCCTGACATGGAAAATTTTCTTGGATGTTCTTAGCTGTCTCTGAAGTCTCTACCTTAGTGAGGTCTAACAACATTTGAGACTGTGGAGAGCACTGCAAGAGTGGGTGGTGGAATGAATTCCCTAAGTTTCATCTGCTTTAGCTCCTAGAAATTATCTGCCAGTGTGGGTCTATATCGTATGTATGAATATTCCTGTGCACACAGAACATCTCACATACCCAAATGAGTGAAGATGCATACTGTTTTTCTGAGCATAATAATCCTGAATTCATCCACAGCACTGATGAAATATCAGGCAATAAAAAAAGGCAGCATGTTACTGCACCAGTGCATTTCAGTTATAATCAGATTGTTTCTCATCTCTAAGGCACAAACGTATTTGCTTACCCACTCAGGGAACATGTGCCCGTGTTTTGAGGAAAACATTCCTGTTTGTTTTGAGACACCGATTCACTAGGAACAAAGCTCTTAACCTCACTGCATATAAGCCAAAAGCCACCACGCAACAACTGCAGCATCATCATTATCATTTTGCTGCTTACCTGTTCAGCTTTCTGGTGAAAGACAGCAGACATGGCTAAGATGGTGCTGCGCTCATCCAGAGCTGCAGCAAAACTCTTCCACTCTTGATCCAGCTGGCTAGATATTTGTTTAATTTGCTGGGAAGCATAATGGCCTGCCTCGGAAAGCCTTGATGCAACAGACATGATCCGATTGATGTTGACATAGGCATTCTGAAAATTAAAAAGCACACATAAATAAAGAGAAGGAAGAACCGTGACCACCCTCTGCCTTCATTACACATTCCAAACACCATCAGTTGAAGCAAAGCCAAGCAGTTCAGTGAGAGCAATCAACCACTTGCTTAAATATGCATGAATAGCAGGCATACTATCTTCCACTTTAAAAATACATCCCTCAGGAACTTTTTTTCACATCTATGCCATTATCTAACACTGTTATTTCTCCCTCTCCCCAGGAATTTATTTATGTAAAACTAATTTGCCATACCTTAGTTATTTACTCACCTGTTAGGGTCTACTCATTGCTTCTAACTTAATATTTCTGTTGCATTACTTCATATTTCTGGATGATAAATCCACATATTCATAAATTAAATGTTTGCTTTCCATCCTTTGATAACTCTCAGACAATCATTTACAGACACGTAGTGTCAACAACTGGAAAACTCTTACAGAATTTAAAAGAACTCATAAGGACACTCTATAGAAATATGAGTTTCTATAGAAATGCCTATTAAATTATATTCTTCAGTGAAATGTTATCTTTTCTGCAGTTTATTTTAAGCTGTTCTCCAGCAGAGATATCATTTAACTACATTCTGAATTTAGAAGGATTCAAAAAGCCTACTTAAAGGGTAATATTTTCTGTTCTTTCATAAGAATTTTCCATGATGGTTTTTATTCAGCCTTGAAGGAGTGGAAGGGTAATTCTTTCTCAAAGGGAACTGTGAACAGCTATGTAATTGCATTACAATACCGCAGTTCTGCATAGGAACATAAAACTAAGTAGCCACAATGACAACGTCTTATGAAGATGTAACATCAAAAGAAAAATGACAGCTATCTTGCAGATTTCTGGAATGTCATTTGATGCAATCACTTCTCTTTTGTCTTTCCTCTTCACCAGAGAAAAGGAACATCCCAGAATATGAGATGTTTTGCTAATGTTGACCCATTGCTTTCTTGTCTCACTAAAGTATTGCCAAAAGGCTTTTGGAATTTCAGATAGCAGAATTTCTAAGACCCTTACACACAAGGGCAGATACAGCCCTGATGATTTTAACAGTATTACTCATGGGCACATATTATAATAAATCAGAGGTGGAAGTGTTTAGTGGAGCAGGATCTCATAATAGTGACAAGGAGCATTATGTGGCAAGATATCTGCCAATCCGAACACGAAACCCAACAGAGCACTACCACAGCAGGCACAGGTCCAAACTAAGTTGTGAAGCAGGGCAAAGTATGCCTGCAAAGTGTGTGGGTTAACTACAAAGTACACTCACTATATCTGTAGGTACAGAAAGATGAGGCCACAGCCCTTACAGCCACTCTGCTGTCCTTGATAGAACCTCAACTGTGCTAGCTGTCACATGAATAACACAGACCAGTTTCTTTATTTCTTCCCCTTATCACATTTTCTTAAAAACTGGATTCAGCTCAAAATTGTCAGAGTAATATTAAGAAATAAAAATACTTTTTAAGTACAATTAGAGAAACCAATCAAAATTGTTCTGCAGTTTAAACTATACTAAAAAAGATATTATGGTTTCGAATTTTGACCACCAATGGCAGCGAAACACATCTTCGTGTCCTTCTAGGTTAGAAACTGGAATTTAGACTAAATATTTAAGTCTTTCTCGCAGAAAGTCTTCATGATTGGGTCTCAGCCAAGATAATTTTGCAATATTTCAGGTTAGCTCTTCTGGTGGAAAGCAATGTAGTATCACTACAGTTACTAATACTTGGATGAGTTGTACCAATTGAAGACAAGGAACCTTGCTGTGTTTGAAGCAGAAGAAAGGTTGTCGAAGCAATTTTTATTTCATGTAAAAAATAGTCACTTACATCTTGCTTTTATTTATTTTTGCCCCCTTGCAGTCTTATCTCAGCCACCGCAATGCAATGAGAATGGTGGAAAACAACTGTGAATTCCTTATTTACCTATAGCTAGAGTATACAGATGTATTAACTAGAAGAAAGGTAAAGGTAAGATTAGTTGAAATACATCAGATGTTCCTAGAGCCTGTTTTTTAAGTTCAGGACATTTATATATTGTTATGTCTGTTAGCGATATTTTTATACAGAGATGAGGATTTTTATAGATGAAATTTCACTTTCCTAGATAAGGATTTTTCATGGAGGAATACCAACTCTATAGCTTTTCCAGAAGAAAGCAAGGAGCAATTTGGCAGTCACCTGCCCATACCTCCATTCTTAACACACCAAGTGGAATTGGCTCAGGAAACAGACACTCCTCTTTTTTCCCTTTTGCTTTCTGAGCAATACATGGATTTAAAAGCAATATCACACATGATGTGCTCTTCTGTATAATTCCAACAGGTAGTGCAATGGACATGCCTCCTAGATCCAGACACATACACTCTACCTCTGCTTCATTTGTCCCACCTCACTGAAGCAGAGACATTGAAGTGGGGCTTGGACACAGGACTTCTCCAAGGTCTCATGGGAAAACAAGACAGAGTGAAGACTTGGCTAAAGATCTGGAACTTGCAATAGCACATCCTACCAGATGTAACACATTTTACAATCTCAAGACCTTTACACAGTGTCACTATTTTTTGGGGAAGATGAGATCCCTGGGAAAAACTGGGAAAGATGGAAAGTCTGTTGTGGATTGAGGTAAAACACAATAAGGCTTCAAGGCACTCCAGAATATAGTTTCAGTGCAAAAACATTTAATTGACCACGATCGCCAAAAAGCAAGACATTTCTTTTCCACCTTGAAGTAGAACAAAATCGTAAGCCTCATCTTTCATTTTTACTCATCATTGTGTAATGTTCTGTTTAAAATGGAACAAAAATCTATGCTGCCAAAATTCAACTTTTTACATTTGACAAAATTAAACCTTCCTTTCCTTCTGGTTTATTCACCTCTAAAAACTGCGTGAATGAGAATTTTTCAGTGTCACTATTGTCCAGATCTTTTTATCCTAAAAGGAAATAAATTTAATAGAGCAACTAACGTCTCTGACTTTATTTTCTTTTAGGCTGGAAAATCCAGTACCACAGTCTCATACAGAGTCTCACTTTAGATATAACCTAAGGCCTCATTCTTTTTTTTTTTTTCTCAAAACAGAGGTGTCCCCGAGGAGGACTGCAAGGGATCACTGATTTATGGCTATATATGACTACAATAGGTCAAACAACAAAAACTCAACATATTAATGTCTAGAAGTAAGGGAAAAGCACTTCAGTTGATAGTCTGTTGTCCTAACGCTATGATACACTCAAGTTCTGGACAATATGTATCCTTTAGCACTGAAAAAAACTTTATTTTACAGATATTTGCAGGCTTTCCAAAAGCATCCCCCCATGTTAGAGTTATAGTTTCATCAACTGTATTTCAACTTTAAAACTTTAGTAAAAAAAGTGGATTTTTTTCCTTCTAAAAATAACTTGACTGGCAAACAAAAGAAAAAATTCCCCATATGTACATCAGCATCATGATATGCAAGTGTTTTTTTTTTAAAGTTCAGGAAAGCCTTGAACAATGCCTTGCAAGTGTACATACTCCTCCCTGTCCATCAATTCTCATTTTTGTCACTTAAACAAGCCCTTGATTCTGGTCATCAGTGTCTGTAAGATAGCGGGGTAAGCAGAGACCTGCTAAGGTCCCTAGCACTTTGTCTCAGCAATAAGTACTGACAGTAGTAGATTTTCAATCGCGGAATTCTCTGCCCTGGGGAAATACACTAATTCAGCCCTTATCATCTATCAGGCATGCTGGGAGACCTTCCCTCTTAATTAAACCCTCCTGCTCTAGCTGGAACAATACTTTCTTCTAATACACATATAAAAAGAATACCTTACGTTCACAAAAGAAAAATGAGCAGTGAGAAGCATTAAATCTGCAAGGAACTTGGCTGTGTTCATCTCATTTTCTAAAGAACTAGTTGAGATACTGTGATGGCAAGCAAAGAAGGTAGGTTGCAAGAGAAGAGTTTTGCAGATTAATTGGAGGTGAAATTTGATTGTTGAAGAGCTATTCTTTAAAATAAATCTAAAAAAAAACCAGCTTGCACTGTATTACTGTGAGTTTAGAAACCATCTGTGAAATGAACCGAACCCATAAATCCAAAGCAGAATGTTTCAGCAACAAAATAAACTCATGAGATATCTTTAAGACCTTTAAGTTTCTATAACAAGGCCAATTATATGTAGCTTGTTGCAGAATAATATTGGATGGCATTTTAGCTCAGCCTACACACAGAAAAATACCATTCATTTAAGATAAATGTTGGGAATTTTCAACAGACATAATTAGCCTTTACATGATAATTGTAACGTGTTTGAAATACATTGCGACTTTCTCAGGACAACATGTATATCCATCTAATGTCAAACAGCAAACTCCCTGACAGCAGGACAGGCAGCAATGCCAGCACTGAACACTGCCATTTTTATGTATGCCCCGTAGTAAGTGATAACTCATTCTTTAAGGAGGTTAATGGATCCAGGCATAAAAAGGTCCTGGCAAAGGAAATACAAATAATTTCAGTTGGAACAAATGGCACATATACCGTGTACCCAAGCACAGAGCTACAAGCAGTATGCTTTGTGTCATACTGAAAAGCTGTTTTTTTTTTCTCTCTAACAAATTCACTAGATTATTGAGATTACTCCCAAAAATGTTGGAGCTAAATACTCATCTTCATGAAAAGTATTATTGCTTCAGTATGAACGTTTTACAGCTGTGATAAAGATTAACATAATTTATTTTGAAACTGAAGTGAAAACAAGCACTGTCTCAAATCACAGTTATTTCAAAGAAAAATACCACAGTAAAGTTTATTACTTCCAATACATGACTTCTCCACATCCCACGTTGTTCATTTAAAAGGAAGAATTATTATTTTGAAACCAGAGTAACAAATTGTTTTTCCAAGAAGCAGCTTTGGTCACAGCATGCCTATAGAGCTGTACAGGAAGAGCATTTGACAAAAGGCATGACCCAAAAACCATTTAGAGAGTGTATTTTCTAGAGGAACTGAAGAAAATATTGTAACTGGGCTTAAAGGACACCAGGTATAATGTTAAGAAAAAAACAAATCAAAACAAAAACCCTTAGATATCCGAGATCTAACCAAATTTCCACTGAAAGTTGTGGTTTTCCCTGCAAACCTTACAGCCATCCTAATCCACATCGAGGATGTATATCGTATCTTCTGCACATCTTCTCTCAATACTGATTTAAATGTATTGACAAAACAAACCCCAAAAGCCATAAAGAACTCCACTCTCCAGTACCAAAAGAATGCTTCAAGTTTTCATCATGTTTTTACTCAGATTCACGATAGCTGAACCATTCTTCATCCGACAGTTGCCAGGACTAATGCATTGCCTAAAAAAAGACCTAGCTAAAGAAAATTTCTAGCTAAACCACAATTCCAAAGCAAATTTCCAGAGAAAAAAGTTTGTAGTGTGATCTAGCTCACCCTTGAGACTCAAAACCCAAAAGATTTACATTAAAAAAAATGAGCACCATTTAACTGGGTTTGAAAAGCCATTGCTCTTGAACCAATCTCCATGTCTCAAGCCCAAAGCATGGCAGCTAAATATCTGAGTTTTCTAATTAGCATGAGAGAATTTGAAGGCTCATCAGATATGAATGCCCTAATTTATTAAAACTCACTAGCACCTTAAGGTTTCAGACTTGGGTGTGTCTGAATACTCTACCTGGGATTACAAGCAGATCTGAGGGTAATAACCTCCCCATTCTCTGGTAAAGAAACAGGAAAGGATTCCTGCCATTTTCTGTTTGCAGGCAAAGGCATTACATGAAAAGATCATAAATGAATACATCCTGAAAGAAAATTCAACAGAGATACAGGTTTCCATATGACACCTTGTGCATTATCTTACTTAATCCTCATTCTTAGCTTCACAAATATTTATCAGCTGGTAAATTAATGCAAGAAGTCGTGGAAAAGTAATTTATGTATATAAATATTGTAGGAGAAAAGCCTTTGGTAACAGACTGCTAGACAAAGACCACTTCTTCCTTTTGAATTATATAGCACCTACAACAGTGACCTAAAACTCCTACTCTTATTGCAATATAAATATCACCAAATAATACCCACTAGCCATTTTCCAACAGTCTCCAACATGCGCATGAACAACTGAACTAAGATGTTGATATAAAAATAAGACAGTTGAATGAAGGCAGTTGTGCACCAGCAATCACATGCTTTTGTATTTCTAGCATCAGACTGTCATTTTCCTAGATAAAACTATATTGTATGGAAAAAAAACCCCAAACCATAATCAGACTGTGCATCAGAAAGCCTTGCAAAATGTACAGATCTTTTATATCTTCCCCAAGAAGCTACAGTTAGCAAAGAATCTGATACATCTCAGGAAAGAACATCATTGCTGACAGCAGCACTGTGCTCATGTAAAAGCAGCAGCTCCAGGTTAGTTGAAGTAACCTGTAGCTTAAGGTTATTACATTTTTGCAACTACTTTCCAAATATTTTTCCAGCCTGGTACACCCCTACGTCTGCTATTTCAAAAATAAGATGCCTAGCCCTCTGTAACACAACAGCCTTGTTTAATTCCACAAGCAAACCCCATCAGACTGTAAAACTTAAATCATTTGCCAGCCTGTGAACTCTGGCATTGAAATCGACTCTAGAAAGGCCACTCTGCAGACATATAACCCAAATATGGCCTTTTAGCAATATGGAAATTCATGAGAAACCTATTTGGTTATAAGGAAATTCAAGATTCACTGAGATTTAAAAAAAAAAAAAAAGAGAAGAAAGGAATAAAAAAATAGAACTGTAGTCCCGAGTTACATCTGTATCCTGAAATATTTCTACAGTCTTTTTATCCTGACTTTGCCATACTGTCAATAACGATGCCACAACTCCTTATGTAACCTCTTGTAAACAACTAAAATCTATTGAAGACTTTTCTTAAAAAGTTTCTACTGATAGCACTATCAAAAGATTCTTTTAAAATAGAAATCCAAGTTAAATGGACTGTGCCTGTTTGCTGTATTATCAGAGGGGATTCTAGGTCTAAAATTCAACCAAAGCTAAAAGAAAAGTAGCATATGGAAATGACATACGGGTGCACTGCTCTCTTTGAGTTATATTCCTGTGAGGTGGATTATCTGAGAACATATGCATTGTTTGGCATATTTGTTATACTGCAGGATTCCTCCACAGAGTCATATACTTCAGTCGAATTAATTACAGCAGAATTGAGTGCCATCTCTCACTGTACTTAAAGGCTGAAAGTTAAGGGTGCCCAGTATTCGTGCCCTTCCACGTAGATCCTCTATGCTAAAGAGATGGAGGAGACAATCTTCTTTGTAGATTGATCCATGCTGACTGTATGGGCTTCTATACGACTATACATGTGGGGGTTTATATTGGAGACAGCGTAAAGCAGGAGGCCTATCATCTGTCATGCTCTTTTCCCTCAGTAGAGGCCATGTCTCTCCTGAACAGCTCTATTAGACAGGAGTTTGGCAGCACTGAGAGGGTGAGATGGCACAGTGCAGCCACCAAGAGGTGCCTGCGCCTAGATCACAAGATCTTTGCAAATGTCTCACTTGCTTACATTCTTCATTTCCAAAAGTTCACTTGGGGACAAATGGAAAAAGAACGGATGAAAATTTTTTCTTCCACCCGATGGCACCCTCCCTGTCACCCATTAATCTTCTGTTAACAAGAATTGTCTCTTTCCAAGTTTAGCTCCCAGTTATTTTAAGAAAAT
The DNA here is from genome assembly GCA_033558185.1 of Dromococcyx pavoninus. Taxonomy (NCBI): domain Eukaryota; kingdom Metazoa; phylum Chordata; class Aves; order Cuculiformes; family Neomorphidae; genus Dromococcyx; species Dromococcyx pavoninus. Next base: position 988,335 of record JAUMJL010000786.1, read on the forward strand.
AGTACCAAACAGTACCACAAATAGGATAAACAGAGATCCTCCAAGCTTGATTCTTCTAATAGTGTTTTCTGAATTATTATGAATTTGCATCTTTGATACCCAGATGACTTTTAATGCACTGACCTCCAGGACACATTTATTTGTTAGGATTTGGTAAGCAGCAGCATTACATGGAGGCTGTGCTATCCTGTATTTTGCTAGATGTCATTGTGATGGCAAGCTTAACAATCAGGTGCATAAAGCCCATTTATCAGTACTTCTTTCAATTATAATAATAAATACATTAAAAGACATTATAAACATTTCTCATCTTCCACTGTTTCGCAATGCCCTAGTGAGGCACATTCCTTTAGTGAGGAATAGCTAGGGAGGTGGAAACAGTGGGTGGAATTTAGGTCAGTTAATTACCTGATCTGGAATTTGGCCAGAATGCCAGAGTTAACACCTATAATCACAGAAGCAGTGTGCAGTCTTTAATGACCTCAGGTAGTCAGGACCTGTTTTTCACATTTCAGACAGCCGCCCTCAAGTACTTTGTCCTTGGGTGGCACAGTAGGTTGTGGCTCTCTAGTGACTTACACCCCCAACTTAAACATCAACCACCACCTTTGACATCTTGGGACCAGTGCAACCCAGTCTGACATCACACGGCATGAAGAAGTACACCTGTAGGAGATGACTTACTCAGGGCAAGCTTTTGTATAAGCAACAGAATACTCAGAGAGGGCTCATCTCTGCATTATGCAATTGCAGCAGGGGGTATGCATGCATTTTTCAAACCCAGTGCAACAATCAAAACATCAATACATTCTGTCCTCATTTCTGTGCTGAAAGCAGGGCAGTTTCCAGAACAAATAATTTATGACTGGAAAAAATAAGAAAGTGAGCAAAGAACTTACAATGTTTTCTTTTTCTTTTTTTTAAAAAAAAAACCTAAGGTGAGTTGAGTTGCATTGAAAAAGCTGACCGATTAACTACTGGAAAAGCAAAAATCCCACTGTGGCCACAAATGACAGCTTGATTAGTGTCTCTTTTTCAAGGTTTTGAAAAGTGCCTTAGCGGGGTGTGGGGGGAGAAGCATAAATTATTAAGGTGCCTTTACAGATCTCATTAATTCCAAGTCAAAGAAACGTCAAAAACTTAAAAAATATTGTATTTTCTCTCCAAAATGTAAACAAACTCCACAGGACCGTGCTGCTCTTAAGCTGAAGAAATAATTATACATCAGTATCCACGTGGACAAAGTAATACTCTGATTCCCACAGAGAGGGCTGCTGCCACAGCCCAATCTGACTTCCCTCACTTCACCTCTCGCAGGTCCACGGTATCGTCTGAGCTCGAGGTGGCCTCGAGTGCCAGCCCCTTCCTCACACACAGAAAGACCCACCATTCACAGCCTGCCCTCAACTCACCATGGAATTCATGGCAAAGTGATTGTGTTGTGTCTGTAGGTCAAGGGCATGTTGGTAGCTCACGCCGATCTCTGTGTGACTTTGCAGGAACAATTCTTTGTTGTGACTGATCCAGTCGAACATCTAGAAGTATTGAAACAGGACAGAGAATTAAAAAAAGGATTAGGCAGGGATGGAAACAGTAAGAGACAGTGCAAAATACAAAAATTCAGATTCAAGAGAGATGTATAAGCAACACAGACAGAAAACCACTCATCTACGTTCCTCATCGAAATAAGCTATTGTTGAGCAATGGAAGCATGGAAATTATCACCATATTTTGTTATTAACAGAATGATAAGTGGGGAAATATAATTCATAAAACATGTTCCTCAGTAATCTGATCCCATAGTCTTTTCCTGTAAGTAATGGGAATTTTATATGTAGAAAGATGGCAGCAGAGGGACCTAAAATCAGGAATTGCTTCACTGACTGAAGATCCAGCAGTTGATAAAGTACACCTAATCCAGAAACCGACCAAAAATTCCATAAACATTATTGATGAGATTTTCTCGCCCCTCCTTTCTATACATAAAGTTTCCAAATGTTACAACCAAATAGCCAGTTGACTTCATATATTTATATTTCCGAGATCTTTTCCAGTTCCAAAGCCAAAACCCAGTCTATCTTCCACTTATTATTTTTGGGGTAAAGAGAGAAAAAAAAAAATGTATTTTATTAATATCTATAAAGAGTACACATTTCAGCTTCTGACACTTCCAAATGTATTTCCAAGTGTAATGGATACTTCAGCACTTCAGATACAGACAGAAACATATTGAATAAAGCTGATGAAGCTCATTCCTTATTTTGTAAGCATCTTAATGTGACACTTCAATCTGCAGCACGTTCATTCTTTATAAGCTGTCAGAAGTCAGCTAGGAGATACTGTGTTTATGTTTCGGCCTGTTCAATGTTATGTTAGACACTAAATGCTTTCAAAGTGTGAACTTTCCATTCTTTGCTCCTCTCTACAGCTCTGCAGGGATTACAGTCTCAGATTTTTTTTTTCTGCAAATATTTTTGTTACAGAATCTCTTCAAATCACATTTTCCCCTCTCCATCCAAGCAAGATGGGGAACTGTCCATTAATAAGGATACTTTCATAATAAAAAACCTGCCAACTTATTAATTTATTATAAGGAAAGAAAAACTAATTACTGAGTCAGTGGAGGTCAGGTCAACAGGGTCCCTGGTGTTAAAGAACGGTGAGTGATGCAGCTTCTAAGCAATCACCTTATAGTCAAAGGATTAGTCCAGATCTTTGATATAAAATTTACCTGTCCTCCAGTCAAGAGCCAATTTGTTCTTTAGCACTGAATAACAGTTTTTGACTTGTCACAGCCGAAGAACACTCAGAGCCGACTGCTCAGGCCCAAATGATGCTATAGTTTCTCAGGATCAGTTATTGTTCCGTGCAGAGATGGTGCTCCTTAGAGAAAAGGCCCTGTATAGGTCACCAGAGATTCCTGCAATAAACTCAACATTTTGTGCTGAGCACTCAATTTGGTGTGGGAGTGCACTGCTTTATGCAGAGGATTTGCAGAAATAATACTGAATATCCCTTTCATCAAAAGGAAAATAAACATTGCAAGCGCTCCAATGCCACCAGACACACTACACCGACCTGGTCCCAGAGATCTCCAACATATGCCTGACTTCATAATCTTTTATTTATCACAATACACTTACAACAACTGAGTCTTATAGTAGCTTGTACTTTGTGTTGATGAATAGTCCTAAAGGCCAAATTCAGTTCAAGCTACAACAATGAAAGCCCAAAGCAATATCATAACACAGTTACCGTCTCTTTTTTACCCATGGAGTTGATTAAAGTCATGCCTACCATCATTTTTTTCAGAAAGCATAAATAGTAAGATTTTTACATATTTAAGGTCAGGGGCTTCAAATATTACTGCTAATTAAACAGAATGGAACAACCTACTATAATCTGAAGAGACACCTAAAGCATTCTCACTGGATTCCTTTTTCTTACTTTATTAAGATTTAATAAGCAACATAAGCACAAAATAATTTGCCGCACTGGTAGGCTTAAAGAAACACCTAAAAAAAGTCTTAAAGCCAAGAAAGAAAGAAAGAAATCCGTAACAGCAAAGTTCACGGCCCAACAGCAAGATTTTACGTCTCTGCTGAGAAACCAACACAGATTTCTTGTAAGAAGATATACGTTTGATGCGAACATTTTTTAACGTTTTAAACAATCTAAAGACATTCAGGGAGAAGAAAACTGGCAGCAATCCACTAAAAATAAACATTAAATCTAATATTTTATGCTTAACAAAGCTGAATCAGGATCTTTTAAAGACAAGTAATTTAAACTAGTAATCTATTTTCTGCGGATAGGGAGCATTTCCTCCTTCTAATCTATATACATATTATTGGATGAGAATCTAGGTTAAGTTAAACCATGCTTCTGCCTTCTAAAATACAATAATAAACTATCACATTAAAAAACCCAGAATTTAAAAGATGATTATTCTTTTTGTCTGCTTTCATCAGTTGAAACACACAAAAGGATGACCCTTCAGCAATTTGAACAACCAACCTCAGTGATGAGATCTGTACCACCTTCCAAAACAGTATATTTTTTTTAAATTCTATTCATGGACAACAGCAGATTTTGGAAGAGACTCGATTTTAATTTAGATTTTGAATATTTCTGTTATATTCTTCATGAAAAATAATTACTTTGGTTTCAGCTGGCCTATGCCTGTAGCAAATTATCCCCCATCAATATGGTCTGGAGTCTCTTCTCAACTCTCTCAAGTCTCACTTGAAAGTCCAGAGAAGGAAGAGTTTTGAGTTTCATGTGGTTTGGAGCAGGAAGAAAATAAAACAAGATGCCTAGGAATGAGTGCAGAAGAAAAAAAAAAGATGCAGATTCACTATGGCCTAAAGAAGGTTTAATGATGCACTTTGGTCTGTGAAAACTTTCATTGCTCTTGGCTCTTAATGAATAATAAGCACTATTTACAATTGTTCTTGCTTTACATGGCAACCAGAGCTTTGCAAGACTGCAGACGTGTCTACCTCATGCAATGCATTACTGTATCTGAAGTACCCAAACAATTCCAGATGAACCGATACCTCTGCACGGCACAAGCCAGTGCTGTGTGGAAATATTGCCTTGACCTCCTACAACACCACAGCCTGGGCACAGTGCTGCTTGGATCTGCCTACATTGCTTTTGTTTCCAGGGCTGACTTCTCAAGTAAACATTAAGCAGAAATGCTTAACTGTACACATTTTCCTCATTATCCAGAAAACAGTACTAGGTTTTCCTTTGTACAGGAAAACTTTGTACTTTCTCTCCCCTAAACAAGGATGAATGGAAATGGTAAGTATCACACAGTCCCACAGATCATAAGATTTGCTTAACAATACTGTAATTTAAATAAATAAATACATACATAAAAATGGAGTCGTGATTTTGACATGTAATGGATTGAGTTTTCAAGATTTTCTCTTCAAACACAAAGTCTACAAATGGACTTCAAATTTTTCTCATAACAATATGATTGGAAGTTGAGGCTCTGAAAATACCAGATGTTGGGTGACGCATGAAGATGCTGCACGAGTCTGCAGCTTGTGGCCAGGAGGTCTCAACATGAGAGTCTGTCAACTGTGTCTGGCCTGGCCCATAGTAGTAGCAATATTTCTTGAAAGCTTTCAAGTTATACTTGTTTTCCACATGAGAAACACCGATGCTTCCTGTGTTCCTGAAGTGAGTGTTCTGCCTATTTTGCTTAATCAAAACTCACCATTAAGGATGCGAGTGTGGCAATGGCCCAACAATTCCTATTTTACTCAACCCTGCATGGACCGTTCCTGTTTCAAGGGGATAACTTAAGTTCCTGGAATAATGTAAAACATCCTTCGATAAATGAGCTTCCCTGTCAAAGGAAATAGCAGAGTCTGGCGAATGTGCCCTGTGAGATCAGCTTAAACCAGATACAGTGCCTCAGCTGAGATTTTCTGCGTTGTTATAACATTGCTATACAGCACTGTATCAATTGATCTCATCCCATTCATGAAAAAGAGTTCCTTAAAAAATCTAACCTAGCGATTATCATAAAATTAATGAAACTTCAGTTATTCCGTTGACTTACTTCTTAGTTGGAGTCATGCTGACTGCCAGAAAGTTAATTCTTCTCTTAAGTCTGCTAATCATTCCTGTAGTCATGAATTCACACTAAATAGGAGCACAGAATAACTAAGATTGAACATTATATCACTTAAAACATGTGAACCAACTGTTTTCAATATCTCCCAGGCTGTCACTTCTCCACATTGCTATAGATAATCTGGAGACCAATTCAGCAGTTAAGAGTTTTACAGTGACTGAGTAGCTAGGAGGAGGGGTTAAGTATACTTAAAACGGAAGATAAACTTTCAATGAAATTATCGCGTGTAGTCCCTGTTTCTAACAATACATAAAGGAAAGCAAATGCATATGCTGAAGAATGTTAAGTGCTATATTTAATTAAGAAAGCTAGTCTGTTATGAGAGAATCAGAAGAACTAAGAACGATCCAAAGGATCTACATTCAATGCTTTGCTAATCCTCCTACGCTAACCGTCAGTAATCACACATGTACTGGTAATTACTACACATGTGGTCTTGAGCTCACTTCACTTGAGAGTTAGGGTATTAGATCATGTTTCCAGCATCAGTAGTGCTGGCAAAGAGTACTTAAGCTCATGGTTTGTCATCATAGTTGATGAGTTACCAGAAAATCCCAGTTAAGTATTAGACCAAAGAGCAGGTCTCAAGCTGGTCATGCGCAAGTCCTACAGAGGGAGAATGTGTCTCCATGCTGGATTTGTTACATCTGGCAGGCTGGCGAGTACAAGGTGAGAACAGCTGTTTGAGAACAGAGAAGAAACACACAGATATGCAACAGCATGCACGTATGCAGACTGCGTGCAGTTCAGCACTATCTCAGATAAAATAAGATTTATAACATCATTCAAGTAATATCCTTTGTTCTTTGGCTTTTGTCAGAGCTTGCTGAGGAGCATTGGCACTGGATTCTGAAACAGTTGTGCAGAGCACCACAGGATGATGTTCATCACATGGCTGGCAGCATACCCTATGCCAAGTGGTATTGATGGGAGGATTACAGCCCTCGTGGCTTTTGGCAGCAAGTGAACTGAATATATTAATGAAGTTGTATATACATGCTGAAAATAATAAATCCCAAACCCATCTAACACTATACTAGGGCTGGACTTAATTATGAACCTGCTTATAGAAAATCACCTTCTCCGTAAGTTGAGCCATAAATATCGAACTCATACTGGCAAGTAAGAGCAGAGTGATAACCATTATAACCACACCATCTTGAAGAATAATACAGCATACATATCAAAAAAATGGTCCCAAAGGGACACTCAGGTCAAGTCCAATCCCTGCTATAAAACTTGCTTTCACAAAGGGAAGAAGCTCCACCTGAAAACTAGTTGTGTCACAGCTCACCTCCTGTGGGAAGCAGTTCAAGAAACTTTCTGTTCCCATTACGAATCTCTTCATATACTGACCTACATCAGACTCATGGTCAGGTTATACACATTTGCTCTTAGGTTGGCACTGTCCTTCAGGTTAAATAAGTTCTTATTCCAGGCATTTAATCTTTTCTACTATGGACAGGGAGGGTTCATAGTCTCTCTTGCTGTTTGTTTTACTAGAGCTCAGCTCTTTTATTTCTTTTATTTCTTCATAAGATACACAGCCTCTTTCTGCACTAGTTCATGGTTATCTTTCTATCCAAGCTAAGGTCCTAACAGGACTTCATGGAATGTTAATTTTTTGCTGATACGATCTAGGATGACCTGTGCAGTGCTTCTGGCATCCACTTCAGAAAAGAAGATACAAAAATGGGAGACTAACAGCTACTGAATCAAGATCAGTACTTTCTGCATTATATCACCATTTCGTCTCTTGCAAGCCTCCTGTATAAATACTGACAAAAACCAGTAGGTTTTTGTTTGCTGGATTTGCTCTGACAAGCACAACTCGGGTTATGTTCCCAATAAGAAGAACAAATTCAAGAACTCTTGGGAAAAAAAACTAGTTAGGCTTTGAAATGAACTCCAGTCAGTCTCACATGCAATGCACCAAGCACAAATCTATTCTCCCACTATGCCTCCATACACTGCTAACAAAGAGAGAAAAAATGTTAATCTAAAAGAATGTCTTGCCTGTAGTTGAGTAGAGGGCAGATGACTAATTCTATGCCAGATTAAATTGCTATTAGATCAGCACTTTTCAATCTTTTCCAATTCGTGGACCCCATAAAATTTTTAAGGCAACAGTTACACCAACTTAAAATTTACAGACAATATATCTGTTTTACGAAATACCTTTATCAACTAAGAAGGAACTTAATATCCATGATCCACAAGTTGGAAAACGCTGGAAATAACCACATATTACTTATTAAATTGAGGTCCATACAAAGAGTCCATGCACATCTTGGATTTTCATATCTATCCTGCTTAGTGTTAAAATAACTAATCTACAACAGCAAGTGGAAAGTTCTATTCTGAGGGCATCTACAGCTAAGCAAGTTCATTTTCATATGTTTCTACAATGCAAACAAAATAATAACACACATAGAACAGCAACTGCCAGAGTTTTTCTCTTGAGATTTACTAAGTTTCCAACTACAAGATCTATTCCTACCTCATTAAGTGATTTTAAGTATTCACAACAATTCAATTAAAGATAAATCAAGCCATAGTCCTTGCATTTCTTGCAATTGAATTTAGCCAGTATTTGAACAAAAAGAATAGCATGCAACAGATTTGTGGCACATAGGCAGTCTATACCAACATGCAAGGGCCTGATCCTAAAAAGATTTGCATGCAATCTACCTTCATAAAAGGCAACCAATGAAGAAAGTCCACTGGTGCCTCTAAACAAGAATCAGAACTGGAGTTTCATAGGAATCAGACATACCTAAGTCACCTGCACATCTGGAAACAGCCAACATCTCCACAAAGGAACACATGAGAAGAGCCAACAATGTAAGGAATTGGGATATTTACCTGGATTACAGAAATATTCCTCTGCTGAAGCCTCTGAGCTAAATTCAGCAGAACAGAGGACCGATGTTGGCTGCTCCATAAGGGACTCTGAGAAGTCAGAAACAAAAGCCCAGAAGGCAGTGCAGGGGCCTCATTAATCAGAGCCCCTGAGCACTGATAGCAGCCAGGTTTAATCAAGAGATCATCAGGCAAGTTGTGGTGACACGTCCAAGGTTAAGCTGATGAGTCCACCAGGTCAGGATCAGGTCCAGTGAAGGCAACCAGGCTCAGACACAGTCCCATGATCACAGCAAAGGCTCACAGGAACAAGGCAGGTCCCAGGTCATACCATAAAGTCAGTCAGTGGATTAGTGCTCAGCTCAGGCAAAGCCAATGGCCAGGCATGGAAAGAGCTGTGGCAGATACTGCACAGCTGAGCTGAAGCGGACTCCTGGTCCTCGGGCAAGGAATGGGGAAGCGCCAGGCGTGTCTTCTCAGGTCCTTTAACACCCAGCAGTGCCCACAGGGCCCTGACGGTGGGCTGGTTACATGAAGGGTCACTAGGAAAATGACTGTTCTCAGACAGGAGTATAATGGCCCTAGAACAAATTTTGGGCTTAAATAAAAAATTCAATAGCACATTTGAATTTTTTCATGAATCAACAAATTTGATGAAAACTACTTCAACAGAAAAAAAATCCCAGTTCCTTTTGCTGCTGTATAAATAATACAGCCCTAATTAATCAAAGTACTTGTAGTTTTAAAATAGAACTCAGAGCACATACAATGCTTTGCTAAGCCAACGCCTGAAGTTGTGTTTGGTTTTGTGTTTGTTTCTTGTTTACAGATGGTGACAGACAAGCCCACACTTCTGCCAGATCGTTCCCTTTCACACGTGTTCAGCAAGGTCCAGAGCCAGGGTAAATTGGTGAGGTTCCAATGAGGCCAATTTACACCAGCTGAAGATTCAGACCCACAGCTGTATTTGTGTAACCTCAATGCTGCGTGAACATAGTTTTTCCATTATAAATATCTGTGATTCATAGAGTACAGTAAGTTTAAGCTACAGCACATTAAATTGTTGCAGACAATGGGCCCAACTGTCAGCCCACTAGAAAATCAGCTTGCTGTGTTACATTTCAAATAGCTCTGTATTAATATCAGAGCAGCATTTCTAACATACGCTGAACGTTCCTACTAAATGCCAGAGTAACAGATCTGGGTTTTTCTCCTGAGAGACACCAAGCCACAGCCATGCACAAAGGCACGTGATTCCTATAATGCTGAATAAAGAAGCAATAATTTTATTGTCAAAGGTGGGAGAAAATTACAGATACTGAACACATAAATATGACTAATAACATCTAGCTGTATTTTATGCGTCCACATGTTTGCTTCATGTTTTTGAACTATCATACCTTGCCACCACAACTAGTGACATCAAACAAACACTCAGGCATTCCTGGAAAGGATTTTCAGTTCCTTAAAATGGAAATGGCCTTTCCTGGGCACATAATACCTACAGAGAACTACTTGCTGTCTAGTTAATTCATTACCTTGACAGAGAATGTAATACTGACAGAGATTAAAAAAAACAACAGTCTCATGAATAGAAAAAAGTTCAAATTATGAAAAGTTCAGAGTGGGTTCTCAGATACAGGATCGTCTTCTCAGTTTTAAGAATCTGAAGATACAATTTCATTCAGTTGAAAATTATGTACAAGTCTGGTAACTTTATTATAGATTCTGATTCTACTCCTGGCTTAATGCGTGTCATTCCTGTTACTGTAAATACCTGCCATTAAAAACAAAACAGCCAGGTAAATGTTTACTGGTTCCTACCAGAAGTGTGGTGTTTCCCCTACCAAAATCACCTCTGTCTGAGACCCAGAGATACAGCTGAGGAGTAATCATAGCTTAAAACTCCCAACACGTCAGGTCACTTTGTGACTGGAGCTGGGATCTCTGCACAGATGGAAATCCAAGGACGGCAGCTTTCCACTGGAGTCTGAGGTGTCCAGCACTTCCTACCCCTGTGCCCCAGCTATTTCCCCATCCCAGGAATCAATCAGTTCAGTGTTTTACCTTGACTCTGGCAAGCCTGGCAGACAGTCCCCTGCCACGCACGCACACTCCACTGTCCCCTTGGCAGTGCTCCTGGTGTCCATGGGACTGTCTTAAGCCTGACCTCAGTGAACAGACTTGTTGGTAAAAACCTTAAGATTCACCTCACCCCTCACTGTGACTCTTGATTCCCCAGGTCTGCCAAGCACTGTAAAAGCTAACTTGGCTGGTTGTAAGTGTGCTTGTCCATTCCCCTGTGTGACGGGCACAAGCGGTGGGTTGTGTGACAGGATGGCAGCAGGGCAGCCTGTCAGGAGGCCATGAGCCACCCGGAGCTGGTCTTGGCTTTTTCCCACCAGCAGGAAAAACCACCACATGCCAGAGTCCATCCGTTGCCCCAAAACATCCAACAGTCAAGGAAGAGCCTGGATACGAGGTGTTAGGGAAAGAAAATGGCAGCTGCAGTGGGCTGGAGACACTCTGTGGGATCCTCCATGGACAGCCCTGAGGGATGATGGGTGGTCCGCACTGGGGCAGGGACACTAAGGAACAGCAGCAGGTTAAAAATTAAGAATCAGAGAACAGCTGTAACAGCAGCAGAAAGAAACTCACACAAATATTATCCCTGATATCCCCTGCTGCCTATCACCTGATCAGAATGATTTTGGTGGACTGGGTATAAACCATGAAAATATTAGGGAGATTGAGTCCAGGGAAGGATAATTGTTTATGGGGATGTATCCTACCTTTTCTCTCAACATGCAAATATTGACCAGAAGTTTGTGTTGATTAGCAATAAACTGAGCAAAATTCCTCAACTCAAAACTGTTTTGCTTGAAACACCTTTTCAACACCCGTGTAGGGTGTAAGGCATCTAGAATTTTCAATGTCAAGTAATATGGAGGAACCTTGCAATAAATAAACGTTATTTTTCATAACATGCATGATATTTAAGAAGAAAAGCCAGAGTGACTTGCTTTAAAATAATACTGATACTCCTGGAGATGACACACAGACCAGGCTCCTGGTTTCACCTCTTCAACCATCAGAAGCTCCTGAGGAAGCAAACTCTTAACTGCACATCCACCCTCATGTGTTGCGTATAAATAGATATGAAGGCTAATTTAAGATATAATTTTAAGACCCCAAGCTCTGCCAAGTTTAGGCCATTGAAAGCATTTCATCCAGGCCAGGAAGACATTAATTTAAGAATAATCACATAGCTACATCTGAAAGATGCTGCATAATAAGTCTCTGAACCTCATGCACAGTTTAATTATATTATTTCCTGACAGCTAGGCTTTTATCACCTAACCTTTTTGAGGATGAAAGCAATAAATAAAAAAAAACCAGCTTTCTTATCTTATTCTACGCATGCAGACATCTTTCTTGTCTTTTTCTAGCTGTGTGGTCTTCTTTGCTCTTTAGAGCTTTTGGTACTTCTTGTTTTCATTAGTTAACACAGAACTTCATGGCTATAATATGCTATATTAATCCCTAAAAATCAGTTTTAAGTCTGTATTCAGATGCCAAAACACTTTCTTTTGCCATACTGATCAGGGGAGCATTCCTGTGCCTCCCAGCGATGCCAAGTTGGAGAAGCTGAAACAGCCTCGAAATGCTCTCTATCAAAATTGGCAAGTGAAATCAAGAGGAAATTTGTGCAAATGCAAAAATATTCCATTGGAACATACTGCCTTCAATTATTTTTGGACTCATTTTAATGTTCATGGAGGAAGCAAAAGGAATAGTAACTGCGTATCCAGTGTCGGCAGCAGGAAACTACAAATAGCACAGAACACCATGTTCCAGTTTCAGCAGCAGCAGCTTCAGAGCCATTTCCTTACAGTCAGAAGCAGACAGACTGCAAGGTGACTGCTGTCAGAGTCTGGAAACATAAAGCAGGAACTATGCCATCACTTGGTTAATGTCCTACCCTCTTGCACCGAAAGGTCACAAGTGTGGTGGACGATCCAGTGCAAATCGGATAGAAAGTGGCCCCAGACTGCCGTAACTATGCTACAGGGCACACTCAGCATGAAGGAAATGTGCACCTCTTCCTCATCCCTAGCTGCAGTAGTGGAACCAGGCATTGTTATGGTTTTTAGATTCCCATCAAAAAGATTAGGTTCAATTCCATGTGCTGTGGAGGCAACATATTTAGCTGCCAGGGGGAAAAAAATAAACCAAGCAGATTTTGCAGCACAGGACGGAATGAATCGACAAAGATGGAAAGCATTGAGAGATCTATTTTACACATCAGATCATCAGGACTCCCACTGCAGGACAGGTTTCCTGTGTGACAAGAGGCAAAGCAGTTAACCCCTGTGGTTTTTAACTCCCGCTTTTTAGCTTTGAACTTCACATCCTTTGTACTTTCATTTTGCTGCTCCAAAGCCAATCCAGCTCAACCGCAATCAGTCTCTGGCAGATGATTGCCCTTCCTGATGGACAGCTGTCTGCATCTCTAAAACTCAACACCACAAATGCCTTCAGAAGATTCTTACGTGCTTTGCTTGTGGAGGTTGAACTCAGGTCATGGAGGTTTGTACTCTCTGAGTTGTCAAACCACCAACAGACTTGCTGCAGCAGAAACTGAGATGTCAGTGGGAGGCTCCAAAAGGAGTCCTGCCCCCTCCTCCACAGGAGAAAAAAATGATGGTTATAACAAGGTTAGGTGACATTCACTGCTAGGATAACATCCACCATGAAGAGGATTTCTGATATATATTTATCCAGTTCCTTCTACTGCTCTGCTCAGCAGGCAAGGCAATCCCACACTTCCTCAAAACAGATGGCAAAACTGGATTTGAAACTGCTTTCAATTGTAGGAGCAGCACAAAGCAATTGGTGCATACTTGTGAATTTGTCCTAGTGTTATTAGATTTGTCCCCACACTTTCTACTGGTGGATAGAAAGGAAGAAAAACTATTGGTACGTGGGGGAAGACCTCCTGTGGCCTTGACTGATAATTAAGAAAGTAGCAGGATACAAGCTTGACACTGTGAAAAAGCCTCAAGCTCCTTTGGAACATCACTAATAATGAAGACATTTAGGGTTTACAATCCAATTAGAAGAAATGAGCTCTGTTTGTGCTTTGAGGGAAGTTAAAAACATCTATAATGATCTCCTGGTCTTGCAGAAATCTGTTCTTTCCTACAGATACCAAGAAACACGATCTTACAAAGTATGACCAGCAGTGGTCAAAGTAATGAACAGTTGCCACAGAGCCCCTTCATGATTACTTCCTCCTCCAGCAACTTTTCAATTTAGATTGGGGGCAACTAATTGTGGATGACATTATCAACCCGTCTTCATAGAAGCCTACTTTGTATTAAACAGAGCAGATGTCAGCTAGCTGTGTCTTTAATTCAGACCTATATCCCGCAAAGACTACAAAGCATGTTCTCCTGAACTGAGAGATACAAATTACACAGGATTCATCTTCTGTTAAAGATGAAGGGGGTTGCAAGTAATTTATGTTTATAAATACTGAAGAGGATTTACCCCACAGTTCTTCAATAATTCTTTTGTTTCCATGACTAGGCAAGAGGGACTGCAGATTTGACAGTGTTCAGTTGCCACACTCAGAGACTTCCAAAGTGGAAGGTGCTGATCCCACTCTGACATCTCTTTGGCATGACATTTATGCTTACAGCATCACAAGGGACTGCCAAGACACACTCTGTGCACAACCACCCCTTGTTATAACATATTTTTTTTTGTTTCTAGGAAACTTTGGGGGTTTGTTTGTTTGTTTTTTAAAAAAAGGAAGTCTGATGTGAGGTAAACCCAGTAACATGGGGAATCCACGAGCTCTGTTTTGCTATCACTGAGCTTCAGAAAACAAATCAGTAAAGAAGCATTCAGAACATCATACTGTTTATTCAGGTGCATCAGAACACCTCATAGTAGCTTATCCATGACAGAGAGCACTGATGTGCTTCAAGACAAAGCAGTAGCAGTACTCAGTAGCAAGAATTCTATTATTTTAAAAAGCAAAAAAGAAACGTGACAGATAACACATTTGAATAAACATTGAAAAATAATGAAAAACCGCTGTTACAACAGAGTTATTGCTACATGCTTTCAATTCTCACCTGTTTTATTAGAGCCTCCTTTATTCTAAGACGTGCGAAGTAATTAAATCGAAGTGAATAGAGCTGGCATAATTTGATTTGGGGAATACACAGATTTTTAAGAATGGATATAAAATTTCTCCCTTTGATATGAATTTCCCATGTTGGTCCTTTGTCTTTGATTGATGCTATTAGAAAGGCCTTGCATAAAACATCTTAAATGAAGCAAAATATTCCCAGTACTATCCTAAAGCATGTGTGGATATGTATCTGTATTCAGTAGGAATGTTTCCATACCCTAATATCTTCAAGGCAATTTTTCAACTGTAAATCTACATTACTTTGCTGGAAATAGCCAATATCCCAGCCAGATTGAGTACCTTACTGTGCAAGGTGCCTTATGAACATGTATGTAGCTATTGTTTATGCAACCAGCTCAGTCCCAGTTTAAGCCTCATTTCCATATCATCTATATAAATAACTTTATGACATTTGAAGATCTGGTTCTGTAAGATGGTGTCTGGCAACTCAACAATTTAGGGACCTATCTGCACCCATTTTCTATCTTCTGCCTGGTATCAGAAATCCCGTGTCAGAGCAAATGCTTATGTTGAACATGGAGCTTGCTCTCTCTATTTTCATTTTGGTTTCAGAGCGGGCTTAAGTGAAAAGGACGGCAAAGTGTGATGATCTTCCATTCACAGAGCAGATAATTTAGACTGATAGCTGCCTTTCTTTCTCAACATTGGCATCCCAAGTCTGATTTTATTTACTCCCTAGTCAGGGAAGAACAGCTGACCAGTAAGAATCTCTATACCAATAAAGGCACCATATGGCAAGAGAAACTTCATATTATAAAAGAAAGCATTTTTCACTGGCCATATGAATACAGAAGCAATGTTGCAGGAAAGAACAAACAGTATGTGTTCTGTGCAAGAGTCCATATGCATAAGAAAAGGCAGAGAAAAAGAAGGTAAAGCAACTTAAAATACTTTGACTAAATGTTCTCTTGAGCAACTTCTAATCACGTAGACAACTTTTCCTTTCCAGCTCCATAAATACAGACACTGTATATTTCTTCTATAGCTTAAAAATAAAAAACAAATGTGTCAAGAACATTTTCAAAGCTTGTTTTTCTTATATTAGGAGTATCCTAAGTCTTGACAAATAAAGCTTCCCATGGTGTTGCAAATGTGTACTAATAGGACTGGAATATTGCAGAGCAGAACCAACACAGATACCTGGAAATAAGGCCCCATTCAGCAAGCAAGTGGCAAAGTTGCTCACACTGCCATCAGTAAGGCTGGAGGCAGAGACAGTAGCTAGAGATGGTGCCTACCCAGCTCCTGGATGCAGGGCTCAGACAGTGCTGGCTCACTGAATAACTGTCAGTGGGAACTCTTACAGAGACCATGAGGTCCTTCACTAATTTTAACAGAAGTTGAGATTTGCTCTGCTTTACAGGACCAGGCCTCTGTCTTTTTAGTTGATGCCTCAGGGAGACCTCAAACACCAAAATGCAATCAGGTCAGGGGATGTAGCAAAAACTAGCCTGAAACTGAGTGGTTTCACTCAATGAAGAGAGAAGCAGCTGCTCTGGGCTGAAAGATGTAGGTGGAACTCGCTGGGATTATGGTAAGAGATTGCATTCACTTAGCAGTAAATTCTTGGTCGCTCTTCTTATAATGGTCCCTGCAAACTTGAACATCGACCTCAGTTCTGTGTCTTTCCCAGTCAATATCACTACCCGACGGCCTCTGTCCTTTACCTGCACAGATATTTGGAATGGGTTAAGGATAAAAGTTAACATGCTTAAATGAGCCTCATTTACACCCTCAGTCAAATGTCTCTGCAAAAGACACTAAGCTTATTGACTCCATTTACTGTGGAAGACTTACGGAGCTTATATCAAGTCTAACAACACACACACACACCACACACACCCCCCCCGGTGTTCAAAATCTCCAGGAAATCTCCTTACTGTGATACTCACTGTGCTCTTGTGATATACATGATGTAAGTACTTAAGATGGAAAATCCAGGGCATGCTGAGTTCCATACACCAACGCAGTGTTCATGTAACTTAAATGAAATCTAAATCCTATGCAAAAATCCATGTCTAATCCATGCTCATTATGCCTGTATGATCATTACTGTTAAATGCTGAATATCTTTCATTCGGTAACAAATCCGCATTAAGTGTGTGGGCATACATACCTCTTCTCCCTGATACAAGACCTAGGATATGCTCTCATTATTAATCCCGATTCTGGTTCCTTCTCCTCTCAATATATTCCTGCCTCCTCCCCAGTGCTAATTAAGCAGCTCCCCAGAATTCATTCGCTTTTTATTCACTTCACAATACTTTCAGCTTCTCAATACTTTCCTCATTGGTTTCCAAGTCTCATTCCCCGGGACACATTCCCCTTACAGTAATTTCTTAGCCAACATTTCACACAAAATCTTGGAGGCAGTTGTAGATACGGCACATAGAACAGACAAAGAAATCAAGCCCTTTCAGCAGTGAAATAAGACAAGGGAAATGGTCCTTCACTAAGTGGATTTTCTCTCAGCCAGAGGAGTCTGTCCCAGGTGCTATGCCTTTCGGCGTTACACAAATCTGTGAGAGTAAATATGACATGTTGTAAACGGGAAAACTCTATCATCTGTTTATGTACCACTTCCAGGGTCATCTGACACTGTTAGAAGAAGAAAATGCAGAGGTGATGGGAAATGTAGAAGAAAGTTAAGATGTGGCTGATCTTTTTAATCTCTCTTACGCTGTTTTTTCCAGAAAGCCAGCTAAGATCCATTTCTAGGAAATGCTTCCCCACACAGCATCACTTGACTAAAGGAGAGCTACAATTGCTCCACTTAATGGACTGTAATAAAATAAACTGCCTCCTATTAGCAAGAAGGATTATATCATCAGATTTGTAATGCATTTTATTACAGAACATACAGCATCAGAATTTTTAAGTGCAGTATAAGGAAAAGTAATGTATGAAATGGTTAAAGTGGATATGCATAAAACAAGTACAAATGCACTGATACTTTCTCTTCTTTGAAAAATCAAGATTTCACTTGTTCTTTCTTAAAGCCATCTTTTCACCCTTAAGCCACAGTGTAAATCTCCACATTTTGCATTCTATTATTCCATCAAAGCTATCCTGCATCATTTTAGGCAGAGAGTAGATTGCAGAGCATTACTTCCTTCTGAGGAACATGAACATTTGGAAGGTGTAATACTAGCATAAGCATGGTCCAAATACTCAGATTATATATTTCTTGGATAACCTTTTCTCCCACTGACTTTGCTGTGGAGCTAGAGCTTCTCTTCTCTGTACTTTTCTAGACTAACACTGTATGATGTTGTTAGATTCTAAACCAGGAACCCCTAAATTTCATCTGGCACTTCAGAATAAGTGTTAATGGGTATATTGGGCTTCTGCTGAAAATCAATAGCAGTCTTTCCATTAGGAATGGGAATAGGACACTGGACAGGAGTCTGATACAGCTGGTATATCTGTGATTTTCCTCCTTCAGAAACTCAATCACCTACTATTTATTTCATTGAATGAGGTGTCAGTTTAATAGCACTATCCAGTATAATAACACATCAGATCAGATGCAGAGCGTGCTCCCTCTTGCCACCATCTCACTGTCCATGCCTGCACAGCAAGTGGGATGCAGGAGAACGGGTGTGACTGTTATTCCACACTATTTCCCCTCAACCATTTTGCTTACACCCTCCTCTCCAAACATGCCTTCTACTGTATGAACTTTGTGGTGTTGTCACTTCCCAATCACTCTTTCACTCACTGAGATCTTTCTGTTATTCCAGGCTGGTCACATTGCTTGGGAAATGGACGCAACAGCTGCTCTGGTGTAGGAGCTGCCAGCCATGCCCTCTGCTCCCTCTCGCTGCAGCCACCCGCAGAGCAGCAGTACCACAGCAGTCTGCACAGCTTCCCATGGCCTGCTCCACAAGGAAAATCACAGACAGAGCTGTGTTTGTCAAAGGGAAGCTTTAGTATGGATGAGGAAGTTGGTTTTGACTGCAAGCCCAGTACTTCACTACCCCTTGAAGACTAGATATGGCCTGTGGTTTGCCACGAGATTTTCCACAAAGCTGGCCATCTCCAAATAAAATGATTCTCCCACCACAAACTTCCAGTAAAATTCACTTGTAGTGTTTTTTACCTATCATTGCCATCTTTTTGGGGTTTGCCATTGTGCAGTGGACTTTGTAGGAAGTCAGGAAGGAGAAGGGGAAATGAGGACAGTGAGAGGTTGACCCCAACAATATTATAGCAGCTGGCTGTTTCTTTGCTGTAGCATTAAAAGTTTCCAACAGAGATCCTTATTTCAGTCCAACTGATAATTATATTGCTTATACTTAACGTGGACAACACTGATTACATCATGATAACTGTTTTTTGTTCACATACGTGCTTCGGTAGTAAAATTTATTTGGAATCAACCCAGAATGATGGGGAAATTCCTACAAAAGTCAAGTTGGGTGCCAGTTACAAATGATTTCCAGAGGGGATGGAAACTGCAGAGTGTAAGGATATTTTTTATCTTTTTTTGGTATTTATTCAAGTGCAAAACATGTGGACTCTTGCCTGAATTCTTCTCCCTATCCAAATTTCAACCAACTAATTTAACATTTCTCAGATAGTTATAATAGTTGGATCTATGCTGATTGTGGGGCTTTTGTTTTAAATAATATTCAATTTAGATTGGACTACATTTTTTTCATGTTACTGATGGCTAAAAATATTTTCCCTGTTACCTGGTAAAAACAAAGTGAAGGCTCAGTTCTAGTTTCAGAATTATATATATATGTACATACGCAAGTATATTGGTTGGTGAGGAATGAATCTGTTGAGCAGCGAGGCTCAGGGCTACACCGGCTGCTGATATGTGTTATTTACCAGCAGATCATCACAGTCAGCACTGCACAGCATGTGAGCTTCCTCACACCACTCTGCCAAAGCTCCCTACATGGCTGACCTGCCTGCTGACTTGAGCTTCAAGGAGCTTCCAGTCTCCATCTGGGGATTCAATCTCACTGTACGGCTTGTTCCTATGTGATAGCCCAACGTCTCCTCTCCCTTGGTCCCAGCACACGAAAACAAAACCCTCAAGGTCTGATTTGGAGACAAAGTTTCTTCACAGACAGCTCTATTCTCTCCCACTGATTTGTGTGGGAGAAGCTCAGGGTGTGACTGTCACCCCCTCCTTTTATTTTTGCCAATAAATTGAATTGCACATAACTATACAGCCTTCTGTAAGTTGTAATACCTGTAATTTGAATAATTTGTGTGTCCAGGCAGTGACTGTCATTTATAAATGTTCCAACAGAGGGGATCTACAGAAGGAAAAAATGAGTTTACTTGTTTTGAACAACTGTGGTATTTTAATACCAAGGGTTTAAAAATTAACCTATCTTACAATACTGTGTGTTTTTCCTTCTTGTGTGTCCTGTTTCTTTCTGTCCCACCTTTAAGAACTTTTCAGGCAATGAGGACACCTGAAATTTTTAAAATCAGAGGTGTCAAGAAAATGGAAAGTCCTTGTCCATTTTCGCCTTATTAGAACAGGTTTCCTAAAATACAGCCCAGTGTGTATACAGAGATATTTTTAAAAGCCCTAAATTCTTACTTATATTCAGAATTTTATGTTGGAGTTTGAGCTTTCACAGGGTATTAGAGTTGTCATTTGATTAGCACTCAATGATATATCCAGGTTACAGGGAAAGGGTTGTGCCTCCCCCCAGGAAATGAAGACCATCCTGACCCTGGTACCTTACTTAAGTGTAGTTGGTAGAGTGCAACTGAGCAAATGGAGGTACCAGGAAAATTTAAAATTCAATACACAGGCACACTGTGCTGGCTATTTATATAGTGGAGACAGCGCTCAGACTGGACTTGGCTCTGAACATTTTATGATAAAAGTACTTTTCAGTCTGAGATGGTCAAACTGCTTCAAAGAGATCTGCAAAAGGCAGCAAAGGAGAATAAATGTGTGTAATGTGAAGTAAAAACAAGAATTCGAGGCACTCACAAACCGAAAAGAAAAAAAACACTGGTTGAGAATATAAAACAAAATATTTTCTATTCTTGGGAAAATGTAGTAGTAAAGGAAAGGTGAGCAGAGCTGCTCAGAAAAGTCAAAGCAAAGCTGTGCGTTTAGTTAAAGTGAGATACATAATAAGAGATATCGACACCACCAAAACACCAGTTTTGTCAATCGTGAATTGCTCAAAACACCAGTGTTAAAAAGGCAAGAAGCACGTTCTCACTGCTTCTTCCTTCACCTCAAAAGGTTTCGTTTATCTGCTGACTCGCCTAATCCTTACACTTAGCAATCTCCAAATAACACATGCAAAGAGAACCAAGCTGTCACAATGCTCATACTTGCACCATACCATCCTTTTATGCCTGTTGATGAGATAGAAAGGAAAAATGTATTGGAGATTTCCTTCAACATTACAAAACGGTGTTTGGCAACAAGATCTTCTCAGACTTGATCTGAGACCCTTTCAGCTTATAACATTAATAATAATAATTTGCTAAAGAATAAAAATTGTCTAAAAATATTAGCAAATAATAATCATAGATAAAAATAAAAATTTACGTTAGCAAGCAGTAGTCTTCTGAATAATCACAAAGAAACTGAAAATCCAAACTGAAGCACTGACCAAAATGCAGCCAGTGGTGAGAAGGACAGCAGTGAGTCATTTCCCTACAGCATGTGACACACAAGGAAAAGGGAGAAGAAGAAGAAATCGTAGTATTTGGGAGAAAAACTCTACTCTTATGCAGCTGTGATGCTGCAGTGACTCTCATTTTAGAGGGACTCATCTGAATTCAAAGTTTTCCCCACAGGAGGACTGATCGTACAGTGATGGAGCCATTTCAGTCCTCGTATCCCTTAGAGATATTTAGTATATGTAGTGAAAACCAATG
The DNA here is from genome assembly GCA_033558185.1 of Dromococcyx pavoninus. NCBI lineage: Eukaryota > Metazoa > Chordata > Aves > Cuculiformes > Neomorphidae > Dromococcyx > Dromococcyx pavoninus. The sequence goes on from JAUMJL010000786.1 coordinate 1,009,955, forward strand.
TCTTGTGTCTTGCACTGCACTACTGAAAATTATATTTGTTTCGCAATGTGCTTCTCCCCAATGTTATAAAAATATACAAAATCTACAGTGTGATCCTCCAGCAGATGAGGTCAGCATTTCTTTTGATATTCCTCCTGGGTCCAGGTAAACACATTAGTGAAACAACTGGATCATACATTAACTGGAGAAAATTCAGAGATTGGTGCTTTTGATGGATAGACAGACTAGATAAATACGATTCCAAGAGCTCAGTACCTTCCACTGAGAATACCCTGTTTGTGTGGCCTAGAAATGTGCAGCAAAGGCTTCTCACAAAACCACCTAACAAGATGTCAAGCACTTCTGCATTAAGAAAGTGAGACTGCCAAGACTCTAGCACAACACAGTGTTCTAAAATGAATTCACCAAAATCAGTACCTGCATATGCTTCCAGAGGCAAAAAAAAAAATTACAAGTAGTAAGAAGCCTGCTTCATTGTGTATTATTGAAATCCAGAGGTGGTGTTGTGTATGAGACCTGGTATGGGAGCTCGGTTTGGGTTTTAGCCCATCTTTTCAACAAACATGACAAGCTGCTATGCCTTGCTTGCAGAGGACATCCCTACCTACTACAGGTTCCTGAATGAGCAACTTCCAATCAGCAGGGAGGGGAGCTGTATCTCCACAGCAGTACAGCGCACCCGTGGGACTGCAGCTTCCTAAAGCCATGTTACTTACCACTGCTTCTTCTGCCCCACATCCTTTGTACACTGTAGTTCACTTTGAGACACTCTATGTGCTTTCCAGGCTGACATGCTACATTACAAAAGTCTAAGAAATATTAAGTTGCCATGCAGTGTCGATGGAATAATTTAATGTTAAGTATGGTCCTCTGCTGGCGAACAGGAATCTTGGCTGCTGACTCAGTGTCAGGTATGAATTCAACTTCACAGACACATGGAGCTTTGCTTGCTGCCACCATTTCAGCATACTTTCTCTGTTTAATCTAAACACTGTCTCAGATCTCATGCTGTGGGAACTAAGCAGCCTTGTCCTTGGCACAAATTTCCATTACTAAAGATTTTACCAGTTGCACCTATATAAGGGAAACTGAAAATGTTGTTAGGGAAAACAATTAGGAGGATTTAAACTGCAAATTTCCCATAGATACACAAGAAGTGCAAACAATAATCATAGAGAATCATACCCCAAAATCATTCTTCTTTAGGTGTTGTGACATGTAGATAAATATATTCATAAGCTTAGTAAAAGAAACTTGGAAGAAAAAGCCCGATTCTTGTGCTAATGTCTACCAAATATACCCACTGTGACACAAAAAAAGCAGATTAACTTTCATCAAAAGTGACTCAGAAAAGTTGGGTTTGGATATCATTATGCTTACTGCATCCAACAATTAGACCAGTGAACTTGGTTTACACGTCATATGAAGTACTGCTGGCAATATAAGAGTTACACCTGTGATAAATACCTCACATTGCTAATTATAAAAAAAAAAGGGTCACAGTGACCTTGTGATAAAGTCTTGGTTAAAGTATGAAAGGAACAGATTATTCCCTACCTTCTCAGCATCTTGCTCAAAGAGCCGGAGCTGAAAGCACTGGTCCAGTTTCAGCTTGCGGACGTGCCACATCTGATGCAAGTGTTGCCGAGTAGAATGCAGCTTGTCTAAAAGGCTGGTGATCTTTGGCACAAGGCTTTGGAAATCTGCACTCCCAGGAATGCAGTTCCTACCAGAAAAACCATCACTGCATCTTATGCATTGTAATAACCTCTGACCCTCACGATCCAGTTCTTCCACAGGCGCTTTAATCACTTTTTTCTTAAGCTGTGTGTGCTCATCAATCAGCCTTCTTGAACCCTCAACATCAACTGGAAACTCCTTCCGAGCCAACATTTCCTGGAGATCCTCCAGCCTTGATAATAAATGGATGGCACTGTTGAAAAACTCTTCCAAGGATACACGCAACTCTATCCATTCATCATGGTTGTAATCCAAGGATCCTTCAAACTCATCCGTCAGTTGAGAAGGATCTACGAGTTTTGCCAGGCCTTCAACAGATACCATACTTGTCTAAGGAAGAGAAAATGACAGCATTTGAATCAGTGACTGTCAAATCAGAAATAACAGTGCTATCCATAAGTAGCATGAAGGGATTATTTTCCTCATCAATACATAATTGAAAGAACATTGTAAAAGACTCTGTGGGCTATGTTTAATTCTGATGAATTAATTGGATTGAAAATTTTTCTATTAAAGGCACTGATTTATTTATTTATTAGAATGCTTCTGCCATAGACTAACTCAGCTGTACACTGAAGACTTCTTACTGGAGCTGTTGGATGTCTGGACATGACTGTTCACTAAACAGTTATATTGTATAACAGGATTTGTGCTACTTGTGCTACACTCAGGCTAGAGGCTAAACAGCACCAATGTTTTAGGCATATGAACTGAAGCAGGTATTGTCACCTGCCAAAACACAGAATATGCTGGGTTTTTTCTTCCATATTATTCCAGTTGGCTTTTGCCACAGGCAGATCTCTTCCATATTAGTAATTTCTAATGTAATTAAGCCAAAATCAATGTAAAAGTGATATGTCATTGGAGTATTAACAATTAGAATTTATTGCTAATAGAAAGTACTGCTCATGAATCATGCACAATCAATGAGAAATGGTTTCAATTCATTCAGACTCAGTAACCAAAGAAAGGCACTGAGTGCCTGGAAACCAAATTACCGTTTAAGGATCCAACAACTGAAGGCTGTTCCCATTTATTTTGGACAAATTATTTTTTTCTGAAATAAGACCATAGAGTTTCCTAAGGTACTAGAGATTTTCAGTGCTGCCATGTCAACACGCAAGTTGGCAGTTCTTAAAGACTTGCGATGTTCATCAGTGACTGCATACCTATCCTCTAAAGATAAGGCCTCTAAAGAGTGTCAGAACTTGTGCTCTTCAGAAGTGGAGGCACCCAATAGTTACAGAAATCTTGTAAAAGTAAGCTACAAAGAAAAACACCTCAAGACCTGTCCATTATCCTGAATTATGTCCAAAATATCAGGCTGCCCACTGGTTTGAAGTTAGTAACAGGCTTTTCTTCCAGTTTGTATTAATCTAAAAATACCAGGCATTCTGCAATATGTTAAAACTGGGGTTGTATTGGACTTCTGCTCAGCAGAAAGTTTATTTTAAAACTTTCTTGTAATGTTCCTTGCTTTTGGAAAGTGGAAGGACAGAGGGAAGACCAAAAAAAACAATGGGAAAGTAAGCGTACAGCTGCAGAAGGACTTCAGATTTCTAGACCTCTTGACCTGGACACTGACCCCTTGAAAATAATTCAATTTAGAGTTTAACTCCCTGTACAGAAAAGACTTCTGTTCGTGCCTAATACCTGGGCATTCCCCCTGCAGTATTTGAAGCTAATGTAAGTACTGCTCTTACCATGAACAGAATTTGACGTGATGGTATAGCAGAATGTCTTTCCATTTGACAACTTCTGCAGCTAATTTCTATATTCAGATTTCTTTCTTTAAGGAGTTCTTGAAACTCCCACGAAAACAACCTTAGTTAGGCAGGAAGGTGGCAAAATAAAGTAACCGTCTCTCAGGCATCACCCTTCTTTGTTTTAAAAATCACTTCAAAAAGTTTTGCCCACTATTTAAACCCTTTTGGCAGGAGAAAGAAAATAATCTTGAAGGCACCTCTGAATTAATGCTAAGCTGACCGATTCATTCCTCAAAGTGACAGGAAGCTCTGGAGTCCACATACATCAAACAAATCCTTTTTTCCTCTTTTCTTTGTGTGATGATCTGAAGGCATGCTTCACTCTCTGGACTGTAACACAGAACCATTCTGCCAGAGCCTCACAACACAAAATCCAGACCTGTAGCCTCCACTAAGGTCATACACTGCCCTGGCACATGCATAATGCTTCCATTAAACTCAAAAGCAAAATCAAAGGGAAACAAAGGAAGACTGAATACAACACCACCAAAAACAAATACCACAAAAAACCTCACTAAAGAGGCTTTTTTTCTCTGAATCACAGGGCTAGGGAATTTTTTACCTGAAGAACATTTCTTATCAGACATAATGTTTTACCATACCCTCTCCCACATAGTGCTCACCTCAAAGATGAACTTGGAACTGCCAAAGTTCGTTTTCTGCTTCTGCCAGAAATTATCAGGTTTTATAATCAGGGCAACATGAATCTCTGCAGGAAAGGCTTCTTGAAGGGTCTTTAGGAGAGGCTTGATCAAATCCCACTTAGATCCCCGCATATCGATAATAACTGTGAATCCTCGTTTACAAACATCTTCGCTGTAGGAATAAAAGTATGTCAAGACAATTAATAACGTGGACAGCCACACTTTTGTAGCTAGTGCTCAGTACTTCAGAGCAAAGCAAGAATAATATACTTCAAAATAAAAGGTAAAAGATAATACAGCATAAAGACTATACGAAAGGCTATATGAATTTTGCCATAAAAGCTTAATCTCTAATTTCCCAAATATATCTAAGTCAAATTCTCACTGAAAACACAGATACTTTAAAAAATCAAAACCAGAATCAAATATACCTACATAGAAGCTCTTTATGTATATATACAACAGATTCTGTTTTCAACATTTTGAATTCAATCCACAGCCAAATCTAACAAGCAGAGTCCTGTGCTTTAACATTGCTGGGAACTGGTAAATTTGGAAGCCTTCATTTTTAGAGGCCCCTTTAAAGGCTTTTAAAAAAACCTTACTTCCAGAAAAGTGCCTAGCAATCATTCCCTGAAAGGAAGGTCGTTGTGACACAGCATGTGTGCTGTTAAAACTGGGGCCCTTTTCCTTCCTGATTGATCTTCCAAATGTTGCAGGATCTTTTTCAATCTGCAGTAACACTTTTCTGCCAGCCTGTGCTCCTTCCTTCTCAAAAGTTCAAGACAGTTATGTGGCCTGGTCATCAGCAACACATGGAGCCCAAACGCACCACAGCATTAGCTTGCAAACACATCTTCTGTATTTCCTCAGGAGAAAAGAGGAGAAAGAATAAAAGCACATGTTGATTCAAGTCAAATCTGGGCAGCTTTTGGCATAGCTTTTCCAGGGGCATAATATTGCGCCTCAGAAAAAGGGGTAGGGCTCCATCTACACTATCCCACATTTGATGAGATTTGCGAAGTGTCTACTCCTCTGACTGGCTAATATATCTGCCACCCATGGCACTGATCTCTTGACAACTTTGTTGTCTGCTTTAGGCCTCAAGCACTTCCACAAAATGTAAAATTCCCCATCCTCAGTAATATTATTGGTATTTTTTTTAAGATGGAATGGAGGTCACAGCCTTCCCCACAGAAGAAGGAGCTGTTGGAAGAAAGGAAGTGTAGAAAGAAGAAAGGAAGATGAAAGCAGAAAGAACAGTTGAGGAAGAAGAGAAACACAGCAGAATATGGACATAGGTGAGGTGCAGAACAAGAAATCTTCTTTAGTATGTGAATACAGTATCCTTCACCTTTCTGCAAACTGGCTATCAACATAAATAGGATCAATATTGTAGACATAATAGCATATGTATGACAACTTAAAATAGTAAGTGTACCACTGGAATGAACCCAAAGTATGCCTGGGACAGATATTATTAAGCATGGTTATAAAGCCAAAATTTTAACACTGTTTAGCCTCCACAAGAATACTCAGTGCACAAACACACAGGATGATTTTTACTACACTCTACACTCTTTCTGCTAATAAGGTCCAGCTCCTACATATCTTATCAAAAACAACTCTATGAAGCTTACAACTAGGTTTCTGGGCTGGATCAAGGGCAAGGGTATCATATGTAACTTAAAAATAAAAGTCCTTGGTGACCTTAGCAGTATCTAGAAAGGCTTGTGCACAGATGAATCACACCATGGCAAAAGGGATTTTGCCATGTTAAGAGAATTTTACTAACTTGAGCAGTCTCAGCTTAGTTTCAGAAAGAAGCAGTCAAAGCCAACAAGCTTGGTCCTTTGCCTTAACGTAACTGGCACATCCATAGCAAGCTGTATACAGCAGTCAGTGCGAAGGAGACTACGCACTTCCAAACACTGTCAGGAATATAGATCTTCTTTTTCTCCTTTTACCTACTGCTGAAAGGTCAGACATCTGATCCTTCCATAACTAATGCCAAGAAAGTCTGTAAAAGAACCTTTGTTGGTGTTGCTACTGCCTCTTGCCCTTTGGAACAAGAGCTGAGAAAAAGAATCAAATCAGAAACGGATAAATAGAACGGGGTTTGTGTTTTGTTTTTAATTCTTGCAAGGCTTTATGGGGTCCTCAGTAACTTCTGCCAAGTCACTAATCCCTGTTATACCAAACAGACCTTTCTAAGGGTCATTTTTTCTTCAAACACTTGACAAAGAGATTCAGGAGCCTTACAGGCACTCAGAGAGCCCCGCAGCAGACAAGAGATAAGTGCAGCTTTCCTTTTCTTGTATAAATAAATAGCACACAAATACCCACACTACAGTCACAGCAAGGCATAACCAATATTAACTTCCTTCCAACTCCCACTACCTGCTGTCAACCTGACAACTTACCATATCTAGTTTAAACCAATAGCTTAATACTGTTTCAGTAAGCAGAACAGGAATGTCCTGAGGGACTGAAGTCTTCTGTTTACGAACATGAACGAAAGTCTTAGACCCAAACAGCCCCAAGATCAGACCTTGGTGCCAATTTTCGAGCACATGCAGTATGATATGATCTTGGCACCCATGATTATGTACCACCATGACTCGACATTCAGTCTGCAGAAAGATAAATATTTCCAATGTGGAACCACGAGATGTGACTATGGGTTGGATCCTGTGTTTACTGAAGGTTCACAGCCTCCTCGGACTCTGGAGGTGCAAAGAAGCAGTTTAGGAAGAAAATGGTACTACTGTCCATTTCCATTAGCACACCATGCCTAAAGATGTGTATGTGAAAAAAACCACTTCACAACACCCTAAATCCCTACTTTCAGGTTTTTGGAGACTTCTCAGTACCTTTTCAATGGAAGAAAAAGGGGTAATGATTCCCGGCTTTTTCTAGTGGACACAGGAGAACAGTCACCGATGCTGTGGAACAGACAGGGAGGTCATCCCATTGGTAGGGGCCAGGATGCTCCCTGATTCTTACACTGGTAGAGGTAATGAACAGTCATTCACTACCAGAACTGTTTACACTCCTTGTAACCAGACCAAATTTTCAAAAAGTTTATTATATTTTCAAGTATGAAACTGATAGGATGCAGGCATGGAAAAGGAGGATAGTATGGAGAAGATTCCTAGATTTCTTAGGTTCAAGCACATCAACAAGTAACAACTATATCATTAATAATACAAAATTCAATATAATACTCTTCATTACAAAGAATTTCCCTCCTTCATTGGTCACATAGGCACATTCTTTTATGAAATAAAATACAGAAAAGATGGGTACCTCTTTTAAAATACAGTGCAGATAATGTACGTAACTATGGTATTTCTCATTCTGAGCAAATCTGTCTATTACAAGAACCTTGCTCACAGTCTTGCAGAAACAGTTCTGCTTGTAATTTTTTTTCTTCAATGAGTTGAAAGGTACTAACCTGTAACAAGACCCGTTGGTCTGTATTCTCTTTAACAGAATTTGATCCCTTCAACACAGCGATAATTCCACTGGCCCTTCTCTGACTCTTTGCACAAAATTAGCACCTGATTTCTAAACCTGCTTGTGAAAAAATATTATTTAACACTGTTCAAACTGTTGCAAGCCAAAGAGCTGTTTGCATATTATTTCTACTTCCAGTCGCCAAGCATGCTGTGGAGAGAGGTGCCTTTGAGAGCCTTCATACTATATAAGCAGGCTGCTTATATAAGCAGCTTCTTGCTCAGAGAAAGAAGAAGGAGATAAGAAAATTATTCAGAATGTAAGCTCTTCAGGGCAGGGACAATCTGCCATAATGTGTTTGTCTGAGCCTGACTTGGTGGAGGTCTCCAGGCACCTATACTCATACTATACTCATACTACAGTCTTCAGCTGTCTAGAATGAATTAAAAAAAAAATTACTTTTCAGGAAACTATAGACGCAAATCCAAAGAATTTAAAATAATGTGTAATAACAATATGTAAAAACACAACTGAACACATACGTGAAACTACAAAAGGCTTATAGAAATGTGGAGACACCTCATAGGCAATTTAGTTAAAAAAAGAAACTAAAAAAAGGTCAAAATTTAAATTTCAATATCCAAATATTTACAGTTGTTGATACTGACTTAAAAAAATTGGCCTTGTGTAATGAAGCACCCATAAACTCTGGTGAGTCAGAGCAATCTGTGAACATTTGTCATCTTTGACAATCAGTCAATTTTCTTCAGTTACCTCAAAATGTATTGAGGAAATGACCCTAGATTCCTTTCGAACAGTCTACTCGAACAGTCTACCCATGCTTACTAAATTTATTGTTAAGAACAGCAACTCAAACCCTTCCCTGTTTAGCGATTGATCAAGAAAAGCATCAGTAGTAATCAAGCTTCCTCCACACTGAGCAAGACGTGCCTTATCCCTGGCTCCCAAGACATTACATCAATATCCATGTATCTATTATGCACAAGTAATCATTTTAGGATAGCAATTAATGTTGCCTGTGATGCTTAATTTTTTCCGGTATTGATGTTTGACCAGAAACCAGAAAAAAGCACTCAGATCAAGTTATTTGGACAACCTATCAGCCTTTTGGCTGTGCTCATCTGGACTAGATTTGCAACCACGAGCACGAAATATTTGATAGTTGATATTCATTTCAGTTGCTACACTACTAGGCAGGCAGGGGTTGGTCTCTTCTCTCAGACGACCAGTGACAGAACAAGAGGACATGGTCTCAAGCTTTGTCAGGGGAGGTTCAGGCTTGATATTAGGAAAAAATTCTTCACTGAAAGGGTGATTGGAATGCACTGCTCAGGGAGGTGGTGGAGTCAACGTTCCTGGAGGTGTTTAAAAACAGATTGGATGAGGCGCTTAGTGCCATGGTTTAAATGACGAGTGGGTGCTGGTGTTGGGTCATAGGTTGGACTCGATGATCTCAGAGGTCTTTTCCAACCTTGTGATACTGTGATACTGTGTTATACTGTGATACCTTTAAACAAAGACAAAGACCAGTTTCTAAGCTTAATAAAAATACCCTAGAATATTTGTGAAAACAATACTTACAATCTGTATTTTTTAAAAAAAAGGTATAAAATTGAAACTCAGAAGCAGATGTGATAATTTTGTCAAAATAAATGCCTCTATTTTCATTTCTAAGGTACTTTCATAAGGTTATTTTCTCAAATTTCCTCTTTAATTCAGGCACATTCTAAATTGTATTTTCTTTGGCAAGACCTGGATTGCTGGGTACCAATGAATTTAAGGACTTCATGCTTTCTGATTAATATTTCAAATACCTATCATTGATTATGTGTATTTTTCATCCTTACGGCTTGGCTAAAGCTTCTGGCATTTAGAAGCTTCAGCACTTGATTAGCTGAAATAACATAATATCCCCCATTCTCATTTTGCAGGCATGAGTTAATGACAAAGAAGCACATTTAGCATGCCTGTTGGACCACTAAAAAGAAAGATCTGACATGTATGGCATCTCATTCAAAATATGATTTGTTAACAGTGAGAGCAAGATCTCCTTTAAGGAGGGTCAGCATAACCTTGTCAGGAGACACTCTCAGCATAACAAGTAGCTCTACAAGCAACAATTTGTAAGCAAAAAATTTGCAGGAACTTAATTATTTCTGAAATGACCATTCCTTTGATAAACGTGACTGTAGCCAGCCAATTGAATCACAAGCTGAGAGTGGAAAAGGGAGAAGAGGAGAAAAATGGGTATGTGAAAACCTTGAGCACAGACTGCTATCCAAAGGCCTCGTTTCATATTGAGACGTAACTAACTCTGCTGCCTATTATGCACATCAAAATGTGCCAATGATCACTTCAGTAAGTTACATGTTAATATTTTTGATTAATTACAACTTTTTATTCATCTTGTCTGTGGTTTGTTTACTCAGCTTGAAAATGAAGCTAGATAGGGAGGTTTATAATCAGTGTCGCTTACTGACTTTCATAGTTCCGCTCTCCATGACTATGATGAGCCTGAAGATCACTTTGTCAATAGAAACAGTCAGTCATCTATAGTAATATACTTTCTGTTACATTTAAAGAACCAGATAAAGTGCTTTCTAGTAGGCCTGTTTGTGAAGCACTCCTGAACCAGCATTTATTAAAATATATTACTCTACTTACTACTTCTCAGCAAAATGTACATTGCCCATTATCACAGTTACCAGGAACATTCCAGAGCTCTCATATCATCAGAGTTGTCACCCACATCCCTTAGCAACTGCGCCTGGTCTGCGTGATGGGACAGTTTTTCTTCTCAAAGACCCCAGGACACCTGTGATTGCTACTCTTCACATCTCCCTTACGTGCTGGCTTAACAGTGACCAGTGGAGGAAATCAGTGATGCACAGCCCAAGAGCACCATTAGCCTGAAAAAACAATTCACATGAAGTTCCCACCAAAGAACTGCAGCTACCTAAAAGGCTGTAGGCAGACAGACTTTATCCTAAATTTTCCTTCTTACATTTTCTAACTTGCTCTCATAAAGCTTTTTTGTAATTAGAGGAGAAACATTCATCCAGCTTCCATTTCCAATTAATCCTTTCTTTTACTGTGACCTAAATTTGTTTCTTCTCTTTCAGCACTGAAAAGGAATTACTCATTCTCACTTTTCTTATTTTAGAAAAAAGAAAGAAACAAATCTAAGCCAGTTTCCCACTGGCTGGAGCTGGACATAAAGCAGCAATCTAGAGAAATTTCAGTGACATGTTTTAAAAAGCCTTGGAGCCAGTGAGGTCCAGTCAGAGACAAACCTTCTGTCTCTGGTTTCCAGTCATTGCTCTTAGGGGACATGAGGTGTGATTGTGAATGCCACAAGAATGCAGATGCATGGGCTGCACAATGTCCACATTCAACCCCCCTCTCTGGCCCCATGTCAACAGGAGGGAAGAGAAAGACAGGAAAAACCCCATATAATTTGGCAGAAGCTAACTGGTGCCAGAACGGGTGCTCCTGCTATTCTCAAGTAACTAACTTATTTTGGTATTTGATTTTCATTCTAATAAAAATGGCCCTGAAGTCAAAGCAATTCTGTTGTAAAATGATGTAAGCTAGGAAGAACTCAGACACCAGCTAGGTGTAAGAAAACCATTTTGCCATGTGTAACCATGATCCTGTGAGCTCCTGAGAGTCATTACGAGAGGTGCAGGTCCCAGATGGTATCTCTGTCGGGATTCAGCAGGGCTGTGCTGACTTCTACCCAGGTAAAAAATCCTGATCCACATCATTACATCCCAGACTAGAATTGGGATCCAGAGCTCTGCAGGCATTCATCCTCATATTTAATTGAGCAAATAAACACTATTTGAGAAGCTTCCTGTCTTCATTCAAATAGCAGAGATATAAAACACAGCTGTGTCCAAGAATGCATGATTGCAGTTGTTAAAGCCAAATCTGAAGGATGAACATTATAATTTTTCACATTCCTATTAAGTTTATGGTAGTAAATGGTGCCTTCATAGAAACCCATTTCCCCTCTTCTGCTTTTGTTGTTGCAAGTCTACTATATTTGGACCAATATCTGGCAGGTCTTCCTTGGAACAGCTGCTGAGATAAATATGAAATTAATCAGGGTTTTGATTTTGTTTTCATTGAAGCAGGGCTACATTTAAAGATTTGTTACTACAACAAAGAAATATTTGAACAGTAAGTACCATTCAACTATCTCTTGAGCATTTAAAATCTTGTATTTGAGATGATTTAGCTATAACAAATAAAAAATGCTTTACTAAATGAAAATTATATGTTATTGACATTTTCTGGAAAAAATAAATATTAGAATTGTGTTGAAATATAAACACATTATTCTTGAAAATGTTTAGATGAGCAGAGGCTATTGACAGTAAGTTTAGAGATACAAATGTATCAGATTTCAGGTGAGAAATAAATATATATGGTTGTGCTTTGCACAGCCAAATAAGTAAGACTAAATAGATAGATACATATCTCTTTGCCTGCGCTTTTAAGAATTTTTCATAACTCAAAGCGAGGAGACCATGAAGTTCATGTCACATGCATTCACTATAAAGTTTAGTCTACAGTGAACACTGCCAGATTTTCACATAAGGAAAAGGATCCTTCACCTGGGCAATGACTGCTTGGGGTTCTTAGACCCAGGATCCTGATTTATCATTTCAAGAAATCAGTACCTTAAAAAGTAAGTGAATGGAGCATGGTGAACAACTCCAGGAATTCCAAGCATCATAGTCACCTCAGAATGGAAAGTCTCTAGATGGCAAATGCATACATTTCAGTGAAATGTCTTATGGGAGACAGAGGTACCCGTAGTGGAAACACCTTTTATAGCATAAATAAGCCTGCAAACACACTCAGCTCATGCAAATAATGATTAATGTAAGTTTAGACAATCTGCAGCAGCACCTGGTGAAATCCAGAATATGTCCAGAGACTGGCAACGTCCTGAATTCCGTGCTTATGTAAGCAGGTATAACCACTCTCGGACTAGCGCACTTGATCCAGGATTCAATTGGGCTCATAGATGAGGACAGGAAAAAACACTCTTCAAAGACGCTAAAATCACATTTCTAAGTAGTACTGACATTTCTTGCAGTAAGCACTCACCAGTTCTCATATGCTGCTCCTGGCAGTACAGGAGAACAACATACATCCACGTACAGAAGAGCTGTAATTAAAATAAGGAACTAAGGAGAGAAGATTAGAAATTACACATTACTTTAAAACAAGATGTTTCGTGATGACGGCACGTTCTCATGAAAGTGTGTGCTGAACTAAAAACAGAAAGAAGCTTTTATAATAGCAAAATATTCTGTTAGGCCTGTTTAGATGAAATGTCTTTTCATTTTGTTCAATTTTTTAGATTGGACAACATAAAACCAGAGCAAAAAGTCTGATTTTATCAAAACAAAATAGTTTGATCGATGTAAAATTTCAGGTATTTTCAGCAAGAAATTTCTAAAGCTTTTGAATTTTTCCTCATTTAAAAATCTGCACTTCAAAATAGTAACTTAGCTTCTGCCCATTTGCAGCGTATAATTCAGCATAAGATTTGCTTTGCACTTTTTGTCTCCTAAACAGAAGTGATATAACAATACTTTGAGGCTTACAAGATTTTGGCAGGAGTCCACACATTGATTTTAGTTAAGGGTTCACGCTGGATTTGAGTGCATCTGTTAAGAGGAAAGATTGAGTGCTACATCTCAGAAACACTCTGCAGTCCCTGCAACGAATCTGTTTTGCTAAGATACTACTTGAGATTCTGAATTGCTGGCTTAATTGCCTCTGTCTTCCCCAGGTTGGGTGATGAGGACTGACTGTGACCTGTGACTAATAAAACAGTGACTCTTTTTTCTTTCTTTTTTTTTTTTTGAGCTCCACCCATATACAAACAAAGCAAGTCTTTGAGGGCATAACAATTTACCTAAAATAGTTCACTTATCAGATAGACATTTCCTGCTGTGCCAGGATAGGTAAAGACTGCCAGTGATACTACATCCAGAAGGGCTTGCTCTCAAGGTACAGAATCAATCTTTGTTAAGACACACTTGTGAAATCAATTTTTTGTGTATTCCTTTACACAGCAGACTTTACTTATTCTTTTGAGTAACTAACATGATGGCATTGAGAGGAGAAAAATACCTTTTAACTGAGTCCTCAAGAGACAGCAGATACTGATGTGCTACTCACAATCCAGCTTCAAAGCATCTAGTGCACATCTGAATTTTTTCTGACTCTATCTTGTAGCAAGGCCGTTATCTCACACTCTGTCTAGCAAGGGGGACTAAGTCTTGCCAATGAAGCCACTTAATATGAGGTATTCCTTACTATTTGTATGGAGACATAAATGTGTGACAGATCAAAATTACTGATGCTGACTGAGCACGTAGGTAACTTGGTATTTCAAAATGAAAAGACTCAAAAGATACCATTGAACCCAGAATGAGAAAACTGGATCTAGAAAGCTTCTAGAGAGCAAAGATTAATCCAACACTTGAATAATGGAAATAAAAATTGGGAATAACCATGCAGACCTGAATAGAATCCCTGAGTTAATGCTCTGCCCAGGTTCCCAAGAGTACTTGAGGTATTTCTCCAGCCTCAGATGCTCTCACCTTTGTAGGAGATCGAGCTATTCAGATGCCTGTGTACGATCCCCTCAGTTTTACAGTCCATCATGCTGATGCACTTCCCTACCCTGACAGGAACTCTCATATTGTTGTCATGTCAACACAGTCTTAAGGCTGCTTCCCTTATGATCCTGAATTTCCATCATGACCACTAATAATTTCAGTTCTCCATCAATACCTCTTCCCATCAGTCACCACTAATTGGAAAAACCCATAGCAACTGTTTCATGAACTAAAACAGGTTCAGATAAATGCTCTGAAAAGTAATCGCTTGTTTTCAACTGCCTGCTCCCTTTCCTCTATTTGCTATATCGCTTCTCTATCAAAAGCACAATAAAACTTCATAAGCAAATTCATCTACAAATGCCACATAAGAACATGCATCATTCTGTTCATCTCAGCAACTGCATACCCCAGGTGGTGCTTTTCCTGTTGCCAGACCTGAAAATTACATTGACAAACTAACATATGCCAGGACAGAAACAATAGGAATCTGATAGTCAGAAACCTCTTAAAATTCGTTGTTGACTTCAGCCAGCCCATGGTAACAAAAATCACAAAACATATTCATGGAGTACTGCACCTGTGGATATTTGGCCCAATACTGAGTGGTTCATTTGATCTGGAAGAGACACATCTAGACACATCTAACAGTCGCTCTGCAGACCTCTAGCCTCACATGGGACACATCACCCACTATAAGAAAAGTCTACTAAGTATAAGTCTCTGACACTGAGATAACACAAACAAATATAAGTATTTTTCATTTCAATTATAGCTTTGTTATTTTCTTTTTTTTGTTTCTTGCTTCCTTCTTGTGTCCTGTGTTAGAGCTCAAATCTACTGCTGGGTTTTTTCATCTGTAAAATGGGTGTAACTGTAATTTTCTTTATTGAGGCTAATGCATTCTTCCAATGAATGTATTATATTTGTCACATTTTTAGACACAGGTAGGACACATAATTGCAGAGGAATTACAAATTGCAAATAGTCATGGCTGCTTCATAGTTAATTCACAAAAGCTTAAGAGAAATCATTTAATAATCTAAGCATGTGCTTATTTATCTATGCTGGGCTATATTCTGTTACACGTGTGCTGACTTTATATAGGGAACATTTATTGCTCTATACATGTGCTTATCTAATTGTACTGAATACACATGCTTTATTAAAACTCATAAATGAGCACATTTATGGGTCTATGTGAAAGTAGAGCCCTTCATATTTTATTTATAAAGTGGGACAATAGAACTGCATTGACATAGAACATCCATTTAATTCAGAGGATTTAGGGTCGTCCCACAGATTTTGCTTTTTTTTTGCCAGAATCAAAGCTTTTGGGTTTTTTAATTAGATTTCCAGCCCATCTGCTTGCAAAGATAGCCTTGACAATATAAACTAATGCACATTTGTCTTGCTGAGTCTGCAGCCAGTGGAAAGAAACAATGAGACTAGAATAGTGAACTTGCACCCTCCATCTCATTGAGGTGTTAACTAAAAAGCCAGTTCTGACTGCCTAAATACCAGGGTTCTTAACTATTTCATTGCTGTTAATTTTGCCACCAAAGCAGCAGATAAACTGTTTGTCAATGCCCTGAATTATTCACATAAGCTCTGTCTCATTTTGATGACCGTGCTGTAAGATTCAGGCTGTCAATTAGGACCAAGTAAGAACCTAGCCAAACATATAATATGTGCCTTCAATTACAATCAAGGATTTTTCTCCTTTTTTAACAGGTGGAGCAAAAGTATTTATCATAGTATAATCAGACAACTAAAACTAGAAATCTATAGCGGAAAAGATTGTAAAACCACAATTATTTTGGATTTCGTGTAGAACTCATAGGAGCACTGAGCTAATACATAGTTTTAAGTGGTTTATGATATAAAACTAAGGAAAAGAGATTAAAATCTCTGTTACTATGACATGCTTTACAAACACCATAGAAAACATAACTCAAATAGACAGATTTTTTTCTACCACTTGAAAATAATAAAAATGCTGCACTGCTCTTGTATGAGAGTGAAGCTATATCAATTCATAGTATTACAATGCTAAAATCACCCACAAAACTAATTACTCTAAAAAGAACTGACTATTACTGCATTTTCTGTAAGTACTGGTTCCAAACTTGAATAACTGTTTCAAACCTCTTTGATAAAACTCTCATAAAATCATTAACAATGTGCGTTTACATCCATCAAGAAAGCTCACACAGGTTGTTGATAACGGAAAATAAAGAGGCAAGATTGAGTCTGAATTTATGACAATGGTTGCTGCCTGAATTATCACATCCGTGGGCACGGATGCAGTCATATTCTGATATTAGGTTTTTAAAGGACAGCAATGTTCAGTGACCATGGTTCTTTAATCCTATGATCTGTCTGATAAAAATATCTTTCATCTGGTTCCTGTTTGTACGGTTGTTCCTCACAATATGGGGAGCTTGATTAAGCAATTAAGATGGTGCATGAAGCATATGCTTACACTTGCTGGATAGGGATGGACTTAAGCATGCACTTGGCTGCTTTTCTGGAGGAGGATCACAGTACTTAAACAAGAATTAGGAAAAGGACACGGGAAGTAGAAGCCTGCAGGCCAGGCAAGCCTTTTACTGCTTTGGTTGACCTCTTGCATAGATTTTGAAGTTTATTTTAGTAAATTAATGTGTTATTCTAAAAAAGTATTGATATAAACCTTTCATTCGTGACTAAGAGCAGATATGATGAATGCATGTTTCTACCTCGATGATTTCCTTCTTATGCCCCTGGCAATTTACACAATGAATAAATATCTTTATTGTGTCGTAAGATGTAAGAGAGTTGTGGAAAAGTCCTAGGCTTGGGGAATGGCTGCCTAGACAGATCTTCTCTAGCCTGTCATTATGAGAGCCATTTATTGCTCTATTCCCTTTGCAGAGCACACATATTTCCAGTACGTTCAGATTCTGCTAAAGTCAACTGTAGCCCGGAAGTACCAACAAATGAATCCTTTGATTTTCACAGGAGACACCTATCAAAGGTAGGAAGAACTAATGGTTTGATAAATCAGTCCAGAGACACTCATAAAATTACCTGAATTATTAATTTGTTTTCAACTACTTTAAAATCCACCAAAAAAAAATCCTGTTATATCATCTGCTGATAACTTCTGCTGACTTCTTTGCTCTTCTCTCTGAGCCATCTAAATAACATAGTTTATCATTAGCTTTGTTAGAACTTGACCACCATTTGAATCTCTGTGATGTAAAACATTAAGTGCCCTATACACTACTTTTAGCATTGGAAGAACAAACCTATATTATAAGAATGCTGTCATAAACTGTTGTATCATCTTTCTTTCTGAAGGACCTTAAAGAGCTTTGCCATGAGTAATCAGGTGTTAAATAAAACAGGGTCTAATGTTATGCTTTAGACTATTTCATTAAACCACAAAAGCATAAGGAATTGCCTTTTTGTTTTGGACTTAAAGAACAAAATACACCCCAGAAGATCTTTGACAGCTTCCTTTGAAAAGGAACCTAACTCTTGGCCAAGAAAATCAGAAATACAAGAAGAAAAGCAAGGACTTACAAAGCTACATGCCAAAAAATGTTCACAGGTGCAGGAACTAGACTTTTAACAGAATTCTTAATTATACATCCAATTTCTGGCATCTTTTCAAGGCAGCATGAACTCAGTTAAAGTCCTTCTGTGCATTTGTGCCCTCCCTCAGAAAAGTCAAAAATGTGTTTTCATTTGTAAAAGCAATTATGTCAATTACCTCTAACTGGGCAAAGTGAGCACAGTATTGGCAAGGTAGACTTCAGCTTCTAGAAATACTGACTTGTCACCAATTTTAAAAGCTGAGAAATGGAGATCTTGACAACTTTACACCAGGACTGTATCTGATCCTTTTTTTTTTGATATCTATTGCTCCACTTGCCATACCTTATTCAAACATGTCTGCTTTAATTTTCCAGGTGCCACTGGGAACATATGAAATATATAATACATATTTTAATGTGAGGACAATTAGCAGCTTATCCACAAAGGCAAATATTTCTAAATCTAATGTCAAAATCAGAGCACGTGGATCCTCAAGTGGCTTCTTTCTCAAAGGTAGTGAGTTGGTTTTATCCAACAAAATGTATGCCTTTTTTGTATAATTAGTAGTGCCCAAGAAGTCATCAGAAAAGTGCTGCCGATGCTAATACACCACAACGCCATTTAACAGTCTATAAAACTACAGAGATGAAGTATCCTACAGAATTCATTCCTAAACGAAAATCCCAGGAAACCGTTTCAGCTGATCCTACTTTCCTGTCACCTACCATATACCATCTGACACTGCAAAACCATTGAGGTAGCTGTTCTGGAAATTACAGAGAAACTGAGATTTCCAGTAAGCCTGGTAAGTGTAGAATGTTATAACAGTGGAGTTCAGCCTGGTGAATGAAGAAGAAAGAAACCCTAAAAGACCCGCACATATTGCCTATGTATTTGATCCTAGTCTAACAGTTCATTAACAAAGCAGAGCTTCCAGACATTCTTCCTATGGGTAAGATTGTCTGCTACTTTCCTACGTACCTGCTTTTTAATTAGATTTTGGAATGGAATCGCAGCTCCAGCCCACAAATCTCCAGTGAGAAGAGAAATCTCAACTAATCTGTGATCCCAGAGATGTTTGCTTCTCCAGATGCAGTTTCTGAACTAAATTACAAATGTTTCAGAAACAGAAGAATGGAGAAATAAAGGAAAATAACCATGACACTGAATATGATTAATCAGTGTTGTAGAGTTCAGTTTTGCCTTGAGAATGGAGGAAAAAGAGCATATTGCTTATTTGATTAATTCTTAGACTCAGAGTTTATTAACAGGACAGTATTTCCAGACATTCTTCCTATGCACAAGACCATCCATTAGTTTATCAGATACCTGCTATTGATTTAGACTGTGTTTTGGAGTTACAGTTCTTCTGTAAGTTCTTCTTCTACTCCTTACACTTGCTGCATGGCAAAATGGTATGTTTGTAATGAGGTCCTTTTATCAAGTGCATTTTCTAAGGTCAGGAGGTGACACAGTATCTGGCCAATTTCTTAAGCAGTGCTCCCAAGACAGTATTGCAAGACAACTTTAAAGACTCTGCTTCCCAGAAATGAGAGGTCTAAGTAGCGTGGACCTGTATTTCTGCCTCCTGTAACATAACTATAATAAAACACTTAGGGTTTTCTACCTTCAAGATGTAAAAATATCAGGTAATTTGGTTTCCCAAAACTTTGTGAGGTGTCTCCTGTATGGACTGGTAAATTCAGGTTGCACAGTTAAACCAAAGGCAAAGAGAACCCCATGTTGAGTCCAAAACTAAAATTCAGGAAGCTCTGACTGTGTGTCTTCCCTAATGTTCCAGGATGGCACCTACCTTTGTGCAAATGTGACCTAAATAGGTGGCCTAAATTAAACCTGAGGTTTCCATCTGATTACCATCCACACAGATCACAAAAGATCCAAGCAGAGCTTCTAACAAACATATTCCTTGGTTGGTGGTCCAAGCAGAGCTGCTAAGGCTACTGAAACGAAAAATGCAATTTCAGTCTCCAATCAGGCCTGACTTATAACAGAAAAACAATGGAAGTAAAAAATTGCATTGCTGCATTAGTAGAAGACTTTGCCCTCCAGGGCAGTCAACTGCTGAATCACAGAAGACTGAGATACAAGAGACACAGCAGATCATCCCAGCCAGGCAAGATGTTGTTGGTACTTTGCCAACGAAGAACAGTTATCAGCACCATAAACCTACCTTTCTTCCAACTAAGCTTTCACTAGTATTAAATTAACACACAAATAAAAAGGAACAATAGGAAACTATTTTAGAGGCATCGTTTATATTAATATAAAGAATATTTGAAAACATGGAAGACAAAAGTCTCCACTCACTCTTACTGATGCTACGCCTTTTTTATGTGACAAAAAAAAGTGTAAGTTTACAAATAGATGAAACACATACAGGAAGCCCATTGGGAGTTCTTTAAGGGAAAAAACTTTCATTCCTAGTGGAACATGATGCTTGCCCATGGAGCTGCTTAATACCATGTAACAGCACTTCAGAGCATAATACTAATTCTCGAGCTGAAAGAGAAGTAGTTTGCTGATCATCCCTCAGGATCACCAAAACCATTTACCATGCTTTGCAGAATGTCATCCTGCAGAGAAAATTCGAAATCACTGCCTGGAGTTCCAAATTATTACAGACCCATATACAGGTGCAAAGAGTATTTTAAAATGCCATAAAGTTCCTGCTAAGGGTGCCATCCTTCTCCATATTAAGGATTTGTTGTTATACTTATTAGTATTCCTTAAATGTATACATTTAATAACTGCTTGGACGTTGGACCCTGCTTGGAACTGGAGGAGGAAGACGGGTTGAATTTTACCAGGCAAAGGTTTTTAATTAGTAATAAATTCCAAAAAGTTACGTTTACTTGATCCTCAATGACAACATCAATAGCAGAAGCATCTGGCAAGCCAGATGCTCAAATAAATAAATTAGGAATCAAACTTAACTCATCCTTCCAGTAAAAGACTCGGTGCTAACATCACTGCATAGATATTAGAGATTGTCAATTCTTCTTGTATTCCCATGGGAAACCGGGTGACAGAGGAGAGCTACATCATATGGACATCAAATACACACTTGACTAGCGCACAGGAAGGTATATGAAAGCAACCTGAATTTGGCTGGAGATGAACTGCTGCTGCTGCTGTTAAAATTTTCAGAGAGAGGCAAAATTATTCTACAAAGCTAATGCTCTCCTACAATTTCTATTCAATGATTTTAGCTAAAAGGACTATTCAGCAAAGACATCCCTTGTAAAAAACGCATTCAGCCTACAGCAGGTTCCTACTTTCTTTTGTTTGACTGTAGGGAGGGTATGTGGAAGAGGTGCAGGGTATTTGCTTGAATGCAGTTGCAGGACAAAGGAAAGCTGTTTCGGTGCTTTGGCTTTTTGATGAAGTACCACGAAATAACCTTCTAAAATATTACATCGCTGGATTATTCTCCAGAGATCAGGGTTTCTCTTTAAACTCAGACATAAAATAAAGCCCTGTGTACACAGGCAGGGAAACCAATGTTCCCTTGTTAATAGCAGAAAAATACACAGTGGCACACGTTCCAGACCAGACAGTATCTGCTGAGCCAAGTGCATGTTTGAGTTACATTTTTCAGCCTTTTCTTGGGAAAGGAGGAGAGATTCTAGAATTATTTTTCTTATTTATGATTTTATTTTGTGTTAAGGTATTTCTCTCTCTTTTTTTTCCTTATCTAAATAGACCATCAGCACCACACCACGTAGTTATAACTACGTTTTGCTGCACACAGCATTACAGGATCCACAAGGAACTCTGCAGAAGAGCCAGGATCCACAAGGAAAACATAAAACACCACAGACTAACTTGGTTAGGAGCACCTTGTGGAAAATCAGAAGAAAACATTGATGAGATTTACAACTGCCTACCAAACTTGGATACCAATTTCCTTTGCAAACAGCAGGGAATTGAACATCCCAACTTCTGAGACAGATTTTGCCAGTCCCAACCCATACTTTCCATGTTGTAAGAGCAACAGCCTGCTCAATACCATATGTTACCATGAATTGGTCATTGTTCTATTTTAGTATGATCCACATTTCAAATACCATAAACTAGCATTCACTTTTATGAGCATAGGAAATGCTGAACCCTTGGCAGTGGATTGCACATTGATTCTCTAACGTTCAGTACCAAATTTGCCTCTTACATGCTCTGGCGATAACCTCTCTACCCCCTGTCTCTAAGAAGGGTTGAGTTCAGACCACCTTTCCCTTTCTGTGGACCTAACTAGATCTCTTTCCTTGATGCAGCTGTCTATTCTCATTAAATTTGTAGGAATTTAATATTCTTGAGAGTCTTCTCTGACAGATTTGGTTTAAACAGTGGCTGACAGACGGCACAATTGCATACGCTTTTTATCATTTGGAGACAAGGCTAAAAATATATTCTCGAAAACACATCTTCAGTCCTACCCAAGCTCTGCACTGTGGAATCCAGACTTTGGAGAGGCATCCACACCACCTCCATCCATCCAATGTGCATAAAGACTAGGCACTCTAGACTGAAACAACTCCACTTCCGTACCTCCCATTACTTGCTCCTTATTGGCACACAGTAAAGGTCTCATCCTTTCTCCACTGGAGTTTAGAAGAGCTTTCCATTGATATCAAGATACCGTTGACAATACTCCCACCACAAAGCAGACTGCAAAGCACAGCGGTAGTTTTCCTGCTTCTAATGACATCCATGAAGAGGGTGGCATAAGACTTCCAAATTATAATAGTTTCTAAGAGTGAAAAGGATGTAGCACATTCTGGAGTTACTGATGAGGAACACAAGCACCCATGCTGGAATGAGACAAAAAACATTTTACAGTCTCTGCAAAAGCTGTATGAAAAAGATCACTGAAAAGAAAAGTTAGGATTGGCTGAACCACTGCATATTCTGCTGATGGCTGCTGACAGCTTCAGGAGGGAACAGCACTCGGCCGGTGCCGGCTCTGCTGCCAGTGCACCACTCCCACAAAAGGTCTCTCTGTCTGCTAATTTAAGCTCCTCTGAATTACTGCTCGTATTAGCGTAAACCTGCCTTCTCTATGGATATCTCCAGGTCACTGCTTCCCAGACCCTCTCAAAGTACTGTGGAGCTACAAATCTGATGGCTGAAAAGCCTGTGAGAAGCATACAATAGCTTTAAATCAGCATTAGCATGGAAAAGGCCAGAGAGGGCAGCACAGCAAAGCGTGCTGTGGAAGACTCACAAACCAGTTGACTGAGAGCCACTGAGAGGAAGACAGAGAAAATTATGCTGAGCATAACAATTATAGCAGACTGCAGTGCCCACCGGCTCTCTCACCAGTCAATGGGTCTAGAAAATACCCTAGTTTACAAGTTTCTGCCTATTCTCCATCACTTCAGCTGCTTCTTCCAGGCAGCAAATGTCAGTACAATCAACATGCAAAAGCCATTTACCAAGAAGGAACAACGCTAATCTAATCCCCAGATCTAGGGCTTGGATGGAACCCAGAAAGCAGAGGGAGGCAGTGGAGCTCTGCGTGAGACAGCTCAGGGGATGGGATGGGATCAGGCCCCAGACTCATCCAGCGCCACAGGGGGTCACTGGGTCATGGGGGTTTCTTCATCACAGCAGAGGCAGTGTGCACGGTAAGGGGGGTTGGTTTGCTGTTTCCTCCAGATTTGGAGAAATCCAAGCTGAATCTCTCCAAGCCCAAACTTCTGTTGGAAATGCAGTCAACACAACCTATAATATTGCTAACAGAAACAGAACGACACGTAGAGTGGCTGCACAGGGCAAGCACCCATCCCGTGTAGAAAAACCAGAGATCAGCAACCCGTAGCCCATGCTGGGAAGCTGAGCAGCATCTGAGGCTCCCCAAAAAAGACAACTGGATTTTTTTTAGTGCCTTGGCAAAGCTCAGACCCTTGTTCTATCAACCCCTCAGAAGGTCTTGAAGATGTTCAGTTGATGCCGCTGAGTGGGGTCACCATTCTTACAGGAGGCTGCTGTTTCTGAGTCAGCCCTCTTGGCCATGCCTTTGATGGGAAGGGCTGCCACAGGCATCTCTGCCCCTGCTCAGAGGGAGCCCTGCAGTCCCTCCTCTCTCCATGAGAAAGAGAGAAGCCAGGTGTAGTAATGCTTTGGAGCTATGGCTTGGTAGCAGCAGCCTGTTGGCTATTTGCTGTGCAGCAGATCTGGGAAGATGGGGGCTGTGGAGAAGGACTCCACTTGCTACTGTCCTTCTGGATGCTCTGAACTTAGAGCCTGAATGCACTGCTTGTGGTGAGGAGAAACAGCCCACAGCTGGAAGGGAAGGGCTGGAGCAAAAAAATGCCAGACTAGTAAAACCGAAAGGCACAGGACTTGAACTGGGTTGAGACACTTGCTTTGATGCCTGGGAAGAACAGAAAGTAAAACAGTGACCCCTGACTTCACTGAAGAAGGTGCGACTGAACTCTCACTGGGCTGGAAAAGCGACACAGTGCCAGGAAAAGGAACTTCATCAAACTTGTAAATGTTGTTTGTACCTTAAACTTCACTTGCAGGACTACCTCTGCAATCCTACATCTTCAAATGAGCCACCTGTTGGAGAACCTTTATGTTGGAGACATTAGATGAACCAGAAAGAACCCAATATGACTTTGAAATCTTAGAATAAGTTTGCACAATTGGCAGTAAGAGACAACTGGGAACCTCCCCTACCCTGTAAAAAAAAGAACAATTGCCTTGGAAATAATCCAGACACAATAAATAAGGGATTCCTTCATATTAACGGTTTTCAATTGCAGATTTATAGCCTAAAATTAAGCAGATGTTGAGTGTTGAATAGAATGCTTAAAAACACAATGGCAACTTGAAATCCTCTGCATGTGGCATTCTGTAATTTCAATTATTTATTAGGTATAATCAATACATAATAAAATGGAGCAAGTTACTGTACTACTTAAGAATATAGGAATATTGAAGAAGTTAGGGTGCAAATATTTATGGGTACAAGAGAGAGAAAGGGATTTGAAAATTATTTCCTTTTCCTTTAAGGAATTTATTTCAAATAAGGAATTCAGTCTTGAAAGAACATCAACTTTTATTATATTTACTTATTTGGGTCCCTGAATTCATGTTTGAAACAGGACAATCAAATCTCCATGAGTTTGTCTCATTATTAACATTATGTTGCTCTCATTTGCCTCCGTTAGGCCAAATAGAAGATAGTGATGATGGCCGGTAGACGTGATACGCAGATCCCAGCTTACTCTGCCTTTTATTAGTCTCTACAAGGCCACATGAGCTGTGCAGTTCACAGTACATTAACTACAAAGCTGTATCATGCTATTTGTGTTGCTCATCACAAAACCACTCTGAAAACACTTGTACCATTATCCAGTTGGAAGGCAGAAGCAGGGCTCAGCAGCAAACCAAGCTGGTACTAGCGCGAGCACACGCTCAGCTCCCACAGAGGGCAGAGGAATAGAGGACATCTGCTTTAGACCCACAGCTGTGCAAAATTGGGTCTTTCGCTATCCAGGTAAACAGCAACAGGCAATGGAAGCAGGAAGTAATTGGAAACTGATATGGAAAGCCCCCATTTACCTTACATATGGACTAATTTAAAAAATATTTATCCAGGGAGTTAAAATGAGCAAACATAGGGAACTGAAAATCTTATACCTCTTAAAAAAAAACAAACCCACAGATTTATACAAAACAGGATCACAAGAGCTGGAGAAGCTGTTGATTTCACCCCTCTGTTGCAAGACAGCAGTGGCAGTACCTGGGTCATTCTTGTTAAACCTTCTAACAGGGTCTCCAAGATGGAGATACTACAGAAACCTGCTTCATTTCTTCCATCTATGATTTTAATCCATTTCTGTTTGTTCCGTTTGCCATGCACACTGAGATCAAATTGTTTCCTTTAGCTCAGCTTTGCATACTGGACTGTAATCACATAACTCTTCCTTTCTCTCTCTTTAACCTAAGCATCCCCAACACCTTCGATCTTTTCGTGTAACTCCTGCTTCTCAGGCTGATGGCTCCCGTTGCTCCCTCTGCACTTCCAGGTAGTTCACATTTTCTAGCAGTTTCTGGTAAACAGGGCAGCTTGCTGGGTTGGCAGCTGTTGACAAATACTGCAGGATTTTGACATCAATTATAGCTACTGTCTACTTAGATAAGAATGAAATGCTGCAACAAGTCATTACTGCAGCTGGAAGGAAAGCAGAGAACTTCTTTGAAGGGCTTATCTCTAACAGGAGGTGAGCATGTAGCACAGTCCTGAGGTGGTCAGTAAAGGCTTAGAGGAGGCAAATAAGTGATGCGATCGGAAGCCTTTTGACAGGACAAGGTGAGACCACAATGATTTCCACAGAAGCCCCCCAATCCTAACAGATGGTGATAATAACAACATGTACGAATACCACATACAATGGGTGCTGGATCTGAACTGGCTATCATGTAGCAAAAAGCTCTTAAATTCACTAACATTCATGTTAGATACTCCTAATGAGCAGCATTCTCAAAATACACTTACAATTTAAAACAAAAAAAAATCAATTTATATCTGAAGAACTTACCAAAGCTCCATTAACCTCATTAGCTTCACTTCATTTTTTACTGTGGTATTTTGATACAAGTGTATGGTGGAATAATTATCTTTGAGATGGCACCAGATATTTAGTTACTAAAATTAATATGAAGTCCCTGGTGTTATTTTTAAAATACATGATTATTTTTGATGATCTACAATAACCTCCAGAAAAAAAAAAATCCTCAAAAGCTTCTTTTGTGCTTGGATCATGTAATAGAAAGTAGAGCTCTAGGGTTTACTTCCTATCAATCAACAAAATGAGTTTCACACTACTCCAGGCCAGAGGCGCTAATATACACAGTACCACAGGTCATCACAAATGAACTTAAAATAAATCCAAGAGTGGGCAAGTATTGCCACATTTTGCCATCCCCTGTATTGCTCTTTAATTTTATAAAGCCCTAATCACTGAAGGAAGTTAAGTTGTTTTACTGATCCTAGCTCCTTTCGTCTACCTCTGGCAGCTCTGAGGAGCTGTTCAAACACACAAGGCTGTCCTGTGGAAACATTTTGCTGCTCTTATATGCCCTGGATGTTCCCCTGAACAGGGAAATACTTGAGCCAGCTTTCAAACAGAGGACAAATAAGAAGTAGGTGTCTTTAAAATTACAGGATCCAAGGCATCTCGGGTTTCCCCCTCTGCAGCAAGCACAGAAGTCTGCATATCTTGCCTCCAAAACAGATTGACGTATTCAGCCCGAAGATTCACTATAGCTGACAGAGAACATTTCCTTCATCATATTGCTTCACCATGTGAGGAGATAACTCAAGCTAATAATATTCTGTCTCTTTTTTATCCTCCCATAGCCCACGCATAAGCTAATTCTTAATTCCAGAGGGCTCGCAGAGGAGATTGGTCTGGTGCTAGTTTCATTTACACACATATAAATCAAAACTCAGTCTACTGGAATGGATGGCACTGCACTGGTGTTAAATAAAATCCGCGGCAAGGCAAGAAAATTCCCTCTCAGCTCCCCGAGTCATAAACACCACGTTATCCTAGATTCAGTCACGCCCTCCAAATTTCTAAACAACATTTCCCATTTAAATTTGCATGTAAATAGGAGCTATCCTGATTCAGAAGAAATGCAGCTTCACCTATCCTGAAAG
Organism: Dromococcyx pavoninus; assembly: GCA_033558185.1. Taxonomy (NCBI): domain Eukaryota; kingdom Metazoa; phylum Chordata; class Aves; order Cuculiformes; family Neomorphidae; genus Dromococcyx; species Dromococcyx pavoninus. Next base: position 1,037,511 of record JAUMJL010000786.1, read on the forward strand.
CATTAGTGCAAAGGTAAAATAAGCAGAAAATGGTAGTGGTAGAAACCTGGCATCCGTGGCAGTTATCTTTACTTCTAATGAATAGCGCCTTTGTTTCTTAGTAACTAATTATAGTGGAACTGTCTGTAGAAAAGGACCTTGTGATATGCCTGAAAGAACCAGTGAACAGCACCAAACCAGGACCACATTTGTCCCCAGTGGCAGATACCCACTTATAACCTCCTGCTAGTACCCGAGACCAGAGGACTGGGCTTTTGAACCTTTAAGGATCCCTACGTAACCCCAGGTACTATGGACTGTAAAGTTACCATTTTGGGATCTGAACAAACTGCATTCATAGATCAGAAGTCTTAACCCCCAAGCAGCGAACCTCAGCCAAGTGGAAAACCTCACTGACTGCAGACACCTGCCTGACCACGACTCCCAGCTGCCTGAAAGCACTCACTACCCTGCTCTAACTCAAACATATATTTCTGCTTTCAGAAAACCCACATTATTACTCTGGTTTTGAAGAACAAATTGCAGAAAGCTGAATCAGAAACTTTGAAAGCCACTTGCAAGACCCTGGTTTCACTTACCCTAATCTATCATCATATTTCATCACCAATCTCATACCTGCTCAAAGCTCCCAGCAACGCGCCACCTCTGCCCCCTCCATTAAGATATAGAACAAGGGTTAAGTGACAGATAGTATCAATGTGGATAGCAATCTGTCTCACTCAGAAACCACTGCACTAAGAATAAAGAAAGAATTATTATACTGGTGTCATTGTGATAAATTACAGTCTGTTTTTTCCTGAAAATAATTTCTAGTTTTTCAAGTATCATAGAAAACTCTTGCCCTTTCAGCACTCTGACCATCAGAGCAGTTTCTTCCAACTGCCATTCAGAGCTTCTGCTAATGAAACTGTTTATTTTGGTGGATGGCTGATGGGGTTATTCATTACAGCAGTCATCTTGGGATAAATATGAACTGGGAGTCAGTGATATGAATTCAAACTATTCCTTCTACATATTTGTTTCCAAAAAGTAAGTAAGTTTGAAAGCTCTGCTGGTTGTCCTTTTTAAAGTGAACATAATGTTTATGGAAAAAGAGTTCTCAGTGTTTTCTCACATTGCACAGGTTACACAATCCCACATGCCAGACCCACAAAGTGGTCACGTTTCCCTCCTACAGCAGGGAGCTCACAGCTGTGGCATCAGGCAAAACAGGACTAGAAGAACCTACAGAAGTCACCTCCTGATTCATCATTCCCTCTTCCTAACTTTTATACACATGCCAGAGGTCTGCTGACTGAGTTTAGGATGACTTTAAGAACATATTAGAAGACTTATTCTAGTGCTAATGGGAATCAATAAGAAATCTCTTCCTCACGTCCAGCCAAAGCTTCCCTTGCTTCACTCATGTTTCTAGTTCTAACCCTACAGACATTTCCTTTTTGCAGCATCACAATACGTTTTCGAAGACCTTTCCCACTCTCTTGTGTTCTCCAGGCTTAGCAATCTCTTCCCTTTCAATCCTTTCTCGACAGGCAACTTTTTCAAGACCTCTGACCACTCTTGCTGCTTTCTACTCCACACTTCTCGATGTACGATATCCCAAGCAGGAGATAGTAGTCCAGTTAATGTGTCCACAGCACCAATCTCAAAGGATCCTTGAGAAACTGGTGAAAGCACTTCATGAATAGGCAGTCCCTCACTGCCAGGCACATTTTCATGTTGGGAGGTTGCACCGCAGAGGAAGAAACGTACTTGGGTGTCACTAGAGAGATGTTCTTCAAAGGCATCCAACATCAGGGCAGAACAAGTCTTTGCAGTGGGGACTATGGAGATGAATGCTTTTCTGAATATTTCTAGAAAGACAAGCAGCTGGGTCTTGTATTAGCTCCTTCAGCACTCACCTCTGTCCCCAGCTTCTGCATCACCAGAGAAAAATAATTGCTGGACTGTTTCACAGTGAAGTAACCAAAAGCATCATCAAAGACTGAGCTAATCGATTTAGCTATGTGAGTAGAGAACAGAAGGGATGTATCTTGCTACTGTTGCCACCTCCATGTGGGAATAGCAATTAATAGAAAAGGTTGACATGTTAGAAGGTCAGTTTTGCTGTGCAATTGCTTGCAACCCCAAGCAACGTCATATCTTCCTATTTGCAAACATGCAAAAGATGATAAGATATCAAGGAGCAGCTTCATTACTGCAGCAGTTGGAGGGAGATTGCCAAACCCTGGGACATGCACTCCCAGGAGTGACCTATACTCTTCCAGCCCTGCAGCTTGTCTGCAATCTCTCTCACAATATGGTTGAAAACAGAACTAAGAGGAACAAGAGGGAAGGGGTGGGAAGGAAAGCAAGCCAAGTCAGCTTATTAGTAAGCCTTTGATGAGCAAACATCCAACACAGAAAAAAAATGCATTGCCAGAGGTCTTGTGAAGCCTTGTCAACAAGAAGTGATCCCTGGCAGATCTGGCACATGTGGCTGAGTTTGCCCATCACTCTGCAGCTGAATGATGAGTCTCCAAACAGCCCTCAACTCTCTTCCACTCTAAAAGCTGGAACCTTGTTCTCTGCACATCACATGTTTAAGGAATCGAGTGCAAGCCCAAGACCCTTAAGCCTCAATTTTCAGATGCTCCCATCCCCTCTGCCCTTCAGATGTTAACTTCACACTCTCTTCAAAAATATCAGTACTCTTTAACAGGTCATACCCTGGGGTTTAACAAAGAATGAGCTCCTGGGTGGCACAGGGTGTGTTATTGCAACCCTGAATACCCCTTCTCAGCCCCTCACTTGCCCTGGAATAACCTTCACCTCTTTAACCAGTGGAGTGGTTATTGAATAAGGATATTTGGCAAGCTTGTAAGTAGGGAAAGGAAGCTGGATGAGGGCGTACATAGCCTCATACTCCTGGAGGCATTAAACATTGGCTCAGAAATACCTACCTGGGCACTGAGCCTTATAAACTGTCTCCCAAAGCCTGCAAAGATAAATATGCACTACCAACAGGCTCTTCCTCCCATATCCCTTGGAAACTCCTGCGTGTTGGAGGAGGGACATTCAGACTAACACGGGGAGAGGTGCTGGTTTACATGCAAAATCATTTGAAATGTATATTTTTGAAAGCTTCCCCCTTAGTCCACCCATGTTCCTTCCCAAGCCTGGAGAAAGCTCTGGGAAGTGTTGGAGCAGGAAGATCTGCCTCCTCGTGTGGGGTAGGCTCTCCTCCCCAGCAGCTGCAGTCCCCTAACCATAGCCCTCCTGAACCTCCCACAAGGTATTAAAAAGCAACAGCAGACAGCAGGCTTTCTCCAGATTGCTATGTTTAACTGCAGACCTCCAAGTACTCTCCTCCCTTTCCACTCCTCTAGAAGAGCCATGCAGAAACATGGGGAATGAGAGCTGCTCCTCGTTGCTGTTGCAAGCCTGAAGCCCGAGGTTTGCTCGCACCACCTCTGCTCTGGGGCTCCTGCACTGCTGTGTGTGCAATAAAAACCATCAGAGCATACACAGGAGGAGGAAGGGAACACTTTTGTTACTCCGCCCCAAGAACTGAAGGTACTAAATGTTAATACTTGGAAATTAGCAACTGCCAAGAACAAGTTCCTCACCCACCCATCCACCCTAAGCTTTGAAGTGTTTCCTTTCTAGCTTTACCTTGGCACGCTGGCCAAATAAGTCACAAGTTTCCGAAGGTCTTCCTGTCTTATTCTGTCGTGATTGCTGCGAGCTGGGAAGGTCAGGACAGGACCACCTCGTTTATCACGGCCACCTGCGGAAAATAAAGGATTGTTAGAAAATGAGGCAGGAAGCACACGTCAGAAAAACTATGTGCAATGAATTGATAAACATAAATTACAGCACATTCAAGAGCCTGTGCACTCTTTGTAGCTTTCAGGCTTGCCTAATCAAGGAAGACATGCTTATATTTGCTGTAGCTCCAAAGAGGGGAAATAAAAGAAATACAAAAACCCCAACACACAAGGAAAACTGCCATCAGCATTTCTTCTGACACACACCTAATCCCATAAAATCTAGTATAACTGCCCATCCAAGCAGGTAATGCCAGTGAAATCCTACTGTGAGGGTAGTTTTAAACTGGTCAACACCAAGAAAGGGAAAGTATTTTTCACTTTTACTCAGTGCATCGTTCATTGCCAAAGAGTTTGCAACAATCCACCAGTTAGAAGCGATGTATCCCAGTAAAGTTTATGCAGTAAGACATTCTAATCTATCTGGCAATTCACTAGAAATTGAAATTTGGATTAGAAGTTCATGCCTCCTATGTTTCTATTTAGAGAGAGCTGTTGGCAGTTGAAATGATTTTTGGTTTGGTTTGTTTTTTTTCCTGTAGCTTTCCTGTCTTAAAATCCACTCTTTTTAAACTTCCAGTGTCTGACACTTCATGTTTTACAATTGTCAAAAGGCTTAGCCATAAAGGAATGACTCTACCCTGAATTATACAACCACAAATACAGGGATGAATGCAAGCTACTATACAGCGCCTTATTTTATTCTCTGCTGTGAATAAAGTTTAATAAGCTTGAAACTGAAATCTAGTGCCTCACTCAATGTTTAGTTCTTTCTTCACATATTATCAAAGGATTTTTTCCAGGAATCGTGTGTTGTTAGATATGTGTTTACATTGTTATCTAGGAAAAAAGTCTACAGTTCAAAAAGTTAGCATTGCACTGCAAGGAACTTCCAAATAAGCTGTGAAAATGCAGATGAGTTTGCGCTTTTCAGTGGGAAGTATAATGCTTTTAACAGAAATACCACTTCTGAGAAAGGAAAACCACTGTGCCCCTCTGAACTAATTTACCTGGCTAACAAGAAGAAAAAGCTATGCAAGGACATGCACATCTGATATATGCTGTTCTCTCACACAGAACACAGGGCGTGCACTCTATGAGGGCATGACTTCTGTGGAGGTCCTAAATACCCTAATTCAGCAGGAAGAGACCTAAGAGGATCTGCTGCAAGAGTAGGATTGGCATGAGACCACACATGTGCTTGGAGAAACAGTATCCTGGTCCTGGATCACCACAGGACAAAGAATTGCTCTGGACAGAAGTTAGATCAAGAATCGAGGAGATGCCTCATATGGCAGGTGGAGAAACCAGAAACCAAACCGATGAGATGTACGCATGTACTCCCAAGGCACAGATTTTCCAGCTGGTCCTGCTTACAGAACAGAGATGTTATTTGTAGATTCAGGTCCCATCTCACAATGTATCCCCTTATCCATTTTATTCTGGAACTGTCTATTCAGTTGATGCCATGATAGGTACAAGATCACATTCTGACACAGTGTCACTTACATGACCAGAGTCACACTGAAAAAGCTAAAGATAACAATGTTGTTACTATATATAAGTTTTTAAAATATGTATATTTTCTTTTTAATTAACAAGACCTACCTAAAGAGTTTTGCACATTACTATAGACCGCACAAATCAAAGCCTGTTACATAAACTTCATCTATAAAGATACAGACTCCAGAGTAACAGTTTGTCAGCATTGCAATTCCCATAGTTTTCAATATACTTGAAGGGTTACATCGTGCAACTCTCCACTGGAACCAGGCCACATCTGATTTGTTCAGGGGTACAAACGGAGAGTCAAAGGAGAGACACCACCGTTATTTTGAGCCCTCATACAGTGAGGGATACGAATAGACTACGAAACCTGTCCTGCCCAATCTCCACCCAAATCTCTGTGCCTAGTTTACCTTTGGCTTCACACCATCAAACGTGAAGAAGGTCCATTAGAAATCAGTCTCACCTTAGTTAATCCTTGCCTCTGCCATACAGCATGAGAAGGGGGGGTGTGTGTGTAATGTAACAAGGATTCAGTTTACAAGGAAATAAGCTCATCTTTATTTTCAGAGCTGTATACATATAAAAAAATTTTTCATTTTAAGCACTTTCTCACTTTGTTACGATTATTTCACACAACGTAACAATGCCAAAACCATTATATCACGTATGATGAGTCCAACAGAAAAGCAAGCCAGCCAATAGAATGACAAACCAATGCAGTAACTAAAGCTGGAGGGAAATTTTTTTTCAACACAGGAAGCTTTTCAAGGTTTTGAAAAATTTCCCGTCATATCAAGATGTAACCAAGGCTTTCAAAAGTTTCCAGATATTCACTGAAGCAGAGATCTAAACTTGAATCACATCCCAGAAGAACATGCTACCAGCTATTCAGTCAGGCTGCTTCTCCTCCCCCATTCCCAATTATTTAGGCATTTCTACAAAGCGGAAAATCACTAAGAGACAAGACCAGAAGACATCTGAGCCCACAGTCATGATACGAAACATACGACACAGGGAGAAGGCCATGAGGTGCTCACAGCCCAGCAACCCTGATCAATCCAATTCTGCCCATTCACCTCAGCTTGGTAATGACCAAAAACTGTGTTTGTGGCCAGGGCTCTCTTCCCACTTAAAGTTCCACCAAAGCAAGCTCTGAAAGGAAAAAAAAGTCTGGTAGGCTGAAAAAGTTAAAATAGAAAATTCTTGACCCTTGTACTAACAGTAACACATGCATTTTGGCTACAGAAATGGAAACAGGGTCCAGAACATTCTTGTCCTGTCTTTGCTTCAGGATTAAAATTCCCCCTCAACAGTTCATCTAAAGTGTCCTTAGAGGTACAGGAAAAATAAGCCTCTAGCACAGAGGCAGAAGTTACCAGGACAGACCAAAGAAAATTAGTTAATTCTTATGGGAAGAGGAAGGTTACATGATGACCCAATTGGAAGTTTCTGGATGGTGTAAGGATAAGCAAGTGCCTGGGCCAATTTCTCCTGGTCCTCTGGCACAGAAGAACAAGGAGACATGGGGCAAATCTCAAGAAATGTGAGGTTTAGAAACAAATGTTTCTCATTTGTGATAAAAGTACTGCTCTATGCTTTGAGCGAGAGGGTGAAATTATTATTACAAGTGCATCACACATATTAAAATCCTTTATATATTTCCAAATTAATCGTGAGAAATACCTAATATTTATGAATGCTTGCTAATTCACAATTTTATGAAAAGCCTGCATGAAGAAACACCAGGTTTCTTAGGAAAAACCACAGTATGTTCAATCCACCATAAGACTTGCAGAGTTCAGTAATGTGGTTTACTCTCTTAAATAGTAATAATATGGAGCTTTTCCACTGCACTTTATAACCACAAATCTCAGCTTCTCTAGGTGGACTAAAATATACATTACCACCACTGAACTTCAGAAATCTAACATGCCCAAATAAGATTCCTCATCTCCTCTAACAGAGCCTTCAAACAGGTTGCAACAGCCACTAAAAGAGAAGAAAATTTGGCATTGGCTGTACAGAGAGTCTATACCTTTCCTCCTCTTTATTACTGTCTCCTTTTTTACTGAGGGGAATAGTGAGGTACAAAGAGGGGAAGATACTCAGCCCAGATCTCACAGCAAGTCACTCGAAGAAACAGAAGCAGAAATGGGGTTTCTGACTCTTAGTCCACTGTGTTAGAGCTTCATAGTGCTTAGGCTAAAAGTCAGCAACTAAAACCATTACAGAAACTCTGTCTTTGCTTTTAAGTAATCCACCCAAGGAGGCTAATCTTGCCCCAAATCAGCCTTGATCTCAACACCAGTTTTACCTCCATGGTCCCTCCATAGAGCTACCCAGAGTATTGTTTTAATAGAAAATAAAAAACGGAAGAAGTGAAGAGTGTCAATTGCTCTGATCAATACATCCCAGCTCCTGCCTCCCACTGGGCTCACAGGCATGGGACACAATAATCAAACATGTCATTAAGTTTGCTAAGTAAAATTATTAAATGCAGAAACAAACAGCTGATAATTTCTAATTGTTTTTCAAGGTGGGTTTTCACGGGCTTTGCTCTGATTTAGAGAAGCAAACAGATGGTCTAGTTATTAGTGCTCTGGAAAAAGCAGTCAGAAAAACACATGTCCTTCAGGGCACAAAGTACACTGAGAACAAATATTTAGCCATATATGTCTTGCATTCCTCCTACAAAATCCTTTGTTGATGGCCTTGCCTGTCATCAGCTTGCTTGTCAGTTCTTCTCATCTCCCTTTCTTCTAGCCTATACAGAAACCATTGCTAAATTCAGCATTTGTTCCCAGAAGAAGGATTACATCATTTTTCCTCCACAAATCATACAGAGGATATTGCAGTGATGGCACAAGGCATCGTGATATATACCAGATTTAAAAAAAAAACAATAAAATCAAAGAAACCTCAAAAACCTGCATGGAAGGAGGCAGGACAGTCAGTGACCTTCTAATGATCACTTTTTTGGTCAAGCCTACAACCGAGGGGAAAAGGACTTCAGCCACAATACCTCTGTCCTGGCAGCTGTCTGAACTGACGTCTTAATCTTCTCAGTAGCAGGCCCAAACGTTTCTGCCCAGAGGTAAGTCAGGATGTGAACTCCATGTACAGCCCCTCCCAGTTTCAAGTCCTAAGGTACATTCATCCCTGATAATACACAAAAAGCTGAAATTTCAGCTTCATGTAATCCGATTTAAGACAGGAAATTAGCAGTTTCCTTTAATGCTGTCTTCTCATATATAACAGATAATGATTTTATCAAGTTCTGTTTTCAGGCTTCATTTCTCCAGTTTTATCAGCCAGTCTGCCACCACACTTATCTGCCTGCATTTATCTATATTCAAGGTATTCAAGCCCTCTGATTCCGTTTAACTCTCTTTATAAACAATTAATTCACAAGGATTAACCACAGACACAGATGAATGTCCACACATATAAAGGCTCCCAAGTGTCTTGTCTAAGGTCCTGCAACACATCAGCAAGAGACAGGAGTAGCACACAGTGTCTCTGGCCTCCATTCAGACGTCTACTGCAGTTCAAATGAACACACTGCTTCATCTGACCCCCACAGATCGTAAGCTGATCAATCTTGATGCTGCAGACTCTGCTGAGACCATAAGTGAGTTTCCAGAGGAGCTGAAATACTCCTCAAAAGGCATTTCAGTCCAAAATATGGTGAAAAAAAATGAATGATAATAAATAGAACTAGGAGACAGAATGAGCTCAGCTGATGTCAGGCAAACAATATGCTCTGGATTTCTAAATCTAATTGACAGACTTCCTAGGACAGCAAAGTATCAGGGAACTGGTATCCAGAGTCTTAAAGTAATATTCTTTTCCCTGCTATAGCTGAGCTCTGTGAGAGTCTTCTTGCTACCAGATCTCCAGTGAATATACTAAAACTCCTCCAGCTTCAAGAGAGTCTCATTTTTGTAAGGGTCATATATAGGATTACCGGCATGATCACTCTCAAATTCAGTTTGTTTCAAAGCAGGTGATTCCAGGGCAATAATGATGGAAAATAATCTCCCACAACAAGCCCACCTGCAAATTAACAGAGCTGCAAGGCAGTCACCGGGGCTTAATCCTCCAATGTTTTACTCTTTGCAGCATCTCATGTCCCAGAGCCATGCGCCTGACTCAAACTTTAGTGCCAAATGTTTGCAACATTACATCTCGGACTAATGACTTCAAACCACCACAAGATTTCTCATTAGACCAGATCAGAGCAGGAGCTGTAGATGGGATGCTCAGTGCAGCAGCTGGAGAGCAACAACCCAGAGCCACTGCAGGGATCTGGAGACCATCTGTTGTGACTTGTAATACACCTTCACTGATTTATGCAAGTATTTTTGGGCTCTTCTTTGATTTTAAATTTTTACTTGTCAATGAGTCATTGGGAAAACTGTCTCATTTCCCACAAAGAAAGTTATTGTCCCAGCGAAGCAAAACCAAGGATGACTGAAACTCATTAAAACAAAGGAAGAGCTTCTTTGTGTGGAAGACAAAAGTTCCAGAGAGAGACCAGAGGATACTGTTCCTTCCTCCATAAGAACCTGGTTTGCTGTGCAGTATCCAGGGAACACCTCCTCTTCAACACTGACCCTTACACACACATATACATAGCTCACTGCCTTTTGCCTCAGCTGCAAAGTAGTGTTTTTGATCTCACCTCCTCTATCACAGATGTATGAGAACAGCTGTATATATTTTAAAACAATAGAGGAAGTGAACAAAACAAATGCCAAATCTTCTAAAACAAAATACCCCACTGTGCATCCTCTTGCCCCTGGAAAAGGGAAGGGAAAATGCACGGCAATGCCAGTGACGCTGCTGTCAGTTGTACTGACACGGAACCCAAACTGACACCACCGGGTATAACATTGGAAGCTGTACAGAACAAGGAGAAACAAAGAGAGGCCATATTCACCCTGATCACACACTCTCCTGTCATGTGGGATAAGCATAGAGAAACAGCAATGGAAAGTTTCTGATGTTCATCAACAAAGTGAAATACGTGATAAACTGATTTAATAGAAGTAGCTACTCAGGTTTGCCACATGTCAAGCAGTTAAATACTCAACATTTACAGCCAAGCAGAGGATCCTGCAAGTTAACGTAAGTTGTGGGGAGAGTTCAAGCTATCAGACTTACATAATCACTACTAGAATGTCTTTTTCTCCTCTGGTTTTAAGAAGAAATTTAGCCTAGAGCTGGGAAACACTGGCAGATGAAAATGTTTCTGAAATTGCACATTCCAGCAAAGTATTTCTGTTTCAAATAGTCTATATTTTCTCACAAAAAGAGGCATTAAAAAACTTCAACCATTGCTAATACACAGAGGATGTCCAGGTGTGAATTTCAGTGCTTCTTGTCAGTTAAATTTTTTTCCTTAGGAATAAAAACCAGAAGTCTACAAACCAAAGTGCTTTCATAGAAATAAGGAAGTTTCCAGAGGTGCCAAGCCTCATTTGTGGGACAGAAGGGCACACCTTACTGCAAAATGACCAAACTGGTTGGTTGTTATCAGTTATCTCAGGTGCTATAGTCACCTCCCTGCATCCTTATACTGATTTATAAGCTCCCAGCCTCGATTTCGACATAAGGACAACTCTTGACTGCCTACAAAAATGAAGACAAGGCCTTTTCTGAGATACATATGGAGCTCACTGTGTCTCTAAGGACTTAGAAAACCCTGCGGGCTGGAACAGGATGGGATACATACAGACCTTCTTGCTTCACAGGCTCAGTTCCTTCCTCTTATTGTTATTTTGAAAGTCCCTATCATTAATTGAAAAGCTATACCTATGTGACAGGATACAGGGACCCATCGACCAGGACGCAGTCAGAGTCCAGAGTGTTCGCATGACATCCATGGATGTTATTTACATTCCACAAGTTTTTAGAGTCTTTTTGGATAGATACTTTGACTGTGTTGATTTCTTGCCCAGTTTTGTAAGGCACTTGACCCTTCCTGTCTCTCCACAAGGCAGCACAGGTTGCATCACTACTCTCACACACGTTAATTAAGGAAGTACATAAAGGAGAACTCTCCCTGCTTGAAGGAGATATTGGTGGATCTTGGCAAGCTGTTGGTGTCCGAGGGCCAGCACAGTAAGTGCTGGCAGTGACCAGACATTCTCCACAGAATTTGCTTAATTTAGTCCACAGCTACTGTTAAAACTTATGGAAATAAATACAGCAACTGATTCTGCACACTATATTTACAACCTGCAAATGAAATCAGAAATTCCAGGAAACATTTTGATTTCTGCTTTAACCTTAGAATCCCAATGAGGATATCTATACAGCCCCTGTAGGTAAAGGCTCTTCTCTATCCGCAAAAATGACCCAATACTCCTGGAAAACAAAGGGGAAAAAAGCAAGCAACTACAACAAAAAACCCAGCAGGCTCAGACCTCATCAGAAGACCTCGAAACTTTACAGCCTTAAATTTCTTGTTCTCATCTTAAAAAAAAAATCTGCATCAATGCAGCAGCAAATTCGAGATGAAAGCATAATGGCCCAAAACCACTAGGAAAATTCAATAGCCAAGCAATGGTATGTTTATCTAATAGCATATTTCCTCTTTTGGGAATTTCCATTGATTTCAAATTACAGCAGGGAACAGAATAAAAAAAAAAGTCATTTTTCTGTAATAAAATATAGAAGAATTATTGATGTTTCATTTGAAATTTGCATTCCAGAGGAAGAAGAAAATGGAAACTTTTGACTTAAATCAAAACATTTTGTGCAAATACAAAATGTTTACATCATTCGAACATTAAATATTTTGGTTAGTTCTATTCCCAACCAAATACAAATTCCAGTGTCCACAAATCAACATTTGAGACCCTCTGAATCCTGGATCTGAACTCTTCCAAAGTCTGGAGGGCCTTGGGATCTCATTTCATCCCTTTCTCTGAAGAGTAAAGTGCATCCATTGCAAAATAAGGAAAAAATGCTCCTGCAGTTGTGGTCCTGTGTACCTTGGGCACTAAGTGACCTGTGGTGTCCTCAGACAAGTTTTATGAAAGGTCAGTGTCTTTTCCTCTGAGCCTCTTTGATTCATCCTGCTGGCCTAAATTTAGTGAAACCTAATTGCAAAGCTGTCCTTTCATCTGATCTATTTACTCTGAAATTCCTTCTCTGAAAGACCTTTTGGGAAATCTCCCTCTGTTTTCCCTTCAGGCTCTCAGCCAGGCTCAGACGTTACCATGATCCAGCTCACCAGGCTGCTTCTGAGATAAGTGGGGTTAGGGTAAGGGGGCTTTTCAAGGGCTGAGATGAGGAAACTGTGACCACATCCAGTTCTCCCTGCCCTGTGCCTTTTGCTGCCCAGAGTCCACAGAAAAACCTCCCACTTTGCTGAACACGCACTGGGAGCTCTACCTGTCACAGCTGCAGCAGCTCGAGGGTTTATTACACCTTTCCGCCTTTTGCTGTTGATTCCTCTGCGCTCAACCACCCTCTCAGAAACCCAGCCAGCCTCCTCCTTTGTACTCCTGCCTCGGCAGACAAGCAGACAGTACCTGGGTGACAGGCGGGAGCCCACGCGCTGACGCTCCTCTGAGCCCTCGGGGGAATGGGAAGTGCTGGGAAGCATCCTGACAAACTCTTCTAGGTGGGACGTGGAGAAAGAGCAAATGTTTTGAGTAAGACCCACAGCATTAGTCAACTAACAAGCTTTTCATAGCCTAAGTGTATGAAAAGCTCCATGCGCAGGAAGGGAACATGATAACACTCTCCTCTCCCTCTCTTGAGAGCCTCATACACTTCATCCTGTATTGCACTGATCAATAGAAAATCTCCTATAAATATAATCAAGCAGCTGAACAACATCTCAAGTTAGTCACTCTTCTAAAGCAGCATCTGTATTTCCTGGGAAAGACTGGTAGCCCAGCTTCCAAAATATTTCACCACCTCTCACTGAAAAAAACCACCTAAAATTATCTAAATAAAGGTTTTATTTCCTTTCCTCTGCACTCATCTTCTCAGAATACAAAAATCAGACTCTGACCTGTAGCTTGCTCCCTAACAGTTCCCAAAGCTGTTCCATTGCTAGAAGCAACACAGTGAACCACCCAGGCGAAGCCAAGATTTTATTAGCGTTTAGACAACAAGCAGGCAGCCAAAGCCTCCCCCCTGCCAGCTCCTGCTTAATCTGCTTCACAAGGTCAGTGATGGCAGCAATCAGACAGCGACGGCTGGGATGAATCGTGCTCCCGACTGCTCAGGCTTTCTCTCTGCTTATGAGTGCTGGAATGGGGTTTTCAGGTGCTGGTTGGACACACACACGCATGAACTTTGCTCGGGTTCAGTCTATCTCATGCATGAGATCACGGAAAGAAATCAAGAACCAGGTCCAGGAAAAAATCCCAACATCATCTGCCCCTCAGCTCTCCCTGAGCCTGCTGTTCACTGTTGGCTGAGCCAGCTGAGGGCAAGTGCCAGGCACAAAGCCCTAGACAGCACCGTGACTGGATGAATCTGTGCCCAGCGAGTTAGAGCTGTTTTTCAACTATGAAATTAGGCGCACTTCTGAAAGCTTGAGCGCTCCTCTGAGAGTCCACAGCTGTGCAGGCAGGTCCTGTTGTCACTGGTGTCCTGGTGTCACTCCCCTGCCTGTTCTACCCTGCTACTCTGCATCGTCCATGTGTGGAGCATCCACACCAGTGAGACACAAGTATGGTATAGACCCTGCCTGAAGGAGTTTGTTTGTTCTTTGGAGCTTTCCTGTTGAATCATGGACAAGCTGGTGAGCCACAGCAGATGAGGAAAGAAATAAATTAGGTAACTGAGATGCTCAGCTGAGATTTTTGTGTGTGTGTGCTGATAAAGTCTGCTGGTGTAAGGAGAACTCCCTTGACAACTTTACTGTACTGTTATCGTTAAAATTAACTGTAGTATAAAACTCTGAAGAAGACTCAATAAAATTCTCCTTTTCCTTGAGGAAGCCTGATTACAAACACAATGTGCACCCAGAGTCTGTGCTAAATACATAATTTTTTTTTTAATCTTGCAACAGTTTCTTTTCTGTGCTCAAAGCATACTCTAGGAAGGTATTCCATTTTAATTCAAAATAATCTAGCCATCAGTTGTAGTGCTCAAATCCTCTTCTTAATCTACTTTACCATAACAATCCAGAAGAAGACTGAGCAGTACTTAAACTCTGGGCTGGAAGGTGGTGCTGGGACTACTGCAATAAGATACCAATAGCTCAGAGCATTTTATTTGCAAAGGTCCCTGTCCATTGCTGTTGCATTGTGTTTGGGAGACTTTGTAGGGGAGGCGTAAATCCTAGGACCACTGCCTAGGCGGCTGTGTCAGAAACAGCCACATTTGAGCAGATGCAAGTCTAGAGGCTGGTGAATCTACAAGGAGCGAGCTGTCGCTTGCCTGCAGCGAGTCACGAAGCAAAACCCCAGGGGATGGTGTTGGCATTGCATTCAATGCCCCCCCCGCAAAGGCAAGCTTGGCCCAGGACAGCATCTAACGGGCTGATGATTTAGTGTGAGACCCTGTGGCTCAGAGCTGAACACAGGCACCATCAGTAAGAGGAGCCATATAAATGATCCAGACACGTTGTCGTTATTAAATATTCCATGGATTACCAACTGATCCTGCAGCCGTTTCCATATGAAGCAACAACAGGAGCCAGAAACTAAATTCTAATACAATCCCTGCATAAATTCCTCCCTTTCACTGCCCCACAGTGTGTAGTGCAGCTTCGTGTCACAAACAGATCTGCAGGTACGATACTTTTTCGTGACTGTGTTCCCCTTTTTGGACCAGTGAAAGACAATAACATAGAAAATTTCAGGATATTCAGGACATACCAGTGAGAGGTAAAGTAGTCCTGCATGTGAGTACTGTTAGTGTAGTCCTGTTTTTTCACAGAAGCCATTTCGTGTCCCACGAATGTCCCTCAAAGTCCTGGATTTTCATGCCATTGGTTAGCACGTTTAGGCTTTTAGAGCCACAAATCATTTGCCCAATCCCCCGTCAATTATGTAGTCCCTGGACAATTTAACTGTTGCTATGTTGGAAGACATCTAACATCAACCATGAGGTCAAGGTGAAAGCTTTTCCTGCCTGGCCAGGCATCTCCAAGGCTCAGCAGGGCAACAAGTCCCACCCTCACAGCCCCACTCAGCACGCAGGGGGAGAGCCAGAGAGCAAGGGCCTGGGCACATAATGGCCTCACTGTCAGACAAAGAAAACAAAAAGTGAAGACTGCAAACCAGGTGGTATCTGGTTTGATGCAGGCTTTCTCTTTGCAAGAGGGAAGATCACCAAAGGCAGTTTGAATGGTTTGCAATGATCAGAAACCCTGGCACTGGAAATACCGTGGGTTTATGTTGTCAATTGAGTGACTTTATGCAAGATTATGATCGCTTCAGACTTGCTCTTCCCCCTCTCCCTGACAAGTTGTAATTCACCCCAGAAACAATACAATCCAAGCCATTCTCAAAGCCTTTTCCATATTGTCTAGGCCTCATCCACCCCCAGGTCCTCGAGATTTATCTCCTGAATTAAGGCTGTAAATCTTTGTGCAGGATGACAGGAGACATTTGAGCATCTGAGTTATTATGTAAATGCAGCATCAATGGTACTTTTAACTGCAAGTTGATTGGGATTGCAAATGAAACACCAGTGATTTACAGGTCTGAGTGTGCTTCCTACAAACAGGACTTAATATAGCCACTGACCTTGAACCCCAAACAGGGTCCCTGAACCACCCTGAATGCTGAGACAGAACAGGTCTGGGCTGGAGCTGAGAAGCTGCATTTCATCCCACTCATGCCACCCATTTACCTGACCCTCAGAACATGAAGAAAACCACCATCAGCCAATTTCCAACACTTCAAGTATTACTGGATAGCCCTGTTCCACATACAGCCTTTTTCTTAGCAGAAAAATTAATTAAAGTAATACCAACATCAAAAATTAAACCGGTCCCTTGTGACTCTGCAGCTCCATAACGATCAGGATGCGGCAGGCAGCACTTGTGGGGTCCAGAAAAGATGCACTCACCTGACACAAAGGCCACTTTCTCCTTTAGTATAGGAAGCACATCAGCAGCTTTTAAACCATCATTTCGAAAAGACCCTGTAAAACAAAGGAAAAGAGGAAAGCCACGTTAGAAGAGAACAAGTCTTTGCTCCCAGCTTCACAAACGCTCCATGTTTCTCAAAATCAAACTGAAGGAAGTCTATAAATTACATAAAATTACAGAGACAGATCCTAATGTTTTTCCTCTTCTCCCTTTCTGTTCTACACAACGCAGTTGCAGATGGAATGGCTCAAGGTGGGGACCATGCTCAGAGGGTGGACACGCTTGTTACAAGCCAGCCAAAGTTTTCTGTGGGTAAGTAGTGGTATGAAGCAACAGCACATCCTCATGTAATTCATGCTGTTTGATTACATGTTAAATATACCTACATAGGCCTCCCTCGCAGTTCCAAATTATTTCTTGTCTCCTGAAGGTTCACAAAAGAAATTCCAGATTTTTATTCTCCTGGAAGCCTTAGGAAAAGAATTGCTGATAATTTCAGCCACCAGCAGTATCCGTATGCTTTGTAAGGGACCAGCAATAACAGATCACCCCACGGCAGTCCAGACACTGCTATTCCATCAGCACTATTACAAAACAAAAGGTGGGTTTGAAGGACATCTTTGCAGTTCCTCTGAAAAATAACTCATCCATCATTGGGCAGTGAATATTCATCACAACGAGTGATCTTCAATATGGCATTAAATCAATTCCAGATCATGAAAGAGTACAACACATTTGAAACTTTGTATTTTTACTTTCTGTCTTTCACAAGCAGGCAGCAATCCCCATTCTTCCTAGATGGTACCAGGGCAACAGAATCTTCTCACTAAGTAGCTTTCTTGACTAGCTTGAAACAAGGCAACATCACTCCAGCCATCACACTTTCCTTTCTGAAAGCAGCAGACGACACTGGACCATCTGGGTCTGAAAGTGGGAATGGAGATAAAAGCCCTCCCCATACACCTTCATCAATTTCTTGCATTACAAAGCCTGTGAAGGTACAGTGATTCAATCCGGACAGACATATGGAAACGACAGAATGGAGACCATAGCCATTTCCACCTGCAGCTGAACCTGTGTACCTACAGGCATTATTATTACTGTTGAACTATTATTAATGGCAAATGAGACAGCATTTGCCACTCACTGTTAGATTGTGCAACAACTGCCTTGTACATGCAAATACATCCCTCCCCCGTGACCAATGGCTACAATTACCTCTCTCTGACCCCACACGCTCTCGGTTGCCAGCTCTGCGACACTCAGCTCCAGAAGATGAGCAAGCTTACCAGCTGAGCTTATGCTTGTGAAAATCAGCACATAAAGGAGTGAGGTAATTCAATGCAAGGCCAAGACCAATGTAGCTGCAATCTGAACAGGCACTGGAACACAGACCTGAAAGATCCCTAAAAGAGTGCTTTGTGTCAGTAAAGTGTTTTGGGACCTGGAAAATTAGTCCTGGTTGCCAAACTCCTTCTATGTTCAAGTAAGTAGGACTTTGTGCACCCTGTGTTAAATATATGAGACCTTGTTATTAACCTATCGTCTCAAAAAGAATAACCTCTCAGATCCCAGGCTATGGCCAGCTCTCACATCAAAGGCAGGAACCGCCCCGCCACAGGCAATGTTTGGAATTTAAGCAGCTTTATATATAAGCATCTCATCCAACCGTGAAGCAAATGAGAACAATCAACATGCTAGACACATCACGATTACTCGAAGACACTGAAGTGCAGTACTGGGCCAAATCTCTCCAGCTGCAAGACCAGCAGTGTCAGTGCAAGTTGAGTTTTGGCCAATGTTTGTTAGATTTGTCAGGGAAACAGCAAAGTCGATTCTTAGGCACTTAACTTAGCAGGCGATGTTATGCAACTTGAGACCCAGTGAACACTACCAAAAAAATGTCAGCAGGTGTGGTATTTGTATACATAAAACACACAATAAGGACTTCCTAGCAAAAAAACACTATACCAAAGGACAATTTCAAATACTCTCCTACAAGGACTGTATCTCATAGAGTTAGTATGCATGAAGACAAGGAGAAGAACGTGTGACTTTTAAAGCTGGTTATCTCCTGAGCTGCAGGAGGGCAGGCTGCAGGCAAAGGGCTCGCTGCTAACAGCCCTAATATCCTGACTGTGCATAGGAAAGGCAAGGAAAGACACAAATCGGAACAGTACTGCCAGCATGTGTTTTGACCCTTCTCAGTATCCCCCTGGACAGGTCAGTCACCCTCCAAAATGATGAACGAATTGGAAAACTGTGAGCCCATCCTACACCAGCGTATCAACAGAAACTCCCAAAAGTTGCAAAACTTCCCTCAGAATGAGGTGATGTCTCTGCTCTGGGTGACGTACACGCTCATCCAAGTGACAGCTCATGACCTGCAGATAAAGCAATGGCCGCCGTTTTCAGAGGCTGCTTCAGCTCCTGACAAAGTCCTTTCATTAGCAGCTACATGTCAGAGCATGTTGTCAGGTTTTCCAGCAAGGGTTGGGGGAAGGGATGCATAAATGGGAAAAACAATGGCTGTAATGAGGGCTCCAAAACCAACAGCAAATCTGTCTCCAGGAAGGCCCAGTGCAGCAATGATGCATTCCCCAGTTCATAAGTTATTATAAGCATACCCCTAATAATCACCCAGCTGTTTCCAATACATTTGGTTTGTTTTGTTTGTGTGCTGGATCCCAAGCCATGCCTGCATAGCACCATCTAATTTTTGTAGCAGAGCCCCAGCTACACGACCATCTAGCCAGTCTGCCACAAGACAATGATGAAGGCAGTACTTTGTGTCCTACACCTCTCTTCTATCCTTTTTAGACCCAAGCCCTTCTGTGGCAGAAGAACAGAGAAGGACAGATGGATAAAGGAAGGGCAAGCTGAACAGTGAGCCATCCTGCCCACTGTCCATGCACTGGTTTGCTGGTTCATCATCATCATAAGCATGGGACTACACAAAAGCCCCCTTCTTGCCGCTCTACCTGCAAATCTCACCATGATCTGCAAAGAAGCATTGGAAGCACCTCTTTACCAAAAGAGAGGAATAGAGAGCACAGTGCCATGTCCCAGTCACCATGCATCCCCCCACACCTTTATCACATCCTGGGTTAGTGTGCTATCCACATAGCAGGGACACTGTGACTACCCACAACTTTTATTATTCCAATGATATGAGAGGAAGACACACCATGTCTTCAGGAGCAGCTGACAGAATAATGCATTCTTGTAAACGATATGGATTCTCAGAATGGCTGAGTCACTTTTCAGGGCACATGCACAGCCCATCTCCTAGCAGGAATTCCCTGCGCAGCAGAAGCAGCTCACAGTTTTAGGTGAGATGCTGTAATGAGAAGGCAGCTGGGTGAGACAGAAAGCTTAAAGCATGCTTCCATCTTAAATGCAGCAGACCTGAAACTGAGAAAAGAAAATTCCCTTTCCTTGCACAAATGCCCCAGCTGGCCTGTGGAAATCGCTGCCGCAGGACATGGAGGTCAGCAGCTCAAGGGGCTTTCTGAACACATCAGAGATCTTGCAAACCACAAATGTCTCCAGGGAACTGTAAAGATTAATAAAATAATCAAGAGTTTTGGAAAGAATATAAGCTCTTGGAGTGGAATATAAATTATCCCTGGAGAGAGCTCTGTGGGCTTCAGGATTTCTCTCACTCAGCAGAGTGCAGGGTCTCTGCTGAAGACACCATCTTGGGCTGGATAGATCATGGTCTACTCCACAGTGGCTTTTCCTAGAAAAGCTTAACTTCCAGCCTGAAAAATGCAGTTCTTGGCTTCAAATAAAGATCAGCTGCTGGAAATATGGAAATACTTTCTATACTTAAAAAAAAAGTATGCGTAGGCAAGAAGAAGGCCTCCTGTCAGAGCACTGCATGGGGCTTAATCACTTGGCTCCTTATGCTTTCGGCAGGAGTTGCTCATCCCAAGTCCCATGCAATGTTTCAGGAAAGGCAGCCCACATTCTCATAGCTCTCAGAACAGATTTGATTATTTAAAAACTTTGGCATGAAGTTTCTCTAACCAAACAAAACTGAACTCCTTGGGCTAAACCCATCCCTCAAGGAACTCCACTGTAGTCGAGAAGGCAACAGGAGGATTAATGTGGTCCATATTGTTCCTTTCTTCTTCCCTCAGTAAAGGCCTCTCGTGTTTTTCTCCCCACACAAATTTTTGGAGCTGTTCTCTCCTAGGTTTAGCATGGTCTATTTTACCTTCATACCTACTTTTTTCCTCCACTCAAAGCCTCAGTGGATATTATTTTTGTTTGCAGTCTGTTAGCATCTTGGCTTTTTACTATGTACAAACAGAAGGGACATCTGATGTAAGCAGAGAGAGGCAGAACAAAGGAGACTTTATTATTCCCATTGTAGCCTTTGAAAAGTGAGACACAGAGAGATTGACTTGTCCAGTGTCAGACAGAAAGTTTGTACAGAGCTGAAACGTCATTTCTCCAATGTTTCCCCAATGTTTTTCTCATACAACCATCCCTTTGTTTTCTGGTAGAACATAATCCTCCTTTTTCTTCCCTTTACACTTCTTCCTTCCTCCTCCTGCCCTTCTCTCTCCATTATTCCTCCTTCTGCATTTCTGCCCCAAATATTTACTTTTTGTCTGCAAGAAACCTTCTTTAACCCCTTCCTTCCTTTCTTGCATGCTATTGTCTGTCCCTGCAGGGCTGTCAGCCTTCCTACTTTGATTTCTACAAGCCATGGAGAATGGCTTAGCTGAGGACTGCCAGGGCCTTTGCCGCTGGGATTTTGCTGGCTGAGGCTTATTGCTTCAGAGGCAGAGAGGCCACAGCATGGCACAAGCATTTGGTTGAATAGAAGCAACATGTGCTCTGGACTAGTATTTTAGCACCATCTGGCAGAGACAAATGGGGCTGGACACTCTGCATCTGTCGATCATTCCTCTGCGGACAACAGCCTGATCCCTGGTGCAAAGAAAGAGCATTTCAGTGTCCTGAGCTTCCCAGGAGCTCTCCTGCCACCCTTCCCCCCTGTAGGCAGCAGAAGAGCAGGTTTTGACAGGGAAGGGAAGGGAAGGGAAGGGAAGGGAAGGGAAGGGAAGGGAAGGGAAGGGAAGGGAAGGGAAGGGAAGGGAAGGGAAGGGAAGGGAAGGGAAGGGAAGGGAAGGGAAGGGAAGGGAAGGGAAGGGAAGGGAAGGGAAGGGAAGGGAAGGGAAGGGAAGGGAAGGGAAGGGAAGGGAAGGGAAGGGAAGGGAAGGGAAGGGAAGGGAAGGGAAGGGAAGGGAAGGGAAGGGAAGGGAAGGGAAGGGAAGGGAAGGGAAGGGAAGGGAAGGGAAGGGAAGGGAAGGGAAGGGAACCTAAAGGCAGCTCCAGCCAGAAAGAATACAAAATTAATCCATAAACATCATTACCATCTATTATTTAAGATTAACCCAGAACCATAAACTTCACTAACAAAAGTTATTGTTCTTCTTAATAACCAATAAAAAGTAATATCTGGCTTCACTAGAAGTACGTATAGTTCCAGGACTGTAGGTCAGAGTGTGGCAGAGACAGGGTGAAAGGCAGTTCGGACAAGTATCATAGCGCCAGGGAAGAATGGTGACTGTCCCCCTCCACCCTCAGTTCTCTTTCGAAAGCAAGAACAATTCATTTGGTGCTCCTGACAAATGAGTGCAGCAAAGAAACTGTCCGCATTCAACATACCTTCAGCAGGAAGAGTTGGCACAAAATACAATGGACATCTGGGGAGAGCAGTAAAAGCTTACACAAACATTGCTGGTATTTTCTGAGGAAGCACAGCTAACACTGGCTGTGTGTTTCTTACCTTGTGCAGAGCAGGGGCTAGAGCTTTCTTTCAGCTCTGCAATGGAAATGGAAATAATTCCTGGGACCTTCATAGACTTGTGATGGCTTTTCTGCTATATAACTAAAGACTCACACAGCATTTAAGTTTGTGGTTGAAGTCAACTTCTGCACATTTAAGTGTATATAAACACAGGATTACAGAAATATAGGTATGCAAAGTGGGCAACAGGTACCACATAAAGGATCCAACCACAAATCTGCTGTGAATCTGATATCTAGTACTCCTGCTGGTCTTGTAAATGTTTTTATGCCATGAGATCTAGTGTGCAGACTGATTCTCAGACCCACACCATAGCCCTAAAAGTTGCAAGAACAATGGACATCAAATAGATGGTCTGCAGAGAAGACTGATCCCACTGTACCATATGCTGAGCACTTCACCCCAGTTGAAATAGTTATCTCAGTTATACACATTACATTGCTGCATTTATTATAAAATGAAAAGATGAATGTTGTTTTTATACGTATACTTAGGTTCAATCCAAGACTAATATTATTTTCTCTGTGTTTCCTTATTCTGTCCTGTCTTTTTATTAATTACACACCAGAACTGCTCGCTGGAACACCCGTCTGGTCACAGCTACTGGGGCAGCAATAGTACAGGCTATCTCCACTTCCAAGTTTTGCCAGTGTGCTTGTCAGAGGTCCAGCTACTTTTCTGCCCTCTCTACGCCCACAGGTTGGTCCCTCTGACTTCCCACTGCTTGAATCCCTGCAAAGGAACAGCCACTGACAGCACAGTCCCTCTTCCCTCCCCTGCCTTTAACACCAAGAGAGGCAGGGCTGGGGTCTGGGGGAGCTTGCTAATTGCTGAGATTGTTATTCCTTCCACGAGGTACTTGGCAGCATTGAGCCTCCCAGCACAGCCTTTGAATATCCACACATTTAAACAGTAGCCTCAGCATGAAAGCAGGCCAAAGAAAAGGCAAGGCTTCAAGAAAGATACAGACACTTGCAGTGAGCATGCAAATTCATCAGCCCCTGTGCACATGTGGCCTCTAATAAGCTGTGTTCAACATGTGAAGCCTAAATCATCACACCCCGTGCATCCCACTTAAGCCAACAGTCAGGCTTTGCCTTTTTCATACATGGCACAAAACTATTCAAAGCATCAGAACAACACCAAATTAATGCACAGTCTGCAGTAAAGGCTCTGTTTCATCTCCATCCGTGGGGGACTTCATTCATTTCATTTTAAACATACACTAACAGAGATGTTAAGAGAATGCAATGGCTGTGAGTCAATCTTCTACGTGTTTCCTTTTTATTTTCATCAGGACTTTGGAATCAGGCTGAGATCTTTCAGTTCTTACCCTTAGAAAAATAATTAGACATTATAGGTAGCCCTGTGGATCGCACATCTGACTGCTAGTCAAAAGAGTTGGCTCTATTCGTGGTTCTGCTCCTAAATTGCTTTGTGATCCTGAAGAAGCTGTTTTAACTGCACTAGATCTTAGTCTTCCTCTCTACAGAATGGAAATAATGACTACCCACATTAGTAAAGCGCAGTCAGGCCCACAGACCTCAAAAGCACCTTACAAACACGCATTAATTTTCTCTCAAAAAAACATTCTGAACACAGAAAGGACTTTTTGGGCAGAAAAGGGGGGTGTTAAGAGAATTGGAAAAATCAGGTCATCTGACACAAAATCCTGTGTTTTATTTCTTAACTGTGCAAGTGTTGGACAAAATTAGTGTATTCAGCACCTTGAGCTTTTAGTCATTAAGTGCCTTGCTGTAGGTCAGTGAACACCCAGACGCAACAGTCTTTTATGGTGTTAATAAAGAGCTATGGGCCATTTGTAATCTGAAGTCACCTTTTAAGCATGGGGATGGTTTCTGCCCAAGCCTAGTATGCATGAATATTTTCTTTTCATTTCACTTCCTTCTCAATTACAATTGGATTCCTTATAGAAACATTCCTCAGAATTTTATGATCCTGTAAAAAGCTTAGACCTTCTGATGCATAACTGTAGTAAGGATGTAAGTTCTCTGTGAAGCTGTAGAAGTTGGGTACCTGGGGTCTCACCCTCTATTAAATCCTGTAGGTTAGAATAATTTCCTTTATCTGGCATTGGTTTAGTTGACAGGCTTTTCCCAGAAAGCTGAAGGAGGGCATCAGCCAGCACCTGTCAGTAACGTGCTTAGGTTTTCCCATCTATCCCTCAGAAAGCCTCCTTCTCAGATCCTGGAGGTCCCCTGCCACCAGTAACTTCTCCGGGACAAAAACGTAAAATAAAATATCTAATTATGTACAACATTCAGGAGGCACTTTGCTGAAACGCCAGCCTTACAAAGGAACCATATGCCAGTGCCTCAAGTGTGCTTTGCAAACATCTGCCTCTCAGGGGGATTTCATGCCAGACAGTAAGAAAGCAACTTTAATTAGAGGCCGATTGAGATCCTTGTCCCAATGCCTGTGACTTCCCTAAAAAAAAGAAAAGAAATTCCAAACAAACAAAGCAATTGCATTTGCTCCTGTGTTTAAAACCAGTCTGTAATTTTTCTCTTTTAATACAGAGTTACCTTTTTAATTTTTCTGACAGTGTTCAATGTGCCCTGTCTGAACAGACACACAGGCTGACAAAGTTCCCATTGTCTTCAGAAAGATCCCTGCCCTGGAAGGAAGGTTGTGCCTACTGTGAGTGTCAGAATGGGTTTTAAATTAGTCATTTTTGATTGTGGTTCATCCAGTATCCACAAAGTAATGTCTCACTATTAATTAGCCTTATATTCCCCTCTGTTTCACCTTGCCTCAAATACCATCTGAGACACATTTTTTCCCATGCTCATCCCCTTTGGTCCCCTCTTGCTTTCTGCTAGGGCTTATGATTTCATTTTACAGATATTGCGTAATCCTGCGAGGACGATTTTAAAAAAAAAAATAGCAAAACTTGCAACTCAAAGTAGCGTTTTACCTTCCTGTGTACAAATTCCCTGGTGAGGGATAAAGCAGGGAAGCAGAAACCATCCCTGCAGCAGGGTACGTGGGAGAGCAGCCAAAGCCATGCTGGGATTGCAGGGGCTGTCCCGACCCCTGAGTGGAACACAGTTCATGCAGATAAGGCATTTGCAGGTCTCTGGATGATGCACCTCCAGGAAAAAAACAGCAGAACTGAGGCAGCAAGAACAGCAGAAGAAAACAGGCCAGCTCACATCAGGTGCAGCACATCCCTATGAGAGCACAAGGAAGGCTCAGAGCTATGCTGTGATACAGGGCTGCTCTGACAGCAGCTCCCCACAGCCCTTACCTGGACAGCAGGACCTCCCTTCACATTCCACTTTTCTGTCCTTACTTCAGTGTCTCAGAGTCTATTCCTCTGCAAACCAAACTAGAGATAATCCCAGCCCACTGACAGGGACTGGGCATAACCCACTTGCAGCTGACTTCAGATTGTCCAGACCTCGCTAACAAAGCACTGAACTATAAACTGGCAGCAGCAGCAGCTCCTCCAAGGGTCTCACAAGAGATTGCTCTGGGTGTAACAGCGATCAGTTCAACTTCCACAACATCCTAAATCTGAACAAAACCAAGGCAAACATTTTACATACAACAGCAGGAGCGGGGACGCAAGACACTCACAGGTCTAAATAATTTATCTGCCACTCTTTTGGATGCTGACATTTCTGACACACATTAAACATTAACGAAGATCATTTTATGGATGGCTGAGTCATGCCAGTCAACGCACAGTCTCCTGCCTCTCCACCTGCCCCTTTCACCCTCATCTGGCTCCTGAACCGCTGCCACTTGTAACTCTGCCCCTGAAAGAGGCCAAGCTCCCACAGATGCCAAAGAGCAGCGCAAAAGCACAGAGGGGGCTGAACAGACCCCAACAAACACATGGATGAGAACTGAGCCCGCCGAGTCCTAACGCTGCTGCTGTTAAATTCGCAAATCTGCTGTTTTGTTAATTAGCTAACATGAGATGCTGTGAATCATTTTGGAAAGCAAATTACCTCCTGGATTTCTAAAAGCATCCTAGCCACATATTTTTTTAAACTTACTATTTTTTCCTTCCCTCAATGTATAAATGCCAATTAAATTACTGCCTGCCTCTGTTTAATCTAATGTTAGCCTACTCATATTTTCAGCCGCTCCCTAATGCCAGTATGGCCCCTTATGCCCAAATCTCTTTAGCATGGTAGTATAAATGTTTATAGCCCCAAGACTTACTGCTGTAAGAAGCCTGACAATTTTGTGGTAAAAACCTGCAATGTTATTGTAACGTTGAATAGAAAAGGATCACCAATGGGTGAAAATGAAGCTTTCTTTTGGTTTGTTCAAGCTGAAGGCATGTATAAAGAAATGACCGGGATTAAAGCCTCACTAGCTGTCTGGATCTCTTCCTGGACAAGCAGTCCTTAAATTTGCTGAAACAGTACTCATCAGAAGGTAGAGTTACACAAAGACACTGGGCAGCCTTCAAAGACAGGGGATGCACATTTAATCTCATCTTACATATCCCATCAGACTGTGAGACTGGATACCAGAGTTAACAGAAATATGTTCCTCATCCCAAAAATACTTTTCTTTATGGGAAAGACTGAAATATATCTAACAAGATTATCACTGAAAATCAGTAAATTGGCTTCTTTTCACTAAGGGGGAGGTCAGAGCTGAATAAATAACTGGTTACAGGTTAATGAGACCTGACTGATCTCCAGAGGGTACAAGCTGCTGCTCTATAGATCCCTGACAGCTGGAGCCAAATGACCATCCAACTCATCCCTAAAATACAGAGCAGTAGTTTGGGGTCCCTCTTCCCAGCCTACTGCCAGGTTGCAAACACAAAAGCCACAGACCTGACATTGTCTCCTTATCTTTTTTGTGACAGAAGTGCGGTATATTGGCATTGATTTTTTAATTTTGCACGCTGCATTATAAAATCCTTTTCCCACAGACATCTCCCCTTCTTCTGAAGGGATTTTACTGGTTGGTGGTTTCCCTGATTTCAATTTCACTCAACATCACACTCTGCAAAAATCAGCAATTCCAGGCAGGACAAAACTGTCATGTGCAAAGTGTTGGCGATAGCCCACAAAGTTCATTAGAAGGATCTCCTAAAGATATTGAAATTATACATTGATTGCAAACAACCTACTGCAGCCTGCAGTTTCTTACCAGGATCTTTCTACAGGTAGAAGTCAAGCCTCATTTGAGTACAATACTGAGGAGCAGACCCCAATCTAAACCCAGCTAAATCAACAAAAGAATATTTATTACCTTCAGTATATCAGAAACAAAGGGAAAGCACAGCTTCTCCTTTCCCCCACATCTCCTACTACAGGTGAGATTTCACACCAGTTTTAACAATCCATTTTTATGTTTTTTCCATCTCTCCTGCATATACGTCTCATTTGAGGCATCCCTGCTAACCAACACAAACATACACCCACATGCACCTTCTTATATTTTGACTCTAGCTTTGCAGATAAAAGGACAGACCTTGTCCACCTTTCCAGCCTATGACTCAGCCCAGGGCTTCCATGACCTTTTCCTGCAAACTCCAGCTCTGCTGCTATAATGACTTGTCCATTATGTTAGTTGTTCAATAACTCTTAGGCACTATTGTGCTAATATGGCTTTGAAGAAATGACAAGTCACAGTCAAAAGTCAATGTAACATTAGGAGCAATGACAAAACAAAACTGGCACATTAACTGCACAAAGGAAAAGCTAAAATGCATGGATATTATTCTGCCTGCTTCCAAAGAAAAGGCAAAATGAAAGATGGGCTGGAAAGAACAGATTCATCACACTTTGGCTTCATTATTATAATAATTAATTTATATTAGCAGGTGCACATTAAGAAGATGTGTTTCCACCCCTCTGCCACCACCAGCTGGTGAAACATGCATGTGTCAGACATGGGAAATAGTGGTTGTGCTGGTGCCCCTCAGCATCCATCTCATGTCCACATCCTGTCCTGCCTGCAGCTGTGTAATGGGGTCCAGTCAGCATCACCAGTACAAAGCTGCACAGACACACTGTGGAGAGCAATTTCTACCCAAAAGTGCCTAATGGCCAAAATGGCCACAGTCAGCTATGGTTGGAGGTGACTAAACACGGAATGGCATTTCTCATATTTCATGGCAGCTGACTGATGGCAGAAAGTAGGTGTCATGGCCTGGGACTTGAGGCAGGACATTACTAATAACCTTTTACAAACCTGAGATTTATAAACCTGCACTGGAAAAGTAGGTAGGACTTTCCAGCCAGGACTTTTGTTCCTGAGGAACATATGATGGAAATTGTTCATGAGTCCACAGATCTCTGTTTTATACCTCAGCCAGTGGACCCCACTGCAGGATTTGCCCCAATGCCGACCAGCAGGGTTCAGGGATATTACATGGGACTCTTTGTAATGCCTGCTTAAATTTTGTGATCGGATGAAAATGCAGCCTGTGGAAATACTTCCACCCTCCCCGCCACTTTGCTGGGAAGTCCTATCAGATTTTTAAATATCCATTTACAGCAAGCACGTACATTAACTCCAGAAAGCGAAGATATATGACACTGACTACTAATGAAAGCTGTAGGATACAGCAATAATGACATACATGTTAATAAGAAATGCATATTGAAATATTATGTAAAGAAAGTTAGCATGTAGGAGAGGTACAAAATTCAATTTCCTGAGTTGTACGCTGGCTTAAATTGTAAAGACAAACAACCTTTTCACAGCCATAAAATGCTTCTTTGGAAATGTTTAGTGAACTCACATACAGATAGAAAAACAAAGAGATAAATAGACTCTTCTTCTTCTACACTGAAGAGCTACAGTACTGAGTACACTGCCTGCTATAAGGCTACTAACAATTAAGGATGTGTCACCCTAAGCAGTATCTCTATCTGCACGAATCTAATCTGCCCATTACCATCATCCTTAGCCGCTGCAACATGACAATGCATAGAAATCCTATGTTATGGGAATAAACACCCATTGATGCCAAAATGACAAGTCAGCTGAGCACATAAATTGCCCAGATTCTACCCGAGGACAAGAATAATTATCTTTCCAAATCCACTTTAAAACCCTCACCAAAGAACACTTTCTGAAGAGGTCAAGCCCTGATGATAGCTAATACTTTCAAATGAATCTCTGTTATTGCCCAAATACAAAGAGCTGTTTGAACACATCATGACAGAAGAATGCCTCCTCCAGGAGAGAGCCTGCCCACGTGTGTATAGATCATCATCTAAGTGTTCGGTAAGTCATATGATTTTGTGGCTTTGAAAGTCTGCACTTTGATGTCCAATGGACAGACCTCAGCATAAAAAGACTGGGGGAAAAAAGTCCAAGCTTTGCGCAGCTAAGCAGTAATTGATAAAATACCAGAGAGCCCGTGTGTGGAGACCAAATAAGCAATAGCAACAGAGCTACCTTCTCACCTCTTTGCTTCCAAAAATTGTTTAGCAATATTGTAGCTACAAAAGTGTCAGTAAGGTGGAGTGTCCTAAGTCACCACTACCTGCTCAGTAAGATGACTATGAAACCACTTCTAGTGCTGCTGGGTCAGGAGCACCTGTCAATGCTGGAAAACAGGTACCCAGCAATGCAATGCAGTTGAAAAGCGGTAACATCACTTAGTCCCTTGAGTGTCAATTGTTTGAGAAACAGTGTGTTGTATCTCACACTACCACTGTCGCTGTTGTTCCAGGGATAAACAGAAGGCTTCTGTCATCAGCGTTTTCAATCCAGCCCTTTTCACAAGCACTGCTATTCAATTATAATGATTGTTTTGATAAGTGTAGTTCTACAAGGAAAATTGACTCCATAAAAATAGGATCATGGAGTTCATGTTTATTGCATCTCAATGATTTCCAGATAAAATGTAGTCAGTTTACAAGTAAAAAAGATGTTTGGTTTGTTTTCCAACTACCAGGTCTACAAACTCACACTGGGATCTAGAAGTTAAGTTGTCATCTTTTTGGCTTGTACAATTGTAAAAGGAATGAAAAAGAATTCTGCTCGCCCACTCCTGGAGCAGCTGCATATTTCCACCTTCCACAGAGATAATAAGGAATAAAAATGAAGACAATATTTTCAAAACCCACTTATCTAATTCTGCACTTCAGGGCTCTAGACAGGTAATCTGATTTTAAAAGCTACTCCAAGGGCAACTTGAAGTGACAAGATTTAAGTACCATTTAAAATCTTACTGCATATTTAGGTACCTAAATAGTATGCACCTAACTTTAGGCACCTATTTTTCAAAACCGTTCCCCTTAATTCAGTCAGCAAATTAATCAGATTTGCATGTGATTACACATAGATAGCAGTTCATTTCAGTAGGAAGGTGCTATTTTTATATAGATACTTGTCAGAGCAGAATTATGTGTTAAAGTAAAATTTATGAGTCCACAACCTGAGTCTGTCTGTATTAACTATTTAACAGCTGTAAATTATTGTTATAGACATGGCAAACTTACGTATCTGCATGTAAGTTAACCATTCCCCAGCTGTTTGTCTGTAAAATCTCAGTGTTGTAGGGGTTAGCAAGTTTCTCTCGTGGCAGCTCCTACACGTCATAATCGGGTATCCGAGCCCCATTATCACACACACGAAAGGAATAAGATGTTCTGAGACAGAGGAACTCCTAAAACACGGTTTGCTATGGATATACTTCCTAACACAGATTCTCCAATCCTTTGTCCTGCCCCCCTATGAGTTTTCTACACTAAAACCACTCCTTTCAGCCATACCTTTGCTTGTCCACATTTCGTCCCCCAGCATGTCTAGCTCTTTCCTTCTGGGCTCCTGTGCCAACTGGGTTCGGATGCCATCAGTAAAACACACATTATACTCCCAGCGCTGCCCTGTGGACCCCAGTATGATGGTTGCCTTGAGCCTGCAAAGGTTCTGAAGGAGCCTTAGGCTAGCAGCTGTATGTGAACCACAGATTTATCGAGGGTGAACTGAGGGAATGTCTGCCCTTTTACCCAGTTGTCACAAAGCATTCCTCCATAATACAGCCACGCTAATGCTGAGCATCCCATCTGGATCTGGACTGTGTCTCCTCCTACCTTGTGCCTTTGTAAGATAATGACAATGTCTAAGGGCAACCAAAGAGATAACACATACGAGCTCAGCAGAAAAGGGCTGAAAATAAAGGCTGGAAACATGACCAGCATTTACAGATGTAATGAGTTAACGAGTCAGGAGGAACTTTCCAAAATATTAGCCAGTTTTACACACCTCACCAGCTGGAGGTGCCTGCTTGCAGAGGCAGTCCTGCCAGGCAATCATCCTTGCAGCTTTACTATGGTTCTCCTCCTTTCCTATCCCCCTCTGAGAAGGACAAGCAAGGGTGGCCCTTTCCTATCCCCATCCAACAAAGACAAGCAAGGGTGTTTAATTAAAGCCAAAGGTTATAATTTTTAGCTTAGTGTAAATAGTTGATTTGGAAAGCACCATGCCTGGCTTTCACCATTAAGGAGCGCTGTGATGAATGTAACATCAGGCCAATTAAGGTAGTTATGGTGCTAAGAGACATACTTCTGTTCTCTGGCTCTCTTTATGTATTCAGGTGTAAAGCAAAGGAAAGTGCAGCCTCAAATGCTAATTGCTCTGCTTAGGACATATTCACTCCCAAGGAGCTCCTTCCAGGGCCCCTCCAATCACAGCTATTTAGTGCCAGGCAATTGCCAATCCTTTTCCACTTCAGTCCCAGTCAAGGTCTTGCTCGTGATATTAAAATCTTCCTGGAGATTTTAGAAACCCACAGTCACGCAGGAGAAGGTTCTCGCTCCTGCAAACAAGCCACTGCTGATTTGCCTTCATAAACTGTCAGGGGGAAGCTGAAATGAGCACAGTGAGAAGGAACGGGTGTACTTGTGGCTCACTCCATCCTCCGGATGATATTTTCCCAGCACGTAGTCACAGCTCGTGCTATTTGAGTCATCCTCATCTGAGAATGCAGATAGTTCCCAACCTGTAACACTGCATTTCTGCTTGCAGCTTGCAGGCTTAGAGTTTGGCTTCTCTCACAATGCTTCAAGCTGAGCTGAGTCCTGGAGAGCCAGGAGCTGTTTGATATTGGGGGCAAGAGGTCTTGTGTGGATGGGATGATAGGATGGTAGGCAATGAAACACATTGCGCTGGAGGGAAAATGGAGCCCTCCCAATACCACTGACTTAAGACTTTGTATTAAACTCTGTCCTTAGTCATGCAGATGCAGAGAGAAGCAGCTCTAAACAGTTTTTGGAGAACTGTAGATTTACCCCACTGAAACCATCCTTCAGTTCCACACTTCTGTATGACTTTCCTCACAGTTTCTCTGTGATTTATTTAATTCCGCATAAGAAGGAATGATTTGCCTTGCCATTTACAGCGCAGGACATTGCAGTTACTGACTCAGACCTGAATGCTCACTGCTGGATTCCCAAGATAAATAACATTAAATTGGAGTTTAGGTTGAGTAAATGCAGATATCTGAAAGAAAGAAGTAGCATTCTGTGCTTTCCAAGAGGAAATTCAGAGCTGAGTTAAATGTAAACGAAAACCAAGACGGCTAATGTATGGAAATGAGTGTTAGGGCATACCAGCAAGGTTGCAGGGAGCCTTCAAGGATAGCAGGGAACAAGTGCACAGCTATGGCTACTATGCAGTACTACTGATAGCTGCAGATTAAATTGATATTAAATTGATATTGCAAGCGCATTTCATTTTTTATCTTTCCCTTATTAAATTATTTTAGGATGAGAAAAAGGAGACCACGTATCTGTCTACTAAGAATAACATGGAAGTATACCACATTAATCTGGCAATAAAGCCCTCATGGACAATCCCTTGGCTCAAAGCTTCAGGATGTAGATCTTACTCAGAAGTCACTTATAAATTCATTTAGCCCAGGAAACACTTACTGCCTCATAATCATGGGATACTTCTAACCTTTCATTTACCTATTCTACTGCACAAATAGGAAATGGTGGAGATGTCCAGACATCACTGCAGGTCTCAACCTCTTTTTGTGGCTTGTTTAAGAGAGCTCTCCAGAAATTAATACTGCACCCACACTCGTGGTTTAATTCCTTGGAAGAAAATGGCCATCTCTTCCTTGATGTACCCCATCTTGTGCAGGAAGCAACTCGTGTCACAGTGAAGATAATAAAAGCTGCAGGTGGCCCAATATGAAAGACATTCTCCCAGCTCCATGTGGCTCCACCTGGGGTTTTGCTGTGCCAGCTGTGGTCTCCAGGAAGCTCTGACATTTTCGTTGATGGTCCCAAAATAGGGAAGGATAATGGTCACTGGGGTTAGCCTGCAACATTTGCTTTTGAGTCCCAGCCACCGTCGTAACATGTCATCACACGCAAATCATTTGCTCTTCCTGCATCTCGGTTCACCCATATGCTGGGGACAGCGTGTGTCTTTACCTCCCGAGAGCAGTCACAGAGCCTGGAAGCATCATCTTTTCTTTTCACGGGCCAAGAACATTTCTTGCCATCAGTGGTAAGTGGGTGTTTTCTCTGTACTGTTTGCTCAAAGGGAAATTAAAAGGCAGAAAGAAAAGATGTGAAGCTGTTCTTGAAAGAAAACATGTCCATCTCTAGAAAACTGAGAAACATTCAAGGGCCACTCATTTAGCACTGCTGCAAGGTAAAGTCTTGAGTAATTAGTCCGCTGAGTGCTTGAACTTCAGTGGATGGAATCTAACTTACCATCAGTCCAAGCCACAGGATGCCTCGAGCATATGGTAGTCACAAACAGCTATTTTCAGCTGCCTGAGTGGTCTGTTCTGACCCAGTGAAGACCTTCAGGTGCAACCCACCACCCAATGTCAAGTTTCAGTGCAGTAAATGAGAAATAAGAGTGAAGAATACTGAATTCAGAAAGAAAATTAGCCTGTCTGAGTCATCCTCAAGTTTTAACGTGCACATCTTTGAGCAGGATTGCTCTTATCCCAGAGCAGCCACCATGGAGAACAGCGTGCTTGGAAGCAAAGTGCATCTACACTGTGGGTGAAGGAAGACTGGCATGGAAAAGCCAAGTCCCGTGTCGAGGTCATGCATAGGGTTGTCACAGGCTAAGGATAAGCCCCTCGTCCCTTGCACAGAGCCCTGTGCCATGCACTGCACTGCCTCTCCTGACACAGACCAGGACTGGATCAATCACTTGCTTATCCTCCACGCTGCAGATGTTTACAGGCATTTTTACTGAACACTTCAAAAAGGTGCTTTTCTCAGGAGTCTGTTTACACATTCTCGATCTTCTGAGCTTTCAAACACTTCATTAGATCTGAAATTCCCACCACAGCAAGTAGTGATCTTCAGAAGATATGGAGTCTGGGTGGTGGAAGGAGCACAGAGTGGGTGTTAGCCCAGATCTCTTCCTCCTCAAACCTTCCTTACATCTGACGACTGCACCAAATCTCTGAGCAATAACAGCTTCAAAAGTTGCCAGTTGAAACAATATACTTAATCACCTGGGTACTGGAGAATATAGTTTTCCTATCTACAAGCCTGAAAGCTTCCAAAACAGTTGCAGGAAAGAGCTGCAGTGTGGAGCAACAAGCACAAGCCTTTTGTAAAACGTTTTTTGCAGAAGTGAGAACACCTGGTTGCCAAAACGATCACCTTCAACTTTTCAGACATATGCCCCAACTCTGTGTGGGATTTTCAGTGAAATGAGGATGAAGATTTGATCATCAACAGGAAAACCTACACATTGAAATCTGGAGTAATCAGTTGTTGGTCTCTACTCATGTGAGAGTCAGGTGCAGCACTACTGACACCAGATTACCTCTACTATGAAGTGCTTGCCCCTTATGGCTGCACGTGAAGTACTAAGCAGGGCATGGAGAGGAAGCTGGCAGTCAGTCATCTTTAATGGGTGGCTAAAAAAACAAAGACAGCTTCAGAAAAGACCAACTCCCTGTGCTCCCTGTCTTCCAGTTAAAGAGTTGTGTCTAGACCAAAATCAGTAACAAAAGGAGACTCATCAGAGGCATTACAGCTTCCCACTCTGGAAATACTGGGTTTGATGGAGTCTGTGATTTTAAATTGGGTCAGCTAACCAAAATTGTGGCCAAAGAAATTCATACCAAAAATGGGAAAAAAATGGCAATGGGCAGCAGAGAAATGTTATACCAAGATGTGAATGATCAGATGATCTTTGCCCCTCATCCCAGTCTCAAACAGGACTTCTGTGGCTGTGAGTCAAATCTGTTCCTCCAGACAGGAGAAGTGTCCAAGATCTCAAATGCATCTCTACCCCAACGGGTCCTGGCTATGTGCTCTCCTGGCACTGAAGGCCAAATTCCAAGGCCTTTCCAAGGCCTTTTTTAGGCCAATACCTGGATTTTATTGAGGGGACTCGTGTTGAAAGCCAGTCAACAAGTCATAAGGAGACATGCTCCTCTCCAAGCTCTCCGTAACTGTTTATAGGAGGTTCCTGTTTGAGATCTTGTATAAATAATAAGCATTATCTCCCAGATGACACAAGGTGCATATTTTTTTATTCAAGCTTCAGATACACATTATTGTTTGAAAACAAGGTAATCCAGCTACTCTATGTTCTTCCTTTAATCCAACTGGAATTTATAGGATTTTAATGGAACATACTGGACTTCCCTAGAAGAACAAAATTGAATGATAGCTAAGAACTGCCAGGTCTTTCCAGCTGAAAGTGTGATGGGGTGAAAGCAGTTAATCAGTGACAATGAGGACAGTGAGTCAAAAAAGAGTCCTGCGAAATTGCATGACTAAAATTCAAAAGAAGAAAATTAAAACGTGGTGCAAATTCTAAGAATTATATTTTTATACAGATTCTTTTCTTATCCTGTCTTCTAAATAGTCAATAATCTGTTGCACATAAAACTGTAGGGTGGTAATTGGAAACAGTCTGGTCCTATGACAGGAAATAAACTCTTATCAATGGCTTTTGCAGTCAAACAGTTGGAAAATTGGTAGTGCTGGAAATTAATATGTAGGAACATGATTCTGGGGAAGGATGTAGCAAATGCACTTATCGGTAATGAGTCATTTTTTTCTTTTTTGCCATAAAGATTACCCTCCAATAAGGAATCCAGCCATTTCCTGGTTTGGACTTTGTCAGGATTCCTGGTAACAGCATTGAGGCGAAACCCCACGTAATTTGCTTGGCAAACCGTGACAGACTCCGGCTTCCAAGCAAGCACAAACAAGAGATTTTCTAGCATCTGATGAGCCGAGCTACAGACAATAACAGAGCATTATGTAATGTGACAGAAACCCATTTTCACCACAATCCATTAGTGCAGCTGAATCACCCAATTCTGCAAACTGCACTGATCATTCAACATTAATTGGGGCAAATTAAGTTATAATTTATGGCTTTTCTCCTTCATAATCACTTATGGAAGGAAATCATGAGGAACCAACAATTAAGATGATGGGAAAAATCTCCAGAATAATTTGTAGAATATGAATGTACTTCTTTTTCTTCCCCTTTCTCCCTGCTTACAGGTTACTAAATTACTTGGGTAACAGCTATTCCCCAATATACAACTCATGGGAAAAAAAATTTCACAGCACACTTTCTCTAGATGCATGGATAGGACCTATATCCATATCTGTATTAGAGACACCCAAAAGCCAGTGGCCATCCTAGGATGACACTATAGTGGAATGCATTTTTAGAAGAAAAAAAAAAGAAGAGTTTAAATTAGCAAATAATTAAAAAGAAGAAACCAGGATAGCAAGGAGATCTGGAAACCAAGGAAGGAATCCATGAGTCTGAGGCTGGCACATGATTACAGACCAATAGTCCTGGACCAGTGTGACTTGTGCACAGGGTTGTGCCTCTTTTTCCAGAATGATACGGACTCTTAATGAAATAAAAAAATCATTTCAAACAAGACCAATAACTAACTTAGGCTCAAAGGCAAATTACAAAGAAAAGGAAAACCTCTGGCAATGTAACCTCATAACCTATTATTCCTTTCATAGCCTATTATTCCTTGCACATTGTCAGTCCTCTTCAGTTAAATTCCTTGCACTATTTTAAAGACTATACATCAGTGGCAGTTCAAATGGATGTTTTAAATTCATGCAGATGAGGAAGATACACACTCAAGCTGCAATTCTTTATTCCAGGCTAACTTGCTGAAGTTATAAAATGCCTTTCTGGACACAAAACAGGCCCAATGATCCATTTTTCCACGGTGATCAGAAGACAGGGGGTGGGGTTGATAAAAACATGCTGACATTTGGCAATAAAACCTCATTAAACCTTTCCAGACAAGAAAATATTCAAATCCAGAATCTGGAACTGCAAGGAGCAATTTATTGCCCAAGGTAAAAATTCATGATCATTTTGTACCCATTTTACTCCTATCACACAACAGAAGGTATTTGTTGAACAAAAACCTAAAGGAGTTGACGTGAATGAAACGGTTTTTGTCCTCCTGTTTATCAGGTAGCAAATCTTGCCTGAATTTCTCTACAATATGCAGAGATAACTAGCAGCTAAATAACAAACTGCAAGCAAACATGTCATTACAAGGCCTAGTCAATACATACAATCTATGCATGAAACGCCCTCTGAAAGAGAAATCTTGACATGGAGTGATTACAGATTGATGACTAGGTGGTAGTGTGGAGTATGTAAATCAGAGAAAAAGCTGTCCCTTGGTTTATATTTTTGAAGACAACTTGTCTTTAAACAAAAAAAATGGAGCATGTTAGTGACTGGTGACAGGATCAAATGATGGTTGTTTTTGCAAAGAAGAACATAAAACCACATTAGTGGAAAGAGTGATGAAGCCTTTCCAGTTCTGTGGGTGCAAAGAAGCAGAGAAGGATTTTGGGGACACCTCAGGTGAGAATGTCTTCATGTCAAACAGCAGCACAGTGTACAGATAATCAAGCAACTGTTAAGTGAACTTCAGAAGCTACCACAGTAAAAAGCTTGGCAGAGCAGTTGGACATCTTCTAGGCAAGAGAAACAACTGTCTCAATCTGCTGTGTCATCAGTGTCCAAGTTAGTCCATTTTGCACCAACCTCTCAGCCACTTTGCCACTTTAACCACAAGAACAAATCTACTGTCTAGAAATAACTCTTTGAACCTGTTTACTACAGGCATTTAGGTCCGAAATGGAGATATTCATGATGGTGAAAAAGCAGAGCCTGCATAGTAACAGCTGGATATGGCTTCAGGATGAAGATGCTCCTTGCTCTGTCCCTACAATCCCCTCTCACCAGCACTAGCCATAAAGGCTTCGAAAAAAGACCTGAGTAAGTCAGGGTGGTGTTACGTTAGCCCTGTGTGCTTGGAAAGATTTCCTTGTATTATGAGAAAATCACCGTCCTCCTAGGCCCAGTGATGATGGACATCGTTTCCTCTGCCAAATTTCTCATCTGTCAGGTGTCTCTATGAGAAAAGATGGTTCTTTTTGTTCCTGCCCATAGCACCAAACCAAAAATAACAAAAAGCACTATTGAGCATTTTGTGCCTTTTTGAAATACCACAAATGCTTCTGATAATAGACCAGGGTTTTCAAAGGAAAAAAGGAAAAAAAGGAAAAAAAGGAAAAAAGGTTTTTCGGGGAACCTAGTTTCTTAGCAACTGCAGGAGACCTCTGAAGGAGTAGAGACTTCAAGACGACAAGCAGTAAGCATGCTATAAACCTAGCCTCTTGTTAGGCTCCAATAGTAACTTGAAAATATATATCCTCAAAACGTCTGCTTTCACTGGTGAAATCTCAGCCCCACTGTGGTATCAGGCACAGCCTTCTGTATCTGATCCCCTCTGAACCCTCCTCCTGCTTCCCCTAAGGCAAGTAGGTGTTTTTGTCAGTACTGCAAGTAGGTCCTGTTTCCATTAAAATCAATCTTTCAGCACACTTAGGAAGTTCAAACAAGCACTTGGCTGTAAATCTGAGGGGTTTATCCAGACAATGGTGCTGTTTCTGTATGTAGGAAATGCTGCAGATTGACCTAACACTTCTTCTAAACAGTTTTACTACATCTCCTGTGTTAGTCACAGAAGTGATGGGCGGAAAAATGTTCTTTGTTATTAAAAAGGGAAGTCAGTTCCCAAAGTAAGATATATCACACTCCATCATTTCTCTGCCAAACATTCCCATTCCCATGTACTTAATGACTCCACTAGGAAAAGAGATTAAAGAGAATTGTATAGATCGGATTATCGAATGACAAACTCTTTCAACCTGCAATTGTGAAAGCATAACATTCTGGCTTCCTACCCCACTCTTAGACAGCTGGAATAGCAGGTAGAACCAAGGCTTGCTGAATCCACTGCTAGTGAGAATCAGACCTTACACTGTGATGTCAGTTTCCTTTTACTGTTGGAAAGGGTTTTTTCTATTAGTGCAAAACAGAGAGCAGTGCAGCTGAACAGAACACAGGGCATTTTGTCCTTTTCACTTGCCCTGCTGAATGGACTGTCAGCAGTTCAGTCTATGTATCATGAATGCTAAAGTACTGGTTCAGACTGGAGTCCTCAATAGATCTGCTGTGGTATCAGGCAGCCCCATAATTCCCACTGCCACAAGAGCAGCGCAGTATAACACACAAAAAAAAATCCTTTCCCACCCAAAACCCCAAAGATCCTCCTTTCCTCCACATTTAACAATGTTTCTGCTCTCCATTTCTGCCCCCTCCTTCTGCATTGTTGAATATACACCAGGGACACACTCAGTTGCCTTTCAGTGCTGCACACTTTATCCCAGCTCTCCACTGGGAAAAAGGAATCACTTTAGGTGCCTCTTCAGGCAAATTTCTTTAGTGGCCTCCCGTTTCCCCCCACTCCTCCTCCTCCCGGCCTTTTCTGATCTCTGAGTAATTTGTTCACACAGCATTGCCTCCTTCACCATTAGAAGCCATAAATCAAAACACAAGCACTGCAAGGTCTCACAATTTCAGAATCCATTACATTTTTAGTTTCTTTGGAAAAAAAGCTGTGCTCCATAGCTACCACAAGGAAAATTAACTCTATCCCAACCAAAACCAGCAAAGGAGTCACAATCGTTCTTTTAACACAGGCTGATGGAAACTGAGTTTAACTCAAATTTGCACTAAAAAAGGAACCCTTTTTTCTCTATTACTTTATAAACAGAAGAGTTCCCCTAACCTTGGCTCATCTTCTGCCAGCAACCATTAGGTTGCTACTCGATTGCTGCCCAGTACAATGCGCTTGTTTGCTGGGCTCCTTCCCTCTAGTTCTCCCACCTCAGCCTATAGCATCCCTTGACCCTAGGATGGCAGTTCAAGGAGGGCTCGCTGCTGGGTCCCAGCATCACATGTCAGCTTTGCTTTTTGTCACCACAGAGCAGCATGGAGTGACACTGTGGACAAGGAAAACACCGTTACAAGCCTGCTTCAGGGGAACCTTACAGTTTGCTTCAATACAGCAGGGTAAAATTACTGTAAGGTGGGGAAGCTGAACCAGGCAATGGAGGGTTTCACTCCAGTAGCTGCTCAGCTAGAGAAATGCTTACTGTCCCCTAAACGGCTGTTTTTCCTGCCTTTCTGTCCAAAACCCTCTTTTGCCATTAAATTACCCTCATGAGATCTTTATGCTGACAGTCCAGAGTTAGAGCACAGCCTCTGGAGCTGACGATTAGAAACCCCCCATCAGCTGTACTCAAGAAATAAGAGAGTTGGTCAGCACATTTTTATCTGTTTATGGCCCTACCATCCTAGACCATCTCTGCGACCTTCCTGTGGAAAAATTCTGCCTATGATTCAAGGACAAATGTTCACGCTTCACCTGTGCACCTCACAAATACTTCCATCTGGTTTTGGATTCTACCAACCTAAAATCCGTAGTAATAAACTCAAAGAAGTGATATGAACAAACAGAGGCTTTTTTAATTACCACCAGCACTCAGAAGCTGTTTGATAATTGTGAGTGTTCTTCAGAGATATCAACACCTCCTATACAGGTCCCTGAAGCATGTACTTTCTTCCAAAAAATCCCACCTGAAAGCCAACAGCAATCACCTGAGTCTTGCAGATGACCTAAATGAAAACAAACATGCACAAACAATAGCATCCAACTATTGCAGCACCTGAAGCCACTGCAGCCAGCAAACACCAGAGACGAAGCTCAGAGTCGCACTGAAATAGCTTTTTCATCACTATCCTCATTCTGAAACTGCAAAAATGAATCTTCCAGAGTCAGATCAGCAGCAACTTAATTTGGCTTTCTACATCACATATCTCTGAGAAGAAAAGAGGAAAAATGTGCAGGTAACCAGAATATTGTCACGTTATTTTGAAGATAGCTGTTATTTTGGGCTGCTTTACAGATGTCAGAATTATTTACTACAGAATTTCCTTTCATTAAGAAAAGGATTTTTAAAGTTGGATTTCACCAGCTGCAAATAGCTGAGACATCATTTAAAGCATCAAAGAAAGACTTCCATCACCTCAGAGTATTGATTTTTGTAACCACTTCTAGAAATCTGCAGAATTTATGGCTGTAATGTGACTGTATAATGTGATCTCAGATTCCAAGAAACAAGATCCCAAACAACTCAAAGGTAAACAAGAGCTCACACAAATGCTAAACTCTGAGGTCCTGTAGTGTCTTGTCTTTTCTACAGCAGCTTCTGAGCATAAAGAGAGGGCAGCCAGAGTCAAGTTATCATCTGGATGTCTCCTCCCAGCAGCTCACTGCAGTAACCACTAAGGTCTGTGGTCCCTGTTAGAGGATGCCAGCACAGCTGAATGCTCTATTAATGATCTATAAATCATTAACAAAGATTATATACACACACAGACTTCAAAAGGCCAACAGGTTTTAGCCAATCTGTGAAAAACGAGCAATTAACGCAAATTCTCCTGTTAAGGCGCTCGTGTCCTCAGTTAACAATTCACAACAGATCACTGAAAACAATTAGGGTTGTTAACATACAAAGCACTAATGACATTTACACTGTGAAGTCATGCGGGCCCTGGCATGATATAGAGATTTTATACTAGAGGATACATATGCTCGTGCATGTTATAAACGTGCTCATTAGAGACGACCAGAAATGTCACCTTAGAACCCAATTCCTGTGAAAAAATGTAAAAGGAGTCATATATTTTCTTGAGGCGATGCCTACTACAGTTCACTGGAGTCGTCTGCTTAAAAACAAGAAAAGAGAGAGAGAGAGGGAGAGAGAGAGGAGGCAAAAAGATACCCTCTTGTTCCCTTGGAATGCTTACTGTCTGGATGGGTCTTTCAGAAAGGTGCTTTTAGCACCTGCCTAATTGGTGCTCTGCTCAGAGTCCTGCTGTTTCCCAGGCCCCTATCCCCACCTGCCACATTTGTGGGGACAGGGAGTGAGCCTTGATGGACACTAAAGCTAAATACAAAAAAGCAATAGCAATAATGGGCACACACCATGGAGATGGATTTAAAATTTAAGTCTCCTACACAACCCCTCTGCTCCCCTTGCCTTTTAGCAAGTAGCAGAGTTCCCTCTGTGCTGCCAATAGGTAGGGTTTGATTCCCCTCTGCCAGTTTCAATTACGGCAGAGAGACTGGTATTTCACCTCTAGCTTTGCAAATTATATTCCAAAGTGAAATTTAAACAAAGTTGGTTTTATTCTAGTTTTGAAAGAAAACAAATTTGGTAACGTCAAAATTTTCCATAAACCAGGCTTCTAAATGTTGACTGTCATCCTGATGCTTTAGTGGGCATTTCAAAGAGCAAATTTGAAACAGCTGAAATATCTGGGGGAAAAAACAGCAACTCTTAATTTAAGCAACATATAAATTGATGAAGTAACCTGCATTAGATGCAGAATTAAAATGCATGTGGGAAATAAACTGGAATACCTCACTCAATTTTTGTTCATCGCAAGTCATCAAGCTAAAATGAGAAAAGCAAACTTACAGTGTTTTACTAACCTGAGTTACGGAATAGAAAGTGGTCTAGGACTGCTCCCATAGCAGTCTGGAAAAATATGCATTTTTGGAAAGACTGATTCTTCTGGCAAATTCATAAAAAAGTTCAGCAATGAGCTGTAAAGGACAGACCACACACATGCTTTCTGGACAATCAGTGACCAGACACAAGCCTTTCCTCTAACTTCATGATATAAACTTGATGGCTACCAACATTTATTTAGTCTGCAAATAAAGGCCATGATTTGGTAATACTTCTCTGTACACAGAGTTATTTAAGCACGTGCTTAAACAATATGGACTATAAACACACGGTCATGGACTTTGCTCAATCAGGAAAAGTTCCTTGTCACATATTAAAAGAGAAAATCTCAACTCAGATGTGATCTTCAAAGACTGTAAAGTGAACCACAGCCTAAACAAAAAACACAAATATACTTGCTGTCAAGGCTTGAAAAATACATTTTTCCCCATTTGCTAGGGCTGACTTGGTGGCTTTGGCCAGTACTAAAATATCACAAACCAACACACACTTCTACCCTTTCTGGATTCTGCCTTCAAAATAACCACCAAAATTACCAGCAACCTAAAGCAGAACTCTCAAAACTGCCAGAAAATTAGAGGGGTTTCTCCCTTTTTTTCCTATATGTTATGAAACGTGTCCACTGACTTGCACAGAGTCTGGCTTTGTCAGAAGCTCTATGCTATAATCACTCTAGGAAAGCATAAGATGCCCTGCAACCCCCCCCCCCCCCCCCAGACAGCCTTTTCTTTATTTATTTGTTTCCTTCAATGGCAATAGCAGGAAATAATTTCATAGAGATGTGAGTATAAAAAATCCACCAGTTGGATTGCTGGAAACTCACACATCTGGGGTAAAAGCAAGCTTCATCCTGACAACTGTTTGATTACATATCAGATGATACCCTCATTCTGTTGAACAAAATCTCCCCAGTAAATATTTTAGACAACTTAGACAATTTTTTGTTCAAATTTACTAACTTATAGCATAACACTTCCTTATGAAAAACCTGCAAAATAATTTTCAGAGACCTGAAGATCTCCAAAGATTTAAAGATTCCAACAAATTCCCAGTTAGAAGAAAGCACATCTGAGCTATGCAGGTATCAATCCAGTGCAATTAACCCCAACACCTCCAGCTTTGCAACTGCCCACAGTGGGAAAAGCCTGGTCCTGGCAATCTCCTCCCACATCCGGCTCCATGAGGACCTGCAGCACAGCACGTTTAACAACTGCTTTCTCAAGATTCAGAAGTCAAACTGGAGGAAGCCATCAGTCATGCACTACATACATCATGCCTGTGTAAGCCACTGCCATCCAAAGGAGTTTCAGTACTCATAGACAGTAGGTATATCCACTTGCAAATCCTCGTCCTCAGCACTAATAATAACTGTGCTGTGTACAATCTGCTGGCCAAGAAAAACAGTCATTCACAGTATGAATAATAATAAAACATGAATTTCCTCTTTTTCCACTAAGCAGAGCCACTTCTTGTTCCTCCTTACTTTTGGCTTTATCCATCTAATGTTTT
This sequence comes from Dromococcyx pavoninus, assembly GCA_033558185.1. Classification (NCBI taxonomy): domain Eukaryota; kingdom Metazoa; phylum Chordata; class Aves; order Cuculiformes; family Neomorphidae; genus Dromococcyx; species Dromococcyx pavoninus. Next base: position 1,082,148 of record JAUMJL010000786.1, read on the forward strand.
GAGCATTACCTGTATGCTCAGACAAGGCAAAGGCACCGCCCATTCCCACTCACAAGCATCCCAATAAAACTTCCAGTTATACAAACCACTACATCCTTTTAATAACAGCCAACAAACAGACATCCTCAAGAAAACCTTCCAGCTGCCCCATCAGCAAAAATGATGCTTTTGGGAGAGGGTTCCACCCAGTTCTCCAAACAAGAAAGATGGATCAGATCAAATAAAACTGTTTCATTACAGGGGAGAGAGTGGGCAGAAGGCAAACGTGAAGCCATACAGGGAAAATACACATGCAACCAGTATTTGACTGCAAGGACCTACAATCTGGCAGTTGGAGACATACAGGTTTTTTCTAACCTTTTGTTCATTGTTTTAGTAATTTTATCTCTCGATGACAGATGAGGCGGATATTGCTAGGAAACTAAATGATTTCTTTGACTCAGTGTTCTGCAAGGAGAATGAGGGAAAGATGCCAAAAATGGAGAGAAATTTCCTGGGGGCAGAAAATGAAAAATTAATGAAATGCACTCGAGTATGTCACATGAAAGAATAACGGGATAACAACAACTAAAATCAGACAATGCTCTGAAGGAATTGGAAGGATCAGCAAGGCAGGAGTGATGGTCTGAAGAAGAATTTGTATAGGGGAAGCCCTTTAACTCCCCATGAAGAGGAGACAAGAAATTAGGCAAGCTGAGATTCAGGACAGAGAGCGGGAAACATCAGGCTCCCTGAGCCTGGTCTAAGCAGTAGGAAAAGTTACTGGCAGTAACTTGAATAAAGCATGACACTCATTCACAGGAGGAATGTCAAGGTGGACAGACTTAGATTTTTTTTCCTGCAGGGAGATTACAATAAAGACAGACCCAGGATGAATAAGACAGTCTTGTTGGCTTGGTTTTAAGCAGGCAAGTACCACCTCTGTAATCAATGACAGCAAGCGAGAAGACAGTGCAGATATGTGGTAACTTATCAGGTAGGGGGAAAAGTAACATATATGGGCTAATTTTCCTTATTGTATATAAAGCTGTACGTATATATATTATTTTATAGAGAGCTGTTCTGTGCCCATCACATCTGGTTATTGACAGGTTGTGTCAGCCCAAATTTGCTGCTCCCATCTTTCAGCTGCTCAGCTGTCCATGAGCTGTTCAGCAGAGTAGTTAACAGCTCTGAAACCCAGTCTCTAACCTAATTACAGCTTGGGGCTGCCAAACTGACTCTGCATACTGATCCCGCAGCAGTCCTGCGTTTGTGACTGGAGTTCTAGTTTGGAAACAGCACTCTCTCAGCAGGGGACAGAAGGAGAAGGCCACGGATTTAGGTCTAAACTCAAGAAGACACTTAGGCATATGGTCATGCCTCTTTGGGACAGGGCTGTTTTCCTAGATTAGTGAGTGAGGCTTCACTGTGCTAATAATAACACAGGGGAAGACTAGATGCAGAAACACGAAGAAACGAGAAAAGCCGTCAATCACTCACTTCTGAGAATAGAAAGAGGGGGATAGTGCTGGAAAACAAATAGCTGAAAGGACTAAACCCAACTACTTTGATGATGGTGAAGCATCACTTGTGACAGCAAAAAAAAATAAAACAGGCCAATGACGGAGAACAGATGGCACTTCCTTTACAAAAAGTAGAAAAAGGCTTTCTGTGAACCATACTTCAGACACCAGTATGCTTTTCAGGGCACAGTGGTAGCCTCCAGTCTCTTTAACTCTTTTAGAAGTATTAATTTTCTAACAAGGGCACTTGTCAACAGGTCACATGGTGAGCATGGCACGTCTGCTGGTATCAGGTGGCTTGTGCTGGTATCAGGTGGGTTGTGCTGCCCTATCACAGCACCCTTCATTTCTGTTTTACAGAAGCAGGGTGAAGGGAACCATCAGATGGGGAGATGTGCCAAGACTTTCTTGACAGAAGGTGATAGACAGGTCTCACACTTCTACACCAACTGTCTCAAAGTCTGATTTTTCATTCACTTTTCATAATTTCTTCTGGATCCAAAATAAATGTGGACAGATGACATGATACCCAGACAAAACCTTACTCTCCCAGTGGGAGGAGGAATATTCCTGAGGTTAGTAGGAACTCAATTTTAAAGCCAAAGAAAGTAACATTTTTCCTATATGCAGCCATTACATTTCCTTTCTGTGCATCTCCTCCTTCCTCTAAAATACTCACAACTAAGTGAGATCCAATATATATATTTATGTCTATATATATAAAGTGCAGTGCTGGAAGAAGTCTGCTGCCAGGAACCTTGCATGCTTTGGGACCAAAGCTGTGCTGAAATACGCTGGAGCTCTTCATTTACAGTTCAGTGGTTATGTTCCAAAACTCTGCACAAAGCCGTACCCCAGAGCCTCACCTGCTCTGCATGTCTGTGAGAGAACTCATGGATTTTACAGCAGGAATGGCACAACAAGAGAAACAGTCCTATTCCTACCAAATTGACTGCCAGGCTTTTCTCCCAGTTGAGTGCTTCTCCAGTTCAACAAGAATAAACACATCGTAACTGGCTGTCTACCTACAGCATGGGGGTAAACTGTTGCTCACCAAACCCAAGCCAGACAAAAGGCAAAGGGCCAGCTGGCAGTTGTCAAAAGAAGCCAACAGTAGGCAGGAAAGGCACCTGGTGGAAAGCCGAGCACCAAATTTTGGCTTCAGATATGTCTGCACAGACTTGCGAGGCCCAGTATTTGGAAGGGGATTTGTGCAGGCGTAGCCAGCATTTTTACTGCATTTATCACATCAGGTTTTAAAGTAATGGTACCACAGGACAATGGTGAGCAATGAAATCACAGGCTAGATTTGCTTTTGGATCTACAGCTGTTTATCTGAATTTTTAGCAGATATCTCCATGAGCTAAGATTTTCATTGGGCTCTTTGTGTGGTACCAGACAGATCTTCAGCAGCTGGAGTCAGCAGCTGTAATTTCACATGGCTTCAGTGAAACTCAGGGAGCTGATATGATTTGACCCAGTTGAGGATCTGGCCCACAGCACAAGAGAGATCACATGATATGGGAAACAGCTTCAGCCATTGTATCTGCCATCTGACTTTAGAGCACAAGAAGTAGACACTTCAAAGGGAGGAGAGGAAGGAAAAGCTCCACTGAACTGCTACCTGGCTGAGTAACCCTGCACAGCATTTGAGTAGGGGCATAAATCCCTGCATGGGATCCTTCCACACTTTGAAGCAGTCTTTGCCTGGGATAATGCTATGCATTTTTCTGCATTACAGCACCCAATGCATATAAATCATCTGCATCACACAACTCTCTAAATCATTCACCGGCAGAAGTGAGTCCTAAATAAAACTCAGCACTTGCAGATTTGAATCCCCTACACAGCTAAAAAGAGAAAAAAGAGCCTCATAATTTTCTCCATAATCCAACACAAAGTAATGATTAGAGGAGGCTGTGAGCTACTTAGGAAATAACATCACAGGCAGAGATGAATTTCAAGGTACTTCGTGCAAGACAAGCCTGGACAGCCATCGTGACACGTCTCATACATGTTTTCATGGACCAGCCCCACACTGTAGTGGCTTTCCCTTGGTCTCAGTTACTTTTCCAGTGTGTTCCCTTCAGATACTCAGGAGACCACCTACACCATTCATGGCAGCAGAGAAAAGGGCATCTGCAGGATGCTTGGGGCCAGCTCCAGTGCCAAGGGTGAGAGCAATCAGCCGTGGAGCTCAAACGGTCACGTGGGGAAAGGAAGGATGGCACAGGGGCTGGCTGCAGGGTTCTCAGGGAAGAAGTGTCTCCAAAATCCATGGATGAACTTATCCCATTGCAAAAGAGAGGGGAAAAAAGTTAGTGCTATGCAGGGTTCTTCAGCATGGGGAGGACGGTGTGCAACTCACAACGGTTTAGCCCTGGGCCTCTTTTCTGCACTAACACATTGGATATGATGTCAGCCTGTGACACATCCTTCCCTAGGGTGCTCCGTGGCCTCTGTGTGGTCCTGACTTCCCTCATAGAGTAATGTTAAAGAAAAGCCTCTGAAAAAACCTCAGCAAGAGGCCCATTCATCAACAGGCACATCCCTAAGCAAGCCCCTGACTCTCACCACTCAGCTTGCAGGCCCCTCTGTCCCATCACATAATTACAGTGAAAGCCAAAAGGATTTCTTTTTGATAAGCAGGTGTGTGCATTGGGCAATCACTGAAATAATATTTCAGCTTGTCAGAGCATCTCCTCATGAGAAGATCTCGACATTATGAGGTTAAGAAAATCTGAATGTGAAGCTGAGCCACAACATAAAAGCCATGCTATCTGTCAAAGTCATCAACAACCTTGTCAGTGGGATTTAACAAACTCCCAGCCCAAAGCCTGTCAGCTTTCTCTCCCCCAGCAGATAACGCATTTAGCAGCAAAACTCTTCCACGAGAGACAAAAAATTATTTGACCACAGAAGTGAACTTTGGATTTCAAATTCTCCTTTTTTTAAATGGTGATGAACCTGCAATAAAAAGGGAAAAAGGAAAGCTGTAAAATGACCGAAAACCAGATGTAAGTATTTCTGAGTTAGAATGGAAGCTTTTTCTGCCAGAGGACCTACACACCTGATCTGCAGCACTTCCAGGGCTGCATGCCTAAAATATTTCCTAATTTAACAAGTAGGTTTCAAAGTTCTACAGAGTAATAGCTGACCTTGATAGCCATTGATCATAAAGACCTTCAGTATGGATCGATCCTCTTGTGATCTAAGTATAAAAGCTTTCACAGAGCTCCTGCCATTGCTGAAATGGTGGGGCTGGTATAGCTAGAAGGAAACAGCGCTTCTGCTTGGCCTCCACATACCCCTCGAGGATACAAAAGCAGAGTATAGAATAAAAAGATTTAAAATTACCAAGGACAAGGACAACACAGTCTTGGGAACATAAAATGTCCAAAAACTAGTGCAAAACTCCTTCCTGAACGGCTGTGAACGACAAACCACAGGGCAGAGCCATCCTGAGCTGAGGGTAGGAGAGCAGCAAATGAGTTTGCTCTAACAGGGGGCACAGAGACAACACGGCGCTAATAGTGCCTGAGTTAAATCGTGACCTGCCGTGCTTATCTGAAAGCAGACATTCACCTCGAGGTGCAGAGAGATGAGCCCTCCCCTGCCTCATTGAAGTCAATGCATCTTTGCCATTCCTTGAAAAAACAAAGATGCATCACATGCAGTTTCAGAGATGCACACCAGTTCCTACAGAAGCCAGCATCCTGCCTCACTTCCCTGTGTGCTCCCAATGCCAAATACAGCGGCAGCACCACTCCGAGGGCTTCTGTGCTATCTGAGGAATCGCTTGCTATGAACAAGGGAATATTTGACCTTTCTGTCTGAAGGAGCTAGTAAATTAGCCCTCTAAACCTGCATCAATCGGGCTGTGTTAAAAGGGGGAGACTTCATTCTCTGCAGTAAATCTGTAATCCAGTCAACGTGCTGAGTAGCAAGATAAGGAGGGCAGAAGACACAGAAGAATGTCAGATTTTATCTGGTTTTTTTTTCCCCCTTCTCCTTCAAGTCTAGACAGTGGGTCTCACATACTCCCACCTGGGGCCGCATCAGCTTGATCAGGCTCTTGGAAATGAGCAGTGAAGCACCTCGTGTGGATGACCCAGAAGGACCTAACCTCTTAGGGGAAAGCCCACATCTTCACTTAGCGACGATGACATCATGCCAAGGTAAGGGTGAGCTGGTAGCTGCTATGCCGCTCAAACACTGACAAAACCAGTGGCAAAACACAGTACTGTTCAGCAGTGGGGGATAAGCTCTTGCCCCACTGCCACGATACAGGCAGCAGAGCGTATTCTGCACCAGACTCCCAAACCAGCAACTGGGAGCCCATTAACGAGGATGGGAAGAAAACAAGCCACAAAACTCCCCCACCTGCTCAGTCTTTGAGACATTGGAAACACTGCCCTAAAATTCTTTGTTCTTCAGTGTTTGCAGGTCACCTCTTCAATAAACTAGTTTCCAGCTAAACTTCTAATGACAAGTGAGGCACTTGCAGAAGCTCCTGGGCCCATGCCACTTTACAGCGTGATGCTGAAGGAGAGGCTGCTAGGTTGGGTGCCCCAGATCTCCACCAGCACCCCCTGTTCAGCATACTGAGAGCACAAACATCTCAAGCCTAACAATAGCAAAGAAGTTTAAGATGTTTAAGGTAAGTGGGTCGACTAAACAAGGCTGTCAATGGCATTTCCAGATGCGTGTTGTTATTTATATAATACCTTAAGGGATTTTGGAGATTCAAAGACAAATAAATTATGACAGTCTGTCCCTGAGGGGTTTTGTAATGTACAACTGAAACCCTCTGGGATGTTTAAATACCTCCTACGAGGTGCTAAGTTCTATCAATTCCCACTGACTTTAATGGAGATAAGGACGTTCAACACCTTGAAAAACAGCACTTTCAAATTATTTTCATCTCCAGCACTGTGTCCACTTTCCGACTTTTAACATAATGAACTAGCAAATGACAACTATAACAAGGAACAATATCCTACAAAGGACAGATGGAGGACAGGACCACCTAGATTTTCACCTCTAGCTCTACACTCCAGAGATTTGCTGGGAGGAGATGAATGTCTCTGAGAGGTTGAACAGAAAAGTGTCTCGTGAGAGTTGCAGCAAGACACTGGTGAAAACATCACAACCAAAGATGACCTTCACCAAGGGCTGGGGCAAGACATTTCACTGCCTGAAATTGGTTTTGGAGTATTTCCTTGTTTGGTTTGTTTTTTATCATTTTCATTTCAGTTGCTTTATGAATGTCATCTGTGTCTTTAGTAATAGTAAACAACCTACAGCGCAAAAATTCCTTGCCCAACAGGTAAGTTATCCAGATTGAAGAAATGCAGGGGCTGCCCAGATCTTCAGACTATAAATCTGATTCACTTGCTGCTCCAAAAGTCCAAACATGTAATTGAATTTTCTCCTTTTATAAAGGTTGGGGGTTTTTTCCCACCATGAATCTTGTGTAGCAATGGGTTTGGCTTTTCTTTCTTTTCTCTCTTCTTTTTTAAAAAATATATCTTTATATTTTCAGGTGCTTCCCCCATGCAATCCGTGCTCAGGGCACTGCTACAATTCTATAAAAACTTCAACAAAGAGACAGGTCAATCCTTATAATGAAGCTTATCCTGTAGGAGATGTAATGTTTGAGACTTAGACACTGTAATACTTATGTGTTCTATTCAACACTTTGGACCACTAATAGTAAAGTTTATTTGTGTTCACTGGAGTTTTTTAATCAAATTACCTATGTTACTGCATAGACAGGAACAGATCGTGATGCTTTTCTACCAAGTGGTACAGAATCAATCCTTCCAATCACTTAGCAGAAAGACAGGGTCATTCCAGTATGTTTAGGAGGGAAAACATCATTCACCTTTTTATTTTGAAGATCTTCTTTTTCATTTGAAGATCTCCAAGTGTTTTAAAGAGGCCAAGGATGGTGCAGAACCAGTGTCCATTAAAGCCAATGAAACTGTCCTTTAAACTTCAAAGTGATCTGTGCCCATGCCTAAGTCTTACAAGCAGAGAGACAGGGAAGTACAGTCACAGGATTTTTTTGCCACCAGGAAAATAAAAAAACAACAGAAGAGCAAAGCACACAGGTGGAGGAGCAGATACAGCCACTGCAGCCTTCATGCCTCAAGAGCAGGATCCACCTTCCTGTGCTTCCAGCTCTTAGCTGCAAAACTCCCTCTCTGCACACACATACATCATGCTCACTACCCTGCTCCATAAGCAGTTGGAGATGTGAACTCTAAAAAGGGACTGGACCACTCTAGTTTATGTCTGCAGTTTCAAAAAGTTTCAAAAGTAAATTCCATACGCACAACAACTGCTTCTAGTTCCACAGACAGTAATATAAATATAGGTGGTGTTTAAAAATAAACCTCTTCCCAGCTGGACAGAGAAAAGAAGAGTCAGAAGAGAGATGTGAGCTTATTTACAGACCAGTGTGAAACAGCAGAAGGCTTTCCAGCCCCGTCATCCTCTACTTCCCAAAGGACTCCTTAAACGTGTTATATTGTTTTCTCTGGGACTTCATTCCAATGGGGGAAAACAATCTATCAAAGATATTCACTTATTCCACTCTAAAATGCTGCTTGGCTTTATGAGGTAATAGCAAACGTTCATATTCAATTTTATTCCTGTGCAAGACAAACAGAAGTTGCACATATAAGGGCAGTTGCTCTGACTTAAGCTCCAAATTTTCCCAATTCACTAACAAAACCAGATTTCCTTTCCATCTTGCATTTCATACAGGGCTAGATATCAAATGAGGACTGCATTTTGTAGGTGTATTTCTGTTTCCTGCATAATTGGGTACTCCCATTTGTGTGCCAGTCTTTGAGAAGGAAGAGCCAGGCTGAATATTTGTACTTCCTTCTGCTTCTGTGTGGCTGCAAATCAAAGTCCTAGAGAATATTCTGCACCTTAAATACATTTAAAAGGTTCAAAACCACAAGAAAGGCTCAGGGCTTCAAAAGCCATACCCGAGTGCTCTGCATTAACTGTCACCTCTTCCACACAATAATTTCAAATTGCTTTGAGCACTTGCTATGCTGATCAGACTCTGGTTTCTGTTCATATCTCATTAAATTCAGCTCCTAGTCACCAGTATAGCTCAGAGAATGCACTGCTCAGAAACTCATCCAGATAACAAGGGAAATAAAATCCCAAAGAACATAACTTGCATTATAAATGTCATGTAGAGGGCACAGAGTTATGGCAGGGCACAGAATTATGAAAGACAGCCATAGAAAATTGAGTGTGTGTGTACATATGTGTTTACACCGTGCATACATATACACATATAGCTCTGCATGGTAAAAACATGTCAGATTACCAGTCTATATAAAAGAAGTGCAACACTGCTAGGAATTCAGAGACAATTTTTAGAGATGCTCTTACATAGAAGGGGATTTTTGCTTTGCCATCTGTATCTGTGGGATACCTGGCTCTCTACAGGACGTGGACTCACTGTGTGTTGCTCTGGCTCCAGGGATGGCGTATGCTGTATTTCCAGCAGCAGGCTGAGTTGCATCCCTGGTATGACTCTTGTTGGCTGCCAGTGACACGGTTGATACCAGGGGCTGAAAAACACTGTACTCTTACACAGAAATGAATTGTCCTTCCCACTGTAATTCCTGACAACTTCAAAGTCCCTAATACACTCTTACTCAACATCTCTGCAGAGAATGGAAATACTAACTCAACTTTACAACAGATTTGCTCATGCTACGTACCTGAACACAAGACACCTTATTGTAGACTTCTTCCTCAGTATGCAACAAGCAACTGAGCAACAAATGGCTTCTTGCCACCTTTGTACACTTTGCACACTTGCAGAGTGGTTCCAGCACTGTTTGACAGTACCTGAATGGGCAAAATGTCCATTGGTCTTAGAATAATGGAGATCATAATATTTTTATCTAATAGCACTTGAATTCATTCCCATTACATACAGCAATAACATAACCATAAGACAGGCAGTTGTCTGCATGTTGTGCCCCTCTGAATAACCCAGTTTAAATTCCTATGAAAAGGCATGATATATTCCATCTCCTTTCTCCGCAGAATTATTCCTTGGTCCATAACATGCTTTCTAGCAATTTTTATTTGGAAATAAAAATGCTTGGGAGGCATCATCTCATTTAATTAGGCCCTGAGAAAGGCAGATACGGCTCAAGCACTGTCTGATAGCCATCTGTCTTCCAAATAAAAACTGCTTGCAGATACAGGGAAGTTGTTTAAGTGGTTTTGGCAAGACATACAAGGTAATGTTTACATTTCTTTGTACACAGATCTGTTCTTAGATGCATTTAAGGGTTTTTTTCAAGTCTAGGAGTTCTGCTAATGATTTGGATACCCAAAGGGACCTCTACTATTGAGTAGGTCTCAAAAACTCAGTCCCAAAGGTTGTGCAACCAGCTCAGCAGTGTCCAAATACCACTGTCAGCATCTGCAATCGTTTGTTGGGCGCTCTGTTTTGAGATGGAGAAAGAGGTGCTTGCAGAGCACCCATCTGCAAAGTGAGGCAGAGGCCCTTCATGGCTTAAACCAATGTCAAGGATTGAATGAGATCAAACTTCAGCTTACTCTGACCAGACCTCTTCACGCAGGAGGAAAATGCTAAGGAACCAGCTATTTCATATTTTCCTGTGTTGCTGGTCAAATCTAGCAATGGGAGATGCTTTCAAGCCTTCAACTTGCAGCCACTCTCACTTCTGAAACTGTACAGTTCTACAATGGATTATTCCAGACAGGATCTTCCAAAAAAGAAACAAATCAGAAAATATGAAAAGACACAAAGGTCAATAAAAACTCTTTTGGAGTATCCATCAGGTGATGTTTACTGTCATCAAAAGGTTACATTTCTCTAAGAGTATTACAGACTGAAGCAGTTTGTGCTGTGATGCATGGGAAAAAACAGAGATGTCACAAACAACCCATAGACTGGAAAACAGCACTTCATCTTGGGCCGTCCAGGGCAGGAGGACAATAAATCCTCCTTCAATTCCACTCAAAAGTCTTTGCACATCAGACTAAATCTGACCGATGAGACTGCCAGGAGCGATATCCTATAAACCTCATCTGCTGTCCAGCTTTCTCAACACCCTCAGCACGAGACTCTACACATCCACTTGGGCATCAGCTAGTAACTCTCATTGTTCTAAATGATCCTTCAAATTTTAGTAGCTGAACCACAGGACAGAAAAATGGATAAACCTCATGAATTAAATGGTGTAACTCTGAATGGCTGGGTCACTTCGAAAACATACTTGGTAAAATCAAAACACAGGATTTCAAGACATCATTGAGTCTTTGCCACCCTCACAAGTGGCAAACACCTGCTCTTTTAACATAAAAATCCAAATGGAAATAGCTCTCATTTTAGAATGGAGTTGTCAAAAAATTAGCAGCCTCTTCCTTGCCTTTTTCTTATCTACAAGAAAAAAATTCACGCAACTTCCACACAGAGAAGTTATATCAACATCACACACGTGCAGAAATGCCAAAGTCAACATTTAAATATCATGCTGTATCAGGTCAAAAATGAGAAATAACTGTGCAAAAATACCTCCAAACACACCATATGAAAACCGTAATAAATAGGTTTGTTGTGACTATTAACGGAGAGAAACAGTTTTCAGTGAAGTGTACAACCGTCCTTTGACCCCAAACTCATCTTGATACTGACACTTGACTTCCACAAGTTTGTATCTGAGTTTGGCTTGTTCTGCTCAGGGAAATCATCAACTATAAATAGATGTACCTGTAAACAAGCTACTGTAATGGAATTTTAAGGAGAAATCTAGGGTGGCACTTAGACTCCTGATCCTTACCAACATCCACAGCTCCTTTTGTGCTGAGTGCCCTTAGTTTCCCTTGACTTCAGTGCTGATTGCAGGCATTCAGCAAATCACAGGAGATGCCTTTTATTGTGCATTACTATTGCCTTGAATCCATAGCTCTTCAAAAGCCCAATGCAAAACAAGAAGGCATGGGTGTAGTTTGCCCTAAATGACATTACAAAGAGATATAAGGCGACTATGACTTGGCTCCAGTAAAATTCCACAAACGCCAAACCTGGTTGTGGATCTATAGCTCCTCCCATGTAGCAGCAGAAAGACACCACACAGAAGAGAAATGGGACAGAGTATAGAATACCCGACTGCATCCCTCAAAAGAAGGAAGGATGAGTGACTCTCTTGGGCACATGCAGTTCCTGGGTTGGTACAGCTATAGTCTAACCACAATAAGTACAGTCTAACCATAACAAACAATTTCCAGAATCTCTGACAACTGAGCCCAAGGCATAGGAGAAAAATCCTTGCATTTAAATTAAGCATAAAAATGCAAAAGTACTGATCTGTTCTGCCCTAATGCATGGCAGCATAACGTATCTGATTACCCAAACATCAATTAAAAACAAGACACTTCTAAGTATATCAACCAGGTAGCAAATACGCCTGGATTGTCTGTGATCCTCTGAAAAGAATGCCCTGTCCACCCTTAGTAATGCTCATTTATTCATTTAAAGAAATATAATCTTAAAAAACTTGCTTTAGCCTTTGATCTCCAGTCATCAGTACAAAAGGCATTTGGAATGCCGCTCAGACTGAATTAGCTTGCTTCTTTTTTATACATGACCTCAGTCACACTCTAATTAATCCATTTATAGTTAAAATTCTATCAGTCAAATCCCATACTTCATTCTTAAGACAACTTCAGAAATGGATCCACTCCTCCTCCTAATTTGTTGCACTACTAGCAACATCCCCCCCTCCTCTGGACAGTCCCGCTTTCCCACCCAAGAAAAAAAACATAAAAACACACACTTCCAAGGAACACCTGAACTTAGATCACCCAGAAATGGGGCTAAACAGAATTAAAAGCCTTATTTTGTAAAAATGGACAACGATGAAAAGCTGAACTCCACCTCCTGCATTGCATTGAGCCACTGCTGCACATAAAGCAGAAAGCTGTCAAGAGATTTAATTAGGATACAAAATCCAGCGATTTAAGAATTCTCTCTCCTTAGAACATTCTTAGGGATTTGCTCAGAATTAGAGGATGGTTTAAACATTAAAGGATTTTTTTCTCCCTTTTAATGAGATCAGCTGCATAGTGGAAAATGAGACTTTATTTATCTAAATATCACATGAAGAACTGAATAATTTAATAACCTCTCTCAGCTAAATCCAACCCAGTATATTTACATGTCTTCTTTTTCTTTTGCATATAAAATACTTATTTTGTATTTGACTTGCAATGTATAAACAATTCTTAGCTTTACAAACCTTAACGATAAATAATTAGAATTCTGATTTAAAAAATCAACTGTTATCTTTGCTAGCAATAAAAAGTCTTTCACTTTATACTTCTATTCAGCTCTGAAATTATATGATGGCTATTCACTTAGGCTAGATCTCTTGGTGTATACTTCTGGACATAAAAAAACTTCCACCTCATTTAAAAATTTTATGTACCATTCTAAAATCAATTCTTGTCCATCTTAGATCAAAAACAGCACTGGGAATCAATAACAAATAACACCCAATTGATCAATGGGGACGTAGGAATGACTGAGTTCTGCATTCAGTTAAATAAAGTATTACAGGAAACTTTACTATTTCAAGGCTTGGGAAATAATCAAGTACTGTAAATGTTAAAATCTGGTACATCTATTTATTTTTGGTACTGATTTTTCTATCAATAAGGCCAGATTCTACCACTCTTGCAAACATTTGCTGTCTCAATGGAATGATCCATTTAGTTTAAGTTAATTTAATTCAGTAAAGTCAGTGTAATCAGTTCACACCCAGGATTAAGAAAAGGACTAAATAGTAGAAAAAATAAAAGGAAGATTTATTTTTTCCTTTTGATACATGAAAAAGAAATGGATATGGAAAACTGGGAGCCAATAATTTGGAAGAAGGACAGGCTGACCAAAACCAGTCTAGTTTATTACCTAGAAATAATATTTTAAGCATTTTAAAATACAAGAATACTTGGATTAGTTAAAAAAAAAAGAACACAACCAAAAAAACCTTGCATCCAGCACAAGTGTAGCAGCTTCACTTAACTAATATTATAGCTAGGGTAGGGTTTTTGCGTTTTAACTGAAACCCAATTTGCATTCTTATCAAGATTCTTCTAAATCACAAATGAAAAGTAGGTTGGTAAATAAAAATAAAATTGCTCAGTATTTTCTAAATGATTAAAGCCTAAAAGTTGAAAATATGAAAAAGAAATTCAAAGCTATATCATTATTTACATTTGTGTACAATGTATTGTCTTGCTGGCAAAAACTGCCAGGTTTGGTGTAAATGATGTACTTCGGCGAATCATCATGTCCTAAAGTTTAGTAAGTAATATCAAACCAAGCCTCAATTGTAAAAACATCAGAAAGTGAAAATTAAAACCAAAGTAATTTCTCACGTTAATTATAGAAACTAGATGGACTCCTTGGTGTGATGACATTAAGAGTGCATCTGCTCACTTTGGTGCATCTCCTCTCCCCGTGTAATTCTCTTGCCATGCACAAGCTCAGGGAATGGAAAAGCTTTGTGCACAGCTGTCAGCGTGCAAGCTGCTCACCAGTCACTCTTTCTTGGAAAGGAAAGCACGTGCTTATATCAATATTTATCAAGGCCCTTCAATGGTGCTGGCCTATTTGTGTACCTCCACTTCAATCCATGGTTGCCTCACAAGAGCATAGTACGAAATAAATCAGTATCCCATTTGCAATATCTGCTTCCCTGACTGTAATATATAGCTGCGTGTTGCAGCAAAATGCAAGTTAGGAAGTTTCCACCTCAAGTATTTCTCCTTTCAGCAGCAAATTGCACACACAGTGGAAGAACATGGATCACTGGTTTCTTACCGCTTCCATCCAAGTCAAAGGTGCTCCTTGGTCAAGTAAAGCAGAAGAAAAGTGAGTAAGACAAATCAAGCAGTTTGCAAAGATGCACTGCACAGAAAGCAGTAAACCCCTACCGCACTGTGTGGGCTTAGGAATATGTTCAGTTGTGGGTTTCAATCACGGTTTTTTCCGGTTGCCACTGACACTTTGGAGTGCTTCTCACTCCTTGGTTCCTGCTGAGCCTTGGCTTTACACAGAACTGTGGTGGGTGCGAGCTTTTCCTTCACAGCAGAGTGCTGAAGGAAGACAACTACATATGACAACATTCAGTGGTTTTCCTTCATCAAGTGAAAATGGCTTACAACAGAATCAAAGGAAAGAACAGAGAAATGGGGCGATACAGGGGAAAATGCATCTCATTTGAAGGAGATGTCAAAAAACCTTAATGTAGCACTCTCTATGAATGTCTATATTTCTTAATTAACAACAAAGAGATTCCTGATTAGCCCAGATGCAGGTGTAAATGCTGTAAACTTCTGGAAGAGGATCCATCAATCCCACACCCATACCTTCAGAGAACTGAGCTGTTTTGAGTGTCTTTCAGTTTCCTCTGGAGTTTTGCCATTAGCCCAACAGCACAACACACACTGATCTACAGAGTGAACATTTTGGAAAACAGCATAGCTTTTTAACTATGGCATGAAGGAAGATTTTCAAGCATTTACACAAAGTCCATGGTGTAACAACCATCCATATTTGAAACCTCTCCACTAGCTAGCCTAAGACACTAAACTTTGGGCATCTAACACATGGCTGACATCCAGGTGCACTGTGCATTGCCTGAGAGGGGGATCATCAGCACAGGAGTGGGCTCTTCATTCCAGCAGGCTCACATCTAGAGATTTGTCTGCAGATAAGCAAAATCAGAATGCTCTTGGAATGAGGGTCTGGGCACATGGGACATGCCAGTCCCTCCTTTGGCAACCTCTGCTTACATTAGGTGGGAGCCTGAGGAGTTAACACTTCCCAAAGAACTGCAGTATCGGAGAGATGAAAAGCTAGTAATGAAGTCATCTCAATTCAGTATAGTCAAGTGTTTAGGTAAAGAACTGTCCTTCTCTTTAAAAGGACAAGTACAAGTAGTGAGAACACAGCATCAGTATTGGCATACAGATCTTTAAAATATGGGTGCTCTCGGGATACAAGTAAGAAGCTGAAACATTCTCAGTACTAGCACAGCAGCCTCAGACTGAACTGCAAACGAGACCATATTATCAGTAGTTCCCCACCAATGGCAGGTTCTCATAGTCTGCTTTTCATTTCATCAAGCCTACTTCATTACCACGGCCTTGATGCAAATTAAAATAAAGTCATCAGTCTCTAGACAGATACACAATTTTTGTTAGAAAGGCGATGAACCCAGTTCCTGTTCCTGCAAACAATTATACAGTAAGCAGTCTAATTTTCTACAGATGGCTTAATGAGGCTGCAGATGAGTAAAAAGTTGCCCACAGGCATATTTTCAGTAGAAAGGCTATGGTTATCTCTTAGCTGCAGAGTATTCCAGAGGCCCAGGTGATTACCATTGTTGAGAACAAGAAAAGCAATGCTATGAATTCATCATTAGAACAAATATTTCATAATTGTGCTGTAATAGTTACACCTGGTGCTAATATTCTTAATGATGGAGCATCGTTCAGGGGGAAAACTTCCTGCACTGTGCGGCAATGGGTACACCAGCACAGACACAGCCAACCAATTCCTCTGTTGTGGCTGCAAAGTTCAGAGAGAGCTCTGATGCCAGAATGGCATCACTGGCTTAGCTGCAACCCCACAGATGTAGCCAGGGAACTTTAAATCCTTTCTGTGGAAATGAGGGAGGAAATTAAGTGGGACCGTGGAGGCACATATTCACAGCACAGCTAGGGAACCTATCACCTGCCTATGCAATGCCATCCCCTTCATGGAGAGACCAAGTTGCAGTCTGCCTCTTTTCAGCTTCAAACACATCTCAAGGCTCTTGGTTGTATGAATGTTTGGCAACTGAGCTGGTAGGGAAGGATGAACACCTCTGTGGCAACAGTCACCCCAGGATGGTGGGCTGTGTCCAGGCAATGACAGCACCAATGGGATGGGGACATCACACACAACTTCGTAAGGGGAGAGAGCCTGCTGCTCATGGGAGAAGCCCCAGCATCCCAGTAATGACCCCAAATGCAGAGCATGCCCAGAAATGTGCCAGAGAACAGTCAGGACATTATCCTGACAACCATTCCAGTCTTCCCATGACTACAATGGGCTTTTTCCAGGACCAAGTCAGGCATTACCATTCCTACGTTTCCTTGCTGGCTGCTCTCAACAGGTGTCTTTACACTTTTTGAAAGCTGAGCACATATTATCTGTTGTAGCCTTTCATTCTTTAGGACAGGCCAGCTGTGATAATTTCCACCTCTCCTATATAATTTTTTATCCAAATCCTGACTTCAGACTGCATGGGGATGCATTTTCTCACTGTCAATAAACGGTTTCCCTTGCTGCTCTTTAACATGAAGGCACATCTCACAGGGTATGAGAAACAAATTTTAATGAATGACAGTCATACATATGTTACTTGCTTACACCATAGTGAGACCAGCAGGACTGTGTTGTCACAACTCGAAGACAAGGCAGCCCCAGGTACCCTTGGGAGAAGCTGAGAGGCTGGAAAACTCTTCCCTTGCAGTCTACATAGAGCATGGACCCTGCAGCTACCCAGGAGCTGAGTAAGGAGTACATGGCCCAGGGATCTTCAAAGAAATTTTGAAAGGAAACAGCTGGTGTTTCAAACTCCCCTGCGTGTTTCTGAAAAGCTGCATGAAGCATGTAAGAGGAAAAGAAATATTTGTCTTTGAAAAGAAAACAAAAAGCCATTAAAATTCTGGAAGATGTGACACCATACAGGAAAGCAGACAGAAGTAGTCCTTATAAAATATATAAGTTAATATTTGTCCCATTTAGGTGCCATATATTCCTAGGTGCCCACATTAGATCAGGAGCCAGGAAGGCTCCTTGCTTTGCTCAGACACAGACCAAAGACCCTGCAAGGGCTAAAGGAGTGAAGCAGGGACTGTGAACTTGAACATACCTGTACAGGAAAGGATAATAAAACTCACCCAAAGTCTGGGGGAACCCCACAGAGAGACAGCAGAGACATGAAAAATGCTGCCATATTTGCATCCACAATACACTTGTACTGCAAATACCTTCAGAAACTGGAACTGGAAGAGACTGCTTGGTAAGTCTAGTGTTAACAAAAATAGAAATGTAAAACATACATAAATTGAAAAAGTTATTCTGTTATGCAAAACAAATAGAACTCCTGGCTCCAGAACCAGCACTGTTGTCAAAATAATTATCAGTGAGCGAAGCAGAATCTGTGGTCCATTACAGAGATGAGAAGAAACCTCTCAGGGACCATTACCAGCCCAGGGCTAGACCTCATTAACCCTAGTTAAGCCAACGGGGATTATGTGCTGCAAACCAAATCTGAATTTGGCTTTAGATTTACCACTTGTTTACACAAGTGGATCAAACAGAGCCCATTTCTGCTTCCAGACACCCCCACTGACCACTTCATGCTTCCCTGGGAAAATTCTAATAAAATAGCTGCATTATTCTGCATTGGCACAGTGCTTTTCAGTCCCAGTCAGACTGGCCAAAACCAAGGTCTCCTGCTTCTCTTCAGAGAAATCCATTCTCCCTGTCCATCTCAACAGACACGTGAGGGGAGTTTGGCCTCCTGGAGTCTACAGGAGCTGGGGAGCAGACAGTTCCTCTTGCCTCCTTGTGAAGCTGGAGTAGATGGTTTGCCTGTGACATGGTCATTTGTTTAAACTCAGACTACACAAGTTGTATTTGATGAATAAACTAAATCCAGGTTGGAAGTCAATGCTCTTCACTGTCAAATAAATGATGCCTCGCATGATTTTGTCTTTGGCTGAGTTGCACTTTCCTAAACAATTTACAAGCATGGCAACACAGGCCAAGGACCATTTCCCACAAGGAATCTGCACATAACCACCCCACTGTGGAGACTAAACCAGGGTATCAGCTCAGACCTTGGCTGACCCATGCCAGATGCCCTCACTGCTACAGAACAGTCTCTAACACACTCAACTTGTTGGTCCAAATGTACTCCCGAGCCTAATTACAGTGGCTTTCTCAATAAGAAGGTGACTAATTAGCCTTATGCTATGGTATGGGAATTACCTTGCCACCTCATGCAAGCACACACGGAGGGATGCTGGCTTCTGCTGGTAGTTCTCCTCCTCCATCAAGAGATGACACACAACAAACCTGTGCATGTTTGGATGGAGAGAGCAGCCTTGCACAGAGGTCCTGGTGAGCAAACTGAAGTCCTGCCCCCACCACTTCAAAAACGCAAATCCTACAGCCCTACAGGATGAGTTGGGACAAAGCAAAGGCACAGAGACTGCAAGGAGAATGGCATTCTTTAGGTACAAACCAGATCTGCACTTAAGGACCCCTCAGCCTCTGTTGCTGGGGAGCTCCAGCTCACCGCACTTCTAAGGGACAAAGTGATGTATATCCACCCCTACGTGCTATAGAAACAGCCACGATGCAGTGGGTAGCACACAGGCAAGCCAAGATGATCAATCTGCCACAGCTGAGCACGTCCAAGTCCACTGTTGTCACTGGGGGATTTGTAACAGGTGTGCTTTGGGAAACAAAACAAACAGCAGCACGCTTCTGTACACACCAACCCAGACAGTTCACCAAAATCAAACCACACGAGGGAGAACTGCTCAACCTGGAGGATTTAATTAGGGATCCCCCCTACATAATGTGTCTGAAGGGTTTAGAGTTTTAGTCTTACTAACTTGCAAATTTACTGCTCTTGTGCAAAGGAAAATTCACGATCTCAAATGTCAAGAAGCTACACTCAGTTTCCTCCTGGCATTTTGATCTTCTCAACGTGAGGGAAGTAACCCTTAAAGAGCCAGTGAAGCAGGGCTGCAGAGTATATTTACATTAAGGTGCCCCTCTATGCCAGTCAGGACAAGGCTCCGCACTGGGACCTCTCATACACCTTGGACACCTCCTCATTTCAACGGATAAGTGTAAAAAAAATACCAACATTTTTCAAAGAATTTGCAAAACTGGTAAACAATC
Source organism: Dromococcyx pavoninus (assembly GCA_033558185.1). Lineage (NCBI taxonomy): Eukaryota > Metazoa > Chordata > Aves > Cuculiformes > Neomorphidae > Dromococcyx > Dromococcyx pavoninus. The sequence goes on from JAUMJL010000786.1 coordinate 1,101,705, forward strand.
TAACCGGGTCCAGTTTAGATTCCTATATGGAAAATCAAAACCACTTTTTTTCCAATTTAAATTGTCTTTTTAATTCACTGTATAAAACCAGGAAATAGTCCTCAGTTTTTTCAGCTTCATTTGAGGCACTGCTGAAAACGTCACCCAAGCTGAATGGGAGTTTATATTCATTACATATTATTTCAACTTCTGGAAAGAGAGGGGGGATTTCACTATGTTCTTTGTAGAAAGAAAGTAAGAAAAATACCTAAAATGTGAAAATTTCATCTGACAGGTCAATTACGAATACAGTCTAAAACAATGAGAACAATTCATTGCAATTGCATCTAAAAGTGCATTTGCTTGGCTGCTGGAAGGTGGGAATGAACTAGTACAGCATTCCCTCTGCAGTGGTCTGGTTGAAGTGCAGCCTTTCAAAGACATTATCCACATGCAGAACCTGGTTTGCATGGAAAGATTTCCATCCATCCACATACAGGCTTTGGAAGGGACAAGTGCTCATGCACTAAAAGCCACTATCATGACCTGCCTCTTTGCTGGTAGCCTCAGGTGCAAGGTTGAGGAAGCAAATCTGCATGGAAGATGAATAAATACGTCTCTCCCTCCGTTTGCTTCCAACAGGCTCACTCAGGATCACTTCTGTGCTTCAAAACAGGGCTAACACTGGAAATCATACCTATATATCTTGAGAAGGAATGCGAAACTGCAGACACGGCATACCAATAACTTTCAGCAAGTCACTTCCAAACAGTCTGGGGATTTCCATACAGACAGCATAAGCTTCTCGACCCAGTGTTGTGCAAAGAGTTATTTCAACAACTGTCACCATCTTTCCATGATCAACTATGCCAGCTATTCAGAATTCCTTGCTGGTACAGACACACAGGACATACTATGTTGACATAGGACCTTAATGCTAAGGAAACGTCTTTCTTTCTGTTACAGCAGCTTTGCCACTGCTGCTGTGGTACAGAGAAAGGGAGGTGAAACTCAACTCCTACAAGAGATCTGTGGCATTGATTTGTGTTGTTTTTCACTCATTGCAGGGGATCAACGAGGCGTAAAAGAAAGATGGCAGTCACTGGCATGAAGTTTTACAAGCATCCTGCCACCGTTTCAGCCAGCTTGCACATTTCATAGCATTATGAAGTTTAAATGCCATGGGATGGATCTGTCTGGCAATAAATTGTGCCAAAGGCAATCTCTTAAAAAGCCATCATTATGTAAGGGTGTGCTTGCTCATTATAATGAAGGATGGAAAATACAGTAAGCGTCACAGTGTAATTCAAAATTGATTTCCTATCGTGACACATTTTACAGAGGCTATTCTACACAGTGCCTTTGCCATGGTCTAAACCAGGACTGTTTTCTCACTTTCCTTCCCTTTCATCTTCTCCTGTTTGCCCAGTGTAGGAGACTATTTTAAGGCAATGCCTTCATCTTCACTGCACATCAAAAGTAAAGCTGCTTCTACCCTGGCAGCTCTACATCACATCTTAAAACTCTTCCTTGAACCAAAAAAGCACATCTCTCATTTTATTTCACTACTCGTCAAAGAAGAGCTGGTTGCTAACAGCAAAAAGAGCCACTTGTGAAACATGCCAACTTCTGGTCTCCTCCTGCCAGGAGCTCTGTCATCTCAGCTCCCACCAACGCTCTTCTTCCTACAAGATTCTGGACTGTGCAGAATTAGCCTCTCCTAGAGACTCAGGTGGTGCTAGAGTTAGGTTTCTACTTTGAAGATTGTATAGAAACCCTGTCACAACACTCTTAATTTTTCAGTTGAGCTTTTCTTTCTATTTATTTAGATTTTACCTCTTCAGCCACTTCAAATTTGTAATCTTTTTGTGCTGATGCTCCTAAATAGGTCTTACATCCCAAAATTGCTGTAGCATCAACACTGCCTCGCAATCTTGTCTGCAAACCTAACAGAGGTGTCAAGGGTTCTGGTGTAAACTACACTTCCCACCTTTGATCTTCTGTTGGACAGTGCCCTTGACATGAGTGATATGTACCCCCTTCACAGGCTTGTCGAATTGGTGTTATATTCTCACACAGCCATGTTCACACCTACACAAGAAGTCAGCTTCAGCCAGTGTCATAAAAAAAACAAAAGAGAAGACTGCAGTCCCTATGAAAGTAAAATGCACTGAGCTGCCCATGAAGAGCCACTTCAGTGAGCCATAACAGCAAGCTACATCTGGTAGCATAAAGCAAAGAGATGGCGGAGTAGAGGAGCCTTGGGTGGCTTGAAGCTGCCTTTGCTCACCCTGGGGCTAGAAAGACCACAACCATAATTCAATGATGATTTCCCAATGTTATAGCCTGACCTGAAGGCTATGGTTATACTGCAGTATATGTCAAATATGCAATCACACTCTCCTTACTAAAACCATACCCTTGCTTTCTATCCAACACACTTCACACTATTCCCACAGGACCCTAGGGAGGCAGCAGAGTTCCCAGGTAGGGACAGAGCTCAAGCATTGCCCTGCTCCTTGCACCAGGAACAGGGATGCAAGGGCAGGAGTAAAGAGCTTGTATAGACATTTATTTGTACTTCACATGCTACAAAGAAGCTGCAATTGCCCTTCTTCAAAACTTGCAGAAATCATTAAAAGATTATTAAATGTCTGGGGTCCAATGAAAATTGGGCTTTCTATTGTTTCTACTTTTAGAAATAATAATTGAACTATTATTATTTCTATCTGTAAGATGGAAAGCTCACAAAGCCAGCTCAGGAAAACAAAGTAGCCAAGCAGCCATACAAAGCCCGTCCAGAGTTCAGCTCTTGAAATCCTGCCCTATGCTCGAGATACAGTACCATACTTGGTCCCTTTTGTCTTCCCAAAATAGCAGCAAGCAGGGCTGGAGAAGAATCAATCCCCAAGTAAATCTCATGCAAATTGGAAACACACAAAAGAGGCTATTAAACTGCAATGGACCTCTGCAGCACCACTCTCGGACCTGCACAACATGTTTCAAAAAAACCTGATATTAAGAATGGGTCTCAAATTATTTATGTTTCTTTCCACTGTGCTTTATTATTTTAATCACTGAAATACTGGGAACTTGCGACCCATTTCATTGTACGGTTTTATTCATAATTAATACATGCACATAATCTTTAGTAAGTGACATAAAAATGACAATGTAGTTTTACCATCAATATAAAACAACAAATTAGGGTTTGTCTGTAATTTCAATTTGTCCAATAACAATATTTAAACATATTTCAAATTAAATAGCACAGACGTTAATCAGAGAGAAGTAGTTCTGCAGAACCTTTGCCTGAGTAATGCTACATGAAATAATTAAAATTTCACATTTATGTAACACTTTCCATTTCCAAGGAATCCCAGATCCTATTAACAAGTACAGAACAGATATTTTGTAATATTTTGCTTTCCTGTGACAACTTCCTTCCACAGATTTAAAATCATTGCACAAACACTAATCAAGCCCTCAATACTCCTGTGAAGCTGCTGCACAGAGAAGGGGACCCAGCCCTGAAGAAGGGTGAATAAAAGCATATCAGAGTAAAGACTGACTTGGTACCGACCACTACAATTTAGCAAAGAGCAAAGGTTTCTGTTTAATAAAACACTTAATAATATGTTAAAGTGCACTTTAGTGGCAGTAAGCATGGCCTCAAGCACCTTACTGAGTGTGAGAATGTGGTGAACAAGGACCTAGCAAAAGCGTTGTGCAGAGGAAAGCACAGTCACTGCTGGCCCGTTAAGGCAGCTCCTTTATGCCATCTATTTATCATAATTACTCCAGGTTTCATGTGTAATAACCTAAGAAATTCTTTCAGTTGGCTTTTACATCTGATGAAAATAACTGAATACCCCCAGACTCATCACTGTTTTCTTCTGTTTCATAAACCCCCATAACTTCAGGAAGTGTTGCAAATCATTTTTTTTTCTCTGTATACTTTTCAGTTTTCCAACTGACAAATTTTTCAGCTGATGTTTTCTACAAAAAACTACATTTTAAATCAAGGATAGTTCTCCAACACTTTCTGTGCTGAATCTTCTTGAGTAGCATCCTATGTATCGGAGAGGTACCACTGGGTGAAGCAAGGGGAAAACTTCCCATCCAAGTTGTTCCCAACCTGAGTTTTTGCTGCGTTGAGCTAAGCCTACTGAGCACAGCAATACACATGCACAGCTTTGGCAGCTTGCCATGGCAACCATTCTTTTAGGCATGAGGAAGAACTGACTAAATACAATTCACTTGAATGTCTTAAAACATCCTATATCAGTAATAATGATTTTGTTTAAAAGAATGTGTTTGGGGGATTATAGAAAAACATGTGTATATATAGAGAAATATTTTCACATAAACTGCTCATTGCAACACTAGAACACTTCCAAACTCTGTTCAGAAGCCTTGAAAATCATACTGATTCATGGACAACATATACGTCATTGAATTTCTCTCTCTGAGGCAGTAACGTAACACCAGACTTTTTCAATCCTTTTGCAGAGGATTCTACCTAGGCCTTAGCTGAAACACAGGGGTTTTTTTCTGTATTAGCACTTAAAAAGATCATATTAAGAGATCTAGGAGATTACAGCAGATTGAAAAATTTTTATCCTTGTTTTTAAGAAAATGAGAGCAGCGTCTGGGAAGAAATGCCCAATAAAGTCGATAAATGTCCATCAAGTACTATGCCAAGGACCATAAAAACCTATCTCCTTCTCTCCAAGCTCTGTACTGACAGCAAATCTTATTGTGAAGCATAATGATAATTTCAGCCTATGGTGTTTTCTTTAATTTTTTTTTACTTTTTCTTAAGAAAAGATGGAAGTCTGTGGTTAAGTCTTCACCTGCAATCAAACTTTACTGAATTCAGAAGAGGAACATTGATATTTGGTAGTTTTATCACCTATTCTTAAGTGCTGGTTTCCAGTTTTGTTTAAATGCCAGTTATCAGGATTCAATTTACCCCCTCCAAGGGGGATGCCTGGCATAATTCTGAGAATAATAACTGCAATATATTATGTTAATTGAACACTAATGAGCTTCACTAATAAGCTTGGTGTTTTGCTTCCAAACAGGAATGGAAATGTCATTTTTTAAATAGAGTGCATTAAGCAACCGTCTATACCTGCACCACCTCATTTCAGAATTGGAGCGTATGAGGCAGCAGCACAGATTTGCCGGGGATTAGGGAGACCATAAGGAAAACCCAAAAGGTCTAACTTCTATCAACAAGCTCCTCTTTAAAGCCCAAGCGCTGACTGGGAAACTAGGAAATCCCACATGAAGAGTGCATTTCATTGATGTAGCCTCCCCTGCCAGCAGCCTCCAATGAACTTTAAGTAATGAACTTTAAGGCTGTTGTCCCACATATCATCAATCTTAAAGACAAGGAGTCTCCAGCAGTGAAATTTTCTGTTAAACTCTCAATAGAACCGTATTTCATGCAATTAATGTCAGATGCTGCTTGTGCATTTTGATAATTCCATTTACTTACAGCACAAGAAATGATCACGACCACAAATCCAAGACATTTTTGTACTCATTAAAGATTTGACAGTAAGCCTGCAAGGATATGCAGGCTTGAGAATACTCTCAGGGATAAAAGAGGATTATACTAGTTACCCTAATTAATATTTTGTTATTAGACAAACTAGGGACAATGACCTTTAAAGATGAGCAAGAAGAATTCCATTCTGTGTCCAAAAAGAGATGAATATATGCAATTACATGTATTTATATCAGTGTAGATTCTTAGGTTAGACATCATAGCCATCTTATATTTCTCATTTTGACAAGACAAAAATAAATAGGAAAGTTTTAACACTGCTTCAACTTTGAACCTTTGCTACAGAGCCAAACCAAAAATTAAAACAACCCCCCCCAATCTTGATTATTTGCACTGTTTTTAATACAAGCAATGACACCTGGAGGTGCCATCTTACTCCTCTTACCACTGACTGTACTTCTCAGTACCAAACAGATGACCCGGGGGAGTCACGGTCCCACCTGCAGGCTGGAATCCCAGCCGCAGGGCCATCAGGAGCACAGCTGCTGAAGGTCTGAGGGGCAGACAGACTCAAGCCTCCCACCACAGCTCCCTGGGTACCCAGCCTGCTGCCTCACCAGCTGGTGAGGATGAGCAGAGCCATACCTTACCACTGACTGCTTTCAATTTTTAATTTTCCATCTAGAGTGATCTTTTATTGGTAAGGCCAGCTTCCAGCAGCACACAGACACTTCGCTGCTACTTCTCATCCATGCACACTGTTTTCCAAAACCTGCCTTCTTCCATCCTCCTACCACCATTAGGCCTATATGGAGCTCTTCTACAAAATTCTGTTCCTCTGTCATGGCACTAACATCATGGAGTGTCAACAGAAAGTTGGTATGACTTCCCCACCCAGTGCTCACTCTGCTTGTCCACAGTGAAAATACACTTTTCAAGGTGGTTTCTCACTACATCACTTAAGAAAGCTTCCAGGATGTGTTCTGTCCTATCAGCAGATACTAAGTAAACTAGCCCAACATTTTCTGGTTCATCTCTTGAACCATTTAAAAATAATAAATAATACATTGTCTGGTACTTCACAGTCCTCAGAAACCCTTCTGGGGAAAAAACTCTTTCAAACAGATCGTTTCATGGCTCCCCAACCCCCCTGCATATTCATGCCAAATGCTGAAAGAGGGTTTCCTATCCAGACCTGCAGGACATTATTTAAAAAGATAAAGTTAAAAATCTCTCTCAGACAGTAATAGGAGCTACCAAAAATTGGAAGCATTACATCTTTTTTTCCCCATGGAGATGCTGGGACAAAATCACAGTATCACAGTATCACAGTATCACAAGGTTGGAAAGGACCTCTGAGATCATCAAGTCCAACCTATAACCCAACACTAACACCAACACTAACACCAACCATCATCTAAACCATGGCACTCAGTGCCTCATCCAATCTCCCCTTAAACATCTCCAGGGTCGGCGACTCCACCACCTCCCTGGGCAGCGCATTCCAATGGCCAATCACCCTTTCAGTGAAGAACTTTTTCCTTACATCAAGCCTAAACTTTCCCTGACGAAGCTTGAGTCCATGCCCTCTAGTTCTGTCACTGGTCACCCGAGAGAAGAGACCAACCCCTGCCCAACTACAACCTCCTTTTAGGTAGTTATAGAGAGCAATGAGGTCTCCCCTGAGCCTCCTCTTCTTTAGACTAAACAGCCCCAACTCCCTCAGTCGTTCCTCATAGGGCTTGTGCTCCAGCCCCTTCACTATCTTTGTTGCCCTCCTCTGAACACATTCCAGTATCCTAACATCTTTCCCTCAACTGGGGGGCCCAGAACTGTACACAATATTCAAGATGAGGCCTGACCAGTGCCGAGTACAGGGGGACAAGAACTTCTCTGGTCCTGCTCACTACACTATGGCCCACCTGTATTAAGAACACTTATCGCAGTGCTACTAACAAAAAAGGTTTTATTTTCATCTTTGTTGTTCTTCCTCTTATCTTTTTAGGTATCAGTATATTATTTTAAATAAAATATTTTATGTGAGATCACCACCAAGGTTCTGGCAGAGGCCTCATCTTTCCCTGACACAGGTTCCACAAAGCCCAACTACAATGACTTGGTTTGAAGTTTTTCCAGATGTACATTAGCAGGAAAGCCTAAAGGACCAGACCTGACACATTCACATATCACACCGACAGTCTTTATAAAATACCATCAGCTTTGCGGGCAAGATGCCCAGTAGAAGGATTGGATGCTTTACAATGATGTTTCTAACATTTGTTAAAGGCTACGAGAACTTTGGTTAGTGGTTTTTTTCAGCTTCCTGATGACTAACACAATTTTATGTGACACTAATAAAAACTGACCAGTCCTTGATGCAAATTTAAAGAGTTCGCTCCCAGTGACAGGTGTGCTGCCAGTTCACACCTAGCACCTCACAATTAGGCCAAAATCTCCTTCTTCCATCACTGATATAAATATTAAAGAGTCCCTACCAGTTGTGAAATCTAAGGCTCCGTGCTTTCTCCTCCGTTCTTACAAGAGCTACTGCCATTCATTTGGAGATCAGAAATTTTAGCAGTTGAGGTTTATGCATTTCAAAACTCCCGTGTGGGATTTCCAGAACTGAAAACTTTCAGGAGGTATTTTAGACATTTGCTGCTCAAATGCAGCACAGCTGAGCAGCAGATGCTGAGTCCACCCCACTCCCTGAAAGTGTCAAACGCAGACACACGTGAACCATAGCAGCTTTATCTTCCTTCAAGTCAGATTGGCAGTTAGGACAGAGATGAACCCACATGCATCAAAACATGTTAAGAACACATGTAAAAGCTTTGCTGAAGTCTCTAATGATCAGACCAGATCTCCCCTTGCTTCAGTAAAGCCATGCTCATGCAACATTCGGGTAAAGCCAGGATGTTTTCTGCTGAGCCGGGTCTGTGTGGCAGCATCTCCTTCGCAGGAATGCATGTTTCTTCTCTACTGCATAGATGTAACTGCGTGTTCATCGTTCAAGGTATGATGCATCTTCTTTTACGCATCATGTTCAATCGTTAACACCTCGTATCTTGTAGCCAGATATTAAAGATAAAAGCTGCCACTAAAATAACCTAATTTATTTTATACCATACTCATTTAGAAATCACCATTGATTTTTAAAAACCGCAGGGGGGAAGTACTTAGATTTAGTAGGTAGCAAAGCTTCTAACTGATGGTGCAGAGTCCTTTTTTTCAACACTCCCTATAAAGAAAGTTGCAGAAAAATTAAATAAAAGAACTGTTTCTTCTCAACAGGCACAAAAATGAATAAAACAAAATCAACATTTCATCAAATGCATGAAATTCAATACGTGCTTGCTGGCATGTGCTGTGAGGGTGTCACTCAGGAGAGCATTTAAATGCATATGCTTGTATTTAATGAGTTATATAAGACTTAAGAACAGGTTTAAGATCAAGCATATGTGTCTGCGTTTTGCTGCACAGGGGAGGTGTGGTAAACCAAGGTCTTGGGAGCTGAAGCATCCTGGGGGTACAGAGCTCAGCAGTGAGGAAAGCCAAGCGTGCCTTGCCCCAGCAGAGCTACTTGGCATTTCTCATAGCTGATCCCCCATGTTTCAAAGGAAACACACACATTATTGCACTTTGGTTGTGCTTGCCAAAAAACAGTCTACTGCATGTGGTGGCTCTCCGTCTACTAGGAGGAACAGTTGATACCTCCTTGTCTCACAATAACTCTTACCTCTTTAAATCAAGTATACTAAAACACATAACCCCCCCTTTGTTTTCATGACTGTGGACAGCTTAGCAGATGTTTTGAAAATCCAGGTTCAAACTGTAAAAGATGAGACAAACTTGGACCTCTGGAGGTTCTTGGTAGACTTGATACAAGAGATGAGCTACCTTCACCCATGCCTGCACTGCTGCCCCAACACAGGCAACTGAGTCACTCAGCTGCAGGCAGGAGGAGAAAGAGGGCAAGGATACCCAAAACTCATGGGGGAGATATGCTACAAAGGACAGACCCCCAACTCCTCCACATCCATTCCTGGCTGTCACTTTGGGTGTCTGTGATTAGATAGGGAGAGCAAAAAAAAACCATGAGCTCAGTTTCAGCTTTAAAATTAACTGAAAAAAAAATTTTTTTAAAAAATGTTCCATGTAAGTAAAAAGACTAAATACCTCAGTGATTATCGCAATCTTCTGCCTAGACAGCTTCTACTGCCTAATACCAGCATAAAGAAAAAGCTTCACACTAGATGGATCCCTCCAAGTGAACCTCCTGGTCCAGGTGATGCTTTTTACTCAAGTGTACAGAATTATTATTCACAGACCAGTTGCACCTGGAGGCCCAGACAGAAATCAGGAGCCAGCATTCACACTACTGTGCAAACACACAATAAAAGCCTGATAAAGAGCTTGCAAATGTAAATATATACAGCTAGAGAAAAGCATGACTGGAGGGGACCTGCAGTAGTGATGCCAACTGCCTGCTGCTCAGAGGTGGTGGGGGCACAGGAGGACCGAGGCACCCGCCTCCTGCCTTCAGATGGAAACATCCCGCTCATCCATCTTAATTTTTTTCATCTCAGTTATTTTTCCAAGTGAATTTTGTCCTACTGAAAGTTGTTTGATCTGGATGCCCAGAGAACAAGAAAGCCCCTGAATGGGCACCAGAGAGATGGTCCTTGCCACCCCCAGCATGACCATCTTTGTAGCTATTATTTACAGGCTGGTGATGAAGAGGGGGATGTTTTCAGCTCATTAAGAGGCAGAAGGAGTGGGACCACTGTTTTACTCCTTACAGACACACATGGCACTGGGCAGCTACTGAATGAGACAATGCTCCCTCATTAGGGAAAGGGGCAACAAACACATCTGTCATCTTTCCATTACTATTTTCAAAGGAACTCAATTAAGTTAATTAATTTTTTCAATGCAACAATAATTGCAAGGAAGAGGCTGGAACATTAAACAGGAATAAAAATAAAACATTGCTCCGCCTTCTCCAACCCAGATTTCAAGATTGTTTGCTTTCAAATTAAAATAATTTTCAAAACATTAGCTTACTTGAAGAAAATCACTAAGTGTTTTTCTCCGTGTATGCTTAATTTGAAAAGTCACACCCACACTTCTTCAGCAACCAAGTATGATTAATGCAAAGCAACATATTTTTCAAAAAGAATTGCTGTCACACTTCCGTAATCTCACTCATTTATGGATACTTCAAAAAATACAATGAACTGACATTTAATCCTTATAAAGTTTTAAAGAAAAGATTATGTTACGTGCTTTGGATATACAAGGATACAGATATATAATTTTCATTGGGGCTATAACTTCTTTTGAGGGAATCTGCTAAGTTATTTACATACAAAGACACAATTTCATAATTGACTTTTTCTGGGTTGTCTCCTAATGGAGTCTTTAAAATCAAATAGGAAGCTAGTTCATTAACAGTTCTGTGCATATGCCTTTATGTTTTGCCTACCATACAGATTCTAGAAGGTGAAGAAAGGAAAGCTTTCAATTTTTTGCAATCTGCCATAGATTAGAGTTCAAAAAGAAAAAGGCAGACAAACAGTAATAAGGCAGCTATATGATAAATCTTTATAAATGATTCATTTAAATTATTTCATTACTGCTTTATCCTTTTTTTATGTTAAAGATTTGATGATTACACCCAGCAAAACCAAACTAAACTTTTTTCCTCTTGAAGAAATGACAGTACGAGTGAACTTCAGTGCATGAAAAACACATTCTCCAGCAAAAAATTCTGTCATCTTTTACTGATGTATTAAAAAGAATCATCGCAACAGGAGAGTTTGCCTTCTGGTTGTAAATTGGTTTCAGTTGTATTACTAAGAAAATCACTAATGCAGCTGGAACTTCTACATGAAGTTCAATCAATTACAAGCAAACCCAAGAAGTTCTAGCCAAGAAGCATACCTTCTGTGCACAGCGGCAACACAAGATCCCTCTCCAGAGGAGGGTTTCACTGTGCCGTAAACTGTATCAGACTCGGGCTGAAAAGACATTCAATGCTTCAAGAAATGTTTCATGCTGGTCAGAAGTTGCATAAGGTTTCACCTCTTAATGGAGGAACTGAGTAACCTCAACTAGATAGAAGGCCTCACTTCCACCTCCTAACAGAGTTTTATGCAACCACTAGAAAAATACCATAATTTCACTCTGTTGTGCATGTTCCAAGTCAACATCCTCATCCTCTCTGATACCAGTTTCACCTTTTGATTTGCTCCCTCTAATGTCAAACCACCTAGGAACCTAATACTCTTGTTGAGACATAGTTAACTGGAACTGTCCTCTGCCAGGCTGCTTTCAGTGAGCTGCATTAACAGTGAAGATGGTTTTTTATGTTTTTGTCTCAGGTCTCTCAAACCGGTCACAGAATGAGTTCTTAGAAGACTCCTATAATGCAATTAAACTTCATTACTGCTTTGTTTCAGATTTAGAAAATAGCATGTAAAAAACCCTAATCCTTTAGAAGTGGCTTCTATTTTGATGCTTAAAAGCTCTGAATTGCCTCTGGAGAATTCACTCCAGTGAATTTATACAGATACCTAAGTTGCTGACTGAAGTACTCAGATCAAATGCCTAAAACTGGGATGTGAGTAGTCCCTGTTGGAGATTAACTTGGAAAAGTACTGCCTAGCATGTAGAAGTTTATCCAGGCAATATCATCAAATAAATTAGGAAAAGCAGACAGTGGGCACATCTAAACTATGGTGTCTGGGAATTTTTCAGAGCTCCTACTCTGGATGTACACTCTGGCTCCATCTCAACTTAAAGTCAGGGCAAGCACTAAGTCCCACTGTCTCCTCTCCAGGTCTTGTTTTCAAATGGAGAGAAACCATGGTAACTCAGGAAACCCAAATTACGCTCTAACACACTGAATGACCAGGACTGCCACACAAGCCCTGCATGCTTTTGTGGCAATAAAATAATCTGGGAGTCTAGACTCATAGAAAGTTGAAAAGACTCAGCACCCAGGAAGCTTATAAAGGTCGATAATGACCCATCCACCTCTTTGTCTTCTAGAACACACATTATGTTTAGATTTTAATGCCCATCATTCATTCTTACCTAAGGCTTGAAAATTTGGGGCCTAGTAAAGGCTGCAGCTCCTTCTCTTTACACACAGAAGTTCCTGAGCAATCTCAGCAAGTGAACCTGCCCTGTGCTGGGAACATCCTGGCAGCCAAGGCCAGCTCTGGTTCTCAGATGTTTTTGTTTCTACTGTCCACGGGGATGAGAATGTTGCCAAAATGCCTGACTTGTGGAAGAAATGGTCCATAACACCATAACAAGTCCCTAACACTGCCCATTACATGGTCAGTCATTTGTCTTGCTGTTCAATACTATCCTGGCAATACTTTCCTGGCAACTGATGCCCCATCCATAGTGTGTCTGGAAATAAGCAAAGCATCCTTATAGCAGCTCTTTCATGCCTTCTACCTACAGCCTTATACTCATTCACAAAAGCTTTCCTGTACATAAGCTTAATGGATAAAGAAATCAATACAAATAAAACCAGATGCTGTCCAACTTTTCCCTTCACTAAGTAGAGTCTGAATCTTAGGCTTTTGTCTGAGCTGGTCCCTAGGTCCAAAACAACTAAAGACAAAATGGATATTTACAATCTGCCACAACACTTATAATTATGACATGTGGGTAATTTCCTCAACTCAGTTTATTGCCTGGCAAAAAGAACCTCACTGATAAAAACCACTGTGGTGCAGCAACGCTGCAGACCATAAGAGGTACATGGGGTGGGACAGACTTTGAAACCAGTATTTCAGCTGTCAGATCTCACTTTATACCAAACCAGTGAAGCACAGATTAAGAATCTGAGGTTCTTGCAAAAACTGCCTTTTACTATCTGGTAAGATGGAGATGAAACCAAACAGCTACACGTGCTTGCTTTCTATCAGGATTCTCAGTAGGCTTTCAAGCCACCAGTAAAAATAGAAAAGCAGCTGAAAACAGGCTTTTTTGGAGGTTCTGGGTTATTTTGATCTACCTGTTGCACAGAAATACAGTATGTTCTCAGTTATTCGTGTTTTAATATACTGTCTCCAATGCTGTATTTCACCAGAAACACATTCCCCACAATGGAAAAACAGTGAAAAGATGAGGTGAACTAGACAAATTTGTGAATATCAGGTTCTCAAATGCCTGTAAGAGCACCACCACAACAGTATGTGACCAAGGGCTGCTTTTTTCATGTTCCTCTGTAAGCACCCAGGATGTCATTGAAAGCTGTGATAAAAGCTAATAAACTATTTCATATTTTTTTCCATCACAAGATTCTTAATCTGGAGTTTTCAGTCTGCTTCACCCTGCAACATACATCAATGTTACAATCTCCAGGGGACACTCAGATGTTCCATTTTTGTCTCATGCAAAATCATGAATGCGTACAGAATCCTGCACTCAGGACAAACTTGAGGGACGCCTCATAGCCAGATGGATCCAGAGCTCAGCTTCCCGCTGCGTTCCTGCACCTCTGTATGCTCTATGTCAAGGTCTTTCACCCAGTGTACTCTTATTACCCCTAGAGCTTTTGTTTGATGCCTCCATTTGGTCTGGAAGTGTTTCCAGACAAAATCCACTTATGCCAGAACACTTCCACTCAATACCAAAAATGACCAAGAGATGTTTGCCAGTTGTAATACACAGTTCTCTGTATTTTAGAGCTTTTCCTTGCTTGGATTTAGACACCAATTACAAATTATATGCTGAACAGGTCTGAAAAACTTAGCAGAAAATCTGCTACTGCAATGGGACACTACCCCATCAACAGCATCACCCCAGCTCACACATGCAAGCCCAGCGGGGCAACCAAGGAAGCAGGAGTTGTATTTTGTGGAGAGCATGGGAATTATAATCTTTCTGATTTATGGGACATTAACTGCCTTGCAAGGCAGTAATGATTTCCCACAGAGGTCATCACAGACACTGTTTATCAGTCTGCTTTGAGCAAATCCCATTAATAAATAGGTGGCTGCAATGTTTATTAAGAAAACCATGAGCCACATAACACAGCCATAATATTACAATTTCAGTTCTACTAGATGGACTACTAATATGGAGAACTCAATGAAGCAGGTATTCCCAAGAGAGGAACATTAATTAAATAAGAGATATGCACATATAGATTGGCACAGTTTGTAGCTCTGCACTGCTTGAATTACTTCCACGTGACCACATTTTATACTTATCTTTCCATATATCGATCTCTGAACCTTAACTTTACCTCCTTATCTTCTCTTTGTCCATCTAGCACATAAGAAAGATTTATAGCATGTTACACAGTGTGAACCTGTGAAAAATGCAGTTACCGTGGCAACCTAGTACTTCTTTTCTGTATAAACTTGAAATACCGAAGCAGAGGAAGGCCAGAACTCCACATCAACTTTAAAGTTGCTCTTTGTTCCTATTACAATGTTTTAAAGCAATAAAAATATTTTACTACCACCAAGCAAACATATTTAACATGTCTTTTTAAACCCTTTCAGAAAACACAGACCTCATGGTCAGTCATTGCAAAGCACCACTACAGATGTAGCTTGCCACACATCGAACATGTTATCATAAAATAAGTATTTCAAGAGATGCCCAAACATGCACATTTGTGAAGAAGCACATGAAAGTGCAACAGGTCACTGTACGCCACCTCAGGAATTCAGTATTATAGGTCAATTTTGCAATATTAAGATACTTCACTTCAGATTCCTATACCTTCCTCTAGCGGATCATAAACCTCGACCCACAAAGATGAAGCATAGTTGTATTTTCTGAAAGTACAAACCCAGCACTATGTCTTCACCTTGCCATTTACCACAGACTACTTTATGCACATGTACAGAGGCTCCACTGTCCTTAAGTTTATTATTTCCCAGCAAACTGCATCTAATTAATTCAGGGCACCCTTCCATTTGCATTGACAGCAGGCAGCTTTATTGCAGAGGTCACCAGTAGATACCTAGGGGTCAGGCTGCTTGACAAACCATCAGCCCCTTCACGTCTCCACAATTAGCCATGGGCTACACACAAGGAAAAGCTGAGCGGATCAGTGGTCCTGTCTGCGCCATGGAGCAGAGACTCTCTGCTCTCTGAAAGCAAGAATTTTCTGCCTAGGGTGAGCAGGATCTGGAGCCCACACACTGCATAGAGGCCAACAGGTCCAACACAAACAGATGTGCACCAAGGTGGCCCAAACATCTGCTAGGACCATTTGTCCAGACTTTTTGAAGTAAAGCATTTCTTGAGGGGAAAAAAAAAAACAGGAGGTAAAAATGGAGTATATTTCCAGAGAAAACTAGATAAATGGTAGACCTACAAATAGTGAAACATCAACCTCTTTTTCTCTCTCCCTTTTTTTCATACAGGAAACACTAGCATAAATAGTTCTGTCTACAGGATACATCACTCACCTTGGAGTGTGGATATCCAAATTTATAATCTTGACTGTGGAACTTATGACCTCAGTGTCTTTCAGCAATATCACCCTGGCACCTCCATTTGTCCATGAAGTATTACCATAAAGCAGCAACGTTGTGCCAACTGAGCATCTGCCCAGACTAGGACAGGCCTAAGCAGCCATTTCAACTGCTTCATACTCTGATACTGCTTTTTCTTTTCCTTGTTGTGGTGTATTTTCCACGCAGCCAAAGCCATTGCCAATGGCCATCACTGCCCGGCTCCCACATGCTCACATTCCCATGGCAGGATACCAGACCAGCTCCCATGAACACTGCACTTGTCCTGAACTGCCTTCCAAGTGAAATCATTAAGCCTTTTTTTATTGGTAGTAAGGCCTGAATTTCCTGTGGTGGTCATAGCATGGAAACACAGTCTCTGTTTCACAATATAAAAAGCACTTTTTCCAGTCAGAAAGGAGTAGAAAGAGAGGGAGAGAGGTAGTGGGATACACATGCATCCCAATGAAGACAGCTGAGCCTCAGAAATTCACAGCTAAATATGGGGCGTCTGCCATCCTAGGGAAAGAAAACAGTGCATTTTTTGGGCTACAACATAAATTGGATGGATATAGCAAATACTTGGTTTGCTGTGTAAACTGTGACTTTTTTACCTGCTGAAGTGTTCCTGCTGCAATGCGCTACATCATTTTGTGTACAGATGGGAACCAAAGCTTGGGCTCTTTCTTCTCCAGTTATTGAGGAAGTATAAGAGTGTTCCCAGTGAACCAGGCAGTAACGTGGTGTTATTAAGGGGAGGCCCACTGCTGATCTCACTAAGACTGGTATCAGAGCAGAGTAATTCCTTTTTACTGTGGAACTCCATTTTAATTTTATTTAGGGAGGCAGTATGATCTCATAGTCAAGGCATCAGGAGATCTGGGTTGTGTTCCCCTCCATGCCATGGCGACCACAGGCAAAACATGCAAGTGCTCTGTGCTTTCCTTTTTTTTCTTAATTGTCTGCCACATGCTGGAAATGATCGTTATTTACTGCCACAGAGTGCTCTAAGACCAATGAATGACAGATCCAGAACAAATGATAAATGTTACCAATGAAGTGTGCGATTTTTATATAATTAGAACAGTATCAGTCAGGACTAACCCCAGTTTCACCAACGTAATGCAAGATCAAGCCTCAATGTGATCTGAATTGGTAGCAAAATTCCTGGGAACAACATATGACCCAGTGAAAGCACAGTTCAGTACTCAGCATACGAATGATGTAATGGTATAATAAGCTTTGACACGGAAGACAAAGTGTCACAGAACAAAAAAAAAAGTTCATCTTATTTTGTTCATATTGTATCAATTTTCCTTTCCTTTTATGACTGCATTCTCTTGCATTGCCTTTTCTTTCTGTTCCTGTTAAGCTTTGTCTTGGTCCTATGGCCTCCTCCCTTCCTCCCCTTTCTAAATTGGTGGTGTGCGTAAAATTGTCTCACTCATTTAGAATGAGATTTACTCTCCTTGGCCTAGTACTCTGCTCCATTGTAGGCCACCTGTCCTAAAGCAGGGAGATTTAGCATGTGTTTCATAAAATATTCAACTCTTAGTTCATGTTTTTATTCTTTTCCATTTATTTTATTTTTCCCTTTTTATGGAATTTTCATCAACAGCAGAGGATTGGTACCTGGGCTCTAAAAACAGCTGTTTCAACAATGTGCTACCTCTTCAAGCCCAAGATATTACATACAAATGACAATTCTCTATCAGGTTTTTTCCTCATTACTCTGAATTCTATAAGAAAGTCAGAAAATGAATGAGCGTTGTTGGCTGTACTTGGAATCTAATTTAATTCTTGGAGTAGCATCACTACATGTATTACTAAAAACCAAACTCACAGCATTGGTGCTCTGAACACTTAAAAGACAAAAGAAAGCAGAAATATTTATGTATCAGACATTTGCAGATCTGGGATATTTAAGCCAAGTCTATCACAAGAAATGCCTATTGCAAAAATAAACCTCAAAGCTCTAGGGAAAATCACTTTCTATAAAGCAATAAGCCACTGCTTACAACCAATATTGTTCATAAGACAGGAAGTAAGGAAATACAATGCGTATCTCTGGGCTTCTTGTCACCAGTAGGTACCCACTCTTCCCCTAGGAGATGAGAAACTTGAAATGGAGGGAATAATAGGTAAAAGAGATTATGGCAATATTGACTAGTTATGATTCTTAAACAGCCCAAGCTATGCTGACTGTTACAAACACACTGGAAATTGGTTTTATTACCACAACAGCTGTGATGGGGGGACTCCAGTTGCAGTTCTTTACTTCCTTTAAATGCAAAAGGTTTTCGAAAGCCACAGTTTTCTGTTAAAACCCAATGGCAAGGGTGCAATACCTGTAAGTTAGCTCAGTTCTATTCTGTATTTCCCTTTAACACCTGTAGAGCTTTGTGGGATCATAGCTCTTCCCATCTTTCTAGAGAGGGAAAGATAATTGAGAGCTACAGAACAGACACATTTTCTATATGTTATAACTTCATCTGTTATAACCTCCAACAGGACAGTGGCATGTGATCTCTGCAAGAGAACTGCCAGGTCCACAGAAGGATTCAGCACAAGCTTTACAAGGCAGACCTGTATTAAATGCATTAATAGACTCAGTTTAGAGAAAAAAAAAAACACCACACCAGATCTTTAACTCTCAGGTGCGTACCTCACTGCCAGCCTAAACATAGGAGAGATTGAAATGCTCTTTTAGTGAAAAAGGGTTTAAAATCTTCCTGGTTTTCTATTTTGGGCAGCAAGTTCATTCGCCCAGATGGAACAAATGAGCTCCTAGAAGGTTTTGCTTATATAGCCAGGTAGCACTAGTGACAACGAATATAAAACACTGAAATTTTGCAAGTGAAGTTGTTCTGCTTGATTTAAAAAAAAAAAAAAAGAATCAGAAGCATTTCCATCTTGCCATTGCCAAGTCAAATTTGGCCTATAGCAAAAAATCAAACTCTTAATAAAACCAGAAAGTGTAGGTACATTCCCATAACCAAAAATGATTGAGCTGTTATAGCTCAGCAATTTACTGCCCATCCACTGAGTTGCAATAACTATGTGTGCACTTTAAGCCCACTTCAGTACTGAAATAAAATACATTTGTTGAAAATGTGCTTCAGGGTTTATCGGCATCTGTTTCATGGAGACTGAAACCCACCATGTCAGTGACTGGAGTAAGCTAAGAGCACTCTAACCCTAGATTAGCCTATTTTGCCCAATAAACTAGAATTTGTTAAGCCACAACTATTTGACTGCTTCCAATGATGCAAATTCACCATTACTCCGTTAGCTGAAAGACGAGGTGCTCACAGTGACACCAGCTCAAATTAAAACTGCTGCTGATTCAAAAAGAAACAGTCGAGACTGACAGTCATAGACAGACCAAAAGCTGCCCTACAGGATACAGAACGTAATCAGCCACTGAAGCCAGCAGAATTATAGGATCATGTCATTCACAGTGCTTTAGGTTTCTTTTAAACACGTATATCTGAGAATTTGAAAACAAAACATGTTTCTGCATATATTTTTAGAAATGAATGGTCCACTTAGTGGGGTTTCTTTATGCTCCTGTATGCAAATCTACAGGTTAATCATTTCTGAATCACTCACTAGAATACTATACATATGATAAATATTTAATTCCTTGCACTGACATTACAGGTTGAACACGCTTATATTCCTATCACATTATTAAAGCCATGAAGAGTGGGGAAGAGACTGAAATAATAATTTATATTTGATCATTCTTGGCCATAGCCACTGCAAGAATAAATTTGCCAAAGGAAAGGAAAAATGGACTGAGCAACTTGTTCATTTGGCATTCTATGACAGTGCAACATATGCCTCCTCCTGTCTCAGTGGAAAAAGATCTTTCAACAGAAGACTTCAAACTTCTCTGTGGTCTCAAAGCATTTAAGTGGAGAAGCATGGACACTGGAAGACATCTATATTTTCAACACCAAAAACCTTAAGGAAAATAATTAAGCCATGGGTATTTACCCAATTATTCTGGGCATTTGAAACACAATCATGGCCTTTTCCAGTGAATGCAAAAAGATAAAATCAGGAGCAGACAGATAGGCCCACCACAGAAGCACAGATGAGACACCTGGGGACAGGTGGGCTTCTCCCGCAGCAAACACCCAGGAGGTCTGACAGCAAAGCTCTGCTTTTCCTGCTGTGCAGAGATCCTGTCCCTAGGAGGGAAGTGTTTGCAGAAATGTGGTCCCATTGCACAAATCCTCTCCTTCTCAGTCCTGCGATCATGAGTCTGGACAGGGTAAGATGTCCCAGACACCAACTTACTTCTAAATTTCTCACACTCATGATGCCCCAGGGTCCCACTGTGACTGTTCTGCCACCTGCCCTCTGTAACCAGAGGAGCAAACTGCCAACTTCTCTTACTGGTCTTTTCAGTCCAGGGAGCCAGAATTGTGCTCATAATGATTTTTCCATCATTGTAATTTGCATATTATCCACATGCATTTGATAAAGACAGAGAGAAGAAACTAATAATATAGCACAGCACTTAGAAACACTAATTGCAAATTACTCTTAAATAATACATCAGTCCTCTCTTAATTATGGCGTCTTTCACTCTCCTCAGAAAAGTGTAGCATCTGCTAAAGTATTTATCCAATTATTAATATCAAGTTGCAGGGAAAGGGTGGAGTAGTGGTTCCCTTCTATCTTGACCTGCTCTCAGCCTAAGTTCCCCTGAATATCTATAAGGCGTTTTTATTTTTTCCTTTCTGACTTAAAAGTTTATTCTCAAGATACATTTTTTAAATCAAGGCTTACTCATTGACACCCCTTTCAGGAACCTGGTTTGCTTGAATAACTTACTAAAGCTTGTATTTCCAAATGCTTTCAAGGCTGAATTAGTGTAAATGGTGAAAATTTCATCTTTCCACTCTACCAAAATCCTTACTGCCATTCTCTCCATTTCATCTGCCATTTTCCTCAGTACTTGTATGAGGGATTGAAAGATACTGAGGGGTAGCTCAGAGGACCTCTACAGCATGTGCTGCCACCATAGGCATCCATGACTCTGAGCTCTTTAATGTCGTCACATCAAATATGAGCATTGCTATTACAAATTCTCAGCAGTGGTGAGCCCTAAGCTTTTGCACCAATTCCTGGCTCTGGCATTGAAAACCAAGCATATGGCACATTAACTTCTGCACCCAAAGCAAACAGCTACCTTTGAAAAACTTCACAGAAAACTTTTTTTCGCAGTACTATCCATTATGTCATTGGTGGAGCTGGAATCTGAGCTCATCCCTTCCTGATTTAATCCCCTGGATGTTACTACTTCTTGGGAGCACTGCACTCTAAAACCAATAATTTGAATTTTTAAGTAACTCAGAACATCAGCACCTAGATCTGTTCGTTATACTCTTTTGTCTAATATTTCCATCAGGCTCCAAATAAATCACATTTAGTGCATAGACCTTTCATAAAAATAAAGATGATGTGCAGCTCCAGACCTATTGCTACATATAAGCAACAGTCTTGCCACAGGATCTTCAGGTGGCTGCAATTAGCCAGAAAGTTAACTCACCTGTAGCCTCACGACAGTATCACCAAAATAATAATCTAAAGGAGACACCCTTCTCACTTCAGCCAATTAATCACGTATCTTCACCCGACAGGCACAGGCTTGAGATTATTGCTCTGAGCAACCAAAGAGAAAATCAACAATTAATAACCAAAGGAAAAGAACAAAACATCTTTTACCTCAAGAAAAATCAGCATGGGTCTTTAAAGAGATCTTGCTGCCTGTACTTCACAGGACACACATCTTACTGACAGAAAACAAAGATGGGCTTTTAGGTTTTCAGATGTGTTGGCCTGGGAATCTCTTTGCCCTAACCTAGAGCTGAATGAAGAATAATTTATTTTCTTTTGTTTGAGTTCATCATTGGACTGAAAACTTTGTCAAATTTTACAGGAAAACCAGTACAATCAAAATATCTATTTCAAAGTAGAAAAGGTGAGAAGTTTCATGGAGACCACCTTCTTTTCAGAAGCAGTCAAGGGTCTATGCTGATTCCCAAATCCTTCCTTTAGAAAACATCCCTGAGAGCAGTATGTTACCACAAAACATTTAAGCTTCAATGCACAGTGTGTGGACTCTGTCAATTTTTTTTGACCATCCCTAAGAGAGCGGCAGCCCCAGCAAAGCAACTCTTCCTTGGCATCTTCAAATTTCCCTGTCACTGGCAGAGGGAGCCTGTTCTTGTGTTTCCTCAGAGAACACAAAATAGGAAACAGTCCTAATGGTGGAACAGCCATCATAGTTAATTTAATAGAAAATCTGGCAGTTTTTCAGACACGCTGCTACCTGCCTATGAATACAAAGTAGTTTTGCTTGACAGCTGAAGCACCAGGACCCCTGCCTGGGTTCGGGTTAGTCTCCTGGAAGACTTTAAACAAATGTTTATGGTAGATCTTCATTACATTGCTCAATTAGTCTCGTCCAAGAGACATGACACCCACATCAGACTTCGATGACATAACTGAAAATCTCACCCCTTACCCAGCAGTGCTGCGCATGCTCCTATTAGGTTTTTCAAGCAATGCCCAGCCCATTCCTGGGTATTTTCATTGGCAATCCTATAGATCCAGGTATTAACAGCCAGGCTATTAGCTGGTACTGCTCAACTGCATTTGTAGCTGCTTCCACAAGATCTCCACTTGTTCCAGATAGCATTAACATTGACAGACCTAGTGTGGGGTCCATTAACCCCCCAGTTTCCAGGCAGGTAAAAATAAACAACTTTCCTCTCTCCCCAGCAGCTGTAACTGCTGAAGTGTTAACAGTTTACGGAGGGCAATACTCTTTTTAACAGCAATTGGCATAATTGTGCTTTATTAATTCAGAGCTGTTATTTTACAGCCTCATTTGTTTCTGTCAGTTTTATGTTTTGAAGGGTGGAGAAAGCATGAAGGAATAACAATTTAAATGGAGCTCAGCAGATGGAGAATGAGTACCTCTTATTCTCTCCATCACTGCTGAAAGCAGAAGTATTCCTTCTCACACGGATCCCTTGCCAAAAAGAGCAAAAAAGAAACACCTCAACAGCTACCAGAGCATTTGAACCATCACAAACAAGTATGTTTCTTTGCAATATTGCACAGGAAGCTGTAGCTGGGAAGAAGATTGGCACCTCAACAGCACTACGAACGGTGGTGGGTAGTCAACTTAGTGAACTGCATCTTCTGGAGACCCAGGCTCCAAGCCAAACTGGCACTTTTCAGCCTCTCTTTTCTGCCTAACACTCTGGATATAACAGGGGGAAAGTTGCAGGAAAACGTGACCCTAACATGCCAAGTTGCCACCAAGTGAGTGAGCTGTTTATGTTTCTGCTTCTCTGGGCATGGCTCTTCTTCACTCCACATATCTGGCAGCAATTCACCTCTGCACCACGGAATAGGACAAAACCTGCTCTGCTCCAAGTATTAAGGGTACAAAGCGAACACACACTCAGGCATTGTGACTCAACCCTGGCATGTAAAAACCACACTGCAATCAAAGGACCATACAGGCTCATGAGAGGAAAAAGATAAAGACCTGTTTGTAAGTGAAGTGTCACAAGTTGCAAGAAGCTATGTTGTAGCTGTGCAAGCTGCAGAAAGAGGGTGAATGAGTAGTTCAAAGCACAAGAAATAAAAATGACTTTAAAAAACACATCACCCTGAAATGGTCCAAAGTAGGAAACACAATACTACTAATGGTAGTATTAGTAAAATTGTGGTTTGCAGCTCAAAGGTACCTTTGGGGCAGAGCTACGGCGGTCCCATCACAGTCAATGTCATTACAGTGTGTTGGACCTATGGGTCTTGGTGGAAACATCCCTATAGGAAGTCCCACCACTCTCTAGCACAGAGTGGTGGGACAGACAACACAGCAAGTAATAACCACCCCAGGTACAGACACAGAAGGCATAAAGAGGGGATGGTGAATGTGACAGCTCCCCACCTACCACCTCCCTAAAATCAGAGAAGCAGCAGCAGAACACGGTGCAGGATTCTGCCCGGGGGATTTTTGTTTTCCACTCTGCTCTTCAGCTCACTGCACAAAGTGCTCACATACCACAGTAATGAGCACAGTATAGAAATGCCTCCAGAGGTAGATTAGATTAGAGACAGACAAACAAGAATGCTGCAGCTAAAGGGATAATCAGAGCTCCACTCCACAGGCAAAGGACAAGTCTCGACACTTCTCTCTGTCAAATCACTTCTAAAAATAAACACAGGACCCAGATCCAGGCCTGACAGCATGACAAGAGTTAAACTGCAGTAATCGGGGCCCCATCCTGCCTTGTGCAGCTACAGAACTGATCTGCTCAGAGGGCAGGTACTCTCCTAAGCCTTTCTCTGGCATCCTCTTCTATGGGCAGCAGTCAGGTCCTCACCAGGATGCCACATTAGGTCACACTTTCACCCTCCATTGCAGAGCCCAACTTTTAATTTTTCCCTGGAGAAGGAAAACTTTGAGGTTTCCCCCCCTGTTTCCAGGAGAACAAGGCAGCACAGGCTCAGTAAGTTTTACTCAGCACTTATTGTCCCATGACTTAAAAATCTACCCTTTCTTGCACTACAACCTAGGAAGGCAGGACACAAACTCTACTGTCAGCTCACGCTAGGGGAGTGCAAAAAAACTTGTTTGATTCCACTTCAAATGAATCGCAGCAAACACATTTTTTCCTATCTATGTAAAAGCACAAGAAAAATCAATGTTGCAGCTAATACACCCTCTCACAGGACAAGACTAATCAGTAGTAGATGTCTGCGCTGCAAAACAATACTTGGCAAACCCACAGTGCCCTTCGGGTCGACAGAGAGATGTCATTCCTTCCTACATAAAATCATTAACACTGACGCCACAGATACGTTACTTGTAATGCTGGGTAAATATCCCAGAAAGATTAATAATATTTTCATTGAACTCTCCATTTAAAGGAATACAGAAGCACCATTTCATCCTTAAGCTGATAATAGGGTTCACGTGTGAAAACAATAAAATAATAAAAGCGACATGAATAAGATCTTAATGGAAAAAGCTTTATCCAAGAAAAAGTTTCTACATCAAAGCAGACAGATAATCTAACTATATTTTCTTCTACAGAACTGGATAAAACTACTTAAGGATTTGAACAAGATATACTATTATAATTTTTATTAGTCCCTAAGGAGCTAAACTAAGCTGCAGGGGAAAACTGCCTGCCTTATCCTGGTAGGAAATCTAAGGTAACTGGTTTAGGTTTTTTCCTATTTTGCATAATCATGACCAGGAATGCAAACAAATAACTGATTTTCAAAAATTACAACTACAAACATTAGTGGGTTTGGTGCAAAACTATTCAGGAGTTAAAGTATGCAAGGATCTGACCAGTTTTCCAAATCAATGGGAGTAGGAGGCTCCATCCTCTGTCATGCTCTTTGCACCGCTGCTGTGTTCCTTGACCAGCAGCTTACACCAGGAGCATTGTCAAGAGGCACAGGACAGTAGGGGCAACAAGTTATTTCTCAGTAGAGATGTATCTGGAGTCATGAGTTAGGGAAGGACCTTTACTAACAGGAAGCGATTCAAGCTGGTCACCTGTCCCAAGAGCAACCAAGCGCTAACTGAATTCTTCTACTCCAAGAGACAGCACAGAAAATTAATGGACTTTCTCTAGCTACTTAAACAAGTGATACACATGGCTTTTAAGGGATAAGTATCAGTAATAACATGCAATAAGCAGCTCAGCTGCTATCATGTGCCAGGCATTCCTTACCTCTCTGTTGAGCAGTTGGGTTTTCTTCACTGCATCCGACACTCACTCCAGTAGCAGAGATGTGAGACTGGTACAGGTGGTGCCATGTTAATAACAGTGAACTATGCAGTAATTTTGTCACACACAAAGAAACCAGTTACAAAACTAACCACAGATTTCCTACCATTTTTATTACACTATCAATGAGTTTTCTTCTCTCTCATTTTTTCATTTACTCAATCCTTGCCACAGTCAGCATTTTGTTCAGCAGGATACGTATATGAAAGGCACCTGAGGATAACCTGACCTTGAAGTTTAGACCTCCACTTATCTCCTGAGGACCTCAGAAAACGTAACTAAGAATTTCCAGGTTAAACATCTGTCAAGAAGAGAAGCCAGACAATAGTAACTCAGGAAGAATGGAAACTGGCGTCTCAGGACCACAAACATATTTGTAGTATGAACGTGCTGTCATGTAATCCCTACAGAACTGGAAAGATCTTGCTGGTTCTTTAAGCACTGATGTTACAGCTCTCCCTTGGCTCTCTGTATAGATGTACTCCTGGTCATAATTACATGAATATGTTAAATATTATTTATAATTCAATGACAAGAGAAAGAGTTCATTTTTGTTTGGTCACTGCTGCCCAGTACGTTTGCACTGCATAAAAAACAGATTTATTTTGCTAATCAAAATCTGGTATCTGAGATCCCTATGATCAAAAACATATCATTTTTTTTAAATCCTTCAAAAGCTTTTTTTTAATCTATTATTCTTGATCCTAATGCTTTATTATGCTTATCACTAAAGCATCTGAATAGCAAAGGAGCCAGGACAACTAACAGAAAAACTGCTCCACTTCAGAGCTTGCAGGCATTCACTAGATCAGTCAGGGTTCTCCTACAAAAGGTTGTTTCTCACACCAAAAAACGAGTTTCAGCCTTTCCCCTGTAGCACTAGGGTGAAAGCACTGAATGGGAAGTGCAGGGAAATTTCAGGATTTGATTTAGAAGCAGTATAAAATATCTATTTGTGAGCCGCACATCAGCAAAGCGGCTCTGCCTTGTTACTAAGCGAGGAACCAAACCAGAAGTGCTTTGGACACGGACCAGAACATCCTCTGAAAGAAACTGACTACAAGCGATTGTGTTAGTCTCAAATCATAGATATTAAGTAGCAAAAACCCCCCCACGCTTTATTGCCACAAGGCCAGGAGACAACTGGAAACTTTGTATGTCCAAAGAGAGAGCTAAAGCACCACGCCACAGAAATGTCTTCAGGTATCTGAGAGCTGGAAGGAAGAGAAGGCACTTTGCCTGTAGATTTAAGAAACCAAGAAGAGTTTAGAGTACCACACCAGCATATATTAGATGCTCAAACTGTTCGACTTTAACAGGCAGCTTGAGGACAGCCAAGTATCCCGAAACACTCATTTTGAAAGTCCCTCTGGTCTAATAACAATGCAGGTATGCATTGGTTTATACCATTAACGCTGTTCATAGCACGACCAGCCTGAAAACCAGAACCAACCTGCTGAGGAGATATTTGAGACAAAAAATATGTCAGTGAATGACAGCTGGATTTGTTTTTGTTACTAAACAATCTTCTGGCACTGCCTCTACTTTTAGCTCTACTCATTGTAAGTTCATGATGCAGAAATCAAAAATTCTGGGAGATTTATTATTTCGTTTGCTCCTGAAGGAATAAGAGCAGACAAGATATGTTCATAGGTGGATTTATGGGTAAATGGCAAGCAGGGTACATATAACTCTGGGAAATCCAGCCATGTTAGGCAAAACTATTTAACTTGATCTTACTTGATAAATATTGCATCAAAACTCAGAACAAGAAACAGAAAGTTTGTACATGAGATTTATGTTTCACTCTATGATTCACATTATAAGTGGTTGGATTAAATATTTATTCTAATATCCACTTGGGTTAAGATTTACACCAATCTGCCTGTACGTATCTATGTAGAAGCTCTTGGGAAATCTTATTAATGCACCAGAAATGCATTATCAGCCTTCCGGTTTTATTCTAAAACCATTTTTTTTTTTTATTTCTTGCAAAAAAAACCCTGTCAATATAACTTATTCCTTGCCACCAATGGGCTATTGATCTTCACAGTTGCTCATGGGCTAAATTAAAAGAAGTTTCAGTAAAAAGAGAATGCAACTTCTCAGACTTCTTAAACACCTTCAGAAGCAGAAGTTCAGTAGAGTGAATATTAACGGAGAACTTTTAGAAGGCTGTAGGTATGCTCTGCTGATTCACTGGGGGCTTTGATATGTTTCAAGATTTAGGTTAAATTCTTTGAAAAACTAAACTTCACCCCTCTGATAGTTAAGTTAACAACATTCTTTCTGCTAGAGAGAATGATTATGATAGCTTGGTTTTTCTCAGATTGAAATTAGCTCAAAAGTACATTATTTTCCTGAGAAGACAAAGAGATCAACATTTACATGAAAAGAAGCCTGAATATTTTTAAATGGCAGGTGATATTGACAGACATTTAAGAAGACTTGCTTTTAAAATTGTTTATGGCTCAGACTCTGAAAATGAGATCAAGTTATGCATTCCACTGTCATTAGTCATATCATAAAACAGAAGCCACAAATCATGACTGAATGGGTTGATTACTGGTAGCTGACAGCCACTTATAAGTGGAGCTGAACTTGAGGAACTTTGTTGTCAGCTCTGGCACTGTTTGATTCACTGAGTTATGTGGTCCTGACCTTTATTTTTCTCCCTCTGAATGAATTTAGAATTTTATCTACCTCTCAAGTATTGTAAAATTGAGAGACAAAAAGCACTACATGCATTGTGTTGTTATTTATTAATCAATGTACTAAACAGGCACAATTGCATTTGTTTTGTTTTGTTTAGGAACACAACGGGCAGCTTTGTGAAAGAGTTCATATTTCACCTCTGCTGATTTGATAGAGGAAATAGTGTATTATTAAAAA
Organism: Dromococcyx pavoninus; assembly: GCA_033558185.1. Taxonomy (NCBI): domain Eukaryota; kingdom Metazoa; phylum Chordata; class Aves; order Cuculiformes; family Neomorphidae; genus Dromococcyx; species Dromococcyx pavoninus. Next base: position 1,130,438 of record JAUMJL010000786.1, read on the forward strand.
TAAAAACGACAAGCACATGATGATTCTGTTAGTCTGTCTTTGCCAGAATCTATCAGTAGAACTGCATAGAAGGTCAAAAGTTATACACAGTGAAAAATATTCAACATCTCTCAACTGCTTTTAGTACAACTTCTGTCAAGGTTCTTTCAGCCAGCCAGCTAACAGTGATTTAAATTCACAAGCTAAACCCTTCTTTCAGCTCAGGAATAGGATGCAAAATGAATGAGATTTGTCTTGCTTTTTATTCCCCATTATTTCTTAGCAATGGGCAGCAGAGTAACTCTGTAGATCCCCAGATCAGGCATCAATATTACTGAGCTAATTAAATTGGAGGGAATATATCAGTACAGACACTATGGGCTCTCCTCAGTTCTAAAAAATTAAAAATTTAAAAAATAAAGATAGGTTTCCAGTCTTGGTCATGTCACAGCCCTCCTGCGTGCCCTAAGGCACTTTACTTCAGCATGCTTTTTTTTATCAGTAAGGCATATATAATAAATATGCCCAAGTCAAAAAGTCTTTTGAAACTTATCCTGAGAATTCCTTAGTTCTAAAGGTACAAAGTCCAGAAACTGGTGTCAATCAATCACCTTATCATTCTCTTTAATTTTACTACTTAGGTATCTGCAGAAATAATCAAAGCATAGACACCTCCTCTGAAGCAAGAAGAGACTATTACAAGCAGAGGAATTTAGATCTGCCACTTCAGACAGTTGTAGAAACATCCTAGTGGTTCTTGAGAAATAAAGCTACATGCTGTGGTCACATTAGATCGTTTACTTCAGAAAGATAATTAATCTTTATTGAAACATTCCAGCTAATTAAGGACTTTCCACATCTGCTGGTAAGCTACTGCAGATGCTACAACCCTGATTGCTGAAGTGTTACCCATCTTTGCTGTTTCAATTTGCCTGACTTCACCTTCCAAGTAGGGGATTTTAATATTAATGTTTCTACTAATTAAATAACTCTTTAATATAGTACACTTTAAGTATTCTTGGGTCATTTCTGAGCCTTGTTTTCACAAAAGGTCTTAAAAGCCACTAAAATAGTGGTCTCAAGGACTGTGCTGTCTAGATGCCCTTGAAGCTCCTTCTTGCTCTTTCATACATGCAAAGCCATGGTTTCTTTTGTCTGGCAAGCCAGAGAACACAACCTGGCAAAACCCCACTGCATTACTGATAGGGTACAAACTTCTCTAACCTGCTTTCAATTACTGGATTGCATCCAGTCCTTGATGTTCTTGTCCAAGCAAATCTTTCTGCCACTAAACCCAGGTGACAGGGCTGCAACTGTTCACAAAGAGAGAGAGGCTGTTAAGGAAGAAGTCTGGGTGGCTCTCTAGCCTGCTTAGGGTTATCTGTTAACTTCCATTGTTCAGAACAAGACAATCTGAGTATGCAATCCAGATTCCCCTTTTCCCCACTTCTCTGGTTCTCTGTTTTATGAAGCAAAAAACTATAAAAATAAGAGAAGATTATTTTGCAGAAAATACACCCAGATACTTCTCTCTATCAATTCATCCTGTCAGACCCTCTCTCAAATTTGGCTGCTCCTGAAAGTTGGCAAAACCATAATTATGCAGCTGTATGCTCAATAGCTCAGTGCATCAGCATTCGCAATGCACAGTTTCTTTACTCTGCATTGATTAAAATGAAGTTGAGTGGAGAACGGCACTACAGTGAAAATCCTGTTTCCAAATTCCTTTTCAGGCAAGTGTGGTGGTCAAAAACAAACAGCACAATCCCACCTGTTGTCAGTTGTGGACAGGATAGGCGGGATACTAAACACGTGCCCAAGTGAGCAACATCACCCCTATATGCTCTTATCAGCCATCCTCATTTTCAGCTTGATTTGATCAACTCTCCAAGCACGGCCACGTCAGCATTTCCCCTTCAGCAAGGAATAGACACTACAAACTGTCCCAAAGAACTAGGATTGTGTAGGATTTACCACTGTTTTCACTTGATTGCCTTTCCTTACTGTGAATCATGCAAATGCCTGTGCAAGGTATGAAGGTTTCTCCATTGCTATGGGAACACAGTACTCTGCAGCTACTGAAATATTCAACCCACCTCTATACAACACCAGGATTCACAGATGCCAGCCAAATACCTGAGCAATGAAAGGTTTTCAAAAGCCAATGCAGTATTAGCATTTAATAAGGATAAAGGAAGGTTATTCTCTCCAAACAGCTTCAGACTACTCCAAATGATGGAATTGCTGCTGACCTGCTGCACTCAACAATTCTGCCTCTCCCTCACCAGAGATATTCATAAAAAGACAAAGCCCTGGCAGTAGGAAAAGAAAAAAGAAACATCTACCTCCAGAATAACACAAACATTGGTCATCCCAATGTGGCTGAATATTTGTGGTCAGTATCCAGCTATCTGGCACCCAACATTTGGGTCATCTCTGCCCTGAAATTACCCTTTCACAGGCCTCCAGAATAGGCACACAGACAGCATCCAGACGCCTGGCTTCTACCTCAGGGTTGGGGTTAGATGGCATTCCTCTTCAAAGAGCTGAATATTTCCTCTTTTCTTTTACCCACAAACTCAAATATCAGAAACAAAATAAGAGTTTATTTCCCATCATTGGCTGGCACAACTTTTATGCAATGTGGAACAATAAACACGGACACTTGCATGGGATTTGGATTTTGTTAGGCAAGGATATTACTGGGATTCAATGGGTTTACTTCTGGTTTATTGGGCTATCCCACTTTAATAAGCCAGTTCTTACACAAACATATTCGCCTGTCAAGTGGTAAGATGAGGCATAAAAACTAAGTTGCAAAAGAATTGAATTCAGCAGGAGGGGAATTAATTATTTCTCTTTGAACAAAACAAAAGACAAAAATAGTCTTTCAAGCATATTTCCAGGATCACCCTGAATCTATCAAATTACAAATCAGTCAGAAAACATTGAAGGGGAAGGCAGATGATCGAGTGGAGGACAATTACAAGCACTGTGAAGCTCCTCTCACTAAAACTTATGTGACTGGTTTTGCTGTGTTCCCAGTGGTGGTAAGAGGTACAGGGATTTAGGGAGTACAGGAGGATCAGCCATAACTGCAACCTTTGCTGAGCAACATCAACCGTGCTCTCTGAAGATTGAGTTCCTGGGCCGAGGGTCCACCGGTGTAAGAAGGGGAAGACCAGCTCATGACGAATAACCACAGCTCAGGATTTTGCTTCTTGCTTAGGTAATACCCACCCATGGTTCCCACAGTCTCCCAGTTTTTGTACAGGCTGATCAGAACAAGAGTCATGTCTGTGTGCCATCCAAGCCATGCAGCATACCTAGTGCTTGGTAGGTCACAGGATCCTCCATCTTCTCTTTTTGTGTATCATTAGAAGTATTTACAGCATGCTTGCGAGCTACAGGAAACTAAGTTACCCTAAAACATCTAATCCAGACCACTAGACCCTAGCCGTGACCTGGAAAGATCTGCCTCAAGTCTTTGAAGAACTTCACACCATTGTCACAAATGATGACCAAGTTCAAGCTTCCTGCTTCCTAAAAATCTCATTACAAAGTTCGAAGACAGGCTATTAACCCAATCTAACTTGACCTGATATTCTGGGACAACCTGAATTAGACAAGAACATGGAATTCAATCGGTTTTACTGGTGCAGGACTAGATTATCTCCTCCTGCATTTACAAGAAAGTAAATTTTATCTATCCTCAGTCTTGATTTCTCTAAGTAAATAAACAAGCTACATCTTTAGTATCTTTTCAATGAGATCCCTATATATATCTTTTCCAGTTTCCTAATCATCCTAGTTGCCCTTTTCAGCACCTTTTTTGAATAGAGATGTCCATTTCTGTATGTGTTTCATTAATAGCATCTTATATTGAGGTCGGAAGTAATGTATATTTATAGTATAGTCAGTTATTCATTAAATCATAGTAACCCCTTAAGGTGTGGTAATGCTGTCATGTGTTTCATCTCTTCTTCAGATTGCCTAATGCATCACTGGGAGACAGATAGCTCAGGATGTGATGAGCACAGTACACAAATGTTGGATAGGATAGGATAGGATGCAACAGGCCAGGACAGAAGGAAACACGAGTCACTGGCCATGCTGTTGCAGATCACAGTAACATCGAGAACTGAAAGTTCAAACAGCAAAAAGGAAATGTAATACAAGTCATAAAAATACAGGTCTTTATAATGAACAAGTAGATAGCTTCAGATTACACCATGCACAAGTACATGAAATGATAGTGATTTCTGTTTTTTAAACAAAAGAAATAAATATTTAAATTAGGCGCGTGAGGGAGGGAGTACTGACCTTTACATTCAAAGCTTCATTTTAACTGGGGAAAATTACTGACTGCTGCATGAGGCAGCTTCAGCTTCTTTCCCTTCCTCGAGCAGGGCACCCAGCTTGCCTCGGGAATCCAAACCCGGCAGGACGCCTTTCTGACATCTACCTCCTGACTGGCCGTGGGTGTATCTACTGACATTAAGCAGCATGAGATCTTCTCAAAGGAAGCAAAGTCCTACATGAAAAGGTTTCATTGCAAAAGGAGGGAAAGTCTTTAAAGGGAAAACTACCCAGCACGCTGCTCCAGAAGCCAAGTTGAACTTTCATTTTTTCTTTTCTGTAAGAACACAGTGCTCTTCTACTGCCTACACTAAATTATTCTTCCTCAGCTCCAGTTCTGTATGCTTTAAATTTTGATATTCACTTCTACAGAAAAAGAAATCCAAGCAATTATAATCCTGGCACTTACGTAGGCCCGGTTTGCTAGACACCAGAAATCAAATTGTTACAAGTAACAAAAGCATTGTGCCCTGAAAGAAGAAGGACAATCAATCCACATCATCTAAACAAGACGAACTGCTCTACAGGTAATGAAAAACTGAAAACATTGTCAAGCACCACCTATGGCAAAGCAAAAAAAAAACCAAACCAAAAAAAAAACAAAACCACAAACCCTAAAGCAGCAAGACCCAGAAGTCTTAAAGTCTACCTAAGAAGTTTGGCCTGCAATTTATGCCAGGGAAAAACCTTTAGCAGAGAATTAATTCTGTGCCAACACTGAAACAGTACAAGTAGACAATTAAGACAACTATAGAATACAGTGTCTGACATCAGCCCCAGGAAGATGAATGTAAAAGTTAACACAAGATGCTACTGAGAAAGATGAACACAGTCAATATCTCAGAGTTTGAAATATCTTGTCAAATAAAGCTGACTTCATTCTTTAACAAGGTTGTAAGTTTAGCTCCTGAAGTCTGGTTGTATTGATATAGCGCAATGATCTTTCTATAAAATCTTTGATTAAGTGTGGTGCAACACTTGTATTAAAAATTAGCACGATAGAGCACTGAAAGTGTGCATTAAATGAATTCAGACCTGGCTAACTGGCAGCCCTCAAAAATATTTATGAGTGGGGAATGGCACCAGAGGAGGATGTTTGCAGAGGTTTCTTCAGGAATTATTATTACGTTTGAAGCTACTCATCATTTTCATCAGTGTTCAGGAGGTAAAAGTAACTTTGGTGCCAATATAATGCCAGATTGATACAGAGCCTGGTAAAGCAGCAAGTGGTAATGAAGGCAGGACAGTCTAAATACAGCACCAACCTGGGTTGCTTGAGAATCCATTCCAAAGCCGCGTATTTTTACAAAGCAAGGTGAAAAATTATTAAAAAAATAAGGTGCGCAGGAAAGTGGGACTTGTCTCTGGAAGGCAGCATCTCTGAAGGAATTTAGGTGAATGAGCTACAGGGGCTGAATCCAAGTCCTTTATTCAATAATGTTGCAAAAGTCATCTGCAAGGAGAGGACTGCAAAAGGAGAAGAACTGGAAAACTGCAGATTATAATCAGTACTGCTATAGTGAGACTGAAATTTGGAAAGTGTTGCACAAAATTGCCATAAAAAAAACCAAACAGGGTCAAGGGAAAAAAAATCTTTACATGAGACTTTAAAAGGCTAACTTTATATAGTTTACCAGTAATAAAACATCTGACTGCCTTACAGATTCTAACTACTGCCTCTGATAAAAATAATTCAGATGGGAAAGACTAAAGAAAGCATGACTGGTCGCAGGATTGACTATAGGATGACCTAAGTCAGTTCTTCAATTCTTACTCTCTTTGTAACAAATGGGATTGTGTTCCAGGGGGAAAAAAACAGTCAAGTGAATGGAACAGCTAAAGTTCAAATCTTTAATGACCCTGGCTGAATATATTCCTTTAAAAAGTTGTGCAATCAGTATGATAGTGAATAGATGCATCCTGACTCACAGCCTCCTACTTAACCCAGCACACAGCAGCACAGCTGAATGGTGTGATCCTCAGTCACACAACAGACTCTTCAATGACTTACTGTGAACCTGGTGTATGAAGTATTCAAGTCTGGGCTGCTAACCTGGGCAGAACCCTGCTGCCCTTCAGATGGTGTAGGTTCAACAAATTTGAACCATTCAATTTGCAAGACAAAAAGAAAATACAGGGAAAGGCAAAATGATTTGTAGGCAGGGATACTCATAATGAAAGGCAAAAAAAAAAAAAAAACTGGAAAGGAAAATGGTTTCAAATTAACAGTATTTTCCATCTACAGAAAGTGCTCATGGTCTTTGGATGGACAGAATTAATACCTCCATGACACAAATAGGACAAGTGGGTCACCAAGGAGTTTGGACACACTTCTCCCTGATCACCCTGTCAGGCGCCTTAACTACCTGTCACAACTAAAATAGGTTGTAAGACCTAGAAATAAATCCGCATTTGTGGACACCAGACCATGGCGTCTCAGACAGGCTACGGAGACAATTCATGGGTCTGTTCCACATTATCTTCAATTAATTTCATATGTAGCTTAATAGCATTTTTGTGCAGTTATTGCATAAAAATAACGTAGGGCAAACCATTCAAACAGAACGTCTCGGGTGTCAGTAAGTCTGCAGTCCAACCCCAAGGCACGCGATTGAGTTTTCTCTGAGTGCTGTCCCAGGGAGGGCAGCACCTCACCTGTGGCTGCTGGCCCCCCCATCACACCTCCAGCCCCACAGCCACCACTGGACAGCAAGGCTGCACAAACCAGACCTCCTGGCAGCTATCCTGAACTTCCCACCAGGGGCCTGAAGAGACACTTTGTATATATACACAGCTGAAAAATCTGCACACATTCAAGCTGCTAAGTACTGTGTATGTTGTTACACCAAATATTCACTGACCCCTAGCTGAATGCATTTTAATTGAAGTAATTACTCACTCAGCTCCAGCTGCTAGGACTCCTTCCTGATATGTCTGGAAGCAAATGGCTTTTCTGATTGGTTGCTCGGAAGGCTGGAAAGTGTCTGCAGATTGATATGCAGCTGGGAAGGGAGTCTTCCCAGGCCTGGTTTTCACAACCTCTCTCACCGGTTTATCAATAGGTTTTTAATGCACTTATCAATGAGTTCCTATTAGGTTAACAGCCTGAAGTATGGATGAAAAGCATAGTTAGGGAGAGACTTACGGTTTGTTGATTTCCAGTGGGTATTTCCAAACTTTTTAACATTCTCTTGTTTTCATCGAAGTGTAAACTGAGTTTGAACTTTCAAGGTAGCAAGTGTGCTTCTTGAGTTTCCTGGTGAGTATTCGCTTTCATTAATTAATCAATACGTTAAAATCTTGGGTTTATCAAAGCAATTGGCAAAACTTCCACTGATTTGACTCAGAAATATTCCACCCTAACCTTTAGACTGGCTTAGTATTTATGCTTCCATAGAAATAATATGTTACAAAAAGCATTTTTTTGGCCCTTCCAGCCTCTGAAAAGGCTTTATGCTAATGCTTAGATCAGGGGTGTCAAACTCACAGCTCCCGCCGTTCTGCTCCCGCAGCGTAATGCACGTCACACCCTGCACACGTGCCCAGTGCTGGCAGGAGCGCAGGGACAAGGAGCTCGGCACTGCCACTGGGGAGAAACAAGGTGCCAGGAAGAATAAAACAGGGTGGAGAGCTGGACTTGGCCCATGGACCGTGAGTGTGACACCCCTGTGCTACATGAACCTTCCTGTAGTGTGAAATAGGCTGTAAATATCCAAGTTCAGTAATACTGCTCTTCCCGCGTGGCTGAAGAAGACAGTCTCCAGGAACACCCCTGTTAATGAGAACATCCCAGTCATAGTATTAAAAAGTGGGTCTGGATGACACAAAGGCTAAATGCCATTTCTCTAGGTAAAGCATAATCGCCATGAAAAGAACAGACAGCAAAGCTTTCTAACGCTTTCAAAGTTTATGCAAGAAAGTAAAAAAAAAATGATCAGTTGAAGCAAGTCAAGGTCAGAATCAGGGAAAAAAAAAAAACAAAACCAACCAACAAACAGATTTACTGCTTCCCAGCCTCATGCTCTAATTAAATACAATCAACACTAGCATTAACAATACTTGTTTCTTATGGGTTTCTGTCTTGTGGAGGGGTTCCCTGCGGTGTATGACACATTTCAGTCCAAAGCCTTCTCTACAGCTAGGGCTTTCAGAACTGCCCTCTACAATAGGATTTCTCTGCAGTCTAATAACACCATAACTCCATTCATACTCAGCCTTTTCCCATCAGACTCAAAAATTATTATCCAGAGAGCTGGCAGTATCTCTCAATCACCACCAATGGTGTTGGTCTTTCAGAAACTGAGCCAAGAAACAAACTGGATTTGTTCAGTTGCTTACCAATAAATTTTGCAAAGCCTCCTCTCCATCTTCCTGTTCTGTATAAAGATGTCACAGACTGCACATCCCAGGTATTTCTAAACATGCAAGAGGTTTATCTGAGCTGATTATGCTTTGTGAATAGCTAACTAGGATTATATAAACAAATGAAAACTTAGGCTTTAAGAAGATTTTTGCCTAGCAATTTATATCAGATCCATCACTAGAGATGATGGTGTTAAAATTCTTGACAGTGTTTGAGAGTCTAGTAAAAACAGAAGAATTAAAAGATCTGTTTAGTTACTGTCAGGATTCCTAGCATTGTTTACAACACAAAGGGACTTATGTATACATTAGTTATATTCAATTTTAAAATTTTAAACCCATGGCATTACAGGAAAGACTTATAATGCAAATTACCAAAGCAAAAAGACTGTTAGGAAAAGGCAGAAAATTAATTACAAAGACTTAGGCAGTTAATAATGGTGTTGCACATAATACTATCGTGTTTCTTCTTTTACGTAAGTTAAAGCTGGAAACTGATTGTGATTATTAAGGAGGCCTCAGCTCTGCTGATTTTGTTACACCTCTGGCAATCACACTTTTACAGGTTAATGAAAGGAGCAAATTACTCAGTTTCACATTATAAATAAAATCTGACCCTTTTTAATACACGGTGAACGCCTCTAACAGAGTCCTTGCAATGAAGCAATGTCCCCTACTAAGAGAACACCCCAAAATCACTCTGTGTGCATAGAAGACATTAACTCCCCCTTAGTTAAGCAACTGCTTTCTGTTAGTCTCTGGAAGGGTCCATTAAGACAGTGATTCCCACACTGGGAATTCCCAGCTGGAATAATACTAAAGATTGTTTCCCTTTTGGATTCAGAGAAGTAATGGCTCAAGCAGGAAAACAGATTTGAAGCAAACTGTAAGAGGGGCAGAATATAAAAGTTTGTTTAAATAAACATAACTAGTGTAACTTATGCTGTGAATTGCAGGAGATAGTACAAAAGAGAGGGAAGAGACAGCTGAAAGTTTATGCATCACTAGTGTAAACAACAGTCAGAAAGCCATCAAAAACAAACCACTTTCTGCTTAACCGTCTTCTCCATCCAGCCTTTCTCTGTTCAGAAGACAGGGCCTCTTGCTAAAGGGTTAAAGGCTGCAAATCCCCTCAAAGGACCTTTCAGCTAAACACAATGGCTAAGATGCTGCCTAAACCAGACAAGCAGTGCTGACCGTGGCTACCCTGTCCTTGAGATGACCCATGGCCTCCCCACCAGCCACTATCTCAAGGGCAGCTCATCCTTGAGCATCCATCACATGAGGGTACTCCTTCAGCCCACTCGCTGGGGGTTGCCCACCTACCACCTTAGTTTTCCCTTCATGTGCTTGGGAAATTGCAGTGTATAGAGGTCCCATCTCTCCTGTCTCAGTCTGCCTCCCTGTCTCATGATCTGTAGCTACCCCCAAAAAATCCAACAGTTCTCCCTCACCAAAACACTGGTACAGAGAGTTCATACTCCCCATTTATACTGACCTCTCCAAAAGGCTCATTTCTTTTCCAAGATCAGAATACAGATTTCATGTACACATTTTCTACAGGGCTGCTCTGTCTCCTTGAGTTAGGTTGGGCAACTTACCTACATACTGACACAGGTTCTTATTTTGTTTTTCCATTTTCTAGGCTGTGAACTCCCTGAGGAAGGAATTATTGTGATATTTGCATCTCATACAGTGTTGTGAAAATTGCAAGTACTTAACAAATACACAGCAACTTCTACATACATCAGACAATCCAAACAGAAAAATCAAGATGGAAATCCTGCTTCCAACAAGAAAATGAGAAACAGTAGAGCAAAGCATTGTATTTCTCGTGCTCTATCCCCTGTTTATATCCAAGCTTACTTTGGCAGAGAAACACTACTTTTTAGGGGTCTTTGCTGGCACTAGCAGGTTTTAAATGAATATAAAATCAGTGAAAAATATTCCACATTGAAATAGTATGTGGCACTGTACCGAGATGTCAAATTTTAAGACACACCTTGTCAACGGTATTGGACATAAATCTAAAGGTATCTTATCTAAGAGACAATATGGTCTTTTGACAAGGCAAGAATTAAGACATATATAAAACTATTCTAAACATTCAGTTCACCCCTTTGATTTCAAAAGTAAGATTTCCCAAAACAAAGAAATTCTGCAAGATCTGTTTTGTGTACACCAGTGGAAGCAACACATCTGTTAATGCCAAGAGCTTTAGTTAAGCATATTCAGAACAGATTTGCTGCACAATGTTAGTGGCGCTGAACCTGAAAGCAATCATTAGAGAAGGAATTTATTCTTGTGCTAACCCCAAGCAAGAGTCACCATTCAGCCAATTTAATATCAACAGCAGTAATTTTAACAATATGATATTTAACCACAATCCTAAAATGGCTCAGTCTGGAAGCAACGCAACATCAGCATTTGAAAGAATGCATCCCCAGCAACATCTGAAGAGGCAGGAAAGATTCAAGGCCACAGTGGCTTTTTCGTGGGGTTGCGTACACAGCTTTTGCTTGAACTTTTTCTTAATTGAGGTTGGAAAAGACTATGCTGAGGAATGAACCCAAATACCATTTCAGTCAACAGAAAAGTCTTCAGAAGACAGCAACGAAGAACAAGTCCTTTGCTCTGGGAGCATCTGGGAGTATACAGTACTACACCACAACCTATGTACATGCCAAGGGGCACTCAGGGATCAACTGACCCTTTACAGCTTTTACAGTGGTGAACCCCTAAATGCATCATCAAAAGAGATCACAAGGCCCACAGATTAACCCTTTTTTCTTCCTTTAACTCCTCCATTCCCTCCTCTCTTCTCCAGCGAATTCTGCCTCCCCAGAGGCAAATTCCCTTCCACTCCTGCTTCCCTCAAAGTGTCCAACAACAGAGGATATTTTCTTTTTGCTGTTGTGGCCAGCAGCTCAGGGGAGCCCAGGCTGCACTCCCGGAGCTAAATGCAGTTTCTCATGACAAATCATTTGGCCTTGAAAACTAATCTTGTGGCTTTTGTGAGGGAGGACGTCAGTTCAAAAAAAGTTCACATTGCTCAAATTCTGACCCAAATTGCCAATGTCTTTGTGAGACTTGCCTTATGAATCTTAACCTTGTGTCAATGTATTCGTTGTGTGGCTTCTCAGGCTAGATAATTAAATCTTCTTGCATACACACATAAATTAGGTGAAATTCTAATTCCACTAAGATTTAGTTTTATGATGAATTTCAATGGCAGAAGATTGCAATCATTAAGGAAAAGAACTAGAGAGACAAGTTGGTAGAAACCTCCATTTCTCATTAGCTGCTGCAAATAAAGCATGCTATGAAATTGTTCCACCAAACAGATTGATAATTATATGACAAATGTAACACCCTGAAATAAAATTGCACCACTGCTTTCGTAGCGTTTTATATACACTTCCTTCTCAATGAGCAGGGATGAAATAAATAAGAGACTCAGAAAACAAATATTAAAAGCACAGAAAAAAACACCCAGAAATTTGCACTAAATGGATTATTAGTCTGATCTAGTATTGCAGTCTCCATGCTCTTAAAAGCCCAAACAGTCTCCTCACCAGAAAACCGAAGAAACATTTTATCTCATATCTGGAATTTCCTTGTAGCACTCTTTCTCTCCTGAAGTTTCTTGTACTTTGGGAAAGGATATTCTCAAGATGCCACAGACAAAAGAAATGTAAGAATTCCTGCTGATAGCTCCTTGACTAATTGCCATGAGTGCCTCCAGCACACCAGCGGGGTTTTCTCTCAGTGTCAGCATCTATTTCTCCTCCAAGCCTCAGTAAAATAAGAAAATTTTGCAGCCGAAGGAGACATTTATATCAGCTTTTTATCAGTGCTTCTGTAGTCCCTGTGGATAACTTGAATGGCTTAAAGTATTCTGTTAAATTAAATAGGATAGGTAGGTACAAGTTCTTACAAAGGATCAGATGAAAATAATACCTAATCAATATTTCTGTAGAAGGTCTCTCGTTTCATTTTTCAGAAAACAAATGTACTGATAGATCATAGACTTACAGCCTCCTAGAGTGCCTGGTTGTGACTAAGCATTCCCATCTGTCAGAACAGTCACCTTGACTTAGCATTATCTAACCTCTGATTACACAAATTAAATATCCTTACTTCTCACTCAAACAAAGTTGTTATCGGACAACTCATTCCAAGTAAACTGATTTAGGGAAATGCATCATCGTGAACAAAGAAGTTACTCACTTGCTGGCTGTCTTCAATAACTTCAGCATCTTTTTCTTTTACCAACTACCTTTTACCAGCCTCCACCACTTCTATTGGAAGCAAAAGGTTACTGCACTGTCACCAACACAGCTCCCAGCCTTCTACTCCTGAAACTCTACCCTTAAATTTTCTTCTTTCTTTTGCTTTCACATGCAGATACCCACGCACACTGCTGAAGTTTACCATAGCTGATCCTCAGTTAAGAAAGCAATCTTCATTTTTATCACAGATCATAGTTGAAATGCAGTAAGCAGGTATGCTCTGCTGATGCAAAGTGTTTGAATAAAAAAAAAACAGAACATGCACAACTCCCACCCAAACTCAAACTAAGAATTAATTTGAGCTGTCACAAAGGCACATTTTAACTTTAAGCAAGTTTTGTCTTCATTTCTTCACAGTCGTCAGCAAAAGAAGTATATTTGGACACTAAGAAATTGTCAACTTAAAATACATTTGCTTATAAGGCAATTTTAATACCACTATCTGTAGATCAGAGGGAGGACACTTCAACGTTGTAGTGAACAGTTTAGATCGGTACAGTCATGATTGTAAACGCTCCACAAACAGAAAACTATGAAACTGATAATTTACCAAAGCAAATCTAAATCTTTGTTTAATTGCACACTTACTATGGGTCATCAGGATTGCATTTGCTTCTATGTCTGATGATTACAAGCTTGTACCCAACCTAAAGAAGTCACAGAATATTTCTACAGCGCAAATGAGATAATCTTAGTACCAGAACCAGTAAAGCTGTGACTGCTCAGAATTCACCTATGTTTTTCTGAGAAATGAGCCCACTGGCTACTCCACCCTGTCACCCTGAGGCTGCTTTAGTACCCGCACCAGCTTAGGTATCTCTAACAACCCACTGCAGACAGACCAAGGGCTTTGCAGTCCTTGGAGTAGAAGACATGCACCCTCTGATCAGCCCATGCAGAGCTGAGTCCTACAACGTGCCACAAGCTGTCTGGTGAAGAGGATGTGTCCAAAATGCAGGTTGAACTGGGCTTAGTTTACCATATGCTGATACAGATAGGCTGCTTTTATTATTATTATTACAGATTGAGCAAAAAAGGCAAGGATTAGATCTGAAATATATGTCTGTATAAAGTCCACTGCACTTAAGTGCCGTGTAAGTTTAGTTTTTTCATGTTTCTTCAAGGTCTGGAAAGAATATTGATGGCTATATTGGCCAGTTTGGATGGAATTCTAAGATCACTTTTGATAGGCATCTGGGAGGCCTTTCTGCGATACATGCACCTAAAAGACTGGGAAAAGCGCCCGGCTGTTAAAACTTTGTAGCTGTCCCATTCACCTATGAGTGGAATGGAAAGAATGAGGACACTGGTTGCAAAATTTGTCTCAGAAACCCCATCAAGATTGAGTTATGGGCCCTGGAAGACGCATGTTTCTTTTAAAAAATGTTTTAAACTCTTATCTTTGCAGAAGGCAAAACCAGACCATATCTAAAATAGAACTTCTGGTGATCCTGGTGGGGGGCCCAACTTCTTCAGCACTGTCAGGTCCAAAATACCTTGGCTCTGTGTTTTGGATAGGGACTGGAGGTGTCAGTGAGCCAAACCAAAATCCTTTCCCATCTTGTCAGGTGTTTCTAATTGAGCCTATTCTGCTGCTGGTGAGGATGTCTTGAACATTTATGAGAGCTCCCTCTTTGAAAGAGCCATTTGACATCCACTTGTTGAGATGGAGGCAGGAGAGCCTGGCCCTGCCTCCATGAGATTAAATTTGGAATTCAGGACATGAATAAAGCAAAGCAGAGAGTGCAAATATCAAAGGCTGAAGAATCAAAGTGTCCTAATTACATTAGGGTTGTTAAATCCATTTTAGTTACACCTTTCAGATTTTCATGAAGGTCCGTGGGCTGGGATAGTGCACATACGGGATCTCCAAGTCTCAAAGTGGCCCTAACCATCCCAGAACAGAAATAATATTATTTTTTATTTCTTTGCTAGGAGACAGGTCTAAAACAGGAATATTTCCTGTATTACTTAGAGTTGATTCATATTTGCCATCAAACTTTGTGCTCAAATGGCTGTCCAGGTTGTCTTGTCCTCTGGAAAGCCATGCCTTAAAGAGCAACCTCAGGGTGCCAGTCCTTGTTGATGATCTGGAAAGTGCAAACAAATAAACAGTGGAATGGATTAGATCTTGTGCAGTCAGAATCATGGTCACATTGTCACTGATCACTGGATCAGTATGGACTTTATTGGAAAGTAGAAAGAGTTCTTAACTGGCATGGATGACAGCAAGGCAGACATAGAAAGACCACGCAGAGAGACAGTTCTTAGCTGGACACTGGATCCTGAGTTTGCATACAGCTGTCTGTGCTCCCCATTCTAGAGCAGACGTGTTGTAGAAACTAATTCATTGTTTCATAATGATACATAAAGAGGATGTGAATTAACACAACCAGACAAGGTTTGTTTGGTAAATACACAATCATCAACCAGCTCCAAACACACTGTGCAGGAGTCTGGCGTGCTGAACTACACACATGCAAGGTGGCGTGGATCCCAGCCAACCCTGGCAAGATCTGGCTACTGAGCCTGTGTGAACTTGTGAAGTGTTTCACAGGTTTCAGAGGGGACTCAAATTCTTCTCAAGGAGCCAGCTGGCTGGTGATGCAGAGTCAGCGCAGACACAGCGAGCACAGTATTTCACGCGGTAGTACCAATTTGTCTTTGGTTTACTATATACCTAAGTGAGCAAGAAGAAACTGGTCCACAGGGACTCCTGCCTTTATATTTTGAATGAATAGATGCACTTGTACACTGGAAGCGACGCGTCAAGAGGGAACTCACAGCAACCCTGTGCTGTACAGCACCAGAAGGAGGCAAAAGGAGGACATACACAGTAGCAGCCCCTGGATGCAAATGCATGTATCTAAGCTGTTGCTTTTCTTATAACCCCAGCTAGCTCAGTGCTCGGAGCTCTGAGTTTTCTCATGATATGGGTCCAACCATGATCACTGTTCTTTTCTTCTCACAGAGGCAGAAAAGAATGCAAGGGAACAAGCTGGTAACAGCTCAGTGCTCTCTGCCAAACAGACTAACCTTGGACACAAGAGGATGTGCTCTGTCACGTCAGCATCTGTTCTTAGGGTCAAGACAAACTTCACCTGCATTCATACAGACACAGAGGGATGGCATTTCCACATTTTATTTCACATTTACTCTCATGACCAGCAGCTTTGAAACTTAACTAATTTTCTGCCCTCCCACCCCAACTGTGACTTCACTTGTGTCCCTTCTGCTCACCAGCACTTGCTCTCAGCTAGTTTATCTGATGCTGTAGGTTTGACCTGACAATCGCACTGCCAGCTTGTCCCAGGTTTTCTTTTTCCACGGGCAAGCTAACTTTAAAGTGTTACTTACAGTCTTTGGTGACCTAAAATTGTAAAAGAGTTATATGTATGTCAGATGAAACAGTAATAATAAAAATAATGTCATTGCTTATTTCTTTAATCAAACTTCATGAAGAAAATTAGTATGTTCTTTTTTCTTCTGAAACTCTTATCATCAAACCAAATGATCTCATGCTTCTGAAAAGAATGGGAAGTACTGAGAAATTTATTTTAAAAGTACAGAGACAGATGTGCTGCAAAGAGATTTAAAGGAAAAACAATATATGTGGAACGCACTGGGTGGCAGAACTTTAAGTTACTTCACTTGGAGTTATAAATGTCCTAAACTGCTCAGAGCCTGGCCCTCACTGAATGCTGGTGTGGGGAACCTGCGATGTTTGCATATGGTGCTTGGCTTTCACCATTATTCTGCACCCCCATAAGCACTAAGTACACCAAAATAAAAAATATGTTTAAGTAAACGAATACAAGGAAAAACTTTTCCTATTACAAATAAGCATAATGGGTTGAGTAAATTAAAACTGATATGGTTTTATGAAATTTTAATTCTTTTTTTTTATTGAAAAGCAAACAGATAATTACCTTATCATCCCTTCCCATTGTGTTAGGATTTTTAAATTTATTTTGTTGCACTGCTTTTGTTTCTTGGTGAGATTCATTTTTTCCCCTCCGTTAACTCTAAGTCAAACCATAACCGTTGCTTGCAAAAGCTGTAGGTTTCCTCTGCTGTAGATTTCAGCCACATGTTCCTCTGTGCTCCTGGCTTTGGGAACAGGGCAGAAGCAGAGGTGCCAAAGCACTGAAACAAAAGAGTTGAACTCAAGTGATGGAAACTGCTGCAGAAAGTTTGCACTATGTTACATTATTACCTATGTCAGCATCATTTTAGCCAGGTCAAAGCAGAAAGGTCCACTGCATTGGGGTAGCAGTCTGGGGACAATGTTCTGCCAGTCAAAGCTTTCCAACAGCATCTAAACCTATAGAAGCATCTTGGATGTCTCACAGCACTTGCAGCAGCTTCCCCAACCACCACCTGCTCCCCACACCCGGGGGACAGGAAGAAGCAGACAAAACTTTGATTTACACCATGAAAAAGAAAAATAAGGATTCACTTTTTCTTTTGAGATCCTTCTTTTTTTTTTTCTGTTGCTCCCACTAAGCACAGAGCAGTGTGGTTCTGAGTAAGAGGGAAGCACCCTCTGGCACAAGTCCTATTCAACCGGAGATAAGCATTATCCAGGGCTGGGAGAAATAACCCATCGGTAGTGGAGGCACTGCTTAGTATAGGGATTCCAACAAGAACCTCAGCCTCAGAAAGAAACAAGATGGACTTAACTCTTTTAAAGCAAGTAACCAGGGAGGATCTATTGTGGCAGGAGCTTTACCAACCATCAGTACTTAAAGAATTTCTCTCTTCACAGTTAATATTGAAATTGCACCACAAACAGGCAGTTAAAACTGTCCCAGGGTCTAGTTCTACCCGGCTTTCACACACACAACTTCTTCTGCTCCCTAGGAGATCAGGGCCAGTCAGGTTATGGGATCAGGCCCATATAATCTAAAACTCTTGCAACCGGTCCCTGCTGATGTCCCCCCAAATCATCATTGACAACTCTGCTCTCAGCAAGAAACGCAGCTCCCTTCCCACTCTCATCATGGTAAGACGGCTCCCAGTTCAAATATTCAAGCTCCAGTGGGCTGGCTAAGGCAATGTTTATAGTTCAGTGGTACAGATGAAAAGTTACACAATGCTTTACACTGTCAAAGCAAAATGGGATTGTTCCAGACTGTGGACTGACATAAGTAAAAATATCAATTATGGCCAAAAACGCACTTTTACACTGAGCTGCTTGGATTAGATTGTAACTAGCTCAAGGATAAAAAACACTGCTTGTTTATCTTAATTACATTTAAAAATCCAGGCCTTCATATTATCCTCCCCCATCACAGCCATTTCAAGTGACAGAAGGAATTCTCCAGCGGCTTCAAATGTATTTGCGCCTTCTGCTAACACATTCCCTCTTCAATTTTAAATTTTTTTTCTCCTGTTTTTATAACTTTTAGGCAAACACTACCAACAAATGATTCCCCAAAAAACCCAAAGAAACAAAGTAAAAAGAATAAAAAACTCAACATACAACAAGAGACATAGGGGACAATTTGCAATACAGTGCCAAGTAAATGCTCATTTGCCTTCACTGGAGGTCTGGGAACCAGTTGTAATTACAGGTTGGTGATAGACAATTGTGGCAGTTGTATGACCTCTTAATGATGCGGTTTGCTCTAATTTGGCCTTGGAGATCTTACAAGAAATGGAAAACACCCAGAGCACTGCAAGCTCCGAGAATGACTATTTGAATGTGTTCAAATATGTTAGATTAATTTGTTTTCAAACTCCAAAATTTTATCTCAATAAAATCTGTGAAATATTGCTGCATACAGTTAAATTCTGATCAGTGCATTGTGTTGGATGACTATCAACAAGCCTCATTTGTGTCTCATCTGGAAGTAAATGTACTAGACAGAAGAGAAAAATTATGTAAAACTTCAGTTCTGTATTACAAATCATACTGGACTTAACATATGTTAAAACAGAGATTTCATGGCCCTTGATTTTACCACAAGCTTCTTTACCAACCTAAACTTTAAAAGGACAGATCCTAGAGGTTTAAATTCCAGAGTACAAATACAAAAAGAAAGCAAACATATACTGTTTGCAAATCTCATTTTTAAGGCATTGCTGAACGCAACCACAATTTTTGAAAGCATGATGTTCACAACATCGCATAAGGCCTCCGGCAAACTACATTTATTAAATTATCCCTATCATTTGCAAGCCTTGTACATCTAAACAACCTCATATCTTTTTACTGATATGAAGATGAGAAACCGAGGCACAGTTTAGATATGTTTACAAGTATAAGCACAGAACACTTCAAATATTTTTTTAAGTTTTCAGTTATTAAATCTCTTATTCTGTTACTATCACTGCTTTTATCCTGGTACCAAGACACTATCAATGCTTATCACGTTTAAGCTCAACCAAACTTACTGCCTGAAACCCAGTTGGAACACATCTCTGGGAATAAACTTCACCACTGCAGTGACAAAACTGCAAAACTAAAATTTAGATTTTGATTTCTTTTAAAACTCAGTCTTTCTTCTGCTTTCTGCCAAATATATTGTACAAGTTTCAAAACATGCACCTATACATTTCCCAAACTTCAGGTCAAGGATTTTAATTCATGTTTCCTCCTATGCACCATGGACCAAAAGAACTGTTGCTGCTCTCTTGTTTATGAGAGATGAGGGGTTTGGCCTGTTCAGGAATTTTTGTGATGATGATTAACAAAAGCAGGCCAGAAGAATAGGCTACGCTTGAAGAATGGCTACTTGAAGAATGACAGAAGGAAAACTGGACTCAATTTTGTGTTATCAACTCACATATTTCATTTTAAAAAATTACTTTATAACCTAGAGAAAACAGCACTATTTTGCTGCAATCAACCACTAGCCACAAGCAGAGCAACCAAGTGCAGAAAAGAAAATGCAAGCTCTTTCCTCTCTGCGCCTCTGACTTCTCACACCAACCAACTCCTGCAATGGGCACTGCGAGGGCAATTTCGGGGTGGGGCAGAAAAATCAGAAAGCATGATTTCTGTGCCTTTTTAATAGCAGCTCTGTCCACAGCAACAGTCTCTACGTACATACAGACTGTGGAATAGTTTGTCTCTTGGCAGACAATCTGGTGGAGTAGCTGAGCATGTGGCTGTTACCAACAAGAACAGCTCTGCAGCTATAACTCCACCAAGACATAAAGTTAGTTTTACCACACATTGACTGTTTAATATTAGTAATTATGCACATTTCTGAGGTTTACTTTTCACATAAAAAAACCCCACAACAAACAAGGCAAACACTCAAACATCCCACAGCTTTAAAGACTATGACATGGACCATAAGGGTTTTTACAACATCCTGTGTGAGACCCATTGCATACCATTGAGATGCTGCTGGAAAATGAAGGGCATTCCTCACCCGGTGAGACTGTCGGACTCAGGGATGCGAAACAGAAGGGACATAATTAATTTATTTATTTTTTTGTACATTCTGGTTGATTCCTTCTTCCATTTTGCTCACAGCCTGGCACCTCCTGAATGCAGACATTCCTTAGCTCTACAGTTTCATTAAATCAAGGGGAGGTTAGCTACTGAGCCTGTGATTTAACTTTTAATGAGTAAAATAAGGAAAATTTTCCAACATATATCCACATTAGTTTAAACTTATCCATCTGCACTTATTTAGACCCAGGCCACGTTGGTAGAGTTTCCTTCTCCAACCAATATTTTTCCCAAACAAGATTCTTTGCCTACAATATATGCCAAAACCCTTCCTAAATTAAAGACATAAATTAAAATAGAAGAAATATGAATTCAACAAAAATCTACTACAGTTTTTAAAAGTAAGCATAATCTAACTTTGTAGTTTACTGAGGTTTAAATCAGGTCTCCAGTGTAATGGGGAGAAGAGAACTACACAAGAAGCGACCAGTGCAGTGCCGCCCCAGTGCCTCTCAAAAGCTTATTCTTGGCGACTTCATTCTGTCTTGTAGCAACTGACTCTATTTGTCCCAAATATTCAGCTGAAAATATGGTCTACATTACAGTATTGCACAGAGAGTCTTTTAAAAGCCTTGTGATCATTAAAGTTAGAAGTCTGATGAGTAATGTTGTTCGGGCTAAAGTATATGTTGTTCCCTTTGCCTCCTTCTTGCTTTATTTTGAGACAGATATACTTAAAATAGTTTTTTAAAAATATGGAGATTATTATCCAATCTAAAAGATTTAATTTAGCACTTATATGGGGTTTAAATGCATGCCAACACTTTCCTTCATTTTAGTGTTTGGCAACTGTTCCCTATTCACAATTCCAAAGGCTGCAGACACATGTCTGATCATTTTAGGATATTTACAGTTGAAGCCAATAAAGACAGCGCTGATTTTAATTAAACTTGTAGTTTCTTTCTGAGACAACAACAAGAAGCCATGATTTCATGAATTTGTGACTGGCTCCTTTAAATAATAGTGTGTGTGGATTGCCAGAAGCATCACTGTCCATCATTTCCTAATGTGTTGGTATAAATAAATGCTAAATCATCACTCCTGATAACATCAGTGGCAGTTTGGTAATCCAGCTTGACTGTAAATATCTTCATTTCCAGTAAGAAGCAGAATTTGGAGTGGACAATGAAAAAAACAAACCCATAAATTAACTGTTCTGCCTGTCCATGACTGTCTTAGGAAGCCATTTACCAGCACTGCAGCTACGACAAATGCCAATATATATTATAACAGCTCCTCAGGCAGAGTGGAATAATTCAGGGCATTGGGAGCAACGCGCAGCCACTTCCATGCCACCAGTTCAAGACTGTCTCAGGTCTTCTGGGAGCAAAAGCCCTGTGCTGCCTTAAGGTTATACTACAATATCTGTGCTTTCCAGACTTGCCCAAAACATCTTCTCTTTTGCCCTCATTTAGGAGACACCTCCTATGCCATTCATGCCTGTGCCCACTCTGGCCATTGCTTATGTGGAAAACTCCAGCATTTCCACAGGCACTTTGGCAGCTGAGTCACCCATCCCAAGGGACCACCAGCAAGCACCCTCCCAGCTTGGTCCAGGAACTGTGGGTTGACATGAGAAGTGTTAGTAGCCTTTAACCAGTTCCTCCGGGCACATGTCCATGTCAGAAATTCACCAAAAGGCCCAGAAGCCCCCAGGTCCCACACAGGCAGCCCGGGGTTCTTCCTCATGTAGGGCCAGATGCTACACTGCTCTTCAGAACAGCTCTCTACATAAATAAATGACTTCAGTCTCCAGGGCTCTCACCAGCACTAAACTGCCATTTAACAACATAAATCACACACTGAGACAGTCTGTGGATGAGGGGGACTCGAGCGAGCAGCTGGCATGGCCTCTGCCTCTGTGTAACCTCTGAGAAATGGAGAGAGTAGCCCTAAGTACCCAGTCAGGAATGTTGTACGGGCACCAGTGACCACCCCAAGCAGACTGAAATGCTGAGTAGGACCCTAACTGCATGTCAAACAAGGGTGACATTTCATTTCTTTTTACAGACTTCCTTCAAATTATGAAGAGGACAACTTATACAGTTTACATATTTAAACACATTACATCATTCTGCAAGACTACGGGAACATTTGATTCCTAATTTGTTCTTACTGCTGATTTTGGAAAACAACAGCAACTTGGATATATCATTAGTATTTCGTGACAATTAGACAAAACATTACAAGACATCTACATACAAAACATTTTCAGGTTCATCAAACATAACTGTGTGGGCCATGTCAAGAAACCTTCTTTTTATGTCTTTCTTTATGGCATGAGAGCCGTTAGCCCATCTATAAATGCTTACCAAAGCACCCCAACACAATTTGCCTCTGTGCTGAAATGTAAATACATTCAGCCTCCTCTGTGGGCAGGCAACACAAGCTATAAACTACTAATCACTAGTTAACAGCAAGGTTTAGTTATCAGGAGCTCAAAGATGCTTACATAGTTATAACCAAAAGCTGCTTTGTGAAATGACCTGTCAGACATTAACACCAATGGGGTGGTTTAGGTATGATTATACAACTATTTCAGGCAAGGAAAGCCTTGCCTAAGGGCTGCAGGAATGGTCTTTTATGGTCAGCAGTGACTGGTGATGACAGTCCCACCCACATTTCTAAATGATTAAAACTTCCCAACTCCTTCAATTGCTGACAGCCTTCTTCATTCCTCTAAAGCACCTCAAGCTGCTTGGCTGCATTTCCACAGACTTTTCTGTTATTCTACTCTGAATGCTTGTTCAAACTCTCCTGTATCTTATTTCTTGTAAATCATGCAAAATTTCGCTCAAAGCCTGTTGACTTGCTATTGGCTACTTTGAGCATCGTACGCACACCGTAAGGCAGCATGAAACACTGCTTCCAGAGATCTACAGGTTTTCAAACCATTTCTTCATTAATGGAAATGCTGAAAATCCCACACTATCGTTAGGAACAGCTCCTGATACAAAATGAGAAGACCCATGCCAATAATCATATTTCCTCAAGAACTGGAGGTTTCCCACAAAGTAAAAGTACAATGCAAGTTATTATTGTACCACTCGTACAGAAATAAAGAGCATTCTTTCACTGTCTGGTTCACTTACTCATTTTAGTCAACATTTACCATCTCAGTTCCACGAGCATTAGTGTCATTGTAACTGCAGGCAACAACCTTTTGCATCTCCTTAGTGATACTATATGGCATTAAATGCAAAAGAAGGATTTGTAAATGTCTTGTCAAAGAACAGCTGGTTTGAGCCACTTCTACACCACAGATATATTTTTCACACCTGTATAATTGTATTGGCATCTGAACATTATCTGCATGAGGGATTATCCCCGCTACATACAGTTCAGCAAAGTGTATTTGGACATCACTATTCTTCCCTGCAGGAAACCTTTGCAACATGGTTTGATTAAAAAGAAATGAACAAAAAACAGTTGAGGGAAGAAATCTTCTCAGCTAAACAAAAAACAAAATTCCACAAGTCATTATAACCAATCTTCCGAAGGGAAAAAAGGGGGACTGATTGATGAATTAAAACTATCCATCAAATGCTCACAAGGCCTCATCGTTTATTCCCAAGCTCAAAATTTATTATTTTCCATTTACTTTTGCCATTTTTGCCAAGTTCTGCTGGTAGTTAAATCCCCCTCGACCTAAGTGATATCAATTAGTTTATATAAGTTTAACTGAGAAAGGGATTTTTTCCCCTTTCGGTAACGTCTTTGCTCAAATGGCAGAATGGAGCATCAGTCTGAAAAAAGCCAAGGAGACCCCTGGGGAGCAGCACCCTGGACCCTGTGCTTGTTCTGCCCATGAAACTTTTGATTTCAATGACTGCTTCAAGGATGTGGCACAGGAATCCGGGAAAGAGGCCAGAGGCTGACATTGGTCTCCATCTTCAAATTGAATAGGATATACATCAAATCAATATTGCACCGTTACATTCCAGAATATTTAAATTTGTATTCTTCGGAAGCTGTTGAGCTGCACAGGGCATGTGACAAAATCCAGGCTAAGTGATTGTCAAACTGCCATGTGGACCTCAGACTTTGGAGGGCTAAATTGAAAAGCCCTTTAATGATGCCTCACCTACTGTTATCTCTAAGCTCCCAGCACTGTAATGCAATGAGAATCCTTCCTTCGAGTTCAATGTCATTTCAGTCAAACCCTGGAGACCTACAATTTCAAACTGTATTGGTGTCTTGGTTTCAGCTGGGATATTTAACTTTCTTCCCAGTAGCCACTATGTATTTGATTTAGTATGAGAAGAATGTCATCAACGGACTGATGGTTTTAGTTGTTGCTAAGAAATCAAAGACTTCTTCAGCCTCCCATGCTCTGCTAGTGAGCAGGTGTACGAGAAGGCTGGAGGCAGCTGACCTAAGCTGCCCGAAAAGATATTCGATACCATATAACAACGTGCTCAATTTATAAATGGGAGGTTGACTGGGGGCCAGGACTCTTTGCTCAGGGATGAGTTGAGTATTTTTCTGTATAGATGATGAACAACTGTATTAACATTACTTGTTTTGTATATATTACTATAATTATTCTCTTTTTCTTTTGTTGTCCTATTAAACTGTCTTGATCTCAACTCACAAGTTTTCCCTTCTTTTTCACCTCTCCTTCCCATTTCACAGAACAGGGCATGGGGTAGATTGGTGGGCATGGAGTGAGAGAATGGATTCATGGTCCTAGTTCCTGGCTGCAGTTAAAACCATGACAACTAGCTAGGCATCTGTTTTATTCCTAAAATTTCCTGGGATATTGCTAAGTACCTTTCTGTAGCTGTCATTTTTTTCTGGAGAGATCATTTAGCTGTCTTTGTAACCAAATGAACTTACAAGTTACATGTTTACACATCTCAGATTAATATATTGGTATAAAAGTCAGACACTAAATTTTTCCATTTCTAGCTGTAAGTCACACTTTAGGTTCTGCATTAGCACAGGTGCATACTGCAGACCAAATAATTACGGACATAATATTACAATCCCTCTAAATGTCTATTCATGTACTAGTAAAAAAAAATATCTCGTGCTTAAACTGGCATTCAAGAGTTCTGCTGATGGGTGATTGCATTATGCAATACTTTTTGCGCATGTGTTTCTGGGGCTGAATATATACGCATAATCCAAAGCACTGGGTTCACCTACAGGTTTGCTATATAAGATGAAAATGAAGCATTCAGAGTTCTTTGTTGTTCAGGCTTCTCTACAGCTATCACTATTTCAACTTCAGTTCAACAATCAGAGAGGCTGAGGCAAGCTTACAATGAGGATATTTGGAAATTCCTTCTCTATATCTTAGCAATGCTTAATGTGACACTTGAAAAGTGGTGCAAGATTTGCAATACGTTTTGATACTTCTTGCCATAAAGAGATTTCTTGAACAGTCTGGGACAGTTCCAAAACTATTTTGCAAGGACTCTAGGAAAGAAAAAAAATGCTCCATTCCATTGCAGTTTCTGACTATCAGTGATGGGTGGCTGTCATTTTACATATACTTAGAACATTTTTTTCTCTGCTTAAATATTTTTTTCTATCTAATTCACTCAGGCTCCTTTCACTTAAACTTAGCAATGCCATGTATCTGTGTCAAAAACGCAAACAACTGGCAGATCATAAAATGTCATCTTCCTCTACCATAGAGAACCACTGGTAAAACAGAGATTAATATCATCTACACAGACTTCTATTGCAGTTCAAATTAATAGATGAATTCTACCGAGCAAGTAATTTTTTCCATAGTTCCTAATTGATTTGGAAGACATCACATGGAAATTGAAACCCTGTGTGATAAAGATGAACTTCAAATACACCCTCATGCTTTCAGAGTTAATGCACAACAATATTATTGCAGCACCAATGCCAAGCAAACAAATATAATTTTACTATTGTAACAAAAATATTAAAATTATTACAAGATGGCATTCATTCTTTAACCATTTAATCTGAATTTACTCTGTGGAGCTTCTTAAGTGTAATAGGGATTATCTAGTTTCATAGCCTAGGTCTCCTAAAGAAATCAATATGAAAGAAAATGGAAATAGGCAGTCTTACAAGTGACAAGGGGCCGTTTTTCTTTTCATTTGAAGATAAGACCAAACAACAGACCATTGGTTCAATCCTGCTACATAAGGACAGGGAAGAAAAGCCACGAGTCAATGCCCTACAGAAACTCAGTGCCATAGGTTCTTCCTGACATACGTTTTGTTGAAGCTGAAAAAGTTTCAACACTGCTTCTGCTATTTCCATATCCCAAAATCTAAACACATATTTTCCATCCAAACAAGCTGATTACACATATACAGAACCATGGCAATGGACAACTATGAGTCCTAATAATAGACCTTCTGTAAAGGCAGAACTTTTAGAAATGTAAAGATACTATCCAATACATGCACAAAAGAAAAAACATGTTTCACAGCTCTAAACATGACAGTAATTACATCTACCATGTAATATTCACCTAAGATAATAGAGACATGTAATATTTAAAAGCATTTGAACAAGACAAAATGGCATATTGATCACACCAAATACTGTAAAACAAAATACAGTTTGAGCTGTGATCTAGATTAGGCTCATGGTGAGGTAAAATAATAGAGCACTTGTGTCTGAGATTGTCCTGAATAGTGAAGGTCACCTTAGTGGCAACAGGAAGGACCTGGGAGAACTTCAGCATATCACTTCGGGAAATAACATCACTTCCTGTTGGCCGACACTATCTCAAAAGAAATGAAGCCGGGAGAGTAATTTTCATTGTTTCGAAACAAATAAAAGTGACAGAACATTGCAGTTCATATAATTTTATGGTCTGATTTTTGTAAACTGTACGTTACCGTTTGTGTTTCAGAAACACCTACATGTCTTAATCAGATGTAGCGCCCATTGTGCTAACATTGTGTATACACACTGGGCTCTGCCCTCAAAAGCCCAAACTGTGGATATTGAACAGAAGGATAACTAAAATGACACATAGGACAGAGAGCTGAGGCACACAATGCTTAAGAGATTTGCCCACAGTGTCCAACAGGACATTTATAGCAAGGACAAGAAGTGAACATAAACTTTCTGTCACATAGCATAAACTCATTACCACTCTTTCTCCATCATCTTACGCCTCTACTGTAACTGACAAATTAACCTTAAGTTTAAGCCAAGTTACAACAGCTGCAAAAAAAATACTGGTCCCTAGTTCTTACAAAACCTTGTGTCATAAATCTGACAGAACTGAGTGGTTTATTCTTTAATAAGCCAACATCTTTCTTGTTTATTCCCTCTTCTTCTTGATCTTTAACATCTCCTAAATTGTATGCATGGGCTCGTTCAGTTATTTAATATTATTTGCATTCAATAGTGCTTATTCTAACAGTATTTTTAGCTAACATGCAATCTGGATAGGACTAGTATTCCATATCTAACATTTCTCTTGATAACTTTATGTTAACTGTACCCACAGGCTCTAAAATGCCAGTTTGGAAACTGCTCTGGGCACAAGATAATAGGGGATTGCTAATTAACTAGGAAGTTCTAAAAGAACATCTGATTTAGCCCCTGATTCAGCAAACAAGTAACATTAAGCATGAGTAACCCTGTGGAAAACATGTGAAGTCATTGCATAAATCACACAAGACTAAGTGCAGGCTGAAAGCACCTTGCTGAAATAGGGCCTAATTTAAGTGTCTCATGTTCTCTTTAGTGGAGTGTACTTCAAGTGCCTGATGTGTTGTGGTTTCCCCTTCTCCGTTAGCACAAACAATCTGAATGTGAGGCAAATAGCCAGGAATTCCTGCTCTCTTAATCTCCTGAAATTGTTTGCCTGCGTTTTGGATGAGTCCATTAACATGACTGCATCCCAGATTATCACCTGAAAAATGTGAAAAAAGTTTCTACTCAGCAACTTCCTCTAAAAAACTAAGGTTAGGATCAATTTTTTTTTAAAGGTCTGAGTGATTCACTTTTAAGGGTTCCTAATACACTTAAAACAGATTTTCACCTGCCTCTAATCAACGTTCCAAAGTTATGCATTCTGCGTGTGTATTTTTTGCTCTATTGAATTTTGGTTGTTTTTTTCTAAATTAATAAATGTCATTTAAGGATCTTTTTTTAGCACTGATATCCAGAGGAACAACAATGGAGAAGCTTCTTCCCCACTGCAAAGACCCTACACAAAAGACTGATGAGACCCTGAACTGGTGCATCACTGTTGGAAGGCTTGTGGCTGACAGCTCTTTCAGGCAGACCCTGGCACGCACGTGGTACCACCTCCACCATATCACCTCCGTGTTCTGCTGCCAGACACCACAAATTCAGCACTTGCTTTTGCTCAGGAGCATTCTCTCCTCATTCCATCTCCCTGACATCACTAGGGATGATACTTACACTTTGCAAAAGTGAAAAAAAAAACCCAGAAATAAAAGCCAATAGGTCCCCAAGGAGACCAAACTTGTAACTCCAGTGTAATGCTTTAGATCACGGATGTCAAAATCATGGCCTGCGAGCCAAATCCGGCCCCTCACCTTGTTTCTCCCCGGCGGCAGCGCTGAGCTCCTTGTCCCTGCACTCCTGCCAGCGCTGGTCACGTGTGCAGGGTGAGACACGCGTTACGCTGCGGGAGCAGAACGGCGGGAGCCGTGAGTTTGACACCCCAGCTTTAGATCTTCCTCAGGTGAGCAGTTCTCACTGATGCTACTCATCCCACTGGTTTTAATGGAAATGCTCATGTACTGGCTTAACTGGATGCTACTGAACACACAGCACAGCAGGAAATATCAAGAAAAGGAGAATGAGAGGGAACAATATGTATCTCTCTTTTGGCATATCCTGGTGCTCTCTGTGATGCAGTACATCTGAACTAGGGGTCATTACTGAGAATTGTAACTTCAGGCGACAGCCAGAAAAAGGAAGGAAATAAGAAGAGATGAGGAAGAGAGATTTCTGAAGAAGGATCTGATGTGAAGGACAAGAAGATTAGAAAAAGAAGAGAATACCATTATTTTTCCCCTTCGCGAATAAATAGAGACCTTGCTGTTCATATGAGCTCATGGCATGGCCTGTGTGCCAAAAGGAAGGGAATTTTAGGCAAATAAGGGTCAAGGTGGATAAAGAAAGCGTGGCTCATATCAAACTGAGACCTCTCTCTCATTTAAGTGCTTTCCCAGTCTCTCATATTCTCCAGACAACGATGCACTGAAGCCATTCAGTAAGTTCTGTTACTTGCACCATGGCTTTGAGCTCCAGCTGGCATCAAAGAATCATGCAGCTGCTCGTTCACCCCTACCCCTTCTGAGTCCCGATGGAGAGGAGAATCGAAAGAAACAAAGGCAAAACTCACGGGTCAAGATAAGGACAGGAAGGGACCATTCACCAAAAAAAAAATCAATCTGTTACCAATCATTTCAGAACAAGATACTGAGATACTGATTTCCCTGAAAGAACACCTTTCCCCATCCCTCTCTTCTTCCCAGGCTTAACATTTACTCCCAATCTTCCCTACCTCTTTCCCCCTGCAGAGGAGGGGGATGCAGTCAGTTTATCACATGCTGTCTCTTCCACTTCTTCCTCTTCAAGGGGAGGACTTCTCACCCTCTTCCCATGCTCCAGTGTGGGGTCCCTCTCATGGGAGACAGTCCTCCATGATTTTCTTCAACATGAATCCTTCCCACGGGCTACAGTCCTTCATGACCTGCTCCAGCACAGATTTCCACAGAGTCACAGCCTCCTTCAGACAGTCCTCCATGGACTGCAGGTGGACATCCACCAGGACTCCTCATTGGCTGCAGAGGAACAGCCTCCTTGACCATAGTCTCCTCCATGGGTTGTGGGAGAATCTCTACTTGGGCACCTGGATTACCTCCCTTACCTTCCTCTTCATTCTTTGTAGTGTTACTTTTTTCACATCTGAAGTCTGCGTTATTGTTTCGCTTGCATCTGGTATCTGCAGGTCTGTTTCTCCTACAGGTC
Organism: Dromococcyx pavoninus; assembly: GCA_033558185.1. NCBI lineage: Eukaryota > Metazoa > Chordata > Aves > Cuculiformes > Neomorphidae > Dromococcyx > Dromococcyx pavoninus. The sequence goes on from JAUMJL010000786.1 coordinate 1,160,861, forward strand.
TTCTCCCTGCCACTGTGCCAGGCCAGGCCAGCCCAATGAGCCCAGTCAGTCAGTTGTAGGTAGGGTTGGGCACGTCACCATTTCTCTGCTGCCACCCCCTTGCTGTTCCCCCCCGCTTTTTAAAATACACTATCACAGAGGCATTACCACTGTCACTGATGGGCTCGGCCTTGGTCAGGGGTGGCCCCAGCTTCTAGCAGCTTCTCACAGCAACCACCCCCTGTAGCTCCCCTTACTGCCAAAACCTTGCCATGCAAACCCAACACAACCTCTCACAGCAGGAACAAGCACTCCTTATACAACCCACTGCAGCGCTATCTTAACGAGCACGTTAAGAAAATGGAAGAATATAATGACAGGCTTTGAGACAAGACATTGCTCTCTTTGTAAACATAACAGACATTTTCAAACAGTTTTCCTGTTGTATGAAGTTTAGCTGATGCATTTTTCCTTCCACATTCTTCTCTTGAAAATAACGAATGAGCTCTGAACAGCGTAAGAATGATAACTGCTGATACTGGTATTACTAGAAAGCACATTCCCATCATCAGAGGTGAAAGATTTCTTTTTTTAATTGAGTTCCTTGGAGAACCTTTTCCAAAAGCACAGAAATGCTCACATGGCTATAACCTGCATATTTAATTTGGAGCTTTGAGACCTAACAGTCACAGGAGGGAAGAGAGGGAGAGAGAGGGGCAGGTCTCCCTCCCGTCACTGTCTTTGAGGCTGACTTAAATTTATTTTGAATACAGAAATCTGTCAGTTCGTTGTCTCAACCTGAGCCACTGGGGGCGCAGGCGTGTGAGAGCTCCTCTGTGTGAAGGCAGCCAGGTGAAAATATTTTGCCTGATCACCATATTTAGGGGTCTGTCATATTCCCTGAACAAGCTACAATTTCACTCATGACTGAAGAAAGCAGGTAGAGCCATGCAAACGTAAACAGCTACATAACGGCTGCATCTGTTTTAATTTTCAGTGGCTTTTCAAATAATGATTGTTATTAAAACAAAGTGTATTTTGTCACAGATGCTTGCAACAAAGACTAATTGGTTGCACAATTACCAGGCTGCAACTGAACAGGCGCTAGTGCAGAAAGCTGGGTCTGCCAAGAATCAGTACCCCCATGCCCTGCTCAGGATGAGAAAAGCCCAAGGGTCACAGTGGGTTCCTGGTTTAAGTCCCAAAAACAGAGTCAGAAAACCACCCTACACTACCAGGGCTTAGTACCATCAAGGTGAAAAACGCTTTGATTCAGCCCATTTCTGGGTTTATATCTCAAACTTTATCAGTGTGACAGAAGACACTCTCCAAGTTAAAAAAGTGTGATGCCAGAAGAGGTTTGCCTTGTGAATCCAGACTATACACAACTCCATAAAGCAACAAAGAGCTACCATACCCCACTTTAACTTGATCCTAAGGAGAAGAAAGGATGAAGATGTGACCCTATGAGCCACTCTTCAGTCCCAGATCTAATCTGACCAGAGTTTATGAAGAAAGTTTTTATTCAAGCAAAGCTTTCTTTGCTTGACCAGCATTTAGTGACATCAAGACTTGTCCTCCAGTGAAAGATTTCATCCATTCAGGTTGCATGTGGTCTCCATAACCGGAAACCAATATTTTTTAGACAAACATTGATCTCTGAAAGTCTCTTATTACTTCAGTGAATCAGATCTAAACCCAACATTCTTCAGGAAAGTGACTGTTTAGAAATATATTTTCCGTATTTTCAATTCCACATGATTTGTCTTCCTTTAAAAGCAATTTTAATTATGTTTCAGTTTTGTATTTATTTCCACAAGATGCATAAGATATTATTCTTCATTGAGACTGTGTCACTGGAAGCATTTAATTACGCGAAAAAACTCCCCACAAGCCTGTCTGGCCTCAGGGTAGAAGTGACTGGAATGACATCTCTGTATTTTTAGTTTGAGAATTAAGTGTGTATGGGCTGCAGCTCCAGTCCCTTGTGGCAGGCATCCTCCAAAAGGAGATGGCACAGCATGACAAAGGAAAGTTGGTGACAGAAGACAGGCAAGACAGCAAAACTTGCTCTGAATTTTATAGACACCTGGAAAAACCATGACTAAAACCACCTTGAGTCTAAAAAAGAAAAGGAAGAGCAACCATCTAGTCCATCCGATGGAATTTCACAAGGACATTAATAATCCATAGGGCAGATGAATTGTCAAGCATTTCAGCAACACAACCTGCTTAAGGAAGAACAGGTGAGGCAAACGCAGTAAACAGACTCTGACTGGGTGCACAGTACTAACAAGCTACAGCTACCAGATCTGCGAGGCTGTATGCTCCGGTTTAAGATAAACGCATTCAGGCATAAAAACACCTCCTTCATTCTGTACTGATACCACTTTTAAGTGAGATTATTCAGCATCCAAATTATACACTCAGCAAGATCACCTCCATTTTGATAATTGCCTTATGAATGCGTAACATGGCAGCGTGGGGATTTGTATTCCCAGGAATGTCTGCTGTCAGGCATCAACCATTTGTCTGCTGAGGATGTGGCACACCAGTTGATAAATAGGAATATGGCTCTCTTCGAAGATTATCAGCAAGAATCTGATCCTCCCTGGTTTCACTGGACATTTGCTCCATAGATGCTGACCCAGAGGTAAATTTTAGGCATGACCCAGTATTGTAAGTGATACAAAAATTACCTTTCCCAAGGGCTGCACAGAAAAAGGTCAGGTTTCAGAACAAATTTTGCAGGTCTGGTAGACAGCACAGCCCTGAATCCCTCTCACGAATGATGCAATGTGCAACCTTCTTTGCCCTTGCTAACTCCTCCAGTCAAGCAACATTTGAGAGACATTGCGAGTTTTGTTGGGGGGGAAAAAAAATCCACCTATTTTAAATTCTTTACTTAAGGCTTGCAAATTACTTTTCTCCACAGGGTGCACAAGAAGCCAGGATCTGGCAACCTTGAAGTGAAAAAGACCTCAATTACTCATCACTCCCTTAACCTCAGATACCCCAGTAATTGCTATGAGTCAGTGAGGCACTTCCAGTAAGCGCTCTACACAGGGGCTGATATCCTTTCTGCTCTTGTCCAAAATAGCAACCACTTGAGTAGAAGCAGTGCTAATGTGTGCACGGATGTCCCTGGGAGACATGGAGGTGGAGGGGCTGCGCAGGGAAAACTGGGTGTCTGCTCTTTTCTTGGCTGAGGGTCAGAGCACAGCCCACATGGCGAACGGTACGGGCAACACTGCAAGGTGGAGCTTTACAGATGATGCCAGAGGCAAACATGTTACAGTGAGGAAGGGGAACATAAAGAAGGAGAGTTCTGGAGATGCGTTCATCCCTTGGAGTCACAATAATAATTATCTCTGGTTAGATGAATAGAAGTGATAAATTGGCCATGCAGGCAGTGATCCCTCACCTCACAAGAGGTGCAGCTGCTTTAGCATCACAGCGCAGGTCTGAAATGCACTTTTGAAGCAATCTCCAAACTGCTCACACTCACTGTGTTTTGATTTTTGCTGTCAAGGGGTCTTATGGGCACCCAAAGTGCATTCTTTTGGACAATGCTCAAATGGCTGATCTGGCCATCCATGGACCAGCCCAAATAGCAACAGCTTAAATGCCCAATATGCAAACATCAGTTACTCCATACCAACCTTCTCTTAGTGCAGACTCATTCCTTCTTGCACACTATACTACTATGCTACTGTACATGTAGCAGTGTGTACCAGTCAAGATTTCTGAGTCTCCTGAGCTCCAAAAGCAGAAACAGCACATGATCCTTTCCACAAGATGCATTTTTCAAGACTGAAAGTCCAATTTAACAGTTCTCTGTCACTTAGTCAACTGTGGATTGGAAAATGCTGAGCGCAGCCAGTTAAGTGAAAAAAAATGATTGGTCAGATAGATGGTTTCTTCAGCTGTAAAAAGAGGACACTCAGATCTTATCATATTCTAAGCATGGAAAATATTCTGCTCTAAGAATTACAGGCTCCGCCAGTAAATATCTGTTGCCACCACATTGTACCCTGTGGCTACTAAATATGCAGAAGAGGGAACAGTCATGCACAGGTTTCCATCACTCATCACTCTGAGTGTTTGGGTTTTTTTCCTGCACACAGATATCACTAAATTTACTGTACAATATTAGATTAATAAGAATTTCTCTCACATTTGTTTACAAAACCAAGAGTATTTGAAGACAACATACAGTTGTTGCAGGAGGTTGTTTCATTCAGAGGTTTGCACAACAACAAAAGTTTCTGCCTCTTTCATAAAGGGCTATGCTCTTTGAGATGTTTTTTTTTCACGGTCTTGTTGCCAGCTTAGGCAAGAGCTGTTCTTCCAAATCATCTCAGCATCACCGAAACTGGAGCATTTTCACTGCAGAACCCAAACTTTTGGCTTTCATGAGATTATCCTGTTTGGCGTGTTTCCTCCGACAGAAATGTGCCTTCAGTCCATACTCCTGCAAATATTAAGTCTATACATGTGGCCCTGATTTGCAACCTCTCTGCAACTCTGCTTCTTAATCTGGTCCATTTGCTCAGTGGAAAGGGCCAAAGTTATTACTGCGGGTAATCACAACTCTGAGCTGCAAATCAGCATAGAAACAATAAGCCAGTAGAAGCAGTAACAGTCAAGAAACCAGATATATATCCCATAAAACCAGCACTTGGCCAAACTGCTTGGGCCAAAAAACCTTCAGCAGATATCTTATGAGTAACTTTTTAAAAACCATAATTTGAAAACCATTGGACAGATTCAGCAACCAAAAGATAACATCACTGAAAGCCCAAACCATGCGGGTTTTCTCTTCTTCTATAAACAAGCAGGACCATATTCTGTTCTCATTTATAGCCATAAAGATCTCTGGTCTCAGCAAACAGCCATCCAAGATTTACATTAACGAAACACAGAAAAATCAAGTTCAGGTTATTTCTGTGGCTGAAATGCTTTTCCTTGGACACAAGTGATACAACCTCAGAGAGATAACAAGGAAACACAAAAGAAGTTTTCAGACTACCGTAACAATGGCAAAGAGGACTGAATCAGCGTTAGAAAGTAGAAAGGGCAGCTGGTTTGCAGATGAAGCCAGACATAAACCATCATGCAGATGAGATGGAATAGAGTAGCCAGCAAATTTTTTTTTTTTTTGTACTAAATCTCTTCATTCCATTCTCAGTTACTCTGAAAAGTAACAGCAGGTAAATACTGTAAAACAGAGCAGGAGAGACTATAAAAAGACAGTAAGTGAATTACAACATTCAGGAAATGAAGGCATCCCAGTCACTTGCATCAGAACTACAAGAAATTCATTAAATTGGCATTGGGCCACCTGGAACAAGCTGAATTAGTTGAATAATGAAATATTAATTTCTTCAGTTTTGCCTTCTATTTTACCCAATCAGCTGTTTGCAAACACTCTGTAACTTCCCCACTCACCAAGAAAAAGGGGGATAAGGACGTATTGGTGAAAGGCCAGAACAGAAAACTGCAAATCTGCAGAGGTCCAGAGCCAACAGGCTCCTGGGAAAGACTGAGTTGGAGTTACTTCATCAGAGAAGACTATGAAAAGACACGCTATGAGTTTTCAAAAAAAAAAAAAACCAAACATGAAAAGACAGCTTCAAACTTGCAGACTCCCATTTAAATTTTTGGAAATGACAAAGTTTTAGGGAAAACATTTGAAAATAGTGCATAGTGAAGCACTGGAACAGACCCCACTGCAAGGGCTGTGGATATCTTCTTCCTGGAGTTGCCAGATACAACACAAGAGTCGCCACATAAAACATGGGATATACTAGAAAATGTCTTGAGAACCCTGCCTTCTATGATTCGCTTTGCATACAACCTGCCATCAACTTTAGCAAGCAGTTCCTCAGAAGGGGATATGTTGATGCTCGAATAACAGGCCACACCAGTGTCCCCTGTCTGAGACATGGGGCTTTCACACACTTCTGGTGACACAAAACATGAGTGTCCCCCTATACAGTATCCAATTAAACATCAGACAACTGACAGCATCATCATTGTGACACATCTGAACCACAGCTAAAGGATCCCAGGAGTCTTATAATCAATACATGTTTCCTTTAAAACATCCTTATAATTCATTTTGCAGTGGTGGTAGCAAATGGTTTAAACATGTAAAGGGTCATTTTAGGTAACACTCCAAAGGGTTGCCTCTATTACCTGCAGGTTTGAGAAATATCCATTACAGATCTCCTTTAAACTTGGTAATGAGCCATATTTAATAGGTTGGGATTTTTTTTTTATAAATAAATTTGAAACAGATTCTCCAAGTAATGAAACGAAGTTGGTGAGCTAGAATTTCACCATGTGGCTGAGCGCCGGCATCACAAGTATGTGGGGTGCTCAGGGCCCTGCGTCTGTCCCAGGCACTTGGCAAAAAGCCGTGTGCTGTTTCTATTGCCATATGAGGCTATTGCGTTTGTAGAATTTAAATGTTTCCTGTTCCTGCCCATCCATTTATCATTTTCTGAATGAAAACTTGACAGAGATTTTAAAAAGCACACTTATTTCAGGCACCGCAGTTTTACACACCAGCTAAAGACAAGAGATAAAAGAACCTGGAATATATGTTACTCATTCTAGCTATTGAACCTCAAATTAGATCTGTGTAATCAAAGGGAAATTTTAACTACATACTTGAATAAAATCAGGAATTATTCTGGAGAGGACTGTATCCCATTGTCTCTACCATGATGTGTTTACAATCTGCTTTCCCACAGGTATCCTTTGGGCACAGTAAAAACCTGATAGTATTTTACTGAATTTTGCAGCTCCAATTATCCTGTGCTTAATCACCTTTGCTCTTTTAGATTTTGCAGTTTGCAAAATTCATTATGATGAATTGGTCATATGCACTACTGCCCTTCACTGTATCAAAAAGGACTACACAAATGTGTACTACAGGTGACTTATCTATGTTCACAACTACAAACAAATCTGAAGAGAGATTACTAGCAAAGAGGAGGTGCTTTTGGAAGCAGAGGGCAATGTTCCATCCTTTCTGCCCTTTTGGAATTAGGTTTATTATTGCAGATAAGATAGAAGATCATCTAGATAGATAGATAGAACATAAATATTTTGGACTATTTAAAAAATATTATAATCATTAATCATAGTTGATCTGCTGTATTTATTCATATTATTGCTGCAGGAACATAACGGACACCCCCCCGGCATGCAGCAAATATATGCCTCCCACAATCTGACTGGTAGAAAGCAACAAACTACAGCTAGAATTAAAATTTATATGCATAGGCTTTACACACTGATCCTAGCAGGCAATTTTGAAGGCAAAATTCTGTGCTGAAAAATCACATCACTATACAACTGAATACAGTAGAGCACTCAAGTGAAAAAGGCTTACATTCAGCCTTGCAGCAACACTTAACATTTTTACTCTACAGAGCCAGATATCCGTCCCTAAGTATTTTTGCCTCTCTCATCTGTTCTCCTGCAGAAAAAAAGTCACCACCAACATAAAAAGATCCCTTGACTGCTGACCTGAATTTTTTTTGTCCCCTAGAAAACAACCATTTAAAACTCTGATTAAACGGGATGCACAGGAACTTACTCTCTTTTCCCCAATGATGACAAAAATAGCTTTTCTGAACAAGCACACCAAGAGTAAACATAAGCTACTTCAATAAAAGAGAAAGTTTGATTTCATAATTCTTCCTGGTGCAAGTAAGCCTTTTAAAGACAATATTAGGTTAGGCAGGACCCTAGACAAAGCCGGGGAAGTCCCATGGCAGCCACACAATAAATGGCAGCACTATTAACATTAGGTCACAACCTCCGTGTCGCCAAGCCTTTGTGTGCTTTGCGCCTGGTGTGCTCAGAGCTGCCGACAGCTGTTCCAGGGCAACACATGGCAAAAGAGAAAAGCAGCAGCCAGCAAGGGGTTAAAAACGTTGCTTTGGAGTTTCTTCTGGTAAGCAGCACCCCTTGCACTTGCTATTATCTTTCTGCCATCTCCTCCAGACCTGTCCAAAACCACAGACGGGTAATGCAGATCTGAAATAAATGTAAACATGCCAGGGGCTTTCCTTTCCAGTATAAAATAGCTGTGCCTTTCCTGTGCTTTTTAAAATTGTCACTAGTCTCTAACACTTGTGTGAGAAATCCATCATCCGGACGTACTCAAAGACACCGTCAGTTTAGCACGCGGGTGATCTTCTCATATATTCTGACTTCCTCAGATTCTCTTTTTCAATTAAGAAAAAATGCATTTGTAAACCCAGAACTTTGAATCCCTCCCTTCAAAACGGCAAGTAAACCAGCATGCTGCTTCACACCCCAATAACAAGTTTATCTCAAACATCAGATGTGTCATAAACATTATCCTTACAATCTTTTTTAAGCAACAAAAACAAGCATTCTTTAGTCTCATGGCTTTTCTCAAGGCACTGGCAATACATTATTTCCGAATATAAATGATTCCCAAAGACTAAACATTGCATATAGTAAAAAGACGCAGCTTTTTTGGACTGTCTTGTGGCTTATTGCCAAAAAGCATAAAACTATCTTCATATCTGGAGTCCATATTTATTCTTGAGGAGCAACATGCACTGGATAGAGCTGATAAATAATTCAAAAGGGAAATACTATTTTACTACAACTAGGAAAGCACTCACTGAGAATGGGAAGAACAGGAAATCCAGTGGGAAGAATGAAGTTGTGCTATAAACTAATTCTTCAGGATGTCACAATGACACTGCATAGGATAAAACAGCTTCCTCCATAATACATTTCTACATCTTCATGGACTGCAGGGGAGCTTAGCAAGACTTATGCCAAAGGGTCTTGGTAAACAGGAATGACATAAAAAAAGTAGAGAAACTGCACAGATTTGTCGTAATTACCAAAGCCAAGTCTACACACAGTTTTCCTCCACACGTGAATACTGGCCAGGGATGTGATTTTACACCAATACAGTTAAAAGTACACTGTCCCAACTTAAGCCCTGCTGTGGACATCACTGGATGACTGCAGTGCTCACCTCTATCCATGCATTTAGACCTTGCCCTGGAGAACTGCGTTTTCTGTGAAAAGTGCCTTTAACCATCCAAACTGTGGTGTTAGGGAGCGGTACACTAAGTGTACAATTCCTCAAGAGGCAAGACCTCAGTAAATACTCTGGGTATCTGGCAAAATCAGGAGATGGTGTGTCCCACGCCATGGAAGAGCCTGTAATTGTAGTTTGTTGCTGAAATGCTACAGACAGAGGTGTCCATAGGCTCTGCAGAGCATAACGTCAACAGCAAACACAGGCAGCAAAGAGATTGCTGTGAGCTTGAGACAAAACAGAAAATTTTTTAAAATTAAAAAAAGGCAAGAAAAAAGAAACTTCCATCACCCTTAAGTTCATCAGAGAAAAAAAATAGTTTGTTTTCTATTAAGATCTTGCCCTGATCTGTTAAAATCAGACCCTTTGCTTTATGAAACAGGCCTTGCACCAGCCTTACCTCACTCTCCCATGCACAGGACGGGATGAGGTTCAAGACCTTGTAGCTCTTCAGTCATTCACAGCATTCCAAATAAGCTTGCCATTAATTCCCCCATTCTCTCCCTCAAGTCATACATAAAAGCTGCACACCCATTAGTAACTATTAAATGAGCCTAATCAAATACTCTAGCTGAGTTTGAATGTTGCTATTCAGTTTGGGATGTTTAAACATAATTACAGGCAGCGAGACTTTTTGACATGACAAATATTTTTTAATAACATTACCAGAATTGTTAGTTCTGTTTTCACTGTGAAAGCAAACAGAGCAATTCCAGCTGGAAAGTTAACATTTATCCTTGCAGTAGGCTAAAAAAGACAGACTCTGGCAGCCAAGGGAACTGCTTCCACTAACCAAGGAGCAATGGTGCTTCCAGGAAGACTCTCCTACAGCCAACTTTTCTGCAGTTCGGACCAGTGAACCATTACAAAACTTCATGTACTAATAGTTCATTCCCTTCTTTTATCATTTTCTTCTTCACAATTCCTTCTTCTCACACTCACCCTTTGACTTGCACCAGGTTGAACCCTGATGCAAATTATTATTTCTTCCAAAAGGGAAACACTGAGTTATTCAACAAGGGAAATCTTCCAAAACTAAGACGATAGCCTAATGCTGAGTGCAGAGAGGTTGGAAGGGGGACGGTGCATGCTAAAAACCTTTGTGATCAGAACTGACAACAATAGATTTTTGTTCACTTACGTTCATTGTTTAAATTGTATTCTACTGCAAAAGGAGTCTGGGCGCCTTTCAAATGTAAATATTTTACAAGAGAATACCATATGGGAGACACAGCTGTTTGTTTTTATTTGGAAAAAAAATTGAATCCTTTTATTTTGCAAAGAATTTTTTTTAAAGCCCAATGCACAGTTATATGCCAGCACTTGAATTATCTTAATTCAAATTAATCCCTAAGTAGTTGCAGGAAGTGTTTGAAGTTGGATTTTTGCAGTTGTTAAGTGCTTAAAAAAAAAGTTGTAAAGGAAATAAAGACTGCAAGATGTTTATACATCAGTATTTTCCCATGCTTGATAAAAAAAAAGACATTGACTACTTGCACATTACTAGAGGTGTCACAATTTAGAGTTTGATAAGGCTCAACAAGATCTGAATAGGTACATAAGCAATATCAGCTACAAAAATAACACTACCTAGCCAGCCAAAGCTTCAGAGTAACTAATTTGCTTGCCAAATTAAGCCTCTAAATATGTTTACATATTACTCGAGCAAACCTTGCAGATTTTCTCAAATGTGTTCCTGCTTAAAATTATTTGCCAAATAGTATCCATACAGTGAGTTAAGGCCAAAAAAAAGAGGCCTCTATGCTGTCTTTAAAGCTTGGTTTGCACAGTTATGCACAAAGAATCATGAGGAAGAATGGAGCATCCACATCCATGAGATACATGTGCACGCAGGTCCCAAGAAACAGCTTCTGGTTTTGGGGAGCGCCCTCACTGTGCTGGTCTCTTAAGGCTAACTCTTTCACTAACTCTTTTACTTTTTATTTTCATACATACATTCATAGCAAGAAAAGTTGTTTTTAAGTCACCAAGAAACAGGCAAGATATTGTAGAACATCAGTGCTGAAAGGCTATAGCTGCTCAGCCCTAAACCTGACCTAAGGAGGGACTGACAGAACTAGAGAAACCTTATGAAGCGGGAGTAAGGCCCAGATACCCGACAAGTGTCCTTTCTCCAGGATGCTCTTCCAGGAAGCAGCATTTTAAGAGTTTTCTCAGAGGCAGTTTCTAATTAACTGGCTTGTATACTTTTTTACTGGACTTCTCTTTCATAAATTCATTTAATCCCTTTCTGAATCCATTAATGATTTTGATCCCTACAACCTCCTGTGACAAATTAATTTCCTATGTAGGTGCTGGGCAGAAAAACTATTTCCTTCACTTCCTTGTCATGCAAGATACCCTCAGACTGGTAAAATGTGCTGCACCCTACACAGCCAGTCAAGAGTAAAGCTTTTAATGCGAGGGTCAAAAGTGCAGAAGCTGAAAAGGGCCAACAGCTTCATCTCTACTGTGGGAATTGATTCCTACCTGGGGCTGGGCACCAAACAGAGGGGGGGTGTAAAGGGAAAGGAAGCATGGTTTTGGAGGAAACATGCTTTAGTTAAAACTTACACTTGAGAAAACATTGATCAATTTTTTTATTAGCCAGGTGAGCAGGTCTGAGCATCAGCCACTGAATCATTATTTAACCCATGAGCTCGCCAGCACCCAAAACCCCTCCACTTTGCAGCAGTTGCTCCACTGCAACCTTCCTTGCACGCTACTAAAGGCAACGCAGACCCCTTCTTGCACACCAGCCAAATGCTTCCTGCTCCTCCTCATGCTCCCGCTGCTCTCATCCCAGACACCCTGGAGTTTATTTGATTCCCAGAAAACAAAGGCCAGCGCCTTTGTTGGGTGAGGAAGGCTGCTTTCCTCTGAGGGTCCACACGATCTGTACAGAAGGCAGGAGACCAGCCCCCCCATCTCTGCTGCTCTGGGTCAGCAGCACAGGCTGTGTTCCTGCCAGCAGCAGCTATTTGCCTTTTCACTATCGTTCGTGCTACAGCAGCAGCTAAAGTTTTCAACCAAAACTGAGCTGGGCACCACACAGGCAATAAAGATGACATAGTATCCACAGAGTTTAACATCTGAAATAAGACAACATGCAAGGATTGAGAGAATTTGGATCAGCATCTCCATGCCCCAAGTAGGAAGGAGTACACGGCAAACCAAGTTGCTCCAGGTGGACAGGACTTGTGTTGTCAAAGGAAGGTTGTTGCTTCCACAATTAAAACAAATTGGCACTCCCTGTGGGAGGCTGTAATTCAGCACAACACTTCTGCACTGGCCTGAATGTTAAGATATGGACTGACCACATAATTAAAATGAATTATATCTCTCAATATAGCTGGCACTTATGAGTCAAGACAGGAAGCACACACTCCCAAAATAAACAGGCCTTAGCGGAGCCCCCACAGGACAGCACAAACTACAGAGCAATGACAGTTTTCCTAGTATACGTTTACATAAGGTAAACCCCACTGATGCTCATTTATCCCTCCACATGGTCTCTGGGATTGCATTTTCTCCCTGATGTGAGCAAGCTGTTCCTGCAGTGCCAACACAGCACACATTTCTATGGAGAACAATCCCTTCTTGGGACAAGGCTGAAACCCAAAGTCACTCCTGCAGTACCTTTTCCTTTCCCCATGCCTGCAGTGACACAAACCACTGTTACAGCCCACCTTGCACACTTCTTCCAGACAGAGCACCCTCTCAAAGAGCACCTGCAGGCTTTTCCTGAAACAAGTGACAATGGCAAACCCTTTCAGTCAAAACCTGGTAAGACTAAGTCATACTACAAACACTGATGCCTAATATTAATTTACACTAATAAGAATTCACAGACATTACAGCCTGTGCAGTAATACCACTGAAAAGCCAGTCCATGTGAGGGCACTTCCCTTTTCAGCGGGTTTGTGTTTGAAATTCAGTAGTAGAATTCAGCACAGAAAGAGAGAGAAAAGTTTTAAAAGATAAGGAAACACGATTTGTCTGGACAATTGGCAACAGAGGGGTTACTGATGTTCAAATTCGTGCTCCAGGCAAGAGTTGACTTTCTGACACTCTGCCCCAAACCATGTTGTTCTTCATAATAAAATCATTCAGGCATCAGTCGTGAGGTGGAAGATTACACTGAAATAGCACTCCCCACACTGTATCTTTTTCATTTGCATCATTTACTGCTGGGCATCTAAAAAGAAAGGAGGGCTTATGTAAGAGCCTTACCCAGATCTGGGAATGTTTTTCATTTCTCATTTGACACAAAATCTTTCTTCTTATAAATGGAAAGTCAATGTTTTTTCAAAGCTGGACTATACAAATTCAGACATTTCCTCTTTCTGGTTGAAGTACTTTATAAGAGTAAGAGCAGTTATCGCTTTGGTCCCATGTTCGGGTTGAGAAGCACAAACAGTTTCTTTGATATTAACTATAAACTAACATCTGTGGAAAGAGGAGGTCTCCAAAATGACCTCTTTTGACTACAAACCAAAAAACCTATCCATAATGACACAGGGATCCTCTCAATTTAGTGCTTACTGGAGTGACACAAGAGCTCAGAAGTCCTCTTCTCCCACGAGAATGAATGGGCTACATGTTTTGAGGCTGTATTTGAAGAAGCTGCCCCAGATGCCCACCGCTGCTGTGGGTACCACTGCCCTGCTGGGACTGCATCAAAACTAGCACTAGGCTTTGAGAGGCAGCTGATGGCACAGGAACCTGACTGAGAGCTAACACAGATGAATTTATACCTCAAGCACAGAAGAGAGTCAGTATGTAACTAAACAGCCCTTCTTAACCACTGAACCATCTGCATTTGGGTATCAGAATACTTCATGGAGCACAGTTACCTATTATTTCCTTCTGAAGGTGCAAGATTGTACTCTAGCTCCATCGCAGTGCCCTTCTCCAGCAGCCTGAGAGATTATATTACAAGTGTTTACTAAGACTGAAAAACATCAATGGAGATTTGCTAAGGTTTCTTAACTAGGTTTCTTAACTCGGTTTGCACCTCAGCCCTCCTTGTCAATATGAAACATTAGTTTTGCATGCAGAGCACAGCTCCTCTACTCAGCCCAAGAAGTCAGGCTGAAATTTCTAGAGGAAGGTGAAGGAGCATTGAGATCTTACTGACAATAAATGGAGATGGAAAACCAGTGCGTTGCAAATCTGAGGGAGGATCTTTGCCATGTAACATGGGTCACAGAGCCTTCATGAAGCCCAATCAAGAGCAGTCACTACTGATGAGGCATGGGTACCCCTTCCACACAACGTGCTACACTGCGCCGACTCTGGCGTCACAGAAATTGGGACAGCAACTCCCAGACTGCAGCAAGACAAAGTTAAAACAATAGATTCAGGCAGGAGCAGAGGGATACCATATGTTCCCCTCTCGAATAAAAACCTGCTGAGAAACAGCATGCAGATGTACAGCACAGCGAGTAAATAAGCACGTTGCCCTTCAAGGGTTATTTTCTCCCCTCAAAGGTCAGTTGGTGACTAAAATCTGCTCAAGTCATCCTTAAAATCCCTGAAGTCATCCTTAGTCTTAAACAAAATGGTTGAGAGAGGTAAAGACAACAACTTTTACGTCTTTATAACACAATCTTTCCTCCCCACAATTTAAATTTTTTGTCTAATAAGACCTGAAGTTCCTCCTGGTAGGTGAGGGCTACACCTCTTATCCCAGGCATGAATGAGTAGCCACTAATGTAACCGGACCCTGAATGCGGCTGTTCATATATATTCAAATACCAGCAACACAACTGTGTGTGACAGCACAACCTCTGCTGTCTGTGGGTTTTGGGTAGGACCCCCTCCCTGCCAAATACAGCTATTGGTTACAGTACCTATGAGAAACATTCGTTGAATAACTAGAAGTTACATTTCAGGTTTACATTAATAATAGTGACAAAATGAAAACAGTAAGTTTCCAATGTAATCACTTCAAAGTCAGCAGAGGGGAAATTGTTAACACAAATCCAAGTTTCTACACAGGCCATTGCCCCCATATGCATCAGTATGCAACCAGCAATCAGAGAAGCCACTCCAGAAAAAGAAAAATACATTTTGCATTAGCAATAAATTTGCTACAGAAGATTTTCAGTAAGTCATTAATAATAGCATATTCCCAACTCTAGGACTCAAGTGCCATCAAATAAAAATAAGCTGCTGTTGCCAATTGGAAAACTAGCTCCATATGTGTGTATTGGAGTTACAACAGCACTAGTGTCCAGGTGTAGAGGTAATAATATTGGCAAAGAAAGACCTATTACTTCTACAGGTACTTAATCAATGTAAACGCAACTTGGTATACTGTCCCCACTGCTGCCAGCCCACAGAGAGGATCGTGAGCCTCACCTGCTGAAGTTAATGCAGCAAAGCACAGATTTCAAAATGCATTTTGACAAGTGACCCATTAATTTAAGAGTTTCTTCATCAACTGTCAGCAAAATACTTACAAGGCTACAGTGCTCACTCTGTAACTTGCATCTGCACAAACCACTTCATGTTCACTGTCTGACTCAGTAAGTCTTTTTAATTAAAGACCTCAGCTATCGAAATTAATGGAAAATAGAAGTCGAAAAATTCTGATGGATCTGGACCCTAAATACTTACTCGTTTCAGTAGGGACCTAGGAGCCTAAAACAAAAGTTAGGCACTTAAATATATTCTCAAATCCAGATGCCAGGCAGTAGGCACTTTTACAGGACCTGGGAAAGACCTTAGACACTCCTTGTAGCTTCTGGTGTCACCAAATGATAAATAAAAGGATCAGAATTATAACTTTGCCTGCTGTCATTAGCTCATATGGGATCAATCTGAAACACCAGCAATGCAACAGCACTGAAATCATCAAGGAGGGAGGAAAGAAAGATCAAGTCAATGCTTCAAAATACAGCAAGAACATAGGGAGTATATTATGCTAACACATGACACGTTTTCGTCAGAGACATGGCATTATTCACACAAATGACAGAAAGAAGTGAGGCTGGAAAGAGCAGTTCCCCAGTGTGCAATACTTCTTCGGCTGGATCAAGCTACAGCTGAGATAGCTAACAGTTATTTCTACAGGAAAAGAGAGGCCATGAGGCCAGTCTCTCATGAGCTGCTGTAGTACCAAGTCTTCCCCTACTGATAACTAAAGAGATCATAAAGGCTTTCTTCAAAATCCTCAATGATTTCTTCTTAAATTTTTTTTTAAAAAAAGCCTTAAATCTCACATTTACAGACCCACTCTTTCTATTTAATCACTGTAAATGCCACTGAAATATCAGATAAGACACTGCACAAGGAGGTGCAATCAATTTTGCCTTTTTCTCCAGACTCTTTTGGTTTTCAGTTTCACGTGTTGCACTGGTATCAACTCTCTCCTGGACAGGTGATGTTATAATTAAACACTCTGTGATCCCCAGAGCCCTCATCATGCAAAGTCTCTCTCCTTCCCAGTACTCAGCATTTCAAGGACAGGGACAGACCTGGCATCAAGGTAGTATGCTAGGATCCCAGCACAGACACGAGGCACATTCCTTTCCTGCCACACAACCAGACAGGTGCACATCTCCTCCTGAAACATCAGCTGCATCAGGACACATTCACAGTGGTAGTAACCAGGACATAATCTGGTTCAGTGTTTAATAACTCCATCATTATGCTGTGAGTTTGTTCTGGTCGTTTACACCTAACATGAGTAGGAGCGTGATTTGGGCACTGCAGCTATAATGATGCCAATTTATAATATTCTCCTGACAGCAATAGTTGATGGTAAAGTTCTTTGGAAAACTTTCTTTACTATATAATATAAGATCTGCACAAAGATACTCTTCTGCCTTTAGAAAGATGCCCTTTGGCAGATTCAGTTTAGTAACAATACCTTCAGAGTCAACATTTTGATTGATACTTCGTCATGTTTTTAATCCTCACAAGGTGTAAGAAGACATATAATTTAGATCTGGCAGCTACAGGTAATCATTCAGCAAATCATACCACCAGCCAAGAACAAGGAACATTATGTCAGTAAATTTCATCCTTTACAAGAAGGAAGCGACACCATGTTATACTGTTTAGTTTTGACAATACATTTGCAGTAGAGGAAGTGAGGGATTTGACTCCCATTGAGGCACTTGTGATAAAGAATAGAAATATCCAAAAGATCATCATGCCTTATGCACACAGCTCTTCCAAAATCTTACAGATGCGTGACCAGAAATGCAAATTTAGAAAGGAACCTGAAAAGCCTGTGCAGTGAGATGCACCACGAACTGTTACTCATTAAATGAGCAATCACTGGACTTGTTCATTTCTAAAAGTGATGAAAAGGACCTCATCTTCAAATAAGCCTCTTTATCCGCAGTTTAATGACCAAAACAAAACTCTGAGCATTGCAGCACTAGGTATAATCAACCCATCAGACAGCATTAAGTTAAAACAATGGCTCAGATATCACTAAGCCTCTTATTGGAATTCGGTCAAATCCAGACTTATTTGGATTACATGACAGTTTGCAAAATCTAGTACTAAAGGATCATTTTCCTTCCAATCAAGCTCAAAAAATATGATTTTTTCTTCCTCTCTTACAAGAGAAGAAAAGAAAAAAAAAGAATAATTGCATTGGCCTTGTATAAAATTGCTCAACTGAACCAACTTGTAGCCAGCCTGGAAGCTTAGTGACTGCATCTCTGTGCCAAGCCATGTATGAATAATGGTCCTTGTCTACGGTTCCCAAGGCTTGAGAGCACTCAAGAAGCAACAGAAGCAGCTTATTTTGGAAAAGGCTACATCTCATGCTGTTCAGCAATAGCCCACTTTGAACCCAATCTAATTATCTGGGAACTAGAAACTAGATAAGGAAAAGCACTGATGATATTTGAAGAAAGCCTGGTCATGGTCTTCTGTGTTTTCAAGCTGGTTGATTTACTCACAAATTTTTGAGCACTGGTACAGGAAGTCCATCAAAAAAAGGAGAGAGTCGCAAGCCCACTCAGCCCAGAGTCCTGGATACTCTAGCACTGGGAAGTCACACGTGTAAAGCAGACCCAGAGCCTTACATGAGCATAAGCAACAATCATCTTGATTTCCATTTATGTCAACAAGGGCTGCAGAGATTTAGTATGCCTGAAAGTAGGCATGTGTTAATGATACATCCATATATGGATTTAAACGTCTATATTTTTTAGGATGCTGTGTTGAAAATATTGGCCCTTCCTCTGCATAACTGTTGGCACCCGATAACTCTTTAGATTGACGTGAGATTTCTCTTTTACTTCATCATTATGGCAATGTAGCATCACTGGCTTCAAAATGAATTAGAACAGAGTAAACCCAAGTGTTAACAGTAAAAATTCAGGCCTTAAAATTATATTTAGTAACTAAACAATGCTGAAGTAAATAAACTGGAAGACTTGACTGAAAGAGCAATTTAACCAGCATTATCTGTGCTTTTGCTGAGCTGTAAATGAGAACTTGTGGATACTATGGACAAAACTCAGCTTGAAGCTATTAAATTTCCAAACAATGACATACCCTGATGTTCATCTGAAAGTTGTGAATTAGGAGATGGAAAGAAATATTGACTTTCGGATTCCATCACATACTTTCATGGTCAGAAATTTTTGTTTTCCTCATTTGAAAACTACTGCATCTTTAGGAAGAGCTTTCCTGTTGTTCATGGTTGCCATCCTCCCATGTGGTGGTCCCATGTGTGGTCCCATGTGGTGGCCCTGTGCTGTGACTGCACAACAGGTCTACATGGCTTGTACAGCTTTTAAGAACCACTACAGCAAGATGCTGAGATTAATAAAAGTGAAACAACACTGCTGCAAACTTCACCTCAAGTTGGAAGTCAACTTCAATTTTTTTCTGGTTCACACATCATCAGCAATAATGCAAATCTTTTCAGGTCCAGTGCTGTGTAAATCCATTAGATGTGAACTATTGCTCCTGTGTCATGTGGCCAACTCTATTTCTTTTGTTGGGGTTGTATGTACACATGTCACAGGGAGCATAATCTGAAGACGATGAGTTTATACACATGATTTAGCAAGACCAATGCAGGTAACAGTAGTTCTGATAGTATATAAACTACGTAAGTTTTCCGGATTTTTTGGTCAGAGTTGTTGTGGGTCTGTAGAGCAGAGTAACAAACTCCAAGAATTTACTTTCATTGTGTGCAGTGAGCAGATCTCTGGAGCAAGACCAGTTTATGTCATTTCTTTACAAAGAACTGTATTTTAATCACTGGGGATGTCATGGTGTGGAGAAAGGGAAATAGGAAAGCGAAAGCTAAAAGTAGCACAAAGCAGGCATCAAAATGTCCACATATTTTTGCTTGCCAACTGTGTTCATCAGGGATGCACTGAGGTCTTTGCTCCAGCACAAACAGCTGTACCAGTGCAAGAGTTTCACATCAATGCAATTAAACCAGGACAACTGTGCTGATGGGGCTGTGGACACCGCACTTACGAGTAAAAAGGTAGAATTGCTTGTCAGATTTATTCTAGTCTTTTCCAGGGCAGGATGAGCACAGCTGTGCTGGTAGAGGTGCATCTGTGCAAGAATCTTTTGCCAGAAGAGCTGCGACTGATACAGTCTGTCAGTGGTGACAACCACATGGCACCGAGGCTACAACTGGCCCGGGAAGCAATTGAAAACCTAGCATCAAAAAAATCCACATCTCTCCCCACTGGTTTTCTGAGTAATGAACCATCACCTCTAAAACCAGTTTGTCCTCAGGCCCCAGTAAGTACCAGCGCTAGCACTACAAGTACACATGAACAGCCCAGAGTTGCTCTCAAGGAAGTTGGTGACAAAGTTGCCAGTGATCTTGATGGAAACAGAAGCTGGCATAAAATGCTGCAAGTCATTGCATGACCTTACTATGACAGTACTCTGAGCAAATCAATACTTTGGCTGAATTTCATTTTACAAATTAAATCAAGGATTCAATTCCTCTGCCTTGCAGGAAATGTCTCTAACTTAGAAGATACCACAAGGAGAAGAAAGAACTCAAATGTGCCTTATAATCAGTTACATCTATTCCAGGACCACAACCACTAAAATGCCTTAATCGCACATTTAGCATTATTGTGGGGCATTAGTCTAAAGTTGATTAAAGTTATGGAAAGTATAAAGTTGACTGACTTAATTGTGTATTTCTTATAATATCACAGTGACTTATTTTAAATGTCTCCTTCACTCCAAACTCCCTGTGCTTGCAGTGCTTACTTAGATCTGGGGAAGTTGTGATAAAATACTCCCTCCCACCCTCACCCAGCCCCCATGGGGAGGAAAACCTGTCTGGGACTGCACAAACTCAAACGGTACTCTGGCTGTTTACTTCAGCAGACAATTTGGCCCAATGCATGTTGTGAAGCTCAGGATGGGAAAAAGGAACAGCATGTTCCAGCCTAGAAAGCAGGTCTGAAGGACATTGGTCGTACTTAGATTAAACAGCTGATATTGGGAGTGTCCTGAACACCCTTATTCACCCTACTCCTGCTAGAAAATCATATGATGTGCCAGAGTGGAATGCTAATTTTAAATCACAGTACAAGCAAACATTTTTAGAAAGAGGTCACATCTAGTGGGTTGGACAGAGGACTGTTGAAAGCCATGAACTCGTGGATGGATGGAGGTGCTGCCTCTTTTCCCACCTTAGGAAAGATGTTTACCTATCCTCATCCCTTATGTTCAAAAAGGTAAATGGTATTTACTGAGCTTAGTAGACAATATGAATTAGTTACTAACCTGGTTCTTCCCTTAGTTACCTTGCAAGTCTGATTTCACCATTAATCATGGCTGTGAACAACATTTGTTCCACTGTTCAATCATCAGGTCTCAGGAAAACAAAATAATTTCCTCAGGATAAGAAGAAACAGTCGCATAATGTTAAAATTAACCTGGACCATGTTTACATCTATCTGATTTAGAGCTAGCTCTAGTCACCTGCTTCCTTCCTGCTCCCATGCTCCCACCTCCAGCAAAACCCAATTCATTCATCTTTGCTTCCCTGGGTTACACTGAAGTCCTTGTTTTCTTAGTTTGATTTTTAGGATTACCTATCTATCAGCTACATTTTCAGATGATTCAGTCAACTTCACTGTTCTGACTTACAAAAAATTTGATGAGGGTTTAAATAACTTTTGCTATTAAAAGCACAGCCAAAAAAATAGAACATTTCACTTTGGAGAAAATCCATTTGGATGCACTCGCTCTTCTAGAAGCCCTAAACAGCTTGATCCAGGAGACCTGCTAAAAACAAACGTAATTTCTACTTATAGCATGCTGAAGAAACTTTTCCCTTGGAGATTACATCACTTTGATTGGATGTTATGTTTTCCATCCTGATCTCTCTAGTAAAGCAAAACTGTAGGAGAAACACATTGCTCATTGAAAAGCTGCCCACAGAACTACTGCAAAACAGGGAGAAAAATACCAAAGGAAATAGAAATCACTTGAGCCAAATTCTTTCCTGATTTACCCCTGCATAACCAGGTTCAACTGAAAAGAGCTGTCTTCAGTATGGGACGGACAAAATCAGTAACACTTTCCTTTGAATATTAACTGCTAAAAATGTTCAAAAATAAACCCAAAAAACAAAACAACTCCAGCATGAAATGAAGAACAAATAACGAGCAGAAACCCAACCTTAACATTACAAAACATTTATTTTAGTTTATACCATGTGCATATAAATAGATCACAGTGCAAGCACCACTCTGAGGCAATGAGAAGGTTGCACAAAATAGCTTTCAAAAATCAGGAAATGCCAGAATTAAGGTTGCCGAGGCAACCTTAATTTTACCCCCTGTGCATATGCATTTTACAACACAGCCTTTAAATACAGCATAGCATTCCATTTCTCAAATAGCATCACATACTGAAGAAAGCTTCGAATAGCAATACCAATTTGTCACTTTGTACATGTCAGTGACTTTTGCTACAGGGAGGAAGCAAATAGATTTGTAATCTTTCTTATTGCAAGACTGAGGTAATTTCACTCAAAATTTAGCAAAAAAATGTCTCCCAACATCAACTTGGGAAGTGAGTTTTCAGCCATTTCTAAATCTTTGAAGCATAAAGTGCTTTTCATCCTGGCATAAAATCTGGTACCAACATATTTAAAATAACTATACCTGTGTGGGCGACGTAATCTTTGCTGATGGTTAAAATTGGTGTCCTCCTGTGCTAAATAGATACCATATTTGGCCTATAGTCACAAAAAGCCTGGAACAGTGCTTTGAAGGCACCAAACAAATTAGTTGAGGCAAATCCAGAACTTGTTAAGTTTTGCTAATTCATTTCTTATTATTCATTCTTCAACAGGTGAAGGCTAGTCCAGGGAATAAACCAGCCCCTGTGAAACAACAAAAATCCCCTTTCCTGAAGGAGTTGTGGATATATAAAGCCACAGAGTTGCAGCTAAATTAAATACAAGGAATGAAAGTAATCAACTGCACAGAGTAGTTGATGACGTTAAGGAACTTTCACTAATAATGAACCAAATGAAAATACACATTTCCTCCTCTCCAACATAAGCTAATGAATAAAGAAACCCAGATGACAGCCACCCTGAAAATATCTAAGACTAATGATAATGGTGCATTTTTTTTCCAGGAGCCTCACTTCCCTCCTGTTTTAACAAGGTTCTTTTGCATTTCTAAAAAGCCAATAGGAAAACTTAAATTTATTCATGTTTATCTTATTGGCACTCCACCACACAGCCCGATGAACCATTCAGCATCATGACAACTTTCCTAAGAAGGCAAATGGCTACTCAGAGGACTAGATAAGCCAAAGAGAAATGGTCTAAGCGGCTTCTATTCTCTGTGATAACAGGCACGGTAATTTCCTACCAGACAAGATTCTGTCCTTTATTCTACTGCCCTCAGACTGCGAAGGGCAGATAGTGCCCCACCTGAAACTGGTTTGAAAAATCCCTCAATCAGAATAGGTATAAAATGAGTCCAGCACAGAACAGAGCAGCGTGTTTGGGAGCGCCAAACCTGGACTAAAGACTTGGCTGCACTCCTCATCCCTGCCTCCCACTCCAAGAAAGCTGTGTCACTTCTGTACACCCATCTTCCTTCACTTGTCAGCTTTCCCTTATCTCCCTATTACAAGCTCTTTGGGTCATGTTTACCCTTCAAGTTCCTTTTTGCACAGTGCACAGCACAGCACAGCTGTGATCCCAGTCAGGCTCCCCAGGTACACTTGGAATATTAATAATAATGAAAAAACTACCAATAAGAAAAAGAGCAACTAAAGCAAAAACCTTGACGTACACAAAATAACCCATGCCTTGGATAGGCACAGCGTGTGATAGATACTTTCCTTCTCCCATTAAGCTGATGGCAAAGCTCCCATTAGCCTTAATGAGAGCAGGATCAGACACGGCCTGCGTACACTGAAAACTTCCAAAAGGCCAAAAAATATCTAGCCTGAATGACCTATAACATTTCAGCTCCTATGGAAACCTCAAATTCCTATGGAGTGTGTGATGCAGTCAGTCCTGAGCCACAATTTACATCCATTTCCAAGCACAGAGGCTCCTCAGGGACACAGGCACCTCAGAAGCACTTGATGCTTTATGAGAAACTTCAGTCATCCAGCCAATAATACTTACAAAAAAATAATATTTTCCATTTTCACATATTGCTAAGTTGTAAACTGTTCCTTAGATACCTGGACACAGAGTTTATGAGAAACACATGTAAAATCCCGACAAGCAAACCTTGTTTATATCTTTACATGAAATAACTACTGAAAGGACCAATTTTCAGAAGATATCTACTGGGACCTGTCAAGTATGCCGTATGAAAAGGCATCATCAAGCAATGCACTTCAGATGCTGCTCTGCTTTCCTTGAGATGCATGCCACCCCCTGAAACTTGCTTTTCCCCCCAGGGCAGATATCACCCTGATGGTTGCCTTCAGATGTCACTCTGTAAGAGCTTGCTGAGTTTTCCCAGTAAAAGAAGGAATAATTCTCATGTTTGGGATAATTCCTCATAGTATCCACTGTCATTACTGAGTGAATAACATGTCTTTACAATGTGCACTGAGATATGACAAAGACCTTCCTACTAAGCTCAGAAGATGCAAGACCTGATAAGCACCTCTACATTCGCAAATCAGCCAGAGGATTCTGCCATGTCTTTCTTGTAGTCTACACAACATCTCTACGTTCATTTGTAACACCAAAATAAGGAAAAGTCAGCACAGTAAGGACTTTCTGTTGCTAAAACTGTAATTTCCAAACACGTAATACAAATGAATCTTTTTAACTGGCTGCAGAGTTGGTGGGGGGGTTTGTGTTGTTGGGTTTGTTTGGTTTTCAGCTCACATGCTTCAATATGACAGTGTATGGAAGGATGTCTGTCACAGCTCCAGTGCCTGCGTGCTAACGACATTGCTCCATCCCTCTCTTACCAGTTATGAAGTGGATGGGAGCAAGTAATTGGGTACTCACTTTCAATTATTTTCTCCTACTCTATCTCTTCTGTAGCATGTCATGACGTCCTTTGGTTAACGTGACCTTTATACTTTCCAACAGAGCAAGCAAAAAAATGCATTCAAAATTGTTTCTGTCATTCTTGCAGTGATGCCTCAACGTGACTAAGCTGTTTTACATGAATTCTAGGCCGACAGAAAGCTGTGTTTCCCTATTTAGATACATATACTCATTGAAAGTACACCAGGCAAACACTCCTTTCAGCTTTGCACAGCTATGGTGGTTTGATCTCAGAGCAGTAAATGTGGCCCTAATATACTACTCAGCACCTCAAACAATAAAAATCGATTCACTGTAGATGAGTAGGGCTATAACTGACTAAATGTGGTTCTAGAGAACCTGAGTTTACTCAGCAAGAAACCATCTTCTAAACTGACCAAAATGTGTCCCCTTACCTAAAATAGAGAACGTTAAAAAATTTCACTTCCAGACTTTATCTCTCTCTTACTTTTAGCTACAGCTTCCTATAAACTGTGTCACAGACAAAAGCAACCATTTTGTGCTATAAATCTTACACTCTGGGCAGAACAATCTCTCCAAAATTACAATCAGAAGAGTGGCTTTGTTTTATGTCATTTTAGAGGATTTGATACACCACCCAGTACCACAATCTAGCCCACATAAAACCTGGCTTATCATTTCCTGTATTTTTAGGGAAATTCTATTTCTCAACCTATTTTACAAGTTATGTTCATTTATTTATTTTATTAGTGTGCAGGTAAGAACTATGCTGAGAAAACAACTGTACTCTGTAAGAAGTGATAGATGTGCAAATTGGAAAGTCTCTTTTGTGGAATACAAATAATATTTTTAGCATGCATAACATCCCTACTGAATTCAGTCTACAATTAGAACAACTTGAACCTTTGGTAAATATCCTTTGAAGATTTCTAAGGCCCTTTGCAAGCTGAATCTGATTAAATCAGCAGTTATAAATATAAATACCTAATGAGGGTGCTGAACAAACTGTACTTTGACTAGCTCCAAATTATAAAATTGAAACCAGGAGCTGACAAACTGGGCATTAAGTTTACAATATACATAGAAAAACAGCAAAGCAGGGATTGCCTTCACTTTGTTTTTAGAATTATGCACCAGTGTAATGGTGAACAAAATACCTCATCCATCACTGTTTGTCTAAAAGAGAAATCTGAAACTAGTATTTGCAGAATTTCACCCCTTTCAAAAGATTGTGAAAAGCTCTTAATCCACCATCTCTTTAGACATGAAGATGATCTTCAACTGGCAAAAATTACCCTCCAAAACCGTTACTGGTAGGAAGGACAAGTGTGCCCAGGATACAGAGAAACTCACTACAAGACCACAAAGAAAAGGAAGAAGAGAGGGAAATCCTGGTCCCATTAAGGGATGGCTTTAAATGGAATCTCAGATTTTCACCAAATGTTCCAGCTTAGAGGGATGTCCAACGTGTTATTCCCTAAAAGTTAAGTTATTATTTCTTAAGACCAGCACACAGCTCTATGGACATCACTGTGTCCTATTTATACAGTGACTGTTTAGAACCATGTTCTGCTAACGCCAACAATCAGAAAACACATACACCACCCAAAGGGGGGGGAGGGTTTAATATTAAAAAAAAAAAAAGAGAGACACAACCACACAGCACAGCTTATCACAGTGATGCCAGTCAGTCCCATAAATTCATGAAACAAACCATGTATTCCCAAAGATGATGAGCTTTTTAAATTACTATTATTTACAAGTTGTCATTCACTTAGACAACCATTGTGTACACCATTTCATGGATTCATCACTGCTCTCCCCAGCTTCTCCTCCCTCTGTACTCATCTGAACTGCTCAGCTTCACCTGCCCCCTCCAAGGCATTTAGTGAGCTCAACACCTGCCGGTGTAGACTGTCACATACCACCTGAAGGACTACAGCCAGACCTGACTGAGGCCTCCAATTATTTGCCATAAATCAATCAAGTACATCTACTTGCTCTCAAATCACAAGGGTAACAACTTCACCATTGAAAGTCTCAAGAAGTTCTATCTTCTTTCAGGGGAAAAAGGGGCAAGTAAGCTCATGAATCTAGGCAGTGCACTTACACTAATGGAGAAGTGTGAAGGCTTTCAGCAGTGAACCTGCTGGAAAACTGTTTTTCTTGACTGCCTAGCATAAGCTTATAAGGGTATCTATTATTATTGTAGTGTTTCTGCTTTTTTTTCTTTGAAATTCAACACAGCAGGCCCAGGCTGTTATGATCTGCACCAGTATATCACCCATGAGAGATCATCTTTCTGTTGGAAACATGCATGTAAGGCTGCCAAAACGGGCAGATACATTCCCTTCAGTTCTCACTTCCATCAAATGCAGACAGCTTTTCTGACCATTCCTCTCCCAGAGCCTGTCTGAGGTAACTACTTGGGTGACAGAGGGGTTATTTCATCTAACACAGCCAGCAGCTTTCCGCTTGTCTGGGGCAACAGGAGGATGAAGCTTAAGGAAGCGAGGTTGACCGGCTTCTCACTGGTTTCTTGGTTGTAATCCAACCCATTAACAGGCCAGCAATCCCTCTAAGGCTCTGACTCCAGCTCTGTGAAAGCCTCTCCCTGTCCTTCTTTACTAACTCAAAAAGTATCAGACAAAATGCTCAAGCAAAATTTGGACCATGTCAGAGCCAGGCTCTAGTTTCAGAGGCTGCAGTGGGAGAAAGGAGGTCCTGCAGTTAAGCAAGAGAAAATTGGATCCATTTCTGTTCGCCCACCACTGACAAATGCTAACATTTCATCTAACTCTCCATGTTCGGTGCCATCTGTAAAACCGAGATGCTAATAATCCCCCTCGTCTCACAGCTGTTCTACGAATTAACTCACCAGGGTTCAGCAGTGTTCTGGTACCGGTGATGGGAGCTAACAGGACATACATAACATCACCACTTTTCTTTGTCAGTTTAGTATTACCACACATATTCTCCAGGTATCGCAACTGTTTTTTAATGGCTGAAATAAATAAATAACCTTTCCCTGCCTATAAATCAACCATCTGTCACATTTTTGTATACGACAAAACTTCTTATCAATATGTAATTTTCACCCTGTTTTAATGAGTGTTGCTGTATTGCTACCTACTGCTGAGTGCAGCTATGTCTCCTGCTGGACTGGTATTAAACAGTTCTGTAATGAGAGACGATGCCAGCCCAAAGCCTTCATCCTTCAGTCGTACCGGATAAGCCTGCACACAAAATGCATGTTTATATTACGTATTTCACTCAGCTTCCTAAATGGGTGACAGCAACAGTTTTATGACCGTAGCAGACCCTAAAAATTAAAAAGCAGTCATGGTAGATTTTGCAGAACCTTGGAATAACCAAGGAAGTTTTCACACAGTTTGACTAAATGAACTTCTCTCACACTGTCTGGGCTGTATCTCCTTTTGTTAGGATTTAAAAAGCACTTTAAAAAAAAGTTTCAATGGGAAATATCCAAGAAATAGTTAACTGTTGAGAGAATGGGATTTGGGATGGTGCTCTTCCTTCAGGGTCAGGAATAACTAGAGCTGGGAAGAGAAAATCTGTTGCCTAATGCAAGATTTTAGTATTTAAAAATCTGATTTTCTTGCAAAAGAAAAATGGGGCCCTAGTGGCTTGGCAGCCTGCTCCTCAGCCACAGATCCTGTGATGCCAGGATCCTCACCCCCACGGCAGTTTGCATGCCCGGCTGCCCTGGCATCACATACTCTCCCAAGAGGGCATCTCCAGCCTCGCAGTGATTTGCACAGCTGGCTGGCTCCACACAGGGGACCCTGGGAAAGGTCCAACTTTTGTCACAATTCCAGCAAAATCAAACCATGTCAGCAAAATATACAGCTCCTTTCAAAGCAGGAAATACAGCAGGAAAAAAAAAAACTTTAATGTAAATATGACCACTTAGGATGGTGTGGGGGTGAGATCTCAAATTATCTCAGGTAAGATCAGGTTTGTGATCATACGTGTTTTCCTTTGTAACTTGTGCAAGAATAGCCTTTGCACTCCAATTTGAGTCATATTCTGCTTCACAGAAAGTGTGACTGGAGATTCAAGAAATTGGAAACACCAGGACTGGATTTTACTAATAAATAAATAAAGAGAAAGGCCATAGTTAACAAATAACAACAACGAAATAAATATAATTAGCTCATTTTTCATATTTCCGTATTATCATCCTTGCAGGAATGTGATTTAAAGTTCAAATTCTAAGTTTCTTAATGAAGCCTCCCAGTCCAACATGAAGTAGCAGAGAGAGAAACCACAGCGCAGCAATAACACACTTTTTTCAGTCCTGGCACTCAGGAGCATGGGCAGCACTGCAGATACAGTGACACGGATAGACAGGCAGACCCTCTTTTCACATACACAGAATGGCTTTTTGTAATATTAGGTTCTACTTTTTGGTCCTCAATTGGTAGAAAAAGCACTGTGTGACCTGGTACGAAGGCAAAATTGCAGACAGGAGCAACTCTTCAATAAACTGCAATGGATGGAAATGGAAGACAGAGTAGATCTAGGCTCTGAGAACAATACAAAAAATAAAAGCTCAAACATTTCAGCTGCCTTCCCAACAACCCCCAAACTGCTCATACCACATCCTTGAGTGAGAGAAGATCCAAGTCTGGAGGGCAGCTTGGCACCAGCTGAAGCTGGTGGTGCTGGTCCTGGACGGAACTAAACCCCACAGGCATGCTCTGAGCCTTTGCTTTCCTGGTAAAGGCCATAGTGCTGAGTGCACAGCACCTGGTTTATTTCATGTATGAGTCAGCTGAGTCCACATGCACTAGAACAGTGCAGCAAAGGACACAAGCTTCGCGACTTGGGTTTCATCCCAGATTACAACCTGACCCACTGCACCACTGCAAATGAGGTCCTTGTGTTTGCAGGAGGCAACGCTCCCTCAGTCACAGGCAGTGGAAACTCAGGGGGGAAATAAAATAAAATTTAAATAGAAAATAAAGAAAAAAAAATCAGGATCATGATCTCTAGTGCCTCCATCGCAGGATGCAAAAGCCACTTCTTTCACCAGGCCACCCCACAAGGAGGCCACATAAAATCCCCCACTTCACACACAGTTAAACATAGCCCAGATGGCACTGAGGAGAGACAGAGGGAAACCTCTCTGTATGTGAACACTTTATAATTTGGGGAAAACTTGCAGATACCAGAGCACAGAGCTTTGATACATCAGCAAACAGATGTGAATTTGAGCAAGCCTCCAATATCACTGCTACACTACTGCTTTTAATCTCTGCTAGAACAGCAATGGAAGAAAGGATCAGACGACTACAGGAAAGGGAATTTTTGGTGGTTGGAGCAGGCCTGGCTGGCTCAGTAAATCGCTGCTTTTTAAGTTCCTCTCTGCAGAATGATCTAATCTTACTGAGGGCAGTGGCAAAGCTGTCATTGACTTCACTGGAAGGAGGATTACGGAAAACAGCTACACTAGAGGTGTCAGGAACTCAGATTCTAACTAACATTTTAATAACCTACAAAGGCTTTGCTTCTTGCTTCTTTAGAGGGTGTTAACCTTTTACAACATTGACATTTTAGGTGGCTATGAATTCAGCCCATGAACTTGGGCAGAAAAGGGTCTGAGACACACTATTTAATACTTGTCAGAGCTGCATTTGTCATTCCATGGTCCTAATTGCACTGCTTAGAGAAAACATATCTTACCTTCTTAAATTTTCTCTGCACTAGGCTCTAGGCTGCATGTCTGAAACATTAAGTGAACTGCTCTATCACAGCACCTGATCACCAAAATAAGCAATAACAGCAACCATGGATAGAAAAAGTCACAGAAAATTGACCTTTTGTTGCTACCACAGCCTTATTTGGCATGGAAGCTCAAACATGCCATTATTTATGAATCAGACCAGAAGTATTTCTGTCTCTCTGCTTGATCAGAGCAGACAAAACTACCTCATTGTTTGTGCTGCATGAGCACTTGGCACACCACCATGGGTTGCTTTTCACAGGTCCTGCCCCCATGGTGGGCGTAGGGATGCTCCAGCTGACCACCAGTAGAGGTTATCCTGCATCTCATACAGTCTGAAAGCTACAGCAAACATCTTGGACACCTATTTCACATTCTTGGTCAAAAAACTTCATTTGCAGAAGCCAAAACTTCATTTGCTTTTTTTCCAAAATGCAGTCTTAACTCTTATACAAGTCCAAAACGTACTTATATGGCTAATATTATGAACTGCAATCTGAATCTTTTAGCTTAAGCATCCATAAGGCTCTGGTATCAAAACTCATTTGCACAACGATGGAGAAGGAAACTTTTATGTGTTGCTTATGAATTGCAGTATTTGGTGCTTGCAACAACTGGGTTACTTTAGGTACTCAATAGGACTGGGTTGGGTTTTTTGTTTGCTTTTTTTGTGGTTGTGTTTAATGAACTGGTGATACATAGCATATTAGTTACTGAAGGCTCACAGCAATAATAGCAGTTTTTGCCAGCACACATGTACTGCAGCAGCTTAGTGAATGAAGCAATGAAGTTTGATATTTTACTTAAAGGTGCTCAAATGTCATCAATTCTCATTGGTATATAGGGAAAAAAAAGGATAGATAACCATAAATGGCTGCAATAGCTGAGGGAATACTCCAGGTAAAGCAGAATTTAACCTTCAGAAAGCTAAGAACAAAATGTCTTACCCAAGGCACAATATGAATTGATGTCAATTGGCAACCAAAGGTGCCAGATAATGTTCAACATGTTTTAATATCAGTTTTTAAACAACAGAGCTTGATAACTTCAGAGGTGAACAGGAAAAAAATCTCAGGCTTTTTTCCCCCCAACACCAGAACTTCTTCCTGAAGTATCAAAAACACATGCAAATAAAAAAAAGGCAAATATTGCAGACATTAATTTTCTGTTTCCTCTATAGGCAACAGTATCTAAGAAATCCATTCACTAAAAAATGCCAGTGAATGTCAAGATTTATTTATCATGAAGGTTATATTTTTCCCTCTTTAGGATGTCTATCTTGGAGTGGTCTTCTTTTCAGAGAGCTGAAAATGTATCAGGAAAGCATTATTATTTAAGTTCTACACCAGAGCAGCTTTTCTGTTGAGGTATAGAGAGACATGCAAGACAAAGGAAAAAGTTCTTCACTGAAAGGGTGATTGGCCATTGGAATGCGCTGCCCAGGGAGGTGGTGGAGTCTCCGACCCTGGAGGTGTTTAAGGGGAGACTGGATGAGTGCCATGGTTTAGACAATGGGTTGGTGGTGTGTTGGGTTATAGGTTGGACTTGATGATCTCAGAGGTCCTTTCCAACCTTGTGATACTGTGATACTATGAAAGAGACAAAAAAAGAAAAAATATTTTTCCTACAGAATGAAGTGTTAAAAATAACAGCTTGTGGCAACACCTAGTGCCACCCTGGCAATGTGGTAAATGCAGAACCTGCACTAATGCCAAGGCACTCCAATGTTTACATGTAAGTCATGTTCTGGGTAGCTGGATATTGCCAGCTCTTCTAAGCAGTCCTGAAGGAATCATCCTAGCCTTCAGGAATCATCCCAGCCTGAAGGACTGATCACATTTTCTGATACTTCAAGCCACAACCAGTTCAATATTCTATCTACAGCTCTGGTCATGCCAGTGTGACAAGTCAAAACAATAAAGTATGTCTGATTTTTTTTTCATTAAAAACTTAAGACTCCTAGAATAAGATTTATATTCCACATTTTCTGCAAGCCATGCAAGTATAGATATTACTGTAGACCTACTCCAGACTGCTGCTTTTCTAGAGAAAAATGTTCAGTATTTATCGTAATTCTTTCTCTTCAGCCTCCCAGGACAAGGTTAGTAACTGCCCATGCTTTTTGATGTACTCTCCTGACCAGCCCTGCTGTGTGAATACATGTGTGAAACACATGAAGAAGTGCTTAGGAGCGTAACAAAATCCACCCCATAAAAACAAAGACAATGTGAAGATAAGTTAAAAAGCTGGAACTATCCAAATAGGAGCAAGGTTGAACGACACCCAAACCAGGTGCAGAGCAAATAAACCCAGCTTTCCTAGATTCATTTATTTTTCTAAAGAGCTGGACAATAAATTAGACAAGAAAGCGTGACCGTGATGTAGGAAAAAGAAAAAGAAAAAACATTCGTCAAGAAGTCTCTAGAAACCAATTTTCCACTAAGGAAGTAATAAGTATTTGGAATCACCTGTAAGATTTTTTAAAACAAATTCACTGTAACATCCAACTGTCATATGGATTACATTTTTCAAAGGAAATACAATAAGTGGGAGAGGAAATTACATAATGAATGGATTTTTTTTTCCCTTTCAATTCTTCACATTTTACTTCGGAGACAAAAATTCTCTCATATATACAGGAAAATATCCTTTTCCTCCTGGACACCCTAAATCACATTCAGTGGACAGATTATGGGCATACAGACCTACTGTGAAGGTAAGCAGGGGAAAGGGAAACTCTGACCATTATTTCCCTACTTGGTTTGCTTAAGGCAAAAGCTTCTGACACAAATAGTCAAGTGTATGGTCTCAGAACGTAAATAACTGACCAAAACCCACCACAAAAGACACTACAGCATGGACAAGCCCCGGGTTCTAAACACCTTTTTAGAAACTACCAGCAGGACTCTGAAAAAGTAAGAAGTTGGTTGCAACTATTCAAAGCCCTGTTTTAAAACCCAATTTCCATTTTATTTCCCCAATTACTTCTTTTGCATCTGGTGTAGCACATCTTTCTGTGCGATCAGTCACACGTAACAAACTCTCAGGGGAACCAGGCTCAAGTGGCCTCCTGCAGCAAAGGATCAGACTGCTCTGAGACGTTACTCAAGGCAGGATATTGAGAGCTACTAGGAGACAACAATTCATATGGGAAAACTATTTAAATAAAGTTGTGATAACCCCACTGCAGACGAGCACTGTTCATGTTGTCTCGAGTGAGGGGTGGGACTCCATCCCCAGCATGCTGGAGGCTGTGCTTATCACTACTTGTACCTTGTCTCCTTCTCTGAGCCACTTAGATGAGCTTTATTTTTTTTTTAATCACCTGTAATCAGTGGCGAAATTCCAAATGCACACCAACAGGAAAATTAGGATCAATTTGCTTGTTAAACATCCCTTGTTTCTGCTCAAGTTTTGCACTCCTGACAAAATAAAATAAATAAAAAACAGCTTTATCTCACCTAAACTGCTATGAGACATGACAGCAAATCTGTCATTCTCATAACCCAACACCACATGTATCTGTCTTTCCTTGCCATAAATTTCTGCTCAAGCAGCAGGAATATGACAGCTGTACCATACACTGGCATATTCACAACACTAAACCTCTTCAGAGTAACTTGATGGAGGGGTGAAAGCTCTACACCCCTCAGTAAAACAAAACAAGCAAGGGAGATAAATCCCAAACTGCCTTGGTGGCTAACAGCAACTTGCATAGTTTCGTGAATAAATACTGCTGGAGAGCAGGAGGGAGCAGAGTTTGCAAAGTGCAGCCTTGTCTTTCTGGAACCGTGATACTTTATCACTTCCAAATAGCTAGAAAATTGAGGGAGGGAGGGGGGAATTGCCATCTTGAAAGAATTACTTATCCTTAGGTTTACTGATTTCCAAGTATCCTACACAGACAGCAGTCCCAGGACCTCTTTGACCCACCCGGCTCCCAAAATAAAATAAAAATTAAAGTCTAGAAAGGTGTAGGGAACTAACTACGTTTGTATAGTGAGAATCTTGCTTTTCCTTCTGCTTCTTACATACTCTCCTCACACACTGTAATCATATGGGCAGTAGCTGCTCAACATAGCTTAAGGTTATTCTGCAGTCTTTGAAATTATGCCATATTCACTGGAGGCACAGGTCCCTGAAGCCCTCTCCCTCCCATGCTGTTAAATCTCTAGTCTTTGTGCATGCTATTCAAAGTATCAGTTGCCTTTGCTGCTTAATTTGCTACACCTAACCCAGGATCTCTAAATTGCCCTTGTCTTTTTAAATATTTATTTTTTACTAATGATGTAACGAAGGACTTGTAAATTTAATAACATGCAGAGCTGGCCCTACCATAAATAACTCTAATAGAGACAGCAATATCAAGCAGGACAAACTGGAGACATATTCCATCGGGGAGATTATCTGCCCTCATCCCACAGAGAAGTGAATAAACAGTGATCCGGAGTATCTTTGTTACAAGGAAAACGTCTGGGCTTTTTGAAGGCATTATGAACAACTTTTCACAAGGAATCATGTTCACAGAGAGAAACTTTGCTTCTGAAGGCTTACATGAGCTTTGGATGCCTGTACATTAAGTGTAAAGAGCAAGAATATTCATCACATAAAGTTTAACTTGATGAGTGCATCCACAAGGGAACCCCATACAACTGCACTGGTTGTGTCCACACTGGGCCACTCCATTTGGCTCAGGAGTGGACACAAGTACACCACAGGCACAGATGTGCCTGCCTGCTCTCTACATGGGAGCTCCCCTACAAGCTGCCTGGGCAAACTCCTGCAAAAAGCCCACCAACAGATTTTGTGTGCTCCTCATATCCTCTACCCCACGTCTGTTACACTGAAACCACACCAAAAATGCCAGGCATACCTACACACATCTATGCAGCCCCATATGCTGAGATATGGACCACATTTACCTCTTGTACCAAATTTGCAGATTCACCAAAATGCAACACAGCAATGCTTTCACCGGTTGGTGCTCCCATAAGACGTGGGTGTGTGCATTTCCAGGCAAAATTCTTCCTATTGAATTATTCTAGATGCATGTAAGGTCCTTCAGATAAACACCAACCACTGCATTCTCAGAGCTCAGAAACAAAAATAAGACAAATCTGTACTAAAGTGCATTATTATTCAACAAGTAGAGGCATTAACATGCAGACAAGACAGAGAGGGAATAGGCAACTCCATCAGAGTGCCCATCAATCACGAACAGAGCCAGCAGCTCCATTAACTCTGGCACGTGCAGGTTGCAGGCTTGCTTGCTTGCCTGTTTGTTTTTCAATGTATTATCAGTCTCATTTTTAAGATTAATATTAAAGCATGGTACTCTTGATGCAAGCAGAATGTTTTTTTAGGAGATGCTTAACTGACTAGTTGGAGGAGTAAGGCTGAACAAGGAGGTTCCAGTAAAACTTCCTCCTCACTGTGAAATATGGCTTTGACTCAGCAAAATAAATCAAAGGAAAGTGCCCCTTATTCTCAAAAATCTTCATATTTTTTCTGGAAAATATAAACCTCTCATGAACTAACAATGCCTATTCTAATTTTCTGGGAAGCTTTCAATTAAAACTTTTCAATTATGAGCTGTTTTGTCCAAAAATGTCAAGTTTTTCTTTTTCAACTGAAAGCTGAAGAGGTTTCTCCTGAAATCATCAATAAACACGGACATTTTTATTGTTGCCACCAAAATTCTCAGGATGAGATGATGTGGAGACCATTGCAGTACTGGGATGCAGAGATAGCATGGAAAAAGCTTCAGAAATGGTAAGCGAAACAGCCTGAATACCATGAAATTGGACTGAAATTCTACAAATAAGAGACAGTTGTTGCAGAAAAGTAGTGTTTAAGGGTGGAGGTAACCAATTACAGTTCGAGCCATGAGCTCACAGACTCCTGGCCTCCAGGAAGGTATATGGTTTGAAAGAGACCAGACAGTACCAAATGCCAAGTATTCACAGAAAATACAACCAAATCATAGCAAAAGCATCTGGGATGCAGTTTTCCTGTGTTTTTGTGTCAAATCAAGCTTGTTTCTAGAAATGCAGATAAACCATTCATGCACAGAAGTTTCTAAAATGCTGAAAACAGCCTTCAGGCTCCGTATAGACTTGTCTCTGCACATAACATAGCAAGCAGGAGCTTGGACTGGGAGCAAATGCTTATAACACGGGATAAATTGCAGGTCTGCCCACACCACCAGCTGAGGCCAAACTCTACTCTGGGACCACTCAGCTCCACCAGTGTCTGAGCACTGCCACGAAATTTTGCATCCCACCTCCACAGGTTGCACAGCAGCAGAGTCAGCCCTTTGGTTTGGACTCGTGGCTGTTATCTTCTGCTACAGCCTTATGAGAATGTGTGTACAAGGGACTGTGCTTCCAGTATGAGTCAATTTATTTCTCTCCATATGACAGTGCCCATGGACAAAATAATTCGGTTTAAATTACTACAGCAAAATTAAAACCCACAAAATAAGGTGATGGGCTGAGATGAAAGATATTGTATTTCTTCTGTGAAGGAAAAGTATGTAATACATTATATTGCCCAGAAAAACACATTGCAACACCTTGGTCAGCTCATTACAAGTAAATGTCAAGATAGCTGAAAGGAGGAAAGGTCAAGCCTTCACCTCAGAGAGCCAGAGGAAGCACCTAGTTGCACTGCAAATGCATTTGGAAATACGCACTGACAAGGGAAAGTCATTTCTCTTCATTTGTCATCAGCTTCAGGGTTCGAAGACATGAAGCTGTCACATGCTATCACCAGCACACCTGCAGCATGCACCAGATGAGACTATTGAAGGCAATGAGATGGTCCCTGGCATTTGGCAGCACCGTCTTCAATGGCCTGGGCATCTCTCCTCACCACATACTCCTCACTGTAGTGGGGCTTCCTGTATTACTTATACAGATGCTCAATTCTCTTGAATGAGCCAACGCTCCAAAATAGGATTCCCCTGCTATTTCCTCCATCTTAAACATAAAAAGGTCCCATGTTGGCAAGAAAATCTTGCCCCAGTGAGGAGCTGGATCCCAGTATCCTGTGTGTTTGTGCTGGGAACAAGCGGATCCTGTTTACTGGGGAGGGAAGGCAGGGTGAGAAGATGCTCTTTTATAGCTTAGGGTATCTTGGATATGCGTGCTGGCAAGTGACAGAGTGGTGGCTTATTATGCAGACAGGTCACAGCGTGTGGACATGACCTGCATAAGCACTGCCCACAGGCTCCCTGAGAAGAAAGAAAGACCTAACTCTGCTTTCATGCACATTGATGTTAAACCAGAGTAACTGAGTCTCAGCACAGGAGAAATCAATCCCTGTCAAGTCCACTGTCAAACACACACGCTTAAAAACTTGCCCAAGATAGCATTACAGAGATTTTTATACTATCCTTTATGAACTAAAATCTTGAATGTTTTCACTCAGTTTTTTCAGAAAGTATTGCTATATCTGCCCCTTATTAGCATGTTCAGAAGGTTGTGAAAACACATGGAGCATCTGTGTTTACGGATGTGTCAGTCATGTGCATAGACATCTGAAATTCGTTGCTGTTACCCAGAAGACATTGCCTGGGTACCAGCTTCCTTACAACCTATGAAAGCAAGTGCAGTTCAGAAACACCTTGAAGCTGCACTCAATTGGCTGTAGGAGAGAGGCACTACCAGGCCCCTGGGCAGAAACGTATGAGTACATCGACCATAGGTGGAATCAGACTGCAAATTGTAATCAGAGGCAAAACCTGAGAAACATCAGCTGCTTTTCTAGCCCTCAGACTATTTCATTATTTCCTATAAAAGAAGGTAGTTGTATAGAACGAAAGTCAGGGCAGCTTGCGTTCAGCACCCACAACAGCGTTACTCAGCCTGTGGTCCAGCTCACAGCTCAGCTGCAGAAGAGCTGGGTTACCGCCCCCTCCAATCTGTCGCTATATCTGTACGCAGTCAGTCCCTAACCCGGTTGTGTCAAAATGATCCAGGCTGGCTTACTATTTAAAAGCATGGAGGGTTTTCTTTAACCCAGATCATTTTGACTGATTTGGGTTAGAGAAGGACTCCACGTGCAGCTATGCCTACAGACACCGACCCCGCAGCAGTGGGGACAGTGTCCACCCGCTTTGAGCCTGCCTTGGGTTCAAAGCCTTTGAACCCCACTCAGCTGCAAGCCAAGCAGAACATCTGGTCGCAGCTGTAGACATCATTCAGGAAAAAAAAATGCATATAAAGTTGCAGTGTCACAGATGAACTATGTACTGCAAAAAATTAGGGTATGGTCAACGGGAAACACCATTCCGCTTCGGAATACAGTGCCACAATAAAAAGAAAAGATGCTGGTACTAAAGGTCTTCATTTTTCAAATAAAGTCTTCCGTTTAGGGTAACCAGGAACGGCTTGTTTATACTATGTAGCCATGCACAACAACAGGCATCTCACAGTAATGGGCATGGCTTCAAACACCTCCCAAAACAGAGCTTAAGTGTGTATTTGTTTCAGTCAACTCAACTCCAGAAAAACAAATTTGAAAATAGAAGCACACAGGAAGAGCTGGAAAGAGTCTCTCCCATAAGCAAAATGCCATCTGTTACCTGTATGGTAGGAAGGCAGTTCTGTCCTTTCCTCCCTCTGCCCTGGCTGCTGTCTCACATATCAGAGCCATTGCTTGGCTTCCTAGGCCTGTGCAGAGCTCACCAAGGGACCCATACAAATATAATCTGCATCTCAGAGTGGGAGGGAAACAGGTTTGTAAACTTTTGTTCACCTGCAAGAGGCATCAGCCCCATGTCCAGAATAACATTTGAGCCAGCGTCAAAATTAATGAGACTCCAAGAATCTGTTACCCAAGTTTCTTACCTAGGCACACTATCATCTTGCAGCAATCAGCAAGGCGGGTCATGTCCTCCTGCTGCCTAATGTAGCTGTAAAATAAGAAATGTTGTTTTCTTGTTTCACAGGAGTTCGGTGAGACTGAACATATTTGGCTTTGTCAAATACAGAGAAGAAAGATTTTCAGTAGGTGCAAAATACTAAATGATTGTCTTCATTTAAGAAGACAGTCTATCAAACCAGAATTTATTCAGGGATATTCTGAAGTATTAGACTCTTCAGATTCATTCAAAAACAGGAGAAAAACTGTTTGCACATATGCTTCAGCACAGAGGTATTTATCTGCCATCCAGCCAAAACCATTTTATCTCTGTAAGCAATCCTTTATACACTGCAGAACACATTCACCTCTTTCATTACCAAATTAATTTTTTAAGAGTTCAGCAGGTAATTGAAGTTCCAAATGTCTTAAACTGGTTTGGCAACACCGAGATTTCTTAACCGACTTGCTATCCAAGAACTTTAGAGGGAAAAAAATTATCCAGACACTAAATACATACCCTAAAATAAGACAGATTCAAATTACACCAAGAAACTGACTTTCAAAGAGGGAGAACATTTTAAATGAAGAGTAAAGCTCTGCTCAAAGGAGGTTGCATGAGCTTGAAACTTCAGCTCATATTCAAAACCACAGGTCAAAAAGTCCTATGAATTTTTCAAAGACACTGTGTTGGCCTAAATCTCTTCCTATTGAACTCAAGGGCTGTTAATTTCAACAGAAAACTAATTAGGACAATGCTGTCCCATATACTTTGTACTATTAACATATTCTTGTTAAAAATGGAGAGCTCTAAAACCTTTTTCTGAGATAAGAAACGTTTTGTTTATTACTTTTCCAATTCACTCAGCAGGAACAGTGAAAGGAATGAGCCTAAATCTGTTCCACACACTGAAGTCCTCTGCATTTAACCAGTGCCGCAACAATCAAAAGCAGGGGCAGGAGGGTGATGAGCAGCACGAAGCCTGCAGGCTGGCCAGGCAGCCACCAGCTCCAGAGGTCTAATGAGGACTCTTGCCTCAACTACATTAATAGCTTTTGGCAAACCATTTTCTGCCTCAGTTCCTCACATTGATAAAGTGGAGATGATGACAGCATTGTGTTAGTAACTGTTATATGCACTGCTTTAAGTGTTATTATTTTACGGGGCTTTTCATCCACAGACAATTACCCAATTCTCAGAGGGAAACTGAGGCATGGAGTAACACTAACTGCTTAATGTCATTCAGCAGGAAACAGTGGAAATAGGACCATCTCCAGAATTTTGCACTATCTGCTGTACTTATCTACAACCTTGGTACTACAAGGTGAAAATTAACTTTCTGTTTGTCCAGCACTGTCAGATGACAAGAGGCTTGCTTACTAATTCTAACATGGCTATTTACAGTCCATATTGTCGTTGTTTTTGTTGTTCCTGCAAAGAAAGCACAATACTCAATTTGTAAAAAATCACACTATATAGAAAGACACTGTGATGGCAAATGCAGGATTATTGTCTCACTGCAGGCTGCAGCGGCAGGAAAAGCTAAGCTAGTGGTGATGTGGGCTGCTCACAGTCTAACACAAAGAGCTTTAATGATACCAAGAGGAACACAGAAAAACAGGACCAAGTACTTTGCTTTTTACAGCAGCGATCTTTTCTCTTAGGATTACTCCAATGCAAAAAAAACCCCTTCTGCAACAGATCGGTTTTCATAGCAAGGGGATAACTGATATTTAAGATGAACAAGAACAATTGAGGAACCTGCTGGTCTGACAAAGACAAGAAAATATGAGATATATAAAATAAAAAGCCTGGTAAAAGATGCTGCTCTAGCAGATAAGTTTCCTGTACCCATATTATGGTTCCTACCCAAAAAGGTACAACTGTTCCATTTTACAGGGACGCCACGCTCATTCCTAAAACACAGCCCTGCTGAGGCATTTCTATTGCAACATTACCACTTGTAAATATAACTTGGGGATACCTACAGTTTTAGGATGAAAGCTGCTGGCTGCACACCTAGACACTCCGACACCAGCAGAGTAAGCTGTTAGAAGTATCAGTTGAGCTGTCTGCCAGACAAACCATGGCAGGCTTTACCTGAGGGAGCCCCAGGAAAGTTTTGGATGCAGAAGCTCAAGAGTTCCTGTCAGAAAAGCTTGCAATTCAGCTGCTGTACCCTAATTTAACCCTGTATGAACATTACACACCAAAAAGCAGAAGGTGGATGAGTTATTGCGAACTCAGCTCCAGCCATGATCAGAACAAGCACCCATTGAGTTGGGACACTGAGGACAAGCAGAGCCTGCTTTCCCCTTCCTTACACGCAGCAGGTATTCACTCACAAGCCTCTTATCAAGCAGTGGAAACAGGAAAGCTCTGCCTGACCAACACGTGGTGCTTAACAGCTTATAAATTTCTTCAACAACAATAACATCATTTCACATTTGACAACCCCTGTCGTGCTACAGGAGTAGCACATCTTAAACAATGAGCTGTGACGTGCAGGACACGTGTGCAGCTGGGCAGGAGGAGCTGAAGAGACGAGGAGGGAGACGAGGAGGTTTCCTTCAGGCACACAGTCTGCAGCGTGACGCAGGGGAAGCCCGTGTGTTCCCGGACAGCTTTGGTAGCAGCCAGGAAGGATGGGATGCCTGGATGTGGTGTCTGCGTGTGCTGTTCCTGACACAGAACTGCCAGAAGCTGTGTTTATTTTACCTTGCCTGAAGCGGGATAGTGTGATGTGAAAAACAGTAGAGGTGCTAAGAATAACAGTGCCTTTCACCCTGAAGCCCTACAGAAGAGTCACAGATACAAATTACCTCTCAACACCAAAATGCAGCAATGCATACAGTCAAATTCAGCAAATACCTATTCACAGGCAGCAGCATTACAAAGCATAATCTTAGACTAGAAATGCAGAAAAGCAAGAGAAGAGTATAGCTACCCCAACAGGATATTAGGAATGCAGCCTTTCTTTCCAGAAGTTGCTTTGGAGCTTTCTTAGCCACGCAACAGCTTCAGAACTGTGATCCTCAAAAGCCTTAACGTAAAAAAAAGTGCAGTTTCAATATCCAAGTGCCTCTTAGGGGTTCAAATGGATGGGTGCCAACAACAGAGCCATCAGCACCTGCTCATCCCTGGAGGCTTTCCATCTGAAGTTCCCATCTATCAGCAGAGTCCCAGCAGGACTACAGTATGATAAATACCTCCATGACAAGTGCTAAACTTCCAAACTAGCACATTCATTTACTTATCTATGGGTAAAAGTATGATACTGAGACAGACTGTTTTCTTAAGCATCAATACCTGATCCAAAGCAATCCATTACAGCTTTCTCATTTGTTTCTGCATTGAGAATAAACTCAAGTTACTTCAGCACAATAGAAATATTGTGTACAATTACACAACAGAAATATTGAGATATTTTCAAAAGAATGAATACAAGATTTATATTCACTCTTACATATTGAATATCTCCTATAAGGAGGTACAAGCCCAGGCCAGTGCCTGCCAAAAGTCCCACTGGAAAGCTCCCATGCCACAGATGTGAAGAGCTTTGCAAGGATGTATCCAGACTAGGCATAAGGGACTAATGCTGCAAGGTTGTTCAAGCTTCATTTACTGTAGCTGAGTGATGTGCGTGTTTGTAACTGGT
This sequence comes from Dromococcyx pavoninus, assembly GCA_033558185.1. Classification (NCBI taxonomy): domain Eukaryota; kingdom Metazoa; phylum Chordata; class Aves; order Cuculiformes; family Neomorphidae; genus Dromococcyx; species Dromococcyx pavoninus. The sequence goes on from JAUMJL010000786.1 coordinate 1,203,697, forward strand.
ATTTTAAGGTCTTACATTGTACCTATATGTGTAACTCTATAGCAAAATTAAAGAGGAAACTTATGTAAACTCCTGCATAAACTCTTTGGTCAGGAGGATTTTTAAATCATTTTTTTACAGACAGTCAAAATAAAAAAACATAACAGTGTTTCATAAGAGACAATAGCCACAACTCCAGACTCTCACCATTTGAAGGGAAACAGGACAGCCTGGAATCTACAATATTACAAGCATAGATTTGCTTTCCCCAGCAAAAGATCTGCAACTCTCCACAATCAGCACACAGGACAAGAAGAACTGAGGAGGAAGAGACTGTCTGATACTTGGTTGGCACGTTGTGCCTTCAAGCCAGGCAAAAATGGAGCGTTGGAGCCATACAAGTTCAGAAAGCAGGAAGGATTGTAACAGTGAAATGGCAAACAGTGATGCTCCTGTGGATTCAGGCTGCGGCAACAAAGCACGTGGGTGCTCAAGACCAGTTCAAATCAGGTCATAAAATCCAATTCATCAAAATAACCTTTTAAAAATAGATTGCTACACTTGGCTTCCTCTGAAACCACACTGCTTCAGGCTGCTGTGCAAAGCCACCGTTCACAGGGTGTCTGCACACCAAAAGAAAAAGTAATGACTAGGGAGGTTTTAATTCAGTTCCTGGAACAGCACTCATCTCAGTGAAAATACATACATAGATTGTAAGAGCAAAAAGGGAGCCAGGAGAGGAGATCCCCTCAGAAGTCATTAGCTGCAGCTGTTAACATCGCTGCATGTTAGGTTTAAAAAAAAAGGGGGGGGAAGCTTATTCCCGTTTTTTTCACCTGTGCACTTTGCATGTGTGCTACTTAGACACCCAAAGTCTTCCATGCTGTCCTATTAGTTTCAGGATTCTCAGTTTAATCTGTATAAAGTTTCTGTCTTGTCCATTTGACATTCAGCTACTTTGTGTGTAGACAGGGATCATTGTGCACCCCAAGAGCCAAGGAGAAAAGGAGTTACAGACTTCTAAATCTTCTGGGTATACATGAGCCAAAGGAAGCCTTTCCTGGGGAGCTGTTGCAAGCAAAAAAATAAGGGCTGTGCTCTGGACTGGGAAGCAATGGAGGGCAAGTGGCATTTACAGGGGTAGAGAGCAAACTGGTGATTGTTGCCCATGCTATACCTCACATAGCTTCTGTTTCTAAAGAAAAGAAATACAAAAGTAACACCCAAAGAGGAAATTTTCCCTTTGTGTGTATAGAGTAATTTAGGTTGGAAAAGACTTCCAAGATCATCAAGTCCAAACCTTAACCTGACACTGCCAAGTCCACCACTAAACCACATCCCTAAAGCACCACATCTAAGTGTCTTTTAAACACCTCCAACGATAGTGACTCAAGCACTTCCCTAGGCAGCCTGTTCCAAAGCCTGACAATACTTTCGGTGAAGATTTTTTTCTCAATATCCAATCTAAACCTCCCTAGTGCAACTCCCCAGGGCATCTCTTCTCATTCTACCATTTGTTACATGGGAGAAGAGGCCAACGCCCACCTCACTACAACCACCTTTCAGGCGGTTGTAGAGAGCAATAAGGTCTCCCCTCAGCCTCCTCTTCTCCAGACTAAACACCCCATTTCCCTCAGTTGCTTCTCGTAAGACTTGTGGTCCAGACCCTTCACCAGCAACACAACTTTTTTTCTTGCCAGTGTGAAAATTACTCTTCAGAGTAGTGCTTAATTACAACTCTCTGCAGCTCTCTCTTTACACATCACATGGGGGGATATTGCTACTAAATACAGGTGGTACATGCAAGCAGCCCAGTGCTCTTCAAAAGGCCACGGGTATATATTCTACCCTGGACAACGTGCATTAAGTGAATGGAATAGTGACACACAGGTTTTACATTTGCTACGTATATACCAAGAGGAAAAAGTATGAGGAAAAACAAGACCAAGAAAAGGAAATCATATACTACATTTATAGTTCTGTTAAACTCTGCTGTATGGAACCAGTCAGGAGGTACCTTCCCATGCTCCGCATAAAGAATGCGCCCACGGGAGACATCCACAGCATAAACTTTGTGGCAGAGTGGCTGGCTCTGCAGTGAAAATGAATCTGGCACTCGTAAAAGACAACAAAAGCAGGATCAGAGCTGTAAGTGGCTCCTGACAGCATTCTCTTCATGAAGAGATCTCTGTGAAATATGGAATATATTAGCAAACCTAGGCTGGAAAGCAAAGCATTTTTAGGTAGGTGGAACTTTTTAATAGCATGTCATTAAATCTCTCTTACATTTAGCATTTAATAGATAAAACTTTCACAGCAGCACGCTCATTACAAAAAAGGGCACGGGGGACCCTACCAAACAGTGAGCAGAATGGACCCAGAGTCCAATTGCCTCATTTTGTCAGCATTCAGGTACCATGGCAATGAGCAAAATCATCTGGATGTCTTAACACGTTAAATTAGAAATATCCTTACTCTGCTACCAGACCTCTTTGGCTCTCTGCCCACACGAGTCTGTCAGCTGAACACAGGCCAGAATTTTCGCCTATGTAAATCACTGTAGCTCCTCTGCCATTGTTGGCATAGGGCCATTTTTTTTTATACCAGATGTGGATCTGACCTACACATATTTAAAAATAGGGTCAGTGTAATAAAATCTTAAGGCTGTTTGACTGGTTGGTGTGGACATAGGCAAGGTGTGCTAATCCCATTTCCAGGACTAAGGCCAAGACGTGTAACCTGTCTGAAGTAGGTCACCTGCATCCATATATAGGCACCCATGTCAAGTGGTTTAAGAGGAGCTAAGTGTTTGCACATCTCTCCAATTCCACCTCTCACTTTAGCCATGACTTTTGGCAATCCTACAGTAAAAAGGGACTGGTATCTTTTTCTGACCCATAGTCTATGAACAAAAGGTAAGGCTGTGCAGCGCTTTGTTGGGGTTTGCTCCACCACCAAGACGTGGTTATTTCAAGAACACGTGCGTGAAGTTCATACAGCCTCAAGAAAACCACTTGCTACAGCTTTGTGCCCAATCATTCCCCCTTTACAGACGAGTTTGATGAGGCTTCCCTTTTCTATGCAAAGACTGTGACTATTCAAGTGTTCCAAAACGCTGTGGTAATTCTGTGTATTATTTCCAATTATTATTATCTCCATTACTACTCCACACCAAGGGGAGCTGAGGATGGCTGAGCTAGGCAAAGCAATTATTGTTCATCCTGCATAACACAAGCACTGCTTGAGTTCTAAGGTGGGTGCTGTAGAAACCTGTCATTTGACTACCCAAGTAAGACCCTATCAGCCATTGGTTTTGAACTACTGCACACGAGCACCGTAAAAGCTCCCAGGCACAAATATCACAATGAAGCTGAAGCTGGATCAAGTACTGAAATCAATCCAAATCACAGCAACCAAGTCCAAGTTACAAGTTACACCTTACTGCACAACTCAATGATGAAGACAAGCAGCTTTTTAAAAAAAAAACAAAACATTTACATGTGTCATTTTTACAAACTTCCATTACCACACAGAACAGTTTTAATTGATCAGAATTCATCTAAAAAACAGGGTTTTCCCTCTGCTCAGTTTTAGATCAGAGGTGTTTCAAACATACCTGGTGTTAACAACTTCTTCCCCGGCCTCAAAGAGTTCAAAGACTGTCTCATTAGGAATTTGATAAATAACCTGAAGCAGCAGACAGATTACAGGCTAACAGGAATCTGTAATAGATAGCCGACCTGTTTAACACCTCAGCTAACTTTCCAACAGGATTGAGTTGAATTGGAGCAAGCTGTTAACAGGAGATTCGCACACCATAGATCTAAGACCTCAAAGCTCACAAGATCATTACTATTTACCCGGTAGGCCTGACTTGCTCCTTCGGACTAAATTTATCTGAGTGCTTCAGACTGTCTCTATTAGCATCACTCCTGAACTCTTTGCCTCGGCACAGAAAAGCAGAGCAGGAAAGTTAAATTGCTGTGAACACAGTGGCAGTCAGATCCAACAAGGCTGGCTCTTCATGACATATTTCTGTGAATAAGAGGCATTAAACAAGAAGCAGAAGAGCTAAGGATTTCGGCTTATGTCTTTGCCTCGTAGGGAAATGCCTTGTCTCTGCAGCTTCAAAGCAAGACATGCATTTGGTGCAGTCACCATTAAAAGACTGCAGTGTGATAATACTGGTCTGAGATAGTTAGGGGCACCTCCTAAAAGGGAAAACCTTGCTATTCTTTCTATGTTTTGCAGTACCTCCTATGGCTGCCTTCCCCATTCTGAGCATGGTACATGCATAGGTTTTACCTGTTCCCTCCCTTAACTGTGTACCCAGGCAAAGTCTGCTGATTTTTTTCTCTAATGTGTCAGAAAATCTACCTTTGGCTTCCCATTCCAAAAGCTACAATTCCAATCAAACCTCTTATTGTCTTATTTCTGTGATTTCCTTTAGCTTCTGACCTTCCCCGTGCTGACATCACCCGTTTCCTCTCTACGGAGGAGGCAGGGTGCCGATCCCTTTCTCAGGCAAGTGGCCTCCAGCTCTGAACTGCTCTGCTAGATAACTTTGTTGCATTATTCCATGTTTTTTTCAGGTTTCCCTACAGTTTTCTCTTTTCTTCCCTGTTTATCTGCTTGTACTTTATTCTCAGCCATTCGCTCTGCTCCACACCTTGTGCTAGATTCTTAACTCCTGTGGTTTGTCCTTCAGACATGTTTAAAAGCAAAGCAAAGCGAAAGATAAGTCTGTCGTTAAATGAATTCAAAATCCACTTCACAGCTTTTATCATAAGCACTTGATGGCAGCGGTCATCTTTTTGTTCAGTGTTCACAGAGTATCTTCTTCTAAAAGAACTAATCAGTGACTGAGTGATAATACAAATAAATTCTGGTAGAGAACATTGTAACACAACGACAATGTTATAGGTCCTATAGGAGGACAGCCCTACTGGAAGTACTATTGCATCCACTCACAATCCTACGAAGAGTCTCAGGCACATATAGCTTCAAAAGCGACACCAACTGACAGGTACAGCTCTCGAAGGGCCTGCGGAAACCAAAGGCAACCCACTGAAACTTTTCATCTGGAGTTTCCACTAAACTCGTCCTGTGGGAAAAGACAGTAGTAAACAGTGGAAGAGAAACACAGTCCAGACATTTCCACAGAAAATAAATCTGCTTCCACAGAGTAATGCATATTTCTTGCTAGCTATTATTTTTAACCTCTAGCAGATTTATTTTTACTACAATTTAAATGTATCTGTTATATGCCATAACATTATTATTATGAGAGACACTAAAATAGCAAAGTATTCTAGGCACTTGATACCATTTTACAAAACAGGGAATTAAAGCCAGCGATAAATGCAGATCACTGCAGCAGTTGCCAATGCACAGGATCCCCTTTCAGTCTTACTTCTAATACGTCCTCTGTAGGCAGAGGGAAGGTGAACAAGAATTGTGGAATTACAAAGTTGCGGTGTGTTTTCTCTTACTGTTTAACCAGTAGGGAGCAAAAAAAGGAATTTAAATGCATCCAATGAGATGAACTTCCACCTGCCGCTACAGGTCTGTGTGCACAGCCTTGGGTTTACAGCCCGCAGCTCAGAGCTAAAGCCATCCGGTTAAGCATACGCATATTATACCCAAAACCACCTGAGGCAGTCACATACCTTAGAATCATAGAACGTTTTGGGTTGGAAGGGACCTGTTGAGGTCATCTAGTCCAAGCTTCCTGCAGTGAGCAAGGACATCTTCAGCTGGATCAGGTTGCTCAGAGCCCTGTCCAACCTGACTTTGAGTGTTTCTAGGGGTGGGGTTTCTACCACCTCTCTAGACGATCCATTCCAGCGTTTAACCACCCTCATTGTAAAAAATGTCTTCTAGTCTAAATCCACCCTCTCTTCTAGTTTAAAGCCATTACCCCTCGTCCTATTGTAACAAGCTCTCCTACAAAGTCTGTCCCCATCTTTCTTGTAAGCCCCCTTTAAGTACCGAAAGTCCACAATAGAGTCTCCCTGGAGCGTTCTCTTACCCAGGCTGAACAACTCCCAACTTCCTCAGCCTTTCCTCTTAGGAGAGGTATTCTATTTTTGTGGTTCTGACCTTGAGATTTTCATTACATTTTTCAATAAACTGTTTTAAATAAGCAAAATTTGTTTGCACAAGGGCCTCAGGTTTTGGCTTCATAGTGTGCACCCTATTAAGTCTAATAAAATATATTTAAATAAATAAATTCTGTCTTTGTTAATCAGCTTAGCTTTTCAGTGCTCCAACACTGATGGATATCTGTTTGTGTCAAGGCAAACTGTGGCAGAACATAACTTTCCACTCCTGAAAAGCACTACTGCAAAGCTCTTTGTTTTCAGCTTGGATGCTGTTTGGCACAACAGTTTGACATTCACTTACAAGACCAGTGAAAAATATGCACTGCTAATTTTCCTAAGTGCCATGCCAGCATCTCTGGGGGCCCTGTGTTTGCCTACCTTGCCATATAGCAAAATAATTTGCTCCCAGCTGATAAAATTGGCTTCACATCACCTAAGGGAACACTTTAGTTAGGGTGTCCCCTTCTTTATTCTTGAATGATATATTCATGGCAAAGAGCTAAAGTTGACAACATCTTTAAAATACATATATTTTTCCCCCCAATGTGAGAGATACAAGCCGATAATCCCTGCAGATCTCCTTTTTCTCCCCCATTGCCCCCGTGGTTTATCATGTCCAATTAGCCATCTGCCATGCCTGCACTGCCATACAAAGGGACCCCGCTCTCCTCCACTGCAGCCCATCAGCAGGACTATTGTCCCGGCGGACAAACAAGAATCAGACACTATTGTTTCCAGCTGACGAGGCTGCTCCCAAAGTAGGCTGCCAGTTGCCATTTAAACAGCAGGAGCACCAGGGTACGCTCCAGGAGTCAGGAACCGAGCCAGCAGCACCAATATTACTGGGAGAACCTTTACAAAGCTCTTTTCCCTATGTATGTTCTAATTTCAGGTAAAAAAACAACTTGGGCCAGCTACCACTCCTCATATCCCAGCTGCAACAAAGCGTGCCTGACCTACTGCCTTTGCTGTTTTACCAAGTGCTCACCTCACAAAGGCTCACAATCCCCAGAAGACAGAAACATCTTGAAGTCAGATCCTTCTGTTTTACTTTAAAGGTAAGGCATGCCTTCTGCCACTTCAGCACAGCTTAATACACACCCACAAAAAAGTTGTTTAGAAAACCTATAAACTCCACTAAGTCTACACGGATACCAATTAGGCAATGAGGTTAACTTAATTTCTCACAAACAACACACTCACCCTTTTCCCAAGGCCACTTCACTAACAGAAATGACCAGAGCAGCTGGTCTGCCAGTCAACGAGATGTTAAATTGAAGATCATTTCCTCCTATTATTCTCAGCAAAGCATGATGTGACCTTATGCTAAAAACTACAGGCTGCCTAATTATGGTAGTTTTGTTCCATCAGTGAAACTGAAATGCTGGTTCATATAATTAAGGCTACGAAAAAAGAATTTCATTTTTAGTTTTACATGCAATTTGTTGCCTTGAAGTGGGAGTGAGACAAATTAGGCCTATGTACCTATATGTTCTCAGTCATTATAATGTGTAATTTGGAGGAAACAGCAAATACTCCTAGGCACATATATTGATAAGGGAGAAAGAACCCCAACAAACCGCAATTTATTCTAGGCACTAGTTAATGAAAATGAGCAAACAAAATTAATATTTATACTTAAGAGTAGAAACAGAACTATCTCTTAGCCCTTGATTAAGAAACGGGAGTGATTTAAACTTCAATAAGTGTTTTACATGGTATTTCACACTCCAGCATTGAACATATGTAATTTTAATATACTACTTTGAATATTCACTGAATAGTTCAAAATAAAATAAATGAAGAGCAACTGAAATTTAATGTTATTCCACAGTAATCACATACATAATAGCTTTCACTGTGACTTACAATAGAGGAAAGTCTTTGCCCTGGATTCAAATACTGGGGTCATCCTGAATAAAATTTGAAATATGGCGTGAAAACTTAAATATTTTACTGAAATATCACTCTATTCTTAGCACGAAACACTCCAAATCCCATTTCAACTCTCAGCAGTCTACATATCACACAGGTGACCGACTCAAACCTAGATTTACAATTACAGTGCCTGGGCCAAATTCTGTTTTCAGTTACATCCCTGAAAATTCCCAAACAATTCCTCTGAAGTCCTCTGGATGTGCATGACAGTAACACAATCTGTTCCATAATCAAGCAGAAAAAATAATTCAAAATATTATGACTTCTTTATTTTATATCTGTCCATGCTTTAAGGTTCTCCATTCAGACAATCATATTTGACTTCTCATTTCATATCCAGCTTTCTTTTGAAACACATACATTATAATATTCACTGTTATTCTTGCCAGATCCACAAGGTAAAATTCCCCAAGTGGCAGAGTCCCTCCAGCTAAACAAGAGGGCAAGGCTGTAAAATGGGAGTTGTTTATCCAAAGAAATATTAAAAGCAAGACAGCAGTCCAAATCAAACAAAAGCACAAATACCTCTAAGTTGTTTTGTGACTAAGTTCCAGCCCTAAAACGCACAGTGCTATGAGTTTATAAGTATTTTCTTTGATACCAAGTACTTAAAACACCACGGGGTATTCTACTGTACGTGTCACCCTGGAGCAATAAAGCTGCTATACATCCATAATCAACCTTCCTAGAGACCATAAGGTCACAGCAGCTGAAACAACAGAAGACTTCATTCCCAACCTTCAAAAGGTCCAAAGCACCTGTCCAGCCAGCGGATTTCCCTGCAGGCTCTTAACACAAGGGTGTGCTTGGAAATGAAACCAAAAAAATAAACCAAACCCATCAAAGGTGCTCCCGTTTCTAAACCTTCATGCTTCCCCAGGACATTATTATTATGGAACTCAATAAAATACACTATGGGAGGCAGGCAGTAGGAAACACCAAGAGCTGTATTTACCTGGCCAAGTTGGATGCTCACTTCTATCTGTGCAGCTTATCAACCCAAGACACTAAATGGCCATCTAAGGCCACATGCAAAATGGTCTACACAAGCAATACCAAGGTTGCAGAGGGATAGCACTTTTCTTCTTTCAGAGTTTCGACCTCAAAACACGCTTTAGGCAACAGGTTTCGCCCTCCCCAGTAACTTCTGCAGGTGCTATATCCAGCCTTGCGGCGTCACCCATGCACTGTACTCATGTCTGTGCTCTAAAAGCTTACGTTCCCTATTGCACTCGGTCCTGGAAATCAATTACTGTGAACATCAGTACATACAAACTCTGAACAGAAGCTGGGTATATAAGGCCTCTTCCTTTGGAAGTAATTCTGTTCAGTGTTAATTGAATTAACACCAAATATTATAAATACCTTCCTCCTGGCCCACAACACAATGCAACCTCATCCAGCTGAAGCACATTTTAAGTGACTATCAGGTGTCACCCCTCTTGCCCTCTATGTACTTCTGAGTGAGGAGGAAGGAAAGAAGAATCTTTTCCAAACATAAATCACCATTGTAAATTGCTCCCAGGATCAGCCAAAAAGAGGTCCTTCTCTTTTGTCGCGAGTTACCACAAATTAGCAGGTTCTGCCACATTTCTGAGCAGCATCTGCAGGACGAGAGGGGGAAGAGGACAGTCATCCCCACCAAGACCTCTTGATTCACCAACATGTCCTTTGTCAAGCCTATGTGCCAATTCCCAGACGAGTAGAGCTCCCTCCAAGAGTCCTGAAGAGTAGAGATGGGACAACCACAGGGCACAGACACACGAAATTCCCCATGCAATGGGGTACCATGTGACAGAGGCTTTGGGCGGGGGGGGGTAATCTGAGTCCCCACACACAGTGACATAACCATCTTCCTCCCCATGACAATCATATGGAAAAAAGACCTATGTTACACAATAAGGAAAGAAAGAAACAAAACTCGTATGCCTGACAGGATGAGAGGTCAAAGCCTCCAGAGAGTGGTGCAGATTTTAATTAACAGCATCACCTTAAAGAACACAAGAACTTTCCAAGTGGTAGGAACAATCTGACGATATTTTCTACAACAGAGCCTCCATTACCAGCACACTTTACCAGAATGGGCCTTACAAATTATAGAGTCTCAAAGTGAGGAAGCCAGGCACCACACAAACACCTCACCCCCAACTCGATTGAATCAATCTATCTGCTCTACGAGGAGGCACTTGATTCCATCAACCTCGAGGAGCACTTCTCTGCAGACATAATTTCAAGCACATCTATTGATCAAATAGCCTGGCCACTGCCAATCATTTTAAAGTTATTTAGTAGCAGAGCTGCCAGTCACTGATGCACAAATGAACAATGCTGGAAGTATAACCGGCTGCTGGAAAGCAGAAAGTAAACAGAATAATTCATCGCAGTCAAAGAGATGGAACAATATCAATTTTCAACTCACTCACAGGAAGTATCAATGACAAAGTCAGCATCTTCGTATCAGACATAATCAATGTTGTACTTAAGTGCCAGAAAAAGAAATTAGAAAATAAAACTGTACCTGCTAGTGGATAAGAAATATTGATGATTACCTTGCCAGTAATTGGTAGTTCGCTATATTGTTCTGCCACTGACCTCTATAAATATTTAAGATTTTGGTAAAGGATTTCCTTATGTGTTTCACCTCTGCTTCCAAAACTCACTGCAGAAATTCCTGTAGCTCAGGCACAAAGCTAAAGCTTTCCCTCTGTGTCTGTATCGAAGGGATGTCTGTCATTTGTACGCTTTACAAAGTGACTTATTTTATGTTTGAAACAAGTATTTGGATCTACTCCACGCAATGTAAAAGCCTTGGTACACATTTAATATAGACTACTGAGAACTCCACAGAACTTGCTCGTATTTTATCTGTCACCAAAATAGACATAAGAAACTTAATAAGGCATACCTAGGCACAGATTTGGTTTCTTACTCAAACATAAGCTCCAACAGAAGCAACAGACATCATGCAGAAATTACTGCCTCAATTCAGCAGCCGGTGTTATCCTAGAAATCAGAGCTGGAGACTATAATAGTCATTTCTGCCCTTAAGTCCCTCTGCCTGTTAATTTGTATCCCAGTTACATGGGAGTAATTCTATAAAAGAAGACTGAAATACTCTGCACATATCTGGTGGTGAAAATCAGAATAGTCCCTGCCCTGCCTGTCTCTGGGGAGTTTAACTGCTTGCCAGCAGCAACCACATAGATGTAAAATCCACCCTTGTCTTAAAAGTCATTCCTAGTTCTCATCAGTACAAGCACCAGAACAGATACTCCTTTATTACACCAAGTTAATTCCTTCAGTTTTACTTTCCACTTACAGCTCAGAGAGCTGCTTTCTCAGTTGTTATGGCTGATAAGGGACTGCTACCTCTGAGTGTTTGGGGGAGCAGCTCCAGGCGTGGCCCCATTCCCAGCATCAGCTGCTTCTGCTGGTACCAGGGAGCAGCCTATCGATCCTCTCAGCTCAGTGCAAAGCCAGCTGGTTGCTAAAAGCCTCTGAGTTAGATAGTAGTTTGGACTCCATTTTTTCACTGAGAATAATGGGTTCATGATTTTCTGTGTAGCAGCTATGAGTACAGGAAGAGTTTAAGCAGTTTAGTGTATTCTTATGCTATTGGAGCAGCTAATCTTTAAATCACATTTTTTTATTTGAAGTGAATGTACATAGCTGCATAAGCCACAATTGTTATGCTTTACAAATCTAGAATACAAGTCACGACAGAAGGAATAGAAGAAAAAAGTTAATCTAAAGGGGAAAAGGACGCTACATCAATGCAGGTCTCTGCAGCTATTATAAATCAGACCCTATCTCGCAGTTCTTACTCAGTCAAGACTGTCATTGATTAATAGCCAAAAAGCAGAGGGAGAGAGTCAGTTGTGTCCTGTCGACAGTTGTTCTCCTAAGCCCCACATTAGCTGCTTTCTCTGCCATCCATTAAAACCAACTTCAGACAGGCACAACAGCAGCATACAAACCCCAAGAGAATGGTGCACCAACACCACAGAAACCCAACAGTGCAATTTCACGTGAGTCATGCCTGCTCTCGTGCTTTCTCCTCATTTCTCAGTGATATTGCCTGGCCATTGTAACAGCTGACAATCAAAACATCTTACTAATAGAGGGGGGTTTTGTCACCTTTTTGGACAGAAGAAGCTATGCAAGAATTTTGCAATCTCTTTCAATGAAGCTTAAGGTAGATGAGACCACCATCAGGGATGGTCTATGCATACATGCTTCAGCGCAAGGACGTGGCCTAGGCCAAGTCCAGGTTCTTGTGATTTTGTTTCCTCCTGAAGCAGAAGTGTTGGGAGACTTTCTGAAATCTCCAGGTTAAATGTATAAGGCAAGTGACAAGTGCATTCATGGATCTACAGGTGAAATTCCAGGCGAAGGAGGCAGACTGGGAAAGCATCAAGTCACATGGCTCCCTGTGCTTTTTTTCCCTCATCTAGGAATACTTTTTTTCACATAAGCTATGCAGACTTGACTGTCCCCAAATTCAATTCTGCCAACATGCTTATGTTGAAAAGGCAGTGTTCACATAGAAATGATTCAGCTTTGAGTGAAGAAGGGGAGAGAGAAAAAAGGTGAGGGAACCTTAATTAACAGGTTCTTTTTACAAGGAAAATTGGTGGGTTATTTTTCTTTATTTTAAAACAAATCTGTCATTGTTGAGACTTAAAAAATTAGCCTGTAACCAGGTAGGCTACCAAGAGGCAAATATAGTTTAATGTCTTGCAGATCACAAGATACACACAGCCAGACCTTATTGTAGTTATCCTCTAGATCAAAAGGGTTTCACAGAAATGGGGTGCAGTCTACCGTAGCAGGGAGCTGCTGCAGACCTCCAGGATTTTACTTCTATAAAGTTCTGGTGATTACAGAATTGCTTTTTTGTAACTGGAGCTCAAAGCACTGCATGTAGCTAATGAGCAGGTAGAAGGAAGAAAGCAGCTGAGAAGTCAAGTCTTGACAAACAGCTGTGGCAATAAGTGTCAGTGCTAGCCTAAAAGAGTCAATCCCCTTATGAAACAAGCATTTAATCCTTTACAAATTTTAATTAAAAAAATCTACCAAGAAGCTTATAATACTTTCTTAAGATTCTGTAGAAGAGAGGGCGGAGGGGTACAGACCACAAGTTGCTTCAGCTGAGATGCTGATCTTGTGCAAAGCCACGTCTCAGAGCCGAGGGCTCCCATGCAAACACCACCTCACGACCTGGCGGTGCAGCGGGGACCCCAGCATGTACCCATCGCCCAGAGAATTTAATTACCACCGCATCATTACCCAAGGCCCCACACCGCGCTGTGCTGTAACCCAGCCACACTTCTGCTCCGTTTCAGCATCCTCTGATGACAGTAAACCGCACGGCTCCCGCCCAGCCCTAGGACTTGACCGGGTCCCTGCGGGGTGAGCACGCCGGGGCTGGGGGCAGAGCTGCCCGGGGACCCCCTGCCCTCGCCTCCCGCCCCAGGGAGACACGAGGGGAGCGGAGCGCAGGGCAGGAAAGCCAGGCGGCTCCGCTGGCGAATATCGGGATATTCGCTGCTGCTGCCGCTGCCCGGGGCGGCGCGCAGCCTCCCGCGGGGGCGGCACCGCAGCGGCTCCCCCCGAGCATCCCCGCGGGGCTTTTGTGCCTGTCCAGCTGATCCCCTCCTGGCGAAGAGAGCATCACCCTCCGGGGGGCTGCATGGAAGACCGGGACACGGAGGAGTCGAGGAGGACAAAGCGAGGAGGCAGGCGAGGACACCCCCCATTCCTGTCCTCTCCCCTCCCCGCGGCTCCGGTGCCCGCAGCGCTGGCAGGGCCGACGCTGCCCCAGCCCCTTCCCCGCGGCTCCCCTTACCTGTTCGGAAGAAAGCATCCACCTCGGAGTCGGGGACAGCGCCTTCCTCCGTCGCCCCTTCGGCGGGATTCATGGCTGGGGGAGAGGAGGCGGCGGCGAGCCTGGCGGCTGGTAATATCCAGTGAGTTAGGGAGGAGGAGAGCCGGGAGAGAGAGGAGAAAGAGGGAGGGAGGAGAGGAGGGAGGGATGAAGAAGAGAAGGGATGGAAGACAGGAGGGAGGGATGAAGGAGAGGAGGGATGGAGGCACGTTTAGCAGCGAGCCCAGCCGAGCACCGCCCGCATCATCCCCTCTGCGGGGCGGCTGGGCGGGTGCCGGTGCCGCTGCCCCCTCCCCTCCACCCGCTATTGTTCCGACCCCCCCGCCGCGCTGACTAGCCCGGCCCGGCCCCCGCCGCTCCCTGCCCGCGCTTCCTGAGGCAGCGCCGGGGCGGCGGCTGCGGCGCCCCCCGCCGCCGGGGCAGTCCCTCCGCGGGGCGGGGCGGGCACAGGTGCGGGGGTGTGGGGTTTATTCCCCAGCCCTGTGCGCTCCGCAGTGCTGAGCGTCCCCGGGCTGTGTCGCTGCCCTGTTTCCCTCCTCACTGATGGGTAACGGCGCAGCGCCCTGGGCAGGTACCCGGGCAGGGAAAGCGGTCTTCGGTGTAGTCACAGGGAGGAAAAAAAAATAAAAATCCTTTTCTTTGTTTTGGGGTTGTGTTGTTGCTGTTTGTGGGCGGTGGGGCACGATCGCTTTGGAAACGATCAGTGAAAATGCACGTTGTTGCAGGTATGCCTTCATATTTTATTCTTTATAGTCCTTGGCAAATAGAGAGCAAAAAAAAAAAGGAGTTTGAAAAGCCAAGACCCCTGGTCCCAGCTCAAACATTGGTTCAGCGGGTTAAATGATTTTTATTACTCTGCTGTAGCTCCAATATTTGTGACTTGGGACAATAATTGTTGTCTCAAAAGGAGTGTGGTGAGGAATACTTGTTTGTACTTTGTTAGCAGCTATGTTCAATATTATTCCCGGAGCCCAGCTACCAAGATTTCAAGCACAGACAGGCAGAGATAGGCAGAAAGACAGATGCTTGCCATTTGGGCATTTTCTTTTCCTGTTCACCTATTTGAACTCTCACCAGCTCCTCATTTTTCTGTAATTGCGTAACAGCTCTAAAACTACCAGCCTGCTTGAGGAGAAACATTGCTGTTCCACCTATTCAAAACACCGTTGTAAAACAGGAGTGTTAATCTCACACCTCCCAGTTGTTTGCCTTTGTTACCTCTACCATGAGAAAGAAAAAACAACCGTTGGAGTAACCACCCCTCTGGCTGTGTTACCCTTGGATAACCCATCTCTGCTGCAAAATCACATCTCTCGCACTCAAGACCAAGAATCTTCTAGTCAGTATGGCCCCATGCCCTCAATGTTATCATCCTGTAGAGGTAAGCCCAATCACTACTCTTTTCACTGAGAAACTCTGGTGTTCAAGGGACTCTATAGGTGCACAGGAGGAGGTCAGCAAAACATCTCCAGGAACTTGGTCGCCACAGAGCGACTCACTGGAGCACTTTGAAAGAGCTAACTATCCATCAAGTGTATCTCAAGAAAGAAAATACTCCAAATAGCAGAAATCTCAGAACAAACATTTTGTAAGTGACACTGGATCAGATCTCAATCTGTCAGGTAGGTTAGCAGCTGAGGCTGGCAGAACCTTTCCTGTTTCAGCCCAGAACATTTTAGACAACAGAGGAACATGGATTTCCTCTGTCTGATCTTTTCTCAACAGAGCATAGAGGAAGGCTGGATTTGGATATATGCTCACTGACTAGATGTATTGCACTTGATAAAAGGGCTGAAACTTTCCCTGCAGAAACTTAACTGTCAAAATAGCATTGAGCAGGCAGACTGAGCACAGAGATCCCAGTCACATCTTATCTGACCTTACTGTTTACTACCGGAATTGAAACAGAACTGAGAAGCAAATCATATGTCATGCCTGAGGACTGCAGAAATAAGAGCAAACATCCCATAGAGATAGCCAGCATTTAGTTTCTCTCTGGTTGTCTTATTCCCTCCCTTGTGATCTCTCATCTACTGCCCATTTCCCTAGCCTAACACCAGCTGGTTTTAACTGAAGCCATTCACCTTTTTATGCTTATGGATAAAAAGGGTCATTTCACAACAATCTGCTGAAAATGTCAACACAAAAGCTATGTCCAGGCTGCAAAAGCCCATTGAAGACCTCTGTGCTGCCTCCGAGCTCACCTCCTTAGAGCAAGCAGGAGGCCAGGACCACCTCCATACTAGGAATGCCAGCAGCAGGGTATTACGACAGCACAAGCACCTGATTACAATCTGTCTTTCAAGTGCCAGAATTTTTCAGTGACCATTCACCTCTTCTTCCATGTCACACCACAATGAAGGAAAGCCTTCTTTCTTTCGGAAAGCATGGTGCAAGCTGCACCATTTCAAATCCCATCTCAAGGTCACACCTCCAAATATTCACTACCCACAACCCAGATGACCTGCTTAACCCTCATTCTCCCCTCAACTCTTATTTACAGATTGATTTGTGATTGTAGACTAAAACTTTGGTAGCTGGGAAGAATGTGGCTTCTTTGTGAAGCATTTTGAATCCACTCCAGATTTGGTACAGTCTGGTGTTTTTTTAGAGTCAAAGCATTCTTCCTTCAGGAGCATCCTTAGAAGCTAGACAGAAGTTACCCGTAGGCAGGGAAGGTTTAGCATCATCCAAAGGGAATTAATGCTGTCAATGACAGAGAAATTTATATTCCCCTGTCATTATGAGCCCTGCAGGTGTGGCCTACAGTATCAGATGTAGAAATCAGATGTAGGCTACAGAAAACATTTTTGTCTGTATAACCTGCAATCAAATGCATTAGAAAATGCTGAGGAGGGCAGAGCAGTTCATTCAACTGACCTGCCATCCTCATACCTCTATGGATTTCTGGTTAAGGATTAAACCAATTAAGGCACTTATATTTAACCATATAAAATACTGATATCTGCCAAAAACAAACATTTTTTTTTCTTCACAGAACAAGAATGGTCCTGGATCTCATACTCTGGAACCAATGGGAATTCTCATGTTTTAAAGAGTTTGGAGTGTTTGGAGTGTTTTTTATTCAGTTTCATTAAAGTATATCAATCTTAGCCATGCGTTTTTGTTGGCCATCTCTGCTGTACAAGGCATAGCAAGTTTGTTCTTTGGTGATTGCAGGTCCACTGGCCAGGGAAGTCCTGCACAATATATTCACTGTTTTCATGGCATTAACTTTGAAGCAACAGTCCTGCTGTCACATTTTGCACACACCTCCTACATGCACACACCATGGCAATGCAGGACTGGGAATGCCACATCCTGATATCAGTAAATTTCAGTGCAACCCCAGACATTAAGTGAGCTACTATTTTTATTAACATTGCAAGCAGAACAGGGCTGTCACTGTAAAATATCATTAACAACCAGGAACCACCGTGACTTCAGTTCCAGTCTCAACAGCAAGTTTACAGGTTTTGCTGTTCAAAGAAGAGCTGTTAAATATAGAATGAAATACTTTTGGCAATGTATAATTCACTTTCTAGATATAATGCTGAAGGGACCTACATTTTCCTTGAAAAACAAAACACAAAAAACCCCCCTGTAGAATTACATAAGCCCAGAGACATGAGTTTCACTGACAGACACTGCTTTAATCTTTTGCATGGCTCTACTTGACGAATACCTCAATCCATACCAAACAACTTAGTTTAACTAGGTATGAATGTTTTTATTTGTGACAACCCCTAAAGGTGCTCAAAGATCAGCAACTGTCACACATGCTTTTAATTCAAGGCCTCTGATATGGCAGGTTTTCCAATGGGATAGCAATAGGTGGTATCTGATATGAAACAGTTTTTAGCTAAACCTCATTAGCTTGCAAACGATAGAATGGGAGGAGGGACAAAAGTTTTAACAAGAAATCAGTAAAATTCATCTTTCCAAGACAGCAGATCCAAGACAGGAGAAATGTATTTGAAGACTCTGAAACAGTTACACTGCTAGGAACAGTACAGCACCCTGAGAAGGCACTTGCAATGTGGGTGTTCTGCACAAAGGATCAAGAGTCAAGTGCTGCAGAACACAGTACGCACACCAAGGGTTCTCCCTTAGAAAGCGACAGGGAGGAAAAGCATCCTGCCAGGCTCAGCAGAGGAGCTGCAGTCTGCAAGGTGCTGCAGAGACCGTTATTTGTGCAGAAAAAGTCCCTCCCTTTCAGTGTCACAGCAATGTCTAAACACAGAGTGTTAATAGGTAGGATCAAAGAGAAAACTTGAATAGCAGAGCAGGAAAACACAGGTCTTAAAAGCACCTAAGGCTGCCTTGTTAATAAGGTATTAGCAGCTACATTCTGGGGTGTGTGAGAAGAATTTCTCACACCCAGAGACTTGTTAATACCTATGTCTAGGTATTAGAGTTGAAATTACTATGCTCTTAAATGGGACCAGGAACAGGGAATGGAAGTTTCCATCTCTATTCTAGACTATCAAGAATGTTGCAAGAAAAAATTCTGCAAATCCCCAGAAACACAGCGTGCAGAGAAGCCCCAAGGCAGGATGGAGGAGGCAGAAGACACATTTCTTATACTTAGACTCAAATGCCCACATATATGCCAAAGATTATTTCTGCACTCAGGAGACAGCACATGCACATTAAGGTTGGCTTTGCAGAACCCGCATATATGTTTACCCCCATAGGTTAGCTATACACTGTGCTCAGGTGTGGGACAGCCATGTGGGCAGGCGTAGAGCAAGCTCTAATTCCATGCCAAAGCCCTTGTCCCAGCATCATCCCTACTATTGTTATCCTCCCCACCTGGATCAAAGCTGAAGTGAGAATGTCTATTCAGTTGCCATCTATTCTCCTGTTTCCAGAGTCAACATTAGTTCCAATTTCCCCAAACCTGGACAGAGAGCTGAGCAATAATCACTCCTCTCCAGAAACACCACCTCATCCAGAAGAAAGTTATAATAATTAGCAAGACAATTTAAAAAATATAGAGTAGCGTTATCACTGTGACAATGCAGAGGTTTGCTAGTATCAGCACAGAGACAAATATGCCTCTTCCATTATATACAGAACTGCATTTGCCACTCTGGCCACAGAAGCTTAAACTAGATTATCAGCAAGCAGAACAGCTGATGCATCCAAGAAGTTGTTGCAGGTCTTTCTCTAAGTTTACAGATCTGGATCTGCAAACAGTCAATAGTGACTGGAAATTCCTTTCTTCCCCATAACTATTCGGATACATTTGTTAAATAAGTTGCTAGTACTAATGGATCACAGATCCTGTTAACTAATGAAAAAAAAATCTAATCACAAAGGTCATATTCCTCACCCAGGCTTCATTTGTTACAGCAGGGTAAAAAAGAGAAGCTTATGTTGGCCAAGTCTACGCTGTACTTTTATGTACATAAAGAACATCAGTCTTAAGCACTGTTAAGCTGGAACATTTTATTCTAACTTCCTTGCAAACTTATAATCCTGATTCTGCAATTTTGCCAGATGCTTAGCAATACTGAGCAGTATTTATTTTCTAGGAGCTCCTAAACTCCATGCAACCTCCCAGACAAGTTCTGCCCAGTGCAGAAGGAGTTACAGGACTAGACCAGAAAAAGGAAGTATTAACTATTGAAGTGTTTTTTGAAGAAGAATGTAAATGTACATAGTAGCTATTCAGAAAACCAATTTTAAGGTGAAGCATGCATTAAAATTAAACAGTGACTACTACTTTATTACCACAAGCATTCATTTCAGTGCTCTTGTAGGATACTAATTTCACACATGGTTGGACATAAATACTAACCTGTTTTCCATTTCACCAGTATAAATTAGTGTGAGAAAGAAGCCTTCTTCCTGGGATGAAAGAAAAGTAGTGGTGTTGTATGCAAAAACCTAAAAACCAATGTGAGCTCAGTTTGTATTTTTTATAAAAAAGGCAGAAAACTAAATTATTTGCTCTCTAAATTCATTAAAGTATTTAGGCTTTGGATTCTCCAAAAAAGCCCTACTAAACCTAAAGTTAATCAGCTTACACACTGAAAGTATCCTTAGAGCATCAAATGATTCATGCATTCTTATTTAATCAGGTAGTGTCATCTTTGACAACCTTTCAAAATCCCCTACACCTCCTTAATACAAACTACACTATATAGTCCTCATAAATCCTGTCAGCAGTCTTTAGGGACACTGTACCTGGCAGCTGTTTATCCTGGTTTGCACTTTACAATATCTGTAACACTGAAAACAGACATTGTAATGTTCGCACCTTACTCCACCCTGTAACTAGAATGTCTTCTCCTACATTACCCAAATGAATAAGGTTATTGAAATAAATTTTGGTTTGCTTTTGAGGGAGCATCACAGCATCACTCACTTAACAAATATGGTTAAGACTTACCTGCAGAGCCTCACATGACGCACTGTCACAAGATGCCCCTCAGTTGTGTTTCTGTGTCAGTTTGAATTTTGTATTTCTTTGAAAACAGAAGAGGTGTTACTGAAGGCAGCAATCAGTAAATTACTGAGGCCAAATGTGATGCACCAGAGTCATTCAGTGACTTTGTGTTCTCACCCACACTCCTGCAAGCACACGAAGCTGTTCTTTCCACTAGATCTCAGGGGCAGTCATAACTTTCTGACACCAGAAGCAGGGGCTCGTTATACAGTGTCTCCCTGCTTTCCAGTAACTACTTCTCTCCAGAGAGCTTTAAGAGTCTTGCTAAGCAGATCTCCTCTTCTGCCACGTTCCCCAGATATCTTTTCATCCTGGCTTACAGCTATGGCTGGAGAGTTTCCAGATGTTCTCCTTCATTTATTGTCCTTTTGGCTTTTTCTTTTCCACCTAATAGCAGGCCCCCTTTCTCCGCTGACTACAAACAGGGATTCAAACAGATACAAACAGACAAGAACAGAAAGTAGCTCCTGCTTCCTCCCAATATTGCTTGCTACAGGGAAGTATGAAGGAGGGAAAATGTTGGGATACTCGGAGTGCAAGAGAAGCACATGTGATTGCAACCAAAGACTAGTGACCAGACAAGGAGGAAGATGTGTCCAGCCAGCCACCAGCCAGCCACATCCCTGTGCTTCCTGGCCCCCATGGGCTGAGGGCCAGCCTTCCACTCCACTCCACTCCACTCCACTCCACTCCACTCCACTCCACTCCACTCCACTCCACTCCACTCCACTCCACTCCACTCCACTCCACTCCACTCCACTCCACTCCACTCCACAATGATTACAGACCTGGTGTTTAGCTGCTTCCAGTGGTACTTTACATCTCACAGAGCTCAAAGCCCAGCTTAGCTCTGAACTTTAAAAGTAGATCTCTACTGCCACCACATTTTGCTTGAGGTATCTTACACTTCACATACATTAAAAGGTCAGGATGGATTCCCATAGTGCACAGGGAGACTTAGGCAGACAGACAGAGATGATAATGTGCATAGGGTTTATCAGAGATTCCTGATGAGGTCTGTGCCAGTTCTGACAACCGCAGATATGAATATTTTTCACCCTACAAGAGATGCTTCAGTAGCAGAATATTCAAGAATGAACCTCAGTACCAGAGAGGTCCAAAAGCTTCTGTATAATTTGAGGTTGCAGTACAAATGACCACTTTGATATCTGTATTTTTAGTTCCAGTGCTGGATCAAGATGGGATCGAGATTCATGCAGAAGTGCAGATCCAGTGTGCTGAGAGCTTAGGAGGAGATAAAATTAGGAACTAGACGGGAAGTCACAGATGATACTATTCTGCAGAAGGGGCAAGACAGTATCTGAAGATGCTATTTTCAAAACAATTTTGTTCTTAGCTGCAGTGACACTTGCTCTGAGAGGGAGATCATTTATATGACAACAGGTAAGGCTGAGGTACTTTCTGCAGTAGAAGGGCTCCTTCAAGGTAGGTATTTCCACAGCCCCATCTGTCAGTCTGATGGACACTGGTATCAAAACCGCCCTCCAGGGAAGCTGTGATATGAATTCTTAAGGACCACACATGATTCTGAATATCTCTGAAAAACATAATGCCTCGCGGCTGCTGGAGCTAAAGTCTTCCCTTCCTTCAAGGGGTAAAACCTTCAATGGTCATCTGGATCTGTTTAGAAACACTGGTCTCTGCTAAAAGGAAGTTCTCTGTATCATTACGATTGATATAATCAATCTAGAAACTGTACACAAGTACCAACCATCTTCCTTTCTTTCACTATGTCAGCTCCTCCCTGCACTCTGGTGAACATCTGGAAGAGACCAAACCCATGCTATACTATGTTAGCACACTTTATTTCACAGACAGTAGTAGACAGCTCACACTCCAGAGCTGCACGAAGTCCGAGCTACAGGCCACAGGCCAGCTGGCTACTAAGATTCAGTTTCTTTGGACCAAGCCTCTTTTGTCCTGGTAAACCAGCGTTTTGTACCAGCAGACCTGGTGTATAACACAGACAGAAGTCTATAAAGGCCTTTATATACTACCTTGTCAGTGATTAGAGGACGCATAACTCATTTCAGCAGGACTTAATTTCTTGGGTAGAGCTGTCTGGGGCAGACACAGTGAGATCAGGACACCAAACAAATACCCAGAAAGAAAAGTCTGGGCAACCTTTCTTGTTTCAGTGTAAGGCAGAGTTGGGCTAACATCATTTTTTAACACCTAATAAATTTGGTGTAACACATAGCTTTGGTAAAACTGACTGAAACAATTCTGCTAGAAATAGCAAGAAAGAATTGAGAATGTTTTTCTTTTGAAATTTGACATTTTGGCTATCTGAAAACGTGGGTTTGTTTTTTTTTTTTTTGCTTCAGAGACTTTTGTTTAAAATGGTTGATGGTTAAAGACAAGCCAAGTATCCTGAAAGTGAAACAAATACAGAGTGCCTGTACAGCTCAAGCAGTTATGGCTGCTGGAAAAACAACGAACCTGCATACATGCAGTAAATGCTCAGCAATATTCATGCTGGTATGTAAAAAATACTTTTCCTCCAGTGCCAAAGCCAGAGCAACAAATATACATAAGGTAGAGACAAATATTTGGAGTAAGGATTCTTAGATTCAAATCCAAGGTTTCTTTGTGCTGTAAACTGTGACCTTCCAGAGAACTGTTACCCTTCTAAATAATAATTAACAAGTCTGCAGCAGGGCTACAGCGTATTCTTACCTTTAGGGAAAGGATAAATTCATTACAGTTCAGTGAAGTATTCTTAGATGTACAGCTAATGGCATGACACACCATTTCAGGGTGAATTTTACTCCTATGAGAAGCCTTGGCAAATTCTTTGCACAGAGGCGAATTCCATAGTCCCATATGTGGTGGGTGGTATAGAGCTATAGCAGGATATTTTGGTGCCCAAAGGACACAAATTCCCCGTCCAGTTTCTGTTTGCTCTCCCCAGCCAGCATTATAGGCACAGTCTGGGCCCCATTTTCTCACAGGAGTGACACCCAAGACCCAGCCATCGCTGCTCCAAGTCTGATGTTCTGGAAATGTTAAATAATATCCAACTGCAAGTTCTGCCAGGAGAAGCTTTTATGTCAAAGATAAATCTCCTCATCAGTTATAAAATGGAACAGCACAACATGACAAATGAATTTAAGATTCAAAGGTCAATATTGTAAACATACACGACTTTCCTAGGGAACAGAAGTAAACACTGCAGTCATTATTATCATTCATGTAGTCAAATATAATTTGAAATCCATGAATTCGTATTTGTTTACATGTAATGGCATTTTCATTCTTTTATTTTAATCTCTTGCTATGGCTATCTTTCCTGCTCCCTTTATATACATATGTATATACTCACATATTTGAGCTGATTCTCCCCCAGTCGACAGAAAGGAGAATTTTACATACATTTCTTTTCATATTTTTTTTTAAGTGTAGGGGAACGAAATTAAAACAAATTTTGGCAATGGAGGCAAAAGCTTTCTACTAAATATTTTTCTTTATATACCAATGGCTATTGTATAACTTATTAGAGGTTTTCTGTGCCATGTACTTGTAACACTGGCACAATAACAGCATTTAGTTTTAGTCAGTAGTGTACATACGTGTCATGAATCTACCATTGAATTTAGCTATGGAGCTGGACTAAAATCCCAGGCGCAGTGAGATTAAAAGCAAAAGTCCCTCTAACATCAAAGAGACCAGATTTCATCCAAATGCTTTTCAGTCTGATCAGTATAATGTATTTTTATTGCTGAAAATCTTAGGTTCATATATCAATACCAGCACAACTCATCATCCATTTAGATTGTGAAAATTTAGTCAGGAACTCTTTCTCTTACTTGAATTAAAATCAACATTTGTTGCATTATATATGTTTTTAGTAAAAGATATTTTTCAGAAAATTGTCCTTCCATCCAGTATTCATGTGCCCCAGGATGTCCCCCACTACTTTCTTCTGCATCACTTATCAGACCTTGCACTACCCACGATAACACCAAGTTCTTACACTTGAGAAGTTGCAACTAATTCAGAATTCATCAGTGCACATGAGCGCCTTAAATTATTTCCCCCAATGCATTATTTTGTTTTTATCTTCACTGAATTTCATTTGCCATCATATTGCCCAGTCATCCAGTTATATTAAATCCTTCTAGATATCCTCCCAGTCCTCCATACTTTCTTGCTTGGTTTCACCACCTCATTAATCCGTTAATGAACATTATGAAGTGTATTGAAAGGCATATTCTCTACAACAAAGTAATTATTATTAAGATGGAATTGGATTTTGCTGTGATATATTTACCAGTGAAAGAAACACAATAAAAGCAGTAGAAAAATATCCCAAATACATGTCTAAAGAAAACAAAGGTTAGATAGACTTCCCATCCTCGTCAGGAGCTCAGTAGTTTGTTATTCCATGCCTAATAACACTGTCTGTGGTTTACAGTACACTAACAAAACACTTAAAGTAGAGTCTGATGCTTCCAGCCTCTCCAGTGCAAGGAATTTGAATACCCCTACTGCATGGGTGCCTGCATTTGCTTTAGTCCTCCTTGTACCTGGGGACAAGAACCATAAGCCTGATACTGCTCACTGATGTGTTCTCCTTCCTCTAGGAGCTCTTGCCATCTTCTGCAAACCCAGGTGGGGAGAGAGAGAGAAGCAAGAAGAAAAGTGGAGGGAAGGAGAGCACGACCAGCATTACACCAACAGCCACGCAGAGTTGGGCACTTCATTCCCATTACAGTGCTGTAGAAGTCAGCTGCCGAAAACCCTGAAAATCACTTAAAAACCTCTAAAGAAATGACTACAAGTGCCACACTTTGCCAAAGTGTGGAGCTGCCTCCTTGCTACGCTATAGTTTTGTCCGTAACAGTGTGGGTGGACATTTTTAGACACTAACATCAGGCAGAGGAGCTACTGACTCAGAATCTGCTGTGAACTTTCAACTAACAGGAATCAACTCCAACATGTCTCTCTGGAAAAGTGTTCTCTGCAGCCTCTGATAAATTGGTCCATGAAAAAGTTTTAGAAACCTCCAGCTGAGCCTACTCAAGGGATACTGTCCGCCCCCCAATCAAAGACACCCACTTCTTCAAAGCCCAGTATAATTTTCATGGAAGTCAATAAAAAGATAGTTCAAGCTCCAGGGTTGGCACTTCCTTATTAATTTTGGAAATACTCACAGCTAAAGCAAAATTGCCATTGGCCTTCTTCCTGTTTTCAAAGAGAGAAGAACTGAAGCATTTGGAGTTTCTGATTCTTTAGGGCAACGCTTTCTGTTTCCTTCCAGTCGGCAGTCTTCTACCTATGTTTTGAGAAATCTAACTTTCCCATCTCCTTTTCTATCAATCATCTTAATGAAAAACAAAGTATCTAAATAAAAAATGAAGTTGGGGGTTGATGAGTAAGGCTCAACAACTGTGTGACCGAGTCATCAACAATAGGTGGAAGGGCTTGATGACCCAGAAGCTCCGTGCCAGTCCTGTGCCTTTCTCTGCCTTCCAGTTACCCTTTACTTCTCCCATAAGCGAGAAATAGTGTGGACCTGGTCAGGAGGAATGCACTGAACATGAACACAAAAGATCTGGATTTTTTTTTTTTGCTTCATAGGTATTTTGCCATTTATAAGATTTTAAATACTACCATATTTTCATACATAAAGCCTCTGGATGATTTGCACACATATGGGCTGCTGTGCATATGTTTGCACACACACACATTCTTATAGACGCACAGGAATTGCTGCATCTTGTAGCAATTCTGCTATGGATTTGAAAAATGACCTCAAGCAATTTGCAGTTCTGTCCTCTGTTTTATACTTCTGTAAAATGATTATAGTGATACTTGTTTGCCTCACAGGAATGGCAAGGAGCCCTCTTTCTAGTTTAGAATGTTCCAAGATGCTCAAGGAGGGCTAAAGAAAAGCAGAGAGTTAATTGGGTCATAAATTGTCAACTTTGCGGTCATCCTCTAGGTTAAAAATATCTTTAATAAGTCAGTTCTTTTTGAGTCAACACAGAAAAAGGCAATTACTTATGACAAGGTAGGAAGTTTGGGTTGGTTTTTTTTGCTGAAATGTACCCAAACACTAATTAATGTGTAAGTATTTATTACAAACTACCACTTTTCAGAGGCCTGTGAACAAACTGCAGTACAACCCTACCAAACGTTACAGCACAGACTTCTATGCGCACATCACATATACTTTCTGTAACATGTTATTGGAATACGAATTGCTTTAAGACGTTATGATGTAATTATAACACCATTATGGAGACAAAACAATGTTTCCATGGTTCTATTAAAATGATGCCAGAATAAAACAATGTCAATGTGCATGTATGGACTCAATTTTGGATTATCAAAGTGAAATGAAAGGATGATGCTGTGAATCGTTGATGAGCAACATGTAACAAAAAAATGGAAGTGACACCAACACGATTCTGCAAAGATGGCACAATGTCCAAATTAAAAAAAAAAAATCAGAGACATCCTATTTAAATCATCTTATGAATGACAACCATTTATGCATTTGTGATCTGACTTTTTAAATGAGTCAATTACAATAAATGACAATGTTCTGACAGTTCATCTTGAATGGCAAGAGGATCATCTGAGCCACGAGCCTTTTCTTTTTCCTCCTCTAATCACCTTCCAAAGAGATTATAAAGTACATTTCTGGGAAGAAGAGTGGTTTCATAAAGAAAGCACTCTGGAGATCAATATTTATTCATTGTCAGTGACCACCAGAAAAAAGCTCTATTCCTACATTTTTTTTGCCTATAATGTCTCATTTTTAATGTAGTATCTAGAGACCGAGCTAAGGTCAGAGTCTTATCTTGCCACACACTATCTAGACTGTATGTGCAGAAGAGTTTGCAGCCTGGACAGCAGAACTCACTGGGAAGCTTCAATCTAAGTATTACATTTTTGGAAATACAGTCTTCCAAAATTCAAAATTTCTCTATAGGAAAATTCCAGATTTGCCTACTTTTTTTTCTTCCATTTTATGATGGAAAAATCCAAATTTGTTTGTTTTAGTTTCAGGTCAAATTCCTCACCCCTCCATTTTCACCTCAGATAAATCCTCCAGCCTGAACTGCTTCAATGATGTGTCTTGTCTCTGCCCTAAATAAGCCACCACATGTTGCAGGAGCCAATCTGCTTAGAAATCCCAACCCACATAGGAGAAATAGCCTTTCTGCCATTGAACTGAAGATGGTGGAGAAGCCACAATTCAGACCAGCATTTAGGCACATTTCTGTTCTCAACTGCATCATCCAGACCTGTGCATCTGGAGAGGCATCTGCTACACTGGTGTGCAGCCACTGCAGCCTCCCACAAAAGCTTCAGCTGACATGTCTGTGCCTCCTCCTCCTTTTCAAGAGGCTCTTTCTTGTAAGGAAATATATTCGACTATACAGAAATCTTGCTCAAGTGACCACGCAAAGGATTAGTGAAAATGGGTTGCACTGTGATAGCATGGATTTCCATTTGAGCCGCAGTTGAAGTCCAGTGTGGGAAGGCTGATGTATATATTACAAACAGTCTATAAGGCACAGTGCACTGAAGTCTTAAGACATATCCTCTATTTAGATGCTTTTTCCCAAATAATTTCCTAATTTTTTCTGACTGCCTCCTGTTTCAGGGTTGAGTGGTTGAACAAAGAGATGCTGAACTGCTGCCACCTCTCGCACTCCCATTTGAGTGTGCAGAGGATCCAGAGTGTGCAGACTGTAACCTCACAATTTCCATAGCAACATCAGAAGAGTCTTGTTAACCACAGGTAGCACAAGCCCTCACAAAGGTTTTAAACCTTTCAGGCCTCCAATGGAAGGTGCTAAATACACTGATTATAATTTAAAATGCCTGATAAGAGCATAATTTTAAGGTAGCAATTGAAAAAGGAAATCTCTTTCAGGTGGAAAAAGTACTTGTTGTTCAGCTCACCCAGCTGTATTGAAAGACAGTTCCCTAAGCAACATTTTCTGCTTCTTATCAAATAAGGTATTATTTTAATAGTTAATATGAATCATGAGCGAAACTTTTCTACACAAAAGACCACATCATTTCATCTAGATAACTGTTGGTTTTCTATGTATCTGCTATATAAAGCTATAACACGACTGGCAGATTGCCAAAGAGAAATAGCGCAGCAACGGTGCTATTGCTCCCTCTACTGTAAATATACATAATTTCTTATTACAGGTGATACAATCCAAGTAATTAAAAATAATTCAACCAATCAAAACAACAACAACAAAAGCCACGTATTCAGAATGGCACAACCAAATTATTATGTTCCCTACCAATGCAGAGGAAATAACATCCAATCAAATAAGATGCCTTTTTAAAAATATCTAAAAACCAGCAGTATTTGTAGGTTTTAATTTGACCTGTAGTCATAGGTAAGCATTAAACGGGTAGTTGTGTTCATTACCTTAGAAAAACAAACACATAGGCAAGCCTTTCTGCCACTGATCACATTCCTGCTGCCTAGTGGCAAAGAGAAAACAGAAATAATAAGTGCCCAGTGAGAGATATTTTGACCTTCTGAACAGCCTCCCACTACGAACATCAGCACCAAGGAATTCAGGGAATTAATCAGAGAGAGTGGAAAATAAACAAGTAGGTGATTCATGAGGAGATTTACAGGGCTGAACTCCGTGCGCATGGGAAAGCAGATTATTAAATAATGCACAGCCCTCTGTTACCAGGACCACCTTATTTCTCAGCTCAGGAACCAAACACGACCAGTGCTGAGGCAAAAAGTCTTCAAACAAACTCTGGCCCTCTGTCAAAGACCAAAGAGGTTGAACATAATTTTATCCAAGCCATCTAAAAATAGATTGCTATTGAGCAGAGGACAGAAAGATGTTGCCTCGGAACCAAATTGCTCTATTCAGAGGCTTTATTCCTTTGCAGCTAGAGATCTGTAATTTAAGAAAAAAGTCTCTTCCATCTTTTCTGCAATATTATAGTAATGGAGAATGAGGATGTAGCCGCTAGATTTTTAGTACAAAATTCCTGCTGGGAGGCAATTTAAAATTGCCTTTCCTCTTTCTTGGCCCCTGCTATGGCTAAAAGCAATCAGCAGCACGGAGAATCCAGAGAAGGAGGGGCTGAGGGCAGGCATGAGCAGGAACATCACCGCTGGACCTGGCTGGTATTTGCACAGGCAGCAGTATCTTTGACAGAGATTCCCAAGATCCACAGAACAGAACATTCATACACCTCCAAATTTCCCAGCTATTTAGAGAACAATTTGAAAGTTAATTGCAGGAAGGAATGAGATAACTCTCATTCTCTACTAATTTCAGTTATGCAGGATAAAACTCCTCAGCCAATTTGTTTTAACCTGCTTTCCACTCTTTAGTTTGGACAAAGCTCCTCTTCTCATTTTACTACCAATTGAAATCAATAGAAAAATCCTCACTGATTTCACTGAGCTATGGATCAGATTTTTGCACTGTGTAGCCTTTAAGGATCTGAAATCGTGACTGTATTTTAGCACACAGAACTTTTTCCTTTTGTGCAAGAAAGCACATATCAGGTGCTTTGGGGAGTGTGTTTCAAGTGTCTTATTCACTCCATGCTCTGCTGCTTGAGGAAGCATATGGCTCTGTGTTTTAAGTAAGTCCCATAAATCTGCATTAGTTTAAAATATATGAATGTGAATCATTAGCCTAAGTTTTCAGAGCCAGTAGAAGAGAACACAAGTTCAATATCACTTCTAAGCATTTCTGAATTTGATATTATCATGACTGAGAATAAGTAACACCATAGCTAAATATTTAAAGTGGGTCACTGTCCACTCTTAGGACACTTTTATCCCTTTTTCTAGGAATAAATCTTCTTCTAATGTTCAAAACCAATTTTTTTCTTTTGAACCTTCATGGGAAAATAGCTTGTGAAGATTATATACCCAAAATAGCAGCACCATCACTTGAATCTAATTAAAACGATTTGTTAGAAACATATTTTAAAATTCAATGAGACCTGTACAACCAGCCTTGAGTTCAAGCTACAATTATTCTGCTCTGCTTATAATTAGAATCACAGGGATTAATAAGCACATACAATTACACATTTCTTTCCTTCACCCTGGTTTTTCACTTTAGAGGAGGAAGGAAATAAGTCATTGAAGAAGAAGGTAAAAAATAAAATAAAAAGCAGTGTATTTCAGACCACATTAAAGTGAAAAGCATCCACAGAGAATAAAGTGAGTTTTGGTGTAAAAAAAAGACTCAGCAAAGTTTGGAAATATTTCCAAAACTTTTACTTCTAAACTGCTTTCATGACATGGCCAGAAAGACTAGGGATTTGAGGATGCTTCTCTTTAGACATAAGGAGTATTGCCTTAAATTAGCCTTGAAAGTTGTAGATGTCTAACCATGGACTGAATTAACAAAAGCCACTTATTTCAAGTAAGGAGAAAACACACCTTAAAATACAAGGAGGCAAGATTAACTTCCTTCTTCACATGCACCTCCTTTCCACTTTCTTTATTCCTTATCTAAAGGCAAGAGAAAATCAAAGTCAGATGTACTGCCAAGGTGGATTTTCAGTACCTTAAGGCTCCTCATGCTCCAGGCTTTTAACAAAATCTCACAGCTGTTCCAGCCCTTGTTCTATTTTGGGTCACAAGGGACAGAGCAGCTAAACAATAGTGAGCTCTTACTAAAACCTCTCTCTTGCAACATAATTTATAAACTTTCCTGACATTTCTCCCATGGTAGAGTAAAGGTGGGGCAGAAATGGGCTGTTTCAGCTGCTCCAGATCACAGAGGGTAAGCAGAACTAAAGAGGATAAAATGCAAAGATCCTATATCTTAAATCACTGCTATAAAAAAAAGAGATATGCTCTGCAAAGACACGGCATGCCTTTCATTAATTCAGCAGATATAACTGGGAAACACCAGTTACACTTTTGGATGCTTGTCTTCCTTCAGGCCTTTGCAATACTTTTCCCTAAAAGAGGTTTACATTCCTCAGAATATGTCTATTTTTCCCAGAAATACCACCTGGTCTAATAAAATGTAGCATGGTCTGCTAAACCATTTGTTTTGCTTATACCTTTAGGTTATGTCATCACAGCTACAAGACTGTAATTCTATGGCAAGAACTTAGTTCTACATCTGTTGTTAGCTTAGGAGCAGGTTGAGCATGCACCAGCATCCTCTCATCACTCAGAAATAATTCTCAAATCTTAAAGGATTTACAGACACAAAGAAGGCTGTGGTGATAAGAAAAGAAACCTCCATATCAGGAATATGTCCAAAGCTCAGGACTTTGATTTAGTCATCATGACTGCTGGTTTAATTTACAGGTGCTGTACCTTATCAAAGCTATCCCTGTTCATGGCTTCATACCCTTTCTCTCAACCTGATCCAAAGCTTGCCTTTTCACTAGCTTTTCATGGACTTTGAATACAACTAAATTAATTAATCTGATTCAGTCAATAAAGAATTAATCTCTCATTGGCATCATATAACTTGCTTCATTTGCTTTTCCCTGAGGAGATGCTCCTCTAAAGGCTTGATGAAGACTGAACCCACAGTACATAAACTGTGGATATGCAGATTCCTTATGTTTTCATAGCTTTCACCCATATATATAAGATATGGTGCTTGTACAGTGTGGGCAAAGCTATGCTATTGCCAATTTGTCTTTCCAACAAGTGCCTCTATTTTCTGTAAGAAATCCAACCACTTCTTGCAAAGCAAAAGGTGGGAAAAAGCAGGCTCTGTGCAACTAGGCTAAATACTCTAAACAACAGCAGCACTTTTTCTTTAGCTCAATTAACAACAGTTTCCTTCCAATTTTCACTGCCAGGTCATTTCCTCCCATGGTCATTATGTTGTTATTTGTACAGTGATGGAAGCTCTCCAGAAGAAGCAGAAGGCACTGCTCCTTTCACCAGTGTCAATGGGCAACGGGAGGACCACATCTCAGACCTGTGAGGACTAATTCAAACAAAGAGGCTTTGTGCAGGCATGTTCAATTGTCTTTCCAGTGCCAGCAGAGAAATCAGGCTTTAATTTTCAAATGACCCAAAAAAGAAAAGGAAGAAATAGCACAAGGCAGACAAAAGTAAGTCTGAGCTCTCTAATGACATGATTATATGATCCTCTAATTTCACTGTGTGTTTAAATCCATCAGCCCTTTTTCTAAATTAAAGCTGTAATTTAGTAGCGTTCCTAACTAGCAAACAACTGCTATATAGTAAGAATTGTCTGTTATTTAAGTATCAGTATTAGACTCTATCCTTCTCAGTTGTTAGCAGTAGAAGGCAATTGCTAAAATTTCTACCTCCTTGCTTTTAAGCGAAAGCTGATTTTGTCAATGCTTCTCTGCCAGCAGGGGTCACAGAATCATAAAGGGGTTTAGGTTGGAAGGGACCTTAAAGTTCATCCAGTTCCAATTGCTCTGCCAAGGGCAGGGACACCTTCCATTGGATCAGGTTGCTCAAAGCCTCATCCAACCTGATCTTGAGCACCTCCAGCGATGGGGCATCCAGGACTTCTCTCAGTAACCTGTTCCAGTGCCTCAACACCCTCACAGTAACAAATTTCTTCATTATATCTAATCAAATCTCCCCTCATTCTATCCCTGCACTCTCTGATAGAGTCCCTCCCCAGGTTTCATGTAGGTCCCCTTTAAGTAGTGGAAGGCTGCCTCAGGATCACCCTGATCTCCCCCACCACGCCGCTCTGCACCAGGGTACCCCAAGGCTCGGCTCCTAGCACTGCATCCACCTCCCACCAGCCCCACACCAGCCTGCTGCACCCCAGGCACTACCCTGGTCTGCCTCAAGGCCCAATTCATGCTGTAATCTCTCTTTTAGAGAATCATAATCTAGGATTAAAACAAAACTTTGAAAAGAACCTTATTTGATTTCATCTTGTTTAGGCAAAGTTAGGAGACAGGCTTTTTGGACTTACAGGATTTATTATCATAAGTATCTGAGCCAGTAAAGAATTTCATTAAAATATTCTTCAAGGTCATGAAAAGGCAAGGTTTTATTTTATTTTCACTACCAAGTTTGCAGTCATGTTTCATTTTTCTTGATTATTGAAGAGAAGCTCCAGAGTCTTTCTGAAGCTCAATTACATTAAAATAACATAGTAAAAATGAAGTTTCGCTAATTTGATCATTTACAAGGCCACTTATTGAAACGAGTCCTGTAGCTAATTTGGGAAACAAACGAAGTGACGCTTTAACCCCAGTCGTCTTCTCCACTGTTCCAGAACACCTTTTCTTTCCCAGCATAGTAGAGCAAGAAACTCCTGTCTCAACTGCAGAACTCTAGGAGTTTTGAAACTGGGCAAGAAAGAGCCATACTGGGCAAAAGGCGGGCCAGCAGGGACGCCTAAACTTCACAAAAATATATTCTAGAGCAGGGAGTTGAAAACACAATATCCTACTTACAGGCTGCCTCACACAGCACACAAAACCCACAGGTAAGGTCCCAGGCTTAAGCTCTGAGCCAGAAGATGACAGCACCTTTGATGCCTATAAACGGCAGGATTGAACCCCAGATTACTCTAAACGGAGCACTTCCATTTGATTGCCACTTTCATTTGGGAAGTCTTTCCTCAGACTCTCCAGCTACTGCTCCCTCCTGGGCAGAAGCTGGCTTTTCGTGCTCAGCCTCAGTTGCCACATGCTCATCTCAACATGTTGTAGAAACTTCCTACAGGATAGAACAGCTCATTAGAATGTGTGACAAGATTACATATACTTGTTTTTTCCTGTTTAAGCAGGACCCATTCAGAGTTTGTGCACATTTATGTATCTGCAAAGGAAGCCTCATTATTTGAGACAGGCACGTGACAATCAGAGGTGAACACAAAAAGGGGCTAAAAGGAGAAAATTAACAGTTCCTTTGCAAGGCAATGGCCATTTTAATTAAATCTTTTGCCTGCTTATTCTGTTTTTAATAGTGAACAACCAATTTTGTTCTTGATTTTTGTGATGTTGTTGTCCTCAACTTCCTTTTTGCTACATGCAGGCACACATGTACAAGTCTTCTGCACATTGCTCTGCTGAGATGCCTACAGGGTAAAAACCATTACAGTCATCACTGGAGGTGAATAACACCTCCTGCACATGCACATAAAGTCCTCCCATTTTATTGCCCATAGTTACCATCAGAATAGTACATAGTACAGGGGTTTTAGAAGTACAAGGACGGAGACTATTATTTCTACCTCTCTTTCAGGATGCAGATTTCTCCACCAGTTGTTTCCACTTTAATCAGATTTCTTTTAAGTATCTCAAACAACTAGGTTTTCCCCTGAAACACATTCTGCTGACATTTCATTACATTGGGTTATGTACAAAACTGTGTCACACCCTTAGAAGGAAGTCCTGGGGAGATGCTAAAGGTTCAAATTTCAACAATACCACTGACTTTTTTTAACTGCCTCTGAGGCCTTTCTGCAGCCTACATGCCAGATAATTTATTCCATCAAATTGTCAATATTTTGTGCTTGAGGCTGATTTCAGCATTTCTCTGCTGATGTTATCATCCCTTACATATCTCCCTTGTTAGTGGACAAAACACCACAGGGAGGGAAGGTGAACTGGGGGTCTTCTGCCATTTACATTAATGGCACTAAAACTGCGAACATAATATAATGTTCCGTTAATTAAAACCAGGTTAAAATCTTATCAGTAATTATGATTTAGTGAACAGAGCCTAATGTAAAACAATACATTTTCTCTCTGGGAAAGCTCTTTTTTTTCTGCAGAGAAAACACCGTGTCTATGCCTGATTTTTCTGGATTTTTTTTCTTGCTTTCATCACAGAAATTAGAGGGAGGACAATGCTGTTTTGCTCTGCTGTGTTCTTGGGTTGGACCAAATAGAGAACAGATGCTAAAAGTCTTGATAATTTGTTGAGACAATATGGGGATAAAACCCTCACATAGTCACATGGTAGAGAATGAAGAAATAACTGCAAAATACAGTAGGAAAAAAAAGAAAACTTTTGCATAGAAACTGGTTTTGCTTATCATTATCAGCAGAAATATACGAGGAATCTAAGGAAATTACGGATCCTGCTGCAGAATCCCGTGATAAAGAGCCCAGATTTCTCTACTACCTACAGAAAAATACTGCAACAAAAGCTGATACAGAAAAATCGAATGTAAGAAAATGAGAAGTCACTCTGATTCTCTTTTAGTCCCATTTGCCGACTTTCCTGAAGATAATTCCACTCCCACCTGAAGATCATCATTCAGCCCCTGCCACCAAGCTCAAGTCCTTAAAAGCAGGATCATATTTACCAGCAGTTTCTCACTAATTTCTTGATTTGTAACTTAATTTTGAAAGAAATGTTTCTAAATGTCACGTTAGGCAAAAAGAGGTCCAGCAGACCAGTATTCAGAGAATGCTAAACCAATCAGCTGTGCTAATCATTTCCACCAATTTGCTCAAGAGCCTCAGCTGAACATGTTGAAAGTATTTTTCTCTTTGCACTACTGTGAAAACATTCCCAACAACTCTCAAAGAACAGCTGAAGACAAAGCTCTTACTGTTTACGCCACCATCCCTTGATATAAATGACAGCAGGCTACTCCATTTAGCAGCCACTTTTCTTTGCTGTTTCCCCCACAAGTGCTGTTTTACTGTCATTTTTTGATTTAGTATCTTTCAGTTTCCCTTTCCAACTGTGCACTATTAAGACTCTTCTATTCTAGTCTTCTTCTCAGCTGCTGAAATACTATAATTGTTTCTTCTAGTACTTGGCTTCCTACCCTTTGATCCTTTTTTTGGGGCTTCCTAGTAAGCCACCTGACCTTTTCCTACTTCCTCCACCCCTTCTTCTCTCATTCACCTCCTCCTCTTCTTTCTCAGCTGCTTTCATCTTTCTTCGTCTTTGTGCTTTGGCTTCCCAGTTTCTCTTCTCTTCAGTTGAAAATGTAAATTTTCTCCTAGAGCCTGACAAAACCTGGAAGTCAAAAACATAATCTTTAATCTTACTTTCTGATTTACAGTGTGGATTCTACTAACTGATTTGGCGTTTTCCACTTCAGAGTATACTGATGCAGGGTTATCAGAGTTCCAATTATGTGGTAGAAGCCAAAGCAAAATTTAGATCCTTTAGATATTTTGCTAATTTAGATATTAGCTAAAATTCTGTGCAGTTGTAGATGTACACACAGCACCTCTGTCTTTCATTATGTACTGTTCTTTGTAACTCCTTAGTCTTTTTTCATCAGTGAGACCAAAAAAGAATCAGGTAAGGCAGAACAAACCAGGAGATGGCTCCGAACTGGCAGATTTCTGTCGGTGGGCAATGGCCTTCATCATGCATGGGTGGACACTGCACTCAGCTCACGGGTTCAGCAGTGTGGGCTACCCAAACCACTCCATGCAATCCCACAGAGTGATCTACAAAGGTAGACGAGGAGTCTAACTCGCTCTCATTTTTCTTCTCCAATTTTTGAGTAGGGTAAGTAAAAAAGCAGCTGAAAATGTTTCCTACAAAAGAAGGAAAGCAGACTGTGTGCCCCCAAATTACAAAGAATTTATAAAACTATCCCATTCTTTCTAAAGATTCCCCCAACAAGCAAGCTCTCAGTTAAAACACAAGAAATAATGGCTAGAACAGGTAAATTAGCTTTACCAAAGCCACAGCAAGGAAAGAAAAGAACTCTAAAACTTTTAGCAAAGAAAATGTAGCTGTGCTCCCACCCTCCTCGCCTTGGTTTTTACTCCTGTTTAATCTCCCTAAGCTCACTGTCATTTCATGAAGACATCTGCCTGCGTGAGATTCCTGGCTCAGCACTGGTACTTTGCTGGGCCAGTTTCAAGGTGCACTTTGTAGTGAGGCCTTTTCATGAGGCAGTGCTCAGACAGACCAAGGTCCAACTCTTTGGCAGGGCCTCTGTTGCATGCTTGGACCATATAAGGCTTACATGAAGGCTCAGATCTATATAAGAAATGCTTTTAGGTTTCCATCAGGCAATAAGCCCTCTAAGGTAATTGCAGCAGCACCTCTAGCCTTCTCGCAGTTGCTGAGCTGTGTCAAGGCACAGCCTTGGCAAGTTTGCATGCTCCACATTCCTTGATGTCTGAGCCAGACTCTGACCACCAACTTCACAGGCTTCCTGGCTCAGACTGTATGTCTGAAGTCAAGATACCAGTCTCAGAAAGACTATGCCATCAGCAACATTTAAACCAGCCTCTTTTTCTTTTTTTAATGGAATGGAAGTTCTGCTGGCTATTTCTTTTTGTTATTAAAGTACTAATCATCTGTCTGTTATTAAAGTACTAATCATCAGACTGATTGCTCTAAAACGTAGTGTTAACACCAACCAGATGTACCTCACCATCTACCTTAAGATTCATGATTGAATTGCTGCAATTTAATAAGGTGCAGCACAACAACCACGCCAAAGTAATTCTTAATTTTTGCAATTAACTTGTGGAAAACATGAGAGGAATTATGTTAGCTTAAATTTCTGTGAAAGAGAAAACACAGGTGGATGTGTGAGTTACGACTTATAATGCCAAGGCCTCCTCTGTGGTACTTGCTGAACTTCTGACATCAGAGGATCAACAATTCCTTGGCACAACTGTAATGCTGTTAGCAAATAATCTCTTAATATGAGCTGTGTTGGGGGAAGAGGACTGGAGGGGCAATCAGAACAAATATGTGCAGACTGATAGCACATGGGCGCACACTTGATTTTGAAGTCCAATGTGTTTTCACCTGCTGTGGCTCAGTGTACGGCAGGGCTCCTACCATTTGTGTCAGTGGTTGTGGAGGCTTCACTGCATTCCTGGTTTGGGCTCTTACACCTCCTGATCATGTGCCAAGTACCTCGAGAAGTCTTCACAAAGAAGACTATGGTGGCTAAGTCTGTGAATTCTTTGAGGGGATGATTTATGGTCCACAAAAATCCTTAATTTCTTCCAAGGGATGTAGTCTCTCAAGCTGCCATACAACCTTCTAACTCTGTAATGTAACACCATCACATATAAACTCTTCTATAGAAAAAAAGTGGGGTTTTCTATGCCTGGAAACACCTGGGCAGCTGCAATAGGACACTGCAGTCTCCTCCCTGGCGCAGAGGGATACAGGTTAGGGGAGCAAGGAGTCCACAGAAGACAGAAGGGAGAGACTAAAAGGCAGAGAGCAGTTGTGAGTGTGCAGTGGGTGCACAGAACTGGTGTGAAGTTTCAGAATGTCTCTTATACCACAGCTTATCTACTGAATCTCCTTCCTCCATCTCACATTGACCTTTAATCTTTGTTTCCAAACTTCTGAAGCCAAGGTCAGAAAGGAAACACATGTTTGAACACCAGCACATCGGAGGTGCTATGCCTTCACCTTTCTGCTAACTTGTAGTCCCTGTCATGCCAATTTGAAAACTCAGAAGCTTTTGATACGATCGGTCATCATCATTGCAGCTGGCAACCCCTTGCACAACACCTCTTCTACCTCCTCCCCAGCTCCCTGGGAAGTAGCTGCCCGGTACACCCGATGCTGTCCTAGCCAGTGGCAATTCCCTGCTGCAAGCGTAGAGCAGATTCACTGCTGGATGCTGGCTGGGTCATGGAGAAGGAAGAGAGAAAGCTATTCACCCAGGCTGCGTTATTATCTGTTCTCTTTGAAGCATGGAGTTTTCAGGAGAACTGGAGGGGAGGAATGATTTGTGGGATCCACACACACCTTGATAAATAGGCTCCCCACTGCTGCTCAGGTAAGCCTAGGTGCCATGAAATCAGAAAAGCCAGCAACCAGACCATAACTGTTATTTTTTTTCTTTTCCTGACAAGTCTTAGAGTAGCCAGTGTTGCCACAGGTGGCTAGAAAGGCTGAGGGATCATTTAGCACAAGTGAGAGCATGCTTTGCTTCAGCTATGGCCACATGCCATCCCTGTGTCATTCCTCTTGCACGAGAGAATTAAGGAAGAAAAAATTTGGAGCGTGAAGGAGGGGCCCTAGTGAATTTTGCTGCTCTTAGATTGTCAGATTTGATAGCAAAAAAACCAAGATGAAGAAGGCAACTTACAGTAAATAATTGATTTGAACCTTCCAGGCTTGCTGAAGGATGTATCCTTGGGATGAGAAGAGGAGCATCCAAGTTTCAAAAATGTATACAGTATTCAAAACCCTCTACCTACATACATATTGCACCCTGCTAAGGTCCAAGAGAAGACAATATATGCAAGGCTGTATGTGCAAGGCTTTTGTTTCCCTTGGCTACAGCTACAAATAGGGAAATAATAAGCATTCAAGTCTCCCCTCTGTATTTAAGGATATGGTGATACAAAACCAGCAAGCTTCTCAGTGTTGCCTTTCTCCCACATTTCTCAAAGACTATTTGTTCTTTCCGAAAGACAGGATACAAGCACAGCATGCCACTGTTGCCTGGGCAGTTTGCTTTTATTTTGTTTCTGTCAAATGATCCCAGTGCTCCAGCCCATGAAGGAGTAGTTAGGCCCTCTCCTCTGCTTATCTTATCAAAACATGGATTAAAGAAGGGCGAACCACTTGGAGCAAATTAGGGCAGGAAGGAGCGTAAGTAGAGTTTTTCATACTCTAGCAGAATGCATGTCCATAGGAATCTCCTGTCCATAGGAATCTCCTGTCCATAGCAATCTCCTCCACTAGCAGTAATGCGGTTATTGCAGAGCAGCTTTCTCAGAGACACCTCCTTTGAACACCTTGTCCCACTTATCATTATTAAGCTTTTGTTGTTACCATAATATTGCTGTGCTATGCTAAATCAAAAATTCATGTTTCTCTGTAGATTAATTCAAAACATTCCTATTAAATAAGGTTTATGAACTATTCTGCATAGTAAGAAATTGTGCAAAGAATAATAAAATATAAATATGAATCATAACAAAAAACATGTGGCTTATTTAATCAAACCCAAAGAGAACTTAATTAATTTAATGTTCTCAAAGAATAAGTGTCTCTATTTGCAGTTTCTCAAATTGATTTAATTCACTCTCCAAAAGCTTTGTTTCTGCTTTTAGCAATTCACAGGATAAAAGATACTGTGCCCACGTTCTATTTCATTTGCACCCTCTCAGCAGTGACATAAATGCTGTTAAGCTCCCTTGACAGTTTGTCCAACACTTACACACTATTGCAGTGTTTTTTTTTTAACCCTGGGGCAATGCTGTATCACAAAATGTCTTAAAGGGAAAACAGAATAAAACACAATGTCTTTGTCATTATATTCTGCCTTACCACAGCACACAAAACACCATTCAAACTTACCTGACTGTTAAAGCCAGCTTGGACAGCAGTAAGTTTAAAATAAATATGTATATGTAGATAAAAACAATTACGTATATGCAGTTAGAGGAAATAGTTTCAGGCAACTCTCAAACAGTTTCTGAGAACCCTGAAGGTGAGGAGGACCAGAGACAGCTGTTTATTTTCCAGGTGCTATGGGGAGACTACAAAGGACATAAAACCAATATTCTGTTTTTAATTTATCCCAAACTCCTATGCCCTTTTATTTAAGCAATACTTCACAAACCTGAAGAGGACAAAGTCCAACAGCTGCTGAGGCCAGTGTCTTTTGCAGATTGTTTATAAATGTGAGACACAGTTCCCCGTGCCTTCTGTGCAGTGGAGAAAAATAAGCTGGCCTTCTACTACTTCTTTCCTGATAAAGGAATCTTGCTTTCTTTTTTATTCCTCCCACAGAGCTTCCTACAAGGCAGCATGATCCAGCCCTTAGTAATTAAGATGCCCATCCCCTTCCCACCACACTTAGGCACAAAAGCCTACTCTGACATCAACAGGAAAGAGAAAATAACATTATTAGTGCAAACTGGTTAGCAACAAATCTCCCTGGGACATATAAAGCCTATTCACAACTTGAAACTGTTACACAGGAGAACACGTAACTGAGCAGGAGAGCTCCATCAAGAATCTGTAGAAAGCCTGTGTCCAGTTCAGCATAGACTTCAGCCAGCTAAAACCAAATAACCAGTTTGCTTTGGTGAAGGACAACTTAGTAACATTGTTCAGCTTCTTGTATCTGTGAAAAAAAAGAACTACTTGAACGAAGAGTATTGTTCATTCACGTTGTTTCCCTTCCATAAGCAGCAGGCTATCTCCCCTGCACTTCCTGACCTTCAAAGACATGCCAAGATGCAATTTTAGACAAAAGCATCAGGAAGGGAGAAAAAAGTTGTCTGTAGAAATAAATTAACTATTTCTATTTCATTTGTAGACTCAAGCCACATAAAGAAGTATTGCAAATTTCAGCTGGAAGTTGTTTAGGATTCACCTCCAGTCTACACACAGCACAGTCCCTCTCACCTGAAATGAAGGCACCAGCCTCCCATAAACTTGAAGGAAGATTGCAAGCATAATAACGTTCTGATATAAAAGCTTTTGATGTTTTCTACTGTAATAATTACAAAAATGTACAATTTCTGTAGTTATTCTGCTCTAATTACTGAATTATCCCTTTTTCAGGTTAATTACAGCTCTCTTTTGCCAGATATCTAGTTTACATCTACACCAATATATATGGTCTATTGTGTTGTATACTGACAGCACATAGTTCAGAAGGTATGTACTATATACCTCTTGACTCTAACTCTTCATCCTTTAAGGTGCTCTGCATTGAAGGTTTTTGACTGAAGCATCCTAACAATTTACACAGCCAATACACACTCTTTGGGCGCTACTTGTACCATGCTTGTTTGTTGGTTTGGGACTATATTTCAGAGTAAATGGATACATATCAGGCCTTACTATGACCCTGTCTTCCCTTAGAAAGATCTTGCATTTCAGAGCTCTGATGACCTCCTGGACAGCTTTTAGGCCGTCTGCCTAAAATTATTCCACTTGAATCACGATTTTAAACAGGGGATTTGAGGGATACATAAACATTGGGAACATATCTTTTAACATAAACCAGGCCCTAATTTAAATACACAATTGTAGAAGCTGACAAGCCTGTTGGACATTTGAGTCATACTGTGTTGCTGTCCCCTCAGTAACACACACGAGTTCATATCCTTGCTGAGAAACACACTTGCAAGCTGTTCTTGCTTTTTTCCCAACCCCCCCTCGATCCCAGTGAAGCCCTTGTCTCCCAGAGACAAGTGTCCTTAAACCAAGGGCCACTCTGCATTTCCACACTCCATGCCACCTGAGGCAGGACTCACAGAGCTGACAAGACAGCCAGCCCCACGATATAACAAGCACTATAACACGACTGAGTTTAGTGTCAGTATTAGCAATTTAAGCTGTTGGAGAAAGATGGAAGATGTAGCAATTGCCTTACAGAAATTGTCCTATACAACTCCTTTATATCTCTCCAAGTGGAGAAGTACAGACAACAAGAATGTTGGCTTCCTTGGCCTAAGTCAGTCAATGTCTCTGGGCAGTAATCTAAGATGACTCATAACAAAAAACAAGAAATCTGTTTTCAAGTCTTTATATTTTCAGCCTTCTCAAGTCTTTATATTTTCAGCCTTCTCTGCTGTGGAAGTCATAAATTATGCTAACATATTCACTAGAAAGCAGAGTGAGATCCCTAAATTAATTTCTCATAAGACAACAAACAGTCATGAAATAGGAAAAGATCTCTTTCAGCCACTTTCAGAACAAGGCTGGGCAAAATTGAAAGCGGTGATTTTTAGGTAATTTATTTATTTTTTTTTTTCCATAAAAGAGACATGACACAGATGCTGAGAAAGATTTTGTGAGTATTTGCCCAAAAGTTTAAGGAAATATAAGAAGATTTGATATGAAAGATATGAAAGATTTACATGGCTGTTCCATAAGTGGAAGTAAAAAAGATTGCTTGAGACCTTTTGCTGAGAAATATTGAAATGAAATGGAAGATTAAAAACAGACTTTCCAAGTAAAGATTGTGTTGAATCTAGATGAGAGGAAGTGAAGCATAGTTCCCATCCCATAAAACAGGTTGAAAGAATCCTGGTTCAGAGGATAAATGTTCTTCTGTAACTGAAGTCTACTTTACATCAATCATTTTTTTTTTCTCAGATAAGATAATTAAGATGAAGTGTCCATATTGATGATTTAATGTTCTTTATTTCTACTGAATAATTTAAGATGAAGACAACACTTTACCTTTAAGCTATTACTTACATTTTTTTATGTAGTCCCAGGCCTGAGGTCATATATCTAAGACTCACTTATTTTCTGTCATTTCCTATATTGTTTCAAGGAGCACATTTTCAGCACTATTATTTGTTTCTTAAATAAAATGATCCCAAGCCTATTATTAAAAAATAGTAAGTTTCTTGATTATTTCA
Organism: Dromococcyx pavoninus; assembly: GCA_033558185.1. Classification (NCBI taxonomy): domain Eukaryota; kingdom Metazoa; phylum Chordata; class Aves; order Cuculiformes; family Neomorphidae; genus Dromococcyx; species Dromococcyx pavoninus. The sequence goes on from JAUMJL010000786.1 coordinate 1,247,336, forward strand.
TATGCTTTAGATTGAAGTCTAAAATGCTTAAAGAATGCTTAGACCTCTGATAAGATCAGATTCAGAAGTTCCCAATGGCTAAACTGGGAATACAAGTCACCTTCCTAGCTAGAGTAAATAGAATTGCACTGATTTACATCAGTTTTATGTCTGGCCCAGATGAGATTCCATTTTAAATGGAATGTAGCATCAGGCTCATGTTTTACCTAATTCACCAGAAAGACAGGAAATACCATTTAAGCAAAGCTCATCATTTTCACAGGCAGAAGATTCTGGTATTTTTTAAAATATTAGGGAATTCCTCAAAATGACAAAAATAATATTCAGTAATATCATAAGTAAAAACTACATAAGCACAGTATGTACAATTAATTACAAGGTTTGTTGTGAATCTGTTTCTCCATCACCCCACTGTCATGTTCTGAATCCACTGCAGCAGCAACCCTAAACTGGAATAACCAAGCACTACACCAGATGTGATACAATGATTTTTTCTTACAATGTCTTCTAAGAAAACTTACTCATCTTACTATGGTGTTAACATTGAATAAAAATGATAATTGAAATGTCTGTACTATTAATTACTTTGCTGACAGGAAGAGAAATAATTGATGGAAGAAGTGGGTAGAGGCAGCTACATGTGGGTAGATTAAAGGGAGCAGATTCTAATCCTGAGTACCTAGGTCATGAAACTTAGATTAAAAACACCCTTAACATTATTTAAGAAATTAGAGAAACTGGTGGAAAAAAGATAAGCATTAGGTAAGGGAACGTGCAATATACTACAGCGAGTCAGGATTCAACAATATCCATAACATAAGAAATAATTGGATAGCTCTCACTGTTGCAGAAAGTTTCGAGGACTGCTGTGAAATTTAAGTTCAACATCAGTTAACGACACTGTGGTGTTACATAAGAGAAAAACATTGTACTGAGAAATATAAACAGGGGTATCATTTATAGACAGATGATATAATCCTTCTGTTATTCTTAGCATTGGTAAGATCTCAGCCAGAGTGTTTTGTCCAGTTTTGGGCATCACATTTCAAGAAAGATGTGTATCAGCTGAAGACTCCAGATGAGAGTAACTAAAATTTTATGAAACACAACACACAGGCAGGATCAAGCAATTTCAGGTTGTTTACCATAGAAAAGAAAATATTAAAGGTAATTGCCTTCAAATCTTTAAAACATTACTGCAAAGAAGAAAGGGAAGTGATGCCCTCCATGTTTACAGAGAATAGAAAATAAAACAGTAGGTTAAAATGCAACAGGGAAGATTTAAGCTGAACAAACTTCTTCGCAGTGAAGCACTGCAACAGATTGGTCATGGTGATAGTAGCATCAGAGCACAGAGGGCCAGCCGCTCCTCAGGGATGGGAAGCCAGGAGCCACATGCAATTCCACAGCTGGCAGAGCAGAGTCCCATTAGCCAGGACCCATCACACTGTCACCAGCAAGGGATCAGGGTAAGCCAGAGGAGACAGTCCCAAAGCCAGGTCATCAGGGAAGTTCCTGGTGATGAGCCAGGTCCAAGGTCCAGCCAAGGAGTCAGCCAGCAGACTGGCATCAGGAGAGTCCCCAGCCAAGCAAAGCAGGGCTGTGGTGAAGTTAGAACCTGGCATCCTATGGCATTGCTAGGGCAGGGACTTATGGCCCTGGGCTGACATAAGGGTCCTGGGCCCAAGAGCAGGCATGGGGTTTATTCCACAGGAGGCTGGTCAGGGCCATTCAGGCCACTAAAGCTCTCAGGGCCATGGCAGGTAGAACACCATACCGCAGGGAAAGGCTTGTCAAGAGCAGCCTAGATAAACTCCTTGCAGGATACATCTCTGATCCAGCCTTGAGGAAAGAGAGACCAGATGACCTCCAGGCTTACCCTTTTTATTTCGACATCCTAAGTTTGATGTCACAGGTCTGAATTATTAATTATTGTACATCTACTGTGGCTTGTGGTGATGTTCCAGAAGGGATGCCTTGGACAGAACAGAAAGTTGGCACACCAGACCGCTTAAAGGCTCAAGATCAAAGAGCAAGAAATATCTTCCCTACTTCTGGGGCAGATATATAAGACATTGATAATTTACATTCATAGGCTTTTTATTATATTATTATTCCAGTAATATGGTTACATTGACCACATTTTCAGTTTGGATAATCTGCTGTCACCTCATGTTCATAAACGGACAAAAATAAATAATCATATGGTTAATATCAATATAATGAATGGTAAATACTAATGTATTAGCCATTTCTATATAGTAGGAAGTGGATTATTTCTTCAGCTGTGCTTTCTTTGGCCCTGAAGATTTATGGTTTTCATACTCAGATCACTTGCTCACCCATTATACCACTGTTGCCAAAGAAAGAATTCATGTGAATTAATGTCCACTAACAAATCTAAAATTATAGTCAGGCCACACTTCTGTAAAATTAACATCCTTCCAGATATTACAGAAGTGATTATTTCCTGTAATCACACCGTTAATTTTACTTGTATTTTTATAACTTGTAACCATTATGCACTTCCTCTTTTCCCTCCCATTTTACCTATGGAATGTTTTTGCTGTAATCGTTCCTAACAGTATGCACCACAAGTGTGTTTCAGGCACCCAGTTAGTCCCTGATACCACTGATGCTCCCTATACATCTCACCTCTAATCACCACAGCACACTTCAAATAGAAAAGCCTAGGCCAAGTCTCATTCAATTATTTTGGGTGTGATACTGGATTACAGAATACTTGGTCTTCCTCTGAATGAAGGCAAAATAGTATGCTTTTTCCTGTGATGCATTTTTCATTTGTGCTTATCTCCAGGTAGGAGGGAGAGCTATAATGAAGGAGGCATGGAACCTCCCAGAAGACTTATTTGTGAGTGTAATGACTACTGGATATTTTACTGAAGAAATTGAGTGGCTGGAGTTTTTAGCCCTGGCATGTAAACTGACTGGAGTTTATTCATACTTTCATGTTACGCTGGATGAATACACTGTATATTGTGGTTCTGAGTTACTGTTTATGTTGAAAAAGGAGACTGAGTAATCACAAGTTTTAACCAGCTAACCACTAACCCAGCTGCTGTTTTTAAAGTCAGGAGGAGACTTTTTTTAGGAATAAGTAATAACCTTAACTCTATTCTTTCAGGGATCAATAAAGCAAGAATATTTGTAGTAGGATCTTTTCCAACTTTTTGCTTTCCAGATAATTCATAGCAGAATAAACACTGGGGGAGACAGCTGGAGAGACAGGGATAAGGGTTGTAAGCTTCATCTAACAATTTGCTAAAGCTGTTTCTGCAGCACAATGCTGTAACTGTGAGGGTAATCTCCAAAGAGCTCCTTTGTTTCCAGCGTCACTCAGCAGACAAGACTGATTAGAAGTATCCCAGTTCTCTCTTGTTGCTCCTCACTCACTCTGATTCATGTATAGCTAATATAGATGACTTATTACGTCAAAGAAACCAGATCAGCATCTTTTCACCACCACCTAATATTCAGACAATCTCTGACAAAGAAACTTGAAGAATACGAGGGAAACTTAGTACCTTAACATGTGTTTTTAGTTACTAAGATAACTAAAGGGCAGGTCATGGTTTTGGGTCTAATGGCAATTGGTAGTCAATTTGTATGGGAAGCAGACTGCAGTCTTCTCACATAACTTCAATAAACTGGAATGTAAAAACCTATCAGTTAATGCTGACAACCCAGCAAATGCAGTCACATTTCACAACAGAGTCAGAAAGGTACCTAGATAACTTCTTTAACTCATTCAGCCATTTAATACAGAAAGGAAAATGATTTGTGATTTTCTACTATTAGTGGAAGACAACTGAGGTTACTGAGTTGACATGACTGGCTAGATGTATTGGTGTGATTGATTCACCTGCAGACATTAGGAAAGGCCCCCTCTCTTACCCCAAATATCAGTGCTGGGCAAGTATTTACATACTCAAGACTGTGGAGTTCCATAATTCATATGTGGGGCCATTTGGAGGATTAGCAGAGCACTGGTTACAGTACTGTTGCTATATTTGTACAACCAACTCTATTTTCTAGCTCAAAGCTTTAATTCAGATGAGATTAGGCCATGAATATGAGCAAGGCAATAGATTACACTGAGGTAATCAAGAGTGAATTTAAGAAAAAAAAAGTGAAAGAAAAAGTTTCTGAATCAGAATCACAGAATCAATTCACTTGGAGGGGACCTCTTGAGATCATCTGAATGATCTTGTACCACTCCAATGGAAGCTAAAGGTTCAAGCAGAAATTTGTGAATACAGCTCTAGTGTCTGTTTGTAATAGAAGTAGATTATTTTAAGTCTGTCAGATACTGTAACTTATCTATTAATCTGCTCCTAAAACAACAAGAGTTGCAAGGTTTAACCTCGGACAACTTCATTGACCTTTGTCTTCAATACTCTCACCACTAGGATTAATTCCAAAACCTGCCTCATGGAAAATCTGGACAAACACTTTACTTAGAGGCAACTTTTTTTACATATTTTATTTGATGTTCTTCTCTTGCTTAATTTATTTTTCTAAATTAGAATGAAAGTGAGAAATATTTCAAGATATTAATCTGTTGTTAAAGTTTGTGCTTCCCCTAACACCATCAGACTCTACATCTGCTATTAAACTCTCACGCTGTGAAAATAGCCTACATATTTTTAAAGATCATTTTGATGTCACAGTAGATTTTACATTTAGTAGAGTAATAAATAGAGCTTTGGCTATTGGAATGCGCTGCCCAGGGAGGTGGTGGAGTCGCCGACCCTGGAGGTGTTTAAGGGGAGACTGGATGAGGCACTGAGTGCCATGGTTTAGATGATGGTGTTAGTGTTGGTGTTAGTGTTGGGATATAGGTTGGACTCAATGATCTCGGAGGTCCTTTCCAACCTTATGATACTGTGATACTGTGAAATAAATAGTACCATGAAGTTTTACCCCAAAATTACTGTTTTCAGACATACACTGTCACTAATAAAACATATTCCTGTCAGTAGGAATTGCTGAAAAGACAAGTATGGACAAAGATTCTATGGAACACCAGCAGAATTGTCCTAAAGTTACTTAAAAATGTGCATCAATTTATCTTAAGGAAATAACAAGTCATTTATTTCGTGGTTTAAATGCAGTTCTGATTATTTTATGTTCACGTGGTGCCATCTGTGGGAGTCAAACTGCACACACCACTATTTTGTGCAGCCTAAAGTCACCAGCTTTCTGAAAAATCTGGGTTGTTATCAGCTCAGAAAAGTCAAAACAGCTTGAATTTCAGTGACGTTCCCTGCAAGTCAAAACTCAATACCTTTATGATCTTGTCCTTGTGAGAACTTCTCGAGGTGAAAAGCATTTAATGTACTTTACATAAGACATTTCACTTAAATATGGGCAGACAGGCCAAAGCTAAGTTCTTTTTATTTTTCCCACTATATTTCCATATTAGGAAGTAGAAATTCATGGCTTACACACCCATGCATTCCAAATACATCACAAAATCAAGATTTGATGACAACCTTCTGAACCACAGATTATGGGTCTGCCATGCAGCCAGTCCTGCTGCAGCTTTCAATACATATGACTGAACTAAAGCGTATCTTTGACTGAGACATTGAAAATCCAGCAGAACACTTTGTAGATTATTTTCCAACCTATTTTAAAATTGCACCACAGTTCTAGGGTCCATAATATCCAGCTTAATTTCCTCATTATATCTTTACCTATCACACTGAAATTTCTACTATATTTCTACTGACTGTGATCAAGACGTCTCTTATTTCATGTGTCAAAGACAGGCTTATCTGCTTTCTGAAGGCTGTATTCTTCACTACATATTCATTACTATTAATCTCCTTTATCTGTTTGTTATTTGTGGATTCAATGCTAGGTAGATAGACAAAAAAAAACCTGTTCATTCTCTTTCCTTTAGCAAAGTTGCAGCTTTACTCCTTAACTGTGTATATGTAGGTGTTTGGAAACCTATCAAAATATTCCTAAACTATAACCAGTTATCACTGATATTCTGGGTGTACTTGTACCACGAAAAGCTTGGAATACAGACCCTTGTTAAATCCACACAAATCTTTGGGTTTAAGACATTCCAGAGGAAAGCTTAATATTATTTTTTGTTAGTGCTTGCTCATTCTTAGGTTAGTACTTAGATCAGCAGACTTTGTCAGTACTGGTAGCAGGAAACTTCCAGACCTCACATTGAATAAAAACATGACTTAGTTTTCCTAGATAGGCACTCAAAAAAACCCATTTTTCTGATGAAAGTGGGTTGTTTGACAAATATCTTCTCTTGCCTTTGTTATATACATTCTGTTTGCTTTCCCTCCTTCCTGAAACAAAAGAGTTTTGTTTTACTGTGTCTGAGAATCATCCCCTCAAAAATACTTGATCTCTGAAAGCTATGTTCTAAGTATATTTATTTCTTCATCACTATTAAGTGCATCAGTCTTGTATATACTTTGCTTTATCATCCCAGTATTTCAACATAAGAAATGCATGATGCATTATTATCAGTAATGCATCATGCAATACACATAGCACCTCAAGCACAAAGACTGCAAATGTTATTCATAATTGTGGAAGATTTTCCTTGGTTAATGATTTGAGTCTTTCTCTCCACATGTATTTTTGTCCAGTACTACCTCGGTCCTGTCACTATTCTCTAAATAATGTCCAATTTGTCAACCATTTTCTGGAAGGAAGAGGATGTTTGGTCACAGTAGAGTTAATATTCAGTTATTTTGTAATGTATTTTTTCTGTTTCACTACTTGGACATCACCCTATAGCATTTGTAAAAATATTTTGTTATTCTTCCTCACTAACAACAATATAATCCTTACCTTTTTTAACATAAACTAACTCTTTAGACATGGCACAACATCAAAATGGAGATAAATCATGGAAATCCAAGAAGCCCCATTCAGTACAATGCTGCTTATCTTTATACTTTATGCTGCATTTGCCAGATTTTTCTTAATGTTATTAGCATTATTTCTACATCAAATAGTGTTGGAATCTGCAGAATTGCCACAGTTTGCTTTCACAAAGGCTAAGCAAATCTGGCCTTGGTCATATCCAAAAATGATGCCCATGGAAATGTTTGGGGAATGTTAGTTGTCTGTAAAACATAAAGAAAAGATGCAATTGGCTTGTCCAAATGCAATGGAATGAAATAGAATTTCATTTTCTCTCTGAAACACAGCTTGAGCGTAAGTATGAATAACAACATAATATTATGTATGAATGCAGCACTTAATATTGAAGCATTTCGGTATGTAAGACAAAGAATAAGCTTTCTCTAAATCACTATTTCTCCATAACAGACAGGTCCAGAGATACTCACTGGTTCCCAAACAGTTTCATTGAAGAAAGCCGACATTAATCAAAAAAAATAGCTCCCTTCTGATAGGTAACTCTATCCTCAGAATACATTGTTGCTCACTCTTTTAGTTTTATCACAAGTTTCATGACAGCTTGTACTTTTCTTTAAAGACCGACTTTGTGGAGGTCTGTGACTCCATAAAAGTTTTAATTCTTTATGCATTTTTTCATATTTACGGTTGCATATTTCAAAATTATTTATAAGACAATCTTACTGTTTCATCCATCATTTCAATATGGTTCAGTTGACAAGAATGGAACTTGGTGGCCTTCTGTACTTATTTTCCTTTTGATGAAAAAATTAAATGTTGTTCTGTGCATCTTCAAATAATGTTTTAGATCAAAAGATGGGATTCTTGTTTGGGGGGGGATTTTCTTTTTTATCTGTTACTTGTTGCTAAACAACATGGGATAATTCTTCCTTAATTATTTAAATTGTTGCACTAACATCAGTTCAATGAGAATTTATCCATAAACCTCTGCAAATCCCCTTGAGAAACAAGTATACCGATGGTTCTGGCATTGGCTTGGTAGTTGCCACATTTCTTTTTGAGCTCTTTTCACTTTCTTTTATTTTTCTAGTTTAAAGTCCTTCCTTCGGCTGTTCTTCTATTACAGTGATCTTCCTATTAATTTTTTTCAGAGAAAACCTGATGCAGACTCCAAATTTCTGCCAAAAAACCCTTCTGATTTTTTTGACAAGATGACAAATATCCTCACTGTACAGTTTCACTTCACGTTCAGCATAGCTTCAGTGCAAATATTAGCACAGTAATACCCAATAACAACACAATTTGCATGTTGGGAGAGCGCAGATACTGAATATTCATATGCACTTCTGGTATAGTACTTTTAATAACATTGTAATGTAACCAGATGTTCAGTCTGAGTAAATCTAATTGCTGACAGTGCTATGTTTTAAGAAGGTCTGTTTATTCAGCTAATAAAGCAATGTTATACAGAATACTAATACACCAGTGTGTGCCTGTGTGCGAAACTTGAGGCTGTACTGAAGGAAGACTGAATTCAAAGTAAATTAAAAAAGGCACTGAATGTCTTGGGTGTTTTTGAAGACTCTTACCTGGAACTTTCCCACACCTCAAAATTAACTTGGAATTGAAGAAAAGTTGCCCCCATCACGACTCTGCAAATCTCCCAAAGCTGGGAAGAGGTCTTACCCTTCAGAGTAGCAGGATTCTGGAACCCTTTTCCAGTGACGTAGGAGAAGAGGAAAATAGCTGTGCGATGTGTTTATGAAAGAAGTTGTACGATGCAACCTGATCCAGTGGAAGGTGTTCCAGCCCATGGCTGGGGGGTTGGAACGGGATGGACTTCATGGTCCCTTCCAACCCAAACCAATCTATGATTCTATGATCCTTGTAAATGGATGTTTTCAGGGATTGCTAGAGAATATTTAACACTAGCTGAAATCCAGCATGGAAAACAAAGAACTGACAGCTTTAGCCTCTACAGCCAACAGCTCCCTTTGACTTGCCCCCAGCCTGCTGCAATCCTTTGTACCCTAAAGAAATTCTACACAATGAGGGTGGTATGGCACAGGTTGCCCAGGGAAGCTGTGGACTCCCCCTCCCTGGAAGTGTTCAAGGCCCAGTCAGATAGGGCCTTGAGCAGCCTGATCTGGTGGGAGGTGTCCCTGCCTGTGGCAGGGGGGTTAGAACTGGATGGGCTTTGAGGTCCCTTCCAACCCAAACCATTCTATGACTTGCAGGGAACAAACCACACAGTCAAGAAGAGGCTGCGAGGCAGTTTTATGAGTAATGCCCCACGCAGATGTCCGAGGTCTCCTTCAGGGTGGCCACCCATCTGCAAGGGCCGCTTCTCTCTGTATTGTATGGGTGCACAGAGACCCTGCCGCTCCGAGGGTTCCCTGAAGCGCTCCGTGGGAGGCAAAACCCAGCTATGTGAGGAGATGCAGGTGCCGGCTCTGCTGCGTCAGGACGAGCTCTGACCCCTGATCGGCACAACCACCCCTAGCGACCTACTGTCTCATTCCTCTCCCCACCGCCGCCTTAGCCCCACCCTTTCCACTTTTTTCTCCTCCGATTGGCTCTTCCGCTTTCAAGGTCCACCAATCCCCGCCCGCGCTCCGCAGCGCCGCTTCGTCCCCGTTCCCGCGCCGCCTGCCGCCAATCGGGGCGGGGCGGAGGGGCGTTAGCCCAGCCCCTCCCGTAACGGCCGCCCCGTCCGTTAGCAAGAGTGGCTCGGGATTGGTCGGCGCGGGGGCAGAGCGGGACGGCTGTTGACGCCGCCCCCGTGCCGGGGCTGAGGCCGCGGCCATGGTGAGGTGGGGGGCAGCGCGGCCTGGCAAGGTGCGTGCGGGGCGAGGGCCTGGGGAGGGGAGGAGCTCCCCGTCTGCTTTCGGGTCACAACCCTCTCCTGAGGTGCGTGGTCGGTGGGTGCGCGGGGGGTCCCCGCTGGGCGGTCAGCGTTGGGAGCCTTTAGGGGGAGTGAGGCCTTCAGTTCTGAGTGGCTGCACTTCCCTGTGTCCAACCCGGCAGCCCTGGGCACTGCAGCCGGCTTTCCCTGTAAGGATTCTTCCAGCTTGCTGTGTTTGTGGTTTGAGCAGTTGCCGTGGATTATCTTTAACATCATAAAATCACAGAATGGTTTGGGTTGGAAGGGACCTTAAAGCCCATCGAGTTTCAACCCCCTACCATGGGCAGGGACATCTCCCACCAGCCCAGGCTGCTCAAGGCCCCGTCCAGCCTGGCCTTGAACGTTTCCAGGGAGGGGACACCCATAGCTTCCCTGGGCTACCTGTGCCAGCCAGTGTCTCACCACCCTCATTGTGAAGCACTTCTTTCTAATGTCTAATCTAAATCTTCCCCCTTTCAATTCAAACCGTTTCCCCCCTCATCTTATCGCTGCTTTCTGTTGGGCATCTGTAGAGCTTGGTTTCAGCCTGAAATGCATGTCTGTATGTCAGCCTTTGGCCGTGTTGTTAAGTGAATTATTGTATCTTTAGAATGGTGCAGAAATTAATGGAGTTTCATGCTGTAAAGTCATGTTTTGTGAAATGGAAGCTGCAGGATTCACACCCTGATGACAGCAGTGGGCCCCCTCCTTGATCTGAGAGCTGTGAATTAAATGGTTTGCCTCAGTGAATGCTCTTGGAATTACTGAGCAATGGTAGTCTTCAGTTATGTGTGAAAGTGCTTTATCAAAACCAAAGTATATTTCTGTGATCAACAGGTTCTGTCTTCTCGGAGGCTAACGGGAGCAGCTAAATTAACAAATGGAAGAAAACAGTAAGTCTTTAATAATGAATACTGTCTAAGATTGAGCATACGTGTGAGTGTTGGGGAACATTGTACTTGTCATACCTCACAACTAGCCAGACATTCTTTGTATATATCAGAACAATTTTACCTGAGAGGCAGTACAGCCAGGTTCTAAGCAGTGCATGAATAGATAGACACAAACTCAACAGAAATTTTGCCTATAGACGTACGGGTTTCACTCTTTCTGCATGTTTTATGTTTAAAAGATTGAATTTGTATGGCTAATAGTTGCATGTAGGACTGTTGAGCTGTTAGTGTATGCTAACATGTTTTGTTGCAGCATTGCAAAGTTTACAGCAAGAGAAAGATCTTTTGTTTCTTGATGAAATTAATTTGCTTTAAATTTTTACTTTGCTGCACACTAAGTAGTATAAGCAGAAAATGTAATTTTTTTCAGTTTTGGCGTAAGAAAAGGACGACATCCTGAGTTGGAGTCTGGACACTCTTTCTATTCCACTGACTCTGATGATCAGGTAATTAATGACTTATTAATACAGTCATCTCTGCTATCTAAAGAAAAGGAAAAGTGGAGTACCTTAAATAATTGAAGAAAAACAGGTTAATTTAGATACTACTGAATCTGGAATAGAAAAAGCTCCTGCAAAGTTAGCAAGAGTGCCTTTACTGCATCTTGCAGATACGTGCAGTGAGTCTGGCTTTGACAAGTGTTATTAAGGCCCGGGATATATTTTGCAAACACAACTCTACTGTTTGTAGACTAGAGCTCGCCCTGGGAGAATTATAGCCATATTTGTTAGGTTTTGTGCCAAAAAGAATGAGTTGTATGGAGTCAGTGCCGCAGCACTGTTTTCTGTGTAGTGTTGAGTCAGTCATCTCCGACATAAAAATAGGCTGTAGATAGGCTGTACATGGAAATAAGAAGGAAAAGCACACACATGCAAAACATAAAACCCAGCAAATGGGCACACATGCAACAATGTAATTTAGTTTTTTTGCAGAATTTGTATGTTTGCAAAATTTCACATCATTGCAAAATAGGACATGGAAAATTACGTGGGTTTGCTGGTTATCCGTTGTTCATTTTCAGATGACAGAAAGGAACACTTCCCTCTGAAATAGTGTCTTGGGTTACTGAAAGAAGACAGTGATACTCATGTTCTGACTGCAGTATTTTTTGTACAGGTTGATACTATTCATAGTGGACTTGACCATTGTGCAGCTTTGCTGAAGAATATCTTACAAAATGAGGCTACAGGTTGTACCCACTGAAAGTTTAAATTATGTTTTTAGTTTTTGTAGACTGTTATTTGTTTTGTTGACAAGTTTTTGTTTTGACTAATACTAGGAAGGGAGACTATCCATAAACAACCTGGGAAAACAACCTCCATTAAAATTACTTCCAAGCCTTTACTAACTAAAGGAAATACTTCCAAGAAGAAAGAGTTGAAAAAACCTGTTACTCCTGCCCATGTCCGAAAAGAAATTGGTAAGAGGGCTTTCTTGGGCTTGCTTTTTTCTCAAACAGCACTGAGATATTCCTCAACTTATTAAGGAGATATAACAAGGGTTCAGATAATTGTTGTCAATTCTTACAGGTTGATCCAGGGCTGGATCCACCAAAGAACATAGATATTACTCATTGCCTTTTAGAAACCTCAGATGTTTACTAAACAGTTACTCAAATCCACAAATATTTGAGCTTGATGTACAAGGAAGAAAGTTGAGTGGATTTACAAATGCCAGTATCATCAAGTTTAGCTGGTAGGAAATGTGGAGGAGGATAATACTACCCATGTCCCATTTCTCTTGGACAGTGGAGCATTACAATTCTTGGTCTCTGTTTGGATTATGCGCCTGTAAACTGTCCTGGAGTTAGATGTCCAGACAGGCTTTTCTCAAAGATCAGTTTCTGGAAACAGGAAAGTGTTGCAATAAATGTTAAGAACTCAAATGGTTTAGTGGCCAGAGCACTTAAATGGAAAGGTAGAGGAATCACTGTAGGCTTAGTCGCTCTCAGTTGAAATATTTCTCTTCTCATTAGTGTTTCTCCCTCTCTCCACCCAGTTTCTTTTGTGTGATTTCTAATGAAGTAGACATGTGGGTCCTGTACGCAAGGTGTGTAGCAGAACGCATTTTAGAACTGCCCTTCTGTAGGATTAAATTTCTGCTTCTTTCAAGGACAGAAGTCTGTCCTACTGGGTTAGGTTGCTCTGTCTGGAATAAAAAAAATGATGGATTCATTTGCTGGTGAGTAAAAATCTGACCAGAATCTTCGACTGTAGAGTCTTTTGGTTTGCTTTTTCAAAGGAACCTGTCAGGGTTGGCCTGACAACACAGTGGGTTTGTGTAAATCAATAAGATGGACAACTTCACCTTTTTGTTTTTGTTCTTTTCTCTGTAGTGCCAATATCAAGTAGAAGATTTGCCTTGTCCACCTTACCTTCTACTGAGAAAGAATTTTCCAGTGCAGAACAGAATCAGATGGTTCAACCAATCCATGTGCCTTACAGTCAGCACTCTCCCGTGATGCATCAGAAGCTGTGTGAGCATGTGCAAACTCAGATGTCTCTGGTAACTGGCCAACCACCACAGAACAATAATGGAGTTCCTGCTGTAGCTTCTTTTCCTACCTCAAATCATGGTTAGTGGAACTATGAACATAGATCCTGCTGCTTTACTGTATGAGTTTTGCTCAAAATCGCCCTGATTTATGACTGTTGTTTTCTTTTAGGATGTCAAAATGTTACAGCTTGTAATTGCCAATTACCTACCTCCACACCAGCTCTGACCCTGCAGCAGTCAGCTAAACCCTTATATACTCATTCAGTAAGTGTTTGATTCTGACTATTAATAAAATTTTAAAGTCAGTACTACCTATTTATTTATACATTTATTTAAGTGTGGGAGTTTTCTTCGGTTTATGTTATAATTTTCCTTAAAGAAAAAAAATCATGTATTTCAACCTATAGTGATAAACAGAATAAATCATGAGAGAAAACGCTGCTATTTAAAATACATTTTATATAGTCACCAAAAAATGAAATTAAAGGCATTTCAGCTGGCTGCTTGTTTTTGCACGGTGAACTCTGTAATGGGCACAAACATTGAAGGTGCTGGAAATTATTCACTACTGTTCATAATTACATTCTTAGTAACGCACGTAAGGATCATTAAATAACTGTTGTTAAAATAACTCATATTTTGTATAACTTTTCCCTGCCAATTATCAAGTTGATTGTCTCTTCAGATACTTTGTATTATCGTAGAGGCACATTTTAAAATATTTCTGTACTTCAGGGTTTAGAATAGACCAAATGCCACCTTAGGAGGTGTGGTAAAGGGCTTGGACCTTGAAATTCTAAGACTGTAGACTTACCTTCCATCTGTAGGCAGTCCATGTATAGCTCGTGCTGACCTTGGATTTTAAGAAATAAATCTTAACAATGTTGTCTTTTACTTTTTTCTTCCTTGTTCTGGTTCGATTCAAGAAATGAGTGTTCATAAAGCAAAAAACAAAACACTGTTGAGGGTTTTTTTTTCTGTATGGAACAGCTGAAAATGTACTGTGTTTTAATGTTGCCAGTAACATTTAAGGTGGAGGTAATATAAACCTGATTTTTATATTTTAATTACTCCTTAATATACTAGGAAACTGTACAATGAATGAGTTGTAACTGCTTTTATAATATGCTAAGAATGATGAAGACTGCATTGAGTCAAACAAGGGGGTTTTGTTTCTTTAAGATTTTTTAAAAATCCATGTTAATTTTTTGTTTAATATGAATATTCTTTATGCAGAATGTTCCTTTAGATGGTAGCAGTGAACATGTGCCAGAGATGAGGGGACCTGTGGTTTGCCCAGTAGTTCCCACTGCTCCTTCTACTGCTGTGCAAATACAGCCTGCAGCTCCTCTTCCTGGTGCGATCCCCTGTACAGCATCCGGTGCAGCAAATAACTCTACAGTGCCTGCGTTCATCTCATCATGTTCTAGCAGAGAGGTGACTCCAAACCTTGAGCAACAAATACAAGGAGCAGATTTGATAAGGTATATGCAAGCTACCCTGGCCCTGTTACAATCACATGGTGTGATGAATGGCAAGGCTGAACAGAAGCACCACCATCATTGTCCAGCAAAACATAATGCTTCAAGTAACAAAGAGGAGGATGCTTCTGAAGAACACAATAAGGACATGGTCAGTGTAGAAGATGGACTGAATGTACTTGACACATCCCCGGTGAGAGATACAGGCTGTAAGACAAGTTCTGTGAAAAAAGTTCTAAAGTCTAGAAAAGAAAGTCCAGAAGAAACAGCCCATAAAGTTAAGACTGTAAAATATCTTCTGGGAGAGCTCAGAGCACTGATAATGGATCAAGGTGAGGACATTTTCATTGCGCAGTACAGTGATTACTACAAATAACAAAACAGGTGTGTTAAACGAGTGAGCACTTCAGGTTTTGGAAGTAGTAGGTGTCAGAGGATATGCGACATCTTAAAGTGGTTTCCACAAATGTAGTAGTAGCATGTTTCTGTCTGGTTAATATTAAATTTAATCTTTGGAGTATTTTAGCGTTAT
Source organism: Dromococcyx pavoninus (assembly GCA_033558185.1). Lineage (NCBI taxonomy): Eukaryota > Metazoa > Chordata > Aves > Cuculiformes > Neomorphidae > Dromococcyx > Dromococcyx pavoninus. Next base: position 1,262,567 of record JAUMJL010000786.1, read on the forward strand.
AACATTTAGCGTTATAACATTTATAACATTTATTTTCTCATTTCTTTTAAGAGTTTTCCCTTGAGAAAGGGAGCACTGTAGACAAATTGCAACAGCATTCCCTCCGAGGTTGGTTGGAGAGATAATGGGTTGTGATTTATCAAGAACCTAAAGCATAGTTTTCATAGTCAAGCTTAAAAATATTAAATAAATAAATACAGGTAAAATAAAGATTACATTTTCTTGGGGAAAAAAAAGTAGATACTATTGTATCACTTCGTAGATTGTTTAATTGCTAAAAAATATCACTGTCATCTTACAGGTTTATGTTTATGGGGTCTTTTTTTCCCTCACCTGTTGCAGATGATTCAGAAATGTTAAGGTTGATGAATGAAATAGAAGATTGTGTATCATTGCTTCCAGCTGTATGGGGAAATATGAATATACAAGCTGAAATAGCTCTAGCTTTAGAGCCTCTCAGAAGTGAAAATGTCCAGCTGCGTAGGTTAGTAATTCGTCAGTGATTCTGTATTTAGTGCAAATGTGCCTAAAGCATCTTCAACTGGGCTGTTCTAAACTGCATATTTGAGCATTGTTACGGTGCAAATGTTATGACCCTTTTCATTCTTGTCTTTGCAGTATTTATATAGTAGAAATTGTGTTGGTAAAGCTATGTAGTTGAAAAATTTTATTAACGCATAGCAAGACTTTAGCTGATGTTTTAGTATCACCGATAACATAATGATTTGGCCTTAGTCTAGATGGGATCAATGTATCATTGTCTCTGAAAACTCAAGGTAGTTGGCCTGCTTATATTCTTTTTTAGTGTATTTTCAAATGCAAGAATGTCTCTCATTTTAGGGTAGGTCTCAAATACTTAACTGCGTAGGACTTCAGAACAGAGGGGAAGATTTTTTAACCAGAACTTGCAAAGGGTCTTTTGTGCTAAAGAAATTTAGGAATGTAAGAAAAAATCCTTATTAAAACTTTATATTCTTGAAACATTCTGTGTCATTTAGTTTTCAGTAGCACATTCTTACCACACTGATTTAAAATGCAGTGATTTTGAACTTATTCTGAACTTTCTGAATTTGTGCTTTTTTGCTATTCACATTTAGGAGACTAACAACATTAAACCAGCAACTCAAGGAACGAGGAAGAAGTGAGAAGACATCTGGAGAGAGCTGCAACTATGAATGTAAAGTACTAATTGACAATTATAATTGTTAGGAAAATTTTGCTAAAACTTCATTTAAATAGATACAGACATAGAAAGAGATAGATATATGAATATAAAATAACAGTACATATAGTGGCAGCTGAACTCAGCGTTGTGGGACTCAACTTTTCAGCTGCTGAGCAGGTTATTTTTCCTTATGTGCATCTTAAAATGAAGATGACATTAGATAATTAAGAAGAAAGCTTGAGTTTTATCTTCCTGCCTCAAAAAACCCTTCTATCTGTAAGCAAATTCATATAACAAAGATTATTTCAAAATTTAGTTTGATTTAGAAATTCAAACTGTACCATGCAAAACTCTTAAACTTCGTATGTTTTACATTTTGTAGTACTTTCGTTGCAGTCCTTAAATGCGGTGCTCCAGAGTCAACTGAAAGAATCACTGAAAGGCCTTGAGTCACTGCAGGCTAAAAATGAAGAACTACTTAAAATAATAGAAAGTCAGAAAGAAGAAAATAAACATCTTGCAAAATGTATTAACGATAAAAAAGAAGAATTGCTTGAGAACAAACAGCATTATGACATTCGTTCCACCAAGCTCAGGATTGGTCAGTGGTATTAATTTGTTTATTTTACATTATGTGTTTTAAAACTTGAAAGAAATAATTAGTTAATTTCTTCTTGGCATTTTAGAAGTGGACGAGGCATTAGCAAAGGTGAAGAGCCTTCAGTTTAAGCTGGAAGCTTCAGAGAAAGAAAATAAGATTTTGGGCATAACGTTACGTCAGCGTGATGCAGAAGTTAACAGACTGCGTGAATTAACCAGGTACTACTGGCCAAGCTATTTTTTTGCCTCTTGACATCATTTTTCCTCCCTGCCCCTTGGGATTATTGTAATCTTAGAACCCTGGTAGCACGAGGTCAGGCTAAAACTTTTCTTTGTAGTTACTTTTGCTCCAGTGGTGCTATAATTTTGTTAAAACAGAGTTGTCATGCTCCCTGTTCTGAGTTCTGTAGTAGAGTAAAATGTTACAGGCTGTAACTTCTGTGAAGTTTTAACTTTTGATAGCAGACCTGCCAATAAGGAGCTCCATGGGAAGTACACGAACCTGAAAACATACTGAATGTGTAGAATTTGGAAACTAACTCTTAACTTGAATTAAGGAGGGATTATTTTTTTTTTCTTTCTTTCTTTACGCTGGTTCAGAAATTGGTCTGTTTTTTAGAAGAACTCACAGAAAGATCTGTCTTCAGGACTCCAGCAGACTCTTGCTGTGGGAATGAGCTGTCACTTTCTTTAATTGTACATACGTTTGAAGTAGATTATGCCCAGGCATTATTAATGGGTAAAGGTAGGAGTTCTTGGAAAACTGAATGAAGGTGGTGTTTGGTGCTTACAATTTTTTTGAATTATTACTGTGAATTTTTTCATCATGGTCTTTTATGATGAATATAGTGGCAAGCTGTGAGACAAACAGCTTTTTGCATATGCAAAAATGTTTTTCTTCTATGTTTTTGTACATAGAATTTATTTGGACATGATGTGTACAGGAAGCTAAACCTGGTGTCTGTCTTGTTTATAGTTGATACTGATTGGAATGGCAGAATATTTTTTTAATCAACACTTCATATTCTTTAGTAGAAGTTTAGACACATTACCCACTTCTATGACTGCTGACCACCAGATGGTAGTATGACATTGTATTACATGTGTATCTGTATAGGCTATATATGTACACATTTAAGCTTTCTTTTTGTTTGAGGTACAAAGAGAAAATGAGAAGAATTATTACTTTTTTTTTGTTTAGATGCAATGGAAAGAATAATTCAGAAAAAAATCTCTCACTCATTTTGATAACTTTCTGTATGCTTTGTACCTGTCTTGACATCAGTTTCTTTCATTTTTTAGTACTCAAAGCAGGTAAATCAACAATAATCTCAAACTTCATTGGGTTGGGCTATTTTAGTTACTTTATAGGCACGTTGAGGTGAGCTGGAGGAATTGAAGAAACTTGGAATTTGTTCACATTTATAGTACATTGTATGACAATGTGTAGAAAGAAAATAGTAACTTTTCCACAGTCTGATAAATGTAATGTTTTGGTGTTTATATATATTTTTAACTATTTTATCATGACTATTTTTAAATCTGCTTAATTGATCTTATTTATCTTAACAGAACCTTGCAGGGCAATATGGCCAAGCTTCTGTCTGACCTCACAGTAGACAACATTAGACCCAAACTCAGAAAAGGTCTCTCAAAGTCTCTTTTGGAAGACCATGAAAAGCAGGTGCAACCTGATCTGTTTCCTGGGAGTACTTCCGTAATGAGTTACCTTAGAAAATTAGAAATGGATTGTATTTCGACAAATACAGAACCTCAGTTCTCAAACAAAATCGGAGAATTAGAAATGCAAAATCTAGCCTATGATAAGTTTGCTGCTGAAGGAATCAAAATAAACAGTACGTTTGCAGAAGAAGGACCATCAGCTCCCAGAATACTGATAACCTCAGAGAAGCAAGATGCAGAAACAGTTAGTGATTCTGGGACTTTAACTGGTGACCAAAACAAGCTTGATGAGACTGTTTATGTCCCATTGACTAGCAGTGCCTCTAAAAAACACCAGCCAATCCCTGAAAGAACTGATGTGTCACCCCAAAATAGAGGGGCCTCTAAAATGTTAGACTACCACTGTGAGCTCTCAAACTCTGTGCATGAGAATGGATGTGAGATTGCAAAGGATCCAACTATCCTGGGTAAATTAAGTGCTGAATATGGTGTGAAGAAGACTATGGAAAACATACTTGAAGTTACAGGGGATAAAGTGAGGCCAGAAGGAGACAAATTCCAAATGAAGCCAAAACATATTCCAAGTGGAGCTGCAAAAGGCTTCCCAGGCAGACCAGACCAGCCTCAGCCTGGTACACACGCTGACGTACTGACACTGTTTGAGAAAGAGATTTCTCAGAGAAAATGCAGTGAAATAGCTGATTTTAATTCCATTTCATTTGATGATATATCAGGGAAGTCTGAATGCAGTGCTGCCTCTTTCTCAACGTTTACTTCTCAAGATGAAGAGGACTTCAGGAATAACTTAGCAGCCTTGGATGCCAAAATAGCTAGGTTTCATAGAGATCTGCAAAATAGCATGAAACAATGAGTGTGAGGAAACAGAATGGGGTGGACTTGTTTGCATTATTTAGTTTTTTCTGAAGTATATAAATAAGTATGGTACTGATACAAATATTTGGAGTTTTTGGTACAAAATGAATGGTTCCTAGCTGTTTGAAAGTATGGATGGGATTTGTTCCTCATTAAGCTGTGGTGCTGCTTCCCTCAATCCATACAACTTGAAATAACTGGCATAAATGCCTTTTTTAAAATTTCGACTGAGGTTTATACTCATTCCTTGCAAAACTAATTCTTAGAACAGCATTTGGTAACTGTTTAAAGAACCGATGTGCTGTCATAATGCAGGTTTTCTATTAAACGATAAAGTGCATTCACATGTTTTTTCTGTGTGCTTTTTCAAAGTAGTAAGAACAGCATTGAGAGATGCATTTGAAGTCGGTATTTTTATTTCATTATAATTTGACTTACAAAATCGAATGCAAAGTTCTTTTCCTTGGTTTTCACCTTATATTTCAAGAAATTGGCTCCTTTCTCTGTTTCACCATGAAGGTGTGCAAACAGTAGTGTTGGTGTCAAAGAAAAAGTCAGGAATTCAGCTACATTGCTTCCTAATTCATATTGAGTTTTAATTAAGAAGGAGGAATTTAACTGATGAAAGCGTAGATGCCTTGAACTTTAAAAGTGTTCTTCCTTAACTGGGTACATCTCTTCACGTTGTGGTGGTGTTTGGTTTGGTTGGGGTTTTTTTTGAGTTTGCAGATGTCTAAATTGAACGTCCTTGTTTACCAGGGTTTTTTGTTCCCCAAAAAGCAGTCGCAGGTGTATCATACGTGGTTAAGAGATTCTACAGGTAGAAGCCAGGGAAGAGTGAGCTACAGAGCAGCTCTGCAGGAGCACTGAGAGTTGGAATTGATGCTGTTCAAAAAAAAAAAAAAGTGCAGCCATCATATGGCATTTGCAGGATGTGGTAGATCTTATAAAATCCGTGAAATAATCCTTTTTCATTCTTCACTGGTAAACTCAGTTTTCAATTTTGAGCATAGCACTTGAAGAAAGGATTTGATTAGGTAGAAATTCCAGATGAAAGCAAGAAAAGAACCATCAAACTTCTGTTCTTTTCTGGAGTTTAGGTTTGGGCCATAGTTTTTACACATGCCTGATTTTATCTAAAGTAAAAGAGAATATGGTAGCAGTAGATAAACACAGAGCAGTCTGATGCTGAGAAACAGAAGCAATAACAGGCTTCAGCTGACACAAGAGACAAATTAGGAATTGGTGAACACTGGCAAACCAGCACAGTTAACAAAGCATGAGACTATACAGTGTGAGGAAGTCATGGAAATTCCACAGTTGTTGAGGCCTCTAACACCTATTAGGCATAAATAGAGAGTCTGAACTGAGTTATTCAAATTGGCTCTGACAGGAATGAGAGCAGAGGGGGAATGATTCCAGTCCTTGACAGGGCTTTCCAGATCTTAGTGTCAAGAATATGCATCACGCAAATATTTAAGTTACAGGTTCAGGAAGGTGGTGTTACTGCCACATTCTGTTCCTCCTACACCTTTAGCAGTGCTTGAATGCTGTTTCTTCATGACTCATGGAAAGTGTGTTTGGAAAAGAAACAGCAGTATAAGGACCTGAATGTTGATTGCTTTTTCTGCAGCATTGCTTTTTTCTTTTTCCTAGAAAACTTTGCTGTGCTTGATGTTGCTGGCCTTTTCTTTGTTGTTTCTTTCTAGGAGAAAAGTCTCAAGATTTACCACTTTGAAGAATTTTCTTTTTTCCCATGATTAGTTGCTTGAGTGAACAGGTTTTAAAGTGGGGGCACCAACCACACATTGTGCTGTGGAACAGTTCTATGATTGTTTTAGTTACTAGTAACTGGGCAATAAAGAGGTATGAAGACAACACATGCTACAGAAGATGCCAACTGGCACTCCTGCTTCAAAAAAGGAAAGTTAGACTAAATAGTGACTTCAGTGATTTAGAATGCTTTTAAACCTTGGCTTGGATTTCTTGTTACTCTACACACTACTCATGCTCAGAATCAAAATAAGGTTGATGGTGTAAAAATGAACATGGTTTAATTAAATATTTACAAGCAGTTTTAATGTAGAAGCAAAGCACAATTTCAATGATGATTTTGATGTGGATTAAAGACAAGCTGCAATAAATCCAGGACTTTAAAACTCAAAGAAGGCTACAGAATTCAAGCTCCATTTCTGTTCCAGGTTTGTTAAGGATACTTTAGGATAGCGTGGAAGAGGCAAGAGAATATGGTAGTTAAGTGCACCACAGTGCCAACTACGCAAGTCATTTTTGTGCTGCACATAGAATTTTGCTGCTAGAAAAAAAAAAAAGTATTTAATTTCAGGTGGATGCATTCTCCCAGAAAAGCATGGACCTCCCTCTGAGCTGAACAGTCAAGAAAAAGGGCAACCAGCTGTGGTGCCTCCGTTCTTGTAGCCAGGAGATGACTTTAGAATGTGCAAGGGTAACAATAGCCTAAACAGTGATGAGATAGCCGAGACCATTCAACGAGGCACCATGTCGTCTGCGCCAGGAGGCCTGTTCTTCCACATCCACTGGTTTACTGTGCTTATGAAAAAGAACAGCATAAGATTTTCTTCCACTGCATTGTAAGTAGTTACAAGATATTTTATACTATATTTTCAGTATTTACAAAGATTTCCAATTGGCCCTTATGACCCCAAGTTGAGAAAAGCACTAGTTAGGCTGAGGAGTTTTGTCGGGGAAGCTGGCTGAGCACGCAGCTGAACAAGTGCTCAGTGCAGCTTTTCAGCTTGGCCAGGAAAGTAGGTTTCAGGTTATGTCCATTGCTGTATCATCACTGTATGTAGGTTTGTATATTCAATATGAAATCATTGTTCTCTGCTGTGAAATAACCTCACCTGTTCCAAGGATTAATTTACAAGGAAGAGCACAGCAACTGCACCTTCAGTGATCTTGTAGCCTCCTCTAGATTTTTTTTCTTGTAGCCAGAGAGAACATACAGGGAGTGTCATTTTTACAAAGCATATTCCATGAAGTTGACATCTGCAGTTTTCAGTGTTATGAAAAGGAACTCTTAAAATGCATTTCAAGAACACTTAACAGTCATTTTCCTTTTATGAACCCTTTTCCTTATGAGGGGGCAGAGAATCCAGAATACTGGAGTTTGACCCATATGTAATTCCCTCCTCTGACTTCTTAGGCCATGAGTGTCTATAATCCAGTTTCTCATTCAAAGAACTGGGGATGGTGATAGCTCCTTGCAGACACAAAGGATTGCTGCCTGCCTTCTGTGTCCAACTCAATCAAAGGCTTCCTAAGGAACAAAGGTGCCTTACTTGCTGAACTGAAGCCAGTGCTGCTGGTGCTTCATCTGTGTGTGTAAATAAACTACCTGAGACACCACTTGTGGTCAAGGGCAACACCATTCAGCTCTATTTGGAAGGAACGGTTTGCAGCTTTTGGTGCATTTTGCAAAATAACAGTGATGGTTACTGGTACCTGAAGTACCTTTCTTTAAGTCATTGACTTATGCAGGCATCCTTAACAAGGGTGAATTTTTCTCCTTGAAAGGGAAAGAAATAGTTCCCTGGTTAGAAACTGACTGTGTAGATCAGAAACAGAGTAAGGAAAAATAAAAAGTCATAGGTTTAGTCACTTCAGTGACTTCAGCGCCCCAAATAAGACAGAGGAACATCCAAGTTTGAATGTCCTAGCCAGGACAGTTCTGCACACCTACCACCACAGCAGAACCAGAACCTACAAGAGTTGAGCATATCACATCATCTCTGGGGTATTAAAAGTGGGTATGACAGACAATTCAGGCCAAACTCAGATTTACCTCTAAACCATACTAGGTAGATAAGACCATGTGTTTTTAATTAAGCTTAGGCAAACCATCTCAAGTGGTTCTTCATCAAGATTAATGTAAACAGTGTTAGAGATTAGTGTCCATCTTCCCAAAAGTTCAGGGAACTCCTTCAGTAATTTATTTGCACAGCAAAGTCCTAGAGTCAATTTTCCTTCAGCCAGATTCAGGAATATCCAGTAGCCTTTGGTTCTTTGGTTTTATGAATGAGTTGGGGATTTTACCTGCAGAGCCTTAGGTACAGGGGAGTCAAACAAATAGCAGATGAGGTCTTACTGCTAGGCTTACTTCAGCTTTTCTGCTTTTAAGGTGAAACTAAGAGTGAGGGTAACTGTAACCAGACAGGAGACCAATTAGACCAACTTGTCCTTTCCTCCAGCCATCAATTAGTATTTACAGTTGTTTGGATCTTTCTTCAGAGTTAGAATAGTTTATGCTTACATTTTTTTAAAAAGGTGCAGACTTGTGCACATATGGTATGCACACACACATAGTGCATAAACTGATAAAGCTTTTTCATAGAGAAGAAAATAGTTTTCTCAGTTCTTACTCTCCAGATTTCTTTTAATCTGTGAAAATGAACTGTTTCTGCAGTCTTCAATACTCTTTGTAAGTGTATTCACTTCAACTCTTTTCATCTGTTACTGCAGTGTAGGCGAGGGGAAAGTACCTTTCTGTAAGCAGTCCACACCTTCAGTTGGTTGTTATGCTTTTATACTTGTCAGGAGTCCTCAAAGCCTTCCCAGTAAACTGCTGCAGCTGTGAGGAGAGCAGTACTCATCAGATTATCTCTGTGCAGATATTAGTTGGTCCCCATGGTCCTGCCCTGCTTTCTCTTCAAGTGCTTCACAGAAGTGCCACAGTTACATGGTGACCTTTTTCAGGACTGAAATAATACGTAAATGAGATGTATCAGCTGTGACCGTCAGATCTACACAGATGGTGTGGTCATCCCTACATGCATCTTCAGTGAATGAATTCACATGCTGTTTGAAGAGCAAACACCAGTCCTGAACTGAAACCCAAATGCTTTTGCAGACACATTCTTTTTATCAGGATACAGAGCGGAGAGGATATTATCCCACAGGTTCTCCAGTTTTATTCTTAAATGTTTGTCATGGCCACACACAAGACCTCAGCCATACAACACCCCAACAGGCATGAAGTGACACCAGTAGCATTGCAAGTTCAGCAGCCGTAAGACATACTGAAAAATATCCTTCTTATGAGCATGTGGACATACATTACTGAAGTTTTGACACTGTGCTCCAAAGACGGTGTAAAAATGGTGCCTTACTGACTGGAAAAAGATCAGCTTAAACTAGCTGCAGTGCAGTGGCCATCTGTGCTACAGTTAACATTATGTGGTTTATAGGCCCTTTAAGCGTTTGCATGTCTAAATATTACTTGGAAGTATTCTTTCTCTTAAGACTCCTGGTTTTGTCCAAGCCCGTGATGAATTCTGGCTACATCTCTGCTGCCATCATACAGCCAAAACATATATTTTCTTACTGCCTCCTCCCAGATTCTGTTCTGTATTTAGAAGCTAGCAGTGGTGGGTTTGGACTTGCAATTATGATATTAAGCTAAGTGTAAAATATTTTTCTTGGCATGATCTAGAATGTGAATAGCTTTAACATCAGTTCCAGGTTCTCTTTATTCTCCTAGGGAGTGCCAGCTCTTTTTCATAGTTAGTCTCAGAACTAAGATCATCCCAACATTACCCTTGTCTTGGCACCCCCTTTCCAAGAAACACAAGCAAAGCAGGGCCAAGAACTCTGCCCTGCCCCCCAAGACTTCAGACAGACAACACAGAATTACTGCTCTGTGCAGATGTTCCCATACCTTCCCTCAACCTCCACCCTCCTTCTCTCCCAAGATGCAGCACTCATCGTAACACTGGGCTCCCTCCAGCACTAGCGTTGTCTCCAAACAAAATTTGCATTTCTCTTCACAGAATTTTTCAGCATGTCATTTCCATGCCTCACACTGGCCCATGGGTCAGGGCTTGAAATTTAATGGCTACTGATTTTCACCCTGTTCTGTCACACCAAGCAGGCAGGAATGTTGCCACCTACTCCAGTGTCTAAACCACGACCCTCTGTGCAAGAGAGTGGTGGAGTCTTGCTCTAAGTGGTGGAGATAGAGTTTAGGTGATTACTTACAGAGCAGCCATTGACTAAGGAATGACAAACTCCAGTCAGAGTTTGAAGTGAGTTCTTTCAAAGGCATTTACAGTTTTTATTAAAAAAAGGCTATTCATTGTCACTCAATCCAATTTGCTTGGTGTATTGGATACTTTGTAAATATAGGCATTTTCCTACTCAGACATCCCAATGAATTCTTCCCAGGGGCATTCCTGAGCAGGGTCCTGTTCTGTGCTGTTAAGAAGCCTTTGAGATGCCCCACTTGGAGAAGTCACAAACACCTACCTTCCCTCTGCAGGTGCACCATGGCGTCAGCTGAGACAGCAGCCAGCAGCACGCACGTGGACCAAGGAGTCACAGCCCAGCCCCATTCATTCACTGCATTCAGGGAACACACACTAAACACTCCCTTCCATGCCATCACCATCTTTACTCCACTTTTGTCTCTGCCATTTCATAACGTGACCCTAATCCTTACGAAAGGATTAAGATTGCCCCCTGGGAAAGCACTGCTTCAAGAGCCAGGCTCAGAGCACATTCATTACAGTAGAACCTCTTTCCTAGTAGCTGGCTGTGGAAACAAAAGCAGGAATCATCACCACAAACTCACCGAGGAGCCTCAGACCTCGTTCACGCAGGCTGTCTCAGGCCATGTATGGAAGAGCTGCTATTGTTAGTGCCACTCAGGAAATATTCTAGGGAGTGTGTAATTGTTTACGCTCAGATTCTTTTATCAATGCCTAATTAACTGCAGTTACAACACATGTTCACCATTAATATTTCAAATTACTGAGGTGTTTTTTAAATCCATGCCCTTGGCCTTAGAAACTTTCACCAAAGGCTTCAAAAGTGATGGGAGGTAGTCCTGTCCTCGCGGTACTAGCCCCTTGCTTCAGGGTATTCATGTATGTCTTGCATGACTTCTACATTTCATGGCTGGGAGAATACAAAAGAGATCATTTCTAAAAGTTAGCTGATGCTGATTTAATTTTCTTTCTTTGTAAACAGCTCTGGGCATTTCTAAACCACTGTTTTTACCCAGCTACAACAAAAGCTGTAGTCTTCCAGGCGTGCTGCAGAAAATGGTTACTTTTGGATTTGTCCACATCTTCCAAATACCCTGTTTCATCAGTTATTTCAGCCCACAGAAGGAGCCACAATGAGAAACATTTTGCCTCTAAAATCCAGAGTCCACTTCTAAAAGTCTAGAAATTTTCCCCAGTTGGCTTCTTCTGCTTGATCCTCTCTGCTGAAGTAACTGACCAGCAGCTTCTTCACCTTTTAAATAGGAACATACCTAACCTAAATGTACTGAAAGACTAGTATTCCTTTTATGGAGATCTGGGAAGACTGCAAATGAAAGTCATTTTACAGTGTCTAGGTTTTGTTGGAGAATCAGCCAGGACTCCAAAAATTAGCCAAAAGAACTTCTCCTTTTGAAGATTACTTTACAGCCTTGCAAGCAGATTCATTCCTTGGGTCACAAGGCTTGAAGCTGATCACTCTCAGCCTATGCTCTAGACAGTCTGGCTGTGCAGCAATGCCTTGTCATTAAAGATTTCATGTTTGTGGTTTTGCAGGATTTTCGTTTCTAAAGGAGTTATTCTGAGAGTTGAAGGGGACTTTAACTAGTCTTTTTCTTCCTGTCCACATCTTGCAAATATTGATGATGAGCTCAAGGTTACAATTAACGCATTCTTTCTATGTATCATTGTACTTTTGGTTGATCAAATCTGACAATGTCATTCCATCAACATTGAGAAGACTGCATTTTTTCCTGGAACAGTTGTGTCTTTTTTGGTCTAATCTGTGTGGCTTTATGCTCATATATTAAAACCTCTCCTTTTCCTTCCTGCTGTACTTCTCTCCTTACAAATATCATGTTGTACATGGTATTGTTCCCATCTTCCTTCCAATGTAACCCCTACTGGCATAAGAGTCTTCCTCGGTTACCCAATGGAGGAAACAAATTCTTACCATAAAGGCATCTGAATGTCTGTGGGCAGTTCATTATAAATCATGGCTCTAACTGCCAGAGACACTCAGTTTCCAAGCCAAGTTCCCCAAAGAATACTCACAAAGGTCAGTGTGCTTGAGTTCCATGTATCTGGGCTCCAAGCCTGCGAAGGTACTCTGCGTCTCAGTTTTAGGATCAGGGACAGTATTTGTCAGACTACTCAGAACTTCCACTATTTAATAGGGACACTAATAGCTGAAGGGATGCTTTATCTAAGCTTGCAGTTATTCCATCCATAATTTGTAATAGATTGCAATATTCTAATGCTTCCATCTCAATGTATTTACCAAAGGCTTCCATTGATCTACAGAATATCAGGACTACTCGCAGAAGGGTATCTAAATGTTAATGAAAAGTGATTCTTTCCACAGGTAGAAAAGGACTTAAACAGTCTTCCCCGAATAGTTAAGGAGAAAGGTTTAACTCCATACTCTTTCGCTTCCTGTGCTTAGGGCAGCAAATATTTTATCTACAGATAGAGCACAACCAGTGGTAACAACTGCCCTGAAGTCTGTGCAACCCTTAGATCTGTGTTCTGATGGTTAATTAAGAATGGCTGTGTTACTCTTGTATCATCACTTCCCCCCCAGGGGATCAATACCAAGATGACATATCCTGATCCATTTCTTACCAGAGCAAGTTTTCCTGTACACACATTTGTAGGAAGTCATTCTTCATTAGTTCTACTACTAACAGAGATATTTAAGTTTTTTTCCTGTTTATTTTCTTTTCAACTAATTTATACATTTTAGGGAAGGACAAGCTTTTTAAATTATGCCCTAGGCAACTGGAGAAGGCGCGACTTGGTGACAGTGGTAGTCCCTCAGGAGAAATTCCGATGTAGAGCTGGAGCTGCCCTGGGAAAGGCCTTTCTCCTGCACCGCTGAGGTCTAATCATAGAATCATTATGGTTGGAAAAGACCTCTAAGATCATCCAGTCCAACTATCAGCTGAACACCACCGTGCCTAAAAAAACATGTCACGAAGTGCCATGTCTACGCATTTTTTAAACACATCCACGTATGGAGACTCCACCGCTTCCCTGGGCACCCTGTTCCAATGCTTCATCACTCTTTTGGTACAGAAACTTTTCCTAATATTCCATCTAAACCTCCCTGTCACAACTTGAGACCATTTCCTCTCATCACTTTTTACTCAGGAGACAATAAGGCTGGGCCTGTTGCCTGCATCATTAGATTTCATGTCCAGTTTTCCTGAAGAGCTCAAAGCAAAGTGAAGACTGTAAGTTTTGTAATTCAGACATACAGTAAGAACTTGCTATGTTATACTAATTTTGAAGCTTTGTCGCTGTCTTGGTATCATTCTGATCATCTGAAAAGTCATTTAAGCACGAATTAATGCTCCAAAGATTGCAAGGTAAGATAGTACTGCCTATCTTATTAGATATACCTATCTAGGAATACCATCTCTTCCCTCATTGCTCAAGGAAAGGCTTGGGACCAACTTATTACAGCAGTAGTAAGCAGCAGAGAAAGTCAGGCTGGGACTAAAAACAGGTGAGAGAGAGGGAGAGAGAGTGAATCAGATGAGATAGGGAGAAAATTTTTTCATAGATAAAGGAGGAAAAAACGTTCTGCACAACTGACAGCAGTGGACAACTGGCTGATTAGATTGTCTCTCTGTCCATTTTCAGGACGGCTGAGTCACTGAAACATTTGAGGCAGAACTTCACAGTTAGGTGTCATCACAATTTACATTCTATTACTTTTAGGCTTTTCCTCTGTCACTTTATTTTCAAGAATTATTGCTAGAATGCCTTTGCTGTTTGTTTAAGCATGCCTTGTCCTATGAAGGATTCAAGTTAGCTCTAGCAGGCATGAGGTATGCTGTTACATCAGATCTAATTAAAACGGTAGTGTAGGCATAATGGCCTTGGGTGCCTGCAACCCAAGGCATAGCTGGGATGCTGGGAGCTGGGATAATTTCTCACCCATCTGTAATGGTCATTTTGAGGACTAGTGGCACCACCTTCCAAGACACAGAGAAGCCAGATGTTAACAATGCCCTCGAGCAAGGGACAGAAAGTGGAGAAATAACCAGTGACATCAGAAAGCTCCAGATTATCATCATCTATCACTATTTAAAAACTAATTGATAGTGACTGTTTGACTGCTCCAGTAGGCAGAATTCACCTACACAGCTAAGTAACTTGCTCCCTGTGCTCATGAGTCAGGTTCCAGCCCTCACATGATTTCCCCAATACGCTTTCAAGCTGTCAGGCCCATAGCAGTGAATGAAGTGGCCAGACCTGAGCACAGCAGTCCAGAGACAGCCATCCCAGAGGCATCCAGGGAACCAGCCCTGGCTTGGCAGTGACACCAATCTGCACAGTCATTACTTCTCCAGACTACCTCTTCTATTTTGCATTTTTATTTTCTGTTGCTTTGCCACAGTGCTGTTCATTACATTGTTCAGCAAAACTTTTAAGCTCTTTTTTCACTCATGAGGCATTCAAAGCTCCTTCTACTTCTTGACAAGATTATTTTATCTTAGATCTGTTGATGTGTGTTTTCCAAAACTGTGTTTTCCAAAACTATGTGTTCCTTCTTTTATTGTTCTTTTTAGTTTTTGTAACAATTCCCAATGTACTGTAAATTTAAGGTTTAACTAATTTTCTGTTCTCTCTCCCTTTAAATCTTAAAGTTTAGCTCTGCATTACAGCTTGTTTCTTATCTTTTAGAGAGCTTTCAGCCTGCCTGCATTATTTCTGTGCAACTAGTGGCAAATCCTGAACCATTTATATCCTGAGTTTATATCCTGTATGTGCTCATACAGTCTGTAACAAAACCAGTGAAATTTTTGATACCCAAACAAGTAGCTAATTGGTTTTTAAATTCTTTTAGCCCTTTGGCTTCAATGATACAAGAAGAGCACTCTGGGAGCTATTTATATTCTATAATAATAACTGGTATTCCATCCAGTTGTAAATATGTTGCTTTGAAGTTTCAGTTAGTACTCCATGGTCGTTTACTGGCAGACAAGATAATGGGACAGCTTGACATGCTTTCCTTGGTACCACACATATTTCACAATCCTACTGTCCCTTCTTAATTACCTTCTCTCTAAACTGTGCACACGCTCAGCCACATTAAAAGCAGATGATGTTACTTGCATAAAAATGCTACAATTTGTTATTCAGCTTTATTGAAGCCAAATGAGTTCTGGACAATGCTGGTGCCTCGGATAAAGATTGTGTGTAAAGAGGAAATGGGCTTTCCAATAGCAGCTGTAGATCCTAAAGCCTCCGGTAGGGGTGTGTTGTGAATAACAGACCATCTGTTTGTACTTAGGCAGTTTTCAATATATAATGAAAGGGGAGTGGGGGGTGTGCTTAGCATATTTTTTAGACCTATTTGATTAATTGTTGGTTTTGATGTATCATTACACCTGCCTTAATGAGATTAACCTAGTTCAATGAATAACCTAATTCATTCACCTGTTCATTCTTTAGACATGTAACAAATTATTTTGAAATGTTCTAAGAGTAAAAAAGATAAAAAACATCGCACTGGAGAAACTGTTAAAGCTTTTATTACAAGATTTGTTGCAAATCATTTAGCACTTGAATGCTTCTGCTGATGAACAGGAGTCTGACCTGAGTCTTTAGCTTATTCTGTTTGTTAATTAAGGCCATTTTTCTGTGAAGTCAACACAATTATTGGTATTGTTGTGAAGCTAAAAGACTGCAAAATAGATTCCAGGTTAGAAGATGAAGTATATGTATAGATAAAAAAGGTGTAATCTTGTAGTCCTGAAAGTCCAGTACAAATGAGCAAAGAATATGTGTAATTAATTATTATTAGAACGTCCATTTAAAAGCAGGGAAGCTGAGCTATAGAAAGCTGCCCAAATCAAATTACATTGTAGGTCTGTTATAAAGAAATTAAAATGTTGCTTGAGCTGCATAGATGTGGTGAAAACACTTCCCTTTGATGTGACTAGACTACCTCTAATTTCCAAGTTTCAGCTAACATGAGAGCCACATTTATGTTACTTAATGAAATTGTACTCCAGGATAAAAGCAATATGTGCAACACGTAAAGACATCAAACAATTCCAGTTTAAAATTAAACTCTGGCAGCAAAACATATAGGCTGAGCAGTTTTTTCTGCAGTTCATTTTGGGGGTTGATTTTGGACTTCTTTTTGTTGTTTCTAACCCCAGAATTTCGGATGCTTTAGGGTGAAATGAATGCAGTGTTTCAACTGAAATGAGCATTTTTTCCAAATTATATGTATTCAAATAAAGATGGCTGGTAGAAAGACTCTTCTTTATTAAGGGGTAAAAATGTAACTGATTTGTTTTTAATGCCCACAAAAGCATTGGGAATTGGCAAGTCTGGAGAGTGACACTTTCTATTCACACATGGAAACGGTCATTCCTCTTTTATGCTTCTCACCCCTGTCTAGAAACTGTAGTCAGTCAGCAAGTTGTTTTTTCTATTCAAACACTTGCAATTTCTGAGAAGGTGGCCCAGGAGGTTGCTAAATCAGTGCTACTATTGAGATAAGTACTCTAAGCAATAACCCAATTTAAAAATCATTAAGATGTACCAGAAATGCTCCTAGATCTTACCCCACCACCACCACCACCACTTCATAAAACTATCAAGGTACCTTTCAAAAGACACAGAAAAGCTTTCTTTTTTACCGATTACTGGGTGTGGGAGAAACACTGAATCTCATTTTTTCAGCAAGCATACAGATAAATAGCCATATTCATCTGGATGTCACACCTTAAATATTGTCTTATTTGGGGCCTGGTTTTATTTCTTCATTATTATGGTAGACATTTTTCAACACTCCAGTAGAAACATCCATCTTGAAGCAATGACATTAGAGGCCTGGGGATCCAAGCAAGTTGTGGTTAGTACAGACAGACTTTGGGAAAAGCTTGAAAATAGTTCATTGGAAGAATCTGCTAGTTACAATATTTCTGCTCTGCTCTGCTCCACTCCTTTATTTCTGGAGATCACCAAGAACATATTTAGCCCATTTTGCTGTCACAGCCATCAATCTTCAAATGCTTCAAGCTCATTCAAAACAACTGGATTTGAAAATAATAATCAGAGTTGACATCTGCATTGGAATGACATCTTAGTCTGTCTTGGAGGTCAGAGAGGCAAACTAGAATTTTTTTCAAGATTAAGGCTTGGAAAGATCTCAATCTTCTGCTTAATGACTAAATATTGCCTTAGTGCTAAAGACAGCCATACACACACAGATATACATATGTATATTTATATATGTATGTGTCTAGAGGCAAAAAAAATCCTGCAGCCACAACATTATTTTCAAAAGCATCTATTATTTTGTTAATACTTACGGGGAAATAACAGCATGTTAGTCACAGTTTTCTATATTAGAAGCACTTCCAGAAACAAAATCCACAAAGTACACACTTTCTCTGGAGTCAAATTCCACCTCCTCCAGCAGGGATATATACTGGATATCTTAATGAATGCCAGGTACAAAATACCTACCCACAGCTGCCTTCCTTTCCCAGCTAACAGCTTGTGTTGGAGCCGCATCAAAGCTGGCTACAAGCACAGCAAATGTATGCACCTGCATAGCGTAATTACCCAAGCCAATGCCAGTATGTATTAGCTTCAGTGCTCTTGTGAAAAAAGTATGGATTAACTCACAGCATTTAGCTTATTATAGCTGTCTCACTGCACATCCAGTTTTTATGAGCACTTAAAAAGCAGTATGCATCTATGGTCCTTTTTTATTTCTAATGATGGAGTCCTTCAGCTGTCACATTGGAGTGTACTTCAAAGTTACTCCTTTGTCTGCTTTTCTCCCTTTTTTTTTCCTTTTCAAGCTCAGCATTGATTTGTAGATTACTGCTCATATCCTGTAATCACACATTCTGCTGTTGATTTATTTACAGCCTTTATGTAAGATTTACTTTTGAAAGTCTTAGTACTGCTTTCTTCATCATCATCTGGAGCCAGTGAGAAGAAGTGCTTAGTCCCAAAACGTAATGTAGAGATGATTGCTTCTAAAATTGAAAATGGCTTTGACAATCAGTGCTGCCTGCACTCCATCTAATGAGAACTGAATTTAGACATTCCTGACTTTTGATCAGTATTGTCCTACCTTGGAATAAAACTGGAAACACAGCCACAAAAAGCTGCTACTTCTGTAACGATTCTCTTGAGCTGTTCCTAAACCCACTTAAAATTATTTTTATTGTGAAGTTACAATTTCTTTTCTATGAAAATGGAGTAAAGAAAAAAAAAATTTGAGCTCTAATACCCTGCCTGCCCTATTTTGTCTAGACTATGAGGAATGAGAACCAGACACCATCTGAAATGTTAATTTAGTTTATTAAGGAAATGAGGCATATATGGTCCTGGTATCTGTCTGTGTCCCCTTAATGACTTTTGAACTCATTGTCTGATTTCAAGCTAATGTGACAGAAGTGGGGGAACAAAAGATAATTAAGCTGCTAGAAGTTCCATGAAAATTAGAAGTTGGGTAGAAGTGAGCACTATAAATGCCATGAAAGTCTGCTGCAAGAATGCACATGATTAAAGAGTCCATGCAGTCAAGATCTCTTATAAAAAGTTCCTCACTGCAGGAACAAAAAGCCTAGAATCTGAAGCTGCAATTGGTCAAGAAATACAAATAAACAGCAAGCTAAACTTTATTAGCCTGGTGCCCATGGAGCAGTCTGCTTATCTGCCAAAATACAGCAATGCATTCTATGATACACAGGAGGAACCAGCATTACAGCATGACAGGGATCAGACTGTCCTGATGCTGGGCTGAGGATCAGCCACAGAGGCTGGGGCTGGCAGCCTGCAGAGCTAGCACAGCTTGGAACAGACACCAAGCTGCATAAATGCTAGGTGGAAAGACTGTTTACTGTAAGTGTACTCACTTGGTTCCATCTGCCAAAAATTTAGGAACTACAAGGGCTTAAAGTAGCCCCGACAAAATTAGTTCTTTTGATCAGAGGTGATTCGAATACCCAATGATTCACCACAGGGCTGCAGAGAAAACAGATGCCAACTTTGATGTCTGCAGATTCTCTGCTGCAAGGAAGACAATGAAGCTGTTTTTTAAAAGCCCCTTTTCCTAGGGTGAAAGGAAGAGCATAACCAGTATCAAGAATCTCTTCCTGGAACTGTAATTCATAGTAACAAAGTACTAGAAGAGCAGCGCTGCGAGCGAGTGCAAGCAGGTAGGGCATATTTTATACCAAGCACATGGGATGGGACCAGGAATAAAAAGAGAGACAGATCCAAGAAAAAAAGTAGTTGCATTTCTTTTTGGTACTATGTGCACCTCTGGGCTGTTACTCATTTTTGTGCTCATTCTTTCCCCATTTTCAGTCCAAAAGTTCAGGGACACTCTGAAGTCATTCTGTACTGAGCTTAAGGGTGAGCACGTGGCAGAGTCATCTGCTTTTCATCTACTTCCCTCCTCCCCGGGGAGCCTTGTGCTGCTTGTAGCAGAGAAGGGAGCCTTGCCTCTGTACGTGGACGAGAAGGTCTAACTCCAGGAATGAAAATTCACCTGTGCATACGCTGTTCAGCTCTGGGCCCCTCACTACAAGAAGGACATTGAGGTGTTGGACCACATCCAGAGGAGGGCAATGAGGTTGGGGAAGGGGCTGGAGAACAAGTCCTATGAGGAGCGGCTGAGGGAACTGCGGTTGTTTAGCTTGGAGAAGAGGAGGCTGAGGGCAGACCTCATTGCTGTCTACAACTGCCTGAAAGGAGGCTGTGGCAGAGTGAGTGTTGATCTCTTCTCTCAAGTGACAGGTGATAGGACAAGGGGAAATGGCCATAAGTTGCGCCAGGGCAGGTTCAGACTGGATATTAGGAAGAATTTCTTTACCGAAAGGGTGGTCAGGCACTGGAACCGCTGCCCAGGGAGGTGGTTAAGTCACCGTCCCTGGAGGTGTTTAAAAAATGGGTAGGTGAGTTTTTGAGGGACGTGGTTTAGCAGATGATGGGTGCAGTTGGACTCGATGATCTCAAAGGTCTTGTCCAACCATAAGATTCTATAATAGTGTTGTGCCAGGCTTGCAGACAGGCAAAGTAGCTCATTAGTCCAAAAATGATGTTTCCTAGGTGTCACATTGAAAATGCAAATGTGTCCCCTGCAACTTGTATAATAATTGTCATGTAGCAAGCTCCGATCATTGTGGTTATTTTCTAGTTGATGGAACTCACTAATCCTTTCTGTCAGCCAGTTGCTGTTGTTGCTTTGGAAGTTGTTCAGGCAGGGAATGATTTTATTTAGAGTATAGTTAGTTCATTTTCTATCTGTAATGAAATCTATCTCACCTGCATGCTGCCCTGTCTCTGCTTCAATGCACTGTGCTGATGTAACACACCACATCTAGCAGTCCACCGGGTTTGGAACCAGGGTTTTTTTATTCCATCAGTCACGAGAGGGCACTGTTAAACACGGTCTCCCTCTCCCCTACACATGGGGCTGCCTGAAGGAGCCTTATGGACCTTGTCATATCTTACTGCCTTGGAGCTATGGAATATAGTTATACTTTCTAAAGTTATAACTTAGACCTGCCTCCTCTGGTGGCGTAGGATGCTGACAGCAGAAGGATATATTAATTCTGTATTTATAATACAGAGTATGACCATTGTAATTTACTTATTGCTTTGCAATCGCAAAAAAGGAACAAGAACTTGTTTTATGTAATTCTCAGCTCTGCACCCAGATTCTAGGCATCCCTTAATCTTCCCTGGGGAAGGGATGGAAGAAAGGGGTAGGGTGCTTTTGTATAAAACAAAATTTAAGGCAGCACAAATTACTCTTTAGTGTCTTTTTCTTTTAAGCTCTTTTGGACAGGCAGTAGCCAGTATTTGTTTAAAATATATTTTCTCAGCACAGGCTAGATTATGGAACTCCCTAACACAGAACACATTGGGATTATAGAACTAGCATAACTTGAAAGACTCAGAATGTGTCTGCAGACACCAGCAAACACTTCGTCTTCAAAATTAACACAATTAATTTTAAAAGGGTATTAGTGATTACTTTGTAGCTTAAGTCATCTCTTTAGAGAAGCCATGTAGGACTTGCTATTATGCATTGCTTACTGCATGGTGGCTGTACTACTCTGGAAAGCACCGGGTTGTGGCACAGCACTGTTCTTACACAGCTGCACCATTGTCACTGCCAAGCTACGCTGGTTATGTCTCTGTCCAGCTTTCCCTTCATAGCACCATGTAGACAAACGCAATATCCTATAGTATCCCTGTGCTAAAGCTTCCACCTGGAGCATTACCCCAAAGGTTGTGAGGGTAACAAATAATGATTTGGCTTCCTCAGGTTTCTAAGGAATCACAGATTTTCTTCCTGATTTGTAAAATTTCCCTCGTGCTGACTAAGCTTCTCATCATGCAAAGCGAGTTCTAGATTTCAAACACAGAGAAGCAGAGACCAAAATGTTCTCTGTTGTTTCTACTTATTACTATTCCTCATTTTAAGTATCTGAAATGCTGTTTATATCACTGCCTATGTGCCAAAGTTCTTAAATAGCTGCTTGCTTGTCCCATGTGCAAATGGAGGTCTTCACACTTAGTCCTCTAAGTGCCGCCTTCTCCCTCATTCCCAGAGGTTAAGATGTGTACAAATAAAATACACAAATGTGTAACATAAAATGCTTTGGAGAAGGTTTTGTTTAGTAAAGCAAATGGCCTGACTTTGGGCAATCCATTATTTGTATCACAGGAGGTCTGTGATGCCCTGCTGGGTGAGGTATTTTTACAGGTCTATTAAAAGAAAAGACTTCTCTTTGGAAGGAGGTGGCGAACACCTTGTGTTCTCCTTGGATTACAGCCTCGAAGTAGAGTTTGACTGTGAATTGCCTCTTTTATCTGGAGTCAATGAGCTCAGATAAGCAGTCAGACTGTAACTTTCTTTGGTTTCACAAACTTTTTCCAGTAGTTATTTCCTTGCTTAATTTCTCCAAAGCCTATATTGACTTTTACAAATAGAATTAGTTCCTGGCTTCTGCTTTTTGCTGCCCTTAGGGGTGCTGTGATGGCCTTGCTCTTTCTATGAATGATGCTGTGTTTGGACAGGTGGGTGCCATTCACTGTATGAGGAAAGGTTCGGTAAGAATACAGTAACAAGGCAGATCATGGCTTAAACTAATGAAGCTTCATCTTCTAGCTATAGGAAGAAAAGCTGGAAATGTTTTTAAAGATCATTTAAAGAAAAACTTGATCCTGCAAAAGGAAGATGGAGTCCAAAATACAAAATCAGTGGGAATTTTACAGGGGGAATGTCTCCAGACGGACTGTAAACTTCCAACCTGCTTTCTGGCTTTGAGAACTTACTGTGTCTATGGTAAGTATTTGCTCACTGGCTACATGTTTTTAAATGCAGTGATGGGAGAAGTGGATTTGAAGCAAATGTTCATAGTCTTGTGTAATTCTTGGTATGTTGACAGAGCAGTAACGAAAGGCTGTTTCAGCTGACCAGTTGGAATATGGATAGAGAATGTGCATGTGGTAAGAAGATCTGCATTCAATTACCATCCTACCACAGCCTGGCTGCAGACAAGACAATTATTCTGTGCCTCAGTTCCCTAATTCTAAAACAATGATATTCCTTTGTCTGGCTTGTTTACTTAGATGAGATCCTCCTTAGGGCCCTGATTGCCTCTTAAATTTTTTTTAGTTTATCAGCTAATATAAAGCAGCTCTGATTATCTGAGTGCTACTGAAATTCTATTGCTCCTAATTAGAAGAAATGGTTAATTAATCATTTGTTATCTCTGGGTTTCATTTTTGTTTTCTTTATCTTATCTTGGCAAAAATGCTTTATTCTTGGATGACAACATTGCACGGTACTTTTAGAAAACTGTCTTACCTGATGTCTTTATTTCTCTTTGATCCCACTCCATCAAAACTCAAGAACGTTGGCAATGGTAATCTAAATTCCCACACTAGACCACGCAGACAGTTTTTTCTTAGACTAAAATAATTTATTATAAACAAACACATCTTATTACCACTGCAGAGCTGTTTTACTTCCAGTTAGCTCCCTGTGCATAAAGATAGATTGGTGATCTCAGATTAAATTTGAGATGCCAGAATGTCACTAGCCTAGGTCAATTTCAATGCATTCCCTTGTGTATGTGTGCTATTCACATTAAAAATATCACTTTGGCACAGAAGCCACTTGGACTGACTTAAAAATATTTGATCAGATAATAAGGAGATGTAACAGTCACTAAAAGCGTTTCCAACTTGGGATACTTAATTAGATCATATGACTGAAAATTCTTATGATCATCAGAAGATCAACATTCCAACATATTCCTGGTTATGTTTATTATACATTCCCTTTTTTGGTCCTAAGTGTGAATGTTTGGAAAACTGTTAAGTTAATACAACCCACTTGACTTCATTGGCACGTTTTACAAAAGGAGGAAAAAAATGTGGAAGCCACTGAAAACTAAAGGGTTCTTGCTTTGGAGAAAAACAAAGTTCAAGCCAATGCTACAGACTGTCTGGAACTCTTCTACAGTTTCAAAAGGAAAAGACCGTATTGAAGACTCTTTTCACAAAACTCCTTTGCATCAAGTACACTTAACACTGTGGAAAATACATTTCATTCAGAGAAGCCAGCTTTATCTTCAAGTCCCAGGTAATTAATCTGTTCAAACTAATTTTTAACTTAAAGTCTCAGAAATTTGACATACCACAGGGACTTAATGTTTTTAGTCTAGATGGAACACGCTGACAGTACTCCCAGTTAGGGCATTGATGTAGCTGGATTGATTTCTCTCATGATGTTTGGTAAGAACGTTTTGCTTTCTCACAGATAAAGAAGGAAGGGGACAAGTGACCAGCAGGTCAAGGGAGGTGACTCTCACCCTCCATTCTCATGAGACCTCACCTGGGGTACTGCTTTCAGTTCTGGAGTCCTTGGCACACAAAGGACTTGGATCTGCTAGGGTGGTCCACAGGAGGCCATGAACATGAACTGAGGGCTGGAGCACCTCCCATACAGGACAGGTTGAGAGAATTGGGCTTGCTTAGCCTAGAGAAGAGAAGGCTCTGGGGAGAACCTTAGAGTATTTAAAGGGGGCCTACAGAAAAGCTGGGGAAGGGCTCTTTATCAGAAGTGCAGTGATAGGACAAGGTGGAATGGTTTTAAGATGAAAGAGGGGAGATTTAGATTAGATATTACAAAGAATTTTTTTACTGTGAGGGTGGTGAGGCCCTGGTACAGGGCCCAGAAAAGTCACGGCTGCCCCAATCCTGGAGACGTTCAAAGCAAGGCTAGAACCCTGATCCAGTGGGAGATGGCCCTGCCCATGGCAGGGGGGTGGAAATGGATGGTCTTTAAGGTCCCTTCCAGCCCAAACCATTCTATGATTCTCTGATTCTAAGTAAAGAATTAATTTCTTCTCTCCCTAGATCTCTAAACTGTACTAGCTGCATGTGTATGGTATCTTAAAGTGTGTCTGCCATATATGAATGATGCACAAAGACAGTTGTTTTGGAAGTGTCTGGAAAATCCTATGTGAAGCATTCATCTCCACAGGTTGTATGTCTTCACTGGCTTTGCAATAGAGGTCTAGCTATAAATCCAGAAGCTCAGGTATATCTATAGTGTAATTGAGACTAGCTTCCAAAATATAGATGGTGAACTATTTATGTGGAACTCCTGCTGTGGGTGGCTGGCAATCCCATGTGTGCACTGGAGCATGATCAGGCATGTATTTCATTTCCAAGTAACTATAACATCGTCTTGCATTTCTACTATTTGAGTATTGGCTGATAATTGAATTTCCTGGCAAAAACTTTTAATTACAAATGCTATCTTACTCTTACTGTTGAAATTACCTAATCTGAGCTTTGTCAAATAACAAATTTATTGCCATGAATTAGGCAACCTTCAAATACACTTCCTCAATTCATCATGTTTATTTCTTCAGGGTAAAAAATTTATGTTATATGAGACTCATCAGCAGGTTTATGTCACACTATTCTTACCTTTTATTGCCAAGGGTTTGACTATTTGCATGGCACTCTTAAGCTTTCTTTTTCTTTTTTTTTTAAAAAGAAAGGGGAAAAACCCCAAGACTATTGTATGTCTCTGTAATCATGCTGTAGCCATGTAGCCACGTAGCCATTACCAGTACCTCTTTCTTTAAGCTAGAAATTTAGAGTACAGACTGAACATTGTAATAAAAGTAAATTATACAGTGTAGCTATCTTGGCTGGTCTCTGTATCGAATGGGAATGGGCACTAACCGTGTATGTAATGGAAGCTCTCTAGTTCTCGGCTATTTCTTGAGCAGAATATAAGTACGCTCTGGTAGAAATGGTTAATAAGCATATTTGCTGAATTTCTCCTCTTATTAACTCAGAACCCCCTGTCAATCTGAACTTAGTTCTGCTGAAGTGATACCTTTAGAACAAAAAGCTGTTTCTTCTCCATATGTGCAGGTACTATTTATTTCCATTTCATACAACTGCGTGATGCAGGGTGGCAATATTGTCTTTCTGTTGAATGTCTTTATAGTGATCCATTCATTTGTAGGGTCAAACCAGCCCCAGTCAGTACCTGTTTTTCAGTGCCTTTTTCCCTAACACAGAGTAACTACTCCCTTTATCCATCACTTGACTCACATGAAAACCCATAATACTCTGCCGATCGATTTCATTCAGCAACAGTATGAAGCAGTTAATGGTTTTAATGCTTTAAGTTTTGAACATGGAAGCTCTCTGCCACCACCAGTGGCTTTAGAAAAATGATGGTGCAGAATATTTTCAGTCCAACCAAATATTTGGTCTGCTAGTCTGAACAGTTTTCTAGTTTTAATCACAAGTTGTACATTTTAGCTGCTATTAAAATCAGTGAAATCGCTAGCTTTTCCTTGTTTATGCCACTAGCTTACACATTATTCCAGCCTCTAAATACGAGAGGGTAAAACAGCTGCTGACTTTCAAAATCTGTAATTTCCCTGACAGTCAAATGCTTACAACCCTGTTGCCTTTTTCCAACAAAACTAAATGTGTAAAGACTCAGATACCTGTAAATGTTACCAGATATGCATAAACTGCCTATGTGGTCTTTTGCTGACACATCTAATTCATTTTTCTTGCTCCTGAGTTGAGTGAACTAACACTGGCCTAAATGTCATATGTCAACATTAGTACTACATTGTGTTTGACCTCTTGGCTTCCTCCCTTCTTAGGTACTCAATCTCTGTTTGCAGCATGAAACTTAGAGGCTTCTCAATGCTTTCTATGCCCGTTGTCAGTAAAGACACAAGAAGGATGGGGGATGAGAATTTAGTCTGCCTGCAGATTTGGGAAGATATTAGAATGGCTCACTTTTAGAAGATTATCTTCTAATCGCAGGAGGCTAGAAGCTGCATTGCTTTCTAAAATGAGAGCTTACATTCTGCAAAAACAGGCACTCACATGCCAGAAAGAGAAAAGGAAGAACTGGCTCTGAAAAATGGATGAACATGCTCTTTCCCATCAAAGTTACTTCCTAAGCAACTGATTCTAACAATTTCCCCACTTGATTAGGGGTTATATCAAGAACAAGCCCTATACTTAAACAATTTCTGGAGCAGAAGTTTAAGTGAGAAGGAAGCACGTACAAAAGTGCAATTGTGTTTAGGCAGCTTCTGAACTTTATCTTGAAAGGAGCCTAAAGATTTTACAGAAAGATTGCAAGTGAGAGAATGAATCGGGAAGAAAGCACAAGGCAAAAGGAGAGGTTATCTTTACTCCCTTCATGCAGCTCTGCTCCTTGTACTCCTAATCACCTGATAATCATCTGAACCCTATAGTTCAGCTTCAGTAACTCACTTTTCCAAACACTTCAGCTCGGTAACTTGATCCTTCATTTGTTTCCTGTGCCTTGCCCTACAGAAGCTATACAAGCTCTCTGAGGGTTTTGCTGGTTCCAATCTGTGGCTTGTAAGATACAAAAGTCTAAATGAAGGTCAAGATGAGTTGAAATCTTTTAAACACAGCCAACCGCTGTTTCCTAAACATGTCCCTGAAGCAGCTGCATGAAGGATGTTTACAATTAAAAAAACCCTCAAGCATGTACTTAAGAATGCACAGGATTATTCTAGCCAGCAGCATTCATTAAATGTCATATCTGAGCACTCATTATCTTGAGCTTGATCTGATTTAGGATCAGCATCTAAAGAAGTGGCACTATTGACTTCCAGCATCTTAGAGGGTTCTTAGGACAAAGGCCCAACTAGAAGATAAGCAGTCCTAGCAAGGGGAGAAACTGTGACAGGACAAAAAGCGTTATGTCATACTGGCTTCTGTTATGATGGGAGATCCCTCACTATCCTCCCTCTCCCCCTCAGCAACTCTCGATCTGACTTGTACAATCCAAAAAACACACAAAAAAAGAGAGAGAAATATATGAGCATGAGTCAATCCCTTGAAACCCAGCAGGGGCACTGTCTGCTCTCCTTATGGAGCTCAGTGGTTTTCATCCCCATTCAAGTGTCTCCTACTCCTCCCTCTCAGCTGAAGGCAGATGTTGGTTCACTGGCAATACTGGGCCTTGTTCTTTGTGAGTGTTTAAGGCCTGAGCAATCATTTTAAATTGGAAGCAGAGATGGTGATGCCATTACAAGATTGTCTGAGCAGCAATTCCTAACTGGTAAGACATGAGAACATTACAAGAAAGAAGTTTCATGAAGTCGAGGCTAGAAATCAGCAAACAAAAGCATAAGCATGATGCAGAGCAGCCTTTTCTTGGAATGAATGCTTAAAAATGTTGAGAAGAAAACTCTTTGCCAAAAGGTGTTGCCAGTACAGAATTTGGTCAGCTGTGGCACATCAAAGGTCAAAGCAAGCTCGTACCAGACTCTGTGTGTCTACCTTAGGGTTCCATGCTCTTTCTCTATTCTAAAGCCTAATAAACACTTATCTGCAGAAACAAAATGTCCAGATAACAAGCATCTTTCTTTTAACAGCTCATGTGCGAATGGTTATATAGCTGCACTGCCTTTGAAATTAACTACAGACAGAGAGTCATGCACTTTAGCAGAGATCAGGGATGTACATCCATTTGTTTTGGACTAAAGGGAAACATATCTGTACAGTCTAGAATATGCCACCACCAGGCACTGAGAAGGGAAAAGCCTAGGAGTTAACAGCCTGCCTGCATGTAATTAGCATAGTATGTATGTACAGTTAAATACTAACACTGTGAATGGTGTTATCTGGCACCAGATTTTTAAGATATTCTTAAAAATTCATTGAATCTTTATTGTGACTTGACAGAAAAGAAAATCTGAAGAGGGATGTTCAACAGAGCCAGTGAGAACTGACATATCCAGAACCTCTGAAAATAAAGTCACTTTTCTTTAGGACTCCCATTTTAGTGATACAGGTTTAAAAAAAGTCATCTCAATTTATATTTTTTCAAAGTTCAAGAGCCTTTAAAACAGGAAAAGCATCTTGTACTCCTAACAGATAGTCAGTCTAAGGGAATTAGGATAAGAAAAGTATCGCTGCTGGCAAACAACTTCCTCTCAAAGAGCCAGCAGAAACTCCTCTGTCAGCAAGCTGACAGAAAAGAAAGGCTTTGTCTGTAGAACCTGGGCTTTCAGTGTTTCTATATCTGTCTATATTTATGATCTGGCTATAAATCCAATTCAGATAAAAGGTCAGTCCTTTGGGTTTGTCTAAATATGTAAATAAAATCTTGTGAAAGTACTGAATAAAGAACTTCAAGTTGCAACGTATCTGGATTTCCCTGCCTCTCCCCTTCAGAGCCTCTTGTTCAATATTATAGAACAGCAGTTCTAAGGACTTAGTATTGAAGAGGATTCAGTTTGTCCCCATCTCTCATTTGCTCTTCCTTCTACAGTACTTTAGCACTTAACACAATTAACTGTAAACGGTTTATTAAACTAAATCCCCTGCCCCAGATTTGGAAGTCCCTAGGCAGATATGCCAGTGCACCACCTCTAGTCAGGCTCTAGGGATGGAGGGGTGGGGTCAGCCCTGACTCCCCTATGAGCCTGAGAGAATGCCCCATTGCTGGGATCCCAGTAGTGGGTGGCAGGGCTGCACCTCCACACAGACTCACACACTCACCCGTGTAAACACACCCCTCAGGTGTTCTATCCATGTCCCATACAGACTGTATACAAGCCATACACTCACCCCACAAAACATATATACAACCCATACATATGTCATGCATGTCCCATGCAAGCTCATAAACACACCCATATACGAACCCTATACCCATACTGTCTACATGTCCCAGAGCTACAAAGATGATCAGAGGACTTGAGCATCTCTGCTATGGGGACAGGCTGAGAATGTTGGGGCTGTTCAGCCTGGAGAAGAGAAGGCTCTGCAGAGACCTTATAGCGGCCTTGCAGTACCTGAGGAAGATGGGAAAGCCAGGGAGGGTGTTTTTTACAAGTGTAAGTAGTGACAGAAAGAGAAGGGATGGCTTTAAACTGGAAGGGGGAAGATTTAGATTGGACATTAGGAAGAAATGCTTCACAATGAGGGTGGTGAGGCACTGGCACAGGTTGCCCAGGAAAGCTGTGGATGCCCCCTCCCTGCAAGTGTTCAGGAACAGGCTGAATGGGTCTTTGAGCAGCCTGGTCGGATGGGAGATGTCCCTGTCCATAGCAGGGAGGTTGGAATTGGATGATCTTTAAGGCCCTTTCCAACCCAAACCATTCTATCGTTCTATGATTTTTATACAGCCACCACACCCCTGCACACTCTGCTGTGTTCTGTACACATCCCATATAGCACCCATAGGCACCCCTATACGCTCTTCACATAGAGCTCTATGTGCTCCCCTGTTCAGGACCTCATATCCACACTGTCTACACCTCCCATATGCACCTTATACAGTCACCACTTCCCTACACGCCCTGCTGTACTTTGTACACGTGCTGTATAACACCTATGGGCATCCCTATACACCCCTCATACACATCTCTACATGCTCCCCCATACATGGATGGAACTGGATGGGCTTTAAGGTCCCTTCCAAAACAAACCATTCAATGATTCTATGATGCTTATACGGCCACCACATCCTGCTCACCCTGCTACATTCTCTACTCATTCCGTATAGCACCCATAGGAACCCCTACGCACTCCCCCATACACGCCCCCCAGCCCTACCCGTGCCCGCCGCGCTCTGCAGGTGCTGGGCTGGGCTGGGCTGGGCTGGCCGGAGCCCCCCGCCCCGCCCCGCCCCGGCCGCGCGCTGTGGCGGGCTCAGGGCTCCCTCCGCGCCCGCGGCCGCTGCATTATCGCTGCGAGGCGGCCGCCGTCCCGCGCTGGCGGGGCAGGGAAGGGGTTAACGGGAGCCACAGCGGGTATCGCCGCCCGCCACCGTTTCCCCCGTGCTTCCTCCGCTGCCGGGGCAGCGGCTGCCACCGAGCGCAGCCGCAGGTGGGCTGCGGCCGGGGCTGGGAGAGCTCAGAGGCTCCGTTCCGGGGCTCTCCCTGCCGGCTGCGCCTCGGGGCGCGGAGGGAAGCCCGGGGGCGGGCACGGGTGGGGGTACCGGAGCATCCTCTGGAGGCGGGGGGTGGAGCAGGAGGAGGAGGAGGAGGAGGAGGAGGGGGGGAACCTGCTGCTCCGGAGGGACGGGGAAGCGGCGCTGCAGAGGGGCAGCGGGCACATGCCGGGCTTGGAGCATCGGAGCTGCGGGTTTCCTGCGGGTGCCTCAGCCCAGCTCTCATCCCTTCCCTTGCGAGAGTGTCCGCTGGGCTCCTGCAGGGAGAAGCGCTCACCTACAGCTTCCCTGCCGGAGTGCGTTAATCTGAGAGCGAAGGAACCGGGTAGTAAGTACTTGTCATCTTTTGAGTGTGATTTGTTGTAGTTTTGTCGTTCACTGTTGGCAGGTAGCAAAGGATTGTGAAGTACAAGTATTTATAGGCTAGGCTGTAATTTCTGTCTCTTCCTGCACCTTTGTATTTGAAAGCTCCTATGTGGAGGCATATGCAGAATGTTCCTTCACTGCACATCTTTCTCTTTCATGGTTTAGACAAAATGTATTTTTTTTTAACTTTTGCTGTCCACAAAGTAATTTGTACCATGTTGCACAACGCACTTATTGTCTTAGTGAAAGATAAATCCTAGTGACACCACTTAGATGCACTGCACAAGGATGAGGGGAAGAAGATGAATGCTTAAAATCATTAAGTTGGTGGGAGGGGGAGAAGGAGGTGAAATCGCTTCTCTGTGTGCTGCCTTCACACTATGGACCAACATGCTTTTGGGGATTCTTTGCCATTTAATCCTCTTTCCTGTATGTGCACATCTGGACTGTGGCCTGGCATTGCTCCCTGAACTCAGACTGGAAGGGAATGGCAGGGGCTGGAGACCAGGGACAAGAATAATTTTCACCTTCCCTTGCAGTTTAAAGAGATTTTTTTAGCCCCAGCCTTGTCTTCGACTGTGTATATCCGTAGGAATACTTCTCCTGGAGTCAGGAAGTGGAATCAAAAGTGTTTTGAGCCTAGATTATGCTCTTTACCAAGGGAATGTCTAAGAGTGTAACTGCAAATACCTGGCTTTGAACACTCAGCTTCTTAGGTTTTCCAAGCATTGAACCCTACAGAGGGTGAACACAGAGTTACATGATGGGCAGAAGGTGTGTCACTAATACTCTTCAAAATGGTGTTGCCTCTTAGTAGAGTGCTGGAAATACTATTTCTGTTAGTGAAGCTGTAAGGGAAGGAGTAATTCCTCTCACGTTTTAAATCCCAAACAGAATGTCTATCTCTTTCCTCCTACTTCCTGCACACAAGTCTTTATTTTTTTTTCCTAATGACATGCATTATTGTTTGCTGAATACAGTGTGTGTCTTCCTGTGCAACTTTATATTTGCTGGGGTGTTCCTAGATGCTCTAAGAATGCATTTTATGAGCTTTTTGATTGTAAACCAGACTTATCATTACTAATAACTGTCAGATGGCATGAATACTTAATTTTCTTCTGGCATGTATCCACAGTATTTTCTGGTTTGTCAAATTATACTTTTCTTCTGTAACTAGTCGCTATATGTACTGTAGTTTAGTAAGATAGCGCTCACTAGGACACATTTCTGTAATACACCTGTGTTAAACTCATCCTTAGCATTTTGCATTCTAACCGTGCAGGACAAGTGTTTTAACTCCTGCAGTAACTTGAGTGACTTTGTTAGTTGTAGTAGAAGAATATTTGCCACCAGAGAACCAGCCAGTAGAAGGGCAGGCAGCACGTCCTGTGCTGATGTGTGATGTATTAATATTTTTGACCTTTTTAGAGAGACATGAGCCAAAAGAAAATGCCTGGTTTAATACACATCACAGCTAGGATTTTACATAAGTGTGGGAGGCTCACACTAGTTAATATCACTGATCCAAATTTTATTGGTCTTGTGGGGAAATCTTAAAAGATCTGTTGCAAAGGAAGTTAGAAATTGGATACTTAGCTGTTGCATCTCTCCATAGCTTTAGTTGCTTTGCTACACGGTGCAAAGGGGGCTGAAGGAAATAAATCAGTGAGGTTCTGTTGATTTGCTTGTATAATGCTGAAAGGGAATTTATGAAGTCTGAAACAAGCACTGATTATGTATTGTCATTGGCTTAAGTTTAATATTAGAGACACATGATTTTTCACCAGTTTTTGGTCTGGTTTGTGTTCTCTCTGGCTCCTCCTTTAAGATCATTAGGACTTCCTCTGGGCGATGATCCTATTTTTACAGTCAATCAAAATCCATACCAATATCCTTACGCAGGCCAAATACACTGTATTAGAAAGACTATAAACCAACAGCTACAAATTACTTTCAGAGCCCTCCTAAAACAAAATGCAGATGTAGATGGAGTTCAGATCTGCTCCAAATGCTGTGTCTTAAAGTTATGGATGTCTAAATCTGGAAAGTCTGTTTAGAGGCTCTCAAACAGAGCTATGTAGGGAGATGGCTGAATTTTTTGGTTAGACTCTGGAGAACTGTCTGTGGTTGTTGGATTCTTCTAGGTAGTTTGGGCTCAGGCCTCAGCAAGGACTGGAACAGATCCTAGACTGTTTTATCCTATTTTTGCAGAAAGACTTGTCTCCTCTTTTTCATAAACTTGTCAAGTTCATTCTAAAACTTGCTGCATCTGTTTGCTTTTGCTATGTTTAGAGCTGTACTCAATAGATTTTCCAAAATTTGCTCTGCAGGTACAAGCTCAGGGGTAATGAAGATTTTATTTTATTTTTTCCTTGGCTGATTAATAACCTTTTTGGTGCTAAATTGTTCATTTTTAACCTCCCATTGAAAGGTATGATATCCTTTTTCTGACTTTGCTAGAAACATGTTGTTGCACCTGTTGTGGTAGCTTTTTTTTTTTTTTTTTGAACGTTTTCTGAGCCTGAATGACAACAGTGGCATCCACTGTTCCAGACAGGATCTTAGCAAGCCTTGTATAGCTGACTTCATCCCTTCACTGATGGAAATGCTTCTGTGATGTAAATCAGTATTACATGATTTCAGCACGGCATGCAGAGGAGATATGATTAATCTATAGTGCTGAAAAGGATTCATTAGTGAAGCCGGATGGATCCAGGTAGGATGGACTTTTTTTAAAATTTATCATCTGTGTTATCAGAGATTACCATCTGTGTTATCTGTGATTACAGGATGGGTTTTGCTAAAATCTGTGTCTTTCCTGAGCAGTTTTAAAGGGCCTGTTTAATGTGCTACAGCAAGGTCTGTCTCTAATAATGTCTTCATTAAGCCTCTCTACAATAGAAGAGTACTGATTACCAGACTAACGTGTCGTTTGGCTCTGTGAACAAGCTAACTTTTGAATGGAAATTTAAAAGAATAATTTGCAACCTGCTACATGAAAGAAATACCAAAATGAAATTAAAATACATCTGTACTTTTGTTGTTCTGTTGCTACTAAAGCTGCTATAGAATTCCAGTTTAATTTTCCTGGGAATCTTGACTAATTTCATAAACTTTTTTTTGCTTCTGAAGCTTCAGCAGCTGTTCCCTGCTAGATAAAAGCTAGAAATTACTGGTCCTCCTTTAGCAGGAATGAAAGGAGAATTGAGGTCTATAGAAATGAGGAGATTAGAGCTCCATGAGGCATATACCCATTTAATGCTGCAAACCAAACACGCTCAAATAATCTTAACTCTCACTTCTGGTGAGCAGAAATTCTGGGGAAAAAAAATTCTCTTGGTGACTTATTAACAAAAGCTTTTCAGGTTTACTGGGATTTATCATGTGAGTCTAATCTACCTTTTGTTCATCCAGTTGGCAAGCTTTAAGATTTAAAAGGGTCTGCAGAACTCCTCCCCCAGACTCCCTATTTAATTAAAGAGGCTTGGTGCATTATTTACCTTTGAGTCTTCTATTTATGTGGGAACAATGAGTTGGGGTTAACATATTGTAAAATATTTGTGAATGCTGCATTATAAGCAGGGACAGGGAGAAGAAACAGAAACTCTAGCTATATCTTCAAATTTACACTGACCTATGCAGGTTCACTCAGAATGTCTGGAAGTGAGGCTACTCCTACATAAATACTGAAGTATAAATACAGGTGTGTAACTCTACAACAAATTTCCCTCTGTAGGTGTTAAAAGAGTCTGGATGAGAATCAGTCTTCATTTGTTTACATGGGAGCTCTCCAGAGTCACTGGATGTGCAGATCAGGCTGTGCACATACCAATAGTTTATATATTTTCCTTTGGTAGTTAGGCAAGGACAAACTGGTAGCTGTAGCTCTCTTACTGGTTCCTCAGTTTCTTTTCCTCTCCCATTCCATTCATTGCTGTGGTTCTGAGCATCAAGTTGCAGATAAAATGACTTCTGAGAGAGCAATAGGATGTGCTGTCTTGCCAAAGGCAATTAAGTGCTTAGGATTACAGTGTGCTTTACAAAGTGTGTTCTTGATGAATCCCTTTCCTCTTCTGCTTGCTGGCACAAAGCAGTTTGTTGGTACTTCCCTTTGTTACAAGAAGTCTGAGCATTGCTAAACCTCACTACAGTGTGTCAGCTCTCTAAGTAATTTCAGCAAGCTGCAGCGTCTTCTGTTTTGAGGACAGTCTTGCTGGTGATTCTTCAGTAAGAGCCAGCTTGACCTCATCACCTCTGCTGTAATTGGATTAAATTCACTCACTTGCCAAAACCGTGGCCAGCTGATGGCACATTAATTATTCAGACAGAAGTACTGTTTTGTATGCATGGATTTTTTGGTGACAAAGACATTTTTAGGGCCTGTAATGCAGTCAACGTGCCATAGGATACAGAATTGTCACCAAGGGACATTTTCATCAAGAAAGGATTAAAACAGACCATGCATTCTATTTGAAAGTAGAAGACATAACCTGTGGGAGAAGGAAGAGATGTTCTAGTTGCTGGTTGTTCATAACTTGCTGTTTTTTCCTGTGAAATGTGATAAATTGCTGAGAGGCCATAGGTGGTCTGGAGCTGCAGACCTCCTGGCTGAGGAAAGTGAGTGATAGCATGTGCTGTTTTACACACCCACTGCAGTTTACTTCTAATTGTTGCACAGCAGGTTAGAACAATTGCTCTGAACTGGGTTTTTTTTACTGATTCTTCCGTTATTCTTCAGCTGTCTTGTGATCTGTGTATTTGCAGAGTGACAGGATGATATCTGAACAAGAAATATGTGCCCAAAATGCTACTGGAACTGTGTACTGAAAGATAATCTGGCAGCCCAAGACCTTTTATATACTGTCTAACCTAGTGTAATCCAGCTTTTAGTGGGAAATGCTGCTGAGTAGCAAAAATCACTATCCTGATTGTTAACCTCAGCAAAATATTAAAGGAAGAGGGGGTAATGAGGAGGCCAAGGACTGAGTTGGAAATACTCTTACAAAGAGGATCAGGATTTGAGTGGCTGGAGAGGGACATAGTGATACTTGGTCTGGCATAGACATTCTCTGAGATGTTCCGGATAGTGAAAGGATCCCTGTTTTGAGTTAGCTGCTCTTATCTGCCTGAAGTATTTCAGGTTTCCTTCTAAGGCCTATAAGATTTCTTTTGCAGGCAGCATCAGTAAAAGGAACTAAGCTACCAGCTCTTAGTTCTGATCAGGACATGGTTGCATTTGATTTCAAGGTGATGTTCTATTAAGTGCTATTAACTAATGAATACTCTTGGTGCAAAACACCTAAAAAGGTGAGACAGGGATGTGATATTTTTTCCATATATAGTGTGACAGTCACAATGTCATTTACTGTGCAAATATGCAGTGCAAGTGATAACAAGGATTCCTGCTTTAATACCCAATTATAAAATGTGTAGTTGCATAATCATATTTTTCTGTAATGTTAACTCTTTTGAAGTTGCTTGTCTCTTAATGGAATGAATGTATCATTCCATTAATTCCTTCCAATGATGCAAGCAGTTTGTTAAACACTGAAGTAAAGACTTCATTCATATCTTCTATTTTATGTCATGTGTTTGGAATCAGTGTCATTTAAAAAAAAATAATAAAA
Organism: Dromococcyx pavoninus; assembly: GCA_033558185.1. Taxonomy (NCBI): domain Eukaryota; kingdom Metazoa; phylum Chordata; class Aves; order Cuculiformes; family Neomorphidae; genus Dromococcyx; species Dromococcyx pavoninus. The sequence continues at coordinate 1,299,404 of JAUMJL010000786.1, forward strand.
TCACTGACGGTCTCTTCTGAACGAGGATTGGCAGTCTGGCTGGGGAAAGAAAGTCCAAGTGCATGTTCTATAAGAAGCACTCCGGGTCTGGGTCAAAGAACCACTGTCTGTATGATCTTACACTGTTGATTATATCAAAAGGAAAGCTACAAAACAGAAGGAATAAGCAGACTGTGTTTAAAATACACAGGAAAGAGAAATTTGTCAAAAATGACCTGCTTTAGTCAGCTTATTTGCCTTAGATGTTTGATGATCATAAGCTTCCTTTTCCTTTGGTGGGAGAGGGGGAAGGTATTACATCAGTACTTCATGTCTGAAAGTGTTTCTAGCTCTCCGTATCACTAGTTCAAGTCCTAGCATAGTTTTGGAGCTGAAAAACCTTTGCTGTTTTGTGTGGCTTAAGTTTACTCCAGTTAGTTTGGTGGGATCTGTCTGTACACATACTGCTGCTGTTTAAGAGCTGACATTCCAGCTGTGGTGGCCTCAGGGTGTGTATCTGGGGCAGAGCCTGTGAGACCCTCACGGAGGGAGCCCTGGCTTTGAAATGTAACAGCTGGTGTATGGGTGTCACCCCCAACATCAGAGCAGAGCAATTCCTCTGACCTCAACAGAGCCACAGCATTCATGGTTTTCAGCTATGTGGGAGCGAAACTGGGCCTATATTCTTTTAACTGGTCTATTTAGCAGCTCCTTTCCATATGCAGTCTCCATGCCAGTGACAGGAGCTTCCTGGACCTGACAGGGGACACAAAGGGCCTACTTCTCTAAATCACTGGACCTTAAGAATATTGAAAGGATGTTACAACAAGCCTCATAATACACCATTGTCAGGCTCTCTCTGAAGATGCCTGCGGTGGTATCATACCTCTAAGCTTTCCAGAGGGGGTGTGATGACCCCACATGGGAGAAAATAGAAGAGTAATGGTTTGGGTGGCTGTGAGGAATTTTATGGTACTACTTCCCCTGGCTGTAACTTGATACCAGCTGGAGGTGTTTAGTGCTGAGTGAACTCCTGTCTGTAAAAGGTAAGCAAATATCGGAGTGTGTATCGTGCAGGTTTTTAGGAAGAGATCCTAACTTGTATGTCTATGCATATCTGGATGCATCTCTCTCACGGACAGGAGAGTGGTGAAAGAAGGTTTTCTTCATTTTGTTCTTAATTTTCCTTTCTTCTTCCTACTCATTTTTTTGTTCCTCTGCTGTACAGCAGTTTTTCATGTTGCTGTGAAGATGTCTGAGCTTGTGAGTGGAGTGAACATATTTGAATGGAAGAGGCTGTTGAGTTTTGAAGTCTGAACTTTATCATTGTCACGGGAGTTGCAGAGTTTGCATTCTGTATTTCCTTCAGCCCTGCTAAGGGATGTCCTAACAGTTCACAGTATTCTTGCAGGAGAGTTTGTGGCAAGGTACCTCTGCATTGCTGGCAAACCAGGCTTGAGTCGGAAGTAAATTTTTGTTATTTTTTTGGCAATCAGTACAGACTTCTGATCGCTGATACTGAGGAACAAGACCACCACAAACAATTTAAAGTTGCTCACATAAATACTTATTCAACCCTTTCCCTTGTAATTTCTGCTTGTTGCACATTTGCCGCAGGTTACAGAATTGCAGCAGTGCTGGGGTAGGCTGTCCCTCAGGGGTGTTATGCCCCCCTGGCCATGGAGGACCCCACAGAGCATCTCCAGCCCTCTGCAGCCACCATTTTATTTTCCTGTGACCTTGTATCCAGGCGCTTCTCTGGCTGATGGATGTTTTGGGATGATGGTCGGGCTCTGGTGTGTGGTGGTTTTCCCCCGCTGTGACCCCCTCAATGCCAGAGCTGGCAGGAACCAGCTGGGTGCAGCTCCAGGGGGCTGACGGTCCCCTGAGGAGCAGCCCTGCTGTGCAGCCAGTGACTAGTGCCATCTACTATATCCTTATGGGAGAGCTGTGGATCCAGGTGTGGCTGTGGGATGGTGGTGACCATCCCTGAAGGAATCCCCTCATGCTGAGGGGCAGGGGAGGAGGCAGGAGCTGTGCTGCATCCTGCAGACCTGACTGGCCTGAACACCTACCAGGCAGGCTCAAAAGCACTTGCTCTGTTTTTTCTTAGCCCTGACCTGCAGGGCCAAAGCTTTATTGCAACTAATGGGGAATATTGCTCAAGTTACATGCTTAACTCAGCCTGGGGATAGGTTCTGGGTTGCATACTGATCAATTAAACACATCTCATGCAGACTAAAAGTCAGTGTGGCTGTTCAAAAGGCTGTTTTAAATGGGTTTCCTTCAAATGCTTTTAAACATAGTTGGCAGTACTGCTCACTTATTGTACCTGAAATGGTGCCATTATCTAGTTCATCTCAGATGACTAATAGAGTATTTAGTTCTCATTCAATCTATTCAGTTCTTATCTGATATGAAACTTGAAGTTGTATTCCTTCTCCAAGGTATTTCCAAGGTATAGCTGTTTATGTTGAGCTATGGAGACCATAGCTTGACAACAAAGGTAGCCTGCTCTGAACTTGCTGTGATTGTTATCCGGGCACGAGCACAGGTGTGATGGGTATCCATATATTACCTTAGCTGTGTGTGTTTATTGATATTGGTGTAGGAAACTGTAGGAACAGCCTAATTCTCACCAAATTAAGGAGGAGAAAAACCATATGGTCTTTCATGTCTGGTCATGTGTATCATGTGTTCTGTGTTGAATGGAATTCACTGTATAACTTTTCAGTGCTACTTCCTTTCTAGGCAATTTTATTACAAGCATAAGGCTTTGAGACAGACTGTGTCAGGAGCAGACTGTGTCAGGAGAGTTAACTTTGTCAAACCTTGCTTAACTTTTGATCTGTGTAGCATAATTTTTTTACCCCAAAAACCAAAAAATATTTTCTTATAAATCTGTAAGAGTTACAAGTTAATGAACTAAATTGAACTTCAAAACAAAGGGATTTATTGTCTTGAAGACACTCAGTGTAATTGCACTTCTTGTGAGGTATTTTTTTTTCATTGTCCAAGCTTATGTTTCACTTACAAGACAGGAAATACAGCTTTGCTGATTAAATTTTTTTTGAGGTATAAATAACTTACTGTCTTCAAAGATGGTGTTAATTTGAAAAAATGCTTCTAAAGTGAACTTTCTGATGAATTAAAAAATAAATTAAAATCTTGGTTGGTAAAATAATTACTTATGGATGTCTGTACTGTGTGTCCAGATGTTAAAGGTGCTTTCAGAATATTAAAAGAAAAGATCTGACACCTGTAACTGGTCTAAATTGTTTTGTTTCCTAGTCTTTGATGTTTGTATCTGCACCTGTATCACTCCCACCCCTCCTATAAGAGGTAAAGAATATCTTTGCTTTCTATCAACTTGTTCCTTTTGCGGGGGTTACAGTATAGATAAAATAACAAAATTAATCCAGAATTTGCACAGGAGGAAGAAAATCAGCCATGTGTATATTTTCTTTTATTGCATTGTTTATGAATAATTATCATTGGATGCTAAGGAGCAGTAGTCAGCGTGTTGGCTGAAAGCAGATCTCTAAACCAATATTGCTTTCTCAAACCATGTGATGAATTCTATTCTGGTTGTCATGTGGCAGGAAGTGGTAATAAGTGGGAACGTGGAGCCTTCTTAAAAAAAATAACAACATTAAAACTGCCTCAGCGTTCCAGTTAGCCCAGCATCATGTCTGACAAATTGACAAAAGATTCTTCAACAGCTGTTTTTTGAGATTCACTTCTCTCCCTGCCTCTCCAGTTTCTCAGAATCATAGAATGGTGGGGGTTGGAAAGTGTCTCTGGAGATCGTCCAGTCCCTCTGCTAAAGCAGGTTCACTCAGAGCAGGTTGCACAGGAACGTGTCCAGGCAGGTTTTGAATATCTCCAGAGAAGGAGACTCCACAACCTCTCTGGGCAGCCTGTTCCAGTGCTCTGTCACCCTCACAGTAAAGGAAGTTTTTCTTTATGATCAGGTGGAATTTCCCGTCTCCAGTTTATGCTCATTTCCCCTTGTCCTGTTGCTGGGCACCACTGAAAAGAACCTGACCCCATCCTATTGACACCCATCCTTTAGATATTTATGAGCATTGATGAGATCCCCTCTGTCTTCTCTTCTCCAGGCTAAACAGATCTGGGTCTCTGTTTCCACAGCTTTTGTGTTAAGAATATTAGAGGATATGTACCTGTTTAGTCCTTTAAGTGTTGTCCATGAGTTTGTTTAATGCCTTTTTGAACTCATGGACATCCTTTGCCTTCACAGCCTTGTGTGAGAGCAAATTCCAAAAGCTTGTAACCTGCTGGGTAAACAAGTATTTTCTATTTAAATGGGCTTCTTGCTAATTTCAGTGAGTACTGCCTTGTTCTAGTGCAGTAGGATTTGGCAAATAACACTTCTGCATTCAGCAACTCACAGGTGTTTTGTTATACCTGGTCATATCTGCCCTCAGCTTTCTTCTCCCCAAGCTGAGGAGTCCCAGCCTTTTTAGTCCTCTATGTGAAGTATCTGCTTCATTTTCAGTTGGTTGCCCTTTTCTGCAGCACTCTAACATTACTATTTCCTCCTTGATATGTGGAAAGCAGAATACTGAAGTTGTGGGAGCATTCAGGCTGTATGAAGTGGCAGAAATGCTCTTTCTTGCTCTCTTCTGATGATGACCTGAATTTTGCTGGCTTTTTTTGCCTGCTGCTGAACATTGATCTAATGACTTATGAGAATTATCAAGGATGGGTCCGACTTCTGAGTAGGAATGGTTGGAGCTGGTAGTGTCTAGATGAATTGCTTGAAATTTAACTACACTAAAGCCTAGCTGTCAACTTTTTTCAGAGTTAGTTTTGCCTTTTGATGAACATATTGAGCAACACCAGTGCTGGTACTGATCCCAGAGACTGCACTGCTGCTTCCTCTCCATCTCAAACAGTGTCTGCTAGGCTCTATCCTTTGCTTTCTTCTTCTAATGTGCTAACTTGTACTGTGAAAGAAGTTGGACTTGCCAGTGTGGTTCCCAGGTTTCACTACACAGCCCTTCCTGTAGCTGGGGATTATGCAGGCAGGATCTGCAAGTCCTCTATTACAGAGGCTGTCTATAATGCTGGCTTACACACCTTGACTGGTGGTTCATCAAATTCATATTTAAGTTTCTTCAGAACTTGTGTGAACATTGTTCTGTTCCAGTGATTTATTAACATCTAACTTTCTTGGTCAGTCTGTTTCCTGAATTTATTTCAGATTGATGTGGCTCCTCTGCCAGATTTGCAAGAGTGCAACGGGTGTGGAAATCTCCTCAAAGACTTCAGTAGTAAAGATTGATGTAAAGAATTCACTGAGCTTGTATGCCACAGCTTTATCATCTGTATTTGTCCCTTTTACACCTTTGTCATCCAGCTTTCCTAGCTGGCTTCTTGTTGTTGATGTATTTAAAGAGCTGTTTGTGTTTAAGAGCCGATGTATTTGAAGAGCTGCACCATGATCTCTGTTCATGAGCACTTTTTGGATTGTCTTTTAGCAGTCTTAATTTCCTGCTTACATTTGACTTGTCATGTTTTATGGGCTTCTCTGTCTTGACTTAAGCAGTCCATTTTCTAAAAGCTGACCTGTGCCCTGCAAAACTCTCCTAACTCTCCCTGAGGCTTCTTGCTTTTTGAACTTCTCCTCTAGTGTCCTCTTTCTTTCCACAACCTTATATAGTTCACTTTCTTAAAATCAGTGTACAGATACTCAATTTTATGTGGTAACTGTTAATACCTGTGCCATTCTTTGTGTTACTGAACAGGTAGCTTTTATAGCTTTGTCTGTTTTGGATTGTATCTTGTACCTAAGACGTCTCTTCCACTGGAAAGCTGTATATGGATCTGCAATAAAGACTGATACTCTATTGTCCCTATCTTTTCCACATGAGCAAATACTGAGTGCTTCTGAATGTCCTCATGTGTTGTTGATACACAGCAGCTATTAGTATTGTAATACTCTTTGGAAGCCATCTGTTGAAACTGAGAGGCACAAGCTGGGCATGCAGGTGTTCTGGGTGCTAATGGACCTACATAATTACCTTTTGCATACATATAGTACATACAGTGATGATTAAAACTTTGCACTCATACATGTTCTAGCCAAGGATTTCATAAAATTCAAACCCCCTGCACTTAAAACATCCGGGAAGAAGATAGCCTTGCTTTTCCAGTTTTGCAGACATGGAAAAAAATTGCAGGAGAATGCTCTGTGGTTATATGAGATCTCTGGACACGTTTACAAGAGCTGTAGTGTGTTTATAGTAATTTCTGTGCGGTTACCAGAGATTGTCCTTCTTCCATAAAGCATTGTGCGTGCATTTGAAGGAGCAGTACAGAAGGTTATTTTCTACAGATGCACTTTGAAGGGCTGCTTTACAGATGCAAACCAGCATTGAAACGATATATGCAAACAAGTTATTGCTGGTTAATATTGCTTGGCTAGCTGAAAGTCATTTTATCCAATAATACCTACAGAACTGAATAAACTTAGTACTGTGGTCTGTTTGCACTGTATCAGTAAAGTCACCTATATTCTATTTACTAAGAACACAGGACTGGTGCATTTGTTTGTATTTTTTTTTTCTGGACCACATCCAGTCCCTTGCTATAGCTATCATCACCTTGCATTCTGTAGACCGAAACACCTAAATTTGTAGAGCTTGTCTGTTTGAGCCTTTACTTAATCTGTGAGTGCTGGGCCAGTCTTGCTTCAAATCTCGCTTATGTGCTTTGCTGTTGAAGATCTTGGATTCAAGCCTACTATGTATCTGCCTGGACCAGAAAGCTGTTGGAAATGTACACACTGCCTCTCTGTGATTGCTGATGAGTTGCAGGAGTTCCCCATCATATGAGGAACTAAATAATGAAGTAGAGTTGTGTACTTTAAAAGTTACTGTAAAAAAAAAAAAGTGCAAGTGAAATTGCCCAGAGCAATTTCTTCATCAAAGCTGACTGGAATAATGTCTGTGGTGAAAACCTGTACCTCATCACTTCATTGTAATACATTCAAGGGAAATGATGTTAAGTGAAGCAGTTGCATGACATAAACAGGAACTGAATTTTATGGTACAGAAAACTTTCTTTAAAGTCCTGTATCTAATTAATCCATTCTCTTGAGTGATTTCTTACCAAATGAAACTTCAGTGACTGTCGGGGTCTTTTGTGATCAGTGGCTTCTGTGGAATTGTTCTCAGTGCCAAGCTTCAGAAGGATTTTGCTTGTTATCTGGGTATCATTTTCTACTTTACAGTCGGACTGGTAGGTTGGTGTAGCTAGTCCAGCCAGACTTCATTTGTCTGATATTTAGGTATTGATAATTTCAATAGCATGTAAATTTGTCTTTCGAACTGTGAAACATTCATTAATGTGGATCATTTCCAGGATTTCCACTAGGATGCTTTTCAAAGTTATGGTCAAGTATATAGTTTTTACTACTTTCATCACTAGGTTTCAAAACACTTTACAAAGAAGTATCAGAGGGAAAGGAGTTTGAACGAATTTCTCTAAGGCCTGAAAAAGGTAAGCAAGGTGAATGTTCTGACTCCATGCCTGAATGTGCAGTTGTCTTGTTCAGTGAACTAAATTGAATTCACTTGGATTACCTATAATATAGACTTAATCTAGATTTAGCTTAATGTACTAGGAAAAATATACAAACAGAAAATTCACTTATAAATGCAAGTGTAGCCACAAGATTGTTTAAGTATTATCAAATAATTAAAGTCTTACCTTTAAACTGCACATTTCATATGCAGATTTTCTGGACCTCACTGGAGAATTATTTTTGGATGAATATTTTACCCCAGTTCTTTGAGTTTCTAAATGCAAGACTTTTTCCCTATCCTTGCTTGAAAAATGTTTCATTTCTTCCAAATTAATTTCAAAATAATATTAATTCTGTTGGCTCAGTTGGATTAATTAGTTCAAAATATGTAATTATTTTAGTGGCAAGTCAAAATATTAATTTCTTCCAAAATGAGAGACTCAATGTAAAAACAGTTTTCAGAAGTTACCTCTGACTTCTTATTATCCATAGCTATTCCACCCCATCTGCAGACTAAGGTGATCTTTAGATGCTTATAAACTGGACATAAAGCTATTAGTAGCTACCGTTAGAAGCTGGTAGCCTGAAAAATATGTAAATAAGATTAAAAATCACCCTTTAAAGTTATTACATGGACTCGCTGTACCATGCCCCTTCCACATGATGAAGTTATTCACTCTTTCCCATCACCTGAACATACTTCAGTGAAAAACTGCTCTGCAAAGTCTCTAGGCTTGCAGGAGGCAGAAAGACTTCTGGAAGCTAAAAAAAAAAAAAAAAGAACTTATTGGGAAAATAAAAAGCTTTAAATTCTGACAAATATCGAATCTCAATTTGTGAAAACAAAACCTGAGTTTAGGCTCAGTGTCAGGACTTGATGCTGTTATTTTAAACAGTTCTGGTTAACTTAAGTTCAGAAGAAGGGCTGACTGCTCCCTTTTGTATTATGGAGTTACATAGTACAATTAACTTTGAGTTGTGTTATGCAACTGTTCTGCAAACACTGGGGAAGACCTTGTCACTACCCTAAGTTTTTTCTGAGATAATGAACAGCTGCTTACTTCCAGTGTGGCGATTTTCATATACATTTATATATATTTATATGGAGATCTGTCCTGAACAGATAAAAAAATTGCAACTATTCAGTCCTATTTCTTTATTCTAAAGGGATTTGTTGTGCTTCTGCTTTTACACCCTAATTTTCAGAAGTGTCAGTTCATTTCAGAAGTCTTTTCATTGGTCTTACAACATACTCAGTAACTCCTGTTGTTAAAACGTATCTCTTAGAAGACAAACCCGTTTTTTCATTTAAGAAAGATAGGAGACCAAAATCACATGCAACTTTTTTTTTTTCTGATTTGTTACCTCTTTTCATGGTTTAGCAGAAAGACACACTCAAATGTAGGTTCCTGCAGCTTCAGTTTCCAGCCCCTGGATTTTGCTATGTCCTTCTCTGAGATAACTTTAGCATCTGGTACTGTTAGTCTCCCCTTGAAAATACTTGTGCTCTTCCTAATAAGAAACCTTGTAGCCACCTTAAATACAACTTTGTACAATTTTGGCTACAATGAACTTATATATATTTATATTTTAGTATATTTTCCCAATCTCCAAATCATTGTCATGCCCCATTTAATTCTCTCCAGACTTTCAAAATGCCCTTTTAAGGGTTTATATGGATAACTCTGCTGTCAAGGCAGAAGTCTGTGACTCTTCCTGGCTTATGTGAGAGGACTTGCATTTGCTTTAGTGAGGCAGTAGACATTTTCCATTATGTATATGTGCGTCAAACTGAGAGGCCTTCCTTGCATTTCAAAGTTCTCTGAAATGGTAAATTTAAACCCAAACACTGGGGGAAGATGCTAATGCTGTATGGTTGGTTTTTTTTTTTTTAAAAAAGGGGAAAAAAAAAACCAAGGAGAGGAAGAACTAACGAGGCCCTTGGGGATTGATCTTGACTGTGCCTTATTACCACAGCTTTATCCTTTCCAGTCCTTAAAGATGCTGTCAGTTGTTGAACTCTGATGACCTGATTAATGCATTGGAGGGATGCCTATAGATTGTGGTATTGATATTGTTTCCAGATGGTTTCCTGGCAGGCAGATTGGCAACAAGATGTCATCTTTGTGGTGTTGAGGAGGAATAGTGTGGGTTTTTTCTTTTTTTATGGAGCTTGTCTCAGCAAATAAGTACCAGCCATTGGGTCAGTTGCTCTGAAAAACAGTAGCCTTGTGGTAACCTGAATTCTGTATATTTATTGGAGTCTATAGAGTAATACAGTAGAAAGATATGATATCTATATTGCTTGCAGAGACTTAGAGCCCCATAATACCTGCTTCACCTTCAGTCAGCAGGGAGCTGTCTTTTGAAGCTGCGTGTATCCTGTGCATGTAAATCTATGGCATAATCCCAGACATGTTTCTTGGGGCAAATACTGGATTTCACAGGACTTAATTCAGAGACTTGATTCAGTCAATGCAGCAGGCAGCAGCTGTTGGAAATTTTTGAGACACCACTGTTAAGGAATTATCTTCCTGTGTTTTCTACTTCACCCAGGTATCACTGATGAGTCTCAATACAGGTGTGAAAAGCATAAACTTTGGGTTAAATTGCTGACAGATGCAGTAGGTCAGAATAAATGAACTGTCCCTTCTAACCTTCCTTCCTGTCCCTTTGACAACAGTATAGTGTCCTATCCACTTTTCTGTGCTGCCAAGAAATAGCTTCTTTTAGTGACACACTGTTTTGTTTGCACGATGGCCACACGTACAGCTGGTTCCATTTAACCCACAAGACTGAAATGGTTTGTGAAGTGGCTTCTTATTTTTATTGCTGAAGCAAGATTTACCTCTCATCTCCTTTTCTTTACAAGGGGGATTTCTTCCATGTATCAGTATATCAAGTGAAGACTTGTCGGGCAGAAGAATCAGCTGGGAGATTGGGAGTGTCACAGTGCAGTTTCTCCTTTGGGTAAGAGTTCTCTCACTCCTAGAAAAATGTTTCCTTTCTCTGAAGGTAAAAGAGATGGGAAGTCCCTATCATAGTAATTTGACAGCTAGCTTACTTGGTGGGATTTGCAAGCTATTCTGTTTTACTGTCACCAACTCATTTTAAAATCAGTTCAGCTGTGCCTAGATGAGCTGTTCTCTGTGCAAACACTACTGTACATGTGTTTCGTGCATCATATAAGGAATAAGATGGAAAATTCCCTAGACTTTTATCCCGCCTTCCTTGCATTACTGTTTCACATCATGTCCATGTAAATGCATGATTCTGCCTGTGGATATACTAGGGCACAATTTTCTTCCTTTCTTATCTGTTGATGTCTTTTAATATCAGAAGGGATCAAGAGGGAAGTGGTAATGAGGAAAGAGGAAGTACCATGCTAATTTAATTTCTTGTCGCAGCTCACCTTTCACTGGGTAAGATCAGGGCATTTCCAGAGACCCTGTGCATAAGGCCATCAGTACCTCCAGCCTCCTCTTGCATGGATGGCAATGGAGCACAGCACTAGAAGAGTTATAGGAATAAAAGCCTAAGCCAGGGTTTCAGACTTTAATAATAGTTGTTGTGAGGAAGCCCTGAAATTGCAGTGGGTCTGAGCCAGGGCATGCTATAAATCTGAGATGTTAGAAACAACTTGCTAGTAATGTTCTCTGAAATTTCTTGCAGGAAATGTGGTTCTCATTGCAATATGTCTCCTCATTGCAAGAGGACTGGCAGCTGGTTCTACTACTGCTTGCGCTAACAAGGCTATAACTCTGTTTCTCTTAATCATCAGTTAGTTTTCCTCTAGACCCTGAAATAGAGGCTTCCATTTAGACATAGGTTTAATTGTGGCTCTAAACTTGCTACGGACACTAGGTTGGTGATGTGCAGCGTAGCAGGGAGAGGCTTATGGTTTTGGCAAAGATCCACTTTTCTACTTCACTGCAATTCAGTTTGTGACCTGTCCTTCAGCTTTGCTACTGAGGCCTACTTGCTTTTGTCTACAGCCAGGCCAGTAAAAATGGCCATAGGAATATGAAATGATGCATTTAGGACACAATGGGAGGAAGCCATCTCCTTCTGCCATCGTTCTAAACCAACTAAATCCCTCATGCATGATTTGTCTTGTGTATTTCTGGCCAGCTGTCCCCATGCATTAATTAATGGCAACTGGTGAGCTGTCTCCAGTGGAAGGATTACTAAAGCTTTCTGTGAGATATCTTTCGAGGGAAACCAGTGTTCCAAATTCATTTCACCACTTTGGTCGTCTTCTGAAGACTTACATCATCCCAAAGAATACGGAAGCAACCAACGTCTTGCTCTAGTTTGGATTACAAAATGAAATCAATGTGGAGAGAAAATACATATCAATGTCATTGATATGTCAGACATAGCCAATGTCAGTGGCTAGAAAAAATTACACCAAAATACGTTCTTTGCTGTAGATGTTTGAGAGGGGCGGGGAGCGACTTGGCTTAGTCTATCTAAACCAAGAAAATTTGAAATACAGATTTATGTTCCCAGCTTAATTCTTAAAGTTGTGGGCAGGGAAGGAGAAAAAGAAGTGTATTCAGTGGTATGAGGCTAAAGGCAAATTGCCCAGATCTGCCCTCAGAAATGTAAGTACAACTTTCAGTAACTTCAGAGGGAACTGCACAATGTAATGAAAGGATAATGAGGTGCACAGAAGTATCCAGCTCAGTACGATCCTTGCAGGGACTGAGACCCAGTGGTCCATGGGGGGCTGTCCAGCCTTGTTTACAATAGCTGTGCCACTCAACCTCTCATATTCTGAACTTTAAGTGAAATTGAGCTTCTTTCTTTCGTTAGTGAGAAGCTGCTTCTTTGCCATATTGGATGCTTTGCACTAATTACTTTGTCTCTCGTTGTCCTAGCCCCTTGTTACTCTGAACAGAAAAATACTTAAATAGAACAATTCTGTTTGATATCTGTTAACAGTATGCTGTCAAGAGAGTGGCTAAACTCCAGCAAAGGGATATTTACAGTGAGGAAACAAATTGAACAAGTAGGGTATGTACATATGGAAATTAACCCAATTAAGTTGCAAAGCTGCAGCTTTGGGTGTAAAACTCTTTCTCTGCAAAGGCAGAGCTCACCTTTTACTGTGCTCTGTTGCCATCTGTACAAGAGGAGGCAGGAAGTACTGATGGCCTTATGCACAGGGTCTCTGGAAATGCCCTGATCTTACCCAGTGAAAGGTGAGCCGTGGCAAGAAATTAAATTAGCATGGTACTTCCTAATTCTTCATTTTATATCCCAGCTTTTAAGTCCCTGAAAATCAGCTATGTGTTTTATTTTTCAATGGCAAGAGATGATGATGCTGTGTAACTGCCAGAGATGACTTATGAAGAATGATGAATGATTGGTTTCAGAACATTGCGGTTAACACAAAGTAATGCTTTATTTTGTGCCAAGTCTGTTAGTTACCAAAAATAAATAAAAATTTTAAATTTCCCTGTTAGTACACTAGAGATGAAGCTGGAATGTGTATTATTTGGTCTCTACCTTTTTGCTCTAGGTACCATTTTTTAGTTCTATGTTCTGTGGAACATCACTGGAATGAAATATTGGAGGAGCTCTCTAAAAATGTGTTCTCTGTGAATTATGTTGCTTCTGCCATGCACTTGTCATTTTTCTCCAGGAAGGCAATGCTGCATTTGGGATCAGGGAACTTGCCTGTTTGGCTGTGGTTCTCCTGAATATGGACTGAAATAGAATGGGAAGTTCCTGACCTGTGTGTAAATAGGAAAGAAGGCTGCTATTCTATGGAGAATGGAGAAAATGTGAATTTGATTACATTTTGGATTGAAGGACTTGAACATATGAGGTTTGTTTAGGGATGCAGGTTCTATCTTTGGCCATACCTCAAACTTTTTCTTCAGTAAATGAAATTAGCTGTGCAAGTAAAATATTGCTTAAAATCCATTACTACAATGTGTCATATTTTACACCTCACAAAAGCTGTTAGTTGATATGTTATGATGAAAGTAAAAATAAAAAGAAAATTTGCAGTAGCAACAACACTAAAAGTTGGTTTGCTAAGAGTTTCCTAAGAGTCCTCCTTATTAGACTTCAGTTACTATTTCAAATGGAAATGAGTACTACTTGTTCCTGCCTCCATCAGACAGCTTGCTCAAGGAAGGCCTAGAAATAATAGTTAAGCATATAAAGAAAGAATGTTTGAGCTTTCTTCCAGTTTCACTTTTTTGTAAAGCATCGAAAGACATACAGTTGCTTTATCCCAGTGGAAGTCATAAGGAGATTTTGATTAGTTCTTCATTATGAAGCTTATTTGGATAGTTAATTGCGATTGCCTTTATATTTATAGCAGTAAACCTTGGGATTTTTGAGAGCCATAGTGTCTTATGCTACTGGGTTGTCATGTTTTCTGCTTATTCAGCCAACCCAGAACATCAAAGGTAGAAGTGTATAAAATAAAATTGTTTTCTAACTCACATCCTCCTCTTCTCAAAACTATCATGTAAGCTGATAAGGTTCCACCTCTCCCCACGCTGGGAAGTACCAGAGACTTCCCTTAAAGATTACCCTTATAGCCTTGCTTTATATTACAGTTATGGACTGTATATTTACAAAACCTCAAAGTTTAAATAATGTGTGGCTCATATCTGCCTCCGTGGAAGATTATAGCATGCATTTCACTTACTGCTGCTGAAGCTATAGCATTTGTTTAGTTTGCAAAAGCACTGCTATGGCTATTGCCTGGGCACCACTGTTGGATGCAGTGAGGGCAAACCCCGATTTGCCCTCTTTCATTTGCATAAAGTAACCTTGAAGCTTCCCAGCTCCCCTCCTGTTCTCTCTTCCCCAAAAGTATTCTAATATTTGGAATTTGTAAACACAGGATTGGAGATTCCATGTGCATCTGGAACTGATAAACTGTTGGTATTAGAGGTGTAACCTTTAATACCTCTAACCTAGGAATTCTCTAGAGAGAACTTACAGGCACATCTGATGTAGATGCAGGCAGATCTCTAACAGCTGAAACAAAAATGAAAATGTTGCAGTTGAATGAGTGGAATTTTCATTGAAATCTATGTCACTTGGGGAGGTGAATAAAAATTACAGGCTCTACTTGGCAATAAATACAACCATAACGATTTTGAGCTAGGAACTGAAGAGATGTGAGTAAAACAAAACTTGTCAGATGGCATTAGTCGAGGAGAGAACCTTTTGGAAGAGACAGGGTAGTGAAGGGAGAAAAAAAAAACCCAAAACCCACCAAACGGAAACTCGGCCCTAACAGAGTCTTGGATTAGTTGAGGTTCAGTGAATGGCTTTGTTGAAAATGCAAGAAAAGAATTTAAATAGAGAAGGCCTGATAAGACGCAGGGCATCACAGATCTGTTTCCATAGTGACATTTTTCAAACAGAGGCTTAAAGGAACATCAATACCATTGCAGCTGAACTGTACAGAAGATACCAGCCTTCCAGTGGGTATACTGGCTGTTGGTTGCTTGATGTTTTTTCCTGTTACTTGGGTTTGGGGAAAAGGTAGTGAGGGGAAAACAAGAGCTTAGACAAATAATTGGCTTGACAGACTACTGCTTCTTCCAGCTCCTGCTTTCTGCATTTTGCATGTCCCCTCTGTTCATTTTTAATTGTTACAAATTGCATTTAACTGTTTTTAGAAAAAGAAATAGACACCCCAACCTCCCACTCACCTATACTGAAGGAAACACAACTTTTTCCCAATGTGGGATTCGAACAGGCATGTTTCTTCCTGTCTGTGTTTATTCTTCTTTGATAAAAAGATGCAATTGAACCATTTACTTAAAAGGGAGCTCAGTGTGAGTTTAGCACAATACATTTAGTATTTCATATTGTCTGCTGCCCTAATCATCAGGAAATTTACCAAGTATCACTTTCTTTTCGTTAACTGATGCTTTTCCCTTTGAAAACCAGGGTCACACTCTGTTTAGAAAAAAAAGATGTTTAATGTTACAAATATTGTGGAGTTCTTCCTTCTCTTTTTTTTCCTCTCAGATTGCTTTCTGGAGATTTTTCTTAGCTAAGTGCAATCTGAAAATAAGTGCAACCCCTAAAGTTATATGTGTATGGAACATTTTTTAAGATTAAAAGCATCCCAGTCATGTATCTGTCTAAATTATAATACATTTCCTTAAAAAAACCTTTACTTAAATAAAACTCCAGAAGTTCTTGGACTTGAACTTTTTAGTACAGGATGAATACGCAACCTATTAAGAAGAGAAATTTATGTAGGAAGAGGGTAGAAAAGCTCTTCGTACTTCTTTAGTGCCTTGACTTCAATTCATAGAAGGTTGGGGCAGTATGGAAGTGCTGATTTTTGGGAATGGACAGATTTAGACAACTCTTTAACATGAGCAGCTTCGTATTTTGGATGTATCGACTGTTGCTTATCGTTACCATCTTCTCAAAGTGTTTGAGACTGAATGGAGCCATTGGAGTTGCACCCTATTTAGATCTGATCATTAGCCTGTTTTCATCCAAGACCACAAGTAGTTTGAAGTGCAAACTTCATGTACTCATCGAATCCATTGACCTCTAGAGTTAGGGAGAATTTACTAAGGAAGTGTTTTGCCTTCAGTGAGGTACATGAATTATTTTTTCTTTCTCCAATTGCTTAGTTGGCCCAAAATTTTACCTTTAAAGTAACTTAAATACATACTGCAAAATATTAACTTTCTGTATGTTGATTCAATAGCTGCTTTATGAAGACATATCCCAAAGGTTCTCAGAAGCTGAGGGAAGAAGAGCAAATAACTGTGAAAGTGCAGTGTTTTGGCATGAATGTGCTAACTTTAAACGTATTATTCCAGTCAGGCTGTGTGTTTGTTTTGGTTTTTTAGGAAAGAGTCTAGTACAAATGGCCTGTGATAACATGAATTTGAATATCTATCTTAGACTGTGATGATGGCAAACTTGGAAGAAAATTAATTTTAAAATGGATGTTTCTCCAGAAACTGTTTATATTTTATAAAAAAATCATTTTTTATATATTCCATAGGGTTTTCTATTCTTTCAATCATAGCCCGTCCGAGTGCCAAAAGAGCAGGTAATGCTCATTAAATTCTTCCCCTTTTCACCTCTACCTTAAGGGGGGAAAAAAGCTTACATGGAAATTTCTTTTTTCAGGAGGGATAGAGAGCTGGGAATCACAGACATCAGGGCAAAAGTTATTTCTATTCAAACGGTGTGAAAGAAAAATGTCACTTTTAGCTAAACTCTGCTTTTTATATTTATTTATATTACGTACACTATCATAGTGTATTTAATATAAAAGTCTGTAAATTAGTGGGAAATTAGACTGGAAACTAGACTCTTCAGTCTCACTCTTTCCTTTCCTACTCTAGTGGGTGATTTTCAGACATTTCAAATGCAGTCTTGCTACTGAGCTGTCAGTCTAATAGCAGTTGACAGTTACTTGAAGAGGAGTTACAAGGATGAAACAGACAGGCTTTTCTTCTTGGTAGTGTCAGATGAAAAAAATGTCGAGCAGTGTCCACAAGTTACAGCTTGGGTGGTTCACACTGAACATTATGAGGGCAGTGCAGCACTGGAGTTGGTTACCCCAAAATGTTGTGGCACCTTTGAGGAGGTATTCAAGGCTTGTCTGGAAAAAGCCACAGGGCGTTGATGGTAGTTCTGCTTCCAGTTCTGGTATGTTGGGTTAGGGATGTGTAAACATCCTTTCCTCTAATGTTTCTGGGACTCTGCCATTATGTTATCAGTTTATTGGTTTTCCTTCTTTCATCTTCATCTCTGGGTAAGAAAAAGACCTTTACAGGATCTCCCCAAACTTGTGAACTCTGTCTCGGGCCCTGATTCATAGTTTATAAGTTTGGACAGCTCATTGTACTTGAAATTCACAAAGCTGTCTCTGTCATCCTGATTCTGAACTTTCCTGGATCTCAGCAAACAATGGCACATTTTGGCCATATTTTCATTTGGGATTTTTTGCATCTCTTAATCTACTGCCATATTCTGTGAACCCAGAAATGCATGTTCTTAGAACTCCACATGGTACATGTAGAATATCTGCCTACCTGTTTGGGGTACAAAAGACCAGTGCTCCTGACTTTAAAGACTTATAAATCACATATATTTTTAAAAACAGTAATCTCAATTAGTATGGTTTTCCTCACTGCCGCACATATTTTTCTTGGAAGTTCTTTTTTTAGAAGGAATATAAGTTGTTTACGAACTTTCTGACTGCCTTGTAGAGCTTCTGCAACAACTGGGTGATTATTCTTTTAATATAAAAGGAGCATTACATTTTGGACTGGAGATAAGAGTAGTATCACTCAGGTTCTCTCTGGAACTTGCATTAGTGCTTTGTTGGTGTCAGCTTGGCTCTCTACAGCCAAATAAATGTCTGTGAAGAAAAATACATGTTGATTCATATAACTGCATCAATAATCTATTCTGAAGTCTGTTACTAAATGGGTAAAGTCAGAAATAACTCACATGATGGCTTAGGATAGCTTCCTGCACAGATAGAATCACAGAATTCCCTGCTTTATCTGAGCAGACTTATGTAAGCTTAAGCTCTATAGCTGGGGTTATTAGAGAAATGTAGTGGAACGCTGAGCATGCCAAGCGTATTGTGGTATGCTTGTTTTAAGACTGATTACTCCTTCCGTAAGCATGGGATGCCTTTTACATTTACTCCTTAATACTTTGAATCAAGTTACACTGAAAACAAATCTTTCTTTTTAAAATCCAAAGTAGGTAATACCGTTAGAAAGACTTTTATATACACGCGGATAGCAAAGCTGAGAAAAATCATACTTACCTAGCAGTTCAGATCTTCTCTAATGGACAGTCAATGAATGCTACACTATGATTCTCACAATGCAATTATCTAGTGTATACCCAAGTGAGACAAACTTGGTTTGATGTAGATTGTGAGTTTTATCTCTGTCTTGTCTGGATTTCTTTGAGGATGCTAGGTCATCTGACAGTCAATCTGACAGCTAATTTTGCCTCTCCTCACTGTTATGTGGACAGTTTCTGCTTTTTTGGATGAACCGTTGTCACTTTGGTACGCCAGGTGCAGTCATCTAAATTTTACCATCCTGTTATCAGATACGGTAGGATGTTTTGTCTATCCTGAGTATTACAGAAAACTTCTATCATATTAGCACATCAGCTGACTGCTGAACCGTACACAAAGATAAGCTTGGAATAGTTAGTGAAGTATGCTATCAGCTTTTACTTGAGATTAGGCTTGATTTCGGCATGATGGACCTGTGTCCACCCTCTGTCTTCTCCTTAACAAAGAGTTGAAGGAGTGTTGTGACATTAACCTAGAGTATGTTTCTAAGACAGCATGGAGGCAAGAACCTTTGAAAGCTGTGTCTTGGAATAGAAGAAAATATTCAAATTCCAAATTCTAGTCCTTTTGAATGTAATATGGTTTTATTTTCAGCCCTGAACCAGCTCCCCATTGTGCTTGGGTGAATGCTAGAGTTAGCGAAGAAGGAAGGGTAAGAATATGAGAATAGGAATAGGGGACAGGAAGGAGGAGGTGAATGTTGTCATTGGTAGCAGCTGATACTTAAGGTGGGAATCCAAGAGCCCTCTAGGCTGAAGATTAGAAATCAGTTCATGATGCTGTACAAACACTGGCAGGCACAGCTCCTGGGCTAAGGAGCTTCCGCAAAAAAGCCCCACAAGTATCTCATCGTTTTACAAGCAAAGTGATGAGGAAATCTTTCCTGGAAGGATGAAGTACCTTAACAGAGGTCACTGTAGTTGCCCCTTCACACAAACTGAAAATGGCTCAACTGTGTCTTCTGAGTCCAGGGCATTACTGCCAAGCTATGCTTTTCTTTCCCTAATGTTTTCTAACAGTCTAGTCAACAAAACAAAGTCGGTTACCGCGGAGCTGGAAGAGACCTTTGATGTGCTGGGGAAGCTGCGTATGCATATTCTATTCCTAGGATAAAACTACAATTCTGCCTTCCAAGAGCCTTTGGAATGAAGTTTCTCTCACTTGCTATCCAGGCAAGCAGTATTCAGCCTGTGGATCTTGTATCTTAGAATTGTCCTCAGCCACTTGTTTTAGAACCCAGTGTTGCATGCACAAAACCTGGAAGCTCTCAGTGGGTAAGAAAACCCCCAACTTTTTCCAAGTACCCTTTGAGGTACATACTGAACGATAGTTTCTTTTTTTAAAAATGTGATTAATATTGGCCAATCTTTGTCTGAGTTAACATTGAATATCTAATTAATTAGAAGCTTTCTTCTACTTCCATGGGAATCTATGTTAGTTTTGCTTGTTCTAGTTGTTCATAATGAGAAAATGACTTAAAGTCAAGAGAAGAAATTATTTAAGACAATGAATAATCTTGCAAATGAAGTGTCCCGCTGTGAAACCTGACACTAGTGGTTTTTTTTTTCTTTTATGTGTGGGTTATGTTTATGTTCTCCCCTCCCATCCTTAGTCACCCCTCTATTTCTAAGTGATGTGGGAAATGTTGGTGCCAAAAAATGGCTAGATGAAATATTGATAAATGTGGGAATCGCTTACTTAGAACAGAGGCAAATTAGAAGGCAGCTGGTTTTCATCTTTTCTGTTAACTTGGGAGGGGTGTGTTTGTGTGAAGAACTGAGACTGAGATTTATGTCCCCATATCATGCTCTTGGGGAAAAATGAAGAGTGTTGAGAGTGAGAATTGAGCACATAGCATTTCTTCAGGCTTCTATTCATTATAGATTGACTTTTAAGAAATTGAAGGAATAGTTTTTACAGCTTTTTGTCTCTGCTCTATATCAAATGTCATAAGTGCTAGTTAATATATGAGACTAATTCATGGGATGCTTTATTCCCTAAAAAGCCTTCTACTTGAAAAACTTTATTAAAGTGGACTGTGTGTTGTCTTATGTTTACAGCATTGAGGAGAAGTTGTACTGAGCATGGTGTCTGGGTTAATTTTAGATTATCAGAAAGGTGTTACAGTAATAAATACAATCGAGAATTTAAGAATCCTTATGCAATATGGGACTAGAGAACATAATTTAAATTCTTATGGAGAGAAAGTGGTTTTGACATAATTGCAGATAGTTATTTCAAATTGTCAGTTCCGGAGATGTACAAATAACAAAGTTAGGAGTGATAATACAGACTAAAGCAAGAACATTTTTTTATGGCATTTTCAAAACTCCTATCTGAGTCTCTGACTCTAATTCAGAAAGATTTGGTAGAACTGGGAAGGAATCAGAGATGGACAGGAAAATCGGAGATATGGAATGACATCCGTGGGACCAGAGTGTAAACTAGGACTCTCTAGTCTGGAAAAAAAAAATCTCTGGGGACTGATGGTGTTCTAAAACTAGATATGGTGTGGAGAATGTAAACAAGGAATAATCGGGCATATCTTAATTTGTTTAAAGAGAAAACAACAAGCTTAAAACAAGTCTTAATTTTCATATTTTTTTAGTACAAGTGATATGCGATTGGTTGTGGAACTCACTGCAATAAAATTTCAAGAAGGCCAAAATGGGTTCAGGAAGAGGTTAAATTCAGAGGCTGCATGGTCTGTCTTCCTAAGTCCATAAACTGCTGATTGCCAGAAGGGTGTATTTGGGAAAGAATTGCTGTAAGCTTACTCTGGCTTTATGTGTTCTTTCCCAAGGCAAGTGCTACTGATGGTCACTGGAGATAGGATATGCATAAGAATGAGACACCGGGGCATTTTTATGGCTTATTTTCCAACATCTCTAGCTGTCTGACTCAATTTACAGACATAATATTGTGGTAACATTTCATTTAATGATCAAACTACATCCTTATATTTATTCTGTAATTCTCTCTTCATACATCAAGGCATACACGAGCCCCATCTGCCAGAGCAGCATCCAGGAACTTTTCAGTTACTTATTCAGTGTGACTCCATGAATTTCATGAGAGCAATTTATTTGTGAGGTACTGATTCTAATTCTGTTCTTTCTCTTTTGCAGCATCTATGCATTCACTTCAACTTCGCTTGCTGTTGCTTTAATCATCTCGGAAGCCGTTTCCACTTCTATTTACTGTTGTTTTCTAGGTAATTTAGTTGTTGCTTTCCTAGTTGGGCCTCATGCTTCTTTCCAGTTTGTCCACTTTCAGTTTTGAGTATTCCTCCCTTTAAATAATGGGTGGGGGGAATTTCCTGCTTTTGTCATGGAAGGGATGGAAGTGTGGTGGTCTGGTCTATTTGTGAATTTGAAGAAAGTGATACTGTAAGCTGTTAGTTTTGTAAAGCTCTTTTTTGGCAAGTAATAGACAATTGTATCTCACGTGGACAAAACACACGTGAGTTTTTGTTGTTCTGGATGTTACTTGTTTAAGCCTGTGACTGCCATGAGTGAATTCCAGGTCAATGCCAGTGCCACATTAGTGATGTGTGAGCCAGTGCAGTGAAGCTCCAGGGGCACGCTGGTTTGTTAACCTCTGTAGTAGTGTGCTCAGGAAGTTTGTGTATTTTTGCTGCTGTGGCAGAGACTGGGAGTGGGAACTTGGAAGTTTCCCACTACAGTGAATAGGAAACTAGCAAGTAGTTAGGCATGAGAATGGCTTTCCTTTCTGGTATCTGGATCTGGCTCGTGGCCTTTTATTGTGATTTATGTAATATTCCAGCTTTCACACCCCGCTGGGGATGCAGAGGTGACTGCTTTCTTCCCTGACCATGCATAGTAAAACACAACTTGCAGATAACGTGAGTGGGTGCAACTCTAGCCATCTTCAGGGAGCTGAGGAAATTTTTGTGCCTCCCAAAAGAAGATGTACTGTTGAAAGATTCTGTCTCAAGGAAAAGGGAGGAACTGTGGCTTAAATTAAGGCAGGCTCCCTTAAAAAAGAATAGCTAAAGTTTGGGGAATAGAGAGATACCACACTAACAGTCTATATTCTCTGACCAGAAGTTTTCAAACTAACTCTCTAGCTTTCATAGTTGTGAAGAAACCTTTTAAAGAGTGAGGGGCATGCAACTGCTGCAGCCATAGCCACCTGAGTTGGCAGGCAGCCTGAAACAATAAGCCTTGAGGTGTGAATTCCTCTCATTCATTCAATGGATGGCTAATTCAAATGGCATTGATACAGGCTTTAAAGGTGAGGTGTATTAACTGTTTCATTATGAATCAAAACAGCTAGAAAAATGGGAGGGTCTGTAAGGTGGGTGAGTAGTATTGCGGTGGGCAGTCTTTTAACAGCACTGGGAGAGCTGAAGACTTGACTTCTGAGTATCTGTGCAGCCCAAGTCTGCTCAATTAAAAGAAACATTAACTACAGATGAGCAGCAGTAAACAAGGGAAAATATGCAGTGAACAAAGAGAAAGGGAAAAACAAACCTTTGTCATAACATTTCAGCTGGGCTTAGTCATGTGTTTGCCTGCTGGCATTCTCATGCTTACCGAATTCTTTGCACCCTTGGCATGTGAAAAGGTTTGCCTGCTTGCTGGATTTGGAGTTACTACCTGTCCAGACTGAAGGAGGAGAGACCAAGTAGAAGTTTGAGATAGGGAGCTGCATGCTGTATGTTGTTGCTGACAGAAGTAACAAGTAATTTCTATTTTTTTCATTTAGTATAACATGATTAGTTTAAGAGGGAGAGTGCTTTTGCTGTGTAGTCAGGAGAAATTTGCGTGCCCTTTAAAAGTGGTTTTGCGCTCATCTGAGTTAGATAACATGGAAGAATATTACTGTATGAGCTTATATTTTAAGGCAGCTGTACCTGCTAACTAACCATTCTGAGAGGCTGAGGTGCATCTAAATATCTCCTTTATCTACATCAAACATTGCTCTGAGTACAAATTGATATTTTCATATTGAAATTTTCAAATTGCTGTTAAGCTAAAGGACTTCAGTGTCATAGTCTGGGGGTGAGACAGCTAGTGTCAAAGAGCTTCAAGCTAGAATGAAGTCAAGAGCTATGAAATTGGGGAAAGAAAGGAGTAAAGCTTAAAGCTTTCAAAGATGTTCAGAGTAGATGAATTTTGGATTAGTGTGGAAGTCAGTTTTGCAGAAGCCAGGAGCAGACAGACATTGGAAACTGTCAACAATATAAAATTAATTTGAATATTTATAATTAGTTATAGCAAAATCCTCTTAGGTTATGTCCTCCCCTTACAGAATCTTCTTGGAAGTAGATTCTCCTTGTCCAAATCCATTTAGATATTAATGACATACCAGATTTTTGCTAAGACGTCTGGTATGTCAAATAGCAGATCTAGTCCAGAATACACTTGCTGGACAAAATGGTCTTAATTCTATGTGCTGGGTCTTGAACAGGCTTGCAGTTACCCCAGAATGCTTGAATCCCTTCTGAGTTTGAATTGTCCTGGGGGCCCACTGCCAAGCACTGGCCTTCAAAAATTAGGCTGTGGGATTTTCCATCCCAACTCAATGGGTTTGTTAGCACCTCTCCTGCCTTTTGTTTAGAAGCTCCAAAAAACACAGTGGAACAGGCAGTGCAGTTTCCATGTTTATATCTAAAATGATGTTGGGGCCACCTTAAAATCTGCCTAGTCTCACACTCTGAAACGAAGGGACCAAATGCTGTGGAACTTATGGAAAAGTTTATAAAAATTGACCTGTTCTACATTCCACTTGTTCCTGCTTTTCTTAAACTCTCTACAGTTGGTAATTCCATTCAACCTGTCCCATATTCTTCTAATCAGTTCCCTGCTAGGTCTTTTTCCATTTGGCTGTTCTTGGAGACTTCTGATCTTCTTGCCACAAACTCCTAAATGGGTTCATTTGCATGACTTTTAAGTATTATATATTTTTTAAAGGAGGCTAGAATTTACTAAATTCTCCATTAATTTTTGAGTGTCAGAATTTTACAGCTACCTGGTCCTTTAAGCTGATGCAGGGTCTACTACTGCCCTAATTAATCCTACTGACGTTCCACAGCTAAAGCTGTGCATCCCACTCAAAGGTGGCTGCAATCCTTGGCTGGGTGTAACAATTCACCTAGAAAACTACAATACCTGGAAAGCAGCTTAGGGCAAAAAGGGCACATGAATAGTCAGTTATTAATGCCTGTGCTCCTGGAGGCCTTACTGTCTCCCCAGTAAAACAGGTCGAGAGATAGGCTTTGTTTCCCTGTGGCTGAATTCAGTCAAGATCATTTCTATCCAACTCCTTAAGTGACTTGAGAACACCGACATGAATTGCTTTAAATCCTAATAGGTAATTTCTGTTACTGAGAAGGATATATTCACTGCCGGCATGGTACTGGTGCTGAAAGTGGATTACATTAGCCTTTTGTTTGAAATCAATTGAGTTTACAACTCCGCTTCAAAGTCTTCAGAGCTTTAAAATAGAGCCAGCAGAAACTGTTTAACAAGTCAGTGCTGCCCTGGGATTTGCATTGTTCTATCTTTAGTTGTGAGAGGGAAAGACTTCATTTTCTTGTACTTTAACTTCACCCAGGGAGAGTGGTGCAGTACAATAAGCAGCCTATTCAGTTTTGCCTTACCACTGGCTCGCTAGATTTTACCTAGGTGCAGATGCCTCCCTTACACGATGAACTGCAGTTCCTGCAAAGTTTCAGAGTTCTCTCACTTTAAAGCTTGATTTATTCTTAGTTCACACTGTCCTTTTGGATTGTTTCGCTTTTCAAAACTTCAGTTACGATGAAGACTCCCTTAAAAAGAGTTTATAGAAGAGTGGAGCCTTTAGACTTCACGCATTAACTTCTTATTCCTGTTGTACAAAGGACAGCACATTCTTTCAGTGACCCAAGGAAAACAAGAGCATTGGTTTAAAGTGATACCCTACCGTTTGTCATGGATTTCTCAGTCCCTGTATGTGTTCTAGTGAGACTAACAAACCAGGAAGCCTTAGTTTTAACATTAGATGTTTCTGCTGAGGCGTGGGAGGTGTTTTCCATAAAATAATTGCTTCTCTCGAACTCCTACACAATGAAAAGACTTCTGTCAACATAAGTAGGCAGAAAGGAAGCAGAGAGTGAGTGGGTGAATACCATTGGTTGGCAAATGTTGGTCTTTGCTCTCTAATTTGTGTCTCAGGCAGTAAGGAAGCTGAAGCAAGCAGCAAAGTGCCTTCTATCTCAGTGAAAGGCTACATCAGTCTTGGCTGGCTTTTTGAAGCTTCCTTGGACTGTGTTGTTCCAACCCAAGAATGAAACTTCTGTATTTTCAAGGGCCACTTACTTGGAAGAAGATGAAGTGAAATGTCAACTCTGTGGAAGTAAAAACCATAGCTGTTTCCTTTGTAGGATTCAGGTGTTTTAATCTCTAGTTTGAGGAGAAAGTGTAGGGACTGGGTAACTTGTGGAGCCTGTTGAAAATACAACAGATAACGAAGGGCACTCAAATCAAGCCTGACTCCTGATGTGTTGAGCATGCAGATTTTTCTTTGGTTCTACTACAGAAGGAACCCCACACCATTCTGGATTTCTCCCAACTCTTTACCCTCAAGGCAGATGAAAGGGGAGACACTGACTTACGCTTATCATATTATTAAAAGACCTTTTAAATGCATTGAGACACTTCAGGTGCATTAAGTCACGTGGGAGACTGAGATTCGTAGCTAGTGTGTGATTCAGGCAGGGTCTGAAGCAGAGTCTCCCACAGTCTCTGAATACCTGTAGACTCCTGAGTTGTGTCTCCTCTGAGGTAAGTCAAGACTGGTTTTGCAATTTTTTTTTTTTATTTTGACTAGAAATTACCTCCTTCTCACCAGCCTGTGTCTCTTTCCCCATGACAGGCTTTAGCTGTGACAAAGGTACTATTGTCTTAAATGGTTTTGCCAGAAAACTCTTCATTCACCCCACCCCATCCCATTAATATCCTGTCTCTTTCAGAGGATCATGGAGAGATCTTGGTTGTCCTGTTCTTATGCCTGTTATCTCTGACACTTAACATCAGGCTCTGCTTGGTTGCACAAATAGAATCAAAGTTAGAGTAACCTGGCAGCATGAAGCGATGAAGTTTTGGACTGCCCATGGAATTGTTTCTCAGAGCTTCCTTGTTCATATAGCAAATGCACAAAGTACTAGTGATGGAACCAAACAGATCTTTGTGCATGTGTGGAAGTGATAGTTAATCGATAAAGTAGTGTGCCTCCCTCTGTAACTGTTGTTTCTATAGAGCATGCATACGGATTTGTTTTATCAATGTTTCACAGTACTTGCAAAGACAGAGAGATTTAAGTATCAAGTGAGCAAAGCTTGAACTGAATTGTTATTCTGAACCATCATCTTATTATTTTTCACATCTCTGTATTCTAGGATACATAGAATTGATGATAAAACGAGAGGTTGTGAGCAAAGGATATACCTAATTTTGCTTTTGCCTGAAGACTTGCGTGGGGCAAAATGAAATAAACCAAGTCTTTGTGCTTAGATCTTGGAAACACTTGCTATTATCCTAAAATGGCTTTGGATGAACAATAACTGATGTTTACAAATAGTTTCTTCTGTTGGAGTGTAATTTGCATCCTAACACAAGCTCTTTATTATAAATGCTGGTTTCCCTATGCTGGTACAGAAGACACATCCGTGCCTCATGCTGCCAAGCACTGTGGTTTTTCAGAAGGAAGAAAAAGGCTTAATGCTATTTGTTCAACCCAGCCAGAGATCTACTGTGTATAATCTGAAATATCATAAAATGTGTTTTCAATTACCTCGTGCATATTTTTAAAGAATTAAATTTCCATCAAAGCATTTTGTGAGCTGTTTGATCTCACTGTGTCTAAAGAGCCCAATCTGACTGGAGATAGTTTTGTCTGAACACATATGGCACAATTGTAACAAATATGCCTTTGGAGTGTGTGTGACTTTAAGAGAAATCAGTCAATTTATTAGTGAGAGAAGAGGATGGTGGGGGCTAATTTCCAGTGTTAGCTGTGAAATGAGTAGCTAAAGACCCGATGTGCAAACTAACTCTGGTTCTTTGTGTTGTATGGCTCACTTAAGCTTTTGTTTTCTTTTCTGTTAATTTGGAGATAGTATTCTGTTCTCCAGCCATCTTTAAGTGTGAGACAGAGCTCTACCCTACTGTGAGAACCTGGAAACAAAAGGTTTAGTACTTTTTGTTGCGCTGAAAAAAGGCTGCTTGTGATGCCATTGTGATAGGCTCTGTACAAGCATATAGATTTGTTGCACTCAATTTCAGTACATAAACCAAAGAAAGGAGAAGAAAAAGAGGAAGAAAAATTAAATCGTTATATCCAGAAATAGTATCAGCCGTTTGAATTCCTGCTACTTGATTGTTTTGCCTGCGAGACTGTGTTGTCTTTCCAGTGTCAGGCTCCAAAGAGCGTAATGATGGAATTCAGGTTTCTGCTGCTCCTGGATGGAAACTGCATTTCTTAAACGAGAAAATCAAGGCAAAATATTGAGTCCACAGTTTTACTTTCTGTGCTGATATATCTTGCACAAGGAGACACATGAAAAAATTAGCTTAGATCTAAAGAGTGATAATTAGTCAGTGGATTAGCATGCTCATGTTGCTATTTTAGCTTTGGAACTGGCTTTGACTTGTCTATAGGATACTGTACTGCCCTGATTAGGCTTACATGAGATATAAGAACAATTTTCCTGTTCATTTAAAGTAGTAGTTATGTCTCCTTTATCAATGCAGCTATTTAGAAATAATTCTTCTGCAGTCAATCATGTATCATGGCTTTTGCTCTCTTTGTTTGTCATCCTTTTGTTTCTAGGGATTCCAGACATGAAAGCAGAGTTTTTCTTACATATTTGCTCCTAAGCAATTAGTGCTCACCTGCAGTCCAGGTCTTGTTGTGGTTTGACTGAAGATTGAGTAGCTGTTGATATCGCTGTTTCTATGTACAAATTTGCAGTCCTCTGTAGAAAGCTAAACTTACATGCATTTAACTGATTAATGAAAATGTGAGCTACACCAAATTAAACTGAAATTTGGTCTGGAACACTTGATTGCATGTGTTTGTGTGGTGGCATTTTGATCTGTCTTTTGCTGACAGTGAAATTGTTACTTTCGAAAAGTCTGATATCACAAGTAGAAGTCGGACAGAAAATAAGCAGCCGCAGATGAAGCCTTAATAAGACAAAGAGCCTTTCTATGCAGATGTCATCCATACTAAGGAGAAGGAAAGAGAAAGCCAGACACTCTGTACAGCAACAGCATAGTTGTATCTAAACAGAAAGAGGCCTGTTTTTCCAAAGTTTCCAACAAGTGATGGTAGAGGCAGTAATGAGATACAGAACTGCTTTCCATCTTACTCTGCCAATTCAACTCCAACAAAGGTGCCAAATAAGTTTCCATTTATGAGCTTTTCAGTAGAAAACAGCTTTAGCAAAATCTCTGCTCTTTTTCTGCTGCAATTGTCTTTCCCAGTTTGTGATATTTGCTACCTGTCTGACTGTCATTAGCATGATGCAATGGAAGATATGTATAAATTATATGTATGGAAAAATCCCTAAATCATTCAATAGCTGTTTCTTAGTATTTCTGGAAGGGAAAATAGTGACATCTCTAGGGATGTTTTTTCTATCAGCTGTACCTTCACTAATGTGATTAGCAGGCTAAATGCTCCAAATAAATCCATCACTGGCATCAATTGTATCAGAGATTAATTTTGTTCATTTATTAATACATCAGTAAAAACCCAGTATTCATTTCCAAGAATCAGTGGAAATGGATCAAATTCAATATTTAATTTTTATCCACATTGTGTTTCAAATTAGTATTTCTATACAACACATACAAAATCATTAATCTTTCCTGACCTTTGCTTCTGCTGAAATCTTACGAGAAACTCCCTCATATCAGAAGCACCATGACTACAGTACACTGTGTTCTGATTCTAGGTGAGTGGTTAATTCTAAGGACTTGTTAACACCACGCAGAACTCAGTGGGACAGAGTTTGACCAGTAATGTAAGGAGCATGTATAAGATCATGTTCTAATCTGGATCTTACTGCAGGGTAGACTCACGTTGGTTAACAGTCACTTGTTAAATCATTTATACAGGAGCAGAATGTGGGTCCCAGAAAATGGGATGTTACATTTGAGGAAAGCAGCTTTAGAAACATTTTGCGTCTGGTACTGGATGAACAAGGAAATAAGGACTGTCATTGTGCTATAGACAAGAGGTCTCATTAAGCCTGTGTTGAGATGTAGAGAAGGTAAACAAACATCAAGGAGAAGAAAGATGGGGTTGTTACTTTTTGAACACCACAAAGACCATTATACATTTACCATATCCAATTCTAGTAGCTGAAATGGGAAAAGATTCAGGAAAGAGGTAAAACAATGATTCGTTGTCTGGAAAAACCTTGACACCAGAGACTAAATAAACTCAGTCCATTTAACTGTTCAAAAGCATAAAAAGTGTCTCTAACTGATCTAATTGTACCTACCTGGACAGGAGGTTACTGGTAGTAAATTTAGGTAGAATTAGACCATGAGGTTGGAATCTGAAGGAAGGTTTAATTCTCACTAGAGCTGAGATGCCAAAATGTTTAATGGTCTTAAGTAATAATATGGCTTCAGAGACATCTTGGGGTGACTGGGTGTCTTCTCAAGGTTCTTAAATAAGTGGAGGAATTCTTGCATGATTTCTTTGGGCTGTGTCCCACTAAACTCAGACAAAATGACTGGAATAATCTCGTCTAACTTTGAACTCAGTTAAAGTTCTCAGTTGCCAGTTTGAATTCAGCTCAAGCTTCCAGTTTGTGGTCCAGTTTATAGTTTATCTGAAGACCAATTAAAAAGCCAATTAGTGTCGTCTTATTTTTGGAGGACATGTATCTGTTATAAAGTGTCGTTATAAGTGGTGCCAAGGGAAAATCTCATTAGAACCTATGTGAGTTTGGTAGTTAACTTCTCCATTGTTGCCACATTGCTTTAACTCCAGAGTTCCAGCAGGCTGTCTTCTTGTAAATTGTGTTGAGAGAGTTATAGGCCAAATGAAGGCTGGAAACTGTACTGTAGCACAGGTAAGGTAGGGAAAAACTGGAGCATGCAGCCAGCCTTAGAGTCCGGGATGGGGACAAACTTTTGAACTTTAGTCCCATTCCTGCAGTTTTTGATAATTGATTTTTGGCTAAAAAATATAATGAGTGAGCACAAGTGTGTGTGTCTGCTTGGGATACTCTGAAACGTGAGGCTTGTGTAGAAGCAGCAAGGGCAGCTTGTGTTTAGTATTTTGTGTGAAATGGAGAAACTTGGGTAAAAGTCAGGCTTTTTCAGGGTTATTTGGATTATTTTGTCCACTGTAGGTCTGACCTTTAAAAAGAATAACAGTTATTTGACTGGAGAGAGCCACAAAGATTAGCTGAGTAGTATTACTGTTAAGTGTGTCAGCCACAGGAAGGCCTGCTGTCTCTTTCTGTCATGCTGTGGGAAACCTGGCAATCTTTTAAAATGTCTCACTTCTCAGCTCATACTCAAATGGAAACACAAAAGAAGAGTAAGCTCACTTTGTCCTCAGTCTGTCTGAGGAGTCTGCTGGTAATGAAAACATGTATGGTATTGCACAAGGAGAATGACTTATTTTAGTATTAATTTGCAATCTTTTAAAGACAGTTGCCTGTAGCAGTTACGAGTAAGCCTATGTAACCTCTTAATTAAGAATGCGTTGATCTGAGTTTGAGAGAAAAGGCTGAAAAGCAATCAGGTTTTATTAAGCAAAGTTTTCAGAACAGCAGAGTATTTCCACCACTGAGTGAAA
The DNA here is from genome assembly GCA_033558185.1 of Dromococcyx pavoninus. Lineage (NCBI taxonomy): Eukaryota > Metazoa > Chordata > Aves > Cuculiformes > Neomorphidae > Dromococcyx > Dromococcyx pavoninus. The sequence goes on from JAUMJL010000786.1 coordinate 1,330,612, forward strand.
AATTGGCCTGTGCTAGTGCTTTTCATGTAAACTCATTCTTTTTTTCAAGTAACCTTATTTTATGAGGCTGTGTTTATTCCAAAATACACAAATCATCCTAGGTGAGAGCTATAAACGTTATCTTACTTGTTTTGGTTGGAAATGGCCTTAGTCTTCCTCAGACCATAGCAATTGAATAGTCTGGTGATTGGCACAGTGAAGAAGAGTTTAGGCTTATAGGTTGAGGTACCAATATACATAGAAGAAGGATGCATCTATTTTTTGGGCTTTCTAGGGAATAGGTCTTCTTCAGGGAGGTGGCGAACCTTTTCCATGTATGCTGTCAGTCTCGACACCTCACTCTTGCAGGCTTTTTGTACGTCTGTTGAAAATATCCAGGGACAAGAGGTCGTACAATGTTATTAAACAGAGTTTTTTTGCTTCATCTGTGTTTACAAAGATCAATACAAGCAGTTACCCTGAAAATTTTGCTGAGTCCCAGTTTAGGAGACTGATGCCCATACTTGGAAATTCTGTGCTAGATGCATCTTGGGCTGTATTTTATTCACCATTATAGGGTGTTATAAACCTAATACCACCAGGCTTGACTGAAAAGAACAGTGATTATTCTGTGTTTTGTTAACATATAAGTCTGTTGTCTAACACTCTTACCTTCACTATTTGCAGATTGCTCAGTAATCTATAGAGGATAAATCTATTTCTGGCTGAGGTGCTTACTTTCTTACCAGGCAGGTTGTCTCATTGTTATTTGTGCTATTTTCACTATTTTTTTTCTGCAGAGCTCTAGGTGTAGCCACCACTTTTGTGTCTAACCTGAGTTAGCTATTGCAATGGAAAAGAGAAAACTAGGCTGTATCTTTATTTCTTTTGTGTATGTTAGCTCTGACTGGGGCTTGATACTGCACAGGACTAATCCCAAGTGTCAGTTTATTAACAAGGCAGCAAAGCAACTCTAGGTTTGAGCTAGGGACAAAGAGAATGACTGAAGCACTGGGATTCAACAATGGGATGTTATCTGTGGATAATGGCAGTACTTTTGGTGCCTTGGAATCTAGAGACAATGGGGAGGGAGGAGAGGTTCTCCTGTGGTCCAGCTTGGTGTTAGAAGTGGGAAACAGTTTTGCTTACACAGTTCTTCAGGGAAGAAATAAAATAGATCTCTAGGGAACTTAATGTAAAATGGACTATTTCTCTAGTTATTGAAAATCTCATGGGGACTTGAAGTAGTTCAGCTTTGTTTCTTTACGGAGTGGCATATATTTTTGCCAGACGTGGCTCAGCTCTTATTAATTTAAATCTTGATTAAAGGAAAGTTTGTGTGATTGAACTTTTCTTCCCTGCCCCCTTCCCCATCCAAATATTCTGACAGTGCAATAAAAAGAATACAGGTTCTCTTTAAGAGCCTACATTAAAGGAACTGTACCTCTTCAGAAAACTGATGCAAGTCATTGTAATTTTTCCAGTCTTCCCTCATGACTGTCTGCTTCTCAAGTGGATTCAGAAATCCCCAAAAAATTTTAGATAAACAGGATTATATTACGTAGTTAATAAAAGGAGAAGCAGTGACCTACTATGAGCATTAAAACAAAAATTGTAGACTAAAATATTTTTGCAAATAATATCCTTATCAGTTTTTAAACTACTGTAAGATCTGCAGTTCTTCTTTTTCTTCCTTATAGGATTAAAAATTTAATCTGGTATAGCCACCTTCTGGTTAAAGGGATGTGAGTGATTGCATTTTCAATTACTGTATTTTCCACTGTTCATGCGTGTCTGGACCTTTAAATAATATCTGGATAAAACTCTTGAAGGCAATAGCCCCATTCCTGTATCATTAATTTGATACAGTTTGGAACTTGAGCCCTTTAAAGGGCTGTGAATTAAGCTTGCAATTAATTTCCATTTTCCTTGTTATTATTTTCCCTGTCATTGCAGACATAAAGAACATGAATATAGATGGAGCAGTCAGAATTTGCAAAAGCAGATGATGTTAATTTTTTTTGTTTGTATTAGAGGTTCATTCCAGAGAACTAAGTAGATTTTTCCAGTATTTAAAGCCATTAGGTTTTTATTTAGTATTGGTTTTTTCCAAGTTTTTGCACTAGTGAGAGGTCAGGAGCTGACAAAAACTGGTACTTTATTACTGAGCCTTCAGCAGCTGTAAATTTCTGAATTCTTTGTGGTTTCACATGTCCAGTTTGCGTTACAGTGATAAATATGCTTTTTCAACGAGAAACAAAATAGCAATTATACTGAAGGAGGGCAAGTCAAGATAGGTCCTGGTATTCTGAAGAAACTCAATTGTTCAAATTTCATATCTCCTTTTCTCTCTCTACTAGTAGAAATGTATGATGTGCCAAGAACAGTCAATAGGTTTTCATTCTCTTAGGGGAAAAGGCACTTGGGTGCAGGGCTGTCAACAGTGGCTTTATTGGGTCTTTTGGTTGTTTTAGTTTGTGGTTTGTTTGTTTGTTTTTTATTTTTTCATTTTTATTCCTGTGATCTGGAGGTTTAGAGGGATTCACAGATCTTCATCACATATTAATTGTCTTGTATGCATGGTCCCTCATTAAGAGGCTTGTTAGAGCTGTAGTCTAGGTGCTGACAGTGGTAGACACCTCCAACTCTACCACAATAAGGTGCTATTAACTGTCCCTGCCAGTTACGAAAAGACTGTCTAAGTCTTCAAAACTGAAAATATACCAGTTTCCAGAATGTTAATGCAGTACCTTCATTAGCATTAAGTTCACTTGTGTATGTTTTGGGATGTTACTGGATGTGTTATTTTTTTCTTTTGATATCCTTCTTAAGTGTATGCAATGTATCATGTACTTTCTCTGAAGCAGCTGATATGCAGACATAACTAGGGTGACTAGTGGAATCAATCCAGTTCAGAAAGTTGGCTGGAGCCTAGAAGTTAAATCACGTATTTGGATTGAAAATTAATGCTCTGAAGCTGATCTTGATTGTCTGCCTTTAAAACAGTGGAAGACATTCATATGCACTGCTTTTCCTTTATTGGTTTGTGCTAGTAACCTCTGTGAAATAAATTACAACAATTAAAATCTGGCTTTTAATATTGATGTCTTGAATGCACTGCACTTGGCTCAGCTCAAAAAAAGCCACTATGCCACAGCTAATTCTCTTCTCGATGGAATCAGAATGAAAAAACACACTACAGAAAGCAGATGATTGCAGAAGATGCATAATAGGAAAACTTGTCCTGTGAAGAGTTTACAGCTGTAAATCTAGCTCACATTTTAGATTTCTTACTTGGATTCCCTTAAGGAAAGGTTTGGTCTTTTAAGCACATTAGTCTTGAATACTGCATATGTAGTAGTACAAACAAGTTGTATGTTTTCTTTATGGATTAATACGTTTGTCTCCAAAGTATTTTGAAAACTCTAGAATCTTTTTCTGGTTAAATAATTTTTGATTGTTGAGCCTCTGGTGTACTGGTAAGCATATGACCAAAATTATGATATTATATGTTGCTAGGAAAAATGTTTTCTTGTAGGATATAACTAATAAAGTGACCTGCGAGAGCAGAAAAGGAAATAGGAAGAGAGAGAAAAGGTAAACCCAAACAATGTGCAAGCACAAGTTTCCTTAATCTCTTTGGGTTGGAGAGTTCAAGTTAACAGATGTATTTCTGCAAGAGGAATGGTAAAAAGGTTTTTTTCCTTAAGGATTTAACTAATAACAGATTTGCCTGATTATTTATTATGTTTATTTGCAAACAATGCAAACTTGGAGCAGATGTCTCACTTAGCCATGTTAGATTTTATTGGATGTCTGTTCCTTAAAACTGTCGGCAGTGCTCTCAATCTGTGTTTCAGTGGTGCTTTTCATGCCCTGTAAGTTCAGAATCAAGCATTGCCATCAAAGCATTTGCTTTTCTCCATGTTTCCTCAACTCAAATGCAAAAATATTGCAAGGGATTCAGTTCTAACAGTTATTTAAATGTCATATATTTTTTTTGTCTCTAACAGACCATTTTGGGTTCAGGTGATTTGAATCTTCCATGCAGAAGATAGAGGAGCTCTGCATCAAAGGGGTTAAAACATAGGCAGCACTTAAATCTGAAGAAAGTAGCAGTTAAAATACACATAGCATGGGGAAATCTGGCAAAAGAAAGCCCACAAAAATCCTTTTCTACTCTCTGGGAGATTTATAAGGTACCACAGGACCTTCCCAAAGTAAATTTAAAATATTTAAAAAAAGCAGCAAGACACCAGGAAAGTTATCACTAGCACTTTTCAAAAAAGTTAGGGCAGAAAGACGCCGAGTTTAAACATTTAAGAACAACAAAATCTATGTCTCTAAAACAACTGCTACTTTAAAAACAAAACAAACACACTTTGAGTTTTCATCAAATGCTCTTCCAACAATCTCCAGTTACTGCAAGAATGCTTCTCTGGATTGATGTCTTGCATCCAAAACTCTGAAAGAGTGTAGGTGATGCAGTTTGCCAAAAGCCATCATCAAAAGTCTGTTAAATCAGGGGAACCTTTCCGTTCAGTTCAATAGAACTTGAATGTAAGGTGTTAACCCATTTTTGAGTTGAAGCAGGCTACATGCTGAAATTATTAATTACACATCCAGTTATGACTACTTGTTTTAAACTTTCAGCCCTTCACAATATCAGGTCTGTTCCTTGGCAGAATTAAAACTTGGTGTATAATTAAAAAACCTTAATGTACCAGCCTTCAGCTGATCTGTCTTTCTCCAAGAATGCAGAGAACAATTTGGGCCTCTGAAAACTTACTCTCATGATTAGTTTGATTCAAAAGTGCAGTCATAATGAATTTGGCTAAAACTCTTTCTGTGCAAGCTTCAGTGTGGTGTACTGTTACACACAAAGGCTTATGGAAGAGTCTCCAACAAACCTCAGCAAGCCAAGCAAGTGATGATCAGGACTGCCAGAGAGGTGGTCGTTGGATGAGATTTGACTTTGATTCCTTCTAGCTACTGAGGGAGTAGTTTTCTCCTCAAACATAAGAATATTTGTGTGCCTTTTCACCTTTAGGAAATTGGCATTATCTAGCTCTGCTCTGTCAGAATCATGGAATCATTTAGGTTGGAAAAGACCTTTAAAATCATTGAGTCCAACTGTTAACGCTGCCAAGTTCACCACTAAACCATGTTCCTAAGCACCGGAAAGCTGGGAAGAGATGGTTAGAGGTCTAGAGCCTTCCCTGAAGCTTTGTAACCTCTTGCCTGTTTTTTAGCAGTACAGCGTAGTTGGCCATGAAGCCATCAGAACTTTGGTGACTGCAGCAAGTAGAAAACACTGAAGCCTGTCTTCTCTTAACATTTTTTCTGAGAAGCAAACGTGACAAGATTGTCTGTCAGTGAGTCCATATGTGAGATCTTATGTCAGCAGCAAACAAAGTACAGAATAAAATCTGAGTCCTGACATAACCCATTGGTAACCCTCAATCATTCAGCAGCGAGTCACTACAAGCCTAGCAGTCTCAGCTTCTACTTTGTATAAAAATAAATCATTTGGGTAATTATGTGTGCCCTAAACCCCTTAGTCTTCAACTGGATAGTCTCTTACTTTGTCTTAATAATTTAAAATTGTAGATAACTTCCTTGTAGGTGGCAGGTGCTATGTTCTTGCCCAGAATGTTTTCCTGTGATTTCCACACTGCTTCCCACCCCTCCCCTATCCCACCTATATAAGTGCAGGGGAAATGCAGGTCAAGTAGAAAACAAGAACATATGTGCATACCTGGTCAGTTATGATTTGGTTTTGGTGTTATAAATCTAGATTAACTCTATCAATATCAGTGGAGCTACTTCACTTTCTCTCAGGAAAACAGCATGGATTGAAGAACTCTGCAAATCTGCTCTTTCAAGGACTTAATATTTAAAGAGAAATAATACTGATTTTTAAAAAGAATGCTTTGTTTGATCACGGCTTTCACAGTGGTTACCCTTGTATTGTTATCTTTGTATGATCCAGGAAACAAAAAATACAAACCAAATCCCCCACAGACAACAGTTGGTTTGGATATTCTCTGTCGTTATTCTAGCTTGGAAAATCATTATTTGGAATATCTTTGGGCAGTGAATTTCTGGAATTTTTGTGATCCACTGTGTAGGAAAGATGGTACCACCCCTACCTCCCCAATACTGCCTTCCCCTCTGGAAACAAAAATAACTTCTAGGATATTAACATGTAATAATTAATTGAAGATTTCTTGTGTGCCAGTGCAGGAACTCTGTGGCAAAAAGTTGTTCTGAATCCTGATTTTTAAATTTTTTTTAATGACTATTTTATCAGCTAGTATTTCTGGTTTATTTCATTATCATTTATGGCTACTGCAGAATATATGTGCTGGGTCTAGGAGGGCTTAAAACAAAGATCTACTGTCGTTTGGCAAGTGCTGTTGCTGAACTACATGCTTACTCAACAGTTCTGTCTCTGGTCTCTTCAAAGACTTACCTGCTAATTTCCAGTCACTGTGGTGATGTTTTGGTGCTCTTCACGTCTCCTCATGCTAAGAGGAACTTGCATCACTAGTAGAGCTTTATGTGGGAAGTTTCTAAGCTTATAAAGCAGAAGTGTAGAAATGCACCTTTTCATAACAGCATCTTGAGGATGTGAGGTTGGTGCATGGAAATTCAGTGTGACTGTAGTTCCTGTCTCCTTTCGATGTGAGAAGAGATAGCCCTGCTGCACTCCTGACATCTGTTACTGTCCTGTGCTGCCCTGAGGCAATGGAGTATTGCTGAGTGTTGATATTTCCATTATTCCCTTCTTGCTTCTAAATCCTTTTGATCATTGGATCCACATGGTTGAATTCAAGTGGAATTAATATTGCTTTAAGCCTCCAGGCTTGTTCAATTCAGCATGTCTCTTCCTTCATATGTATTCAATATTAGAGCCTCCTGTTGAACTGAAAACAAATACAGTGCATTTGTCTGCTTAATTCATTTTACAAGCTTCTAAGATTCTATGCTGCTGTGTCTCAGCTAACATGTTAAAAAAAGAAATAGCAGAAGGCTAGTTTCATTTTTCTGTGGCTTTGTGTGTCACACGAGCAAAGCAGTCACTTGCTGAATTGAACCAGTAGGTTTTCAGCCGAAAAATGATTATTGTGACTAGAACAGCAAGAATCTCTGCAGCTTTACCCATACAGGCTCAGCATGGATCTGTTCTATCCTGTTTCTTCTTGATGTGGGTTTGCATTAAGCTTGGGTTTCAAATTCAAAGAAAAGCAAATACTGGAAGGGAGAACTTGCAGTGATTAGGGATGGCAATGGTAACTGAAATGTTTGCCAACCTCAAGAAATTGGCCTAAGTTTTAAACTTACAAGAATCCATTTCAAATTGGGCAATTTTCTTCTTAAATCAAGTTTTGTTCTAAGGATTTCCAATTGTGATATCAAAACCCTGTAAAAATTGGTTTACTTCATATTTTCTGTCAGATCTCTCTTCTATAGCACCAGTAAATCCAGATAATGTCTGTCTTTTCCAGGAACAGGAAACAGGAGCAGCTACCTTTTTATAGTAAGTGGTTAATAATTGTTTCAGATATCTCTGGGACTTAGACAACAGTGCTGGAGAAAGCTGCTCTTGTCTGTTAAACCAGCAAACCAGTTCTTATTTGGAATTCTGCTGCATCCTGTTATTTGTTCTTGCTGTTATTCCCCATCAGAAGCTTAAAAATAGAAAATAGGGCAGTAATGAGTCTTTTTGGTATCTGTCCTGACTATATAAATTGCCTTTGCTTCTATTTCTTTCTTTTTTCTGACTCCTTGAGAAGGGAATTATTTTCCTCTTTGTGTTCATGACTCTGTGTTAGAAATACTGATGCTTTGCTGGACATACCATGTACTGTCATCTTCTAGGATCCTAGAGAAGCTGTTTTCTTTGTCACTTGTTGGGTGAATCATTCAGATGCACACTGTAGAACTACATAAGTAACAATGCTGCCCCTGATCACTTGGACTGAAATGTCCTCAAAACAAAACTGCATCTGGCCACACTTTAAAACTTCAGAGTGAATCGCCGTGTTTGCTTTAATGACAAAGCATAAAGCTGCAGTAGGCACCTCATAACAACTTGCATGATTTCTGTAATCTGTTTTATAGCCAATTTGTATTTCTGAATGCCTGAACAGCTGCTTACTAAGGGCTTCTTATGTAGAAAATTTGTCTGTTATTCCTGGTCATACAAGGTTGATAGGAATGACACTTACTGTGCAAACAGTGAAGATGATTAAGAAACAAAGACTCGGGCCCTGCTGATTTCTTGTAGCAGAGTTTTAATCCAGACTTGTCAAAAGCACTTTTGAAAAAATAAATCAACTCTCCTGGCCATCTCTGAGATGAATAGTGTTCTTGTACCAAGTAGGAGGTGCATTGAGAGAATGGAGGCAAGACAAGATCAAAAACTGAGAGGGAATCAAGATCAAACAGAATCTGGAAGTCTGGGCTTCCTTTCTTCCTTTCAGATTACTAGATCTTGTATGGAATTTGCCCAAATTACTCTGATTAAAGATGCTTTGAAAGAGTTCTGCTATTTGAAAACAGGACCATGCTATTTAATCTAAAAAAGAAAACTCTAGCTAGCTACTCTACCTCTGGTTTCAGATAACTTAGTCATTCCAAATATGAGGCTGTTGCCTCAGAGGCAGAAGTCGCCCATTGTCCTGTACCTTACCAGGCAGATTCCTGGAAGCTGTTTTTTCCTGCCAGATAAGAAATAGAATAAGTAATACAGTGTCATTGTGATTGCAGATCTCACAGAACTGTAGTACTGTAGTTCATGATTAATGGGTTTACATTGAGCTGCCAAAACTTTTAACTTTTACAAGAAAATGTGCTAACAGATCCCTAGCCAGCGTAAACTGGTTCGTTTTGTGACCTTATGAAGATAGATGAATTTATACGAGTTTAAAACTTACCTTCTTACCTTAAGACATTCCTTTTCTTTGTGGAAACATAACAGTAATCGTAAAAGCAGTATTTACCTGTTCTTGTCTGGGCACTGTGCTTTGCCTTTTATTTTAAGTAGTCTGATGCATCGTAAGCCATACATTTATTGTTTCAATCACCAGTAATACTGTCTGTGGAATACATCACTGCACTCCCATAGAACTAAAACGTATCAGACAGTGATGTTGTCAAAACATTGTGTCATTGCTGTGGGAGGACAGAGGAGGCAGGTAGAAGCAGTAGATCCTCTCAGCAGTGATGTGATGTATTAAGAAGATATTGAAATTCAGCCCTCCAGGCTGAAAATAAACAGTTGCACCCTCAAAAAACCCAAAATCACACCGAAACAAAGCCTCGGGAAGCAGGAGATGAGTCTTTCAATAGAAACAATAGATTGAATACTGCCATGAAGAAATGCAGGGGAAGATGATGATGATAAACACGGGATTTCGCAACTTTGCAAATCATTTTGCATTCTGCTGTTTAAGAACTGAGGAAAGGGAGCATTTCACAGAGCCCAAGTACAGCAATAGAACTGGGTCCTGCTTCTTATATGGACTCACTGTATGTCTTCATTAATGTCAGCGCTCATTCAAAGCTCGGGTTTGAAGCTGATGTGGCGAAGATGCATAGGAGAGATCTAGCTGATGTAAAAAAAAAAGACCCCCACCAAAAAAGAGTCTAAAATCTAACACAGCTGAGGCTTCATTGTAGTAGCTGGCAGTGTGGTACCATGAAAAACTAGTTAAGCAGTAGCACCAAGGGAATGTGGGATTCCATTAACCAGTGAATATTTTGCAGCACTTCTTCTAGGTGAGGAACATGGAAGCAGGCACATTGATGGGAAAGAATCCATGGTTGTTAGAAATAGTAATGAAGAGATTACAGTTAGTGGAAAAGTAGGAATGGTATCTAAGGCACAGCAGAAGTCTTCCTGTGTTGTAACCTGTAACATGGGACTTCCTTATGCTGTTTCTCTGAGGCTGTGTGGCAAGGCACTGCTGGGGCTGGGTGATACAAACTCTGATGCTGTGGCATAGTAGGAATTCCACTACAGACCTCTAACTTACTACACAAAAAGGTCTCTGTGCAATGGACCCATGAGGTAATTACTGAGGTTTAGGATTTGCTAATACTTGCAAAATATTGCTATATTGATTTGGAGTTGTTTAGTTATAAATGGATGCAGTCTATACATACATATGGTCTTACTCTTAATTAATTACCTTATCTTTATCCCTATGTCTTCACAGCTGAATTCCTCAGAAACGATGCCTGATGTTAAAAAAAAAAAATCCTCATTCTGATGCCTTTATATGTAATTTAGTTCTATTATTTTTTTTCTTGAAATACTTGGGTACTTAGGTGCTTGTTTTTTCTTCATGAGTCTTTGCGCTCAGAAAATTTTTTCAACAATTAGTTATTTTGCATGTGATTTTGGAGGCATCTTTTACAACTGAAGCCTAAGTGTTCCACAATCAGCAGACTTGAATATGTATCACGAGATGGAAATATTCCAGGAATTTCCCTGGCAAGACTAATGGTTTTTCTGTTTCTGTACCTTTGCAGTTTTCAGTGCAATGATTTCTACTCCCTATTTACTGGTTCTGGATATAGAGTATCCTTATAATCGCCCTTTAGTGGAAAACCACTGTTTTAATAACCTCCATGAGAAAATGAAATCTTGTGCAACTGGCCAAGCCACTCTTTGCTAGGATTATGTCTATGCTGTATCTTTGGGTCCATTGGGAAAAAGTTTTCTGTCCCTCTCTCTTACCCTCTCAGTGCTGGTTTCTAGATTCATGGTATGGAGGGTTTTTGTCTGAAAGGGATTTTCGTGTTTTACAGAACTCTCATTCCAGTTTGGCACGTTCTGCGACAACTTCATGGGGTAACTCTGGCATAGGAAAAGAGACTCTGCTTAAGGGGGAGATGGTATGGTTTGTATCAATAGTTTCTCTACCCTCTTCCCCAAGCTTTACAAAATTGAACTACTTAATCCCGTTGATACTAATCAAAGATCAAGTTTCCTGTTTCTTTTGTTATTTCCAAGTTAATTAAGAACCTTTTGTTCATGGACACCTTCTAGAACTGAGGCATACCGTTACTTTTTAATTAATAAATCATACCCCAAGGCACACCTGAGTCAGAGATTCTCTGCAGAGTTTAAAACTGGTTTCCAGAGCCTGCAGGGCTCTGTATTGAGCGCAGAGAAGCCTCCTGGCAAGTGCTTGTAAATGAAGAGCTTGCCTTGGACCTGGTTTCCTCTTCAGGTCTCACTAAAGGTACTGGCAGTGTTTCTGCTGACTTCAGCAAAATTGAAGTGAGACCAACAACATTTTTTTTTTTGTCTGTTACTCATCTCAGATATACAACTCATGGAATAAAATGTGTGTCTGGAAACAAAACGCAGAAGCTGGCTGGATTCTGCCTTCTGTACTCCATGGGTGAAATTGGTTGTCAAGAGAGATCGAATTTTAGTCTCAATTAAGGCTTCATGTGCAGATCTATTAAGAAGTGTAAGTATCTCTGTGGTGGTGACAGCTAATTTAAGAGGAGGAGTGGGATGATTATCTTTAAACAAGAAAACTCTGGTAGGAACTGCACACAAAAGGAACTGGAAAGAGAATGGAGAAAACAAACAATTTTTGTATATGCAAGAGATATATAAAAGAGGTAATGGGATGTGAAGTGTCAGTAATATTTGAAGAACTACGTTTTTTCATATGTGTGTTTTTAAAAATTTGTAATGCTTTATGTTCTACTGAAAGATGCATTTCTCTAATATCAATGTTGCATAATTTTGTTCATATCTGTGGATAATTATTATTCATATGTTGCATAATTGGTGTCTTCTGACCTGCTCGCTTTCCATATTGGAATCCAGAGTGGTTGTTGGGATCCCTTGTAAAGGAGGGTTGCCCTAGACTTGCAACTAGACAGACTGAGTCACTTGGATGGGGAGAAATATAAAATATTTCGCAAATAATAAAGCTTAAAAATGGGGAGGAGGGCATGAGGAGGGGAATGGCTTTTCAGCAACTGACTTTGTGGGTGACGGTCTGTCAAAAGAGGTTTGTGTGAATTTCAGACATTTTTGCATTATTTGTCTCTTTATGTGAGGGGGGAAAAAAATCATAGAAAATGTCCTGAAGTTCATTAATCAAAGCTGTAGAATTCAACAATTCAGTATAGCTGAATATCGGTTTGCCTATGACAGCCTTCATCATATGTTCTTTTTTATGTTATCTCTGTCTGTGTGACCACTCTTCCCTCATCCTCAGTGCCTTTCTGCATTCTCGGAGCTGTCTTTTTAATCTCCTATTTATTTCTTTTCCCTTATTCTCTTTTTTTTGTTTGGTTTTTCATCTCACTTATTCCCTTTTTTGTCTGTTCTCTCTTCATATGGATTGTCTCTGCCTGGCAGTGACGTGAAATGATATTCACCTCCCATCTTTCCCTGCCCATGAGGAGAGCTAGGCCAGCTATTCCCAGTGTGATAGATAAGTTGATGTGACTGACAGGATCAAACCTCTGTAGAACATTTTCACAAGAGCATTGCAGTGCTATGCCTTGCTCAATTTTGTTTTTACAAAAGGGGACGGCAAAACTTCTGCTTTGTGGACATGCTGGAAAGATTTATTATTCCTGCCACTTTTTTTCCCTACTGATAGAGTAAATATTGACATGTTCACTGAACAGATGATACACTGTGTAAAGAGGAGACGAGGACTGTATGAGGCCCAAATTTCAATAGAAGTGCCACTCTAACCCATCTCCATGTAGAAGAAGGAAAATGGGCACTTCTTGGGCTTGTCTCGCAGCCTGAAGGATCACATTCAGGACAGACTTGGATCTCAGGCTGAGACCAAGCATTCTTCTGTTCATACCAGCCCCACCGTAGCATAAGGCTCCAAACCACTGTTTCACGTTTGAATTTTTTTACATACATTTTAAGCTGACAACTTCGAGAATGAGCACTGTGTGGTTCTGTAGAAGATAGCTGAACAAATAGGATGTGATCTAAGTAACATTGCAACTTATTTACAAACCCAGTAAAAAGTATGTAAAGACTTCTTAGTGCAAGAAAGTGTTTGAATGTAACTGGGCAGTTTCTTTATGTTTGAAAATGGAAATTTGTTTGCCTGGATGTCCCAGTCTCTGCTGTGTTCACTTGTTATCAGAAATGGACGTTTGACTGAGATTTACAACCTGTACTTAAGTAAGATTAAAACCAGTTCCTTCTGTCTCCCTCGTTCTCACTAAGCTCTGACCTGTTAGTGATTTATATATTGATATTGTTGTGGTTTTCGTAGGCTGATTTTTTTTTCACCTTGTAACAGTTGTTTCTTTTCAGATTTATAGTGTTCTTTACAGAATAATAGTTGTCTTGCTGGCCCGTTTCCAGCATGTGAAATTTCTGTATTGTAGCCCAAATTTAACATCAATTGTCAGATGAATCATAGAATCATGGGATTGGAAGGGACTTCAGAAGACCATCCAGTCTTTCCCATGTCCAAGATTAAATCAACTGTACATAATATTCCTGATACACATTTGTATGGTTTCCAGCACTGAAGACTCCACAAGCTCCTTGAACGATCTCTTCCAGGACTGCTTCAGTTCTTACTTATTAAACATTTTCCCTAATGTCTAAATTGTCCTTGGTTCAATTGAAAGCTTATGGCTTCACATCTTATTTTCCGCGTACATTGAGAATAAATTTGTCTGCATTTTCCTTGCAGCAAGCTGTTAAGTGTTTGAATGTAATTACCACTTTAACTTCTCCACCTAATGGGGCCTATTTAGTTAATTATTCTGGTTTAGAATTTGTAAAAATGCTACCATTGTGTAACCCCATCTTGCATCTAAGTTACCTGTTTCATCAGGGTGGTGGCTTTGTTTCCTTTACAATGCCAAATACATTTTTAAGGATTGATGTATAAATGATGATTGTTGGAGTATGCTGGCTTGCATACATGAACAAAACTGCTGTTTCCAGAAAAAATAAACTTGCAGGAGAACTTACGGGCTGGGATTTCTGCTGACAGTTAATGGGACTCCATAGAATGGAAGGCAGCACAGTATTTGGCCTTGTGCAGAGCATCTCAGCATGAAGAACCAGTGGCTCTTACAAAGAAGAACCTAATTCTTTCAGTATTAAGTATTCGCAGTATAATTTGAAACTTAGTGAAGTTTATCCGTGGCCCAGTATATCTCTGGCTGAAGTCAACAGGTTTCTTTCCAATGTTACCCCAGGGATCACATGCATCAGCCAGTAGAGTCCACGTGTTCATTTTCCCAAATGGCATAGCACTTGGCGGACTTGAGTCTCTCTTGTTTTTTTGAGTTCTGGCTATATTTGAAACTAAAGCACAAAGCAAAATTTAGAGGCTAAAAATTCTGTGTTTTATGAACCACAAATCTTCCATGACTCACCTTTCGTGCAATTTTATGGCTCTGCTGGCTTGGAAATGGGCAATAGCAGTTGGCCACCTTCAGCATCAGCATCAAGGGAAGTTAATGTTGTGGTTACTCTTTGAAATGTGGAACCTAGAAGACCTGTATATCTAAAACCCAGCAGACGACTTTACTCTAAACTGCTCATTTAGCATAGTGTTCTACCACTGCTAAGACATCGCAAAAATATGACTTTTTCTATAAAACTTTTTTATTTAAATGAAATGGTAGTCAGACCTTTCAAAACTTGCCCCATCCTAATTTACTCCAGATTAAACGTTAGTTCTGCTAGAAGCTTTGCTGAAATCTTCACTCAGATAAAAGGAATTACCTTACAAAATAAATAGGAAATAAGATTTTTCTTTCTTTTTAAAAGATTATTTTTTTATTCAGTCTTTGGATCTTTGACATCTTGATTTTACTTTTTTTTTAATGGTCTCTCAGGTCTACAGTCTTATACTAAATCACTGAAGCACTCTATTGTACTTCTTCCTCTGTACTGGGAGTATTAATACATATTAATAACTTTTAAGGGGCTTGGATAGAAGATAATGTTTAAGTGCTAAGTACTGCTGTTAGCAAAGCAGTATTCTTTGGCTTGTGTATGTTGAGTATTAAAGTCTGAAGCCAGAGCTGTAGCTGCAAATTTGTGCTTGCGTACTTGAAACTTCATGCTATTATCAGCTTATACCGAAATGCTTCACCTCCACATGATTGCCACTGACACTGAAAGTTATTTTGCAAGTTACATTTCAAAAAGGCTTCAAGAATCTCTAATTCAAAATATTTCACCCAAGTCCTCTTAAATCCATGGTCAGCTGGGATTTCTAGCTAATCCTCAGGTATTCTGTGTCTTCAGCCACTGATATGGTTTCAGTTCACGTGGGTGTGAGTTGAAGAGAGGGAACAGGTTGGAAATTCTCATCTTTTGTGTAAAGATGACCTGAAGCAAGTGTCTCCCTACAGGTTTCTCTGCTGCTTACATCAGCATATGTACTGAAAAGTAGCGTGGCACAGGGAAAATTGTTTTCCTACCTGCAAAACTAGGCTAGTAGTCCAGTCCTGCTGTTCAGTGATCAAGGTCATACCCACACCCAGAAGTATCGCTGAGTTTTGGATGATCTTAGGCACATGGATGCTTCTATCATAAACACCAGTTTTATTCTGTACTTGCAAAGCGTATGATATAAGATGCAAATTGAGTACAAAGGTTTGTTGGTAAGATGAGGACTGGTGTGATCTCTCTTCAGCTTTTATAAGTGCATGCTCTGCATATCCTGAAAATCTTTCATTAAGGACTATTAGAAGTATTATTGGAAGTTTGTTCCTGTATAGGGCCAACTGCCAATGATGAAATTCAGACTGAAATTTTCTATCCAAATATTCCCAAGTCTAAGGTATTTAGATTTCTGTATATATTGAGTTCTAGAAATGATTGTTTAAAGGAAAACCAGTAAAGTTTTACTGCCACTGACCTGCTGCTGCTTAGTAGGCTCAAAACCTTTCTGTAGGTCTTGCCCCTTCCTCCCTGCCCCTTCCTCCCTTCCCCTCCTCGTCCCCCCTTTTCCTTCCCTCTTTCCTTTCCTGTTGCTTATAAACTAGAATTGTGGCAAGTTTTGAAATCAGATTGAATTACTCTCCCCAACGTGCTTCTATGGGAAGCCACTTCGGAATCAGCAAGAACAAGCCAAACTTGCATCTTATTTACCGTCTAGTGTTCCCTCTGGCTTCAATTTGCTGTTGTAAAGTAATTCTTAGGTATGGATGCTGTACTGAAACTGTAAGATAACAGCTGCAAAGAAGCTGTGTTTCTTGTGGTCTCTTGTGATTTACTGCTTAATCTGATGTTTCAAATTAAACATGCAAGGTTTTGAGTCTTAAAATGTCATTGCATTCTTTTAAGACACATGTTCAGCTGCTTTGTAATGGGCATGTTTTTTCTTACATGTTAATGCTCAGTGGTTATGGAATAATTGAATAATCTAGCATGTCTGTTTATAATCAAGATGAGTATATGTTATCAAAAGTGTACATCCATTTCTCACTTTTATATCGTTTTCCACATCCTTCCTTGTACCTGAAATACCCTTTGCAGCTATTTTAATATATTAAGTCGCGATTGTGCAAGGGCACATACCAGGGCTCATGATAGATATATTCTGTTGCACCAATATGACTGCTGACAGTAGGTGAAGTTAGGTTTCTGTCCAAATCCAGTGGGCCTTTTATCTTTAGTACCCTAAAAAAGCACTGTTAAATTAAGGAAAGCGGAGGATGTTCACAACTGTCTGTATCTGCAAGAAAGTGATGCTAAGCATCACAGAGGGCTGGGGAAGGCATGATTTTCTTTTTGCCTTGATAAGAACACATAGGAATTCTTTTTGGCTTTGGTTGGCTTTTTTTTTAATATGTTTCATATAAGTAAAGGTTTTTGATCAACATCCTTCTTGTGCTCTAATAAACTTATCTTTAAATAAATATAGGTCACAGCATCATCTTGAGTTATTCTCTTATATAAGGTCAGGATGAAATTGCTCACCTAGCTATGTGATTTTACCACGGAAATTATTTCAGGTTAAAGCTCGTGCTGCATTAGTTATGCAAACATAATAGAAGCACCGTATCTATTGATTCGACAAATAGATTTTCTGCTTACCTCTCTCTCTGATCAGCTAAAAGTAATTCAGTTCTGTGTCCCACAAGCTGTATGATAGTATTTTTTTTAGGATCTTTTAGAGACTTGTCAGCTGAGTGTTAATTGTAAAGACACACTTGGTTAGCCACTTTACTTATGGGCACTTATACAGTAGCCACTGTTGTGATTTGCATGTTCGACAGAAACCCTGAAAGAGTATTTAGGAAGACTTGTCCTTTTTTCTTGCCAGGATACCCAAGACACAAAAAACTTTTGTTCTCCTCTTATCTCAGTGTAGCCTGAACTTGGAGAAGATGTTGCACAGTGCATAAGAAAATGACGTAGTTTGATTTTGGAAAGCTCCTGCTATACTTGGTAGCTCAAATTCTAAATCATGCTCACACACCTACCTCTCCTTGGAGCCTGACAGTATTTCACTTTTTAAAACAGCCTGGAGAACATTGTTATATCAGAAGAAAACATAGGGGCTGCAATAGTATTTTGTTAAAATGAGCACCTGGAACAGTTTGAAGCTGTTCTGTCCTTTTCCTGCGCATAAGCAAGGTTCTTGCTAATGCAAAACCTCATGGCTGACTCACTGAGTGTGAAATCCAAGGCATTGAAATGACTGTATTAGAAGAACTTGCTTACTTCTGAGAGAATCTTTGACATGATGGTCCCAAATTAAATTGTTATTTAGTTTGAATTTTTTTTTTGTTTGCCATCACTTTAGTAAGCCTAAGCTTTAGCAGAAATTGCAAGTTGTTCTGTGATGCCCATTTGTGTGGGACAGTTATGCAAATACGTATTGTGGGAACATACCCAGGGATTTGCTATGCGTTGTGTTGCCAAAACTTAAGCTTGCAAATGTTTTGGATCATGGAGTTGTGTGTGAAGATCTGGCATCTGATCCTGTTCCTACTGCCATGTCTAATAGTCGCTATCAAATTTTACTGGGAAAAGGACAGGGCATTTAGGGTTCTGTGTTGAAAATTTTCATGATGAAAGAACTTTTCTAGAAGCTACGTCTGTAGAGAACAAGTGGGGTGATGATCATTTATGGATGGCACAACAGAGGAAGAAACCCCAGTCCAGTCAGGACTGATACAAAATCTCACTTGCTGTCATAGTGTGAGGACACATTCTGAGGCTCTGCTTAACCACAACACTTAGCAAGACCTACAAATAGCAGAGCACAGGCACAACATCTAAAGATCACAAAAGCAGGATTTGTGGACAGTATCCTACTGTTCCCTTAGAAAAATAGAAGATCTGTTTCTCTTTTATTAATAGTGTGGCCAGTTCCATTTAGCTTTACTTGCAACACCACAATCTTGTTATTCCTTTACTGGAGGCGAATACCTGTTATAATTACTAGATCTGAAGGAGAAGCTTCCTGGAATACTGTATCTACTGTTGGTGGAGTTACAAGTCCCTCACTTCCTGTTCAAGCTTCGAGCCTCTTCCCATCTGCTAAATCTACATGACTTCATCACCTTTGTTGATCCTCTATGGTTATTATTCTCCCTACTTGCTGTTTCTTTGGAACCAGGAGCTGACAGGAGGCGAGATGCTTCCTTGTGTGGTCTTGTAGGGCAAGACTGAAAAGGTAGTCACAAGTCATATGCCTGCAAAAAGTAATTATTGTGGTTCTATGAAGAATGTGTTCAGTTTTAGATTTGTACAGAAGTATGGTAACCACGTTAGACCTTATGGCAAAGAAAGAAGCTGTAGGAAAAGAAATAAGGTATGTGAAAAGGGGAGGCTGTCAAGCAAGTTTGGAAATGAAAGAAACTCTTAAATACTGAAGCTTTTGAAGCATAATGGTTAACGTTTAGTCCCTAGCAAAACTGTTGAATTCAGTGAGCTCTACGAGGTAATAAATTTTACCCCGTGTTTTAAAATGTGTGAGTTTTGAAAACACCCTCCAACTAATTTATAAGAAAAAAAAGACTCTAATGAGATCGAGCTTTCTGTAAGTTCATGATAATTTTGTGCGTTTTGCTGGTTATGGTATTTATGTGGTCTTATTACTGTAGCCTGACTCTCACCCTCTCATATAGTTATCCTCAAAGCACTTCTTTGTGGTGAGGGAGTACAATAATCCCCACTTTACAAATGGGGAGCCATGGCAAAAGGGAGGCTTAGTGACTTGTCTGGGGTCATTCAGGCAGCCCATTATGGAGCCGGGAATTCAACTAGTGCTGCCAAACAGCAGACAAATGCTCCAACCTCTGAGCTGTCTGTCCTTTTGCTCCGATTATTAAAGAGCTCAAAAGGTTCTATCCAAATTTCAGAGATGGTTCAGAGGTTATTGAAGGCAGTCTGTCTAAAATAACAAATTAGACAGACCAAGTGAAAATGTGTAGCTTAGGTGTACAGTTGTAATATTAAAAAGTCAGATAAAAGTTTTTCCTCTGGCAGCTTCAGTTTCCTCTCCCTTGCTCTCCCAAGCTTGCTGTCTCGTATACACGCCCCCCTCTCTGCAACTCGTATTTCTTCTGCCTCAGAGGAAGGACTTGGTAAAAGGAAATAGGGATGATTGAATGGTTATATAGGAAGCTGATGATAAGTATTTACTTATATAAAATAAGTGGAGGATAAAAAACTATGAGGTGATTTTTTAATGGCTTTTTTTTTTGGAGTTTATTTTTGTGAGCAGAGTATTGAGTGGCAGAGACTTGTTCCCAGTAGAAAATGCTTGAAACACATTGGTCTGCTTTGGTATTAGAAAGATTAGAGGGCACACTGTGAGAATTTGTAAGGATTTATGTGCCTTTTAGAAAGGATTAAGAATTTCAAAAAATCCAGATTAAAAAATACTGTCTAACCACTTCACTACTCAACAAGCCAACATTTGCATGGTGGTTTTCTTTTATATTCAATACCACAATGTTTGTATTGCAACTTCAGTTACAGTTGGTTTTGTTTAAGACCATGGTCTAGGTGTGCACAGAATATGAAATGAAATGCTGTGAGTTCATGTAGCATTCTTGAAATCTTATTCAGAAGCAAGCTTGAAGTATCTAAGAAAAAGATTTTAGGGATAGGCTTATTCTAGAAATTTGCTTAAATAAAAGTAAAAAGTCAGATACGTTCCATAGTTTTTAAATGTCTACTTTCTTCATGTCTATCACATTTTAAGCTTGAATAAGTTTTGTTTTCTGGAACATTATTTCTTTGCAATATTTGGACATGGTAGTTCCATAGTAACACCAGACTGTACAACACATAATTATTTATTTTTTTGTTTAGGAACATGTTAAACATCCTTGAAGCTGAAAAAAAAATACTTCCTAATTCTTTACTAAAAACACCTTCAGCTTACATAGCTACTTTAAGTCAGACTGTTGGATGTGGATCATTAGGGGCTTATGTTGCTAGAAAACTGCTTGTGCTGATTTTAGCTAATATTCATTTGTAAACTCAACCCTGTTTAGACACTTTATTTAGGAAAACATAAATACATGCAAGATGTGCTTATGTAAAAGACTAGCTATTACTTTATTTCATGCTTTACAGTATGACTATATTAGGCAACAATTTATTGACAGTTTTTGGCATCTTACCAACATACAACAGAAATGTAACCTTACTGGTAAGGGTGGCTTAGTAGTTCTGGATCTGTCTGTCTTTCTGTCTGCCTTTATTTTTTCTTCACCCCCTACTGTTTCCTTCCTTTTCTCTTTCCCACTTTAGGACAGATACATGAGCATTTTGTCCCTATAGAACAGTTTTGTGAGCATCTGCAATACAGTTTTCTCTCTTGGTTGTTTCAGACATCTTAATGGCATTGACCAAAATTGAGTTCCATTTGCATGGGTGAATATCAAGTTTGATTTGGGTTCTGAATGTTAGTTGTTGAGTTTCTTTATTTTGTTTTCAATGTTACTACTGTGACATTATTTTAGAAACAAAATTTAGGGCGTATATGCTTATTTTTGATATTTTGGTTTTGTAAACTCTGCAAAGTTGATACAGATGTATGTGAAAGAATAGGTTTTGTTAGTGGCTTCTTATGGAATCAAATGCATTAAAGTGTCTTTAAACTGGAGAACATTTTCATAGCACCTGGCATGTTATTGTCACTACTGATGGTCTGAAAATTTTATTGTAGGCTTTTATTGTCAGATTGATTTGTTAGTTAAGCGTTTCACAGCTAGAGAGACATTGCAGATTTTGGCATTTGTAGGCTGTGGAAAGGTGTAGCGTAGCAGATGAGAAGAACACATGGGAAGAAAAACTAAAGATTGAGTAGTTAGTCGAATATGTCAAAGATCATCTATGGAAAAGAGAAATTCAAGGAAGCACTTTGAGAAAAAAAAACAAACAAATAAACCTTGGTATGGGATTTAGGCCAATTCAGACGAGGTAAGCAGATACAAAATTATCAGTGTGATATACGAGTAGAGATTTGAAAAATGTTTGTTCTTTATCTGTAAGAAAAAAAATATTTAAAATTGTGCTGGCAAATATGGACTCAGTATGCACCGATTTACAGCTGTGTAATTGATAGAAAGTCTACTGGGATAAACTGTGGTTTTAGCTGAGTGGAGAACTGAGTTTGGAATCTTGTCCTTGATGAAGGAACATTTAACTACCAGAATAATTCTCTCACTTTTTCACACAAATGATTGTTCATTCATGTGATTATAGCTGTGAGAGACCATCATCCTTTGTCTGTTCAGGAGCTAAGTACATCGGTTAGAAAAGAAGCAAGTCTGAATTAATCTCTTGTCTGTGGAATGCAATCAGTTTCTTCCTTGCTTATATTATGATTTCATATGGTTCTTTGATAAATTAAGATATAAAGATAATTTGTTGGGGGTTTTTTTATGAGTTTCTTATACTGGAGAGAGAGAGACTTCTGCTGTGCTCTCAAGTGACTGAATACAGATACTGAGATTCACTGCAAGGTTAAATCGTGTAAATGAAGGCAGAATTTTTCGGTTTAAGGATTTGCATCATGGTTAAGGAAATAATCTTTATTGCATTTATGTATTGATCTCAACAATTCAATTTTTAGAAACGCTCGAGGATTTTCTTGGCTTGTTTGCATGTCAATATACAGAAAAGCTAACAGAACACCATTACGGAAGAAATAAAAAGTTTGTGTCATCTGTATTCTTATGAATGTGGGAGGAGATTTGAAGCACTATTTGAAAATCTTTGTGCATACAAAATGTATCTGATATCTTGAAAGGATTTTCCTTCTAAACTGTAGTTCCTGACAAGTGCAAACGGTGAAGCAGAAAGCCGTGTGGCTCCCACACCATAGAACAAAACACCTTGTGGAGATGTCTCTTTCTCTTGGTTGAGTGTGATGGAGCCAAAATTTCTAGTTCAGGTTAAACATCTAACTTTTAGACTAATAATTTCCATGAGAGGACCTGGCCTCTTAAACTGTTTCTCATCAAGGTAGAGAAGTTGTTTCTGTATGTTTATGGGGCGTGTTGGGTGTGCTGTGTGGAAAATTATGTTCTCAGAGTGGGATTTCAGATGCATACCTGTGACACTGGAGAAAGTCCTACTTAGAAATGAATTAATTTTGTGGTCTCCTGCTCCCCAAATAACTGCAACCTGTTCTACCAAAAGTATGCTACATACAGTCAGGAATAATGTATCCCTAGTTTATTTGACTTTTCTCTTGTTCAAATTGAAGTTTCACTGTTTACTCAAGTAGTATTTATTGTAATTTTCATGAGAATCAGATGAATAAATACATAGTCAGTCATGGACTGGTGTGTATGGCAGCAAATTATGAGTGGAAAGCCCAGTTCAACATGACCTATTGGTGGGTCAAGCCATTTCTCAGGGATTTTTCTTTGTTAAATTTGTCTATTAAATAATCATTTTATAGTGGGGCTTCTCATTTAGATAGATGATTCAAGCAATTAGTACTAGGGTCAGCTACTACTTTTTTTCTGGAAAATACAATATTTTTTGCTTTCTGTTGGGAGGTATGAAATTTGTAGCAGAAGAATCACCTCTGAAGTAGGTATGTGTAAGGAGGTCTCTAAAATGCCATTTTTGTGTCATTATGCAATTTGATATCCATGCTATTTTACTAGTCTGTGTGCTGTAGAAGGATTTGCAGTAAAGCGGAGACTTGGATTTTCTTCAAAAGTATTTGTTATGTACTAGCAGTTCTTTGGAGGGAGATATTCAGATATTTCTTAAGATCTTGAAAGCATGGTATGAAAAATCAGATTTTCCACATTCCCGATTGCATCTTAAATCCAGTGGAAACAGAGGTCTCTTTATTTCATAAGTACTTGTTTAACGCTGGCTCTGCTTTTGAGACTTACTGATTTTAGTGTATTCCAGGCCAGGAAAATCAAAGTCACATTGTGGAAATATACTTCTGAAATAAGTTATTACCTTTTAATGCAATTGTAAAGGATGACTTTTTGGTTAAGGCTCTGGCCTGGGACTTGACGGTTCAAACTGAGTTCAGCCCAAGGCTGTGACCCTGCTGCAACTGTTGGCACTCCAGGGAATCTTCCTGGGTCTCAGTGCCCCACCCAGAAGATAGCACTTGCCACTTTAGCCTGAAAACTCTTACTGTGTATATGAATATAGCATATAAATAGTCTGCTTGTCTGATTCTTAGGTGTTTCTGTAATGTAAGTAATTAATCATTGTAACTTCTCTGTTACCATTGTTTCTCTTTTACAGTCCACATCATGGGGGACGTGAAACTGGTGACATCTACTCGAGTCTCCAAAACCTCCCTAACACTCAGCCCCCCTGTCCCAGCTGAAGCACCAGCATTTACTCTTCCTCCTCGGAATATCCGAGTGCAACTGGGAGCCACCGCAAGGTTTGAGGGGAAGGTAAGAAACAGATGATGGAGGGCTTCTCCATTTGGTTTTGCCTTTCCTTGAAGCTGTATAGTAGGCTGCACAGATAGTAAAGTTGCCTTTGCAATATGGGACGTCACTCAAGAAGAATACACCAGTGTTGACTCTCCTGAAGGCGCAGGAGCATTACCGGTCTGTTTCTGCGTAGAGGGGAGTGTTGCAAATCTCGAGTACCTGCTAAATATAACCTAGTTGAGCATGGCAGGCACTGAGCTTAGTATCAGTGGAAAACTGCTTCAAGAGCTGTCTCTAATTAAAGAGTACCTATTCTCCTGCTGCATATTGACCTCCCTGCATCCTAGATCTACCTGTGCATGAAGCTTAATATGTACAACAAATCTAACCCTGCTACAGAATGTTCTTCCTAGTAGTCAAGGAATCTGTAGGCTAGGAATCTGTAAGGAGGGCTGCAACGTTTTTATATCTGCACCACCTGCCATACGTATTGTTAATCTGAAAGCAAAGAGGATTTTCAGAATAAAGATTGATTTGTTCACCTAAAGGGCTTAAAAGGGGGGGGTGTGTGGGTGGATCCCAGGTTCTTCCCTTATGCTTGAGATGTTGAATTGTGCTTACTGATACCCATATTTCTTTCATGTTTCAATCCTGGTATGATTTCTTTTTTCTAACTCTCTTCCTTCTCCTCCCTTGACCCAATTTTTTTTCTTGGAGCTGCCAGTTTTCTCTCTCAGCCCTTTCAGCTTCCTTCTGTTCACGTCGTGCTCTGATTGCGTGCTGACAGCTGTATCATCGAACTGACCGCACTTTTAATCTTTGGAGTGGTACGTCCTGTCTGACAGAGGCAGGAAACTGCAACTATACTGTAACAAAAGCAAGGGCTAGAAGGAATTTGGGAACTTCATAACTTTTGAAACTCTAACTTAAACAGACGGCTAGTAGAGGGCATCCTATATTTATCTTCTGTTGTTTATGCAAGGGGAGGCCAGGAACTGGGAATTTTCAACAGGAATTGGACTGAAAAACAATTTTTGGAGTATGTAAAATTTTAAGAGCAAAACCAAAACTCGGAAGTAGTTCTTGAATTTGACTTTTTGAAGAAAAGTTGGCAGTCTTCATAGAAAGCAGATGATTTCAATGAAACTGTTTAAACAAAATAATTTTTATCAAACCTTTTGAATTTTTATTTTAAATTAGCATTTATTGTAATTTTAGGCATCAGTTAGAAACCCTCTCTGTGTGTGATATAGGCCACTCCCAGTGAGCATTCCCTTTCTTACTGGTGTTATCTTTCTCTTCCCCACCCCCCATTATTTCATCGTGCTTTGCAGACACAGTGGAAAATGGCAACGTGTTGCTTCTTTATGGATGTGACTCTTGCACACCACTATCCTAACTCCAGTTCTTCCAAACAACACTGCAGCTGGCAGTAACAGTACACTAAATCAAAGTTGAAACATATGATGTTGATAAGATTTGGGTCTACATTTTCCACGTTTCCTAATTAAATGCTGAAGGGGAATATTTCCAGTTTTTAGTGCACTCTGCAGACTTTTTATTCCTAGTCAAATGAAAGCAATTGTAAAATATAATGATCTACAAACTAGAGTGCCATCATTGCTTTGCATTTTTTTCAGATTTGGTTTTAAAGTGTCAGTTTTTCAGGGATACTTTTTAAAGTTACTTTGAAGGAGGGAAGGGTAAAGTCTGAGGGCTTTTTTTAGTAGCTTGGAAAAAAGTACACAAAATCAGTGCTGATTAAATGACAGGGTTAAGTTCCTTGAAGGAATAAAGCTTTGACAGAAGTCCTGGATTGAACCTACTTGATGAAAATCTAAATTCTAATTGTGCCCAGTTGGTAAATGAGATAGCTGAAACCTTTAATTTTCCTCCTTAAAATGGGGATGATAATATACTAGTTTCCTGCATGTTGTATAGCTGAAATAAACCCTTAGTACTCAAAGTGTTGTTTTGAAGTGCCAAACATTGAGCACAGCTTCAGTGAAATATATGTGAGATCTGCAATTACTTTATGGCAAGTAGCCTGAGTTTGGCAAACCAAGGTCACGCAATTACAGCTGCAGTCTATGGCACTTCAGCCTCTTGCTATGCCTGGAGCATGGTCTGAGTTACGTTCAGTGCAGTTTGCTGCCTTGTAGGAGCCTTGTTTTACCTTTCAGCTAACACAGGTGAGAAGAAACGTAACACAGCTGAAGACGTAAAAACCTCGAAATTTGGAACTGATTCACGATGATAAAGATTGATTCTTTTATGATTATCTTAGATGGAGGCTGAGATACCAACTTGCAATTTTTTTATTACTTTTTTTTTAATTTGGGGGGGGAAGGAAGAACAAGCTGTATTATAATATTGGACTTAGAGAGTAATGGAGCACAGCATCATCATCTTATTATCTCATGCAAGAAAAATTAATTTTAAAATGATAATACCAACTATTAAAATTGAACCTGTGTGATCTGCTGTTTCTCATGTACCATTTTTGGGAAGATTGTATTTGGTTCCGTTGTTTATAACTGATGGGTTCACATTAGTATTTTGCTTGTGCTCCTAGTTTGATAATGTGGGCAGGGTGAGGGGGAATGCAACAGTGCAGTTTGAAAGGACACGGTCACTTAATAGCTGCAGTCCTACTAAATTGCAGCCTGCAGAGCTTGTATCGTCTGGGTTCATATTCAGCTGGTTAGTACAACTTTCCTTCTTCTGTCATGTTAATATTGCAGAGGGTCAGAAAGACAGCGGGCCTGTTCAGGAGGACAAGTTCAGAAAGTCTTATTAAAAGCAATTTAATATGATTTAATAATAGAGGTAGCGCCTGAACATACTTAGGTTTTTCTGTCCTGGAAAATGGGCTGCAGATGTTATGACGAGTTGTTGCTGATACTCTGCTTCATCATGCAGTATAAATATTCAACTAGACTCAGGCTAAATAAAAATAAAAAGTTTTAAAAATGACTAGACGGGAGATTTACTTCAAAGAGTTCCTCTGCAATGGAATTTATCTTATCAGAAAGAACAAACATTTTGAAATGAAAATCCACGACAGGATATAAATCTGGTATTGTGACGATCCTGTACTCATTAAGTGAACAAGAGAGAGAACACCCCAAAGTCAAACTCACTTTTCTTTGCAGCAGCATGTAAGATAAGTTGTGTGAAATGGCAATTCAAGATCAGGGAGAGTGCAGAAATTGAGATATAGCCCATACGTGTCAGAAATTGAAGATAGAAAGGAACTGGAGCTGCCATTAACAGGAATTATTTGTTTTCCTCCTGTTCCTCCCTCTGTCACCCTGTTTTTTTTAATAAAATCTCAGCAAGTTTATCTATATCTGACTACAGATCTCTGTTTCCAATGTGACCTCAGCTGAAAAAGTTAGTTCATCATCTTTATAGTATGAGCATGATTTTGGCCTGGAGCACTGACTGAGGAGCGGAACTACTTAGTAAGCAAAGACAAGGTTACCTTCCATAAATGCTCCCCAAACACCTGCTGCATGGACATGGACATCTCAGTGGTTCATCAATCAGTTGCTGAGGTGATTCTTAGGGAAACCATTCCAGATTATTCTGAAATTGTGTTGTGGGTTTCCGTCTTGTTAGGATTTGATTGATGTGCTGTTCTTCAGTTGCACATCATGTGTGAGGTGAACAATTCAGGGTAGTAACCTCCTGCCTTGTGCTATAGGCAATGTGGCTTGTCCATGAGATACTCTGGAAAAAGAAGAGCAGACCAGCGTTACAAGGCTTTGTTTAATGCTGTTTGTTTCTCTGTTGTATTAATCACTGGATTATTTATCAGTGCTTTGCAAGGTTAAATTGTGATTGTATGTCTTTATGTTTCTAGTTCAGCTGAACATCACTGGACTTTATAATGCTCAACAGCATACTAATGAAGGAGATTCCTTTCTTTGAAGCAAATATTATGGGGGTTTCTGGGGCAAGTGTCACATGAGAGGACAGGGAAATCCTTTTCAGACATATCACCTGACTAAGTATCTGTAAATTATCAGGCAAGGTAGTATTTTGATGCTGCTGATAACATTTTATCAATTCATAATCTAAGCACAGTATGCTATCAAATTCTTTCAGACTTCCGGTGTTCCTAAATTTCACTTTCTGAAACTCTGCAGGGTATTTTAATTACAACAGGGAGCACATTACTATGCTGACCTACAAGTACAAGATCATTAGCTGTACCTCTAGTTTAAAATTTAATTTGTTTCAGTCTCTCACTCTTGCAAACTTGGCTGCATTATTCTACAGCAAAGGTTCAAAACATCACAGTAGCCAATATGGATGCATTTAATATAATTTTCCATATAGTCAAGTGAAATAAAGCTTTTAAACATTTCCATGAATTTTGGTATCTTTTCTAACTCTCGTGAGGATGGCAGGCATATAATAATATGAGTGCTGGACGGAAGCCTCTAGAAAGATTTTTCACTGGAATTTGCAAATTGCTTTATGGACTCAAGCTTCGTCAGGGAAAGTTTAGACTTGATGTTAGGAAAAAGTTCTTCACTGAAAGGGTGATTGGCCATTGGAATGCGCTGCCCAGGGAGGTGGTGGAGTCACCGACCCTGGAGGTGTTTAAGGGGAGACTGGATGAGGCCATGGTTTAGATGATGGTGTTGGTGTTGGTGTTAGCGTTGGGATATAGGTTGGACTCGGTGATCTCGGAGGTCCTTTCCAACCTTATGATACTGTGATACTGTGATACTGTGAAATCTGTACACGTTTCCTTTTCTTGTGATGAGCAGAAGGTGGTTGCAGAAGATTTCCAGAACTTTGCATGGTTTTGTGCCTACCTGATTCTTAGTACCCTGTCTTTCAGAGACTATAGGCTTGGTGGCTTAAGACTCAATACTGTCATGTCTCAAACTCAATCCTTTTTGAGAAAACCTCCTCCTTCATATTTACACATTTGACTTCTAAATATTGGACAGCTGCATTTGTCCAGCTCTAAGTTCCCACAGCAGTTGTTTAGACGGGATGTTGTGTCTCTATTGTGGAACCTAGCAGTTATTTAAATGTTGCCCTGACTCCGCTCTGCATCCATTGACACCCACAACTTCAGTGTTGCTTTCAGCCTGAACTGGCCCATCTAGTGTTAAGGCTTAGGTTCAACTTTTGGGTTTGAGTTGCCATGTGTGTATTAAGATGTCAAGCTATACCTCTGGTTCCTTTCTGTGTTTAGAAGCACTGGAAAGTTCACATAACTGTCTGGGGAACTCTTAAAGCAGGTTGGCTTTCTGTGGCAGAAAAAAATACTGGGATTCTGGAGTTCTGGTGATGTGTGTAGGTGAACAGAGCAGCAGGATGGACTGACCCCAACAGGGCTGTGTACTGTGACTGCCAATGTAAGGAGTCAGTGAATGGCGATGCTCTCGTTCAGGTTTCCCTGGTCCATAGTAACTTCTACACAGAAAGATACAAAAAGGCACTGCGAGATTTACCTAGGTTTCTGCAGCAAACTGATGGAGAACATGAGGACAAAAAATGAGAATCTTTACTGTTCTCTAACCGCTGAACCATAGTCTCTTGATTTTTCTGTCCCTATTTTAAGCTTTGGGTTCTGAGACCAATAAAATAGTCTTCAGCAGGGTTGTTGCTTTAAAAAGAATTAAGGTAGCTGCCCAAAACAAGCACTTTTAGTTGATCATGTGTGGGCAGCTAATCACACAGTTATTTTTCTGAACTTAAGTAGCAGTAGACTCACTGCATCATAAGTACACTGTGAACACTTCTTGTTCTTTACTGTAATGTCACTGAGTGTCAAGCAGTAAAAAATGACAAGTCAGAGAACTGTCAGCATCCAGCAAACTTTTCCCTGTCTAGAGTGATATTAACTTCTGCATCTGGTTGTGGCAAGCAGTTAACTCTGCTTGCTTTGGCTGCACACATGTATAATTTTTGAGGTTAATATTGACGGTCATTCATTTTATGAGCCCTTTAGACTCATGCTACAGCTCTGTTTGAGAGGAACAGCCAAATGTCATGCTATGGACCACAGACTGATTGCCTAGGGGTCAAGAAAGAATTTTTCTCCTTGGACAAAGTGTTGCACAGTTGGCAACAATACAATATGGGTTGTTTTTCTGCTTCATGTGAACCATCATATATGGGCCATTGCCAGAACCAAGTTATCAAACTACTAAAACTAGTCTGGTGTTCTAATCCCAGGGAGCTAGATTTCATGTATTGTTGTGTAGTTCATAGTTTGAGTAGACATGGGGGAGTTAGTTCAGTTTGATACCCATTGAATAGTTACTGTTCTGCTCTTCCCCTCTCAACCCCCTCCAGGAAAGGGAGCTGGATGGTAAATTTTAAGTCAAGCCAGGTCAATATCAAATCCTGCGCTTAGTTCAAGTGCCTAGTTCAAAGGCAAAGCCTTTGCTATCTTCCCTTTGCTTTGGACTTGAAACAGCAATGTGTGTTCTGTTTCCAAGCCTCAGTCAGCAGGCACTCCAGACTATGCCTTAATTACGTTGTATGTCTTGATTTCAGATGGCAGGATCTGAAATGAGAGACGCCGGTCTAATGACAGAGGATGTTGACATGGCACAAAATCCTTTGCTGTTGGCACGAGATGTTTGCTGTTACAAAATGTATTGGGCAGCAAATTGCACAAAGCTGCCAGTGGTGGTTTGGATCTGTACTTTCTGAAGGGATGTCTGTTCATATGAGGAAGAAATTCAGGAAGGTCCATGTTTTCTTGGGAGACAGTTGACTGAGGGAAGTAAATGCTGTGAGAGGACTTGTGCTGATCTGTGAAATTACCATGCACTGTGATGCTCCCAGAAACCTCGTACTGAGGCATGTTTTGGGGAGCAAAGAGTTTAAAAAGTTATCAATTTGACTGGAGATTTTGTTTGATCTTTCTGCCCACATAGCAGTGAGCATTCTTGGGGAAAATGTCATGCTTTCAGAAGTTACTGAAACATTTTGTATCAAACAGACATTGGGGTATGGACAGTTGAAATCGTAAAGGAAAGTTAAGTTATCATAAGTGGCTGTGAATAGTTTATTGCACATCTTTTTTTCTGTTTGGGTCTTCTACTACTATTTCTTCCTTGGTGTAATTGACCTCACATTACATTCACTTACCACAGAGCTGTTTTTTTCCTGGTGTACATGTTCTCATGAGTAATGCATGCACTATTTTATTTGATTTTATTTTACCGTTTAACTCTTCATTGTCATATAGAAACTGTAGTTCAAAAGACTTTCAGCTTTAGAAAAGGGCGAAGTGGGGATGGCTGCTCTGCTGGGAAGTGATTAAAAGTGACATTCAGTCAAAATTGCTTCCCTACAGAGTGTCATCTGCACACAGAATTATTCAAAGACATTTGCCTTCATCAACTGACAGGAACACATGTGTTGACAACCATTTTTCTCTGCCTTACATATTTTATGTCCTTTAGGAAAACCTGCAGGGGTGCAAGTTGCTGCTCAAAACGTTTCCACCCAGATAAAATTTCTAAGCAGGAAAGAGGCCACGGCTGAGGAAACCTGGACATACAGTGTCCCTATTCTCAGTTGCCATTTCTCAGGGTTGATTGGGGTTTTTTTGTGTAATTGAGCATGTTTTCATTAACTCACCCACACCCAACATGTGGAAGGCATGTGATATAGGCTACTACCACATTTGTTGTTCTGTTTGCTTTCTATATCCTTTCCCACCTTAATTACTTATTGATGACCAGGTGGCGACAGGGGTTCACTGCTGCTCTGTGCAATGGCAGAAAGACTAGCTCTCTGTTCTTGGCTGATTTGATATGAACTACTGTAACTGAAGGAACATAATAAACTTTTTTTAATAATAATGGTAATAATAGTATAGTAATAATAGAAGTTTTTTAGAACACTTCAACTGATGTACATATAGAATGACAGAATTATAGAATCATCTGAGTTCGAAGGGCCCCACAAGGATCATCGAGTCCAACTCTTGTCCCTGCACAAGACAATCCCAATATTCACACCACGTGTCTGAGGGCATTGTCCAAATTCTTCTTGAATACTATCAGACTTGGCACCGTGACTGCTTCCGTGGGGAGCTGTTCCAGTGCTCCACCACCCTCTGGGTAAAGGACCTTTTCCTAATATTCAACCTAAACCTCCCCTGACACATCTTCCTGCTATTCCCTTGAGTCCTGTCATTGGTCACCAGAGAGACGAGATCAGCGCCTCCTCCTCCTCCTCCTCCTCCTCCTCCCCTGATCAGGATACAGTGAACAGCTATGAGTGAGTCCCCGCTCAGCCTCCTCCAGGCTCAACAGACCAAGTGATTTTAGCTGCTCCTCATACAATTTCTCCTCTACACCCTTCACCAGCTTTGTGACCTCCTCTGGACACTCTCCTGCAGTTTGATGTCCTTTGTATACTGTGGTGCCCCAAACTGCACATGCTATTTGAGGTGTGGCCGCACCAGTGCAGTGCAGAGCAGGACAGTCACCTCCCTTGCCTGGCTGGCAATGCTCTGCTGGATGCACCCCGGGACACAATCACCCTCTTGGCTGCCAGGGCACACTGTTGGCTCACGTTGAACTTGCTGTTGACCAGAACCCCCAGATCCCTCGCCACAGGGCTGCTCTCCAGCTTCTCACTGCCCAGTCTGTGTGTACATCCAGGATTGCTGCATCCCAGGTGCAAAACCTGGCACTTGAACTTCATGTGGTTGGCAATTGCCCAGGTCTCCAATTTGCCTAGATCTGTAAGGCCTTTTTGCCCTCAAGAGTGTCAACAGCTGCTCCTTAAGTCTTTCATCCAGGTGGTTTATGAAGATATTAAATAGTACTGGCCCCAAGATGGATCCCTGCAGAGCTGCGCTAGTGACTGGTTGCCAGCCTGATGTCACTTGTGACCCTTTGAGCCTGACCCATCAGCCAATTGTTCACCTATTGCATTATGTGTTTATCCAGCTGCATGCTGGACATTTTGTTTATGAGGATACTATGAGACATGGTATCAAAGGCCTTGCTGAAGTCCAGAAAGATTACATCAACTGGTTTTCCTTGGTCAACTAGGTGGATAACCATGTCATAGAAGAGTTAGAACCCTGTCAGACAGGACATTCCCTTTATAAACCCGTGCTGGATGGGAGCAATGGCTGTGTTGTCTTTTAGGTGTTTAGTGTTAGCGAACTTTACTCTGACACATTGCCTTCATCTGGCTGATGGAACCACAGAGGTCAGGGAGTGGTTCAGCACCATATGTAACTATGAGAGCACACAAAATAGCAAAGTATGCATTTGGCTGTCGATAAATGTGTCACTGATAGTTTAACCTAAATTATACCACATGACACCAAATCACACTTTTTGGTATAATTCTGCTTTTCCCCTGTAGGAAAAAAAGTAGTCATGAAAAGACAGCAAGCATGATGCATTCAGAATCTTTGCAGAAGGCCACATGTGGAGCAGTTTATAATCAAAACACATCATTACTCATTGCAGTTTTGTTCAGTCCACGCTCACTCTAGCACCTAGACTCCAAAGCTAAAAATTTCTGCTTTTGACATGTTACTTGGCTCTCTTCACTTATGGATGCAGTATGAAGTTTGGAAACCTACTGGGAAAAACCAGACAACATACCCTTTTTCACATGTAACATCTGGACTCCCAAGCATCTAAGTACATTCTGAACAGACAATAACGTTGCTGTGAATCGTGCACAATTCAACCCATTCATGAAGGAGAGAAACCAGTCTGTCTGACAGGGAGCAGCAAGGGCTGGCTGCTCCCTAAGGGAAAGTGAGACAGGAGGCAAGGGTGAGCCATGCATGGGCTGTGCCATCACCAATGGGCCTTAGGCCCCCAAGCTTCAAGCACAGCAGGCAATGCTGTGTGCTCTAGCAAGGTCTGCTTGTAGTCCCAGGCATGGCAAGCCATGAGTCAGGTTCAGGATCCAACTAGAGGGTACAGTCAGGAGAAAGGTAAGCAAGGCCTAATAGTCCTTCCATAGGTACACAGTCAGCTTTTAATGTTCAGTCTATAAGACATTATCACTATGTTACTGGAGGTTAACAAATCTCTACCAAGTGCCTGAAACTTTATGTATTTCTGTGCCTAAGCTGCCAGAGTTCATTGTTTAGTGTCTGGGGACATCTGTCTCTCTCTTCTCTTCTTTTATAGCTTCTTTTCCAAAGTTTGATAAGTTGGGAAAGTGCTTGATAAGGGAGACATTACTACTGCTGTTGCTGTCAGAGGTTATGTGTCAAAGATCCCTGCACTACTAGGAGCCAGAAAATCAAGGCATTCTACTGACTGGTCATCCCTGAGATGACCAGTCCATTATAAGGGCCTTGAATTACCTGCCTAAATATGTTGAAATTATTCTTCTAGGAAACTCGACAACCAGGTTATTGATTGGGGATTAAGTCACATTTGTTGACTCACGAGTTAGTAACCTGACCTGTGAGCTAACCTTCGTATGATAAGGATGCATTGTAGTGATATTCTACAGATGATCTAAGCTCTTACACTGTTCTTCTTCAGAGGAATTTTAGAAATATGCTCTGCTCTGTGTGAGACAGTGAAAACCTGGAAATGTTCCTTTTAAAAAAAAAAAAGTCTTTTTCTAGGCTTTCTGACAATGAAGATTGCTTTATTCTCTGTAAATCAGTGCCTTGCTGTAATCCTGCACTCAGACAGAACAAAGCAGTCCTTGTCTTCTGTGGCTAAAACTGGTATGAATTCCAAGTCAGCTTTGTGTGTTTTTATTGCTTATATAGAGACTTTTGTGATTCATGTGCAGAATGAGGTAAAATGGAAAAATAAAGTATTTTATCTCTTTCTGAATTTTCATTGCTTTTCTACACCTTTTTCAAACACCACAATAAATGTTACTCAATGGAATATACTGTTTATTGTAAGTACAACAGCTGAGCTTACTAAAATACTAATTAAAAGTCCTACTGTATGCCAATGTGTAATGTATACAAGAACTTTTCATTTAAAGATGACAACAATCTGCACACATATAGCCCAAAGAAAATTGAGAAGCAAAGGCTGACAAATTAAATAATTCGGTTCATGGTTACTTGGCTTTTGGTGACAGAATGTTGAGCTTATTTCATCCGGTTCTGTGCTCTCTTGACTCATGTTGAATCAGTTAGAATGGTAATTTTCTTCTAGCTGCACAGTAGAGTCAAATTGTAACTATGTGGCTTGAGAGTTTGCCATTCTTTCCATGTGCCCTGTAATACACAAGCAAGCTTATAGTTATGGTGTATGTATTATTTAAATTGTTTTTTCCAAAGTTTAGAATATTAGTGTAATGCACACTATTTGTAAGAGCACTGCTTTTTAAAAACACCACCCACACATGGTGGTATCTTCTATCTCATATCTGAAATTGAACTCATTGATATCACATTCCCATACTCGTTAAGGAAACATCAATTAATAATTTTTCTGTTCTGGGAACAGAACAAGAGTTTAATATACTTAAGCTTCATTCTTTTGTCTGTATAAATGCTGATGTTCCTTTTTAAAGGAATAACTCAGCGCTTCTCTACAGGGAGGCAAATATAAATATTTCAAAACAAAGTTATGTTAAAAGCCAGGGCACTGAAAGAAAAATTATGATAAAATCTTGGAAATGCAGATTAAAGAACTATGATAAATGGTATTGATTTTTGCTTATTTCATGGTACCACTTAAACTGCCTGATTCAACTGGAGTTGTAGTATGTGTTTACTGATAGTATTGAACACATACACATGCCAGACTAGAGCTGGGCCCTTCTCTAATGAGCTTCCTAGTTAAAACAACAGAGGAAATGGTCATTGTTACCGTCCCTGACATTCAGAATTGAGATTCAGAACAGAGCTGTTGTCTTCTGAAGTTGAGTTCCCATCCAGTGCCTTAGAAATTAACTTATCCTTATTGGAGATGAACAGCTTCTGATTTTGGATGAGAAAGTTAAGATGCAAATACCACCAATACCTGGTTGACTGCTGTTGGGTTAAGAGCATCACTTAATGAAAACATGATGCCAGAATTAGACCTCAGTGCCTTGACACAAAAGCTAGTTTGCGTGTTGGGGTGTGCTAACGGACAGAAGTACAAAGATTTGTCTGCATGGGAGACTATTACAGACTCAGAGGTTTGATGGAAAACATTGTGTTGGATTTGTTCAGATCTCTCAATAGGAATGCCAGTGACTGCAGTTAAGTGGAGCTCTATTGAAAGCATATGCAAAATAAGCACTTTTTCCACAACCTAAACAAATGTAGCTATTTTTGAGTGCACGTGTGTTGCTTTTACCAAGATCACAGCAATTTTAGTTTTGAGAGAAAGCATTAGAAAGAAGAGGCAAGCCCACAAAATTTCTCTTGAACTCAGCATGTCTATAAATATTTATTCTGAACTGTTGAACTAGAAATTCATAGCCACATCAATTTATACTTAGTATTTCAGTTACTGCTTTGAGGGTTTTCTCTTTTAAACAGTTGTTGCTCAGCTTGTGGTTTTTATTTTTTATTTTAAACATAGCAGTTCATATATTGTACTGTATGAGTTAGCTCTGCTAAGCTGCTATTAAAAAGTATATGTGTGAAGCCTCAAAAGCTTATAGATTTTATAGATTATTACAGGTTAAAAATATCCCTGACAGTTGCTCTTGAGCAGCTGATGTTTTGCAATAGGTTTGTATATGGGAGCCTTAATTATTTAATGCATAGCTGTAAGTTGCATGTAGCAGAATAGGCAAGACAATTAGAAATGCAAGATGTTTAGGCTGTCTAATGTGTGCATATCTTCACAGTCCAACATTGTATTTTATACCTATTTGTAACTACATCAGTTCTACTTTTTAATGAACTTTAAAACAAATGACATTTCATGCCCAGTGTGCTTGCCAGCCCTACCAAGCAGCATTAACGATGAAGTGGTACACATAACTGAGGAGAATTTTTATAACCTATCCAGAGCACTGCCTTTGCCAGCAGCATTCGTCACTATCAGCAGACAGTCTTTAAATGAACATGCAACTGTGAGTCAACTCAGCAAGAAAATTCAGTTTTAGCATTTTCAGTGACCTGTGCCAAACTCCTAAATTGTGGGAAATAAATCTTGTCTGGCTAGAGATTGATAAAGTACGGTCATGTTCATTCTGAGCAAAGAGTTTTTGTTATGATCTTACACTCCAGATGTGGATTGTTGCCATTAATTATGAATTTCATAACTCCAAACATATTTTCCAGAAGCTGTGTGTTTTGGGCACAGAAAGAAAGCACATATTTTCTTTCTTATTAATTTTCCACAGTAGGTCATGCATAGTGTGCATGCTTATATAAATTTATAGAGATTCTGTACCTGTTGATAGCATGTACTGATATTGAACTCCTAACACCACCATCCCCAAGCTTGAGAAGTATGAAGCTCTTTTTGTCAGTGGCGAAGCTCCTACGAAGGAGATAGGGTCACTAGTATTCAGTGACAAGTAAAATAAATTCACATCCTATTAAAACAGAAACTGCATCAGTGAGGAAAAAAAAATAATTGTCTTCCAGAAATAATATGCAATGGAAAAATTAGGTTTTTTGCAAGTGTTGTTACATTGGGTGATGACCATTCTCTTGAGAAAGTCAAGAAACATTGAATCCTAGTCTTTGAAAACTGACTTCCAGTTCAAACCCCAAATATTATTATTTCGAAGGGATTGTTGCTCTGAAAATAACCAATGCTGTTTAGTTTTGCTTTTTTTTGTATGTTACGAGCAGAGATTTTTGACCTCATAATGTCTCAGTCTCAAGCTGTGGGTTGGAGTTTCTGGCTTCTGTGATCGGTTCTCTGAGATAAAACAGCTCAATATTAACACTTTTCCTTCTAAGTGGGGACATACACACATTTTGTTAATGACACAGCAAAGTGTTGGTGTTAATGTCATCCTGTACCTGTCAGGGGGCTTCCTAGTGCTTTAGACCTGTATTTAGACTTGTGCTTAGTCTAAACGATATCTGCCTTTCGGCATTGTTACTGAATGAAGGATTCACAACTGAAAGTAAAAATCTTTGTCAAGTGTTAAAAGCTCACTTTTTTGTGGTGGAAAGAAGGCAGGCAGTTTCCCGACAATTTGTTTTTCTTGTGTTAAACTGTTTTATGTTTCAGCCTTTCTTGTAGGGCTGCCAAATACAATTTATGAACAAAAGTAGGGGCAAACACAGTAAATCAAGCTGTCCTGTTGAAGTGGAAATAAATGAACTGCTCCTGTTCTGACAGTCCTCTCAACACAGTGAAACTCTTGGTCTGATTTTCCAGAACCTTGTTTTCTGTAGCAAAAATTGCTGCTGCTTTGAAATGAACACAGGTTCTGTCAGGAAACTTCTGCCATGCTCCTGAACTCATTGATACTGATTTAAAGCAGCTGCTTAATTTAGAAATTTTTGATAGAAATCTCGATCCAGAATCACCAGAGATGGGGAGGAAGGGAAGGATAGGGAAAGAGAGCACATTTTAGGGGCTTACTGGGCTATGTGGAACAATTAGCAAGAGCTGTTTCCATAGTTGTTTCTCCTTGAACTCATTTATATTCTTACTGCATAATCCTGAATGACCCATAACCATGCACACAGATCAGCTATTTCTTTGCAGTTTTTGCATTTTAAGCTATCCAGCATCTATTCAAGCAACTCATAAAGTTTAACACTTTCTAAAAGGCCTAACATCAGTTGGTCCATGGGAAGAAAGCTTCCTCTTTCCACTTTGCCTTTTTTTTCCCCCAAGATGAGGCTCAGAAGCAGAAAAAACTCTCATTAAAATTGATGAGAGTTTCACCCAAGAGAGGGCTGCAAAGTTTATCCTCCCTGTTTTGTTTAGAGCTCTTGTGCTTGCCCTTGCCTTTGAAATGGCAGTGTCAAACTTACTGGAACCTGTTAGATTAATATTTTATTATGTTGCTCACATGGTTCTGTGGTGGCATGTTATCATTCCCTTATTTTTAACACTACTTTACATGCTTCTCATTTTGTTGCCAAAACTCTGGACCTATTCTGTCTGCACCCTCTTTACTGTTGCTCAGTGCTGTGCACTTTAATACCTGTATACAAACAGGTTAATATGCTATTAATGGCTTTAGTCATTATCAGGATAGGAGGAGCAGCTGCCCTCCTGCACTGCAACTTTAGTTCAGTCTTTGCATTAATTGCTGCAATAGCAAATTTATTGGGAAGGAGGAATATGATCAGATGATTTGATATAACATTACTAAATATGGAAAGCTAATTTCCTTTTAGTGTCAGTTTGGCTAAGTCTCCAAGTCTCTATGTCTCAGATCCTCAGCTATGAAGTCAGAGTGACAATTTCCCACGACAGCCAACTGTTTTGGAACTGAAATCGTCTTCAGTTTGTATATAACTCCATATCCTGTACAGTGTGAATCCTGCTTTGATGAAGTGTCAGAATTTCACCACTTTGCAGAGACTTTGTCATCTTCCTGCGCCAGTGTAACTCATAAAAATGTGCAAGAACTACAGGGGAGTAGGAGGGAGCCAGGAAAGCATCTGGGTGACAAGGGACAAAATAGCCTGAGCTTCCTCCTAGACTTTATCTATGGTTTATGGCATCTGACTGCTTTTGAATTACCAACCTAGACAGTCTTTTTTTAAGAGGGGGAAAAATGGACGACGACTAAATATATAGATCTAAAGATGGACCGAGATTCAGTCTACGTATAATCCCATGTTAAGTTCAGAAAACTTGTGTTCACAGAAAAGAAAAAGAGTCCAGGTGAGCTGCCGTGGGTGGTTTACATAAAATCCTCTCATTCATTTAATGGCTACAGGTCTGCTGTAAAGTAAATGTGGGGAAAGTAAAAAGGCAGGTGTTGCTGTTG
This sequence comes from Dromococcyx pavoninus, assembly GCA_033558185.1. NCBI lineage: Eukaryota > Metazoa > Chordata > Aves > Cuculiformes > Neomorphidae > Dromococcyx > Dromococcyx pavoninus. The sequence continues at coordinate 1,370,341 of JAUMJL010000786.1, forward strand.
GTAGAGTGATTTATTAAAGCCTCACACAAAAACCACTGCCAATCTGAGACTGCAACACCTGTGTGAAAATGCCCCCATTAGCGTAACTGAGTTTTACACCCTCTGATTCACTTGTTGATTGACATTATAGTTACATAGAAATGTGTTTATACAGTGTGTTCCCCTCATGGCCACTCTACTGTAAAGTGTAGAGTCCACCTTGATAGTGTTCTCTATTTCAACTGAATGATGTTTCAGATTATTTCACAGCTCTCTTAAGACTCCTGTAACAATGTAACTTCAAATGCAAAAAAACCCTTAATCTTATTTTTCAAATCTAATCTAGTAAAAACAAGTATGCATGTGATTAATTCCAGAAGACATAAGTAATGTTTAAGCATTTTCTGAAGAGCTGCATTTATTGTGGATGGTGTTCAAACTTAGAAGTAAAATAAAGCAGCTTGACATCCAGTGCTGCTGTGAAATTCCACTTGAGTGCTTCAGAAATAATTTCAGACAGATAGACCTGTAGATGTTATGGTGCCTGGGAAAGCAGTGCTTTATTTTATATCAGCTGTACTCTAGTGATGGAGCACAAAGCCAATACTCTTGTGCACCTCTGAAAACTCTCCACATTGAATTTTACAAAAAAATGTGATTAAATATAGAAGGCTGAAGAGGAAATGATCTGCGGCTGCTGTCTGCTTTTCAGTTAGCAGACCATGTCTTCCATGGATAGGTCATAAATTCTTCCCTGCTGGGAGTGCCACAAACGCTGATTCTCCTGAAGAACTGGGGTAACACGTGTAATGTTCAGCACCTTTGAAATCTGCAAAAAGGGATCGAATAGCGAGAGAAAATTTGCAGATAATCCAGAACTACTTTATAGCATCAGAACTAAAATTGGTGGGGTTGCCATCTGCAGAATGATCTCGTTCTGTTTAGTGCTTGGACTCAAAAGCCATTTGGCATAGATCAAGTACGAAGTAGTATAGAAAAATAAAATATACTTAGTTCAATTTTTTATTAGGTATGACTATTCAAAAGAGAGATCTTGCCCTGAACTGTTTCCTGATCAATCAGCTCACAGTGGGAAAAATAGCAAATAGTGTTAAAAAAAAATAGAAAGAGAAAAAGAACCTAACAGTCTGCTGTGTCAATCTAGAAATATGTGGGTTCCCATATTTTGGATGCTACATGCCGTTCTGTTCTGTCCTTATCTCAGGCTACAAAAGAGACAGAAAATTTGGCAAGGTTTATCAGAGGTGTTTCATAGCTCCTAGTACAAGCACAGATTAAAAAACAGAGGCTCTTCAGCTTGAACAGTACAAGCAGAGAAGGATTTGAAACAGGTTTGTACAATCATGAGTGATATGCAAGTGAATAAAAATGTTTGTTTTCATATTTCCCAAATTAAAAAAAATAGGAAGGCACGGTAAAATGTCAAACACAAGATTAAAACAGACAGTGCCTTGCATGCAGTCTGGGAGGCCCACCTAAACCTGCCCTAATGATGTAGTAAGGTGCTGCACTGGCTCGGGCTTGTATGCTCCACAGCATAACTTCTGGCTGTTCTCTAAATTCCCACTGTATGCGTGAAGTGAATCTCTTCTTGTGGCCATCTCATAACTTGACATTTTCAGATGGAAAATTCAAACCAGCTTTATTTGTATTATTACTGTAAAGCTTCACAGTAATGTAGGGTCCAAAGTGTTCTCCCTAGAATGCAGCTTGCTGTTTTTCATGAATTCTCCAGTCTGTTACTGTTTTGGATACCCTTCCTTGCTTGTAACATCTTTTGCCCAAGATCACCATGTGGCTGTGTTTGTGCGTTTTCTGTGTGCGTGTTTGGTTTTGCATTCTAAGATGGAAGTTTTGTCCTTGGGTACCTGAATTCCTACTTAGACAATCAGGAATTGGGAAGTGCAGTAGTCGTTCACTAGATCCAGTTAAGTACTTTTCTTCTAGATTATGCAAGTAATGTGCTTATAATGCCAGCACAGGTTTATGTTCTGAACTCAAAGCATGCTTCCAGCTGAATGGAGAATTGCAGAGTTAATGAAGCAAGATCTAATGAGTTTTCATCAGAGTTAAAGAATTTTGTTTAAGATAAACTTCTGTCTTTTTGCTGCAGAATTCTATATTGTCAATACTGGTGTCAGGGAGGGAATAAGCACATAAACATGGCAGAAAGTTGTTCTTCCATGTGATCACATCTTTCCACACTTTCTAGAATAAATGGACTTTTCGCCAAGCTCCTGCGGAAACACTTGCACATTGCCAGACAGCAAAATGAAACTTTATCAGAGTCTCTAGTGTGAAAACTTTGAGAATCCTTTGTCTTTGCTTTCCCCTAACTTGTCTCACCTGAATTCTGTGATTGTATCCTATGATCTACAGATTAGATCCAGAATCCATATTCTGAACTCAGCCCATGTAGGTTTATGATATTATGGGGGGTTTAGTGAACTTTAAAAAATACAATAAGTATACTGTTTTTCATTCATGTCCTTGTAGGTGGGTATAGCAGTCAAAATCAGCCAGAAGAGCTCAGCACTCACTATCATGTTTTAAGTCAGTGAAAACTACATATTAATCAGCCTCTTCTGAAACTGGGCAATGGGTGTTTCCATGGGACTAGGTGGAGGTAAATTTCGTATGGCACACTGACAGTTGTGTTGAAATAATAATTTTAAAGGAACAGTTTTTAATAAATAGGAAGAAAATGCTAAGTCTCTTTTTAACTTTTTGGGTCTTCTTACCCTTGCATTGAATTCTATGAATTGCATCTCCAGGTAATTCTTCCATGAGGGAAAATTCTCTCATCAGGGAAAATGGGACAATGACAAATCTTGCAGCGTTTCTATGTTAGTGTTGTGGCATGTGATCTTTCTACTCAAGACTAAAATATGAGATTTCCTTCATTCACAATGTTAACATTAGCAATATCAAGGAGTTCAATAGACAAAGGTTTTCTTTTCATTGCCACAAATGACAATCAAGCAAAATATGTGTGGTTTGAAACCTCTATAGGTGAAACCTTGAGAAGGAGCTCAACGTAATTATACATAGTCTGAGCTTGCTTAAGGACAGAACGCAGTGATTGCCAGGGTTGGGTGCCTGAAGAATGAGTTGAAACATTCGGTGATGTTTTGCAGATGTTTTATTCGAATTTCTACTTTTGATTTATTATTATTATTATTGTTGCTGGTTTTGGTTGAGGTTTTGGTTTGCTTGTTTGTTTGTTTGTTTGTTTTGCAAAATGGTGGTCTCTTTGAAGGTCTGTGCTGTCATTTTTCTCTCCCTACTCCACATCATTTGTGAGAAGAAACTTGTAATTGCACACCCTAGTCATGAAGACTTATGTCTTCAGCATTGTGTTCCAGTTAAGGTTACACCCAAAGAACTAATTTATGAGGACTGTGTGCGTGTGGAACAAGAAGCCTAAACACCAGATGTAGTGTACTGGAGTTCAGAACTTAAACAAAAACATACCCAAGGTTTACAGAAAGACCATTATTGTGTCTTGTACATACAATAGGTAATGATTTGAAGTGAGCTATGTTTAGTCCTGGACTGTGTTCTGGTTTTGGTTTAAGTGAGGCAATTGTAGATTCTACACTGCTCCGTAGAAGAGGTAGATTATTTGCTTTGTTTGCAGGGTCATAGCTAAGTCTCCAAATATTTAACATTTTCATCTTTAACCTTGCCAGGCAAGTTCTCTGTTTTAGAAGCAAGCTTTAAAAATGGGTAAACTGTTCTTGAGATATGGTTTGTGTGTGTTTAAAGTCTCAGAAGGAGCTTAACAGTGTATCATGTCCACTTTCCTTTATCAAGAACATCTGCTGTTCATTTGTTAAAGCAAACTGCAGTTTGAGACTGACAGAAACTTTGTTACAAGACATACAAAAGAGCTGCTCGGCCAGGACCATGTTTCCCACCCGTGGTAACAAAAAAACTTAAATTAAAATAAAAATATACCACCTATCGGGTGGGGTTGTATTCACGATGTTCATGCTGTAGTGTCTGCAGTTTTGTAGTACTGTTTTCCTAAGACTGATATTAAGAGTTCACATCAGTATGAACTATTATAACAAGAATGGCCTTTCTTCTTGTCACAGAGCACTGCTCTGTGCAGGTGGACAGAGCGTGTTTTGTGGTGTATGCTGTTCTTAGCATCCTCTGCTAAGTTTGCTCTCAAGTACTTAATTCCCCTCACAAGTCTTTTGATCTAGGTTCAGATGCAAAACATCTTGACTCTTCGTTCAGTGAAGATAGAGGAGACTGGCTAGAGTCTGATGACTATGGGAAACACCTCTTTTTTTTGTAGGACCTAGGATGAGCCATATCCATGGAACAGCTCTTATATTCTGGATTGAATCTCTTGGGGCTGCATGAGAGCCTTTAATTCTTTGTCATTCAGATAAGCCCATCTAATATATAACAAAATAAAGTGAATAATATTCCACTTTTGCTGATACCTAGACATTGGAAGAAGAGGTACACTATGCAGTCTCTACTGCATTTCAAGTGTAAGTGCTATACGCTTTTCTTCCCTGTATCTTCCCTTCTTCTCTCTGGTGACAAATAATAGGACCCGAGGGAACAGCAGGAAGATGTTACAGTGGAGGTTTAGGTTGAATGTTATGAAAAGGTTCTTCACTCAAGGGGTGGCAGAACACTGGAACAGCTCCCCAAGGAAGCAGTCACGGTGCCAAGCTTCACAATCTTCAAGAAGCATTTGGACAATGCCCTCGGACACAGGGTGCGAATTTTGAGGGTTTCCTGTGCAGGGATAGAAGTTGGACTTGATGATCCTCATGAGTCCCTTCCAACTGAGGTCATTCTATGATTCTTTGAGTAGAGTTACACTTACGAAATTTGTCATGCTACTTCATTGCATTTCTTCTGCTGCATTCTTGATGCATTCTAAGGGATCAATACACTTTTAAGTTTTGCAAAAGGTGCAAGCAGTTTACAACCCGCTAGTAGTAAGTATTTCATAGACTGAGTTTCTTTTTTGTGTGTCAGGCTTTTATTTGCAGGCAGCAGAATGAAGCTCAAGGTTTGTCAGATACTCTGAGTGGTTTTCAACATCTCCCTTGATGTCTCCTCCTGGTGTAACGTTTAATGATCTGCCCAAAGCATACGCTTTGGAGCGCAATGATAGCATCTGGCAACTATAACCGAGGCTATCTTCCTTTTATCCGCTTACAACTTCTAATCTCTGTGGCCTTTTCTGAGATGTAGTTCCCAGAAATGACTGGTTTCTGGTTAAAGTGGGTATGGAACAGAGGATAGGCTACAAAACTTCTCAAAAAGTTACCTCACTGCCTGGAATTCTTTAATGTTAAGATAGGCAGGCAGCCAAATAAACTGTTCTTGCAAAGGAGGTCACTGCTGTCAGGCATCATCTACCACCCCACTGACCAATTTCTCTTAAAAGAATATTGCTTGTTCTAGCCACTGTGGATGTGGAAGGCAGTTTATTCTCCTCTTCTTTGCAGGTACCTTTATGCATTAGAAAACATTTCTCATTACTGCCATTGCTCTTGTGAGGCTTGTTACCCAGGTCATGAAAACTTTGTTTTCATATTGTTTTAATGCTTCCAGACACTATAGTCTAACTATAAATGTGGTGGCTGCACTACTAACCATCAGCGGTTTTAATAAATTATTTCTCTTTGTTGCAATGCATGACTTACAGGCTAAGAGAATCACTTCTAATAGCCTTGAGGACTCCATATCCCTGAAAGTCTCAAGTTAAGTGAAGAAGTTTGGTTTGCGTAACCCTTTATCAGTGCACATTAACTAAAACAACAAAAACAACCATCCATTTTCTCCAAGAAGTATATTCTATATTTTTCAATCTCAATTATAAATGGGCACTTATGATACCATGTTCTTCTCACTGAGAACCAGGTGTCAAAAAGCAGTGTCACTTAGCTGCAGGAGCAGCAAACCTGCTTATTTTAAGATAAATACTAGCTACTCTGCCCTTTTATTATTTAGCCTACAAAGGGTCAGCCTTCCTCAAAAAGCAGCAAGGTGTGCATATTCGCTTGAAAGCTACATTTCAAATAGCACATGATGTATAAAAAATTGAGTAGAGAATATTTCTGCCTGTATTGGATTTGTGGGGTAAGATTTTGGTAGCAGAGGGGTTACAGGAATGATTTCTGTAAGAAGCTGCCAGAAGTTTTCCCTGTATGTCCAACAGAGCCAGTGCCAGCTGTCTCCAAGATAGAGATGTTGCTGGTCAGGGCTGAGCCCATCAGCAGTGGTGGTTGTGCCTCTGGGATAACAGATTTCAGAAGGGGGGAAAAAATATCTGGCGCAAATGCAGCCGGAGCAAGAGGTGAGAATATGTGACAACAGCTGTGCAGACACTAAGGCCAGTGAAGAAAGAGGGGAAGGAGTTGCTTCGGGGGCTGGGGCAGAGATTCCCTGCCAGCCGCGGGTGAAGACCATGGTGAGGCAGGCTGTCTCCCTGGAACTCGTTGAGATTAATGGTGGAGCAGGCATCCACCTGAAGCCCCACACTGCAGGAAGGGAAGCACTCATGCTGGAGCAGATGGATGCCTGAAGGAGGCTTTGTCCTGCGGGAAGCACGCGCTGGAGCAAGCTCTTGGCAGGACCAGTAGAGAGAGGAGCCCGAACTGGAGCAGATTTGTTGGCAAGTCTTGTGATCTTGTGGGGGACCCACACTAGAACAGTCTGTTCCTGAAGGACTGCACCCCATGGAAGGGACTGTGCTGGAGCAGTTTGTGAAGAACTGCAGGCTGTGGGAAGGACTCATGTTGGAGCAGTTCATGGAGGACTGTCCCATGGGAGGGCCCCACACTGGAGCAGGGAAAGATTTTGAAGAGTCCTGTCTGAGGATGAGGAAGCAGCGTGTGATGAACTGACTGCAAACCCCACTCCACATCCCCCTGAACCAGTCAGGGGAAGGAGGTAGAAAATTCAGGAGTGAAGCTGAGCCTGAGAAGAAGGGAGAGGTGTTTTAAGATTTGATTTTATTTCTCATTACCCTACTGTGATCTGCTTGGTAATAAATTAAACTAATTTCCCCAAGTTTGCCTGTGGTGGTAACTGGTCAGTGACCTCCCTGTCTTTATCTCAACCCACAAGACTTTTCAATATATTTTCTCTCCCCTGTCCAGTTGAGGAGGGGAGTGATAGAGACACTTTGTCTGGCACTAGGTGCCCAGACAAGGTCAACACACCACACTATCTTTCTAAGGTAGATTCAATATCAATTTTCTTTAGATGGATTGAACAACCTAAATGCAATCGATTCTTTTATTCAATGATCAAATACTTTACATACATAGGTCTTAATTCTGTGTTTTGTGGAATTAAAGGCAGAGGAAGTCTACAGAAAAAGCAGCACAACTGAATACCATGTGCTGATAGAATCTGGATGTTTTAAAATTCTGACTTCACGGGAGAAGGATTGTCCCTTGAGAGGAATTTTAGTCATTGCTGGAATTCATATTGCGGTGTATGCAATCTGCTTTATGAGGGAAGTTATTTTTAATAGGAACCTCCTAACAGCTGTATCATTGACAATCTTAGTGCAACTTTTGATGTGCCTGTCTATAAAAAATCCTTTCGATAGCTGTTTTCTTCCTGATCTGATTGCTTATGTTTTGATGTGACCTTGAGCATGCAATATTTATCTAGCCCTTAACATCAAGCACTGAACTTCTCAGCCAGTATAATGAATATAATGCTAGAATATCTCATGTAATGTTTACCATCATTTCCAATAGTCTTAAGGAGTGAGCAACACTCAGTACACACCCCATCAGTGTTTCACAGTTACTTACACTTTGGTTTATCGTCACTTATGGCTGATTTTTTGGGTGCTGTGGGTTTGTCTCTTTGTTAACCCAACTGGAGCCAGCAACAGTTTTTACAAAGCAGGACAGACTTTGCAGTTAAATGCACAAGCCAAAAGAATGCATCTCATTGTCCTAAACTGTGACACATTTAAGTAGGCAAACCTATGTTTTTTGAAATTGGTATATAAACAACTCTTTTATGGAGCAAAGATAGAAGCCAAATTCTGGAAAATCTTTCCTGCACTTTTGAACAAGAAAAAGGGTCACCGAATATATTTGGCCTTGGTGGTTCCTGAATTCCTTCATATTTGTGACAATGGTTACTACTTTGTAGCAGCACATTTTTTAATAATACTGTCCTTTTTTGTACAGCTTCAACAGACTTGCTGTTTTTTTTCTCCTTATTTCTCTTCTTTGGGAACTTGGAACCATCCCTTTTCAATAGCATTCACCCACACCTAGATGCAGAACTGAATCTCAACTCTGGATGTTTCACAGACAAGTTCTCTCTCAGTTCTTTCCACTTGCTGTGTTGATGCATGGAACAGAAGGCCTGGTTTTCCTCAGCAGACATTTCCAGGAAGACTCTTAGCAGTTGATGGGTCCAGACAAAAACTCAAAACTCATGTTTGTGTTAATACGATGGTTATTTGCTGCTTGCTGTCAATTTTCCACTTGTTAGTGTTGTAGAGCAGATAGAGAAAAGCTATAGCCTCGCTGGGACTGGCAATACTCACACAGGCCAAACTGTAAATAAAGGTTATAGCCTTCTGCTGCTGGGCATCAAATAAGCAGATAAATTTCTCTTTGCTGTGGATTTATTCAAGGCAGATGTTTTTACTGAGCTCTGGAAAGGTTAGGGAGGAATATAAAACCTGCTGCAGTTCTGGAATTGATCCATTAGGATCAAAACCTAGTAACCAGTGATTCGTTTAAGGGTCCCTGACACTTTTATGGCAAGACTGTGTATTTCGGAGAGGGCTGGCTCAGTTTGAAACACATTCCAAACCCAAACCTGAAATAAATCCTTGCAACAAAGCAATTATATAAACTTCTGCTTTCCCATAATTTAATTTTTGACAAAAAATGAAAGAAAAAGAATACAGAGTTTGGGAAAGGAATGAATCAACCTTTTGAAAGGAAATGGCATGCTGATCGCCTGTGTTTGTAATTTTCTGTGTGGCATTTCCTCAGTGTGGAGGTGTGGATGAACAAAATAAAACAGACATAGCAAGCATAAAATAGACACACGTGGAAGAAATGGAAGAATATTTAATGTAGGCATGTGATACTGGAAAGACATATATAGAGGTCTACCAGAGCTTGAGGGGTCACGTAAAAATGGCCTTTTGTGGTCCAAGAAAGACTTAAGAATATGATAAAAAAAAATAAAAATAAAAAGAAAGTATTTCCTGTTTCTTCAGCCCCGTTTGTTCCCTGGGATAAGTGATGGAAGGTTTACATTTGGGAGCTTTGAAGTTGAGTTGAACCATACATAGAGGACAGCACCAGAAAGACTGATTGTGAACTGACAAAAATAGTAAATATATTACATATTAGATGATGTGTAGTTGATGACTTGTATTCATAGGCCAGAATCTCAGCAGCTGTAAACAGATGTGGCTACACTAATCTTAGCAAAGAGGTTGTACTGAAAAGGTATTTCTTCTTGACACCAATTCGAGCGCCACCCTGTCATTTTACTGTATTGTATTACCTGAAATAGCAGTTCCAAAGCCATTTTGCTTCAAATATTTCAAATTCAAGGAAATCTTATTATCCAATGAAGCAAAAATGAGGGGTAGAAACTATTCAAATATACTGTCAGGCTTTGGGTAAGTCACTTAATTTGTCTCTTGGTTTCTTAATATAAAATGAAAAGATAGGTAGGAGGGTGTTGACAAGTTAATAATAAGTAACAGTTCTTTGGTACAAGTCACTTCCTGTACCAGTGAGCACATTATCAACTAAAAGGTGTTATGCTACTGTAAAAGTCTCCTATTGATGCTTCACAACTTCCTTTTTCTGAAAATGGGATTTGCTGAGAAAGATATCCCTGGGAGCCTGCCCCCTGCGTAAGCACTAAACCAACATGCTGGAGTACTGTGAAGTGGTACGGTGGTCAGGGAGCCGCTGTTTTTCGGAAAGCACAGGAAAGAAAAGGCATGGCTGCAAAGAGCTATAGAAAGATGCTGTGATATTCCTAAATAACAACTGACTCCCCATTGTGCAGGATCTCACAATATATTCTGCATAGAACATGACTCTTACTTAGGTTAAGATAGACTCAGAAAGAACTTAAGAATTGTGTACCATAAGTGGAAAGTTTCTCCAGCTTATTCAGCATATTCTTGCTCTTGGCAAACATTAATGTCCTGTCTATATAAATATAGTAAGTAGTGCAAGGAAGAAGGGGTCACCACATCATTCGCAAAATTAATTTGTCTGAACTATTACCCAAGAAATTAAAGGAAAGAGAAAAATTCCTGACAGCTGTAGGTTAAGCTCCAGCAGATGAGAAACCCAGCTGGAGTGAGGTGGGGCTGGGTTAAAAATGAAACATTTTGAAAGAAGAGAACCTAAGAATGGGTAAGGTTGGTCGGTTAAAGATTGTAATTTGCAAAGTAAGTGCAGTGCAGTCAGTAGAAAGCAGAGTTGAAATGTGGATTGGAAACCAAGAGGAGAATGCTGGGAGGAATTTGTGCAAACCACAACCAAGCTGTCTTCAAATCAAGACAGATCATCAATATTTTGCCCACCTGGAGGTTGAAGGGACTTCCTGTTCAGTTGCCAAGATTTAATAACAAAGTTCAAAATGCAACATTGCTCCTTTCCTAGTGAGCAAACACAGCCACAGCTATTACTCACCCCGGCTCATCTTGATCCACTCAGTTACTCCATAAATGTAGGAAAGGATCAAAGAGTTGGAAGATGGAGAGCTGATGTATCAGAGCGGGGGAAGCGGAAAGAAGAGGGAAATACTGTAATCAGGAATTGTTATGACGGCTGGGGAAGAGTGCAAACAGTTAACACGTACTAAAGGGACCTTCAAAGAGGATGCCTTCTCTCATAAAGCAAAGAAAGAACCTTTGCCTGAGGACTTAATTCTTGAGAGGAAACTGGTCTATGTCTGCTTTACTCAAGTTTTTATGAAAGGAAGGCACAAATCCTGAGCAGGTTACAACAGCTCAATTGAAATCATTAGCTCTGTTCTCACTTATACCAACTGAGAATCTGTCTGCAAATCTGAAGGTATCTTTTAATGTGATAGCAGGCACAGATATATTAACATGCTAATCCTTAGCAAGCATGCTAGAAATTTTTGGTGTAGATATCTTGCAATCTTGCACATTTAGAGGTATAGAGCACTACTGCTCTAGAATCTCTGAAAAATAGGGACCCAGAACTCAGAATACCTCACTGGCACCGTCACTGTGCTTCTGAAGGTGAAGTGTTCTAGTGGAAAACTTTCCTGTGTAGGTATCTATCTGCCTGACTAGTCCTATGATTTTAATAGTTTGACTTATCCAAGTGTTTCTTCATTTCATTGTGTTCGGCCATTTGGCTTGCAACGAAGATGTGTTTAACAGCTCCTGTGTCAAGAACTTTCCACTGCTGGATGTCCAACATTTCTTCCTAATACCGTCATCTGTTATGTTTGCTTTTTTTTCAAGGTCAGAGGCTACCCTGAACCTCAGATCACATGGTACAGAAATGGGCATCCTGTCCCAGAGGGAGACCATTATGTCATGGACCACAGCATTCGAGGGATATTCAGCTTGTTAATCAAAGGTGTACAGGAAGGTGATGGTGGCAAATACACCTGCGAGGCTGCAAATGATGGTGGGATTCGTCAAGTGACCGTGGAACTGACAGTGGAAGGTAAGAGGATACTTACACTACTGTTGTGATGATTATAGAGTTTAATTAAATGAATGAGCTGTGCTAAACTGTTTGGTTAAAATCAAAACTGCACGCACATACTTTATCACTGGTGTGAGAGTAAGAGCCATTAACTGCATGTCACAGTTTAAGACATTTAGCAGGAATTACATGTCTATATAGGTAGATAAAGTGTGTATTCAGTTCCAGGTGTGTATGACAATGCTCAGGTAACAAAAGACCTATCTTTAAAGACTTTGCTATGAACTTTGTTATTCTCATGGACAGAAACAAAGGCTTGGAAAGTTAGCATTTTCTTTCATGTAGTCAAGACTGTGGTGATCTTGGCTGCTTCACAGCCTATCAGAAAGGCACACTGAGGCAGTGGGTTTCTGGAATTCTCCATGCATGCTTCTGCTTGCTAAGCTGAACGCCTGGTTATAATTGCGCTGTTAATGTTGCACGGGAAACAGCCAAGATCAAACCCAGGAATTTTTAAGAGAACATCTGCATATTAGATAGTTGCAAACTGCCAAATTTAAAATATAAAGAGAGATACAAAGCCAGGGAATGATGGAAATCTGCTTCTCGCTTTCCAATTTAGTCGCATCACAGATCTGTTGACTATCAAGGCTGTTCAGGTCACAAATTTGCGTTGAATTCTTGAAGCAAAGAACAAATCCACAGCAGTCCTGAAACAATCACTGTTTGGGTTTATTCCGAGTCAAAATCTCTAGCAAATATCCTCAGAGTACAATAGTGAAATACGCATGTTGTTGGCATATTTGGCATAATTGTTACTGCCTTCCGTATAAGGGAGTATATTTGTTACTGCCTTGTGTTGTAAAAATTATGCAAAATCTTGTTTTCCTCCTCATATTAAGTTATGACAACTTTTATGAGTGACAGCTTGCATGGAGGTGGAGTATTTTTTAAAGCTGGTTTTATATCAGTTTTTTTGAGCTGGACTTTGCCACAGTTTAAAAGCGATTCCATGTCAGTACCCAGTGACTAAATTTTTCAGAGTTTAAGAATTGCATGGCCTTTATTCTAAAAATCCCTTTGTGCATGAAGATAGTAAATCATAGGATTTTTCTGTTCTCAGCAAAGATATCTGTGTGGGGCTGACTGCTACTTGAAAAAATAAGTGTCTAAACCAGAATCCAGTGTGTGTCCTGCATGGCTGTCCTGTCTGACAGTAATGTAGATTCTTATAAGGCTGTAGAACATAATTTTTCACAGCCATCAGAGCTGTTTGTTTCATGCTGAAACTCTGGATCTGCCCAAGGTCACTGTCCTTTTCTAATGTGCCAAGGCCTCCAGGAATGGTGTGTGCAGTAGATGGCGCTGAGCTTACACAGCTTTGTAGTCATCTCACTACGGCACACACCAGCAAGCTGATGAACTACTATGTTTCAAATATAATCGTTGTACAGAAAAGGTAGTCTAGGCTAGCACAGGACCGAAAACCAAGACAAAAAGTCCAAAAACATTTCAGAGTCCAAAAACCTTTTTTGCTATCTTAATTTGAATTAGTGCTGCACTGTAAAAATTAGACGCAGAATTTCGTTCACTTATCGAAATATATTTTTGCATGAATAATCTGCAATCTGTTGATACTACTGAGGCCAGCAGTTGGATGGTAACTCTGCTAAAACTTGTTATTGAAAGTGGAGAGCCTAATTTTGGACTATGGAAGACATAGCCTTATATTGCAGGTGTTTCATTCCTTCTTTTATATTTGAAACCAGGAGAAATGCATACTTTACATAGTCTTTAGTATCTGTAATTCCCAATGGTCTTGACAAAACTTCTGGCTTCTTATCTTTCTGTCCTATGCTTACAGGAAACTCCTTGAAGAAATACAGCCTGCCATCCAGCACCAAAACCCCTGGGTAAGAAATCCACTGGCTTTGATATTTTTTAAAAGACACCTAAATACGTTTTGGTAGGAAAACAAGTAAATTATGCTTTCTAAAGCATAACCACTTCTTCCCATTTTAAGTGCCTTTTGCATTTTGTCCTTAGCTCCAATTCACTTTGAGGGCAGTCAAAGGGGTTGGATTCTTGTCCAGTTCTCAGTAATTTCTTAATGGAAATATATCCCCAAGGTTCCTTACCTATGAGAGAATCAGAGGTAATGGAGGAAAGCAAATCCTGATGCTTAACGACTCCGTTCCGCACAGCATTGGATTAGAATAGAGGAACTGCTTGGCATCATTTCTCACACTTGTGAGATGGGGTAACAAGAATGCCTGAGCTCTCAGAGGCAGGCCAGTGCCAGCTACATCAACATCTGAAAACAAACACTTCAATATTTGTGAACTCAAATGTTCTCAGTCCAAACCTCCATTTATACCAAGAAGAATAGTTACTACAAGAGCTGCTGTGTTAGCGAAATGGATGAGGCTGTCAGGAAGACATAAGTAGCTTGATACAGCTACAGCTTCCTCATATTGATAGGAATTAATCTGGCTGAAAACAGAACAGTATGCTGATATCTACAATATTGCACCCTCCTCTGCTGCAATATTGCATCCTCTTGTCCCTGCTCTCTATATTCAGAAATCATTCCCCACATCTTCCATGATCTGCTTATAAAGCCAGAGCAATTACTGCTTTAAGAGTCATCAGTAAGATTAAAAGCAACTGAAATCAGCATTCCCTCTCATTTAATTTGAGTATTTCCAAGTAACACAGTGGGTAAAGAGTAGTCTAGAAGATAGAATTGTTCTGGTTTGGAGTAACTGTTAGCAGGAATGGGTAGATGGGGTGACCTGAACTGGCACACAGAAGAACCTTCCTGCTATCGTGTACTTTCTGCGCTTCAGTAAGTGTTTACAATTAAGTGAATGCTGCAGTTTTAAAAGTCCCAGGCCTAATTCTTCCAAAACTGAATGCATTCCTTTATAAGAAGGTTGAATTTAAGCAAAATTATTTTTTATTTTTATCTCTGGGACTGGCTCACCCTGGATGTAGAAAAAAATACGTTTCTGTATGTTGATGTGTTGGTGATCAGAATACAGATAGTTAAAACTGAAGATTTTAATTTTGTCATTGATATGAATATTGTTTATGTATGTTTTGAATTTTAAAATTAATTGAGATTACAACAGCAAAAATAGTAGGTGACACTGAGTAATCAAGAAAGGTTTTACAAGATGTCATCTATATCGCAAATATGCTACAGAAATACACATATGCTAAATAATCAAAGCAAGAAAGGACAGTCAAGGTTGCTGTTAGGTTTTGTTATGCATTCAGGCTTTCCAATGCACTGTCCTAATCCATTGCATCGCATGGAGTTAGAGTGATTGACCTAATTTTTAAAACTCGTGTATTTTATTCCTATTCAGTATTAATAATTTTATGTTATGGAAAGTTTATGCCTTACATAAAAAGGGAGGAGGGAAAAGGAAAAATCCATACATTTCAGTTTGGGTATATCTGGGAAACAGCCATAAAGCTGCAGGCTACCTAGTAGCTTATTTTCTTTTAATGCGTGTGTATATGTCTATAAATATATAAATATAGAAACTCCATCTAAAGGTGGTCACTGAAAGACTTGTTTGATACACATTTCTGCTCTTCTCTAGTGTTAGCATGAGTGAGATGACATTAAAAGCTAGCAGATATTTAATTATATGATGAAATGATTTCCCTTTTAGTGTATTTGTCACCCTTCTCTCCCAAGACTTTTTGTTGGCCCTCTTGTCCATGTAAATTGTTTCATTATGGTATCATCTCTTACTCAGAAACCTCAAACTGCCTATATGGCAACCATCATGTCTTGGCAGCACCTTGGACTAAGGCGATGTGGTCTCTGTTAGTATCTGGCACCTGGTAGAAATGGTGAGGTATTGACACATCTTACTTGCATGTGGTAAAAGGCAACCTTGAAAATGGTTCAGTTTGCTTGAAATTAAAGGTTAAAAAAAATAGAAATCACCATCTGCCATCTGCTAATGTGTGTCTTTGTTGTACCAGGACTTCAGAGCAAAGAGTGTGAGTGTTCCCTTTGGCATTAACAGACCTGAAGTTCCACCTTTTTTTTTTCCTTCCTGTAATATTGCTTGACATTTTATATTTTATGGTTGTATAACTGAGCGTTTTGGTTTGCACTCAGTGATGCCACTCTAGTTTCATTCCACATGTCATTTCCCAACTGTGCCATTCATGTAAGTAGAGCTGGGCATTTACACTTAACAGACATTCACCCAGGATGTGTGTACTTTGGTTTTGTGCTCTATTCATGCTTGCTTTGCAAACATTGTGATGAATGAGACTCCAAACAGGAGCCTTCCCCGAACCAAAAATCTTTACCAGGATATCTCAGAAATTTTGCGAAAGCAAGTTGCTGTTTCATAAATCAGATATTACTGTGTCATTGCATTTAATGTCAAAACAAATAACATGACAAAGAACTGCTAACAGTGAACAAGTATGCACAAATAATCTATTAGGAGGCAATTAGGAAAGAGAAAACAGGAAAAACTAGATGCATGCAGTATTTCCTATCATTTAGTTTGCCCAGCTCTGCTTATAAGCAACTGAAATAGTCCCCAAGGTCTGTTATGTGAGTTATGGTATGCTGGATGAGGACATGTAGCATTGTAACTGTTCAGTTGCATGAGGAGTCAAGAGCAGTCGTCACCAGCATTTCTATTGCTTCCGTTGGCCAAAAAAAATATTGTGTAAGTATGATCTTGATTGCCACCAATTATATACCCTTGTTGGCAGACCACTGCTTCCTGAAGTGTGCTCTAACCACAACAGCTTCCAGTTCTCCTGTAAAACCAGGATGCCAATTACCTTTCCAGGGGAAGACTTACTGTTCCATCTGTGGAGCACAGGCCAAGCATCTGGGGAGAAAGTCCACCCAAGTTTGCTACAAAACCCAATAGAGTTGTTGTGCGTGAAGGCCAAACAGGCAAATTCTCGTGTAAAATAACAGGACGACCACAGCCTCAAGTAATTTGGTTTAAGGTATGATTTCTGAAGAAAATAATATTTTTCTTTCTCTTTTGAAATTTTGTGAATTAAAATGATGAAATGCACTTGCCACTGCAAAGTATCATGGTGAGAATTTACATAAAAGGAGAGCCATATTCTTCCTCATTTTTATACTGAGTAAACTCACTAAAGATAATACCATTCCTTCTCAGTATATACTTCCCCTTATCTATCTCATTGTAGAAAATATTTGTAAAAAATAATCATATGAAAGATTCAGGTTCCATTATAAAAATATCAAGTATGAGACATACTTGCCCAAAGACCTTATTAACTAAGTAAGAGAAATTGAAAAAGGATGGCAAATATGACTATTACCATCATTCTGTTTTACAGAGAAGGTCTGCAGGTATTTAATGTTTTGACTGTGGTTAGAGAGGAATCTCTGACAGCTGTGAGATTTATAAGGTCTATTTCCCAAGTTCTATGTCAGTGTCTCAGTCATAAACTGTTTTTCCTGTATCGCTCACATTGGGTTTTACCTGTACGTTCAAATGAAGGTGATGTTTGCAAAGAAATGAAATTGAAATGAAAAGAAAATAAAATTAACTGTTAGGAATTAACAGATATGATTGAGGTTTGGCACACATGATTGTTTTTGCAGAGTGAAAAAAAAGAAAAAAATCCAAGGCAGATGAACAACAGTGGAATTGTTTCAGTCTGACCTCTGCGAAAATAGTGGTAGCAGAAAAGTTTCAGGCATAAAATAAATCAGACCTGAGCTGTCACCTTCTCATCTGCATCAAAATTGAGAATTGTGAGCATCTATCATTTACAAAAAAAGCTTTATAAATGAGCAATATTTAAAATTTGAGGCTATTAAACAAAGCATTGAAGACAAATCCTAGTGCCCCTTAGGGCATACAGAAGATCTTCAAACACTTCTTTTGTTAGTAAGGAGAGAGCTTCCTGGTGATAATTAAATATTACATTGATTAGGCCATTTTTACTGAAACTGTTAGTATTTTAGAGAATTACAATTACTTTCTTTAATTTGGAAGAGCAAATGTATGACTGCTCTGTTGGCATCATGCTCCCCCTCAGCCTTCAACACACAGTTGATTTATGTATAGTTAAACCCCCACCTTTTTCTCGGAGCTTTTATTTTCTTCTGATGTCTCCAGATTTTGGGAAAAAAACATAAAAAAACCCCCAAAACTGCTCATAGAGCAGGGAAAGGCTTCCAAGTCATTGTCTGCTTTATTTCAGAGTAATCCGTGTTGTCTGTAACACAAGAATGTCAGGGTACTTCTTGGAAAACAAGAAGCCTCTTGCTGTGGAAGCACTCACTTAAGACATCCCCTTCAGTTGGTGGCTCCATCTAGAGTCTGCTTCTCCCTCCAGCTACCGTCAGTTCCTTTGAGCGTGCTGGCAGTTTGAAACGCAGCTGCTCCACAACAGCCTCCTTCCAGACTAACTCAGGTTTTCCAGCCATGCAACTCAGTGCAGAATAGGATTTGTTGTTCAGTTCTCTTTGTTCAGGGCTGTGTGGTAAACAGCAAGGAGGGACTAGTAATCCAGCAGCTTGGAGCTACACTTTGGTACTTCTTCACACGTTTTTCTAGATTTTGCAAAGATCTTGTAGTCAGCAGCTGCAAGAGTTCTGCTTATGTTTATATCCTTAAGAACCATATTTCAATGCTTGCAGGTCTGCCTGTATTATTCTGTGAATAACCTCAAGTGTGTTGTTCAGAGGTGCAGTAGTTGTACCATTGCTCACCTGCAGACACCCAGGCCACGCTCTCAAATTTATCCTCCGTTCATCGCTCTCAGTTTAATTGGTTTTCTTTAGACTTTCATATTTTTAACACCTATTTTGAACACTGTAAAGCTGTCTTTCAATAATCCATATGCTGTGTGAAGTGCAAATGTGTTGTTGCTCTTTGTCAGAGTTTTATTGGCAGGTGGTTGTTGTGAAGCATGTTTTTTCATTATAAGGCATGGATTAACAGGTACTGATGCGTGTGCTTTGGCTCACTGCAAACAAGCTGAGGTCCACAATGCTTCTGGTTCTGTCAGGATGGCGCTGCAAGGTCCTGCTGAGTGGTAGCTATTTCAGCTCTGCCTCAGCGTCATGGCAATGAACTTACATGTCTGCTGGACCACATCTGCCTAGTGCAGAGCCAACACATGACCACCTTCCATACAACATGGAATCTTTATAAACAATTTAAATTGTACTTTTCAGAACTAATGTGTGTTTGTGTAAATATCCTACTCTGCTTGTTGTTTTCTTTCCCTTTTTCTTGCTTGTTAAGTTGTAAAGAACAGATGCTTCTACCTTATCACCACCAAACTCCCCTGATGTGAACTAGCTTTTTTAATCAAGTAGACTTACAGCACCCAGATAGCAGTAAGTTGATAAAGACTTCAGGAATGACAGTGTCTGAAAACACTAAAGTGTTTCCCAGATGTTTACTCACCTAAGCCCTACAAATCATAGCTTTGCATGCTTTGCCTTCCTAAACTTAGAATGGGAAAAGCAGTGATGCCTGGTAGTACCTTTAATGGCTGGTGCTGAAGTAGAAGCACTGATTTGCTCACAAATAAGGTGCTGGTCAATATGTCATAGAATTTAAAGGCAAAAAAATGTTGTTCTGGCCATCTAATCTGTGTAACAGAGAGCACAGAACTACATGCATTTCTTCCTGCCTCAAAGCCCTATCTTTTGGTTTAACTTCAGTTAAATCTGCAGAGGTGCTGTGTTGCAGCAATGCCTCTCTTAATGTGTGCCCAGTGCCTTCTGCCAGCCCCACTTGGCCACTAATGAGGTCCTCTTACACGGAATTTTTTCCAGCTCCTGAAGTGATACAGCGTAAAGGAGCTATTGAGGGATATTGAGGGACTTTTTGCTTAAAAGTGTGTTGTTTGACTTCCTGGAACATGAACAGAAAACTAATTTGAGTCCACGGACAGTGAAAAAAATTTTTTTTAGGAATGTGGATATAGTAAATAATGAAAAGCAAAAACCAAACTGAGATGAGTGGGTGGTGAAAAACAGGGGAAAACAGACTCCTGCAGATAAGAATTATGGAACTTTTGGACACTGTTTTTTTTTTGTTTATACTGTCTGAGTATTATTCATAGAAGGAATTTGGCTAAAAGATTGGAGAAAGGCATTTTAACCTGATGTTCTACCAAGAAATTTTCTTGCTCCCCTTCTCTTACTAATACCTATCTGTCTCCTGGTGTCTTGTGATATCTGCAGGGTGATGTTCAGTTGCAGCAAAATGAGCGTTTCAACATGTTTGAGAAAACAGGCATCCAGTTCTTGGAAATCCAAAATGCTCAGCTTGCTGATGCAGGAATTTACACGTGCACAGTGATAAACAGCGCTGGGAAGGCATCTGTGTCTGCAGAGCTCACTGTTCAAGGTACAGCAAAGAGTTTACAAGAGAGAGCACGAGTAACCACAGGCACGCCTTTAAAATGTCTTTGGTTGTATTCTCAATATAAGCATCACTTTTTCTCATTATCTTCCTCTCTCTTCATTAAATGATAGCTTGGAGCATGCTAACAGCTGAAAACATTGTGTTTGTTCAATGGGAAAAAAGCTATCCAAATGTTTTGTAACAACTTTCTTTAAAATCAACTTTTCACTTTTACTGTGATTTGGGCTTCCATATGTTTTGAACATAGATTTTATTTCAGCGAATGGAAACCTTGCACTTGTCATTATAATCAGCAATTAATTTTGTATTTGTTGAGTACCAAAACCAGATGCACATTTATACCAGCTCCTTTTTGGGAAAAAAAAAATGTATCTATATTTGTAGAACCAGGAAAGAAAAGTAGAGGAGCACAATTCTAAACTGTATGAGAGAAAAAACAGCTTAACGAGATTAAAATTCAGGCTTCTCAACTCCCAGCCCTGCCTTATTTTACTGTTGTTAAAGGAAGTGTGTCTTGTGTAAATGATTTAGGATGTTCTATTCCATATATGCATTACCATTTACAGTTCATTTTACGGTTTAACGCTTGTTAGGGTGCCCTTTGCATCATTCCCAAAATCACACAGCCTTCAGCAACCACACTAGAGAGGAATTTTGACAGTCACTGGGTAAGCAGCCACTGGACCCAATTAAATAATTAAATCAACTGCTGTTGGCTTCGGCTGCAGTCATAAGATCAGTGGGTTACTTATGCACCCAGCACTGAATTTGTTGATGCAAGATTTTTAAGTTCACATCAATGCTGTCACTCTGCTAGATACCAACAACATAAAGAACAAGCATGTTTACATTTGGGATCCTCAGAACCACAACTAGCCTTTACCACTTAAAGTTGTACTTTTTATCTCTAAGTTCCAATCTTATTAAACCATTGTAGAAGGAAGTTCTACAAGTTGCCTATTGATGTTTTATAGAAAGGGCCATTTTGTTCAACAAGCCTTTTTTTCAAACATGAAACTTGATCCTTACTTGCTGTCCCTGAAGTGGTGAGCTTTCTGTTGTGTAATGGGTACATCTGCCTTGAGAGATGATGCGGAACTGGGGTCACAAAGTCAGTTGTGGTGTATGTGTGCTTCAGGTGCTGACCACATCTCTGAATAATGCGGGCATTCTTTCTTGGATTAGTACAGGTCAGTAGAAGGGGCACTCTCTTGCAATGTACTTGACTAATTGGATGATTCCACTTACCTAAACACAATATATAATACCTAATTCTTTTGTTATCAATTAAATCAGGTCATAGGAATTGCTGCAGGATGCTAGAAGACAATCAAGTGGCTCAGAATTGCTATATTTTCTTTTAATTCCAAGCACTGTCATGACAGATAATCTTGTTCCAAGAGCTGCATTTTTTTCCCCCAAGTTCCCATAGTGGAAAACGGAAAGGGAGGAGGACAATATTCTTTTAATTGACAGGGTTATGTGGTATTTTATTGTCTGCAACCAGTAGTTATTCAGCTTCCTCTTCTGCATTTATCCAGTCTCTTTTCAGCTTTAATTTTTACACTAAGAATTTCTGTTACTTTTTATTGACAGGTTTATTGAAGTGAGGTCATTGGGTTATTTCCCTCTCTCACTGCAACTTTTGTGTGTGCGTAAATAGATTCTTTTGGTCACTCTGAATGGTGTGGCAAGTCCAAGCATTTAGATGTGGATTTTTGCTTGCAAAACACAGTGGAAATCAGGGTATCATCCATCACGTATTTTTGTCTTCCTTGAGGCAAAGACTCTGAAAGCATTTTTATAGAGTATTTCTTGATGACTTACAAAATTCATTATCTTGCAAATCAATTGTTATATGTCTTTCTACTGCAGTTTATAGTCTCACAGCTGACAAGAGCATAAATGTGATTTGATCTGACAAGGAGAAAACAATCTGCATCCTGTAGTGTTAACTATGAAAAAATAAAGTGATGTGGTTTGTAGTTGATCTGGATTGGTATGTCTCTCCTCCCAAATATTTATTATCTCATGCTGCCCCCAAGGGAAACAAGTAGCTGTCAAGGTTTGGGAGAATGCATGGAGGATTACGTACGTTTGAACTAAGAGACTGACTATGGGGAAATACGTGCTCAGTTATACCTGTGCAGCTGATGAGGTACCTTGGCAAATCAATATAGCTCAGCCTTGTTCCCAGATGTGCTGATGGTTGCAAAAGCGAAGAAATGTAATATATTTGCTTTTGTGTTATTCATGCTAAACATGATAACCCTATGTAACACAGCAAATGAGTTGGTAAAAGTTTACATGTAGACTCAGGTTTTGGGACTTTTTACTCCTGTTAATTTTGTTAATTTTGTTTTGTGTTGTAGCCAGAGGACACCTGCTGTTTCACTCTGAGCATGGCCAGTGTAGTACTGGTGGTTTGTCTTTCTCCACTTCTTCAAGCTCTGAAGAGTTTCGATAAGATTTGATGAGCCCCTCCCATTTTGAATCTCTCCCCTACTTCTCTCCCCCAAGAAAGAGCTGTTAAGGCTCAAAAAAACATTAATTCTAAAGGGACTTGAGAACTTTGTTGACCCAGCAGTGTCTCAAAACGGACCAAGACCTCTTTGTGTTTTGGCTGAGCAGCTTGCTGGTGTCTGTATCAACTTTCAGGTGTGGTGATAGTCAAACTTGACTTTGGTGGAGTGAAAATATGAGGAGTAAAGTTTCTTAAGTTTATATTTTGCTTAAAATCTTTCAAAGATACGGAGTTGTTTACAGTATTGTATGTATAAGTTACCTGTGTTTTTCTTTTTTTACTTCAGGTCCTGATAAGACTGACACATACACTCAGCCACCATGGTATGTTTTTACTGGAGTACTTTCTCAGTATATATAATTGCAATGGACTAATTTTGACATTTACTGCATGAGCCTTCCTCACAAAATGATAAAACGTATTGGGTCAGTCTCCATTTGGAAGTCAGAAAATGTTTACTGAATGGGTGGCAACCAGTTTTCAACTCTGAAATGCAGAGTTTTGGTTTGGTTCGGGAAAGCAAAATTTAGATGGCTTTATGCTAGCTGTTCCCATGTAGCCAAATCATTATATAATCTGAACAAAAACTATGTGAGGTGAAATTATACTCTGTATCAATTGATCAAACTTACTTTTTGAAGTCAAAAACCTGAGTGCATTATGTGAGTACTGAGCTAGTTGTTCTTTGCTGTCATAAGCAAAAGATGGTATGGCCAATGGTCTTTGTTCCTATCTGAAAATGCGAACAAAACTATGGGTAAATTAAAAAGAAGCAAAATCAAAATCCTATTTTAGGGCTGTATCAAGATTTTAAAAGTTAAATTACTGTAATTTTGTAAAAAATAGTTTTGTAAAATCACTTTTCTTCATTAATATAAAATGGAGGAATGAAGTGCTCTAAACTGACTCTGTGAGACTCTTTCATGAAGGCCAGTTGCTTTACAGTCTTCAGAGTGTTTAATCTGTCCTCACAAAAAGAATATACTTACATTGTCCTAACTCCATGTCCACTGCAAAGTGGATCTGAAAATGCTGTGCTATCCTGGTTTTCAGATTTGTGTGATCTTTAGGAACATACTTTAAAATAATTTTATTGTGAATGAAACTGTGCAGCTCTACAGCCAGAACTTCCCATGTACTGGGTTCTCCAGAGTAGTGGTACCTTCTCCATCATGTGATCACAAAAAAAAAGGATGCTTTGTAAAATATAAAAATTTTACAATTGTAACTGCAAGTCTCACTGGCATAAATTCTCCAGTACATTTAAGTACCACAATAAATACCCTGAATCTCCTGGGAGCATAAGTCAGTGGTACTAAGTACAGCAAAACAGATCTGGGCTAGAAATTACTTCTAGTACTTCAAATATGTTCCAATTCTGCTTTGGAATAATACTTTGGAAGTGTGAGAGACAGACACAAAAGCTCTTCCTAATAAAACCATGACTGATACTGTTACATCCAGTCAATTGATTACTTTTTGGCAATACCTCGTCTCCTTTCCCTAGACTTTAGTCAAGTTTCCTCTTCTGAAATCACCTGAGTTACAAGACACTAAAATTAGAAATAGTAAACGCACTGCACAATTTACATTTTCATTTCCCATTTTTTTGTGGCATTTTGAGCTATAATTATAAATGGCCTCGATTTATTAAAACATGAAGTAGTTTTACGTCATGGTCATTCCAGGATCTCATGTAATTGCTCTCTATCTACAGTAATGCACGCAAGGTTACTGTCTGACTCACAAAACCTGTTAGAACCTGAGCAGTGGATTTGTATCCAGGAACTCCTCAGCTGAGACAATGTCTGAGCACTGATAACATTTTATGAAGCTTTTCGCTTCACCTCTTTCATCCATGTTCTTAATCTGTGTGAAGGAAACTAAAGGCTAATTAGTTCACCTTACTCAGGGCTTGCACATTTGTATCATTGCTCATAATAACAATAATAATTAGAGTTTTGTTCAATGTCATGTATCTCTAAACTGATCATTTTCCTTCAGCATGCTTTCAAAGCCAACAACTCTTGCTGTTAATGCCATTGAAAATTCAGAACTCAAGCAGGCAACTAGCAATGGGATTCCTAAACAGCTGAAATCCAGCAGCACTGGACTCATGGTTGAAACCAAAGACAGGGGTTCAGCAAAGAAAGAGACCTTTTCTGTCGCCAGAGAAGCCAAAGACAGTAAGCAGGGACAGCACCAAGAAGCCAATGCATTGTCTCCTCAAGAAGCTAAAGAAGGAATAAAGGGATCTCAAGTCTTGCAGAAGACATCGAGCACCATCACGCTACAAGCTGTCAAACTGCAACCAGAACCAAAGACAGAACCCCAGACTGCTTTAATCAGACAGGGTGAAGACAGGAAAAGGTCTGTCCAGCCCCTAACGTCAGCTCAACAAACCACATCTCTGGTAGGGCAGGGCAGTCCAAGGAGCAGAGAAGCAGAAAACAGAGCTGGAGCCCGGAAGGCTGTAATGGGGGAGAAGAGGGAGCCTCTGATTGTTCCTCCTCAGTTTGAGAGGCGTCCACAGAGCCTGGAAGCATCAGAAGGCCAGGAGATTAAATTCAAGAGCAAAGGTAAAGGGATGGAAGTTATCAGAATCCTAAGGTTAATGAGGTTCCCATTTTGTGTCTGGAAGTTGGGGAACAATTCCTTTTTCATTGCAAGTTGCACTCTTTCTAAAGCTTTTTTTTGAAATAGATGCAGAATCACGTGATGATTCCACAATACTCTTCTTGATGGAATTTTCAAATCATTCCCTACTATAGTGTTCATGTCCATCGCTTTTCTTATCTGAAGTTTTCCCAAATGTAATCAATGCTGCTCTTTGTAGGAGATAGTTTTAGAGTCTCTTAAATGAGGGTGCAAGAGAGAAAATAGCTGGTATGCTTTCCAGAACTGTAATTGGTTATATTACCCCTGAGCCAAAAAAACAACAAGATAAGAAACTACAATCAGTCATTGTAGTTCCCTTGTGACATCTACTTTTGCCCCTCGTATTTGTTCAAGCTAGTGCTGATCTGAGTGCTTTCTAACAGAATGAATTATAAATATTAAAGAATTGTGAAGCCAGAATAAAAAGGGAGGTTTAGAGTTTGCTCCACAGAATTTGACCTCTCAAAAGAGTAATGAGAGCTGCATTTTGCTGAATTCGTGGAATAGATTTGGAACTCATCTTTTTTTATTATTACAATTTTAGTAGAAAACAATTTTGAAGCGTATTTCTGCAACTTTTTAAAAATAACATTTGTACTTTAAAGTGTTCCCATGAATGAGAAATTGTTTTTAATATCTCTGTGGGAAAAAGTAAAGCACAATAAAACCATGGTAATTGATTTCATTTCTTGATAGTTCTTGCCCCAAGAGGAAAGAATACATTCACATCACAAGCCCAGAGAGTAAGGAGGGGGAAAAAGTTTGGTTTTCAGGTAGATTAGTACTAAGAAATGGATTCCTTTCCATTAGAGCATCTCAGAAATTTTGCAAGGTTTAACTAATTCATGATCCTGTTTGGTAGGGAAATGTAGCTTCTTTTGTGCAGAAACGAAGGAGATTATTCAGTTCTGATTGAAGCCAGTGAATGCCTTTTCATTTGACTTTGAACCCAAAGCACAAACTCTTTCATGCAAAGACAAGGTGTCTGTGTGGAAGTTACAGTGGAATGTCCCTAGTGCACTTTAATAACTAATCCAAGAAACTCTCTTTCCTGAGAATCCTCTCTGCGTAGACTGACCGAGGTTGATTTCACAGACACCTCTTCTTCCTGGTTGCAAAGGACAATGGAAATACTATTACAATGAGGCTTCTACTTGCCAGGCTGTCAGCTTAGTGTGCTTCGGGGTCTGTAGGGTTACTACAAAGCATCCAGTTTCTTTGATTCTTCAGGGCTTGATTTCTTTCCTGACCTTTTGGAGGTTCTCCAGCCTGCAGTATTCTTCACTAACTGGCTGTGGATTCCAATGTGCTCTTTATCTGCTTGGACATAGAATCATAGAATTTTAGAATCATAGAACCATTAAGGTTGGAAAAGACCCCTAGTCCAACACCACCATGCCAACTAAACCCAGGGGGCCCTGTTTGCTGAAAATAATTGAAGGATGAGGTAGGTGACCTTTTCTGATATTCTTTCCTAATCTTTCCTCTTTACTTGCCCTAGCAACTGCCCCATAAAGCCCAGACCTCCCTTCAGCACTACTGGCAACCAAATGTGGTTTTCAAGAGTTCTGACAAAGACAAAGCAGGCAGTGAAGCCATAGCTGTTTTGCTTCTGCTCCCTGAAAGTTGATTGTCCTAGGAAGCTGCCTGCTTTCCTATACCTGGACCCTAGTCTGGAAAAAACATAATCACAACTGCACCAGTGCTTAGTAACCCTCACAGTTAAATAGCATTTATTTTCAGACAGAATCTCCTGCGTTTCAATTTGTGCTCATTGCCTCTGGTCCTGTCACTCACTGGACACCACTGAAAAGAGCCTGGCTCTGACTCTTCCTTCAGATATTTATTTACATTCATGATATCCCCTTGAGCCTTCTCTTCTCCAGGCTGAAGAGTCCCAGAATAAACAACCTCAGTGGTAGGTACCATGGATTGCGAAGGTGCTCAGAGAAACCAACTTAGCAGGATAGGAAGGAATGGGGAGAAATGTCTTGCTTCTCCTCTTAATATCTCATCAAGTCAGTTCTGTCTGTGATTTTTAGAGGAACAATTCACAGATAGCAGTGCTCAGGGTTTTTCAAGTTACCAAATATTTGTTATTTTAAAATATGGACTGACAAGGAGGATTTGGAAGATCAAAAACATCAAACTTTCTTTTTTGAAGATAATTTTGTGTATTACTTGCTCATTAAGGTTTATATAACCAGGTATGCATATATTATACCTAATTTACACTAAAGCAAATAATGGAATTGTGCTAAGGGGAGTAACTGTTCATAAAAATTCAAATACTGGTTGTTAGTTTCAGGGAAACCAAAACCAGATGTGGAGTGGTTCAAAGAGGGTGAACTTATTAAAGCTGGAGAAGATGTCCAAATATATGAAGAAGATGGAATTCATTGCCTATGGCTAAAGAAAGCCTGCTTGGGGGACAGTGGATCTTACAGCTGTGCAGCTTTCAATCCCAAAGGCCAGACTTCCACAAGCTGGTTGTTAACTGTCAGACGTAAGTAAGCTCTTCTGAGCCCACCTGCACTTTGAAAACTGTGGCTGGGCTTCTCTAAGCTGTCAAAGGGTGGTGACTACAAAATCTCTATTATGATTTCTCAGAGCAGGTTAATTCTGATTCCTAGTTCTGTGAATAATGTGGTGTGGGAGAGCTAGCAAGACACTTTCTTCATCAGTTTCCCTTCTGACCTTTGGAGTTTATTGTTTATATAGCTAAAACCATCTCACTGAATGTATTGTACACAGGGAGGCATGTTCTCCACGGAGTTTTCTATTGATGCTTATATTTAATAGAGATTGCCAAAGATTTTGTTGTTGCTTTTCTGCATTTAGTTCTTTTGGAGTTGCTTAGCATTTCTATAGGACGCTGCATATCTGAAATGATTTGCTAGCACAAAGCAATCCTGTGCAGTAAAGTGAATAAGAGGAAAAGTGATGGAAAGAGAACTGCATTCTGCTAAATTCAAGTGTACCTCCCAGTGACAAATTATTTTGAGTCTGAAGGCAGTGTCTTACTGATTGAAAGATTTGTTGGCCTCTTAGCAAATCCTATCTGCAATTCTAATCTTTTCACCTGGTTTTGGGTTTTTGTCCTGGAGCTATGATCATGTTTATGCAACATTTCTCTGTTTGCTGTGCCTGTGGTGAAAACAGGATACCCAAGATAGTCTGTCTCATGAGAGACTTGTAAACTGCATCCTTAAGTCCCCCTGTTTAAGTGCTAGCCAGGGCAAATTTGCGAAAGGGACTGGGAGAAAACAGGCAAGAGGAGTGAATTATTACCCTTCCTGTTCTTTTCACTGAGCTCTCTGGTAATATGTTGCATATGTTTCCAGTTATTGGCTGCAAAAAGTGGATTTTGGCATAGAAAACCACCACCTAAGATACAGTTTGAGGGCTGGCAGTGCCTGCCTTGTAGATTATAGAGGAAACCCTTCTTATACCAGTCCATTACTCAAAATTCTTTGTTTCCCAAACATTTCATCATGGTTTTGGTTTTTTTTTTTGCTTGTTTGCATGGGATGAATCTGTCAGCCCAGCCGTGCCACCTAAGCCCACCTAGAAAAAGTCACTAAGTCATAAAGATAGTTTTGTCAATTTGGATTAAAGGAAATGTTTTCATTTGGGTTTTAAAGGGCCTAAAGTTGAAGAGGTTGCTCCACGCTTTTCCCGTGTCTTGGAAGGATGCGCTGTGAGTGAAGGGCAAGACTTCGTGCTGCAGTGCTGTGTAGAAGGTGTACCTGTGCCTCAGATCACGTGGCTTCTCAATGGTGAGCAATCCTCTGGTCTGCAATACTTGCACGTGCACGCTCATGTCCAGTCACAGATGCTGCTCTGGGCAGTGCAGAGCAAGGCTGTGAATACTGCAGAAAGCACCCTCAATCATCGTAGTACAATCCACCAGAATATTTGAAGAAAATTAGTTTATATGCATGTAATACGCACGAGGGGGTTTTTTTTGGAGCAGTTTTCAGTCTTCCTGCAGTTTTCCGGCATGTCCAGCAGGGGACTCCGGTGACAAGGTTGCACACAGATGGTTTCCTGGGTTTCATAAACACAGCCTTTCGCCATGCTGCAACAAAGTCTGTGTTGCTCTTGTATCCTGAATCCTGTGCTACCCCCCCACTTCTTTGGCACTAATCTCTGCTCTGAGAGTAATAGGTTGGCATCGTGATCCTGCAGGAATCCAATATTCTAGGCAAAATAAGTGCAGTATTGTCACTCTTCACAGTAGGAGGGAAACCCATGGCCAATGCCACCCTTCCTTCAGCAGGGCAGGTCATAGTTGGTATTAGCAGCTGTGTCCCCACGATCATAAAATAGCAACTTTTCTGTTTGCTTCTCTACTAGAAATATGTTCTGTATGATTCTAACACTTGCCAAAGTTGTCTGGAAAAAAAGGATAAGTGAAATATATATTTCTTGTATCAGACTGTATGATCTCCTACCCAGCCCTGATTACACAATTGGAAATGCAAGTTTCCTGAAGAGTTTCTCCCTTAGGATCGGAGTTGGGCCCAAACATCAGCATTTTGCTTAGATGCCAAATGATTTCAGAGATCCATGGGCCACACACTTTAGCTAAAGACTCTTTCCGTTCAAATCCTTGTCTAGTAAACAATAGACAAATTTTTTCAGCTTAACCCTTGATCATCTCTGTTATTCCTGAAGTGCAGTTGATTTTCTCCAGACTCTCCCAGGCAATCTGTCTTTGTGCATATGTCTGTGTGTGATTTAAAGACAAAGACTAGCATACTTTGCCATAAAGGTATTTCTTCAAGGATTGTTTTAAAATTAATTATTTGCACACAATCTCTGTTTTTCTTTAGCTATTCAGAGCAAATGGAATAACTCAGAAACATGGCAGAGCAAATGAACCACGACCTTGAGACTGATATGTTCCCACAGCCTGGTCTGTTCCCCTTCCCAGTAACTCTATGTCTAGAAAAAAAGACCACTGTGTTATTTACAACACGAAATGTATGAGCAAAGGCTCTGACTCTCTCGCATTGAAAGTAATATATTTCTCTGTCTGAAGGCTACTTTGTAGTTCCACCTTTTCAGATGCGAGTTGAATCATTGTTTTGCTATGCAAGAGTTGTGCCTTGCAGCACAGAATGAGCAACTTCAACCCACAGGGTCAGTCATTTCATCTTCATGTTCCCAGGGTACGCCCTGCTCATAAGGGATTCCCTTGGTCATTGAATGATGTAGCTATATCCATGTGATGTAGCTATATCCATATTGTCTTCCACATAGAGAGCATCTTCTGCCTCACGTGACTTTCTGTGTTAGTTCATGAGGCACAGATACAGCATCTCCATTGGTGTAGCCATGTTCTGCTTTGCTAACCAGAAAACTGTTGTCCCTTGAAAAATTCAACCTAGAGATCAATAAGCAACATGTTTCTGTAAGCCTCCAGTATTCACTGTGCCCCCATTGCCCCTTTTCAGGATATTTGTTCTGCATTGACCTTTCTCCTCACTAATCTCAAATGAGTCTGCCCCTGTTCAGGTATAACCATGTTTGTATTGCATCCACGCTTCTGACTGCAATCAGATCAATATAACAAGGGGGCAAAAGCAGGTGGTTTTTTTTTTTCAGCTAGTTGGATTTCAAGCCATTACAATTCTATAGTTGAAAGCCAATGCATTAACTCTGCTCTTAAATGAAAGGCAGTCATGAGTCCAAGTAACAGAAGCATCAGAAACTACCATAATAATAAAAATTAGAGACATTATATATTATTCTAAGGACATAAGCACAGTACTTTCGTTCCAGAGTCCTAAAACATATCACTATAGTTTAATGCTTTTCTGTCTTGCAGATGATTTTGATGCATAACTGTTTATATAGCATTTTGATAGAAACTTGGATGGATTATAAGCAGTAGTTTAGTGCCGATAATTCCGTGTACACACCTAGGGTCATTATTTTACCTAATGATCAAATTGGCTATTGTGATATCCATTTGAATGCAAACATTTCCTTCCTGTCTACCAGCTAGTTAGATACTACAACCTTCTTAAATTTATACCCATTTCCAAATAAAGGAAAAGTTTGTGTCTCTGGTCCTGAAATATTACTCTAAGCAGACATAACAATGCTGTTGGCAAAATGACATGGTGGAGTCTTTTATTAACTGGCTATATGAAGAAAACAGTATATTCACAGTAGATAATTTGAGGCAGGCAGACAAGTTTATTTTTAAGAAAGGTGTGTTACAATCTGCTGTCCATGCTTGGAATATAAAGCTTTTTAAGTTCAGAACTGATAGGCTGCGGCAGAGAAAAAAGCAATCCACTGAGAGCAGTCACACTGCTGTTCAAAATACAGCACTTTTACAGAGCTCTATAAAAATAAAAATCATATGGGACAGGACGTGTAAAGTTCACAAGAAAATATAAAATGCAGATTATCTTCCAAGCATGACAATGACAACAAACTAGAATTATTTTTTAAAAGGGCTAGTGAGAAAAGTATGTGTATCTTGATGAAATAATGAATGTAAAGACTGAGTTATCAAATCATAAGAAACATGAACAGAAGGCTGCTTTGAGAAACAAGAAAAAAAATAGGAAAAAAGCAGAACAATCTCATTCCTGGGCTTGCCAGCCCTTAATACTGAACAGCCTGTATGCCATCCAATCTGCCTTCTCACAGTCTCCAAGGAATCCACACCATCTGATACCTAAAAGACACGGTAACTTCTTGTACAATGTGACACACAAGTACTACTTCAGATATTGGACCTTTTTACCAGCTATGACTACATACAAATTTAAAACATTTTCCAAGCCGTTACATAGATTGACCTCTCTTTCAGGTCAACCAAGACTAAAAATAGATGATGTATGCTATGCACTGTTTCTAATGACTTCGTAGCATCTGTGAGGATAAGTAGTTTTTCCATATTCATAGACCTACCTGACTGAACTATGGATTTTATTTGAGCTCTTCTCTGCAGCTCTGCTTTCTTCAGTTTTTCCTATAGTTTCTTCCTATTTTGATGAATTAAAGCTTTTTTTTTCATCTTTTTTCAAGACAGTTCTTTTGTCCTATCGTCCTCGCTTTGCCCTTTATTTTAAGTTTCGTTCTCAGTTTTCCCTGATTTACTGTCATTCCCTGAAAGTAGACTTCTTGTGTTTTAGTTCTTGCCTCACCAAAGCCTTGTAAAGAATTTTTTACACATGCTCTCTGTGACAATGCTTCACTGTACAAGTGCAATTTACTTTAGCTTCTTTAAATACTTTATTGTTAACTTATTTTTGAATTGCAGGAATAAGGTCTATATGACTGTATTTTAACTATCTTCTTTTTCATATTATTTTCCATGTAGCTTTTTTTCCCTAAGTTGAATTGCACCTCTTTTTGCTGAGTTTAAAAACAGTCTGACCATGACTTTAAAATAACAAATCCCTGAGTAGTGTTTGGTTTTAGGATAGCTTTCTGATCTGTCCAGAAAGCTTTTAATAAATAGGCCAGGGGAAAATTTCCTTTCTTCTGGCCTAACATGCCAGCAGAAAGGTATTTTTTGTTATTGTTCCTGCTGCCAAGCTGTCATAGAGATTTGACTGTTGTGCCTCTGGAGAAGGGAGCATTTCTCTGCTGGGAGAGTGTTTTTTATTAGATCAAAATGTAAGTACAATGGACATAAGTTAGAATCTTGCTGCAGGTTATTTCTCAGGGCTGATGTACTATTGTTTGTTTTCTGAGATCTGATGAAAAGGCTGTTCTGTAAGTGAATTCACTCTTCAGTGAAAACTGCCAAAAAAATAGTCTCAGTTTTGTTGTGAGCTGGAGTGTAAAAGAGTGCCCTCACAAAATTTGAGGATGCGGTAAAGGAGGCCACATTTTCTTTTTCCACATGGAACACTTAGCCTTTTCATTTTTGTAATTACAATAGAAGTAAAAAGGCATTGTTCTGTTTTTGATGTTGCAACTTTTATCCTGCGTATTTCTGATATGGTTAACATTGTAGCATCATTAGGCACCATTAACAGTTTCAATGTCAGAATCTTAGACAGGATCTCTGTCAGGTTGGATATTTTGCGGTCAGACCAGGAAGGCAGTCCAGTGCCTCATGTCCTCTTACAGAAAGCTTTGTCTGCTTGGACTTCCATTCTACATGTACATACTTGAATGAAACACAGAAAATATGTGATTAGACCTAATAGTTAAAACAGTCTGTGTGTAACTGAGTGAAAGTGAGCTCATAGGAACCAATCATGACAATATCATAGAATCATAGAATGGTTTGGGTTGGAAGGGACCATCCAGTCCACTTCCCCTGTAGTGAGCAGGGATATCTTCAACTCAATCAGGTTGTTCAGAGCCCCATCCAACCTGACCTTGAATGTTCCCGGGGATGGGACATCCACCACCTCTCTAGGCAACCTGTGCCAGCATTTCACCACTCTCATAGTGCATAATTTCATCCTAATATTTACTTTACATTTATCTTGCTTTAGTTTAAAACCTTTACCCCTTGTCCTATTGCTACAGGCCCTGCTAGAAAGTTTTTCCCCATCTTTCTTTTAAGCCCCCTTTAAGTATTGAAAAGCTGCAATAAGGTCTCATTGGAGTCTTTTCTCCAAGCTGAACAACCCTACTCTCTCAGCCTTTCTTCATAGGGGCGGTGTTCCAGGCCTTTGATCATTTTTGTGGCCCTCCTCTGGACCTGCTCCAACAGGTTCATATCCCTCCTGTGCTGAGGGCTCCAAAGCTGGACACATTATTCCAGGTGGGGTCTCACCAGAGTAGAGCAGAGAGGCAGAATCACCTCCCTTGACCTGCTGGCCACGCTTCTTTTGATGCAGCCCTGTATGACCTATGTGAATTTGACCTATGAAGAAAGTGGAGAAAGTTTATTCTAAAATTGGAGTCTTCTGGGCCGTTGATTAAATGTTCACCCTAGTTTTTCATGTAGTAGAAAATTTACTAACTTGCCAAAAAGATGACTTAAAAGGCAAGTACAGGAATAAGATATAATATGTCTAAGTATTGGATCAAGCTGATTTTGGCATATGAATGCATTTCAAAATGAAACTTTGTATGCATATAGATAGATAATGACTGCCTTCTGAGTTTGTTAGTGTTTAAAACGAGAGATGAGAGAAAAGTCTGTCCCATCATTTAATTTATCCTGCTGAGTGCAGAGCTGGTTCTTAGAAACCCCAGAGCTTTTGTCCTAATATTTTAAATATATTTTGGCAACAACATCAATTTTGATCTTTCCTTTTGACCGTGATTTCCAAAGTCACAAATGTCTTTGATTCAGTCCTGCACAATTTCTCTGCAATTTTACCTTCTTCTCTTAGATGACTCTAATTTGTTTTTCCAGCATGGTGTTTGTGCACAGATATCAGGCCCTCTTATGCATTGCAGGCACTGGGAAAGCAACCAGTTATGAGTCAGTAGTGGAAACTATTTAATATTGGGAAAACAGATTGCAGAAGCGTTTCAGAAAGTAAGACTGAGATTGATGACAGTTCCTGAAACAATGGCAAGGCAACTTTAATGAGTCTACACTAACCTTTAAACGTGTTCCAAACCAATTCAAGGTAACAGTTGCTTAAAATGAACTTCTTTAGTAGTCACATCACCACAGATCAAACTGTACCTGTCTGTTACCAGACCATATATATCATGTAAATTGACTGCTTCTGTAAATCAGCCTCTTGGCATCATAATAGATTTTAATCTTTCTCTTGGCATGTCTTCCGTTGGAGGACTTAAAGTGCTTCTCCATGCCTGACAGGTTTTGCACATCTAGATAATAATGCTGATATTTAGTGTCAGGCAAAGTACAAGATGGAGACAATGTCAGAAACAGAGACACAAGACATTTCTTTTCTTACTGACCTGAAAGAGAATTTATTCAAAACACAAAGATAAGCCTTCCTCCTCTTGCTGCTACTCAAGGTAGCACCCAGTGAACCTAATGACGAGATTTGTCTGATAACCATGTTCTGCTTTATGCTTGAGACGCTGCTGTTTGTAGTCACTAGAGAGCACTGGCTGTGCATCAGAGAGCAGGATTTTGGCTCTGCACTTTAATGTACTGACTGGTGTTAGGCATCCAGATCTCACTGAAAACAAGAAGTGCTTTTGAGATTTGTGGCCGATTTATTATGACAATTCTCTTCTTTTCTGTCTGCAGACCAGCCAATTCAGTATGCCCATTCCACTTTTGAAGATGGAGTTGCAAAATTGACTGTCCAAGATGCCCTACCAGAAGACGATGGCATTTATACCTGTCTGGCTGAAAACAGCAAAGGACAGGCATCTTCCAGTGCGCAAGTCACAGTCAGAGGTGAATATCTCAGCCTGCTGCTATGATCTTTTCTGAAAAAAAAAATCTTGAATCCTTAACAGAGGTGGTTGTAAGTGGATTCCATGTTTTCTTCTAAGCTGTTGTCAGCTGGGTACCTTTTCTGTCCCATGGAGATGCGTGCAACTTAAGTACTTGAGGACTATGAAATGGAAAGTAGTGTGCATGTTTCAGAAAAAACTATTAATGCTCTGACCTTACCAAGAAAGGCTTAGTGTGGTGTGGCTAAGTTTTGGAAGAGGTAGCCTCCTCCTTTAGTAGACTCCAGTCCAGTGTAGGAAAGGACTGTCGCTGCTGAAAGAAAAATAAGTGTAGTATCACCAGTATCACCCATCAGGCAGAGAATTGTCTTCATTTACCGAAGTTCTGCGATGTTTGTCCACAGCACTTCAGTGATATGCCTGCCCCTATTCTGTCTGTATGAATCCACTTAAAACCCTAGACAAGCTTAAAACGAGAACAAAGTAATTCTGGTAAACCTATGAATTAATTTCTTGCTTACTGAATTGGAAATGTAGTCATCCCCTCCCTGCCCTCCCTGAAAAAAAAGACACAAAATAGGAAAACATTGATTTAAACTAAGCCTGAAACTAATCTGTTCTCAAAGCTGTCATTTATAATTTCTCTGAAGTATTTCATCTGCATTAGTTAAGGACTAGTTGAGAGTGTTCCACCTCAAAGGAGCTGTCTTTGACATTGGACCTGCTGATTCTTCACAGGGACACAGAAACCAAAATGACAGCCCCTCTCTTAGTAACCATTCCTGAGTTGTTTTGGGCTGACATACAATGTTAACGGGGCAGCAGTGTGTGTGTCATGGTTGAATTACAGTACAAGATAATACTTAATCCTGCTAGTAGGTTACAGCTGTTATCTGGCCACATGTTATGTTTTCTGATCATCTTTTGTGCATTCCTTGTCCTTCAGAAGATCTGTTGCTTTGTTTTTGTCGAAGGAAATATTCTTTTGTGGCATTACTGTAGGACACAAAATTTTAAAGGTCCTTTGCCCCATAAAGGGCTACTGTTCCAAGTCCTGTTAAACACGAGGGGGATTTTTTCTACTACTTTCAGTATACTTTACATTGGGCCCTGCATAACTAGTTAGGCTTATTGTGGCATAGCATTCCTTCTAAGTCATCAGTCTCAGATTAATTTATGGCTGTCTTTTGCTTCCTTATTATTAAGCAGGATAAATTCTGTCTAGTGCTGAGCAAGCTCAGTCCTTCCTTGGCTTTATATGAAAAATGGTAAAGGTACTTTCTGTTTGTAGGAGGCTTTTGGCACTGTGTTGAAAAAGTCCCTCACTTCATATGGGTCGGGGATGAGAAATGCAATGGTCTTAAAAAATTTGAACTAATCAATCTTCTGCTTATTTAAGACAAGAAAATAACATCTTCACATGACTTGTGTAAGTGATCTAAAGGCTGAGTAAATTGGGGGAGATCCATTAGGTAGTCTGTGGAGAAACTAAGTTAATCAAGGTGAAGCTAATTTTGGACTTGTAAAAGACTAAGTAGGCTAAATAGAATCCTGACAGCCGTCTTCCTTGTGACAGCAGTTTCTTACAGCTGAAATACAGGTAGAGATGAGCTACAGAGAATGAGCAGCACTTCTTTGAGAAAACAGCCAAACAGATGTCTTCGCCATAAGAACTTTTTCTAATTTAACTCTCCAGTGAGTGGGTTGGACTGTATAAAATGCTAGATTAATTAGTCTAATGCAAGAAAACCTGAGAAATGAGACACATGGTCCAGGTTACTCCAACATTCAGTGATACACATTCCTGAAATGATATTATCTGTTGCTCTGCAAATGTCAGATTTTTTTGCGATAAACTTATGTATCATTTTCTATACACAGGAAAATCAGAATCTGGGAGGCTTTGGGGCTGATGTACAAGGCTTTTTAGAAGTTTTTAAACAACGTGTGCATGACTGAGTTATGTCTGTTATAGTATATGCAATGTAGGCAATTGGGTTGATGTTCCCATTTAATATTGCAATTTTTGTATTGTTTTATGTTATGAAAATAAGTATACAAGCCATTTCTAAAATACACCAGGCATCTCATTAAAAACCAAAACCAAAATCAAAACCAAAACCAATCAAACAAGCAAAAAAACAACAGACTAACAGCTCCTTAACAGGTATATGCAGGGTACATTCAGGTCACTTGAACTATACAGTGATTATATGCTGATGGTGACTGTAGAAACTGAAGTTGAATATTAATATTAATCAGCTTTTTATCAGGGTGGGTGAACATTTTAATCAGGTTTTTTATGATTAGGAAATTGAGGTAAGGAGAAGTTACTTGGTTTTGGATGTACCTTTATAGTGAGTGGGTTAGTGCTTTGTCGTAGTTGTGTCAATTAGAGTATACAGGCAAGACAGCCAGTGGTAATAACTGCATAGTTGGAAAGAAGGGCCAGCTCCCAGGTATAGTAACTGTTCTTACTGTCTACTTTATATCTGAGATAGGCCTTCCAATTTGTGGTTGTCTCTGTCAGTTAATTGGTCATGGACAAGGAATTATAGGTTAGATCCAACTGTAGAAAATATGTGTTAAAGGGGTGTTTAGCTACCTGACATTCACGCCCATACCTTGGTCTACTATGTAAGACTACAGGCTGAAGGGGAAGCAGGAAGAGGGATGGGACATGTGGTGGTCTCAATCTGCTATTGTGCCAAACCAAATTAATACTGTGTGTAGGAAGCTTTTGTTCTTTTGCAAACAGACTCTGCATGTAAGAAAGGCATTTAATTGCTTTTTCCAGCTTTCACTAGGTATGGTATGAAGTTGGAGTGCTTGTTACGTGAAGGCTGACTCCTAGGAGAATGTCCTTCTCTATTATATTTCTGCAGTAGATGGCAAGCAAACTATCCGAACCACTGCAGGCTCCTTGAGAGTTCTCCAGCTTCCTCCCACCAGGCAGCAGCATCACAGATTGATTTCAAGAGGGAGGGCATGAAGCGTGGGTGGTGATAGCAGCAGCACAGGCTTGCAGCCAAGGTACTTTTGTGGGCTCTAATGCTCTGCAGCCACTCGTTTTGCTGATGCGTGTCTTCCGCACACTGCTTTTTTGAAGGGAGGCCTCACACCGCCTCCCTTGGTGAGCA
This sequence comes from Dromococcyx pavoninus, assembly GCA_033558185.1. NCBI lineage: Eukaryota > Metazoa > Chordata > Aves > Cuculiformes > Neomorphidae > Dromococcyx > Dromococcyx pavoninus. The sequence goes on from JAUMJL010000786.1 coordinate 1,409,099, forward strand.
AACACTTTTCAGCAAATACTGCTGCTCCTGCTCATTGGTTCTTGACCTCCTTCCCTGACAGCAGTGCGCTTTCCTGACTTCACATCTGTTCCCCATTCTCCCTCTCCAGTTCTGTTCACACTTTTTTTTTCAGTGCATCCTCCCCACATAAGTGTCTATGTTGGGAAGCCTGGAGCCCTTACAATCCGATTACAGTAGTCATTCATTGATCATTGGACAAGCAGATTAGAGTCACCTGAATGTCAGAGTCCCTGCTGTAACCAGTTTTTCAGAGCAGTGAAGGGAGATGCTTTCTGGAAAACCAGTTCGTTTTGTTGCTGTCACTCTTCCATCTGGTGTGAGTGGGACCATAAAATATAAGCAGGTGGAAGAAAGGCTTTCAGGTAGGAGTCTTTTCTTCCAGTCATGAGAGATGCTGTCTTTAGGTTGTGAATTGTTTTTCTTTCTGCCTCAGAATGACCTCTCTTTGACATTAATCTTTTAAAGAAGGTTATCACTGCAATAAGCAGCCTCTCTCTGAAGACTTAATTGAGAGGCTACAGTTTGGTTTCTCTGAGATATATATTTCTGCCTAAGGTAAACGAAGTATGATGTCTTACTTGCATACAGAGAAGAAATATTTGTGACAGCTTTTCAAAGTCACTGTTTATTTGAAAGCATTTTGCTATATTTCAAGCATAACATAAATAGAAAAGACTATAGAATACTTTCCAAAAGATACAAGTCAAGTCATGTTAAATGTCTAAAAGGCATTCCAGACCAGTAGCTTGGTGGAACCACTTGGCTATGCTGGTTTCAGAGCACTAAGTGAAAGCGAAGGCTTCTTTGTTACTGTTGGAGGTAAAGCTGTTGTGAGCATCAAAGCAACTCTGATCCAGTGCTTTCAAGAGTGTCCCAAACTTCTCAGTCCAGCACTCTGTATGGGACACTAAGAGCTGTAATCCTTGTACGACTAGGCTTCTTTTTTTTAAAAAAATGCCTTCTTTCAGCACCTCAGGACCAAACATGAAACAGAATGCCAGCTAGAGAGCACAAAAGCAAAACGTGTGGAAGCTTTTAATGAAACAGATTTTTGCCATTGATACAAACACTGTTCCCTAAAGACAGTGTATTAATGTAAACTATTTTCAGTAAAAGCAGAAACAAACTTAGATGTAAATGAGGGACAAGTGCTTGCAGATTGAGCAAAATTTAAATGGCGAGAATTGCATTAATATTTCTTATAAATGAAAAACAAAGCTGAGATGCTGACAGAAAAAATATTTAAATTAGAAATAAAAGAAAGAAGGACAAGTCCCTGCCCCCAATCTGATGGTCTTCTCAGCTGTGAAGTGATTAAATGCTGTGAACATTAAGCTATTATGTACCAGATTGACAGAAACCAGATGATTATTATAACAGTCTTAAGTATGGCCCTGCATTGGCCAAGGGGCAAACTGTCCCAGCTTGGATCACCGAATTCTATAATGTTCCAAATTCCAGCTGAAACATGGAAATCATCAAAATACATATAAAACTGGTTAACAGAATATATGCCTGAGTAATTTTGAAAGTGTGGGCATGACATTGCCCCAAAGAATGTTTCTAAGAGCAGCTGATGTGGATTAGCTAATGGGAACTCAAACAGTCAACCATCAAACTATCTCACAAGATTAGCTCAATTGTGCAGGTAGATTTGAGACAGGAGGATAGGAGGAAGCCCTAATCACAATTGGTCACTGAAAATTGGTCCCAAAGTATCTGACAGGTGGATGTGGTATGTGTTTTTCAGGAAAAAAATGGACTTGGTGTCTAACACTAAACATCATTGCTGTCTGCATTAATTTTATGACCTTTTTCCTGCTTTTCTTGTAGTTATGAATTCATCCAGCTTATGTTATTACTGTGAATTCACATTCAGCCTAGGTTCACTGAGCTTCCTTTCCATGACTACTTGATTAACTTGAATTTATCAAAACACAGTCCTGTTGTGCAAATATTGCTAAACAAATGAGAAAGAGCAAATGCATATTTTAGTCACTTCTGTACCATCAGTCATGATACATCAGATGGAGTAGCCACAAAAAGGAAACATAGTCTGTAGAATGGTTATGTAACTATTAGAAAACCAAGTAAATCACAGGTAGATTGGCTAAGCAAGATCTAGAAATGACCTATTTTAATATCTAAGCTTTTCATCTCTAGTGCCTCATACTTAGGAAGAGAGTGACAAAGGGAAGAATAGGATTGATGTTTGCTTTTAAACTATAAATAAAAAAGTGAAATAGATCTTTAAGCAAGTTTTTTCCCAATACTAGAATTAAAATCATAGAGGCAGCAAAACAGACTTGAAGGATGTATTTGTGCCTACTTTTTCCACTTTTATTTTTTTAAAGATAACTAGCACTTCTGTTAGTGTGAACTGTCCCTTTCTATTAATTTCTCTTGTATTTGGGAGCAGACACTTTGACAGTATTAAGAAGCCTGTTGAGTACCTTGCATTAGCAGCTGATGTAAGACATGTATACAAACAAACATACATGCTCCAGTGCAAAAAACTCACATAAGTTTCACTTACAGTAGAAAGATTCTTGCATGAGCAGAGGAGCATGGCCAGTGCTTACAGAAAGCAGAGGATGTCGGGGTCTAACAAATGTTTTGTCATATGTTCATGAAAATTAAAAAACAATTTTTAAATTATTATCATAGGACTCAGTGAGTCCTAGAATCATAGAATGGTTTAGGTCAGAAGGGGCCTTAAAGATCATCCAGTTCCAACTCCCCCACCATCAGCAGGGATTCCTTTTGCTGGATCAGGTTAATCAAAGCCTCATCCAGCCTGGCCTTGAACACCTCCAGGAACGGGGCAGCCATGACTTCTCTGGGCAACCTATTCCAGTGCCTCACCACCCTCAGTGATGAAGGAGGGACTGGTTTGAGAACAGGGTGATGTGCATGTTTTTTCTCTGCATAAATATTTTTGTGAATACCATTCTCAAAAGTCTAGGGAAATGGGAGGACCATGGAGAAGTGTTTTAAGTGTATAAGCAAGGAATAATCAACACAATCAGAAAGAGAAGAGCTGTAAAGTTGAGAATTAAATGATTGAGAACTAAATAAATGAACAGAATACACAGGAGGAGAAGTAGGAAAGGAAGGCCAAATAAGGGAAAGAGGAGATGGGTTTGCCTAAGGAAAGCATCTGTCTTTGGGTTAGGTGAATCAAGAGAAATCTGAAAATTTCAAACGCATAAGCTGCTGTGTATAGAGCTAAGTAAGGGTGGCAGGTTCTTAAAGGTAGTTTCTTTGATTTAGTCTTAGAAATTTAATAGCATATTGCTCAAGCATCTAACTAGGTTGCAGCAGAGACCCTAGGTTAGTATGGGAAATCAAATTAAAAACAAAGCTGAAAAAATCAAGTAACAGCCCTGATTGTGGAATTTATCAGGTCCTGCCTTGTCCTTATTAGGTCTGTGCCACGGGTGTCAAACTCACGTCTCTTGCCATTCTCCTGCTCCTGCAGTGAAACACTTGTCATGCTGGTCCACAAACACAGACTGTGCCTTTTTTTTTAAGTGTAATGTCTTAGTTTGAGAGATTTTTATTATAAATTGTCAAGAACAGGCAGCTGACTTTAAATAATGCCATGCTAGAACTACCTTATCTTTTCTGAACTACAGCAGCAAATAAGCCTTAATTTAGAATTCCTTCCTGACACTTTTACCCAGAAATACAATGTTGCTGTATTTTTTTCCTTTTTTTCTTTTTAACTGTTGTGTTAATCTGACTTCAAATTTTTCTTGCTCTCCAGCTGAGTCATCTTTGTCTTGTTTGAGGGGTTCCTTTAAAGCTTTCTTTGTAAAACAGAGTCAACAAAGTGAGCAGAACTATTTTTTAATATTACCACAGGTAACTATTCTGTTGTCAGTGTGGATTTGCTGGAGGAGGGAAGGGCTGAAGGGGTTGTAATTCTTTATGTTAGTGGCATCCTCTGGGACACCTGCACTTTATGTCACTGCCTGTTCCTATTGCGCTTATATTGCATTTTGGTTCATGCACAGCCCAAGATTTTTCTTGATGGAAGCTTTATCTCTGTACATCACAATATACTGCAATTAAGTTAAATTCTACCTGTGCAGCCACACAAAAGATTGAGACTGTACAGTGAAGATGAAATTCTCCCTCAGCAATATGTGTATTTGCACTGTGGAGCCAGCCTGCCTGAAGCACCTTTTCTGCAGTTTTTCCATGTCAGATGGGTGTCTAATGCTGGGGAATTATCATGATCAGAGGGCTGGAGCACCTCTACTATGAGGACAGGCTGAGAAAGCTGGGGTTGTTCAGCCTGGAGAAGTCTCCAGAGAGAACTTAGAGCAGCCACCCAGTACCTGAAGGGGCTATAGGAAAGCTGGTGAGGGACTTTTTTCAAGGGTTTGTAGTGATACGATGAGGGGGAACAGCTTTAAATGAGAAGGGAGAAGATTTAGATTAGATATTAGGAAGAAATTCTTCACGCTGAGGGTGATGAGACACTGGCACAGGTTGCCCAGGGAAGTTGTGGATGCCCCATACCTGGAAGTGTCCAAGGCCAGGTTTGGTGGGGCCTTGAGCAGCCTGGTCTGGTGGGAGGTGTCCCTGCCCATGTCAAAGGGGTTGGAACTGGATGGGCTTTAAGGTCCCTTCCAAACCAAACCATTCTATGATTCTATGGATTTGTACATGGTGGGCCAGCTGAGCTGCCCTATGAATGCATTTGGTAGCTAGACACACTCTCAGTCCTTGCATGGTGTTGCTGTCTGTGGCAATGACAAAAGAGCAATTACTTGATGTAAGTAACTTGCAAACAGGCTTGTCATTATTTAGGCAGACAGTTCTGAAGGCAAAAGCAAACACGGCTTTGGCTGCAGAAACATCAAGTGAGACTGTCACTGAGGAATTCCATCTGCTCACTGCGAAGTTATCTGCCCTGAACGTAGCTAGCTATTGCATATCTCTCTCCCCTGCACTCTAAACTGGGATTTTGAATGTTCCTCCCAAATCACATTTCTTTCTAAGGTAGTCAGCCTTTCAATAGTGGGATTTCTCTGGTGACGTCTCTTTCAGATGCTGTGGGTTGCAGAACAATCTGAGTAGACAAAGCAGGGTTAAAATGTGATGACCTGGTGATAGCCCGTAAAATGGGAGGGACTCATGGAGCTGCACGATAAGGCTGGAAGAGTAGCTTGCAGTAAAATAAATAGATTGCAAACTCAGCCTGCTTTGTACATCTCTAAACACCCTGCCTAGTGTGAACTTAGGGCATTGTCAATCTTGGGTTAACAGTTTTTCTGTGTAAGGCAAGGCGTAACATCCAGACTATAACTTGGTCCAGCTCTTCAGTGAAAGCATCTCCTGTGGATATTTAAATCTCGTCTCTCATTATAAAGGCAGAAACAGATTATAGGAGGTAGCTGTGTAAAGAACACTGCTGAGGCATTAGACATCTAGTTCTCATGACCTATGCAAAATGGCATACCAACCTGAGATCTTTAATACAGCAGAAATATCCCTACAAGTTTGAAGAATGCAGAGGTCTCATATTTTTTATGCCAGTATAAATCAAGTTTGGAATTCTTGGAAAACTTGCAGAAAATATTTTGACCACATCAATTCAGGCCTAAGACAGAGAAGTACTTTAAGGGAAGAAAGGCAGATGAGATGAGTGTCCTAATATCAATTTTATGCCTTATAAAATCTGATATTTTTTGTGCTGATAGCATTGTTAAAGTGAAATCTGGTAACAGCTGGATTTATTTACATTGAAAATATTTGGAGAGGTGAAACTGTATTCAAGATCTGTAATTCAGCTGGTAAGGCTGCTCTACAATGCTGGCTGTATGTGTGTGTGTGAACCTGAGTCTTTCTTTGAGATATTTCAGTAGAGTCTGCTGCTTCTGTCTCTGAGCTTGCTGAAACAGAGAGCTTTTTGAGTTAAGCTTTCTCCTCAGCTCGGTTGACTTATTAGCCTCTGAGCCAAAATGATATTTGAACACCATAAATGGTAAACGTTGCTGAGACAGTCCTTTCGCACAGCTCAGACTAGGCATTATTTGGCAGTTAACCATATGATTCTGGCAAATAGATTCCTCAAGTATAATTAAATCTCTTATAAGACTAAACACTGCAAGTTGTTTGCACTGTTCTGAGCATAAGGCAGCAAACTCTCTATTCTTTGCATGTCCTTCGCTTGTAACCAGTTGTGACCCTGACCTTGTACAGCCGAGTTATTGCGTTGACGGTGTATTTGCACAGTGCTGTAGCTGACCCTGCGTGAGCTGAGGGCTGGGCTAGACCATCTCCAGAGGTCTCTTCCAAAGTCAATTATTGTATGATTCTGTGCAGTGCTGAGCATGCTGAAGTCCTAATATTTCAACAGGAGATGTCAGCATTCTGTAGCTCAAATTAAAAAGTCTTCAGTACATCTGGGTAGGCAAATGTACAAGAAAAGTTTACTAAAATAGATGATGTCCATAAAATGTTACCTGTTTTGGCTGCAGGCCAGGTGGAACCCACATCCAGTCTTTGAAAACTGGCTGAAAGTTTGCATCCTGATCTGGATTTTCTTCTTCACTCCAGTTTCAACACCATATCTGGGAATGGAAATGCCACAGTCAAGTTACTGTTTTGGTGGTTTTTTTCCTTCTCTCCACATGTATAGATTTATCTATATCTTTTAACGTAGAAAGCAAATAGTAGGTTGCGTACTTGCAGTTAAACTGGTACATATGTATTGTACAATTGATTTGTAGTAGGTTAAATGTTTAGTGCAGCATGAATTTTCCACCTTTTCTTTTATAGAGCTTGAACACAATAACTTATCCTTGCTTATCTGTATAAAGATGTTGACAGTTGGATCTAAGCATCAAGTTCTGAACTAGGTCTAGGTTCTAAAAAATTCAAGTGTATTTTGGCTTTAGTTGACAGCTAACACTAAGACTCCTGTTGCAAAAGTTTCCAGTCTGCAGATATGTGGAGGTTTAATTTGTGTAAGTACCTTTGAAAACCTGGACTGAGAAAAGTGAAATAGTAGGAAAGCATTTTTATCACCTTAAATTTCTATTGATGCAGGTTAATAGATAAATACGTGTTTGATGTAGTAGGAGTAGATGGTTTAATTTACTATAGATTACACAAACACAGGAAAACAGAGTAAAAGATGAAAAGAAGTATTGTGTATCAGAGGCAATATATCTCTTTTCCCATTGCCATCCAAATATGTTGAGAAACTATATTTTTGTAAGAAATGCGAAGAGTTTGAATTCTCCTTAATCTCTGTGAATTTAATGCACTAAGAAGCTTTTTTAAACATAGGTTTGGGTGCTTATTAGCATGTCTTTCTAAAAAAAATGAACCCTTAGAGGTAAAAGGCAGTGCTGGTGGGAAAAGCCTGTATTACTTTTGCTTTGCAGAAAACATATGTGGGTATATAAGGTATCCTTTAAATGTTTTGCTTACTGTTTCTGGTCTGTGTTTTCCACTGAGCTGTGCATCTTACTACTTGCTCTTTCCCAACATGCATGCATATTAAAGACCGAGGAAAGGCAAAAAACATAGGAACCATGTTAGTGGGGTCACTGTGTGGACTTTTAAATTTATCACCCTGTGTAATGCCTTAACAAAAGCCAGTTGAAATGATAGAGACACCAGTGCTCAGCAGTGAATGCCCCAGCAGGGCTTATGTATTATGCCAAACCACAACTTTGTGCATAATCTTTTAAACTTCTTGAGCTCGTAATTTATAAGAGTCTTTGAGACTTCAGAGCTCTATAAGCAGCCTTTGGGGAAAACATAGTATTATCTTGCACGATTTGACTTGCATAGAATCAACAGCTGTGGTTAAAAATTGTGGCAGCTTTTATAAGCTACTGCAAAATAAACTAATTGCATGGTTTGAAAACAAGTTATTGAAATGGACCCGTGTTTTATCAAGCCCACCATTTGTGGTGCTTTCTGAAGCTCCTCACGAATTGCTCTAACATGATCCACCTGGAGGGAACTCACTGTAGCAGCAAAAGTTGATTGGGGAAAGGGTGTGGTGGAAAACTATTAACTGCCTTGGGCAGAATTTTTTGGGGTCACTATGACAGTACTGCTACGTGATAAGTCTTACATTCCCTCTTTTTATTCTTAGGGTAAACCTACTCCTAATTGAAAGTAATAAGCAGTAAGAGTGGTGGGGGAGATGTTAAATGGCTATAGGCGATTAGAGCGCATTAACATAATAGGAAGAGATGAGATCTCCTCTATTTCACATCCAGTAGAGTAAGCTTGAGGATGTGTAGATATGTAACAAAGTCATGCCCTTATGCCTATGTCAGACAAAATTTTCCTCAGGTTGCAGATTTCCTTTCTGGTGCCAGATGTGCCATATTTTTATTGTTTGTAGTTTTGGCAGCAAAAATGTCCTGCAGTGTCACAAAGGAGATTGTTTCAGCTGGAAGCACAGTGACCAGCAGTATCCGAGCTGGAAACTGTAGCTGTGTTTTATCTTTCTCTTTCTTCTCCCTACTTTGGGCTCTGGAGTCAGCTGTCACTGAAGAGTATATGAATTTTAAACCCCAGCAGAGTTCATGTAGTGAACATTTTGAAGGAGTTAGCCCTGCTGAAAAAAATCATTTTGGGAAGTGATTTAGCTCTGTTGCTTCTGTAGTTGCTCACTCATTTCTTTTTAATAGGCTGAGGCTGTTACACTGTATTGTCTTCCTTGATTACAGAAATACCTTTATTTAGGCTATGTGGAACAGGCACATCAGTCTAACAAAGCAAAGAGCCAGTTACGAGGGCTGTGGGGTGCTGCTAGTGCTTAATGCTGTTTGTACCAGGGCTCTGCTGGAGGCAGCTCAGTCTGTTCTTCAAGGACTGCTGTTAGAGCCACTACTCGTTTGTTTCCTGATCACTGGTAACTCTCTCAAGGGAGCTGTTTCAGCTCTTCAGTTGATATATGTCCTCTGAAGGGTTGGACTTTGATTGTACCCTGAGGCTGTTTCTGTGTTGGTCTAGAACAACACTTCTGCTTTTTACCTTTTATTTTCCTCTCCATGCTTTCCTATTGTTGCATGTCTTCCTTCTCAATTTACAATGTTATGGATTGCAATAAAAGGAATGACAGAATCATTATCACTTAAGTGTCCTTTCCTTTCTTTTTTTTCTATTTTTCTCTTCTGTCTTATCTCTTTCTTGTTTTCCCCCTTTCTTCTTCTTTTCCTTCTTTTTCCTCTTATGTGGATTTTTTGCTTCCCTTCTCAGGTCTGTTTTTGTTTTAGGGACAAAGAGATTTTCTGCAACCTATTAGAGTAGAATGTACAGATATTGCCTAGTACAGTAGTTGTTTGAAGCTGTTTCCCCTAGTAAACAGTACAAAACAGAGGAATATGGTTAACCAGAGCACTTTACTATAGATGGGCCTGACCCAACTTCATGGCTATTTTCTATGCAGCATTAGTCACTCACAATCAGGTGCTGTAGGAAGCCTGAAAACTGATCGATGTGGCCTCGTGGTGAATCAGGCCTTTCAGAGTAGTAAGTCCAGAACACCAAGCTGAGTGGGTCTCAATCAGATCCCATATTTCCATTCTCACATGCATCAATGTCTCATTGCTTGGTGCCACAAAAGACCTATGACATAAGCCAGTGAGACAAGATTTTGGCTAGAAAAAGCTTTGCTGCAAAAGAGGAAAAACTTCCTCTTTAGGCTGCTTCCAAAATTACATTGAGCTCAAATAACCCTGGGACAAGTTTAACTTCTTGCCTCCAAGAGGTTCAGTGGGCTTGCTCAGTGAGGTGCTTTCAGTTTTTCTAATCATGATTCTTTTATGAAAAGTGATTTTTTTTCAAGGCTCACACTTTGTGTTGCTGTAATACTATTTTAGATTATCTTGATATACCTTTGAAAATTTTGAAGGTAGGAATAAGAAAAAGAAAACTATTTTCATGTATGAACAGAAAGAAGGGTTGGCATTTTAAAAGCAAGACGTAAGAGGTCTGAACTCAGGCTAAAAAAACCAAGAAGTGTATCCAAGTGACTGATAAATATTTCTGACTTCTTACATTTGGTTATGATCACTACTACTTTGGCTTCCCAAGTGTCTTTGCTCAGGTTTTTAGAGGAGGAGTATCTCTCTTGGTCTAGTGTGCCATACAGATCACAGTTCAGTGATCTTGGTTCATAACCAGGGAATCCAAGACAGAGGAGACCATTGTGGAGACTGAAAATTACTTATTTATCACAGCTAGATTTTATTTATAAGGGTGAAAAAACAAAAAAGAAAACCCTTATCCAGAAATTTTTGTTATTATATGTGTTGATAAACTCAGGCTTCAGTCTTTCCCATCAGCAATCCATTGTTTGAGTGCAATACAGGACAGGAATATGGTGAACTCAAACCCATTTAATATTGACCATACAATCTAAATGGTTTGCAGTTTCATATAAAGTGGCAAATCCTATATTCATGTGAGTTTACATTTTTAACTCATCAGTCACAAGAGCGGCAACTTGTAACATACCTTAAATTTTTAATGTGAATTTAGCAGTGTTAAAGACATTGAATTGTTGGTTTCAGTTGTCAGGGGGGGTTACACCTGATCAAAAGGGAAAATGAGTACTCAAGGAAAACGAGTGTAAATTTATTTGTGCTACTCTATGATATCTGTTAACAATGATTTAGGGGGATCTCTGGAGGAGATTTCCATTTCTTGCCTTTATACTTGGGACTACTGGCAAGACAGCTCTATTGGGTGATTTCCGTGATTTTTGCCTTCAGAGGGCTGAAAAAAGACCACTGACTCAAAAGCGGTTTGAACCTAAGGTCAGTTAAAATTTGTCATGAAAATCCAGTAAGAGATCCCTTTTGTTCTCCTCTTGACTTCACAGAAAAGAAGAGCAGCAAGAAAGCAGAAAGTGCACAGGCTGCGAAGTTAAACAAGACTTTTGCACCCATCTTCCTTAAAGGCCTGGCAGACCTCAAAGTAATGGATGGAAGTCAAGTAATAATGACTGTGGAGGTATCAGGTGTGTAGCTATAGAACAGTGTTATTTAAAACTTTAAGTCCTGGTGCAACACATGTGCTTTTTTCCACTGTTCTTTTGTTTTAGCAGTGTCTTTGTGTTTGGAAATAATATTTCAAGGAACCGGGTTTTTAAAAGCTAGGAACTTCAGGCTAGATGAACATGGTCCAGTGCTAATGTGTTCACTCCTGTACAAACATTTCTTTATTGGAATAATAATAATTATCAGGTTATTATGGAGTCCTACTGTTGAACTAAAAGTAAGTCTCAGTGGACTTGTAATAGCTTTTGTTGTGAACCAAACAATATTGAATTCCTGTCTGCTGGGGTAAGATTAGTACATCAGAATAAAGCAGTCTTGGCATGACCTTTGGTAATAGAAACACTTGATTACCACCTTTGTGGGATCTAGAATATATTCTCCCCTCTCTGTTGTATACATGCTTCCCTTTTTCATTTGTATTTTAACTGTAGTTAGACAGACTTATTCCACATTGAAGAGCATCAACAAAATCGATGAAATTTCTGAATGTTTTCAAGATGAAATTGCGTAATCAGATGGCAGAAAACAACAAACGTTGTTCATTTTCTTTATTAGCATATGGAGGGGCTTTGTGTGTGTCTCTCTGATTTTTGCGGTTTCCTATATTTCAGCTAACCCACCTCCTGAAATCATATGGCTGCACAATGGGAAAGAAATCCAGGAGACAGAGGATTTCCACTTTGAGAAGAAAGGCAACGAGTACAGTCTGTACATCCAGGAAGTATTTCCTGAAGACACAGGCAAATACACCTGTGAAGCCTGGAATGAATTAGGAGAAACTCAAACCCAGGCTACGTTGACAGTACAAGGTACTGGAAATGCTGAAAGAAAATAATTCTAATATGATGGAGGAGTGTCTGTTTAAAGCACAGGAGTGCTTATAAGGTCTGTTGTAAAGTATGCTAGGAGTTCTAGTCTCTGCCTTGGAACTGAAAAGGATATTGAACAGAAGGAACTTTAAAAAAAATCTTTTCACTCTGGAACATTAAATTACTATTTCAAAAATGCATTCCTAAGTCCTATTCCTAGAGGCAGTGCAAAACTTCAGCTAAATGCAGCTTCATATTATAACTATAAGGCTTACTTAGCTATGGACTTAATATAAACTATTTAAGGTTGTTTTCCTTTCTAATTAAAACCCTGAGTATTTGGAAAATCTGTCAAGGAGCCAGGTATCCTGGCTTTAATATTTGCATTGTAGTGGTAGCAGGTGAGGAGCACGTTATTTCTGCAGTTTGAAAACTAGCTCCAAAAAATCTGGCTTAAAATCTCCACATACGATGTAAGTCAAGTCCCAAAGTAAACACTAAAGTACCTACAAACTTCCTGTCATTGGGCATTCACTACTTCCATGATAGGGGACTAAATCTAATTGTACTGTATGCCAATGTTTCCTGTAGACATTGCTGAGAATTATTGGAAATCAATGGGAGACTTTTATTATGTTTAATGTAAATGATCTTAACCCCAGAATTTCAGAGCTGTGCCTCCAGGGGTGGGTCTGCAGTCTGTTGACACTGTCTGCTCTGAATTCAGACCTTCCTCTATTCTCTAAGCTCCCTGGAGATCTAGCCTCAGGGTCAGTCTTCTATATTAAATGCTATTTTATGCAATTGTTAATGATGATTTATTACATGAGCTCTCAACTGCACAGCAGTCATAGTACTGTCACCCTTAAAGCTATTCCTTTCCGTATTCTCTAAGGACAAACCTTCAAGATTCCTTTTAGGGCAGCTTTAAAGTCCCTTTGTTTTGCTCCTAATATAAGCCTGGATCGTGCCAGTGAAGTGCCAAGTAAATGATTAATCTTAATTCCAACACAAGTTGCTTCCAAAATTAAAGCCTGCCTTAGTTTCAGATTAAAACTTATACCCTGCATGTTGAGAATGACTTTGCTTTTCTGTGATTGCTTTCCCTGAAATTAGTTAGCTTATTAGTTACATTCAAGCTGGGCATTTTCTCCTGATTTGTAAACTGTGTTTGTAAATTACAGAACCTCAGGATGGTATTCAGCCCTGGTTCATTAGCAAACCGAGATCAGTGACAGCAGCTCCTGGGCAAAATGTCCTCATATCCTGTGCCATTGCTGGAGATCCTTTCCCCACTGTTCTCTGGTTTAAAGATGGCCAAGAAATAATACCAGGAACAGCATGTGAAATCCTGCAAAATGAAGACATCTTCACACTGATCTTGAGGAATGTGCAGTCTCGTCATGCAGGGCAGTATGAAATCCAGCTCAGGTATGTCTGTCATGAAAAAAGCTTGTTCCCTTGGAACAATTAGTTATATTTACCTTCACACTGGAATTCCCACCTGAAGAAGATGAGTTCCCTCCTGTTCTCACTAAATGGTAGGGTACTCAGGGCACTAAACATTTCTGAGGGATGAAAAGAACTAAAAAAACTGAAAGAGGAAAGAGGAAACAGAAGAAGAGTCAGAAGGAAGGACAAAGCAGTGTAGAGTTTCCTTTTGGGATACTGAAAAACAAAGATTTGTGGCATCAGCATGGGAAACAATTTGGGTTTCTAGCAAGGGAAACCACAATCACTGTCTTGATTTTGTTGATTTTGTTGCTACTGTTTCTCATGTTTGGCACCTCTCTGGATATTTGTAAGGATCCCTGCTTTCCACTTGAACAACCTGACCAGGAAGGGCTGCACCACAAGGTTATGATCCATATATTTAAGAGAAGAAAGTGTTTCCTGACCATGTTAGAAATGTCTGAATTCCATATGGAAGTTGTTGTCTCCTTTTCCTGAAGTGTCTTTGAAAAGAGGCACTCTAATGAGTGCCTTTGAGGCACTCATGGCTTTGATGAAGCTTTGAACTTCTTGTCATTCCTACAAAATTTGGAAGAGCTATTTTGAATTTCATTTTTTTCAGGTAAAATAAATGTTCTTTAAGTGAAAAATCAGTTTTGATCTTTCTTTACCTTGTAGGAAGTGCCTAGCATTTTCCACTTCCAATGGTGAACATTTACCCTGATTACATATACCCTGTGTGGTTCTGAAAAATTTAGTGTGCATGTTTAAACTGACGTTAATCATTCTGTGCTTTTTATTGTGCATAAAAGTACTGCCTTCCTTGGCTAATATTTCTGATTTTATTAAAATTTATTTAACCATCACAAACATTTGAATGCATTAAACTGGAAGAAATTTGTCTGCTCCACATGCCAGCTTTTTAGTCCAGTTCAAAGCATTAAAATTGCTGTTTACTGCTTGCACTTGCCTGTTTTATAGTGGTTTTGATCTTTTTTATACCGTAAACATGTTATTTTTGTTTCATATACTTCAGTCTAGTACCAGATTCAAAAACTGAGTTGTCCTTTGTCTGCTTGCAAGCAAATTTTTCCTGACTTCCTAACCTAAAGGAGGAGGGCATTTCTTGATAAATGTAACCCATTTAGTCTCTAAACACGAGACTGATATTTTAGTAGTATTTCTGGAATGGAGTAAAGTTATTGAGTGAATGATGGACATGTCAGTGTGTAGGTATCTAGTCCTAAGTTATGTTTCCGTGGACTACCACAGGCAGCCGCAAAGTAGCCTCAGTATATTTTACTATTTAAAGTCAGACAAGGTACTCGCTTTCCACCAGAAAATTATAGCAATCAAGATTTCCTATGATTAAGTATTTCTAAATTTTATGCAGGTAAAGCCATATATGCCATGATCTTTTAGCAGACAAGCTCTTCGGTAGACCCTTTGTACTCAGTAGTAAATTATGAACTTAGTAGTGAATTGTGAACTGAGTAATTTCAGAACAATTGGCTTGTGCTCTATCAGCCCAGGTCATCTAGGGCATCCATAACACTCATTTGTGTAGGTCATGTCTACATACATCTTTACATCTAAGAAAAGTATCTTTGGGAAACAATATCCCTGGCAGTATTAGAAATACTTATTCAATTTCATTAAGATCACTAACCTTTACATGAGAGAACAGGCCGAAGTGTGATACCAGTGCTGGTACATTTTTACACTTCTTTTTGTGTGTCCTGGGCACAGACATCTTCTCTTATGATACGATGATGGTTTCTCTTGAGTGTGAGATATGTCAGTAAAACTTCAGTGCTGGAAGAAGCAAAGAGAACAGGAAGAACACAGGAGAGTTGAGAGGGCTTTGTGGAGGACTTTGCTGTGGCTGACTTTAGCAAGGTTGACCTTAATGATCAGGTGTAGCTGGTGATTACTCATTCTAAATTCATCACTGATGACATTTATTAAATCATGAGTCTAGAACACAGCAGAATGTACACTTTGAAAATAAATTATTTCAGAAAATTAGTGCAGGAGGAAAATTGGAATGGAGGGGGAAAAGAAAGTAAAGCTGTAGCTAGAAAATGACACAGCAGATTACATGCTAATTTCAGTTATTCCATAATCCTTTTACTGGAGAAATGGCTGGAGATCCCACAAAGATCAGTGCATTCATGTTGGCTTTTTCTAATCCATAATGAGTAAAGTTATGCTTCAATTAGAGCCAGGGGAGTGCTGATACCTCTTTTTACCCTTCTGCCATCTGTAAAATTTTAGTTACTGTTCAGGGAACCAGAAAGCCATATGCTTTCTTTTATATACTTTTATATCTTTTATGTACTGTGAAAAACAGAGAAATACCTGCCTGAATATACAAGGAGTCGAATGTCAGATGAATAACTACAAGTTTACAATAGAGGTAAAATAATATTCAGCAGCAAATAGACTCATCTAAATAGCTTTTAAACCACCTGCATTTGTCTTGGAACACTTGATTAAGAATTGTTTATATATTCAGAAACAGCATTAACAGTACCTGAGAGAAGGAGAGCTGTGTTTAGTGTCTTTCTCTCAAAAACTCCTACGAAGTCCATTAAAAACAGGGATTAACTGAGAAAACACAAGTCAATTCACTGAAGAGTTTATAGAGAAGTTGACAGTGGGCTATTTTTAAACATAATCATTTTCTTTTCAAATAAAATGTGCAGCTCCATTTCATGTATTAATTTTAGAAGCATGTTGCATAGCTGCTTTTAGGGAGTCTTTTCTTCTTCAACTCCCTTATTTAGTCTGGGCATGGTTTCCTACCAGTGTTAATTACTTTCCAATTTTCTTCTCCAATATTCTTAACTCTAAATTGTGTCCTAATACCTCCACAAGTCTCCTTTGTTGAAATTTGAACATTTTACAGCCTGAAAAACGCTGGCATGTGCAGTTGAGGGGTAAGAAATCAGTCAAAGTCTCTGTGAAACCATTTTGATTGATTGAAATGGGAAATTGCAGTCCTTTTTTGACTCAGAAAGCCACAGACATCTTTTTCTACTCCTAGCCTTTGCACCTTTCGAGTCATGCAAGCACTGGTATCCTTTTATCCTGAAATGACTTTCCCATGTTCTTTCAGTCAGTGTGTTCATCATGAATGAAGATGTAAGCAAAGAAATTGAGAGTACTGGACAGAGAAAGTGTTTGCTGAGTAAAGCCTTTGTCTTTATAACAGCACAGTCAGTATGAGCGACCTCCGAAACCCTCCTGTGGTTTCTTAAACAAATCATCTGCTTTGTTAACCTTTATCTTCTCAGACATTGAGTATTTCTTTTCTCCTCCACTCCATCTTCTGTGAAAGTTTGGTTAGTGTTGATTAATCTTACTTAGAGATTTTGATAATCTGATCAAAATCAGAGATTAACAGCCATCTTGTAAATCAGTGGCACCTCAAATACTCTGCAGTTCAGGTTATAGAAAAGGCAGTTGTAAGATTACATTCCATTATACCAACAGTAAATAGAATTCTGTCTTTCTGTACAGTGCAGTTTGCAAACTAATCAACACATTGTCTGTTTTTAGGAAAGAAAACCTCGACCCCCTTCCCATTCCCTTCTCCTACTCAATGCTGTAAATAAAAAGCAAGTGAAATGATTGGTCTTTGGGGTATAAAAGGCTTTTGGTCAAACCCTCAAATGAGGTAAATCAATGCATCCTCTTTGAAGCCAGTAGAGCTGCTCTGCTTTATGTCAGCTAAAGTTGTGATCCAGTAATTAGTTGCTTTCTTTGGGTTTAAAGCTTCATGGAGTCTGGACTTTCTCTTCATCTAACTACCTCACAAAAGAGTTGCAAAACCTCATTCTGAGGCTTTGCAGTTACCTGCACTGAAGCACCAGGGATCAACTCTTCTGGCCCTTTCAGTTCCTTCTTAAAAAAAAAAGTAATTTACTCTGCAATACTTGTTTCACACTTGGTAGGCCAGAAGGAATTTTCAGTTTGTCTCCACATTGTAATTGAGTGCTTTTTTCCCTCTTCCTCCAGAGAGTGCTTCCTAGGGACACGCAGACAATAAGTCTCATCTAAGGTTCAGTGAAAATATTTGAGTAGATTCTGCCAAGAAACTAGTATTTCAAGATATTTTGAACATAAAAGCCATTCCAGGGAAAACTGATCCCACAATAGGACAGAGAGCTATTTTTAAAATTGCTTCAGGCTTTGCAGCTGGGGTTTTATTTGTTTTTGGTGGTGGTAGTGGGGGGGTTATTATCATTCCTTGACATTTTAAAGATAAGTCCTGCACATGGGCATTCTACAGAACAATCCTGCAAAAGTCAACACTTCCAGACACTTCTTTACAGCACAGCTACTAAATATAGGTTTTATCCATGTCTGCCATTATTACACAAAATTGCCACTAAGATCTGTCTTTGTCTAGGATTTTGTTGATAAAATGCCAACAAGGAGAACCTCAAGTTGCAATTGTCACTGCTAAGACAAGAAAGACCTGAAGCAGCACTTGTGTACTGCAAACGTCTATTATATTTTCTAACTGTCCCATGTGTCTTGCCTTGTCTCAATTCTGAAACTGCATAAATGTAAAAATATTTACAAAAGTTTCCAGAATTATTCTTGATTGAATTTAGCATCTAAACCATTCAGTCCTTAATTTTTCTTGGCTTGTTTCTCTTTTTCCATCTTGTGGTCTCCAAGGTGGGTCAGTGTTATTAGCTTCACCATTTTAGACTCTGCAGCTGAATTCAGATGACAAAATTATGTTCTCTCTGCTCCTAAAATCAGTAAATAAAGTCGCTTTGTTTTCACTGGGAGCAGGACTTGCCCTGAGAAGGCTAAACTTTTGAACAGGGATGTGTTGAATCAGACACAGACTCGAGATTTGTGTCCAGTGGTCTAGTTTTCAGCTACTCTTGAATCATAAATCATAATTAAGATCAAAAAACTACCTTGTGAATCATTTTTCCATTTAGGTACTTCTATATCCCACTCTTGCCATACTTTGTAAGTGCTTCCCAAGGTTTTAAAAATAGAAAGAACAAAATGCTCTCCCGCTTTCTTACCCCCTCCTTTATTTTCCAAACCCTGTGAAAAATAGCTTAGTTCAGAGGTTTACTTTGCCTTTCTTATTTGCTTCTTTGCATACGTGAAGAATTTGCAGAAGGAAAGACAGATTGCAAAAATGGGTCCTGCAGAAATGCTGTTGTTCTTCACAGTGGTCAGGACCACATTCAGTATTCCTAGATCCCTCTCCTGCGAGAGTGCTGTCTCTATTACTTTAATCACTCCCACTGATGATACAATACTTGTGGGCAAATACTTATGCCATACAGTCATACCAGAAGCTGAGCAGTGGTGCCTCCGTATTTGATGTGTGCTGTAAATTGTCTATACTTCAGCTTGCATGGCTTCTCCTAGTTTGTCAGATTTTGATTGAATTTAAGTCCTAAAGGAAAAGTAATTGAGCTCTACCAGACTTCCTGGAGGGATCTTAGGGTAAACCAACAGACTGCTAAGAGCCCTGTAGCACTGCTGAATGAGAAAGTACTTGAGCACTTTCAGAGTGTGTCTACTTTTCTTAAAAGCTTCTGAGAAACAGGAAAAAAATTAATGAGTTTCATAGTGGCAGAAGGGGTCAGTTTGAGATGCTTTGTTTAAAGACAAGGGGTTTTCAGCAGAGTTGGTACCCTGCCAATCAGTGTGTTGGGAGGAGGTGATGTGCAATTCTTTCTATTTATCGTTCTGTTTGTATTTCTTTCTTTCTGTTTCTCTTGTCTCTAAATGGAGGTCACACATAAAAGGAAGAAAGAAGGACAGGTCTCCAGTGCAGGTCTGAGTTAAATATTCTCCATTGACTTGGATCCAATCCTGCCATTTGGACAGTTTATGTTGATACTCAGATGTTCTCTAGTTTTTTGTGTTGATGGAAATTAAGGTTGTGTCTCTATGTGCTTTCCTAATGGATTGCCTTCAATAACAGTTTCTAGTGTACATCTGATTTGTTGGATATAAAGTGTTGAAAACATTTCTATGGCTTCTTGTTGTTAATGGTCTTAAGGTTAAATGAGATGTGTTCCTAACATTGTGGCCTTGACTTTGCGATCCAGTTACTTTGGTCAACCCCACCAATTTCTTCTTGGCTTCATTTTCATAGTAGATTGACCCACTGTTTCATTTTTCTAAAGCAACAGAAAGCGAGGGAAATTCATCTGAAGAGGTGGTGGCACTAATTGCTATTATAAAGACATAACTGCATCTGTGTTAATGATCATGCCTGCTGGGGGACTTCATTGCAATTTGCAAATGGGTAGAATTACAGTTTCTTCACCCAAGCAGAACAATATCTAGGGAGGATTTTCCATGTGCTATTAAAAAACCAAGCCAGACAATATCTTAGTGTGGTACTTATAGAAAGGCATTTCTGAGTCTGTCTTTTAAACTTCAGGGCAAAGGGAACTTGAAGGTGCTCTTATCTAGCAAGGCTATTGAAAGGAGAACACAGCTGGGAAAACCTGCCTCTCTTTCCTAACTCCCCCCAAACCACATGTGTTTTGTTCATGTCCAGGAAATGTTTTCAGTATCAAAAATTATTTTTGTTTGAAAAAGAGAAATCATCAAGGTATTTTGGTCTGTTTACAACCTTAAAATGGGAAGGACGAAAGTAATTTCACTAATTAAAGTTATCTTTAGTCCTTAATAAAATCAAGACTGTTTTTTTAACAGCAGTTCAGGGGAGCAGTAACAGCAGTTATACAACTGCTTCCCTGGGGGAGTTAGACTTTGCTTTTGGCATCTCCTGTGTTAAGTGGAGAAGAGCTGTTTGGGGCTAGAAGAATGATATATATCTGCGGGAGGGAGGGAGCAGCAGGGGTGGGGGCAGCACTTTAAATGAATTCTTTAATGGGAGCCTTTTCTAGAAGGCATTCATGGTATTCCTCTGCAAAAGGAAGAAAAAGTACTCAGCACCATATATGGTGACACTTTTATGTTTTTTAATATAAACATGTACAGGCTGGAGCAATCCATGTAGATGAGTTTTGCTCATTGGTTGGGCTCAGGGGGAGGGAAGGTAATGAAACCCTGCTTTTAATATCTTAGCATTAGAAAGCTTGGGTTTGAATAAATAAACAGTAGGCAGAGTTGGAAAGATTTTCAACTTTGCAGAATAGTCCCTTCCTCTGCCTTAATTTTCCAGCTTTTGTATTTGTTTTGCTTTAGCTTGTTTGTTTGCAGCTGTTTCATTCTGTAAATTGCTTTGATTTTTGTTCTGGGAGTATGTTGTTCCCAGTGTAGACAACAACAGATGAGTAAAAGCTATTTGAGATAGCTTGGTTCCAAGTATAAGGGGACCAAATCCACTCTGTCAGCCACCACAATGCTGGGCATAGGAAAGGAGGATGCCACACTGGGTTTAAGCTTCTTTAGTGCCACACACAAACATGTAGTTCAGGCAAGTTACAGTTCTGGAGGAAGAAACCTCTGCTTTTCTGATTTCACTTAAATATTTCAGGAACCAAGTTGGAGAATGCAGCTGCCAGGTGTCTCTGATGCTGCGGGAGAGTTCAGCTTCCAAAGCAGAAATGCTCAGAGAGTGAGTATTTTTCCCAGGGACTTGCATGGGTGGGTTCTATTTTTTGCTCTGTTAATTCCCTGCCCTTACAGACCCAGGCTGGCTGCTGTTCAACCTAATCCCCAAATATGACCCAACAAATTGTTTTCATCATACAGGCTAAGCACATAGTACCAAGCCAGAGTAGAGAAGATCTTTTTTTGTTTGTGCCCTTATATGGCTCCTGAAGTCATCATTGATGCAATAAACTAATGGAGTGTGCTCCTCTAATCAACCTCCCCTTCTATAAACACATTTTGTTCCTGCTCTGAGATTGTTCACTGACATTTTTAAACCAGCCCCTTTCCTGGCTCTCTCTTTCTTTTCATTTTTGGATCATAGTGAGAAGGAATCAGGCAGCTGTGGGGAGCAAAGAGATGGTGGAAATCATGGTAAACTAACATTTGGTAGAACAAGTGGCTTCAAAAAGAACAGCAGTGAAACCAGAGCAGCTGAGGAAGAGCAGGAAGACGTCCGAGGTGTGCTGAAGAGGCGAGTGGAAACTCGGGAACACACAGAGGAGAGCCTGAGGCAGCAGGAAGCTGAGCAACTCGATTTCCGTGACATTTTAGGCAAGAAAGTCAGCACCAAAAGTTTTTCTGAGGAGGAACTGAAAGAAATTCCAGCCGAACAAATGGACTTCCGAGCAAACCTGCAGCGACAGGTCAAACCCAAGACCTTGTCAGAGGAGGAAAGAAAAGTTCATGCCCCTCAGCAGGTGGACTTCCGCTCTGTGCTGGCCAAGAAAGGCACCCCGAAAACCCCACTGCCAGAGAAGGTGCCACCTCCTAAACCTGCCATTACAGATTTCAGATCTGTGCTGGGCTCAAAGAAAAAGCCACCTGCAGAGAATGGCAGTGCTGGCACCCCAGCACCAAATACCCGCACCAATTCTGAAGCCCAGAATGCAATCCCCAATTCTCAAGCCCCTGTTGCCAAACCAGCAGTGAAGAAAGAAGAGAAAAATGACAGAAACTGTGAGCATGGATGTGCGGTGGTGGATGGTGGAGTAATTGGGAAAAAAGCTGAAAACAAAGCAACAGCAAGCAAACCACCAGCAAGCAAAGGAACAGTCCCCTCCTTTACAGAGAAGCTTCAGGATGCTCAAGTAGTAGATGGTGAAAAATTGGTCTTACAATGTTGGATTTCCTCTGATCCCCCTGCAGCTGTCACCTGGACTCTAGACAGCAAACCCATCAAATCATCAAAGTCCATTGTCATCTCCCAAGAAGGTAAATTAATTGAATTACATGCCAGCTGGATGGCACTCTGCTGTATCCGGCTCTTGGTTAATAATATTTAGTTCATTAAAGGTAATGCAATACTTCATTTAAGTCCTGTACCAGTAACTGTTTCCAGATGCAACTTTCTTGTTATTTCAGTGGAGTACACAAGGAACAGTATTGTTTGACATTTCTTGCAGATTTTCCTTTAACAGCCAACAGATGTCATTTTCGTAAAATTGAACTTTTTGCATTTTTGAATGCTATTTACATTGCTAAAGCCGTTTAAGGAGCTGGCACATGATGTTTATTTAAACTGAACTTTAAGGATTTAGAACATTGAAAACAGAATAATATTATTGCTAGTATACAAATTCTAATTTAATTCTTTCGTATGTTTAATATTTCAGGCTTTTTATTGCAATAAGAAACACAGAAGCAAAGAGTGGTTTTGTTATAGAAAGAAATTACTACAACTTCAAGTTACATAGTTAAGATCAGAGTTGAGAATTGATTTCCAGTGTATTTAATGCCCCACCACAGGTACTTCTGTTACCTTTACAGACACTGAAATATTTGAACCCCACTGGCCTGACAGCTTTTAACTAATTTCAAAACACTACAGTGTTTGGTAAAAGTCTTCAGAGAGAACACTTACTATTGTCAAACTGAGTGATTTCTTTATATTCCACATTCTGGGTAAGCAAATACAGCCAGACTGCTTTTGTATGAAAGTTATTACTGTACCTAGACAAAATATATTTTCCTTAGGATAAAAGTAGGGATGATAATGGAGAATATAAAAAAAAACTTCTTTACTTCATATTTGTTTCCTAAAACACTGAAGGAATTATACAGAGAATGATGCTGTCCTGTGTTGAAAAGTTCATCTTTGCAGTAAGAATTATAGCTTGACACCAGGGTCTGCACTCTTAATTGTGAATCATTCTTTGTTTAATCCAGACTATTTTTAGTGTCATTAAATGAGAACCAAATGAATGCACATAATGGTTCACCACAACCAGTGAATCCTTTGCAGTGTTCCAAGCACTGAAACATGAGCATTCCTTTAAAGTGAATGCAGTCAGAAACAGCATTGCCTTCAGATGGGGTGGAGGGAAAAAAGGTGCCCAAGTATTGCATTAATGGGATACCAAATCAAGTAGATGGAGAAAGGGAAATGATAGCAGGTGCCTTGTGTCTGGTGTATGTCTGAAGTAGCATAATTATATGTCTTAATGAGTACGTGGTGATTTTCACTAGAGGGTACTGTATAGAATAGAGATAACTGTCATGTACATGAGAATAAGTTGACTGGTGGAAATGCCATAATTGTAAAAAGTACTGACAGGATCAGGAAGGTGGGAGACTGCAAGTTAATCAGCCTTACGTTGGAAGCAAGTTTTCAAACATTTTCTTGGAGTTGCTCAGAGTGAAAAGAAATTATGCATCTCAAAGTTTTATGTCTCCTATCAAAGTACATGAGATAGCATCTCTGTATCAAAGCTTCTGAGCTATGGTAGAGCCTCCTAAAGTCCTGAGGCTTTAGTGTTTTGTGCTGCAGAAAGCTGTTCTCTTGACTGAAATAATCTGAGCAATTGATTTTGTGATCTCCCAACTCATATTCACTTTATAAACTGGTACTGTGGAGCTAAAAATCCAGTGTAGCAGGGTTTACAGTGAAGTGATCCTCAGGCACAGAAGTGCTCTACCACCTGCCTGAGCCCATCCAGTAGTTCTGCCTAGGTGACACTCTTGGTCATAACACCCCAGAGCTGGCATTTTCTCAGGATGTCACACTTTAGCAGTACTTTCCATGGAGGTGAGGAACAAAGGTCACCACTGAGTAAGGAATCCACTGTTTCAGGACAGCTTCTTGCAGGGAATGAAAAAACTGCCCATATGTTTGAGTTGTACCTGCATTATTACACTACTATGGTGCCCAGGTAGTCAGTATTATCAGTACTTCAAAGTTTTGCTTTCTTTTGTACATATTGCAAAAGGATCTTAAAAGAAATACTACACAGACAAGTAAATGCTATAGTTTTCTCCTTTAATGGAAAGAAATGGAATGAGCATTAGAACTATTTTTTTAAAACCTTATTTACATACCCTCTGAGGGCATGCATTGCATGATGGTCAATTTAGGTTTTTTCCTGACAGTATCTGCTAGCTTTGGCACCTGGAGAGCAATGTGTTGCTGCTCTCCTACTGTGAGATGCTTTCATGCCAACTGTTATGTAATGAACTAGATATGCATGGTACTTACTTTAAGTAAGTTCTAGTTTTCTTAGAGATTGATTTTTCTCTTTTCCCCTAATTAGGAACACATAAGTAGTTGAAGGAACCAAGAGAGGAGAAGGAATACTTATAGCTGCAGACTAGAATTGAGAAATAACATTCAGGATGAATATCAGGAAATACTGTTCCATAGGAGAACCGTGTGGATTAGTCTCACAGAAAGTTCTGGGAGCAGCTTTAAACCGTAAAACTGGATGCAGTACTCACCAGTCTAATGCCAAAATCCCAGATTCTTTCCCCAAATGCTGAAAAGGCAGCTTTGTCTCACCTGCAGGTGTCATGTCCTTCAGTAGCAATGCCTTTGGCCAAGCTTGGAGCAGCATTTAATGGGCTCTGGCTATAATCCTCTAAAATCATCTTCAGCTGAAAGAAGGCTGAGCCTGTGGGGAAGGAGAGGAATTCAGAGCAAACCAACTGGTTTTGTGCTGCCATGAGGTTTTGTGGTGATTTGGTGGTGACCATTGGTTCTTGCATATGGAAAATTTTCCAGAGTTATCTCACAGAAGAATAGCTTACTTGTTCTGAGTAAGTTGGATACTTCAAAAGCCTCTAGATAGAGTGAGACATGTCTGTCTGCTTCTTATCATACTACAAGCCTATCTTAGTTAGTATGGGTAACTGACCCACAAACTGTTCAATGTAAGTAATAAATGAACCTGCAGAATGCCGTATATTTGTCTTTTGGAAATTAAATTAACCTGCTCTGTCATTGCCAGAAAGCAATGTTTGCTGATGTCCTGGTGCCGAATACATTGTGAAGAGAAATACATGAAATCTGGTTTCATAAACATGCCCACCCGATAAAACAAGTGGCATATTTGTCCCGGAAGGGCAGTGTACTTGTGTGTAACAAGTCCACAAGACAAGCAAGCTCGTCTCTTTATGCTGTCACACAGTGACTTGACGTATTTGTCCTTACTGATAGTAAGACCTTTACCAGTGAGAAACAATTCTATTCACATGTCTCCTCTGTGTTTGGAGAGATTCACACCGCTAATAAACTGACCAAGGCAGTTTAGCCATTGGTCATTTAGCCAATGTGCAAGAGAAGGGTGGATGTTAACTCCACTTCTGTACTGTCCGAGAAGCCTGAATTCAAACACCAGGATCAGAATAATTACTGATTGGCAAGGTCTTTAGCAAAGGAAGTATTTAATCCTGCTCCAGAAAAAGACATTCATCTTCAGGTGTATTTATGCAGTATTTGTGCTGTATTCTAGGACTTTATCTAGGGCTTGCAATGTATTCTATTATTCCAGGGTTATGTTTACATTAGCAATTAGAAGTTAGAATCTGGGCAGTGTTATATGGAACATCACAATCAAAACATATCTAAGACAATCTCATTCCTTCCATTTTACATTTCAACTATTAGTACTTTTTTGTTTTGCTTTGAAATCATGAACATCAGTACTTATTTTCCCATTCGTTTTAATAGTTCCCCAAACAGTGTTCTGTCAGTTGATTGGTGTGAGTGATTTGTTACTGACAAAGTGAGCTCTTACACCATTTTTCTGTTTCAAACATGTCTCACCGGGTAGGAGTTTATTAATGGTTTGATTTTATATTTTCTTCTCTTTAACACTTTTCAGAATGCAGTTATCTACATTCCTGGGACAGACATTGGTGGGTTTTTTGCCTGTGAAATCTCAAAATAAATGGTAACCAACAAACAAACAAAAGAGGGTATTCATAAATTAGAACATTATGCATTTATATGGGCAGGTTAGAGGGTGTATGGTTAAGAGGCAGTTACTTTAAATATGAGAGTTCTTCTTTGAAGTTACAGGGGCTTTTGATTTAGAAGTTTTTAAGAAGGCTCTAGCAGCCATTGCAGTGGAGTTAGACATATAAGGACGAGGTAGAGCAAGCTTCCTCACTCAGTGAACTCTTTAGAGCAGGAACCATTTTGGTTTGCATTTGTATAGTGCTTGGCACAGCAGTGCCCTGTGCTTGTGTCCTGCTATGTGACTCACTCTTAGATAGAAAATCCAGATACAAAATTTTTGCATGGTTACAAAAGTTTCTAGAAGTAGACAGCGAAACCCGCTTGGAAGTGGCCTCCTTACTAGACTGAAAAATCTGAGGAGTACAGTGAACATTTGCCAGTCTTTAAATCATCTTGCTCTGTTTTTTTGGGCTAGATTTAGTATCATGTGACTATATAGATTGAAAAGGAACTAATTAATATCGACTTAGGTAGCAGCAATAGTGTAGCTTAGAAAATGCCCAGAGTTTGTATTGCTGTGTGTCAGAAAGCATTTTTTTCTTCCTGAGTGTCTTGGCAGCACAAAGAGTTCGTAATCTTGTTAGTAATAATGCCTTAACAACTTCCTTGTGACTTAACATAACTCCTAAATCTTCCTACCAGTTGTGCATGTCTTTGTCAGTCCCGCTGGGATCTGCTGTGACTTTTTTGATTTCTTTTTAATTAACTTTGAGCAAGAGTTTGGTCTGTAATTAACACAACTCTGTGTACTGCTGAAAGTAGATGGATTCTGCAGCTTAAAAAAAGCTTCTTCAGAGAGTTTAGGACTAGTGAGATTGGCTGAACTTCAGCTCTGACACAACTCGATCTTTGTCACATGCCACAAAATTTCCCTCTCTACTGCTATTTTTGTCTGAACCTTGCTTCTTACAGAAATGCACGTAGTGTAGGTTTAAACGTAGCAAAAGAGACACATTTGCTATAATCATTGGTAATTTGTTGTAATTTCTAATTATTCTTCCAAGTATTTTTTTTAGAATCAAGAAGCAAAACAATGTCTTATTTCTAATTTCAACTTATCTGTTTTCTTCTTCCATATACTTGTTTCCTTTCTCTGCTGTGCCAAAGAACCCATTTGTACTTGATAGGATGGCTTTGACTGTAATCAAGATACCTCTCTATCTCTCTTTTTTTTTGCGACTTGACAACTCAAGCTCTTACTAACTTTCTGTCCGTAGCGGCCTTGATCCAGGCCTTGGAAACTTGGGATTGTTTTGGTTTGGCTTTGGTTTTAAAACCTCTTCTTTAGTTGCTTTTTGTTGGTTTATGGTCCTAGTTAGAAAATAGGCAGCAGAACGATGTGTTGGAATCAGCGTTGGTGAGATGGAGGTCTGGAGGTCAGCTCCCTGTTGCTGTCTTTACTGGAGGCCATTGGTCTACTTTCTGCCTCACAACAGTGGAGCTCCTGTTTATTACTTCTGTATTAAACCTTTAAACCTTCTGAAAATAGAGACTGTGATGCTGTCCATGGATACTTGTCATTTCACTGTCTTAAGCCCCGTTTTCTTGGAGTGAATAGAACTCAGCTTAACAAGTAAATGAGACTATTTATGAGGACTGCCCGTTTTTCTCTCTCTTTCTGTCTTTTCCCTTTCCAACATTCCTTCTATCACCTCGAAGTTTACCAACATTACTGTATGAATATGTCTAGATCATAGGTTAAAATATTGAAGTAACTTTGGTCCTAGTCTGATGGCAGAGGAAATCCAGCAGAAACATATCCAGTGATGATTTCCTGTTGTCAGCTTCTCCATGAGATCTTTATTGTGGTACCTCTAACTCCTCCTAACGTGAATGTCATCAATATAGTAATATAGCATAAATTACAGGCAGAATAATGTATGATAACACAAATATTTCAGTCAAGACTAAGAAAATTACTTTTGCACAGATACATTTGCCAATTGAATGTGTAGTCTCGTGAATAATGAAAGCAGGTTTCTTACATTGTTTTCTGTAAAACTCTATCAATTAGCAATAATTAAATTTGATATTTTTTCTTTTTGGAAACTCATGTGAGTCTTTTTACCACTTTGCCTGTTGTCATTGTAACTGTACCCACTATTTTCCAAGTCAACCCACTTGTCATTTTTAAACATGACTGTGTCGCTAGCACATATTTGCACTTTGCCAGACAATTTGTGATTTATTAGAAAATTAACTGCAGTGGAGCAATTGAGTTCCTTAAAAATTTGTTATGGCTCCTAGGCACAATCTCTCATGGCCTAGCGTTTATTGATATTGCCTAAATACTACATAGTGCTTCTTTATCCCATGGGATACAAATAAGAAAGACGTAAACTTCAGTCTGCATCACAGATAGGAGTCAGGAGGTTAGCCAGCTAAATGCCAGTGCAGGGAATTAGACTCAGGAGCTGGTTTCTGTTGATTTGTGTATTTGTTTTATATCTGAAGTTGACTTTCTGTGGAGTTTCATGGAAAGAATGCAGAAGCCTGGAGATATTTTAAACTGGCTTGCACTATTTTTGAGTAAGTCAGAAAATCCTTTAATAGCTCAAAATGCAAGGGAAGGGTATCTAAACCAGAGCCTCCAGTAAACTGTCAGCTCCTGTGGTTGTTAAAGTCCTTTCTAGACCTGCTCCAGTTTCAATGTCTAAGTGGAAAATCCCACTATTCATGTTTACTCTAATCCTGCACTTTGTGACAGTGTTTTGAAGGCTGTCTGTGGGCTAGTTCCTAAAAAATTAAGTAGAGGGATGAGGGGACAAAACTGATAGCAAATACTTCTGGTTGACTGGGATTTGTGAAGTGCCAGGATACAGAATACCCAAGTGGAGTAACCACTCTGGGCTTTCTTGCAGTTATGAGAAAATAAGCTTTTTTCAGGTCATGAAGAATTTTTGCAGAGGAAATACCAAATACTTCGTTGAAAGACATTTGGCCTGCTAGCCCCGGGAATTAACTGTAGCTCTACATCACAGAACTTAGGCCTATTGGGGAGCTTCCTGTCCTAATAAAATCTCATCATGTTTTGCCTTTTTGGGGTTTTTGTTCTGCTTTTCTGAGAAAACAAGGGTAGAATATGACCATTGCATCTGGTGGCAGCAACAAGCCCAGCAATCTCCCCTGTACTTTATATGTGCTGTTCCAGTGTAGTTGCTGGAGAGCATGAAGAAGTGGAGGGAAATAGGATATGGATTAATGCTGGGGGGTTGGGGGTGGGATGGTGTAAGTTAGGAGAAAAATGATGG
Organism: Dromococcyx pavoninus; assembly: GCA_033558185.1. Taxonomy (NCBI): domain Eukaryota; kingdom Metazoa; phylum Chordata; class Aves; order Cuculiformes; family Neomorphidae; genus Dromococcyx; species Dromococcyx pavoninus. The sequence continues at coordinate 1,438,536 of JAUMJL010000786.1, forward strand.
AAATGATGAACTCTGCCTCCAGTGGAATAAACCAAATGTAGCTTTGATCGGACGTCTGCCATGCAGCCCGGCCAGGGCCATATTCTAAAAGCAAAATCAACAGAGCACTGAATGCACATGGCAAGTCGAGGAGTGTCATGAGAAAACCTAAGGATTTGCTTCTAGATTTTAGTGTAAGTGTGATGTATGACATTGTTAAGGTGAGATGTTTCTGGTTTTATATACTGCATAGGCGTTAGCTTATATTGCTGCAGTATGGACAACACTTCAGCAGTAGCGGTGGTGAGGAGTGACCTTATGTCACACTAGTCTTCAATGAGCTGATTAATGTGCAGGTGAGGAAGGGCTTTTGAGCAGGTAGAAAACTCACTCACTCAAAAAATAAAGTAAATGCTGCTTTGTTCCAGTTCCTAAATGATCCAGTTATCATTACAAGCCAGACTTCTCCCCTGCAGTAAGGGGGCCAGAGATCTCCTTCGTATTTATGTCTTTGTTCCATATTTTATGTTCTTTTGCAAGAGCGTTTGTAGGTTCTAATGTGTGATCTTTTCTAATCAAGTTATATAGATTTATTCAAATTCTTAGAGTGGAAGTTATTTTTGGCTTGCTCTCCAATTGTCTCCTTAAACCACAGAGACATGTGAATTTATATTTGCTAGATGCCTGCAAGAATACTTTTGTTGTGTCCCTCCTCCATTTGGAATGGAACTGCAGCTCGTGACATTTTTGGCTCAGCCTGACTCATGGAGAAGAGTTGCCTCAGGGAATGCGTGTGGCTTTTCTTTTTATCCTTTGGCTGGATGAGCACAGCACATGGGAGGGGAGGGGTCAGTGGTCCTCTTCTGAGATAGTTTTCACATCATTTCTCAGGGGGAAAACTCATTATTTGGAGCTTCCATTGGTAAATGGAGGAAAGGGCATTACTCCAGCTGAAATAAGTAAGTGGAGAGTAGCATAGTGGACAAGCTACCAGCAATGGGTAGAAGTCCACAATGTTTCAAGGCTGTGTTTAGGGGACAGGCCAGGCTTTCCCATGAGGTAGGAGAAAGTAAGCCCTCACTTAACAAGGGCTATTTCAAAAGGGAAAGTTTGGAGTGTTTTAATAAGGAGCAAAGTACTTGTTCCAAGCAATGCAAGTGAGCGTAAGGGATGAGGTAAACCACAGTTCTCCTTCCTTATCCCCCAGCTGCTGGGAATAGCTTCTGGTTTGTTTCACAGAGTTCTATTTTTTAAGAGGAAATGTATTTCCCTTGGGTCATACCAAGTTTCCCTTGATAACTGCAGAGCTGATGTTACATCCTGTTTCTGCAAACCCAATGAAGTCAAACTTTGTCTTTTTGTTTGATACAGTGACAAATTGGATTGCCACTGATATATTGGATTTTCTAACATGATGTCTGATGTTTTACAATATCAGACACTGTTGTCTGAGTAATTAAGGCAAAAAGAAATTGGGCACTAAGCTGAAGTTCTTTCATATGTGGGTGCTCATGGGAGTGCTAGAGATAAGGCTGAATCAGAATATTGCAAATGGTCACTTAACAGAAGCCCTCCTATTACAGTTCTACACTACTAATACTTTTGGAAAATAATCTTCTGAGTGAGGACTTCTTATCCCTGCAAAGAAAAGCAGCAGAGATTCTTCTCAGGATCTTCTCTGCCCTTATCCATTAACCACTTCAGGGCTGCAGGGACAGCTTTGAGTATCCTACGGAACAGCAATAAGACTGAATTTATCTATAGTTGTGTTTTATTTAGCATTAATAAGCTTGCAATTCGGATGTTGAATTTTTAAGGACAAACATCTTTTTCTGGCAGTTAAGATCACCTGTAGTAAAGGATTGGGTAATTTGATGCATTCTGTTTGTTAATAGCACTAAAGTTTTTGTCAACATTTGATCTCTCCTTCTTTTGTATTAGGGACCCTGTGTTCACTTACCATTGAGAAGACTATGCCTGAAGATGGGGGCGAATACAAATGCATAGCTGAGAACGCAGCAGGAAAAGCTGAATGTGCTTGCAAAGTGCTGGTAGAAGGTAAGTACTTTGCTGGATACAGGAAATCTTTTCCTTAGCACTTCTTTCTTCATCCCTTTGTGTTCGAGTACAAGCCTTTATGAACTACATACACAAAAAATAACTCTGCCCCCTTCCCCTCTGCACTTTTCGGTCATAATTCAATGTCTACCATAAAGGAGCATGAGACAGTCCAGAGCCAAGGATTCTTGTTGCTTTGCTGAATAATCTATGTTCTCTTGCTGCCCACTGTATTTCTACAAGGATTTTAGAGCAGTAAGTTGAATCCATGAAGATTTGCTTCTAAGCTGTGTGCATTCTTCAAGAGCACGTAAGAATTCAATGTGTGAGCCTGGGTACCAGCCTACCTTGGGTTTATGCATGGCACATTTCTCAGTCTAAAACTTTTGAGTTCTTTACATTTACTGGCATTTGTTTGTTTTTTTTTCTAGTGGAAGTGATCAAAAATATACAAATCACCAGCTCAACCACCCTTGTATGCCATAGCCTTAGAACATGGATAATTTGCTGGCTGAGGTAACCGTTTTCAGCCTCAGTCATGCTGATGACACTGTACTCTTGCCAAGTAGTCTTGGCCTTGGTCATATATTTTGTAATGAGGTTGAGAGCTCAGACTTTTAAAACTACCATGGACTTTCAGTTACTTAAAGGACTTTAAGTAACTAAATGTGCTTTTTATCGGCTCATCTTCTGGTGAGCTCTTCCTTGAGTACTCTGATAGTTTCCACTGTGACTAAAAAGAACACAGAAATACACAAGGAGCCCAGTAACACAGATCTTGGGTACTAAGCCTTCCCAACTGTGTTACAAATGTGGTGTTTGGGGCAGCAGGTCTAGAAAAGAAAACTAGTTTTTGTTTTTCTAATGTGGCATGACACAGGTAACAATAAGATCCTGGAACTCCATCAGTAAGGGTCGTGTAGCTGGAAAAGGATTAATTATACACATAATTACAATTAATCATATTGATTCCTATAATGGCACCTTCTGAGATATTACATTCACAACATACTCTGGCTTAGATATTTGATAAGCTCTTGTTTATATTTCTGTAATTTAAAGTAATAAATTTTACCAGCACTGAAGTTCAAAGATGGCTATTTAAGAAGAGGCTTTAAGCAAAATCTGATACCCTGTAACACCTTCACTACCACAGATGCAGGGTATTGAAGGATCATATCATCAAGTGCTTAGCATAATAGTTCTCCAGAGCTGCCCTAGCAACTTTTAAATGTCTCAGTCAAATATGTTTTTTTTCTTTTGACTTTGTCCTCTGATCTCCTTCAGGTAGTTGCTTTTCTTCCTGAAGCCTCCCTTAGTTTATTTCCCAGTTTCCAGTTTCCTTCTGGGCAATACATGTTCTAGGAAACTGAAGACTTGCAAAGTCTTGATGATGGGAGGTTGTCAGCTCGTGATACATTCATTGCACGATGATGTGAATGGTGTTACGTCAGCACTCTGGTTCACCCTGGTAGTGGCACCTGTGACATAAGGAGCTCACTGCTTACATAATGTTGGACACCAAAATGACCACATTCCTCACCTGGCTGCCTCATCTGTCTTTTGCATTCCCTGCTGGCATGCTGCTTTGTATAGCTGAGAAGAGGTTTTTGAGCAGTGACACCACAGCAAACTCCAGCTATTTAGGAGAGATTCCATTTGATATCCCATGTCTGAGACTGCAGAGGGAATGACTATTATTTCTAAATTTGTGATCTAAAACAGCAATTAAAATTGCTCCCTTGTACTCAGTCTTCTGTCAGCATCCCTGATGCTGGTTTTTATACTCAACAGTTAACCTAAAATATCATTATATTCCTTGTCAAATTAGCTCAGGGACAGATCTGTAGAATCTGAGTGTCTAAACTGCCATCTAGCACAGCCTTCTGCTATGAAATGTTTTCTAGGAGATTCTGTCTTCCCCTGTTAACTTTTTAGGAAACTTAGAGAGACAAACTTCCATACTCTGACACCTAGAAGTAGGTGACTAAAATAGGTGGATCTATAACATTTAACTTATCTTTTCTCTGGTAACTAAATTTCAAACAGCAATCTCATGCACAAATCCTCTGAAAGCTGGATTCTTGAGAGACATAAATTCATTTGTGAGATCATGATCCAGATTTGGTATCTTTCTTACAAAAAGAAATGTCAGGATCAAACAATCTAACAAATGGGGCTCATTAGCATTTCCATTATTTGACATACTTGGTATTGGATAACCTTGTTGAAAAAAGGTTGCACCTTCTAGTTATATGTGTTTGTGTCATATGGGATACTCATGAAAGAGAGCTTGTATTGACTCTCAGCTGTCAGTGGAGCCTGAGTAATTGCTCGATATGAGCTGTGCCAACTTGAGAATTATGAAATCCATGAAACTTGAGTCCTTTGGTGTCCCTTCTGCCATTTTTCTTTAGGAATGAATGAACATGTAATAGTATCTTCTTGGAAAGATTTAAACATGCAGAGGAAACACTACTTTTCAGAATGTGTTCCTCTATATAGATCACATAGACAACAGAATAACAGAATGACATGGCAAGAGATTCTTTTGGATTAAATGATGCTTCAGATATGTGTTAGTTTCCCTCTTCCATGCACTGCCTAAAGCACATTTGTGCACATTTTACTTTGTTCTATTCAGTTGAAATAGACCTGCCAGATTACATGATGCCTCTTGTCTAGTTGCTTTCTCAGTTTCTAGTGCAGCTGCTTTCATAGAGGGCTTCTCCCTCTCTGCTTCCTCTTCCTTTTAGAATGTGACATTCCCCAACAAGTCTGTGCAGAAAGTCTTTCTTAAAAATCAAAAGGACAGCAATTTCCTCTAACTTTGCAGAAAGATCCAAAACAAACTGATTTTAATAGGCAGCTTTTTCATTGTTGATTTTTAAAGAAAATTTGTATTTTATTGTTTGTTTTGATTGCAGATGCTTCATCCACGAAGATTGCAAAGCCTACTGAGAAGAAGACCAAGAAGCCGAAGACCACACTTCCCCCTGTGCTGCCAACAGAGAGTAAGTGACAGTGGTTTTGATTACTTCCTTTTCAGTGGAAACAAAAGAGTGCATTGGGATTCTGTGGTCGTTCCCTTCTGTTTGCAGGAATAGTATCAGAATCTCATGCTGTTTCTTTAACCCTTGCTCATAAGTCATGTGAAATGAGTTGTTGCCTTATGGGGATTAGAAGTAAGTGCTGAAACTGTGAGTTCAGACTTAGCCCACTCCATTCTCAGTTTTCAGTAATGGTGCAATAAACTTATGACACAGATTTATTTTTGGCTGCCTCCCAAAGACCACAGAATTTCTTGAGTAGTTTACTTCGAGTCATGTTGTGTCCTGTGTAGGCAATATGCTGTCTTACCATTGGTAGGCAAGGTATTGACTGAAAAGTCCTGCAGCATCATCTGTCCTTTGTTCCATGACTATGGGGAGTGGTCTGGTGAAATTGACATTCCTTCTTTTGAGCCTAAATACTTTACTTGCTTTTAATGCTTTCTGAAATAACAAATCAGCTATAAATTCCCATGCTTGCTGCTCTGCATCTAAACATTTGATTAAGTGGAAATTTTAAATGGTAGAGGCAGCACAATAATGACAATCCAAGATGTCCACCATGTGAATTCCTAAAAAAGATCTAAGGAATGATGTAAATCTACATCTACATGTAAATTACATCTAATCTAAATTAGATATTCTAATGAAAACATGAAATATTTTACCCAGCTCTCTCACTCTCAAAAAATAAGAAGAAATAAACTATAATCTGATTTTCCAGCTTTGAACATTTTCAGCTGCTTTCAACAGGAATCAGTGCAGTTTTGTACTGATTAATGATCACAGGTAATAATTGTTCTTCTGGAATTGTTGACTTAATAGAGCTATGCCCTGTGCTACACCTAATCCTGACTTACTGGCTGAGCATCGTAACTTTCTCTCCAGCCAGTCATTTGGGAAGAGTGGAAAGGGTCACACTTACATGCTCCACCTCTGCATCTGAGCTTAAAGTTCTGTTAAAAACCATGATTTTGTTCTTGAACATCAATAGAAAAGAACATTTTAATGCTCTCTTGGAGCTTTACATTTTTGGCACAGTGTTTTCTATGCACACAAATGCATACACTTCCTCTGATTCTCCTGGCAGTGTTATCAATTGCAGCTTTCCCAGGAGAAAGTGTGAGTTGGGAACCAAGTCTAAATGTGCAGAGATATAACCTGATCTATATCCTGTTGAAATCGCTGCTTGTCTTGCCGTTGATTTTAGTGGAAAATAGATATACATAGCAAAACAGAAGCCAGCAACTCTGGCCTCAGAGATTATTGTTAAAATAAGGTTGCAATAATGCTGAATGGGTTTTTTTAAAGCTGTTCCGTGGCATATTATACCAGTGTTTAAAGTTCTTTAACATCTCAGAAGTTTTTTTTTCAAAATACCTTTAAAACATCTTTCCTGCTACTCTGAAAACATCAAGGTGATCAGAGAGAATGTTAGGAAGCTGGGCTTTGGAAGAGCTTTTGGAAAACTTTTGAAAAATACATATTTAATTTTAAAAGGATTTGGCTGCTGTGATTCCACAGGTGTTTTTTAACATCTCAGCCTCAGTGTTTGAGGAGTGTATTTGTCTTCCTGAAGAGTGTTCTGTTGGTGTGTTTGTCAGCTGCAAAATATACAAAACTGATGCAGTAGACTTTGTAATTTCATTGTAAACTGAAATCCTTTTCGGATGCAGAGATTTTGAAGTTCCTTATCTGAAAAAGAATAGGCTTAACAAATCAGATTTTTGTGCATCTTTACTGTATTTTTCTTAAAAGGAAAGTTAATAAAGAATGAACGTGAAGTAAAATGGCCCAGTCTAATACAGAGATAAATAATCCCGCTGGATAAGTTCCGACTTTTGAACAGAGAAATCAGTCACAACAGTGTATACTCTGTGGGGTACAGAAGCTATATACTCTCTGTCATTTTTCATAAATACTTCCCAGGGGAAAAAATCCATATTTTCCATTTTCTGTAAGTAAGTGCAAGTCAAATTTCACGGTTTGCAGCAATGTCAACCTTTTCTTCCTTCAGCTAATTATAAATGATCTTTTTTTTTTTTTCCTCTGGATGAAAACGTCAGGAAAATAATTAACTTTTATTTCCTGAAAGCAAAAATCAGTATATTTCTTTTTGTGAAAGAGAATGAATGTTGTCAGTATGTTAATCTGCAGGATTTGTCTCGCTGTGAAAATAGTTGCTGATCCAGGTCATTTGACTACTTATTCTGACAATGTTATTTTGTTGCTGGAAGTCTGTGGGTTGTAAACTGCAAAAATCCAAAACTAAGTACAATTTCGGACATTGCCTCTTCTGAAATGCAATAATAAACTAGTTTAGAAGAAGCAGTTATTCGCAGAAAAACAGCTTTATAGCAGTCAGTGTTTAACATTACCTCTGAGTGGATGCTTGCATATTTACGTGAAGAAATGGTACTCCCTTTATAGCAAATTATGAAAATTACGATCTGTTTCTCTTTGCTAACAATTAATATTCTGTCAACAGAATTTAGTAATAATTATGATTCTGCAGAATGCAACTCTGTAGGAATAAATAGAATAAATAATGTTTCTTAGAATGACAAACAGATACATCTTTGAATCTGAGTGAAGATCTGAGGAAGACTGGAGGAGGGACAGCTCTGTTTTTAATATTGGAATTGGTTTATTCTTCACTGACTGGACAGACTTAGGCTTTGAAACTTGTGTCTTTGCTAGATGGATGTGAAATGCTAATGAGTTAGAATACTGAAGTGTTATCTTTCTTCTGAGTAGATATAATAGACTAGAAGAGCCAGTGGAAAATTGGAACCTTTCAGTATTTATTATACCACGTACTCCATGCCATGCCAGAACAATCAGTATAATATAAGGATCTTCTAGTTTGGTGTAACCCTGCAGCAGAAGTACCAAGCTAGATATTCTCACCACTTTAACATTTCTCTAGGGAGCTTTGAAATTATCTGCTGTAAAGGGATTTGGGCGCCATTGAAATTAGAAGATACTTCGAATTAAGCTTAAAAAGAATTGTTTATTTAAATTACCAAAGCCACCTACAAACTATGTGAAAAATAAAAATAAAAGTACTGCTTGAGATTTTTAAGAGTAAATAAGGATTTGATGCTATATAAATAAATACTCTATTTTTCAAAAAAAATCTATTACTACTCCAAAATTTGTAATATTTTGTCCTTCTTAATATGCCTTAAGCTAAGGACCAAAAGAGTAGTAAATCATAGCTGGAGGAATTAGCCAAAGATCAGGCACGTTCATTTGCAGGTCTAGAGCCTTTTTTTGATTGTCAGTCTCCTGGTTAGTTTGCAGACCATATCCAAAATACAAAAGATTTTTTAAACTGACGTCCTAAAAATTTACATAGAACAGGAGTTTTCCAAAAGGATTTTTTTTTTCAAAATTTTTTTCCAAGGTTTTCTAGGGGAAAAGGTGTATTCCAACAGTTAGATGCTATTTCTTAAACTTCACCACGGCTGAGCAATGGAACATAACTTTACTGTAGTAGGAAGAAACTGTATCCCAGTCATTACTGAGAAAAGAATTGACTTTAATCCTTTAGAAAATAACCCTCCTAAATCTAAGCACTGGAATAAATGTTTGGAAAGAAATGCCCACTGCTTTTTGTAGGGCTAATCCCAGCACTACTTCCAGTAAATATTAGGAAATGGCAGCTATCACCTGTCATAATCAGTGGTGTGAAAACCTAACAGGATATCCTGGATTCCCTCATCTGAGTAGTACACTTGTTAAGTCCACTGTTCTCATATCTGAACTACAGATATTGAAGGGCTGACCCAGCACAGAGTTTGATTGCACAAATATAAGTTCTTCTGCTCAGTTAAAAATAAAGTTGCATCAAAGGAAAGAACTTTCTCCACATTCCTTCAAGTAAAGGACCCCAAAATATATTATTTATCAGTATTTAGTATCTTGCTGATATAATATTTATATCTGCTACTACATAAAATCTGTTTGATTTCATGGCAAACATATTTTTGGTTAAGTAACGATGCATTCTCTTGCTGACAGTTGTTAATAAAATATGGCCACTGACACAGTCCAGATCAAATCCCCTGGAAGGCTGCACTGTTATCTTCCCAGATCTGATTTCTTATTCTTGGTACTTGAATGCAAGTATGAGCAATGGCATCTCTGGAACAGTGCCTCATAAAAGTCAGAGAGGACTCCTTATCATGTTATATATTCTTTTTCATATTGAGGGGGATCCTAAGCATTTTAATTACCATGGAAAAATTATGACTTAGTGGCCAAGTGATTAGCATGCGCTTCTGTTATTTGCTTTTCAGTAAACAATCTTCTCAAAGAATCCAAGTCTGCAAGAACCATTTTAAGAAAATGTCATTAAGAAATTAAACTCGATAAGTCCGGTTTAGATAATACATAACTGAATCAGTAGACACTTCAGGATCTTTTTTGATTTTCTTCTACCAATATAATACGAAATACGGCAGTGATGAATAGAAAATGTTTTAAAATCTTCCTTTCACGTCAGATTGATTTATCCTTAGTGTAAAACTTGTCACAATCTAAGGCAAGAATTCAGTTACTAAAGAACTGACTAATCAGGTCAGAGAGGTTCTTCTAATTGCAGAAATAAGAGCACCACGTAGCAACTGTGATGTGGTGACTGTGCTGCTGGTGCCCTCTTTGGTCTCTGGGATAGTCTGAGATGCTTCTAAGGGCGTAAGAGGCTATTCAAATCAGTTCTCTCAGTATCATTCGTTTCCCACACGATCCATACTGCTCCACTCCTGGCTGTTCCAAGAAGGACCAAAGCATTTTCTGCACAGGGAGTGTGAGGTGTCTACTTTGAGTGTTGGAACAATACAAGTTACATTGCCAGGGAAGCTTCTGACCAAACTTTTTCAAAGAAATAAAAAACTATACTTTTTTCTGAAAGAAGCTGGGACTTCTTCTTTTCGTATAGGTAAAATAAAATTGTCATGAGCTGTTTTTAAAACCTAGATATGATTTATCTGAAACTGAATAATGAAAAGTGCTGGCTTCATTTCTCAGGACTGGGGTCCATGGTGAATGACTGTGGCACAAAGCTTAATAACCAAACTAGCTGAAGTAAAAAGTGAGTGTAAGATGTAATTTGGTGAGTCTGAAGGTTGGTTGCCTCCATAGATGACAAAAAAATTAATTTACTGTGTGTATAAAGAGAGCAATGGAGAAACACTAATCTGCTGTGTAAACCACTTCTGCTTGATGCCCAGTTCAGCACTGTTTAGCTAATGCCAGGTATGCATTTTGAATCTCTGCCAGGTTACTTTACAGCTCACACCATACTGACATTTTCCGAGTTAATGTTGGCACAGAACAGTATTTTCCATGTGTTTTTCATACAGTCCATCCTACATAGCTGTATGTTGACAGAAGATGACAGAAATGTTTATTGACTGTCTCATGCAGAGAAAGATGATTACAGTTTTTGCACCGTGGCCTTGAACTGAAGAGGTGCCATGCACCATAAATTCCCAGATAAGTCATTGACTAGAAATTGCATATCTCAGGCACGTAATAGAAGCATTGACCAAAGTTTCTTCTCTATAAAAGAGACCTAAATCCATTTACTTAAGTAATATACAAAAGCACATAACACCTCGCTTTTCCCACTGAAATAATTTGGAGCTCCAAATGACCTGACAGTACTTTCCTACTTAGCAGACTGGGTAGCAGGCTCGTAACCTAGATTAGACTGCTGTTCCTACATACTTGGGCAAAGCATTTTAGCATCTAATTGTAGCTGTTCTCACAGGACATGAGAACTATGAAAATTAAATCTACTTTTAAGAAATTTACATTGTTATCTTGCTCCCAGCACAGCTTTTAGTGGAATTCACGTGACCTGGGTTGTTTGTAAGCTCTTTTTGATACTGGATCTCTTCTGCACTGCTCAGCTTTGCTTTAATTGCAGAAATTCCTCAAGCACTGAGCTACAAAACTCCTATGGAATTCTTTCTTCCTCCAGCCTATCTGTTTTAAAATACTGGTTTACTTCCAGTGCACTGTGTTGTATGACTGAAGCTCTGTGTGGGCTAGTACATGCTAGCTCTCTCTTGACTGGAATGCAAGAGTCTTTCCTGGATTTTTGTTTTCATTTTGAGAAGGACAGTTGTTTTTAATGAAAAACAAGTAAAAGCTATTAAAAGCTGTTCCAAAACATGCATACTGAAATAACTAACTTGTATGACATTTAGTTTTCTAATTTCTGCTTGTCATCAAATGTAAGCCAGAGTTGCTTTCTATTATATTATATTTAGCTAATAAACAGTTATTTGAAAACAGTATGAAAAATTTACTCTTTGAGAAGCAATGAAGCAGAACTGCTTAAACTTTTCAACCTTGACGAAGTGTTCAGACTATTGGGGCTAGTGCATTGTCACTGTCATTTTTCTCTATAGCAATTAGCATAGGTTCAATAATGTATAAATAAATTGGCAAGTAATGACGAGCTGTCTTTTTCTACTGCAATCGTAGCCATCATCTTTCCTCTCTGTCATTTTTTTCTGTGCTAAATGATAACTTTAGTAAGTTTTTGTAGCATAAAGGAAGCCTGTGACAGACGTAAGGATAGAACTGAATCATTCATTGCCTTGACAACAAGGCCAAGTGTTTTATTTTTTCTGTACTTCTAGGTCTCAGTAACTCCATGTTTGTGTGAGTAGTAAAGCTTTACAAATAATAGTCACCTTTGATTCAGACCCTGATACGCATCCTCAGAAGGTTCTGGAGGTTACACTGTGATAATATGTGAGACAGAGAGACTTCATAATGTCACATCCCACATGTCTGAAGCATTCAAGTGAGATGAGGAAGAAAGAGTAGAGACTTGAATCTGAGTTTTCCTTCTCCCATCTAAATATTTTTGTTACCATGATATCTGACACCTTATAGAGATGACTTCTTTTTTCAGTTTCTCTTAAAGGAAACTCTGAAAAAAACCCAATTCAGTTCCTCTCAGAAGATGAAATCTTGAAAACTTTTGTGAGTCCTGAAAAGGGGAAAATATTTTCCTGTTATATTAGAGTGCATCATTAGCCCTTGTCCTGCCCTGAACTTAAATGAGGCTAGTCCAAGAAGCAGACAGAAGCAGGGAAATATCTTGCTCTTTACGTTAGTGGAGTAAGGTATTTACTGTTTATCAGGTGCTGAAATCCATCACAATAGAAGACATGCATGATTTCAGGCATGTCCCTCAAGGAAGACAGTAGGAGTTATGGACTGGTTGGAAATGTCATCTTGAGTACTGATGCTTTTTTTCAGACTCTAAGAGTTTCACTTTATGCTTTATGAAAGCAAGTTGTGCAGAGAGCCATTTCAGGAGAGAGCTATGCCTATTTTTAGTAAAATTCCAAAAAAGGGAAACAAAAAGAAAGACAAACTTCTGAACATATCTGCTCTCACGAATTCAATGTTAGGGCAAAGCACAACCAAATGTCCCACAGCTATCAGGCTGTATGGGATTTTTCCCTTTTTTAGTTTATGTCCCGCACCCCAGACACAAACGCTCTAAGAGGCAAACCTGCCTATAAACTTGTGTAAATACCAGCCTTGTGATGTTTACATTAAGTTGTTTCTAGAGGGAAATTCATTTAAGGAGAGAATATTATGTCCTTTTTCTTCCAGACTGGTTTTCGGCTTCATCCTGTTTCGATGTAAATATCAAAAGAGAGACAAACTGTCTTCTTTTTTAAAAAAAAAAAAGCAGCACAAGCAGACTTGAACTAACATTTCCAAGAGGCTCATATATTTTAATGAAAACAGTCATTTGACCTTGTCAACTTTGGGTAATCTTATAAAAGATTTTTTTCACTAACAGTCTCCAGCAGCTTTTGAAACAAAAGTTGCATTTCAAAAAGATGCATGAGATGAGCTGCTATTCTTAAGGAAAATCTCAGAACAGTGGAGTGTGTGCTGTTAGCCAAAGAAGCCAGCTTCACATGCCCAGAGATGTATCCTTGTACTTAACCCTGTTCCACACTGCCCCTGCCTTTCATTTCTGTTCAAGGATATTTGTGTCTGCAAAACAGGATATAGAGCTGGACCTTCCAGCAACCCTTTGCAATCTGCACGGTTTGATAAAGTCCAGTGACAGTTTGTATATCCTCAGTTAAGTGAACGTAATGTCCTGGTGGGTAAAAGCTAAAATTTAACAAAAATTTTGTATTTGCGTATAAAAAAACAGTATCCTAGATGAATGAGGTGATGGGTTTGCCTTCTTTACTGCTATGGAAATCTTCATTTTGGTGGGAAACTTTATTAACTGTATTAAGCATAGCCCTTAGTTATTCCAGAGCTAGAAGGAACACCATGCAATTATTCCACCTACAGGTTAAATGTAGTACCTGGTGGTTCATTATATATCCTAACATGTATGGAAACATTGTTCTTTAACAGTAATGAATTGAATGTCACATACTGTAGTTAGTTATGAATGAACGAGTCATGTTATTGGGGTCCCTTCTGTGATGAACTGAAAGTAGTTTAAAGTAGGCAGAGAAAAGCGAGGGGCGTATTGGAATATATAGATACACATTCTGTGCCTGTATTGCGCAAAGGCAGAGAATGACATGGTCAGCCAGGAGGAAAAAAAATCTTGACATACTAAGAGTCAGAATGAAACACGAGCATCTGGAGAGTGTGATGACTCCACCATTACCTTTCTTGTTGACTAAGGTGCTGCAACAAGTATACAAACATAGGTCAAGAGGTGATGGCTGAGTGGATTAAGAAATTTGCTTTTCCTCCTATTTGTCTGCACTGACATTTCTGAAAAATTGCAATAGTATCTGCAACCCAAGATGGTACTTGATAAATGGTGCTTTTTCCTCATTGTTGGTGATCTTTGTTCACATCAGGCTTAATGGGATGTGGAAGGAATCAAATTAATTTCATTGCTTTAGCTTTGTATCAAAAGCCTTTATAGTTCTGAGGAGATACCCAACAGTTATTTCATTCTTGGTTTAGGGAAGAGTAGACAATCTGATATCAAATGCAGCACAGATACACACACAAATATTTACGTTTTTAAATTTTATAACTTAGATGCACAATCCCATGAAACTAACTAATGAAAAACTAATGGATTACTTCCATTAATAGAGATGTTTAACAGTAGATGATAGGCCACTTTACAGCCCTTCCAGCTGGCACCTGATCATATGAGTAGTTTCATCCGTGTAACTGTGACTTTAGCCTGAAATAAATGAGAGTTTCAGCTCAGGGTATGACCATACAATGACAAAGACAAAAGCTGCTTTGAAAACACCACTTGTTGCCTTTTCTTCTGCAGCTTGGGCAGGAAAGAGGAGCTGGAAATATCTTTGCCATCACTTACTGCAGCAGCCAGAGGACTCATCAGTCTGTTGGTGGCCTGAAAAGTAATGGGTCCCTTTAATGAGCAGTAGTGCTCTTTGAAGGACTCAATTTAAACAGACTTAAGCCCACATGGAAGATATGGCAGGACGGATACCTAGCTCATGTCCTGGTGGTCCACTTATACTGGGATAAACACCTCATAACTACTAATCTAAACCTTTAGCTAACCTTCTGTTAAACTGACAGTCATTGAAGAAAGGCTTCCTTGGGACATATCCAAGTATTCTTTTTTGACTCAGCCATAAGTACTGCAAGAATATCCTACCTTTCCAATATCATGGTTCTGGGTTGCAACAAAATCAGTAAGAACAGAGCATATAAAAGCTAAGCATACTTGAAGAGAAAATTTCTATGAAATGGAAGTTTACAAAACTTTTCTATATTCAGTGCATAGTGAAACATTCCCCAGAATGAACTGACACTGGTGTTAACAACGAAACTATTATATAGTTATTGAGGCATTTGGTCTTTCAACAACCTATAGCACATCAGTCACTCTCTCCAGTGAGTCTAAACCTTAAAATCAGTCTTCAGATCTGTCTGTTCCTTGAGCTTTAATGTTAGACACCCATGGTGGTTTCTCAGTTTGTGGCTCCTTGTTCATGGGGCATCAGATAATGTATTCCCTGAGTATTACACACAGCTTGTAGTTTGCTGTAACAAAGGGGGTTAAAAGGCTATTGGTTTGGTGGATTTTTGTGGATTATTTTTGCTGCTCAGTGTCTTGCTACTTTCAAATAACTTAAGTAAACAATGAACCAAGAAATGCAAACCTTTTGAGACTGTTATGGCTATCGCTAGGCACCTACGTACATGCTGCCAGATATTCAAAAGCACTTAGCAGATACTGCCTCTGTCAGAGGCAATAACATCTTAAAAGCCAGACTGCTTCAATCAAGCTGCCTACTTGAGTATATGAAAATAAAAAATGTCCTTTCACAGCAGAGGCCATGCTCTGAAAAGGATGGTTAGGATAGCAGATACAAAGAGACTGCTATAAAAGAAATGAACCCCTCTGCTTCTGGAATTCGGGGTTTGAAGGCATCCAGACTGTTACATTTAATGACCACCACTACTCCTAACTGCTATGAATTTGTCCTTTTGAACCTGTTTATGTTTTTGTCTTTCAAAACACTACTTGTCTGTGAACTTAGCTTATGAATGCTATCTATTAAAATTCTTCCTTTGTTTCTTTTATGCCTGCTGACTGGTGGTTTAATTGGTGGCCCCTAGATCTTTTTTTGTGAAAAATAGTAGTAATTTTCTACCTACCTGTCGTCTCTACTGTCCTTTTACCTACCATTCAAAATTTGTAGAATATTGTCATCCCAATCTTTGTATGCCCAGGTTTCAAATTCTGGTTTGACTCTTTCTTTTGTGACTATAGCAAAAAGTTGTCCCCACCTAGGGAAGAGGATGAGGCAGCAGGGTGTTACTAGTTTTTACTGCCTGTATATTGCTGTTTGTTTGCTAACTCACAAGTGGTGTAAGAAGTACTATGTGGTGTTAACTAACCTAATTTTAACTGGCCTCATTCAGCATTGATTATGCTGGAGATCTGAGTAGAAATTCCATCTGAGATGGATTTTGGCCTGGTGTTTTCACCCCAGTTAGACTGGTATAAGGAATGGAGTAAGACAGAGTATGGGAGATGTGTAGCAGATTGCTTTGGTTTTTTTAAAAAGTTCCAGCTTCAGCTGTGAATATTCTGAGGATCATTCGGGATAATGAAAGTATTTTTAAAAAGTATTTTTAATTCTTGAGTTTAATAGGCTGAAAGAACATACTAGATTTTCAACTGCCAACAAAGCATTACTATGAATGTAAGCTTTATAGTTAATCTGGTACCTTTAAATTAATTTCTTTTTTTTTTAACTAGGTGAAGCAACAGTGAAGAAGAAACCAGCTCCAAAGACACCTCCAAAAGCAGGTAATTTGTTGCATGTGTCATTCTTTAGGAATAAATTATAAACCAAAACAGTTTTAAAGAACAGACACCACATTTCTAAATACAACTGTTTACCTCCTAAACTTTCTTGCATATGTGGATAAACAGTGAGTATGAAGTTCTGTGAGGAGATAACTGGATGGAATGCAAAGTCCATTTTTCAAACTTGTTCATAAAGTTAAACTGCACTAAGACTTCAATTATGAGCAGGCAGGCAAAAAAAAAGTTACTATGGAATAAGTTATAGCAAGATTCTTCCAAATGTCAGCAGTAGTGTTGTAACAACACACCTTCGCCTTCAGTGAAAGGGATTTTTCTGTGTATCACAGAATGCCACCTGCATGAGTAGCCACCACAGGGAAGTCGATAGGTTCTACATCTCCTCAAAACTGGCATTATGGAAACCTGTTCATGCATTTGCACTCCCCTAGGCAAAACTATCTGTAGTTAAAGTTACTCAGAATGTTCCTTTATAGGAAACTGCTTTCACTGTCTTTAAACTTTGTCAGACTTTTCAACTTTCCAAGCTGTTTTCTTTGCCAGATGTGTACCTCAGCTTAGTTCCTTCAGATATCTCAAAACAAAAACACTTCTCAAAAAACAAGTCTAAGGAAAAAAAATTGTTTTCATTACATTGAAAAGCAAAAAACCCCACTTTTTGATGCCCATTAGCCCTGTGCTTTAGACAGGAATGTTACATTTGGCACAGGTCATTCTAGTGTTAGACAATGCCTTTTGTTGCTTCTGTCAGAGTGTTCTCAAGTCTGCACTCATACAACCCCTACCCTCCTTTCCCCACAACCCCAATATTTTTTCCTGTGTTGCCCTCTTAAAGCAACAGATCAGGTTTTACCCTCGAGTTGTCTGGATTGGGATACTTCTGGCCTCAGTCCCTAGCAGCTAGCAAGGGTTTGGCACACTCAGCGTGACAACCAAGAGTCAGAAAGTAGCTACAGAGTCATTATTAGCAAAAGACATCTTCTGCCATCTATTGATATCCAGGTGGCGAGAGGGAGTTGTAGGAGAAATACGTGATCCAGACATGGAGGCGTATATGAATGGGAGTACAAGATTTAAAAGAAGCACTGTAATACACAAAGAGATCTATCATTGCTCACAGAAAATTGAGTGTGATGGAGAAAGATGTCAATTTCCTTCTTAATCTTTCTAATAAATGTCCCATGTGATGTTTACCTGGCTACTGAAGCCAGAATCTTCATGTGTTCAGTCTTCAATATTCTGAATGCTGTTGATGACATTAGGGAGCAGGTTTGCAGACCCCCTCAGCACACACAGATTGATATGAAGTTAGCAGGAGCCATTCATCAAAAGTACAAAGTGCAAAAGAAAAAATAAGTTTCTCTGAAAACCAATCCCAGAACTTCATAACCTGCGTCACTGGAATTGGTGGTAGGTCTTAACACTCTTGGCCTTTGGATTTCTGTACCTTGGTCTTGCATGGGTAAACTTCTGAAAGGTAGATTGTTATTGCATCACTACAGTAGAATTAACAATGTCCACAGAGTTGTTTCATTGCAAGGAAGAGATAACTGCTAATTTGGATTTCAGATGCTACTGTGAATCTGTAGAGCTGAGAGATGTACGTGTTTGAATTTTGAGAAAAATAGAAATGATACTCATCTAAAGAGGGATTTTTTTTTTTTTTTTATCAGCTGCTCCTCCTCAGATTACTCAGTTCCCAGAAGACAGAAAAGTCCGTGCGGGTGAATCAGTGGAACTGTTTGCCAAGGTGGTTGGCACGGCACCTATAACTTGTACCTGGATGAAATTCCGTAAGCAGGTAAATTATATTCTGGTCTGTTTTAATAATCATTGAAAAAGTAGAGCTGGAAGGGAGCTCCAGTGACCCATCTTTTCCGTTTCCCTTCCTTAGGAACTGGCAAAGTTCATGTAATTCCTGCCAGATGTTTTACTTACCTCTGCTGAGAACATTCCAATGATGAAGATTTCACAAACTCCATTAGCAACTTGCTTAAATATTCATAATGTTAATTTTTTTCCTAATGCAAAACCCAAATCTTTCTTGCTACAGTTTAAACTCTGCTGCCTGTCCCCTCCTATAACAAATTACTGTTCCTTTGAGAAAAGTCTTAGACCATGTAATTAAAGGATAAGTGATGTGAAAGCTAAAGGTATCTGAAAAGTATCTGTCACAGAAAATGTTTCCTTCAAAAATAGCTTCTTTGTTACTGATGCTTGGTCTAAGGTTGTGTCAGAGGGGCAAAATGCCATATAAGAAGCTTGAGTGAAATGTCTTAGAACACAAATGTCAGCATGCAAGGCACAACAGTGATTGCCCTCATCCCCTAGGTTTAAAAATCTTTCTACTTGAATTAATCGCTTTAAACTATATTACATGTATCCATAAGGGTAGTTTCTAAAGACAGTTGATTTCACAAATAAACCACTTAAAAGGAAATAACCCAATATGCCAGTACAAACTGGAAGATGAAGAGACATGTTAGGATAGACCTAATATAAATATGTACTGTAGTCCCTATTCAGTTTATTTAATTCTGAACTCGTTATGCACTCTATAGAATATAAATAAAAAAAATCTCCTCCTACAAGGAAGTTTAGACTCTAAATCCGGATGTGTCAGCATTTAACTGAAAGAATCCAAAACAGTTTGCCAGTGCAAAGGATATTCCAGAGTCCATCTTTGCTAACCCCAAATAACCTCTTACTTTAGGGGAAAGGATTTTTTTTTTTCCTGAACTCCTATATTTTCTTGCACTTCTTTAGTTTCAAGACTGGAGTTAAGAAGTAGCCTACTGACTTCAACAAAAAAGTAGGTCTCAGAAGCTGCAGTGACATTCAGTGGCCTGTTCTGCTGAGCTCTGCCTTACCACCTCGGTAAAATGTACCCCTCAAAAGTGAGTTTCTGGTTTGTGCAGAATTCTACGTCCGTTGTTGAATACAACAATCCTGTTTACATAGATTTCAAGGCTATTCATAGAATCACAGAGTGATAGAATCATAGAATCATAAGGTTGGAAAGGACCTCTGAGATCATCATGTACCTGTCCCCTTCCTAAACCATATCCTTAAGAAACTCATCTATCCACCTTTTAAATACCTCCAGGGATGGTGACTCAACCATCTCCCTGAGCAGCTGTTCCAGTGCCTGACCATCCTTTCAGTGAAGAAATTTTTCCTAATGTTCAGTCTAAACCTGCCCTGGCACAACTTGTGGCCATTTCCTCTCGTCCTATCACTTGTCACTTGCGAAAAGAGACCAGCACCCACCTCACCACGACCTCCTCTTAGGCAACTGTAGACAGCGATGAGGCCTCCCCTCAGCCTCCTCTTCTCCAAGCTAAACAACCCCAGTTCCCTCAGCCGTTCCTCCTAGGACTTGTTCTCCAGCCCCTTCCCCAGCCTCATCGCCCTTCTCTGGACGCGCTTCAGCACCTCAATGTCCTTCTTGTAGTGAGGGGCCCAGAACTGAACACAGTACTCGAGGTGTGGCCTCACCAGTGCCGAGTACAGGGGCACAATCACCTGCCTGGTCCTACTGGCCACACTGTTTTTGATACAGGCCAAGGTGCCATTTGCCTTCTTAGCCACCTATATAGGCATATTCAAAATCTTTGTGACAACAGAGACCAGCAGCTCAGAATACCCATATCAGATCCAGAATCGGTGATTCTACACCTTTTTTCTTTCTTTTTTCATTATTCACTATGAAACGATCAAAAGATTTTCAAAATCATACATGAAAATGAAATATAATTTTTAATTGGTTTGTTATGGCAGGTGAATAAGATAGAAAATAAAAAACTTGAGGAAGGTTAATAAACATTGTAGGAGGACAAGTGAGGGCAGCAGTCTTTCATTTATTCAATAAAATGGTTAGCCAGTTACTCTGTACTGTGCTGCACCATTAATTTGCTTTCTTTTTCATGTATTGTACCATGTATTGTCTTGTTCTTGGATTTCTTCCTCTTCTATAAATGTGGTTGATTTCAACTCTGTTCCATTCCCAGTCCTAAAAGTGAAAATCACCCAAGTGTTCTTACAGTTTTCCTGGGGGTTATTTATAGTAGTTACTTGAACGGATCCAGTGAGTGGTGAGCTGTGATTTCAGCCGTGCTACTCTATGATGCAGTGTGCAGGAGGGACTTTTCCTCTCCGTGTTCCTTCCTCACATTCCATCAGGTTCAAGAGAGCCACAGTGGCCTCTCACAGGTATATTCTGGACAGATATCTCTTACTTGAAGAAAGGGAATGTCACAAAATTGTGTCTCATTGTTGTACATGATGACAATCTAGGAGGGATGCTAAAACTGCCCTCAGCTAAAACACTGGCAAAGCCTTTGGAAGCCTTTTCCATTTTTAGGTGATTTGTTGGAAATTCTTAACTTCAAGCAGTGACACTCTTATTTTTGGAACACAGGGATCCAGCTTCCTGTTACCTACAACCATCATGAGACACTGAGCATCCTTTCAGGGCTTTCTCTGCCAGTCCTGTGACTTTTTTTAATTAATATTACCCTTTGACTAATTGTAATGAAGCAAAATATATAAGCCAGTGTAGACTCTCAGAACAAAGTACAAGGCAGGTAATAACTTTCATTATAATTTAAACTGTAATCTTACATAATCCCATTTGCTAAGTTTCTGTTCAAATTAACGTGGCAACATCTTTTTTCAGGTTACTTTTTGGTATGTTTTCTATATCAGTTCAGGAGAAAGCAGGGAAAGTCACGCTCTTAGCCTTGTAGTTTCTTATTCTCTGACTATATGAGACAAGATAAGGCGAACTAAATAGCCTTCATTTTCAATGGAATTCTGAAAATGAGTTGGAAGAGTCATTTATCTAAGAAGGAAGTGGTGGGAGGAAGAAGGGCATTGACATTATGTTGTCTATTTCATAAGAACACAGTGTACAGCTTCCATAATTGCAGTGTAGCATTATAAGGTTTTTAAATAATCTGTCATGTCTCAAACCAACACTGATTAAAATCTAAGTCTCCTTGGCCATTTATGCTACGATAGCTTTCTTTCAATTAAAAACTAATTCATAATATGCCTATGGTATTCAGCTGAGATTTTGATTTTTGTCTCTCCAGAAAATAAAAATAGTTTAGGAAGGCTAAAACTGCTGTTTGTGTGTCTCTCTGCACAGCTGTAGCATTACATCTCCATTTCAGGCAACATCATCTTCAATTGTTCAAACCCAAGAAACTGTTACCCTGATTTATGTGGAAATACAGAACAAGGCTAGTTAAGATAAGGGCAAAAGACACAGCTATAGATGATTTGCACATTGGGCCTCTAAAGGGGAATGGCAGTTGAATTAGGGTATTTAGAGCTAAATCCTTGTTCCACTATGGTCTCTGAGATATGTGAGACCAAACTTTGTACTTTTGCCAATAACAGTTTGTCCTTTCAGCCTGTCAAAGTGGAGTTATAAAGTGAAATGCCTGTTTGTTAGCGAAGTCCCACAAGCATCAATCCTTACTGTTGCCTTTGTAGGACTGGAGCCATTATAATGTTCCACTTCATTTCTAGATGTTTTCTGTTGATTACGCTCTTTACCAGCTGCACATATTCACTGCTGTAATGGAGTTATCTGCAGATAACACTCAATATGATAACCTTGTATTGTAAATTGAGCTCTTTCTTTTGAATTTGGCAGATTGAAGAAAATGAATATATTAAAATTGAGAATGCTGAAAACAGCAGCAAGCTAACAATATCATCAACAAAGCAGGAACACTGTGGATGTTACACCCTAGTTGTAGAGAACAAACTTGGCAGCAGACAAGCACAAGTCAACCTTACTGTTGTTGGTAAGTCCATAATAATGTTTTAGATACATACTTATTCTTCAGACATCAGTCTACATTTGCTTTATATATGATTATATGCAATAAATAAATAAAACAATCATATAAGTTAAGAAGAATGAAATTAAAACCTAGTACTTTAAAAAATATCTGGACTGGACAGTGACATTGTAGCAAGTGACATAGTGTTTTATTTTGAAAAACTGCTAATTACAGATGGCAGTAAAAAATAGTTTGGACTTCAAAAAAAGCGCAGGAGAAAACAGTTCACATCTCTGTTTTTGGTTAGGTACCACTCCTTTTTCCCATTTAATGTTTGCAGCATCCAGATGTTTACTGGACTGCAACTTTTAATACTGTTAGTTCAGGAGGATTGAGGTGGTTTCTATTAGACTGTAAATTTGAAAATATCCTGCTGCTTGGGGGAGGGAGACCTTATCGCTTTAACTGAAATTCCTGCTATTGTCTAACGTTTTACAGTGACAGAAAGCAGTGAAAAGCACTCTGGTTAGAATATAGAGCCTTCTGTATGTGGGCTTTTACACATACGTATTTTAAAGCTTCCAGCAGCCTTGTCAGATGACACATCCAGGCCACCAAGTTTGTGTAGCAGACACCTGTAGTCTGGTAGTCAGCTGTGGTGTGTTTGCAGCTGAAACCGTAGCCTACATCTACACCAGCGCATTGAGTGTCAGACAAAATCTAAAGCTGTGACATCTGGCTCTGGAAGAGCTAATGAACCCACCTTGGTGTGGATACACAGCTAATGGTTTCCGGGGAAATCTGTGGAAGTTCTAGGAGCAAAGAGGGTGTTTAAAACATTCGTCTGCTTCCCTCTAACGTGTATCTTTAATAGCATTAAGGGAGGTTACCTATGGCTTGCAGAGGGGTCTAGGCACAAGATGGGGAGGGCAGAGTTTGCCCAGGCATTTAAACGATTTCTAGTTCAACGAGCAAGGCTGCTTCCTAATCACGCACTCATAACTGCATTGACTCTGCTGTCCTGACAGATACGTGGGATAGCGGAGCAAGTAAAGAAGTGTGGGCATAAGGCCAAAGATGAAACTCAATTAAATCAATGGCGAAATACCATTAGCGCGAGTCGGACTGGAAATTCATTCCAGCAATCCAGTGAATAACATACAAAGTTTCATGAGCATAATCACACTTCAATTGCAATATCCACTGCTAAAGAATGAATGTCCCTCAGTCATGTACTGAGTGCATATTGTCAATATCAGCCTCCTGATTATTTAAATTATTTTCTTTCATTTAATCTGTAGCCTTAGTTGCAGTTGAAAGATAACTGAATGAATGAATATAAATATCAAGTAGATTCCAGCAAAGTGCCAGAGAATTCAAGAACAGAAGAAAATGGAATAAGCATTTTTCACATGACGCATGGATAAATTGTACTACGCCTTCCAGCAGTGGGTTGTACAGGTCAGAAGTATAGCTAGGTTGGAAATGAAGACCGTGAAAAACGGGTTCTTGGATAATGATCGTATACACTGTTCTGGCTACAGCTTTTGGCTCTAAAGCCCTAACACAGCTGATGAGAAGCTGGAAGTATGGCAGGAGATAAATTAGTCTTTACATTTCCCGTTTTTTCACTCTTTGCTAGGAAGCTGCTGCAGGCCGCTAACTGTAGCAGGTTACTGAGCAGGATGGATTTTTTTTTAGCTGGACTAGGCAGACAATTCCTATTATCTTGTCACTATGTGAGCCTTGACTCATTATTATATAAGTCACTGTTTTATATCCTTTGGAGTTAATCGGCTTGAAAGCCTTTGAATTCTATAACCTTATAAAGCTACATCTCAGTCTCCTGCCTTGCTCTTCTGTAAGAAATGTGCCAGAGAACAGTGGGATTCCCATAGATGCTTTGGGGAGAGTTGGGTGAAGAATCCTTACAATGTGCTGGAGTTTGCCATGTGTTTTGGCTGATGACAAGCTGTTTCCAACTGGAAAGAATAAATTCCCTCTTGTAAAGTTGCCAGGCTCTTCAGTGAGACATCTCGCTGATGTCAGCACTGCCAATGGCATGACAAAGCCTCAAGATTCCTAGTTTGCTACACATGCATTTTAAGGCCAGATTCTTCCATCTGGGCACTCAAAATTATGGGAAAGGGGAACAAAAATGTCTTCATAAAATTCTTCATTGTTTGCACCTTGAAAGTTGGAAGGTATTTTTCTCCAAAGCCTGCTGCAGTCAAAATCAGGAAGCTATACTTCTCTAAATATGCAGAATGTGAGACCTCTTAGTCTTAAACTCTCACCTGTCCATTCTCTCTGCTCCATCCAAAGGACTGGGAAGGAATTTGCCCTCCCTTCCCTGACCCCACATTTGTATTTGTGGAGAAAGCACTGGTGCTAGAGATCAGCTCTGTTTGTCTTGTTTATAATAAGGCTCTAAACTATGTGTGAGCTGCCTCCCTGTAAGGTGACCAATAAAAGGCACGCCTAGGTGTATGCTGCGTGCTGAAAACTCTGCTGACTGACCGCAGTCCACAGCTGAGTCTTGAATACATTGAGAGAAATCTAAAATACAGAACATCTGCTTTCTGGAGGAGTGTGTCTGAGCCAGCCTAGAGCTGTGCTTCTCAAAAGGTTGACTAACAGCCTTGTCTGTTCTGAATTTTAGCAAATCAAGTACATTTATTAAAATATAAAATGAAATAAATATGAAAATAAAGAAGTATTTCTTTTCTTATTACCTCTTACTACCATGTGGTTTACAGAGTCTTCATGCTGATGGGAAAGCTTCTGCGGAAGACTCCAATAAGCATTTCCCAGATTACATTTGAACTGTAACACATGTCAGGGAGCAGGTTGCTCAGAAAAGCTGTGCAGTCTCCATCTTGAAGTTATTCAAGTTCAGATTGGATAAGCATCTGAACAGTCTGGTCTGACCTTATAGCTGAACCTGCTTTGAGCAGAACGTTTAAATGCCTTCCTGAGGATATTTAAGACCAGCCTGGATCTTGTTTTTATAGTTTCGGTTATCAAAGACCTTTCTTCACAAAAAAATAACATTATTGACCTGCCACCAACCAGAGGACAAACGACTGAGTTTATCTGCCAGGATTCAAATCAGAAATGATCCTGCTATGTTTTAAACCCTGAATGCTGGACTGTAAACTATAGCTGGGGATGAGTTTTATGAATTATTTTTAATGATGAATTTTAGAAGAAAAAATGCTACCTGGCATTCCTTCAAATTTGGCTCCTAAAGTCTTAAATTTAACTGCTCACACTGTCAGGTTCAGACTACAACTTCAAGCTTAACTGAACTGGCACTTGGAGAGTTTGAGTATTGTATGATGCAATGAAGTCTGGGCCATGGACAAAGACACTTTTGAAAGAAACTCAGCTTTATTCTAAGGATTATTTTACCTTTGCCATTTCAATGAATATCCATGAACAAAATATCCCTTACACTCAGCCTCCAGTGTGACCTGTTTGTAGTCCACACACCAGATGCACAGATCTGTAATCAAGTTAGAAGAGGCTTGTTGATTGACAGGGAGTACAGGGTGGTGATGAGTACACAGCACTGAGCCACAAAGGCTGAGTCTTGAGTTTGACATTGATTCATTGTATAACTTTGTATAAGCTCTAGTGGTAGTGGGAGACCTGCAGGAGAAGTGGGATATCCAAGTTAAGCAATGTCTTCTTTTAAAGGGTTTACTGTCCGTGTTGAGCTGTTCTCTATTGTTATCATTAGCTTTCTTAAATAAGCAATATCATTAGTTGAGTGAGCTCTCTAGGGAGGTTTTGCAACATGTTTCTGCTCCAAAACTAAAATGGCCTGATGTGAGACTGAGCTAATGATTTACAGCAGACACTGTGTCACATTAAAGTGGACTTGTGTTGCCAAAGCTATATTAAATGAGCCAATGATGAGCTTAGTGTAAGATAGGACTGATTTAAACAAGGTAGAGCCCTGACTCTACAGTGATAGCAAGGAATATTCATTCCTTTCATGCCATTTAATGGCTATATATGGGTAAACTTATCAAATTTATGGTTCTGAGCACTTTAGTTATGTGACAGGAGAACTCCATAACCACTTTTGAAAAACGAACTTGGTTTTCATACTGGCTAAAGCTGGAAACTATGACAAAGATTCAAAAGAATAATGGAGTATTCAACAAGGAGAATTTGGCACTAGATAAGTAGTCTGTTTTTCAGTTATGCCACAAGCTTCCTTCATGATTTTGAGCAAATTGTTTCATGTTTCCATGCTTAGTATACAGATTTTTTCTAATAATCAGTGTTTGGTGAATACTTTGGAAATTAGTGATACCTTTTACTTTTTTTGAATACAGAAGTAAAAAAACGTGTACTATCTACCTGGCTGCTGGTTTTGGAACAACCTTGTTTGTCTTTTATAAACCTTTTAGATTTGTATTGTTGCTGGTGTGGTATTGTATATATAAAAAAATTCTCATGTTGATTAGTGAGCTATAGGGTAGATGTGTGCAGAAGAATGACAGCAATATCATTATAGCCTGAGAGGCCTAAAGGTAATTGTTCTGGTGGTTTTATTACTCTAAGGGTTTGTGCACATGCTGTGTACAGTGTCTTCATGCACTGTTGGAAAGTGATAAACCAAGTACTTAAGGATACATTTATAAGGATGTTGCACACAGGCATGCAAGTGGAATAACATGAATTCACTAATACCTGCTCCTTCTTGAGGTTATGATTCCATACTTGAGTTGGGATGGAGAAGTTACCTTCTGTGAGGAAACTGTTAGTTCTATGCCTTTAGCAGAACCTGTAATGAGCAGAGTCTTTCCAAGCAAAAAGGAGAAAATGCAAGATTAGCTTGAGAACAAGATCTGATCATCAGTAACTCCAACAGAAATTGAATATAATGGTAGGATTATTAATTGCCTATATGAAGGGCTTGGTACTGGTTCAACAAGTGACATATATGCCATGCTATATTAGCATTAATTCTTTGCCCTGAATCTGTATTAGAAGGAAATGTGTTAGCATAGCCAACAGTTCGCAGTGGTCCTATCAGCATTTTTGTGAGTGCCTGAGAAGTCTGGCTCAGTGCTGGCTTCTCAGGCTGAGTGGTTCCAGTGGTGGTCAGAAACTGTGCATTCTCTCTCTGGAAAATCAAGTGTAGACAGACATCTGTAAGCAGCCAGTGAAGCAAAACAACCATAGATACTTGTACAGGGAATAGCACAGCTCAGAAACTCTTAACATGAAAGCTTCTGAAACTTCATCTTCTTTTGAGAAGCATCAGATTATATCTTGCAATATCCATGTGATTCCCTGTTTACAATTATGATAGAGATTGCAGTGAATTTCCTAAGAATATGTGGCTGGACTCGGTCTTTAACCTTTAGCTTTTTAAATTCCTCTGGATATCAAGAAGATTTTTGTCACCAGTTTTATGGGTAAAGGGTAACTAGACTGGTGGTTAAGGAAGAGATGTCTTGTCTTGCTCTTATTGCTGCTGTTTTAGTTGAACAGTGTTGTAATCTCTTCTGTCAGCCTCCCTCTAATGCTTGCTTGCAAAACTCTGCAGCTGTATCAAAACTGATTTTTCACAGCAAGATAACAACGTATAGCAGAAAAATTGCTTACGGTGCCCTGTGCATAAGTGCCGGTACACTGATCCAGATGTATTGCTTGAACTGCCATCTAGATTCAATGTCATTTCTGTTAGGAGAAATTCCAGTAGAACTCCCTGCTTAGTTATTTTTCCTGATACTTACCTTCACCTGTCTTCTGATGTAGAAAAGGAAAGGTCATGACAATATTTCTCACAACAAAATTCCTGTATTTTACCTGCTGTTAAATGCTACGAATGTCTTAGTTACTAAGAAATGATTCATCACGACTCCTGCACATGAGCATGGGCTTCCTGGGACCCAAATTCACCCAGTGGAGACCTGAAATCTCCTGGTAGTCTGCTGGGGAAAGTCCTAAAATTTATTCTGCCTTTAAGTGAACAGGTTTCTGAGCTCTAATTCAATCAGTTATCAAACCAGATGCCTAACGTGTAGCACATGAGTAATCCAAATAGCTTGTTGACTCCGGCACAGGAGCAGATGGTTTAGAAAAAGGGCTCCTGAGAATGCATTATGTATTTGTTTGTTCCATTAGGCCTGTGGCAGAAGGAGATGTTCTTGTGCTGAGGGCATTTGCGTGGGAGTGGTGAGCTCTGGTTTCGTTCCCAGCTCCATTCTCTTTTGTGTCCTTGGGCAAGGTCATTTGACTCTTTTATGCCTCAGTTACCCCAAGTAGCAAAGTGGGAACAACAGCACCAATTCTGGGCCTCCAGAATTTTTGAGCTACTTCATCTGCAGGTGTCAAAAGGGCTGTTTTTAAATAACTTTTCTTTATGTCAGAGTTGCCAGGAGGAGAAATATGGTGAGAGATCACACTCGGGAGGCTAGCGGCACTGCGCAGTGTTTATTACAGGGGAGGGGTGAATTTCAAACTCTGGTCCCCTGATCTAAGTAACCTTGTCCATGTGGTCCTCAGCTCTGTTGGGGAGGCTCTTTCACTAGGAGAAAACTTCTGTTCGTTTCATCTTCTTTTGTGCTGTTTTGCAGGAGAACACAGGCATTCTTTTCTAGTTTAATTTAATGCTAAACTGATGGTACACTAACATCCAGAAGGGTGTTAATGGTTGTTACAGGGTGTTAAGAGGTAATAATACCTCTGCTTATGGCACTCCACTCCCTTGGAAAAAAAGCTGCAGGGCATAGTTTTCCGAGCAAAGCAGAGATGTCTGCCATGACCCTGAGCCCTGTCAGCAATAATGCAGAGTTCAGTTATGACCTTTTATGGTTTCGCTTTTCTCCTGCTGATGAATTTCAAATGAAGACTTTGCCAGTGCTGTCGGCATGGACAGTGTTCAACTGGCTTTTGCAGCATATTAAATACCTTCTCTGGCTAAACAGCTTGTGGAATGGAATTAAATTGTTTCTTTCTGTCTGTTCTTTATCTGGCAGACAAATATCACAATAGCTAATAATAGTATTATACAGTAATGTGATATCTGGATTTAGAAAGAAACCAAACCAATGTTGAGAATACAGAAAACTACTTCAGAGACATTGCTTCAGTGCTGTCCCTGTTCATAAAAGAAAAATAACTTTGTTCAGGGGCTGTGATTATACTTTTCTCTGTTTTCAGAGTCCTTCTGCTGGAACAGCACTGCTGCTTAAGAGCCCTGCAAGCTCTTAGTATGCAGCAAGCCCTGTCGCCTTGCTTTTACTCAGCCTGACCCTCACATCAGGTAGCAGAACAATTTCCATTTCCCTGCACTCTAAGTTAGATAAGGAGATTGCTGCCTATTTTGGTCTACTGGAAGGGTGCTTGTGTTCTGCAGACTCTGTGAACTGAGCCATGTGGAGAAGGCAGTGAGATCTTGATAGCACAGCTTCATGTTACGTGGGTGTCCTGTATGAGCTGTGAGCTCGCCACCTATGTGGAAAAAGTCCCTTTCCTTATGAGGAGGAATTTTGGGTTACACGCCACTGAAAATGAAGGCAAGAACCTCAAGTCAAATTTGTCTCACAAATAGCAATGATTTAAAGGCTGAGCTCATGCTTTATGCTTCTCAGAGTGTTCAAATACAAATTAATCGAAGTTCACTCCAGGCTGTGTATCAAAACCTATTTACCAAAATATTTCTGAGAATTTGTCTGAGGAAGGAGTGCAGCTGAGTTTAATTTGGGAGTAAATAAGAAGTGCGCTTTTCAATGCTGGTATGGCTTTAAACGTGGCTTATATGTTTCATATGGGGCCAGCTTGTGACTTTACCATCTGCCCAAAGGAATGCATGCCACAAAGAATAAACTGGAATCTGACCTTCTTGCTCTGGGGTAGTGGTAATTTACATCTCTCTTTGTTGGGTGTTTTTTTTAATCTGTGCCTAGTTTGCTGGAGCACAAAGGGAGAAAAGAAGTAAAGCCCTCCTTCATATCACTTCCACTCCCCTCTGTTCATGGCATATAGCATATAAGAGTTGCTGCTGCTGTTTCCTCTGTGTCACTAGTGCCAGTAACTTTTTGTAGTCTCTGTACTGTTGTGCAGAACTGCCCCTGAGGCAGGCTTGAGGCCAAATTACCTGCTTGTCCATCTCCTTTGCCTGCTACTAGGCTTTGGGAGCCAGCTCAGGCAACCCTATTGATATTCCTGAAGATCAGGTAGGGAGCTTTGTGCTGGAGTCCCTCCTAGCCTTAGCTGCCCACCTTCCAGCTATCTGGAACGTAAGAAGGATATCGCCGCATAAGAAGTATATGGAACTGTTGGAATGGGTCCATAGGAGGGCTACGAAGATGATCAGAGGAGCACCTCTGCTATTGGGGTTGTTCAGCCTGGAGAAGAGGGGGCTTTGGGGAGACCTCATTGCTGCCTTCTGGTACCTGAAGGAGCTACAGGAAAGCTGGGGAGGGACATTTTACAAGGTCAAGTAGTGATAGGATGAGGGTGAATAACTTTGAACTGGAAGGGGGAAGATTTAGACTAGACATTAGGAAGAAATTCTTCACAATGAGGGTGGTGAGACACTGGCACACGTTGCCCAGGGAAGCTGTTGTTGCCCCCTCCCTGGAAGTATTCAAAGCCAGGCTGGATGAGGCCTTGAGCAGCCTTGTCTGGTGGGAGGTGTCCCTGCCCATGGCAGGGGTGTTCGAGCTGGATGATCTTAAAGGTCCCTTCCAACCCAAACCATTCTATGATTCTATGATCTTGTTAGCCTCTGCAGCCAGGGTATTAGGCAAAGGAGATAGAGTTTGTAGGATTCTAACCAAGGACTCTGTGGATACAGCCAATTTGACTGTGACAATTTAAAGTATCATAGAGCATAGCTAAGTCTTGATTTTTGTGTTAATGCATGCTATAAGTTAGCCAAGACTGGAGTACCCCTAATTTCACATAGTTGAGAAATCTTATGGTGAACAATTCATACATGTTTTCTTCTGTTGCTTGTAATAGTAAAACTGAAATTAGAGTTTGATATTTAAATTAGTTGCTTCCCCTATAGAAATATTCACAAGGAGCAGTGTACTTTTGGATGCATTCCCTTCCTTCTAGTTCACATGTTGGCTTGTGGCTTTCATTTGGTCCAAAAGAGGAAGAACAAAATTGTGGTCCAATACAGCCTTTGAAAAGCCCTCATAATATAAGCCTAAGTATGAAGTATGTTTGTGTGTGGAAAAGACTGCCTGTGACATGTAAATCAAATATTGAAGATGGGCAGCTCAAGGACATTAATGGTATACTAAACAATAAAACAGAAGGACAAAATAGAGAATTGTGCTTGCCTTCCACACCCCTCCTCAACCCACTGGATATTTTTGTTGGAAGCAGTGCTGATAGAGATTTCATATTCCAGAAGGGAATGTAGTTTGGCAAAATATTCTAGCTTTCAATACAGAGAGATGAATAAAGGGTAACCTTTAGAATCCCCATAGAATAAACCACTGAGAAACAAACCAGACACATGGAAAGACCATCTGCAAATTCTCTGAATGTACAGAGCTGTAGAGTACCATCCAGTCTGATATAAAGTAATTTTTAAGCATGCTAAAATGGTACATACACATCTGTCATATTAAGAAAGAGCAAAGATTAGGCTTTTATTCTTGTTTATGCTCTCCCACAGCAGCTACTACCCCAGTATTTTTACACTGAGCAGATCTGCAAGCAGTGGCACATGGCAGACTCCAAACAAAAATGTGCATCTTTCTGGCTCAAGGGAGTCCAGCTGGGGTTGCTGGTTTTGATCTTTACCTACTGAGAAAAATTTATTAGGAAAGTAGAAATATTGCCCAGCGTGGCAGATATTAGACTAAATCCATGTGGCATTTTCTTTAGTCCTGATGTCTCCTTGGCCATGAATGTTTTCTTGCCAGTGCTTGCATACTAAGCCTTGCTTTTGTAAACTGTGCTGGCCATATGGATTGCAGTTATCTAGGTGAGTCATGGAAAGAGAGGTCACTAAGGTAACTGTGGCCTAGGCAACTCAGGGTTTCATTTGGAAACAGAAGTGTGTTGAAAGTCTGCAAAGAGAGACTCTATTTTCATGTCCTGCACGGGAAGCAGGCTACTGTGCTCTTGAAAAACTGAAGCATATGCATTCTTTCCTACTTCAAGGTAAAATTCAGTGCAGAGCATTAAAGCAAGCTAACATTTCGGGGGGGGGGGGGGGGCGGTTAAATGAACACATACCATCCCCATTTAGCTGTGTGCATAGAGATGTCAGAGGATCTGCAGTACTTTGAGAAACCTGGACAGATGCCTCTGGAGGGTGAAATACTACTGGCTCAGGTTTTTCTTCAAAGTATTTCCCTCTTGCTATCAGCAACTGCTCTGTTCTGTTTGGATTTAGGATAAGTCAGTTATTACTTATCCAAGTTCTTATATCTGCATCTGGAGATGATGCAATGATGATTATATAGGAAGAAAACAAGACACAGAGCAAACGTTCTTCTTCTGTAGAGATTTTGAAGAGGACAGAGGCAGAATAATTCCCTACAAGGCCTGCATGGATGAGTTGTAGTGAAAAGAAGATGGCTACTGCTGCTGCTTGGCTGATATCATGCCGTCCATGTGTGCCACACAAACAGCTGCTCCAGTATTGTACAAGGGTTCTGATATTGTGAATGGGGTGAGCACTGAATTCTTACTTCTTGCAGGTCTGAGGAGGCTGGGGAAGAACTAGCACAGAGAAGAGAGCTGCTGCTAGTCAGGCACCAGGAGATCAAGACGCAGTTCTCATCTTTGATACAATCTCTCTTTCTAATCTTGGACAAATCATTTAATCTCTCTGTAATTCAATTCTTGATATCCAAACTATAAATTCATGCTTATTAAGTATTCCTTTTATTCTGCCAGAAAATGAGGCAAGTAAAACATGACAACTAAGGAGGGCAATAAGCCATTCCAGAGGTTAAAGTCAACTAGTCTCTGGTATTTGTGTTTAACAAGAGATGTACTATATTATGATGACTACTAGTGGAATGGTGTTTTAGGTGTTGTCAAAATTAATAAAGATAACCTATATTCTGGCAGATTCCTTCCACCTGGGCATTCTCTTGCTGAATGCAGTGACAAACCCTTGGTGCCCATCTCCCTTCCTCCCTGCCAGTCTTTTCCATAATACTTAAAAGTTCCATTCTTATATCTTCTGTTTAAATTTTCCATCACAACTGAACTAAAAGGAACTACAGAAGTTTTTTTTCAGGAAAATAGTTGGTCAACAGAACTTGTGCTCTTCCAAATGGTAAACTGATATTTAACAGTCTTGATCAGATCTACTTCATTTTCCCTCTCTATAAGTAAAACCACAGGAGTCAGAGAAGTGCCTCTGTCCAAGACCTAAAAGCATGTTTGTGGCAAAATGGCTATTTCTGTTTGCTAAGTGATTTTCCTGGGAATGAGAATTTGAGTATGGAGGGATAACCAATATAGCCTACCACAGTAAGAGTTTGATCAAAGTCCTTGGCAGTTTCCCCAGCATTTGGATGTTTATGTTGCTGAGAAAGTGGATGTATTTTTTGGCTGGTTTGGCAGCTCTGCCTTTCTTCAGGAGAATATGATAATGTCCATTAGCAGTTTTAACCAGCAAAATGGGCAGGATTCTATCAGTCCATGTCCAGTGTAACCACTGTTTGCAGCATGTCACGCTTTCTGTGGTTTTCTTTTCATCTTCTGTTATTTTATCCCATCCTTTGATTTCTCATTCCTTTGGCCATTAGTTCATCCAGATCAACATCATCATTATTTTGTAAGTTTTGCTAGATTACTTCTGAAGGGATTATTCCCAAGGAAGATATTTGTACCCTTTAAAGTCTTTTGAAGTGCTTAACTTCCATAATTATTTTCTTAATCAGTAGGATTTTTAAAAAGTCAACATTTTTCTGTCTTAGGAAAACATTCATTTCAATAACTAACTATGTCATCATTAAACTTCATTTTCAAAAAGTTATGTAACGCCAAGATTTTTGTATTTTATCGGATGTTTGCATAGCTGGCTGCTCATCTGGTGATGTTGGCTCTGTTCAGGCAAATAAGTACTGTGGGAGTGAGCCTCTGAGGAAAAGCAGTTTGAAATTTCTGTGTTCCACTTCCCCAACAATTTCCAAAATGCTGATGAGGTTAAAAAGAATCTCAATATTTAAATGATGTATTCTAAGTTTTACTAAAAAGTGCATTAGGCTTCCAAAACCAGCACATAGACAAAGTTGTCACCTTTCGAGATCTGTGTTTCTGTACCAACAAACTGGTTTTGGTATCTCTAATATCAAGGTAGAGTCAGATAAGTGGCTGTGAAAGGTTAGTGCTGGCCCTGCAGTGTGGAAGCAAATGAAGGAACTGGAGAAAGAGCATCGCAGCCACAGTGCCTGTTACAGGGGTGAACCTCTACGCAGGTTCACTCAGGAGCAGTTTGCACTATTGTAGGTTTGATTCAGTACGTGCAGACATAGCTGTGACTGGTTTTAGCCTTGATAGTTTCTGTGATGATGGCTGTGAAGGGCATTAGGCTTCATTGTGGCTTGGCAAGGTGCCCAGGGAAGAGAACAGCCCCTGCTGAGGGATTGGCACCTGTGGTAGCTAATTCAGGTAAACCTGTCTGTGCTGCAGTTGCTCCATTTTGCTGTAGTACAAACCTTTGAAGCAAAGCAATGGCATGGAAGGAAAAGGGCCATTAGCTAGGGCCAGTAATACTCTATTGGAAGTCCTACGTCCAAGATTTCATCTGATGTGCTTTATATGTATGTTTTTGCAGATAAACCAGACCCACCTGCGGGAACACCTTGCGCCTCAGACATTCGGAGTTCCTCCCTCACTCTCTCGTGGTACGGCTCCTCTTATGATGGTGGAAGCGCAGTGCAGTCCTACACCGTGGAGATCTGGAACTCAGTGGATAACAAATGGACAGATCTTACTACCTGCCGCAGCACCTCTTTCAATGTGCAGGACCTGCAGACTGACCGGGAGTACAAATTCCGTGTGCGAGCTGCTAATGTGTATGGCATCAGCGAGCCCAGTCAGGAATCCGAGCTGGTAAAAGTTGGAGAGAAACAGGAAGGTTAGTTTTTAAGAGAAAAAAATAATAATAATCTAAAGTCAATTGAATGATATCGTTAACAGTTCCCCAGTGAGGTCAGGCAGCTGTACACACTCATTCACATGTGCCTCTGTGCAGTGAATGTTTGTGCTGGCTCTAAGTGTGCTGAAGTCCCTTTGCAGACTGCATGTGGGTATCTGAGCATATAAGTTTTGCATGTGTCCATTGTGGAAACTTGGCTACAGGAATCCCAGAACGCTTCCTTGTGAAAACAACCAGCAATTCAACTGCTGGCTCACTGTGTGAGTGCTGGCTGACAGGTGATGGGAGATGAGTACCTTCACATATTCAGACCAGGCCCAGTTGGAAATTATGTATGGTGACTTACCTGAAACATCCTGATGGATTAATTACAGTTTATACTGGACACACTACGGAAAAACAAGCCATAAACAGTATCTCAAATCTGCTTTTGGAAAATGTAACCATGCTTGCTGCTAGCCAAGCACTGAATATGCAGCAGAAACAGAATTACCCTCTCATCCCTAGTTAAAGTTCCCATGCTTCAATCCCAGCATGGCAGGGAACGTCAGTCCTGTTGCTCCAAGTACACCAGTCTTGTGAATTCAATGCTGTCCAACTCAGCATGTTGGTTTTGCAGTGTTACGTGTGCTAATATATCTTTTTAGGGGTTTTCACTACAATAGCACATACTTGTAAACATTTTTCAGTATCTTTTCGCTCTTATTTTTTGCTCAAGGTGTCCTCAAAGGGAAGAGCTGGAGCATTTTAGAAATTATTCAGAAACTGATACCAAAATTTTAAACACACACAAAAATCAGCATTATTTTTTAAAAACACATATTGAATGCATATTTTTGTGCATACCCACATCTACCTACTGTGCAAGGATCACTTTGATAGTCATACCATACCAAAAAGCGCAGACCTAGAATAATGAATTCTGCCTTTTATCCCCTCTTTGATGGATATTCTGTGCTGTATCTCTCCCTCCTTAGTTATGCATACAGGGCTTTGGAGTTCTAAGTGTCTCACATAAACCTTGTGATATTATCTTTTATTGACACAGCAAGAGAAAACCGTAGCAAAGTGGTGCAGCACCACACAACCCTGTAAGCCTCTCAACAGATATTTCAATACAAAAGTAAATCATATTTCTCTTCAAGTTCTAAACTGGATGCATTCTGAGGAATTACTTTATTTTAAAGATTTAAAACCTGATGTAAATCAAGATGCAGCTTCTCACCAAAGGAGGGAAAATAACATTAAGAGTACCAAAAATATTGAAAGGAAGCTAGACGGTATTGGCTCTACATAATAAAATTCCTTGGGTTTGAATGCCCTCTTTCTTTAGTTGCAGGACAAACACGTAGAGTAGGGGACCTGACTCCTCCCTACATTTGTTTTACCTAGAGCAAACACTACTTGTATGGGAACAAAGCAAATAAGCTATTTTTCTTTTCAGGACTGAGAGATTTCTTACATAGATTTAATACAAAAAGACTAGAAAGTGTATGAATCATTGTGATATCTGTGTAAACCAGCAAAAAAAGGAGTTGTTTTGGGTGAAAAGAAAATGTATTCTATTTGCAGGACAGTGGGTTGTCTTGGTGCTCTCAACGCCAGGGCTTCTTGATTTCAGTTCTTGATACTGCAGCTAGCAGGGAGAAAGGGCAAGTCATATAAAGCATGATTTTTTGAGTGTGTGAACATAACTTTATGGTGCTTTAATTAAAGGGAGTGGAAAATGCATGTGTTCAGCACCTCTCAAAGTGAGGATGTGAAGCTGCCATCTATGTAAACACTCAGCTGAGTACCCAGGGATTTTCCATTGCTGCCAGAAAGACTGATTGCTGATTTTCACGCTGAGGTGGCCAGTGCATATTAGCCACCTCAATATAATTTCAGTGCAGAAAGGCATGGCTAACTTTTCACTGTGTTTGATGAAAACAGCTACTAAAATAAAGTTGTATATCACAACAGATTAAAATAGGCATTGCCATATTTGAGGGAAATTTGGTACCATTGTCTCACTTCTTAGAAAAGTTTTAGCACAGCTACTCAGTGCTTACAAGCTCAGAGATGTTCTGCTTATCTAATTTAGGCTTCTACTGACTGATCAAATTGTTTCTAGTTCATGTCTTCAGTACAGTGTTGCTGCAGAACCGGGAACTAACTTCTTTGTCTAATGAGTATTTGGCAGGCATTAACTACTGGCAGCGTGGCTGGGATCAACTCCCTTATGCACCCTTAAAAGGGGAGGAAAATGTGGTGTGCTTTATGGAAGTGTGGTTTCTAGCTGAGGAAGATCTAAGGACAGCTACCCCAGAGCAGGGAGGGCTCACTTCCCTCCCGGGTCGTCTGGTAAACCACTGCAAACCAGCCAGGCTGTGCTGGGACATACAAGGGGTGCAAATCCAGAAAAAAGGAGAGAGAAGGACTTTAGCAACAGATTATAGCTACTTGATTGGCTTTGCTACAAGAATACAGATACAGCATTATGTGTTGGATGCGAAAAGGTGATGCCCATGCATCAGACCAGCTATCTGCTCACCCTCCATCCTTTTTCTGTTGCTTTCTTCTCATCTGCTGCATATAACTCTCTACTCTAAAGCACCTAACAGTGTCCAGAATACTGCATTAATATTTCATAACATAAATCTGTTGACACAGTGGGGATAAATCACTTGGTTAGGCTTGCAGTCTACAATGGCAAAGTGCAGCTTCAGCAGCTAAAGGGAGAATTGCATAGGTCATTGTGCAACTGTCTTTGCAGTTTCTCAAATTACTGGTCTTAGCCACAGGTCTTAGGAGCAAGCCCAAGCAGTGTAAGTAATATATAACAACATTCCTGCTACAAGCCCTTTCCCCTCATACCTGTAGGCAACATAGGGAACAACACACAAACCAGCACTACTGACATTTCATGCACATGCAAATTAAAAATTAAAATTCAGACACTCAGGCCATCTTTTACTCTGTCTTATGTCACTGGGCTTCCAACACCCCTTGCCTGCCTTTGAGTATGCCTGCAGAACTGAGGCTCCATTTGGACCTTGTCATGCTCAGGAAAGTGCAATCTGTCCAAATTTTCCAGTCTTCTTGAGTCTGAAGAATTTGTCCGGATGCTTTGCAGGAAATATTTTCATGTATGAACTCGCTTTACTTTTGGCTTTGCAATCTCAAAAATATATAGAAAAGCATTTGCCATTGAACCAGAGGTGGTGTTATTGATTTTAATATTTTTAATTTTCTGTTTCACTAAAGCATTCCTAAAGCTATTAGATGACTTTGAACTGGTTCAGTGGACAGATGTTTCTAGTAAGCAGCTAAAATAGACAAGTACTGCAAAATACGTGAACTTGATTTGTTAATAAACGGTGAGTGGATTGTGATTGTGTAGTCAGTGGTTGTGTAGAAGTGGTGAAGTTAATGCACAAACTCCCTGACTGCTTTTTTCTGTTTAGCCATAGGGTCTACTAGTTAGTTGCCCAGGGTACTGTGAATAATTTGATTATCTTATGTAAGTACCATATCCTATATAATAATTTATTAATGTCTTTTTATTTTCTTCATAGAACTTAAAGAGGATGAAGCGGAGCTATCTGATGATGGTAAGAATTTCATATTTTAATCAGGACAAATGCAAAGCTGTGTTTTAATTCATGCTTTGCAGAGGTTTTAATCATGGTCCTTAATACTTATTTGTAGAAGGGAAAGAAACAGAGGTCGAGTATCGGACGGTTACTATCAACACTGAACAAAAAGTTTCAGATGTCTATAATATTGAAGAAAGACTGGGATCGTAAGTACTACATTGTGCTTTTGCAGACAGAGTTTTCAAGCCTACCAGTCAATTATAAACATTATGTGCATTCATTCTTTGACAGTATCTTGCACTTTCAACATTCCAGCTGGGCTTCTCTGTTGCAGTAAAAATAGATTTTAACATATGTTGGCCTCACTCCATAAAGATCCTTTATTCCTATTAATTGATATTTTTAAATAGGCAGGCACTACACACATTTCTGTCAAGGAAAATGGAGCCCACAAATGAGTAAAGCTAGAAGATGCATTCTTTGTTCAGTGTTCTAAAAGCTAGCTGAAAAAAAAAGGTACACATTGTGTACTTGCATTTCCATTATATCCATTAGTGGTAATAAGATTATCCTGCCCACGGGCTAGAATCTCTGTTGACAGCAGCCATAATCCCAAGAGCAGTAATAGTATTGCTCAGTGAAGGTCAGTGATTACCCTGGCTGTGTTCCTCAGTGCTCAAACTCGTGGTTATGTGAATTGCATGCCATGATAATCTTTCAGCAATTTGTGCTGCTGGTGGTGCTGAAGGCCAGGGGATCCTGTATGCTGCCATTAACAAATCTGGCTAAGTGTCTTGTAGAGGCAGAATTGTACATATACAGCAGTGTGAGATAACAGTACCGAAGCCTGTAGCATTCAAATTCTGATTTCACCTATATCCTGTCCCTGAGATGTCTCCTGTCTGCTGCCCATTCAGAGGTGAATGACCTATAGAAAACTGTGTGTAGAAACAATTGAGTCACATGAATTAAAGCCTGGTAGGAGTCTGTTTTTTAACCCTGGTATAAAAATTGCTGATTAGAATAGTGGGGTATCTGTAAATGTGGTATTCATGCAAAAATTCTTTCAGATTATTCTGTAGAAAATCAGCACAAAACAGTATTTGTTATGAAGATATTTTTATTTCAGAATAGAGTGGTTGTGCTGAAATATTGTAAAATGTTGCTATTCATGGTGGCCCATACATTGCAAAAATGTTTTATGGAAATAGTTATATATTTTCAGGGGGAAATTTGGACAAGTCTTTAGGCTTGTTGAAAAGAAGACTGGAAAAGTTTGGGCAGGAAAATTTTTCAAAGCATATTCTGCTAAGGAAAAAGAAAACATAAGGGATGAAATCAGCATCATGAACTGTCTACACCATCCAAAACTTGTCCAATGTGTAGATGCCTTTGAAGAAAAAGCCAACATCGTTATGGTCTTGGAAATGTAAGTATAAAGAAGATCTCACTAACAAAGCTAATAATGTTGAAAATAATTGCACATGCGAAAGTAGCAACTCTACCTAGACATGGGACTGGCAAAAGCTTCAGCATCTGCAGGGTCTGGACAGTTTTCACATCTTGCAAGTTTTTCCGATTATTTATCCAACTGTGTAAGTCAATCTGTGTTGTATCTCTGAAAAATCAGTGAAAATGTGTTACAGTCTTTATTGTTTAGCTTGTTTGTTTTTTAATCAAGTCTACATGGTGTTTTTCTGCAGCTCACTTTATTGCCAGTTGGGAGGGGAGAGAAAAAGTTTAGCTGCAATTTGGGCTTGCATTTAGAGCCAAAAACATGTTTAAGGAGAAGAAAAATAAATTTTCTTTAGGCTGTTCTAAACATGTGTTGAAGAAGCTTGCATCGAACCACTTAAACGGTGGTCAGTTGTCACTTGTAAAGGATTGAACTTTTATGCAGAACAGATAGTAGGAGAGGAAGATATTCTTGAGAATGGAAACATGGAAAATTCACCTAGGCAAATTTATAGTACCCAAGATGTATTGAAAACACTTCAGTTTTCATCAAGTGCTATATCCAGGTTTTATATTTTTAAGAGATCTTGAAGGATTAGGCTGATGTGGTTTTCCTGCAACAACATAAATACTCTGATTGCCAAACATTTATTCATAATAAGGGAGTGCTGTCTGAAAAATCCCCAGGGTTGAAGACAGTGAATGTTCTAAATCTAGACCAGTAGGTGCAGAAAGATTGGCTACACTGACTGTTCCCCCCAAAAAAACTGGTTAAACTTGAATTGATCTGCCCATAGTGTCACTACACAGATTCTCCATGTGGTCCAGGTGGAGCAGTTGTAGGAGTTTCTCGTGACTTGAAAGTCATGGCACTCTTCATCCAAAGCTATACAATTAAGTCAAGCTGAATTTGAAGAAAGCCTGTGTTGCTGTTTTGTTCTTGCTGAGAAAGATACCAACAGTTATTCTCACCTGCCAGAAATTGTTCACCTTGAGCTACTTATGCCACACCAGTGTGGGACATAGCAGAAAAGCACCACAAAAGCAGTGTTATAAAGCATTTCACAGGGCTGTGACTTGGCAATCTTTGAACTTAAAGATAGTAGATATTTACTTCCAGAAAAAAAGAAAGTTCAGAACTTTTTCATGAACCCGAATTCATTATAAGAAAAGAATCTGCACAGCATGGGATGGAAAGCAATGGTCAGACATCAAAAACAATAATGGCCAACGAGACCAACATTTACATCATCCGTAATGCACCTGCTTAGTGTAATCCCATACTTGTGGCAGTAGCAGCTGGAAAGACAATGAACTGATCTGTGCTGATGTTTTTCCCAAAAAGTTGCATCAGTCACTATTCTGCTGCCACATCTACTTCATGTGCTGCCTGCTGCAAGAAGGAGAACCAGGTTTTTTTCTGGCAGGGAGTGCTGAATGAGATATCAATTGTTAGAAGCAAAAGAGACTACGAGTGCTTTGCTTGCTTGGCACTTGCCAAGATTACGTGCAAACTGCTATTGCACTGGTGTATTTCAGAGACTGGGTCTCCATTATACAACCTTGGAACTTATGTGCAAGAAGGTGGGTTTATTTTTAGATTCAGCAGTTGAGCAAGCTGATGATGGTAAGGGAAGGGAGCCCTACTTAGCCTGGAATTGGGAGCTGGCAGACCTAATGGAAAACAAGGAAATGTATAAAGAATTTTGAATAGTATATGGCTTTACAATCCATTAGTTCCCCCTGCCAACAAAAGGGGGGTACTTTTTAAAAATTTAGAAAAGTACAATCAAATTTAAAGTAGTTTTGTTAACCAGTCTAATTAGGATGTGATTTTACTTCGGGGTGGCCACCTTTTCTGGCTTTTGAACACACACACTGAAGTTCCCGTAGTGTTGAGAGCTGTAGCAGGAGGGGTTCTTCAGACAGCACGTGGGCAGGCAGTAGCAGTTTGTCCCTGCTCTGGTGCAGGTCTGGGCAGTGAGATGCTTGTGTGACACCTTCATGTCAGATGACTTGGTAGCCTTTACACTGTCACGTTACCCAGCTGGCAGTCCCAGCAAGACAGCTGGACCTGTACTGTCA
Source organism: Dromococcyx pavoninus (assembly GCA_033558185.1). NCBI lineage: Eukaryota > Metazoa > Chordata > Aves > Cuculiformes > Neomorphidae > Dromococcyx > Dromococcyx pavoninus. The sequence continues at coordinate 1,481,003 of JAUMJL010000786.1, forward strand.
GAAAGCCACTGATGGATCATTTCTACTTTAGCAATGAAGCTAATATTTCTTTGCATATCAAAGAAGTTGTGGGAAGTACCTTCAAAAATTATTAGTATCCAAGCTGTCCTCCTCATTCCCATCAGAGTCTAAAGGTAGGAATTACAAATAGCTCCCACCAGTCTCCTTCTAAACCAGATTTTAGCAGTGACTGAAATTTAGCAGTTCCCTCTCCACTCAAATTGGTGTTATTGATGAGGACCACATTTGGATTTTTCTTCCTAATATTCATCCTAAATTTTCCATTTTAATTTTATTCCTATATCTTTCTTATAACTTTTTGAACTTCACCCTTTTGTCATACCACTATCTTATATGGTTTGCTTTCCTATTTATAATAAATTCAGGCTTTCAAAAATCAAACAGTATAATGATTCAAATCGCTTGATGTGCTCTTCCCTGGAAACCCTCCCATCAACCATTTGCTGGAAGTCACAGGCAAATCCATTTCCTTTTCAAGTATAGAGGTGTCCTGGTTCCACAGTAAGTGTCTCAGTAGAAAATGCAAAACTGAATAGCAGTAGCCTGTTGTGGATGGCATTCAGCACTGGGAGCTAAGTGCCTTGAAGTTTTTACATACTTCAGATACTCAGTTTATTTTTACATAGATCAGAAGAACATTATTGTACTGCAAATTAAGATTATTAAAGCAAAATTGCAACAGTGAACTCCATTCATTTCCTGTGGTTTAAGTCAGCACAAGTCACTAAGTTTTTCTATACTTTTTTTTTAAGGGAAACTTATTAAAATGCAGTGAAGTATTTGCCTGGACAACTCCCAGGCAGATTCTTCTCACTATTCCTCCATAGCCAAAATGTTATAACAAAGTATTTTTAAAACATCAATTTTGTGACTCTAGAGAGAGTAATATTTTCCTCTGTGACCTCTGTGACCTCATCTAGAGAAGACTGAAAAGAGGAGAATCCAGAAAAGGATGAGAGATTCAGATTCTGAACTACTTGTGACTATTTGAAGAAAGCCGACTTCTCCTTCTGAGTCCATGTAGAACCTTTTCTGCATTGGTTCAATTCAGCTTCCCAACCTGGCAAAAGTTAAACTGGCTCAGGACACACATGCAAAAAAATCCATTCTATAAACACAATTGCGGTTTAATGCAATGGTGTTACCAGGCAGTCTAGAGGTGCCAGGGTAAAACCAGCACGCAGATGTATTAGCAATTGTTAACATCCAAATAATAGGATACAAAGCAGTGCTTGAGATGATGGTTCAATTTCTGAATTTTTTTTCAGTTTAAGGATATGAAAAGTGTGACACTTTTATAATAAAAACATTATTTGTGTAAAATAGTCAAAAAACAACTGGTGCTTTTATTATAAGGATAGTTAACATTTGGAATTGCAGAGTGCTCCAGATATAATTATTTTGCATGCAGATGTTCTCAGAAACACCTCCATACTGGTTAATGTGAAATAACAAGATACTAGATCCCTGACTGCTCAGAGCTGTTTATTCAACAGCTCTAGCTGTATTATTGACTTTATGTTACAAAAGTGCTGTATCCAATATAAGCTCTCAGTATGTCAAGCATATGCTATCTTTACTATTTTCATGTTAATAGGAAGGTTCATTAGCATTTCTAATTATATATATAATATATATTATACATATAATAATTATATATATTCTATTATCATTATAATTAAATAAATGAAGCAATATATTAATATAACATATGCAAAATCTAGAACGTATTTTCTGAAATCTTACAGCCACAGCAACAAATGTGTTCAAAACTCCAGATATTTCAATTTCAGTTTAGTGCATGAGGGATATAATCATATATCTGACAACCTGCAAACATTGCAAGGCCAGTTTTCAGTTGTGTATTTTCTTTCTGTAACTGAAATTTGCAATTACATTTGGCAATAAGCATGAATGCTGCAAAATATTAAGCCATATAAAGACCTTGAAGGGTTTAATTTAGAACAGATTTCTCAAAGCACAGCTACTCTTTGCCATTTGCTCCTTTCTGCATGGGTCTTTCCCCTACTGCATACAAAAAAAAAGTATTTCCCGTCTTTGGATGTAAGGGGATGAACCAGTTGAGTGAATACTTAGAATTTTTTTTTAAAAAAACCAAACCACAACTTAAATTTTGCTTTATTAAATCTAGGTTAAAAATGTCCTACTTTAGTTCTACAAACAGTTCAATCCAGGATATTGTACCCTGGAAAGACCAATTATCTCACATCTTAAATAAGCATAAAAATGGAATTGACCTACAAAAGTGTGATGATGGATCAGCTAAAAATACCAGCACTGAAAAAGTTGTGAGTTATATCCTTGTCCTGTCATGCCTAAGGAGGAAATTCCGTCTGAGCTCACTTGGGTCAATAATTTACCCTTTGATCTTTGCATTCCAATTAACTACATCATTTGAATTCTTCCTTCTTCACCCTCTCTTTGTCACTCTCAGTCTCTCTTCTTCCTAAATTTTTGCTGATCTACCTGAAGTTTTGTCCTTTTTCCTGGGACTCATCCCATGTATTTTAGTTTTCTTTATTCCTAGATTATATTATGTGCACTTGTGTAGGGATGGAGCATCAGAGGGAAGGAAGCAGTGAGAAATACGAGCTCAGAGTCTGAAGAGGTGTTGTAAACACTGTCTGCAGGATGACAATCACATGGCACACACTTTACTGCCAGCTGCTGATGACTGAATCCTAAAGGCAGGTTGTAAATCCAGCTACATCGCCACTGCCTGGGATAATAGTATGAGTGTTCCACAGTTCTAACCTGGGAAAGAGATTCAAAAAGGAAAAAAAGCTATTGATTTATACCACACACAGAAAGTGATTCTTCCTATGTGATCCTTGTGTCTATGGAAAATGCCATTACAAAACACAGATTGCATCCTGAAGTGATTATCGCAAGCTTGAACTGTCTGTATTTGTGTAAAGCAAATAGTTTGATTACTCCCAAAATGAAAAAGCTGCAGAAGTCCTCTTTTTATTCTGTCTTTCTTAGGGTTTCTGGAGGAGAACTCTTTGAACGAATCATTGATGAAGACTTTGAACTGACAGAGAGAGAGTGCATTAAATATATGAAACAGATTTCAGAAGGAGTTCAGTACATCCATCAGCAGGGTATTGTCCACTTGGATTTGAAGCCAGAAAATATTATGTGTGTCAACAAGACTGGTACAAGTATCAAACTCATTGACTTTGGACTTGCAAGAAGATTAGGTAATGACTTTTCTGCCTGTTGTAGTATGACATGGGGAAAAGGGCAGGACAGGCAGTAATTCATACTTACTGTTATGTTCTTTCATGTATAAAGAGTCAGTAGACATGTTTCATATAAATAGTTCTGGGTTTAGGAAAAACAGAAAGGGGAAAATAAGACATTCAAGAGTGAGAGTAGGGCACCTCATCTTCAAGAGGAATTTGCCCACCCATTCCATGCCCATAAAGCAAAAGACATTCATAACATTTTGGAGATGTTCTCCAAAAACAGAAGACAATTTTTACTGTTTCATTTGCTTACAAAAATTGCTAAAATCACTTTTCACGAAGTACCCTTTTCTTGCCAGTTGACTTAGGTGGTGCACTGAGGGCACGTTCCTCCGTTTCTGTTCCTTCAAGCCTTGTGGTTTTGAAATCGGCTGTCAGATTCACTTTGACTTTGACAGATGGAGGATTGGAGCCCTCGTGCTATGGACCTGACCCTGACTGAGGAGAAACTGCTCAGCCAAGGGACTGCTGAAAGGAGCAGTGGCTGATTTTGCACTTCAACTTCTGAGATGTACTTCTAACTTTCTGTAACTGGTGCAAACCAATGCCACTAAATATTCAGTTTCAATCAGTTTTAAAGAAATCAGGATTAGTTCCTTCTGCAGTCATTTTCTGCAGTTAATTAGTTCTCTTGCACTGTCAGGAAATACCAAAGCCGCAGTGGATATTTTCCTGACCTTTTTTGGTGTGCTGAGGAACACATGTAGAAAATCGTTTAAGATAAACTTCTTGAGGAGAAAAGAAAATGAGTTTTGAATACTGTAAAGTTTTTTTTTAATCAGTTGATTATACACAGTGTCAGCAACAGTTTCCAGCTAGCTTGTCAGCTTTCTATCTGAACTAAGGGATATCCAAACACAGATCCTACTTGTGTACTAAGTTTGTAAACAGCTGGGTAAAGATTTCATATATTATTGCATAGAAAATGTCGTTTCCTTTTCTTTTTTTTTTTATTTTATACACAGAAAATGCTGTATCAGTTGTTTCACACTCAAATGTTTGCACTCAAATGCCATGTTTTAAAAAAAAAAAGCATTTCTCTGACCTGTGGGCAGCCCATATCATACACCAGCCTTTGGCATACACAGTGGCTCATGGTAGTTTACACAGTGTGCAGAAAAGCCTCCAAACTTGGATGTGAAAATCTGAGCCTGAGATTTCAGGGATCATGAGGAAGCTTTTAGAAAATAGATTCTTTGTGACAAATTTGACAGCTGGAGAAAAATGTAGGTGTTGGACCTTACAAAGAAGGCAGATGGGAAGATGGGATCTTCCTATTTTGCTTGGAAAAGGAAGGGTGATCTGTCACTCCTCATTGCCACTGTGGAGAAGACATTGCCCTTGTTTTAGTCTAAGTCAGTTTAGATTGGATATTAAAACAAGGGCCCTACCTTTGGGGTAAGAAAACTCTGGTTACATGAGTGCAGGGATGTTGTGGACTGTCTTTAAATGTGAGTTACATATCTGGCAGGAAGGGATTGATTTTGGTGAACTGGCATAGAAGGTAACAGGTGGTTTTCTGGGGCTGCTCTCAGATGTTCTCCTGGCTGTTTCTGTCTCTATAAATGGGTACTCGCTGCATCAGAGGGGTCTCTGAAAGCAGGAATAACATGCAAAAATGAGATTTCCACTCTTTATTTATCATCACCACGCCTGAGAAGAGCAAAATGGGTTTCACATCATTTAAAATGGGAAACTGGTACAGCTGTGAGTGAATTACTGTTGTAGTGCTTAAAAGTTACCTCAAGCCTGCTGTTCAATCATTAGGCAATTATTAACTCCATATATCCTTCAATTTTCATTTGGTAAGTTGGAGATTTGCATGCCTCAAAAGAGTACTAGCAGGTGTATGATTACATTGTATGAAATGGATTAACAACTTTCAACAGAGGTAACTGTAGGTGTGGAGGCAGTACTGGGATCAGCATTTATGTTGCAAAACTTGGTAGAGGAGGTTCTGGTAAATAAAAATATTCTGTGGAGTTTCAGTGTTGTGGAAAGGTAGCTTCTATTGTAGTCATTTCAAAACTTTGATCTGATGTTGGCTGAGGACTTCATAGTCTTTCTGTTGATTATAGAGCTGCAAATCTCTGTTCATTTGGTAACCTTAACAGTAGCAGGACTGGAATCTGTTACATGTTTTTCTTCCCATTCATATGTGTTTTGTTTAGCTGGTAATCTCTTTGGGAGAGGGATAGTGCCTCACTATGTCATGCTGTGCCTAATCTAGATGCTACTCTTGCACAAAAGATAAATGTAATGCAATGAATCCCACTTAAGGCAAACACTGATTGCTCAGGCAGATGTGCAGACTGAACAAGACTTTCAAATCAGTTTCAAATCAGAGTTAATTTATTTCCTGACATTTTTATACTTCTATAATACAATTTTTTAATTGGGATTTTTCCCCAGTCCCTAATCTATTCCTTAGTTTCCTTCTTGACCTTGCTTATTCTTTTCCTCTTCTTCCTCCTATTTAGAATGAGCATCAATGAAAATGAGCCCATTGAGATTTGCCTAATAATTTCTATCTAAAGGACTTGTGTTTCACACCATGATCAGAAGTTAGACATATCCCTCAAAGTTGCAGACTGGCAGCACAACTGGCAATGCTTGGTTCTGAACAGGTTGTTATTCACCCTTTGTCACTGTATTTTCCAGTAAAGCAATACTGGTGGGCCAGCACAAGAAAGATGAAACGCAAGTTCATGAATCCCATGACCTCATTCATTCAGTTCGTCCTGCTAGCAGTAGCTTTAATTTAGATCATTTTAAAAGCATCCACGTTGTGCTTAAGCAGAGATAAATGCAGGACATCAGTGCTACAGACAAGTTGAATAAAAGTTTGGAGTGACAGTTGATGACTAAACATCTGTGGTTCCCCGTCACCACTTTGGAGGTCCATGGGTATGCTTGTAGGCAAGCCTGGTTTTGAGAGTGGGCTTAAACCCGGTTTTACTGATAAGGTAGTGATCTGAGAGGGGCATGGCATCTACTTCTTTTGTTTCACCACCAACCTGTGCGATTTCAAATTTCAGAGACATGCAAACCACAATTGATTGTATTTCCTGTTTAAACTATTAAAATTGTGTTGGATTAAGATTGTTATTTCTAATTATTATAATTTTATCACTACTGTTTCTGCTGAGCAGGTCTTTCATGAATCTTAGATAATTTGTAAAAACTTTGAAGTCTTTCTAACACTGGAATCCTAAAGTCCTCTTACACATTTGCTGAAGTGATGGAGGCTGAAACATTTTTGTACTTCAGGAACTCCAAATATGAATTAAATACTAAAAGTTCTCCTCTTTAGCAGACTCATTCTTGTGGAAACTCTGTGTGCTTGAAGATGCTTAATAAATAATTCTTTAACACTATATATCTATCAGCTAAGAAAATAGCAGTTAAGGCATTATTTATTTTTTTTCCAGTACTAATCTTTAACAAAATCACAAATATGAGGACAAAACTGGTTTTCCTGTTACTGGGGAAAAAAATATGCTTTCAAAAATGTGCTGCAGCAGTTAATGTTTTTCTCTTTCATTCTTCACAGAAAATGCAGGTTCTCTGAAGGTTCTCTTTGGGACACCTGAGTTTGTGGCTCCAGAAGTTATAAACTATGAACCTATTGGATATGAAACAGATATGTGGAGTATAGGAGTCATCTGCTACATTTTGTGAGTATCTTTGCTATTCTTAACACAAATCCTGACAGTTGCTGAAGATACAAAATTTCCATCGATGTCTGAATTCTTCTCCAATTTTCAGGCCTTTTGTGTTCTAATTAGCAGCTCCAGCATGTTTAATAAAAATTCTCTCTTCTCTGAAGGATGTGATCAGTAAACTGCAGAACTAGCAGTGCTGGGAATTCAAACATTTAGAGCTGTACATCTTACATCATAAACCAGCAACATTTCATCAAATTTAAAAAGACAACGTGACAGCATTTTATCATTAACTTTAAACTATTTTTCCTTCTCAGATCTTAAAGAGAAATGTTTGGACATGCAGTAATAATTGGTAATTTCCATTTTTTTTTTTCCCTAGAGAGAAAATTTTTATGATTTTTTTTCTTCTTCTTCAGATTGTATCAGTTGTGGGATTGGCTGAATAATCCCAGCATTACCATATCTGTTTGCAGTGCATTTTCATTTATTACTAAGCACGAACCACTAGATAGCTACATTTTGTGATCAGCATGGATCAAGCTCTTGGGAATATTTTAGAGGATGGTTAGCTGCAGCTCTTGGTTTCACATCCAGTATTCGATTTGATCTTTACATGTGATTTAATAAAGTGATTACGCTCTTAAAAGGTTTTAGAGTAATGTATGTGGAAATAGGACCTCCATGCCTAAAACAGCAAGTGATCTTCTTCCAGCTGAGACTTTAAACATTTGATGCCATATCTATGAGAAGCTCAGTTTGGAGCATTTTTTTTTCTCCCTGGCCCCGGTTTCAATAGTAAGTGATCGGCAGATCTGCTTTGCACTCATTCTTTTAAAAGGCCTCTCTCCATACCTTACTTTCTTTTTGAGTCCCCTCGCCCTGGCTACCCTCTTCCATGACACCTGGCAATGCACAGTTGTTTGCCTCATCTTTACTCAGTCTTTCTGTGATTTTGCTTGCCTTGTTAGCCTGTACTTGTTCATGCACTCTTCTTATTTCCAAACTACGCAATATAATTTTCCTTCTTGTCCTGCGCAAGAACTACTGCATCAACTCTCCTACTCCCAGAAAAAAAACCTCTGGATATTTCTGTTATCTTCTTTTTCTTACGTGAAGCGTGCTACGCCCGTCAAGGTCACTTCACTCTGCCAGTTTATTTGCAGGACCTTTATTTTCCATTCCCTTCCAACATTTCTTTCTAAATCTTGAAGGTTCGTTTGGCTCTTTCTGTAGTTCAAATAATGTAGACCACACACGCAGTACTCAGATGACAAATCCATTTATTTCTCTAGCTTTTGAGGCCTCCTGAGTTACGGAGCACTGGAAGAGCGGTATGGAGATGCCAGACTGCCTGCTCTGCCATGGAAAACCCAAGCGATACATCGATGCTGCATTGCCCCCTAGAGGCCCCGTGCTCCTTAAGGCACAAAGCATTAACAACAGCGTCACAGGCACATTTGGGGTTTTTGCTGTCATTTATCATCAGAGTAAATATGAACGTTTGTGTGTTTGCAGTGTAAGCAGTGACATGTCAGATAACCAAGGCACAAATGGGTGACAGCAGCTGTGTGTGCTCCTATGTGCAGCCAGGGCTGCTGCTCCGGTGCGGTGGGTGCTGGAGAACACCGTCATAGTCTCAGCAGATGAGGCAAAGGAAGCAGGTGAAACAGGTGGAGGAAAGGTGAAATGTCTTGCCAAGGAGCAGTGTGCTGGCAGTGGCAGAACTGCTTTTCACCTGTCGCTCTGTGCCACCAGAAGCAAGATATCTGGGTGCTGTAACATTCAGTTGATGGGATTGGGGTGGTGTTACACTTGACTCAGATGACCTGATACGCCTTGTGAAATATATTATGAAATTACTTGTTTGCTAAGGTGTCTTTAAGCTCATTTAACTCCCCATAAGAGGAAAATTTTTCTTTTTGATGCATGGCTACTGCTGCAATAATGATTAACAGTAATAATCAACTTTTGTCTTTCTTCTGATAAGAATAAAGTAATAGAAGTTAGGGAGGACCTACGAGTCATCGCCTGGACTTTCCCTCTCCACCCCAGAGTGACAGGTTCCCAATCTGTCCTCACTTCTTTAAAGCCCAGCTATTTTTGCAAACTTACAACTATAAGCCATTATCCAAAATGGACCATCACATCATCATTAGAGAATGCAAATAAAAGTCATTGAGAACTGCATCTCTCTGTAGCTGTAGCTCTGCTTTCCTGTTTTGAGTATAAGCTCAGAACTGCCAAATCTCATGCAAGTGTAAGACGCACTCCTCTGGTGTCTGCTCTGGTGTCTGTCTGACAAACCACCTCTGTGCTTGTAACTTAGCATTTGCATCCCCTCTCCCCCCAACATGAAGACTGAGGCCATGGAGGAAGAGGCGAGCGCTGCAGAGGTGCTGCACTTAAGTAGGGGTCTTCTACAGGCAGCTGATGGCCCAAAGCTGCTGTGTCCATCATAAAGCCTAAGTGCGGCAGCAGGGAACCTGAGATGACACCTTTTTTAAAGTAAGATTTAAGAGTTCTGAGAGATCTGTAACCTGCCTAGAAAGAGACTGTGTTTCCATTACATCCCATACAACAAAGAATACAAACCAGGTTCAGCAAAGAGCTGGTAAAGATTGAGCTCTATGGATGAAGGGTCTTCCCTGTAGAAGAATAAACGGGTGGGATGTAATCTCAAGTAGGAAACAGGGTGACGCTGCTCCTCTATAATCCTGCAGCAAAACCTCTCTCCTAGCCTTCTGCTATGCAGGCATAGGTACAGATACCGCACGCTGTTGGCATGCTGCATCTGTCTTCCTTATGGCATGACTGACTTAATTACATCCTACAGCTCATGGGTTCCCTTTCCACATTTCTAAGATACACATTAAATCCTTTTAAAGTTTCTGGATAACTTACTCATTCCTGTCTCTTCACCAGTCTTTGTTCTTCCTTAAATTTCCCTGTTTGTATTCTCCACCTCATGTTTTTTATCTTGCACTTTTATCTTGCTCTCTGTGCTGTTCTGCCTCACAGTACTGTCCCACATACTTAAGCTGATCTATTGCCTTTGAAGTAACAGGCCACAAATATTATAGCTTGTGTATGTCATCTCCATTTATGTCTATTTCAGTGTTTCTTCTTGAATTTACAATAATCCTTATCTAATGATGGTTAAACCTCCTGAATCTTTCCAGCTCTTTCTGTCCCATTTATTTTTTTGGGCATTGCTGAACTGTTTGTTGTTTTTTTTCTGTTTCTAGTTCTTTTCTGATGATCCATTTGGATAGTTGATGTTTCCAATATTTAGTAATCTGAAATTATTTGTAAATTCCATTTTTATTACAAACCAAATTTTGGTCTAAGATTTCAGCACTGCATGTGTGTACTTGGAAGTGGATAACCCTTTTCCTTCTGCCACCATAGAATCTGACTGGTTAGTGAGGACTCGGCTATGGCTGATTCAAACCGCAGCCCGCTTTCCATTAATTCTTTTTGCTTTATCAGTGCTGGGCAGTGTATGTCTTTTCAGAGTAGCTGATCTCTGTCAATTCATAATCTTTTAATATTCTGTAATTTAGGCTGGTTTTTAATAATCATATTTGTTCTTGCTGTATGTTCTTTCCCTTCAGTGCCTCGCTAATAACATGCACCCTTATTCTTCAAACATTACCTTTCCTTTGTATTTATATATAGTGTTATTCATCGCTGCTGTTATTCCTCCCTTGTGGGCAGTTTGGGTTGGTTGAAAGATGTTTCAGCATTGTTCATCTTTGGCTGTGCTGACTTGGGGCTTCGATAAGGCAAGACACGCTGCTGGCTTGCACTTGGCTCCATGTCTTTATATGGGTTCAGTGCTCCATTTCTTCCTTGAGACAACTGGTGTGGGTCTCAGTCTGGGGTTTTGTCCAGCGGATGTGTGTCCCTCTCAAAGTAGCCTGAGACTATGTATTTGTTTTATTTCACTTGAAAAAGAACTAAATTACTACATGATCTCCAGGGTGCAAGTATTATCATGTGCTTATTTGACATGACCTGCACAGGTTTATCAGAAATAGATGGTACTCTTTGTATTGAAATCTGTTTTCACTGCTAATACAATGGAAAGTCTGTCAGGAGGAGCTCAGTGTCATTGGCCCAAATAATTTCCTGCTGCAAGCACTGCTTGCAGAGGAATGCTCAGAGTCTTTTTGAGACATGCAGCAAATGCATCTTTCCTGCATTAGTGGCAGTCTTAATGCAAAGATTTCCAAGTGAAATGCTATGGTGTTTGTTACACAGGCAGTCAGACTGACAAGCACATCGGACCCTTTTGATCTTAACATTTCTAAATCTGCACTCAGAGCTTTGTTACAACACACCAATAAATGTTAAGGAACTTCTAGAGGATAAATAAATTCTTTATTTAGAAGTGGAAACAGTTTAAGATTTTCTAAACAAGTAGTTCTTCACATGCCAGGAAGATGCCTGGTTAAGTAGCTGGAAAAATGTTTTCAGTAAACAACTTGCTGCTTGTCTGATAGTAACTTTGCAATGTAAGCTCAGTATTAATTTTCTGGAGCAGTAACTCATCTTTATCACTTAGCCTCAGCATTCCAAAAAGAAATTGTTTCCATAATCTGCCAGAAGAGTTGCCAGGCCATTATTTCTTTAAATGGCTATTAAGAAATGAACAACCAAGACTTAGTTCAGTGAAATCTGTGCTAAAGATAAGAATTTCTGGTTATAATCTATAGTGCTGGCTTGTGTTTTCTGACTATAGACAAGGATCTATTTTTCCTTAAAATTATTTCCATGAGAAGGCAGCTGATTCACAGTTTAAGACTGTGGTAGAGGAAGAAAACTATTTTAGCCTTATTGCAACAGTACATTCAGAATTTCAAAAATAGGTTCATTGAAATGTCTGAATGGGTACTGTTCCAGTGGTGTTTTGAAATGACGAGTGGAGGCTTAACCAATACCCATCTGGTAATTTACCGACTGCATGGGATGGGTCAATCCTACCATGGCATTTTAAGATTTTATCAGATAATTCTGTCATAAAATTCTTTAAAAAAAGGGTGGGGGGAAGAGAACCAACCAGAACACACTTTGTTTTTCCTCTCTAATCTCCTTCTATTTATCCTCATCCCCCAAAAGTTGTGTGTGACATGCAGTATCCCCTTCTGCAGAAATCGAGATGTCTCTATAGGCACTGCCTCTTCCAGCAGCGTGGAACAGTGGTGTTTCCACATTAAGCAGCGCCCCTGTATCTGTAGCAGTCTTTTTAGGATGGAAATGATCTCTCAATACTGCAGCTTCCATTTCTGGAAATAGGCCAAAATATTATCTAACGCAGCACAAGAGCTGTACAATACTATTTGTGGTAATACTATGCAGAGGTCACCTTTGCCATACTTCGATCAATTATTGAAATGTGATTGTTATTGCTCTGGCTGCCCAAGTCCATCCTCTGGAAGCCCAACTGGATGAAGAGAAGACATGCATCTCCTATACTGACAGTGAACTAAAGAAATCCTTTACAGACCCTTCATTTGTATAAAATGTGAGCCTTTTTAGCAGCTTCTGAATTGACTGAGAAATTATTGTACTTACTACATAGTCAACATAGAGACAACTTAGTGATCACTATCTGGAACCCCAAACTTAGAACTGTCGCCTGGATGAGATTTTTTTCACTTTCTAAAATATTATAGAGAATGATGACTTTGTGATAAATAGGAAAATGTTTAAGTTTTGGAGAGGGGATAGATCTAAGGCCGTGCTTTGTGGATTCCAGGACAGAGATTCTGCTTCAACCATTTACCCAGCTGTGACAGCTGATGTGCACAAGGGCAGAACAGTGTCTCATTACACAGCAGCTATACCAGCTCTCCAGTGCTATCAGGCATAAACCTTGTCTCTTCCAGTAAACTAAGTGTCAAAGACAGAGAACAGGCATGGTTAAGTTGTTTTATGTGAGCATTTTTTATGGTATGTTGATATTTCAGCTGTCTGTAACTCATGCCTATTACAAGTTCATAATGGAGCTTTTGCCACCTTATACATTTATAAAGTTGTGGTTCACTATTGCATCTGAATGCACCCCAAGTAAGACAGCAAATACCTTCTGTTCTGATTTACTTCTTTCTTCCTGAGAAGAAACAAACCTTTTATCTTTATCTCATGTATTATTGCTAGCAAATTTCTGAAGCATACTTGTAAGATTCTAGACTCTGCTGTACTGCACACAACTTCCAGTAATAGGTAAAAGATTTAGTATCTGCGTTGTCTGAAGCTTCAAAGAGTGTGTGTTTCAACTTTGCTTATAGAAGTAAAATCCTTAGGAACAAATTCCAAATCAAATTTTGAATGTAACTAGTAACAAAAAACTAGCAAAATAACTTTGGAGAAGGAGATTATACTAATATTATTAATCTAGTAGCTCACTTTATTTGATTCCAATCTCTTGTACTACCAGTCTGTTCTTTGGTATTCAGAAACATCATAATATTTTCCCATATAATATTTTCATAACCCTAATAAGTTCTGTACTTTTTATATTTTAAAGAAATATATGCTACTGTTGAAATGTAACTGATTGTTGTCACTAGTTATCATGATTGTACCGAGAAAGTGAATAAAGTCTATACGCAATTTCATGAAGAATAGGTTATTTTGTAAATTGCGTGCCAGGAAGAAGTCCTGGAAAACCAAATAGCTTGTAGTTCTAAGGAAAAAACAACCTTGCACCTCAAAGTTTTTACTGCAAGGGTGATATATACAGGAATCAAAAGTATCTGGATGCTCAAAAGTACAGTATAATAAAGGACAGCACTCAACTGGAGAAAGATACTCTGCAAAAGTGACACCGTAATGTTCTGTAATTGCCTTTCACTGGCAATTTATTAGTTATGTTGAGTAAAAAGCCTCAGAAGCTCGACTAAGGTTATAAAAGAGTATTATTTCCATTTCATGCATCATCATGACTGATTGAGAAGGTAAAGACCAAATTACTTTTGGACGCATCTGCATAACTGTACAGCCTCCAGTGATGTAGCACAGTTTTATCTGTCTATATAACTCAGGGTGGTTTTGTTTACAAAATATCCCTGTGGATTTAATCATTTCATGATGCATCTTTCTTTCTGGGCTCTCTCTGCAGGAGTGAATGGAATAAAAGGTACAAAATACCTTGGTTTGACAGTAAAGGCAGCAAAGTCACTGTGACAGCACCAGAAAAAAACAAAAGCTATTCAACTGCATTTGGTGTGAAATTGCAGTATTATTTATGCAGAATTAGACAAAGCATTGAACAAACTATTATACTCCACTTTCACCTAATTCTACTTCTCTCCTTAGAAATGTCCTGGGAAAAGAGTCAGAAAGGGCAAAAATTTTCCTTTCAGTTTTGTAGTTCGGGTTCTGGCTTCCTTCCCACATGATTATCTGTCCTTAGCTTTGAGTCCTCTTTTTTTCATAAAGGAAGCTTTTACTGATAAAGATCTGCAGCTCATCGGAGATGTCACATATGATTTTAATTTGCTTCTCTGAGAATTTGCAAATTGACTCTGTTTGTTTTGTGTCTGTCTGTCTGTTCTGTTCCCAGGGTCAGCGGACTTTCTCCTTTCATGGGAGACAACGACAATGAAACCCTAGCCAATGTTACCTCAGCAACGTGGGACTTCGACGATGAGGCTTTTGATGAAATCTCTGATGATGCCAAGGACTTTATCAGCAATCTACTAAAGAAAGATATGAAGTAAAGCTGTTGGACTTGATACATTTTCTCTGTTTGCATCTAGCTGAACTTGTCATTCTTGTTTCCCCGCTGTGAATCTCCAGTTGATGCAGGGACCTCTGGCAATACTTTATAAGGAGCTGTGTGTGCCCTCCTGTCTCTGTGTGCAGCTCTCATTTATTTTACGCGCAGGGTCTGAATGTAGCGCTTTCTTTTAATCGCCTGCTCATTCTGCTTTTCCCTTCCCTTGGGCAAGATGCAGCCTGAGGTTTTGTGTGAATACACTTATCCTCACTGTTGTGTGACACAGATTCCTGCATGACATGTTCTGTCTGGATCTGAATGGGTTGCAATTTTGCTAGATTTATTTCCACATGTTGCTTTTGAGTGTAGTACCTCTGCATAGGCAGCTTTGCTATAAATGTAGTAATTGGACAAGAAAATAAATCAGAGTTGAAAGCCCTGTTTACAGCAGACTCTGAACAAACCAAGAAAAGAAAATGTTCTTCTTCCGATGAGTATGCAGTCAGATAGATGGAGAACAGAGGGTTATTTATCTGTGTATCATGAACAAAATGAGGAATAGCAGTAGCTTGATCACAGATTTGGACATTTCTGTTTTGTTAAATGTTCAGTGCTGCAGGGAAGGGGAGTATCAAGTGGTGGGAAAGGAGATCTGGGACAAGCTTCTGACAGCATGAGGTAGCTGAGTCGCTGGCATTATGGCTCTGTTGTATGAGTTCCACACCTAAAACATATGGCTTGTCATGCTTTGTTTTATACTCTTTTATTAACACTTAAAAATGCACAGTCTTCTCTTCAAAAAACCTACAGAAATTGTGAAAGTGAGTTTAAGAAGTAAGTATGGCTGGGAAAGCAGCACCATCTCTGTTGTTAAATTTAGGAAACAGAAAAATAATCCTCTTAGAAAAGAGAGCGCAAAATGATGTGAAGGCAGGTAGGTTCAACCATCGTTAACGGCAACACTGACTAGTCTTTTTATGTAAAAACAGGAGTCGCTTTAATTGTACTCAATGTCTTCAGCATCCTTGGCTGCAAAAAGACACCAAAAACATGGAAGCCAAAAAACTTTCCAAAGATAGGATGAAGAAATATATGGCCAGAAGAAAATGGCAGGTAATGAAGAGGATGTAGAATTGGGCTCATTATCCTAATAAGTCTCTTTATTTCTAATGTTTATGATTCCGGGAAACATGTCCCACCAGGTGGTTTCTGCTGCTGGTGAAAACTCCAGTGTGGCCAGAGTATGAATGCAGTAAAGGGGGTTTGGTTTCTCCGGGTAAGCAGTAGGAGGGTACAGAGCTGCGGATACATACCACGTGATGATCCCATTTCAGGTTACTACAAGGCGTATACTTTATCCTATTATTTTGGGAGTATTACCATCTCTCCTCCCTGCCCTCTCCATGGCACTGAGGGCTGGGGGTTTAGGTTATCCTTAACAAACCTGAACAGCTAGGGAAAAGCTTATCTGTCTGGCCTCTCTAAAGATACCTCATTTTGTGGTAGTTTCAGTCTCCTAAGCCAGTACTTCTGTCCTGTTCAAGCACCAAGGTTCTCATGGATTTGGTCAGATTGTTTTAATAATTTTCTTTGATGTATCTGGTCTCCATATCTTCTTTTTCCTTAATGTTGGAATTATTGTAGCAGGTCCATCTGTGCCTTCTGACAGCTAGGAGAGTTCATGTATAGAATCCTGGATCCAGCCTTTTTTTGAGTAGCCTCCAAAATATTCATTTATGTGAACTACCTTATATTACGTTCTACTGTAAGTGTTTCATAGGAGTTCATGCGAGCTGTAGAAAAATATCAGTGTCTGCACTAGAGGCAATGTAGTTTGAGCGTTTTTTTAGTACCCTGTTTTTTCATTCTCAAGCCTGTCAGAAGTCTGCTTCTATCATGCAGATGGTACTGTCTCCTTCGTTTCGTATTAGCTGGTTATTCTTCCTTGATGGAGCTCAGTCCAGCCCATATGGTTACTGAGCGAGCCGCCCGCCCCCAGAGTTCAGTTCCAGTTAAACAGGACATAGCTTTTTTGCTGGCCCTCCTCTCGCCCAGTGCTTTTATCCGCAGCTAACAGAGACATTCATTTAGGTATGAGTTCATCAGGGGAAGTTTATATCTGCAACTAAATTTGGTAATTCAGACCAGCCTGCTCTGTCTCTCCTAAAACAACAGAGCTATATATAAGCAGTTTGTCCAACAATTCCAGTGAGTTTTTCAGCGATCCTAGATAATTTGTCCGAAGCACAACTGTTATAGAAAATCACATGCCTTTGGGATTGGATTTATCTGAAGCCTTTTATGTTATGTCTTAGAAAACAGGCCATGCTGTCCGAGCAATAGGAAGACTGTCATCCATGGCAATGATTTCTGGTATGAGTGGGAGGAAGGCCTCTGGGAGCTCACCTACCAGCCCTATAAATGCAGACAAAGTAGAGAATGAAGGTAAGGAATTTTTCTGCACAGTATTTTCACCTCTCTCTGAATTCTAGTAAAACTTTTAGCAAAATTCTAGAGACCAATCATTAAGTTGGTTATTCCTACACTTTCTCTCTATCTTCTTTTTTTTTTTAAGAAATTTATCAACATTTGTTTGTTCTCATATTGTTCTGCTTCTCAAAATGCCCCAGTATAAGTATGGGCAGTAAACGCTCCTCTTTTTAAAGCCAAAGAATTAAGGCAGATTTGTCAGCTGCACTCTGTCACGTTGGGAATGCATGCTTATACAAAGATTATAGTGATGTATTGCCTTCTCTTGCAAGCAAACAAGCAATAAAGTATTAACACTTTCTGAAACCAAGCCATGTAATCTGCATTAACCATGCTCCTCAGACAGAGACATTTAAGGAAAAAATGTGTCTACATTACTCTCCTATGCCTGCATTTGAAATGTGGATTTGGGGTGTGTAACTATCAGAGGTGCAGAAAATCAGGCAACTCATTTTGACATATCCACATAGACTGCCAGCCTGATGCAAACTGAACTCGTTTAACCCTCTGACTAGCAAAAATCCAGGCTTGGTTAGAAAAAAATTCAAGGGAAAAAAAAAAAGATGATTTGTAGCATGGTGGCCTGCATGTTGATTTCAGTCTATTTATGGTCTGAATCTTTGTCCAGCTGCGAAAAATTGGCACAAAACTAAGCAGCCAACGTCCTTGCTGTCCCATTAGGCTTACAGAATTAAGTGAAATAAAAGATGCTGTTCCTACCATCTGGTTAATTAAAATTAAAAGGCAACTTTTGAGAACATGCCCTGTAAAATATTAACTATCTCTTTGCTCTCCTCCAGATGCTTTCCTTGAAGAAGTGGCAGAAGAAAAGCCCCATGTAAAGCCATATTTTACTAAAACAATCCTTGATATAGAGGTTGTGGAAGGAAGTGCTGCTAGATTTGACTGCAAAATTGAAGGTACTTTGAATTAGCATATCTGTTTCCTTCCTTCCCTCCTTGCCAGCTTTCTACATTGTGCTGTTGCTTAACTTTTTCATTTTTTTCTGTATTATTGTTGAGTTGGTGCCATTTTGCTTTACCAGTACCTGCATGTCACAGCATGAATGTGTTGCAATAACAGAAATTATCTGGAGCTGCATGGGCTTGTTCTGTGATTGCTGTAGAACAGAAGTCTCCAATGTGTGAATCGCTAATTCAGAATGGCAAGAGGGAACAATAAGATGGTTTTTGAGGGTGGAAACAGTAAATGCAAAATGCAGTCTAGTACTTCAAATTGCAAGAGTATACTCTTAGACACTGCTTACCAGAAACCAAGAATAAGTAGGAAGTCACTTGTCTGAAATGACAGACAAGTTTCAAGTGACCTCAAGATAACTTTAAGCCAGACTTACATTGTATTAAAGACAAAGAAGTAGGCAAAGAAGTCCCTAGCAGTGTGTCCGCAGGACAGATCTAGAAAGTACTGTATCATATGGGGGTTTTTAACTTATGAGGTTAAGAAAGAAAACTCAGACTGGAACATGCAGAAAGATTAAGTTTATGAGAAGGCACTTAAGGAGCTTGGGCCTGACCTGAAGGCCAAGACCACTAGCACTTCCATTGTAATGGGATTGAAGCTTCTGTATCACAGCTGTTAATAACAACTAGAAATGACGAAGAGGAGAGCTGTTAAGAGAAAATGGGTAGAGTTGGTACTGTGCTGCCTATGTTTAAGTTACACAATTTCTAATCTTAAAATGAGGTTCAGAAACTGCTTCACTGACCTCCTGCTTGCTCGTTTCTGTGCTTCTCAGTTCTTTCACTGCTGGTGTTCCCTACCTCGTAGCAGAGATGTGAGAAAGGATTATTGTTGCTTATGGATGCTCATCAGCCTGAGGAGTACGTGCAGAAATACTGCATGGAATAAAATAGACAAATGTATCACAGCTCATGTTCCACACTTTCCACTGTAACGTTCATTGCGTATTAGGGATTCCTGCACTTTATTTCTGCTCAGTGGGAAGCCATCCTCCTGCCACAGTCCAGAACTTGGCTGGGATAAGCCTTTCATTTGTTATAGCAGCCAAGAGCACTGTTTAAGGGATTGTTCACCGGCACGCATTGCACAGCCCTGGTCTGGGTGCTTCAAGTATAGCAGGGCCATTTGCTTCACAAAAGGTGCTGAAACTCCTCTAGAAATACAAAATCAAAATGCTTTTCTTAGACTCGCTCACTTATCCTAACAAACACAAATCAGGAATGGCAATGCTATGGTCACCGTACAGGGCAGCCTGGCATGCAAGGAGTAGATGAGGAGGAGAAAGGCTGAGAATACCCACAGCAAAGCAACCTGAGAAGGATATTAAATTGTAGTTGTAGCCCAAAACACCTTACCCTTGAAATTCTGAGTCTTGGTGTTGGGAACTTTGCATTCCACAAAGCTGCAATGTAAGGTAAGCCTCAGATACACAATTAAGGGTCCTTTGCTGGCTGATGTCCGAGACACACAAAAAGCCGTCTGCAGTCACTGTGAAAGTAGTGGAAAGTGGAATCTAGTAAGTACTGCATGCTAACTTTCATTTTTTGCCATTCATAATAGTGTTGTTTCAGATAAATGTGAAGTAAAAAACCTCAGATAAGGTACATTTATGGTAAATAGAATTCAGTGAGATATTTATGTAGCAGCACATTGGCGTGCCCGTACACAGACGTGGAATTAAAGCTTAAAGTAATTAGAGATTACTCATTTATTGCAATTGCTGTTCTCTCCACTTTTGCAGGCTATCCTGACCCTGAGGTAATGTGGTACAAAGATGATCAGCCTGTCAAGGAGTCCCGTCACTTCCAGATAGATTATGATGAGGATGGGAACTGTTCTTTGACTATTTCTGAAGTATGTGGGGACGATGATGCCAAATACACCTGCAAAGCTGTTAACAGCCTTGGGGAAGCCACATGCACCGCAGAACTCCTTGTGGAAACAATGGCAAAAGAAGGAGAAGATGAAGATGAGGAGGAAGAAGAATGAAAGAAAGCTCAAAGAAAAAAATTGAAAAAAATATATTTAAAGACTCTCCTTATAAGGCTCAGAAAACCAAGTTATCAAAAGCACCTTGTGTGATACGTAGGTCTTTGGGGGGTTGTTTTTTCAGCATGATCAGTTGATACCTGTTTGCTTTATGTACGGGCATTAATTAAATCAGCAGGCAATTTTAAATTGCCAGCATGATTGGATTTACTTTAAGCAAGTCATCAACTAAGTTGCCCAGTCTATTTTTAAAATCAAATGTATGGAAAACGAGTCTACAGTTATATTCTGAATGTCTTAAAGAAAAAGTCTGTTTACTGAACTCCTTGCTCTATACCATGACTTTCCTCAGCCAGAACTGCAGCTAAGTTGTCTCCCCTCAAGATCTACTTTACAAGGAATGTTTTGCCAAACATGCAAGGAATCTCTCCAGTCTTGCGAAACAGGCTGCTCCCTGAGCAGTATCTTCTCTAAGGGAAGGTCTGACACAGCCGGCATTGCAATTTCTGTGTTGGTATGGTTCATTTTTCTTCTGTTTCAAACAGAATTTCACAGCCCTAACTTCAAACACATTTACTGCCCTTTCTCCATTGTAATACTGGCTGAAGTTAAACATCCAGGTGGTTGTCCAAGATACCTCTGATCTTGTTTGTAACCAGCTGGTCACAACCTTGTCACCTTTCCCTTACAGAACGCGTCACTTCAGTGCAGTCACAGCTGCCTTCTTAAGAAACAGACTGAAAATACAAAGACCGAGAATATTTTCTGTTGTTCTGGTCAGTCTAATAATGACTTGTGATTCATATATTGCTGCTGTGAAAAAAATAGTGAAAAAAAATGACTTCGATGTGCATGTGTGTGACTGGAATCCCAGGTCAGTTAAAGTTTTACTTACATTTATTTGACAATTGCAAAACAGATTTCAACTGATGATAAGCTGGAAACTCCCACAGGTTTTTGGAGTAGCCAAAAAGATAGTAACCTGGATTACAAACTCCTTTATACTTAGCAGTTCCCAAAGAATCTTAACCTATATAGGACTTATTTCTACCTTATGAGCTTGACTGTCTTGTTTTTGTCTTGGATGTGCACCAGTAAGGCTGCTGCGTTTTTTAAAAATGCAGAGAAACAAAACAAAACAAAAAAAATCCAGAACCCAGGTTTTTTTTCTCAGAAATGGTTGATGCACTCAGACTTAGTAACTTTGCTTTCCTTTCACAGTATTGGCACTTTTAAATTTTTTTTTGTTGCTGTTCAGAGGTAATATCAGAAGCTGCAAGGTGATATGCATAATCCAAAACCAGTGTGTCTTATATATATATATCTCATTCCAAAAGTGAGTCGTCTTTTTTTCCACTTTTTGTTTGTAAAGTGCAACCATTTTGCGTTTCAAAGGTTACCTCTCTTAAAAAGAAATTACCTTAAATCCTCACCACTAAGTAGTCAATGTACTTTATACAAGTGTGTACAATATCAGCCTTAGGTTGTTTGATATTACCTAGCTGTGTATGTTTTTCATATGATTTGCTCTTCTACATTCAAAGCTCAACTAATGTGGATGACACAAGGGTTTTTAACCGCTTTACTCTTTGTTGCTAAGTTCAGATTGCCAGCATGTCTTTTCCTTTTCAATTGATAAAAACCTCTTGTTATACTAAACACGGTATTGCCACAGTTCCTTATACAGAAAGATTTTGAATCTGATTTAGAGCATACAGAGCTTTTCTCACGTTTTTTTTTAAATGTTTTAGGCAACAATGGGGTGTATTTTGTACCTTAATAAAAATATGCTACTGTTCTCCCAGTTTGTTAAACCATCAAAATTGCAAAGATGAGAACGCTACGGCTGTAGTTACTCACAGTTCCTAAATAAATAATACCACAAAGCATGCTCCTTGTATATTCTGTTGCAGGTGTCACTGATTTCACCTTGGCTAAGTGTATCAGCAGCCTTCTCTTATTCTGTCCTGGGATCTGCTTGGCACAAAAATGGATGAGGTGGCGACACTGAAACCTCTTTGATCTTTGTGGTGCTGCTGTACTTCCCCTACCACTTCAGTGCAGGCTAGTGCTGTGCAGAGGCTGCTCTGCAATTGGGTAGAGCCTGGGCCTGACACTCCTTGTATCCGTGTGCTCTGCTGCTCATCTCCAGCCTCACTGCGTGCTTCACAGTGAACAGAAGAGTGAAAGTGAATGGGGCACCAGGACAGCTGTGGATTTTTTTTTACAGTTGAGAATTCCCTTCTGGTGGGGAAAGGTACAGTTCAGAAAGACCTTAAGAGCAAGACAGGAAAAATTCAGGGAAGTCTAAATGTGGATGTGTACTTACAAAAATGTTCCTAGAAATTGTAAGGATTAAGATATTTAGCAAATATTCTTGTGCTGCCTTTATGCAGACTTCTTTTACTGTGCTGTCCAAGACACCATGGACCACGCAAGACCACACAGAAATTCCCTAAAGCAAAGATTGTGAAACATCCTTCTTGTAGCAACACATTTCTTCAGCCCTTGAAACAGTCATTTATGCAAGATAAGCTCTGCTGTTTTGTGACTATACCTAACTTTATCCATTGACTGCTCGTTTCCATTGAGGTAGACACATGCATAAAGCAGTAAAAGGTCCTGCTATGCTTACCTGGTCTGTGAGCACAGCAAGCTCTATGGGGACACGTACTGGGTATCAATACTTACATGCTTGATATTGGTGTTCCTGCACAGATCCTCCTTTCCCTCTCCTCCTTCCCTAGTCCTTTCACGCTCCACAGGTTATAAACTGCCTATTTTTCTTTCTCCCCAAGCAGAAAGCTTACCATCTCCTTGTTGCCTCCTACTAACATCCCTTCTAGTCTGCCAGAAACAATGACCTCTGCTTCAAAAATTATGGGATGTCTAATTCAACTGTGAGCCACTGACTCCAACCTGTACTTCACCTTGACCTTTCTGTTTTGTTTAAAGATTATTCTTATTCCACAGAAGAAGGGTATTTTATGTACTTGAAACCCTGTCCAGTTTTGCCAGCCATCCTAATTGGTCTAATAAAAGGTATTGCCTCTTCCTATAAACCTTGTCTTGCTTGTATAATGTTTGCAGAGCAGCTTTTGGGGGTGTGGTAGGGTTGAAACAATCCCTAGTAGCAGAGGTCATGAAAGATATTGTTATTACCCACAAAAGACCACTTAATTCCTTTTGTATTTTTTTGTATAAATTCAGTCTTCTGTAGAGATGTGGAAAACCTGGGACTGGCCACTGTCAGGTTTCTCTATTGCAGGAACTTAATTTATTTAATTACAGGTCTGTCCAGCCACCTGAGCATCCACGCACATTTCTGGTTGATGAAGAGACTTTTCTAATTGTATGCATGGCATGCAGACTTCTCTATTGCTCTTTCTCTTTGCTCACAGGGACTCAGAACAGGACTTCAAAGCTGTCTCCCTGGCTGTGAGTTTTAGACTCTGAAAAGGTAGCAATTTTTTTTTAGTTGCATACATGAATAATGATCTATCTGTTTCTCTAAAATTCCTTGGAATATTTATTGGAACATCACGCTTAAAACATTGCTGTTTGAAAATGAAATTCTCATAAATCATCTTTGAATTCTGAGCCCTCATGACTGCAAGAGATGTACATGTAATGCTGTGAATTTATTAGACTTATATGAAATCAGAATTTGCTGAGGACGGGGAGGCTTCTATTGTTATTCTGCTCTGCTCCCAAGGGAACGGCATCACAACCAGCATGATAAATAAACAAGAGAATTGCTTTTGGAAGCTGAGCAGTAACTCCACAGAATATTTACAGTTTCTGCAGGGAAAAGAATATTTATTTTCAGCCTTTCATTGTAACTCTTTGGAAAGATAGTTTTAGCTCCTTTAAAGAGGATGCTTTAACTCCTGTTGCTATGAAATAATGCAATCCAGGTTCTTACTATTGTAAAGAGGAAAAATGTGATCCAGGTTCTCGCTGTTGTACAGAACTTCAGCAGAACATGCATTACAGCTCCGGCTGTGCCTCACTTCAGGGCCAAATTAAACTAGAAAAAGTGATGGAAACCTGCTTAATATCCCAAAATAACCTCAACACAAGCGGTATTGATTTCCCTAAGGACTGACAGGCCCAGTTCTCTCTGCAGAAGTGAGCCCACAGAGGGGGATATGTAATGACTTTCCAGGAGCACCTTGCTGGGATGAGCTCAGCTGGGCTCCCTGAGGAGCTCTTCCCACTCTCCGCTCATGTTTTGCACCTGGGACACGGAAATCCTGGATATACACACAGACTAGGGAATGAGAGGCTGGAGAGAAGCCCTGCGGAGAGGGATCTGGGGGTCCTGGTCAACAGCAAGTTGAACGTGAGCCAACAGTGTGCCCTGGCAGCCAAGATGGCAACTGTGTCCCAGGGTGCATCCAGCAGAGCATTGCCAACCAGGCAAGGGAGGTGACTGCCCTGCTCTGCACTGCACTGGTGCGGCGACACCTCAAATAGCGTGTGCAGTTTGGGGCACCACAGTATACAAAGGACATCAAACTGCAGGAGAGTGTCCAGAGGAGGTCACAAAGCTGGTGAAGGGTGTAGAGGAGAAATCGTATGAGGAGCAGCTGAAGCCACTTGGTCTTTTGAGCCTGAAGGAGACTAAGCGGGGACTGACTCATAGCTGTTCACTGCTTCCTCATCAGGGAAGGAAATGGAGCAGGTGCTGATCTCTTCTCTCTGGAGACCAGTAACAGGACTCGAGGGAATGGCAGGAAGATGCACCAGGGGAGGGTTAGGTTGGACATTAGAAGAAGGTTCTTTACCCAGAGGGTGCTGGAGCACTGGAACAGCTCCCCAGGGAAGCAGTCACACCCTGACAGTACTCAAGAAGCACTTGGACAATGCCCTCAGACACACGGTGCGAATGTCGGGATTGTCCTATGCAGGGACAGGACTTGGACTCGATGATCCTTGTGGGGCCCTTCCAATTCAGGACATTCTGTAACTCTGTGATTCTACGTTCACCAGCTCCCTCTGCGGTCACCACGGGCCCCGATACCTTGGAGAGAGAGAGCGCGGCACCGCCCCCACCCCCACGCAGCCCCTGCCCGCCCCCAAGATGGCGGCGCGGGCGCCGGGGAAGGCCCCGCCCCGCGGCCCCCTGCCCGCCCCCAAGATGGCGGCGCGGGCGCCGGGGAGGCCCCGCCCCGCGGCCCCGCCGTTGGCTGCGGGCGGGCGGCGGCCGCGGGCGCGCTGCGACAATGGCGGCAGCGGGGAGCGGTGGCCGAGCGGATAACGGCTACGGCAACCAGCCGCCGCGGCGCAGGAGGGGCCCTGGCGCCCTGGCCACGGCCTACCTGGTTCTCTACAACGTGGTGATGACGGCGGGGTAAGGAGACGAGTTCGCGGGGGGCTCCCTGGCGGCGCCTCCCCGGGGCAGGGGCCGCCGCCTTCCCCCGCATCGCGGGAAGTTTCCCTGCACCGGCTGCCTCCGACCGGGGGCACCGCCCCGTGCGGCCACTCTGCGGGCGGCGGGCGGGCTCCCCCGCTCTCTCGGAGCCCGTCCCGTCCCGGCAGCGGGGGGGCTGCGTGGGCGGGTCCCGGGCAAGGCTGGGAGAGGGAGCTGGGCGAGCCAAGGGGTCGGGTGCCTCATGGAATCGCGTGGTTGGGAAAGACCTTTGAGATCATCGAGTCCAACCGTACTTGTCCGCTACTAAACCAGATCCCGTCTCTTAAACACCTCCAGGAATGGTGACTCCACCACCTCCCTTGGCAGCTGTGCCAGTGCTTGAAATCCCTTTCAGTGAAAGAATGTTTCCTGATGTCCCCACAAAGCCAAAGAACCACAGCCAAATCCCTCTCCTGCAGGAATAGGGGCTCCCTGTGCGTACATGTGAAGCTGCTCTGCCGGCTTTCCCGGTTCCCTCCATCCCACGCGGTGAGGATTCCCAGCGCTGGGTGCTTGGTGGCCCCGCACCGGGTCCCTGTTGCTGCCCCTGCCTGGAGGGCAGGAGCTCCTCTGCCTCTTCCACGCACCCCTTGAAACGGGATACAACGGCACAGCACGAGTGCGTGTGCATGTTCCCTGGGAACTGCTGTGTTTTGTAACTGATACCTCAGTTTGCAACTGTTTTCTCATCCAGGTGGCTATAGATCACTGTTGTCGCCACAGCTATGGTGCAGATTCCAGTGATTTTCTGTGGACTCCAGCACTTTTCCATAGAGGTGAACATAAACACAAGGGGTTTTATCCATGGCAGTAGCTAGGAAGGCAAAGCTGTTGCCCTTTTAAGCCTCATCAGGTTTTCCCCGTAAACCCTTGATCTGGTTGATGCTTTGGCAAAGCTGAAAGCTGCTGCTTGCAGTATCTGAGGTCCTGGCCTTGCTTGGTGCTCTGCTCTTGCCCCGTGTAGTGAAACTTTGGTTGGTGTTTGATGGGTGTGATCGTGGGTGCAAAAATATAGTGAAAACTGGGGGCTCAAATTAAGATAAAGGAGACTTCTTTTTTTTTTTTAAAGAGACTATAGAATCTTATTAGAGCCCAGGTAAAAATAAAACCATTTTTTGAAAGATTGAGGCTATTTGGGTGAGAGGAGAAAAGAGTCTGAATGAACCCGTTTTCTGCTAGATAAATCCTGGCAGGTGAGGAGTCAGACAGATTAGTCTTAGATTAGAATTAGTATAGATACTATTTGTTTCAATAAGACAATTGTACGTGATGATTCTTATCATTATTGAGGACAGCCAGTGCTGTTTGAGCTTGTGAGATGGTTATGCTTCTGTGGAACAGAGGTGACTGAGAGGGAAGAGCTCAGCTCTGGTGAGGTTCTCCTTGCACTCATTACCCCAGAGGTGTGTTGCTGTAAAATGGAAGTGCTAAGCAGATTTATGGCTCCGTAGGATACTTGCTGTAGGTATTTCATTCAGAGAGATATGATAATTACGCACCAGTTTGATAAGTATTTCTAAAAGAAGAGATTAATTTTTAATTACCTTAGCAATACAGCACAGCACAGGCTGTCAGGAGGTCTCTTCAGTTCTGTTGTGATGTCCCTGCACAATGTTAACAAGTTAACCTCTCTGAGCTATTCTTAGAAGTAAAGGCCTTCGCCTGCTCTTTGAGCTGCTCATCACAGAATTGTCGGGGATGGAATGGACCTCTGGAGATCATCCAGTCCAGCCCTCTTGCTAAAGCAAATTCACATAGAGCAGGTTGCACAGGAATACCTCCTGACAGGTTTGGAATATCTCCAGAGGAGACTCCACAACGTCTGTCACCCTCACAGTAAAGAAGTTTTTATCCTCATGTTCAAGTGAAATCCTGTGCTCCAATTTTATGCCCATTCCCCCTTGTATTTAGTTTACTTACGTTTATAAAAGAACTCAAAAACCTGAGAGAAATTGCAGTATAAATGGAGAGTTTCTTTAAGGCCCTGAAGTTTTTATCATAGCAGGCAAGTTCCTGTATTTAGCTTCCTGTTGTCAAATCTTGATTGTGAAGTTACTTGTTTTCCTGATTTATACCAAACTTCCTAGAAAATTCCAGCCCTGGGTGGGATGTGGCTTATGGTGCTTTAAGATGGGCTGCTTTTTTTCTGGGCCTGTTTGTGATTACATAGTTTCTGCAATTTGGGGAGCTACCACAGGAGTCCTGTGATCAGAGTTGATATCACTGGCTGCCATTTTTTTGGGTAGGTCACTGAGGGTGCCAGCTGATAATTTGGCTTCAAATGGATGAGAGTTTTGCCCTTCCTCTAACACTGCTGGGATTCCACAGTCTACAATGTTGAGCTTAGGGAAAAAAAAACACCTCTAGTATTTATTTTCTTCTTTTTATAAGATTTTGTAATAGAGGTTATGACCAGTCCTGCTGCTGGTTTTCAGCTGTACTTGCTCAGGGGTTTTTTTGCCATGATTCAAAGTGTTAAAATGTAGAAAGCATTGCATCTTTCTTCTCTTGCATTCAGTCGAACTGCTATTTACCCATCACAGCATGAAGTTGTGTAGTCATGCCTGACCTGATGGAGGAAGCTCACTCTGGAGGCATAGATGCAGCATAGAAATTATTACCTAAAAACTATGGTTGACTGAAATCACTGAATAGTGAGGGGGACAGGCAATGCTGTTAGAGTTGAGTGTAAATCTTTGATCAACTGTTTCTTATTTTTAGTCCAGTGTCATAACTGACCAGTACTTTTGGGTAAAAGTAGCTGACAATAAATTTTAAAAGTATTTTACTCAACAGCTTTTTAATTCATAGGGGTTTGTGTTGCTGGTGTTGAGGCTGTTCTGGGTTCTAAGTGTCATCTACATCTTCAGTGACTGGTTGTTGAGTCAAAGAGGTTTCTGCCTTTTCAGGTTCCTTCATTGCATAGCTTTACTGTATTCTCTTGCATAAATGATGCAGAACCCCAGTACACTTTGCATAAGAAAACACCTTTTTGTAATTTATTAGGGAAATAAAAGGAATTAAACTGAGGGCCTGAGCATGAAGCTTGCTTATCAAGTCTGAGTAACTGAAAGCAAACAAATTAAATAGTGTGTGTGCAGTAGTTATTTTCATTGGTTTGCATTAATCAGAGTGTAAGAGTCTGGCTTAAAGTTTAGATGCACGGCAGTGGTACTTTAATGAAATGTAACTCCAGCTGGTATATTGGGTGCACTTTAGTGTCTAGTCAGAGAAAACTGGAAAAACTAACTTGTGTCTTAGCTTCCATGTGGCAGTGGTGCCTTCTGCTGCCCTTTTAAGCTTCTCGCCAAGTTTCTTTTCCAGTTGATTTTCCTGGTTTTCACCTACTCCTGTTCCATTTCTGTAGTCATAGACGATGAAGAACTAGTTAAGAATCACAGAAGCAGGATAAGTAATAAAATCTTCAACACAAAGTAGGCACGGATTCAATTTTGTGCAGATTAATATGTTGATTTATATTAAATGTTTTTTTGAAAGACAGTAATTTTGTTATTTAAAGAGAGATGCAGGCTTTAGAAATGGAAAGTACTGTCTCTGGAGTCAGTGATGCAGCAGGGAGGGTGGAGATGAGCAAGGGAAACTCCTCTGGGAGCCACTAGTTGCTCAGTTAAGGTGAGAACGGTTTGCCGGCACAACCAAAAACAGGTACCTTGTGCAACCTGAGAAATTGCTTTATTCAACAAAGTTTCTCAACAAACAGAATATTAGGAAGTATACAGCAACTTGACAGATACATACAGGACAGTGTCAATCTGCTCTGATGCACTGTTCTAAAAGAGAAGCTGTCAGTGTTGAAGGGAAGGTCATTAATACTGTAGTGCTTACTGGTTTGTTCTACACTGAAGTCCAGATACCAAGTCAGTCTGATTCTTTCTTCGTAAACAGCATTTGCTTGGTTTGTGTTTGTCACAAGACAGTTTAAACTGAAATAACTAGTCACTACTGAAAAATGGGCTTGCTTCTCATTCCCTATTTCTTTTCCCCACACCTACTGCTTTCCTTTGGTGCTTGTTTTCTGAGAAGCCTGGGCAGGAACGAAATAGCTTTTTTTTCACTTGTACTAACAAATACTGTTTTGAACACAAACTGGATGCCAGAGTTGCTTATGATTGAAAAGTCTCAACTTCACGGTGTATTTCAAACAACTATTACATTTGGGACAGTATATGTATATACTTCATAATGTCTAAGCTATTGTGGCACTCGTAAATTAAGGGAATTTCTTCATCTTCCTTTTTACAAAATCACACTGCCAGATTGATTTCTGAAGGGTAAAAAGCTGTTGCATAGTCAGGCTTTCTGCATGTCTACACACCCTTCACTGAAGTGCACCCTTGTTAGTAGAGATGCTTGGTGATGGTTAGCACAAGCTTTGTAAAAGCTTTTCTGAGTTTGGAGGGAGGTGGAGATAAAGCAGGATGGCATTAGAGTAGTTGAGGGCAAAACAGCCAGGATGAGCCTGTTGGTGAAAGTTTTGGAAACCGCTGGTAAGGATTCCCACTTCTCCCAATGTTTGCCGCAAGCAATTGGAAACTGAAGTTAACTATACATGCTCATTTCAGATGGAAAAGTGTCTTACCAGGCTGTACCCACTTTAGTTTCGTGGCTTGTCTTAGAATTCACTGAAGAATTTCTGAGGTTGTGGGCACACAGCAGCTCTGGACAGTGGTAGTGAAAGATTTTACTACATTGACCAGGACTGGAGGGAAAATGTTTAGGTTTGCTTCCTAAATTACCTGAGGGGAAAATCAGCAAGGTTAACATGTTACGATGTTTATAATGTAATTGCAGTTATATAGGCACCACTTATATAGGCCTATGTATATTTTGCTTAAAAGGGGAAACTGTGACAGGAATGACCATCGCTGCTTTCAGGGCTTTAGGAGGCTCAGTTTTCTTGCAGTTACTTATCCATAACTGTTTCTCATAAAATATATGCTAGCAATTATGCTGAGTGGTCTGTCATAAAGTCTAAGGGTTTACTTTGAATTGAAACATTTAAGTGAATGCCTTCTGAATCTTAATTGTTTGACATGTTTCTTTAAGTTATGGTGTGGTAAGAGAACTCTGACTAGCAGTAAATGGTTTTCTGCTTAAACTAAACAAAATATCATGCCAATCTTATTTAAAATGTCATTAATGCCTTCCATAGCTAAATTAAATACAGCTCACTGAAAAATAAACGTAGACATTAAAGTTATTGATGTCATGT
This sequence comes from Dromococcyx pavoninus, assembly GCA_033558185.1. Classification (NCBI taxonomy): domain Eukaryota; kingdom Metazoa; phylum Chordata; class Aves; order Cuculiformes; family Neomorphidae; genus Dromococcyx; species Dromococcyx pavoninus. The sequence goes on from JAUMJL010000786.1 coordinate 1,511,799, forward strand.
TGTTGCTGAAAGATGTTTAAAAAATGCATAATCTTTAACTGATTAATTTGCAGAGAATCCAAATATTTAATATTTCCAATGTTGCAGAGAGAAGGCAAAAAGTATCTTTGAGGAGAGCCATGTCCCTGTTGCTTTCTTGGATACCAAAAGACGGATTAAGGATGTCTTTGTATTTATTGTCTGCTTAATGTCTCCTTATCTTAGACATTTTCTCTCTTTCAGATGGCTTGTTATTGCAGTTGGTCTAGTTCGAGCATACCTGGCTAAAGGTAGCTACCACAGCCTTTACTATTCAATAGAAAAGCCCCTGAAATTCTTCCAGACTGGAGCTTTGCTTGAGGTGGGTGTAACCATCTTCCCTGCAGTTACTAGTATTTATGTGAGTGTTTTCCTTAGGAGAAATAAGGCAGCCTTTGTTGAACAGTGCTGTCCAGGTACCTGTTTTGTCATTAGCATTTAGAGTGATTTGAAGGGAAATGTAAGAAATATGCTTTTCACAAATGCTGAATTTTTCTTTTTAGCAAGCGGTGAGGGAGCTCTCTGTCTGTTGTTTAGCTTGAGGAGCAGAGCTAAATATTAAGCTTAGTCTTTGAAATACAAATACTGACTTCTTAAACTCTTGTGATAGAACTAAATGTGTTTCTGAATTGCTTCATTTGAAATGTTAGTGATTTGACTTTTTCTTTTTGTTCCAGATTCTGCACTGTGCATTTGGTAAGCTTGCAAATTTTTCAGTTTTATTATTTTTATAGAAGACTACATTTTTAGCAGTGTATTAGCATTGAAAATGTTATGGTCTATGAATTGCTAGATTTAAGTCTAACGTAACTCAGTAATTTTTTTTGTTTGAAGTACATTCCAATTTTTTACTAAATAATTTGAACAACTTAAATCACAATAAGTATATCAGGTTTTCAATTACTTGACATTCTATTTTTATATAGCTCCTTCCAATGCTACAAATTTATAAATGTTTTGTAGTAGGTCATTACTTTCCATCTCTACATTCTATAATCTTCTGTACCAAGCTGTCTTTCATCAAAAAATATTTCTAGCTGGATATAATTTAAGTTCTAATAAAAGTATCATTTCAAACACTAGAACTTTTTCCGCATCCGTAGAGCGTAGATACGTGGTTCAAAATAAGGAAGGGGTAACCACCTTCTATCCCAGATTCTGCTGTGCTCTGTTGGAGCTGTTTGGGAGAGTAAGAATAAAAGCTTGACAAGTTCTTGTCAGTCTACTGTGAGGCTTGTGTGTTAGCTTGGTAGAAGGGACTCAGTTGTGTGCTCGTGGCCTGGGGTCAAGAGCCATGTCATGGTTCAGGCAACCTGAGGAGTCTCATGTCTGAGTGACACGATTGCATCTTCTCTGGTTTGTTGGTTGTTGTGAGCAGTTTGGCCTCAGTGTTTGGATGTTTTGTTGATAGAAAGGTGGCGTGTCTGCAGGATCAAAGTCACTCTGCTGTAAAAGGGAGCAGTGCCTATCTGCACGCCGTTGCTGAAGTCTTATGTTTCTGAACAACCCAGTCTTCACAAAGAGACAGTCTTATGTTCAGGTAGCTGGTCTCGTAGTTTTAAATACGTGTTTGAGCTGTTATCTGAATGTCTGCTAGCTGTTATTTGAAGAGTAAGATGGCATTAAGGGTTCCTAAAGCTGCAGCTACAGACCTGCTGTTTCCATATGTTGTACAAACAGTCTACGTACTGGAAGGTTGTACCACTATGGTACAAGTAGGTTCATACCGAATTCCTCTGCAAAAGATTATTTTTTCTTATAACCAAGTGTGACAGTTAAAACTTAAACTCACATATATAAACTTGTCAGCAGAGGGCAGTCTGGTTCTGCACTTGATAAAGTCGCTCTGATGTTCCTGAGTAATTCAGTTACTCTTAAATGTTATCTGTAAAGGGCAGTTTGTAGAACGTGCACAAATCATGCCAAGAGATGAATAGTCATATACTCCTCAAATTAGTGTAAAGGCTTCTCAGTAAACAGTGTGTATCATATAGTTGCCAGTGCTGTCAAGGCAGTCCTTCCAATACTGTTTTTTTGTTACTAAATCTCAATTACTGTTTTTACCAGAATAAACCATGCTTACTTAAAAAAAAATTGTCAAAAATTAATAATAAAATGTGAAATTTTTAAGTTTTATTTAATAAGTGGCAAGAAGGACATATTAAATCTCAGAACACTGGGTAAAAAAACTTGCAGATAAAATGATATTTCACCATCCTAAATCTATAATGCCCTACTGTTTTCTTAAACTTGTATGCAGATGCCAATGTTTATTAGTACTAAATCTCAGAGTGTAAAAAAATTAATGGGATTCACTTTTCCTCACACTTCAGAGTGTGTGTCCACACAAATCAGTGAACAGTAGGAGAGAATCCTGTGCGTCACCTTCCAGGCTGATGCAGAACAGCAAACAAGATGACTGTACTGGCCTGTCTGTATGCAAAGCTAATAATCCTGGCTCAGTTGATTTGAGGTCTGGATCCATTTAGCCCGTGTTATCCTCAGTCATACAATTTAATATTAGTGAAGAAAGCCATTAGGGGAATGTTGCAACATTTTATAGCATTATAACTCTATCTTTTTGCTTTCCCTAACAAATATTTTTACAAAAATCCCCACTTGTTTTATTATAACTGCACATGGATTTTTTTTTTTTTTGTTAATGGAAGCATTTGTCAGCTAAATAAAGTGAGGGGGTTTTGCACAGCTGGATGCACTGGTGCTGTCTGCTGCAGTCCTACTGACTCTGTTTAAAGTTCCTGTGCAGGGAGAAGTAGGAAATTTGCAGATTCCTTTGCCCCTGCTAGACTAATTGCTGTAACCAGAGCTGTAATTCTCTGTCAATAGAGCATCTTATCTGTGGCAGATGGCTGTGTGTATCAGCATAACTTTTCTCTCCACATCTTCAGAAGAATCTGAAATGTTAGCATCTGCAAGGCAAGTTCTTCAAAATATGAAGACTGGTAGGGGAATGTCTCTGTCAAGCGTGGCTGAGAACTTCAGTGTGTGCCAATGATTTAAAAAATGGAGAGCTCTATAGGAAGAGAGGAGATAACGTCGTAGTCCAGAGACCAAAAGGAGAGATTGGAGGACAGGCCAGTGGAAAGTGAACATGCAGTTCCTTCACTTATGTACCCAAGTATATCAGTGACATTGATGGCATGGAAGAGCTTCTGCCTGGAGGATCTCGATGTGGAAGGAGGTGACAGGAGTCCCCAAAATGTAGAAGCAATAGTAATACAGAATCACTACAGCACCAGCCTTCCTACCATAGCGGTGCTGGCCCGTAACACTCTGGTGAGCCAAAGTCAGCACAGGCTGACTTTGCTTTAGCCTGCTTAGTCAGGAGGGATGTGAGGGTTCCACCTGTGAGCTATGCATACAGCCTGTTCTCAGCCAGGAGCTCCCTGGGAGAGAGGAAGCATTTGTTGGGAGCTGGATTTCCTGCTGGAGGTGGGAGGTTTAGTCCAGGATCTGGAAGAGGTCTGGACGTGGCTTGCTGCTTGGTTTTGGATTTAAGCCCTCTGTCAGGCAGCACTCTAGCATGTGCAGTGTTGGATAAGTGTTGGCAAATGTTTTTTCAAATACCACGTTTGAAATTGTCTGTAGGATACCTTTTCAGTGCAGTGAGAAAATAACTAGAGACAAGTAAAGTTTACATAAATTGTAGCTGGTGAGTCACTTATTTTGATCTCCTGTTTTTGGCATTGTCTTGGCTATAATGAAAAACCTTGTTTATCTTCCTTGTGAGACAATCTTGGATGGTTTCTTTGTAGTCTTTTTGGCTTATTTATAGATTCCTTTGCAAGAATATTAAGTTATCTTGCTTAGTAAGGGATGATCTGAATTGTATAACAGAAAAGGTCTGTTCCATCATGGAATTGAGCCTTTAATGAGTGCAGATAGTGGGGTTTTATAGAACCCTTTTTTGTGTTGTCTGAGTAACAGAAAATCTGCCCCAAGTTTTACATGAGGAATTACATTGAGAACAATACATGAGAAAACTGAAGAGAACTGTTTGTGGGATTTTTTCCTCTTTTACTGTGAAAGAAGATGAACATAATGACTGTGACTGAAAATAATTCTAATGAAACTTGCTTTTCACTTTTCTTATTATTTTTCCTCTCATTATTCCAGTTTGCTCTTTACCTCTTTCTGAGACTGTTGTGTTGCCTGCTGTATTTTGCATTAGTTTTAGAAGAACTTTTTGCTGCAACTGCTCTTGCATTTGTCTTCATCACACTGTTGGAAGGAAATAAAGCTTTATTCTGTGAAGTTTAGAAATTTTGTGTAATCTTGCAGTCTAAAACTATTCCTGCTCTGTCAGATCTGGATGTGAAGAATCGTTTTAGTGACAGTTTAATCAGCACCTCAGAAATTGTTTAGAAGAACTGGTGAAACCTGCTTCCTTTGAAAAATTTTACAGTTGTTTCTTATCCTACCAATCCATCAGCTGTTGCTTGGATTGGGTTCGGTTTGGTTTTGGTTTGGTTTAAAAAAAATTATTTCTAGGAAGCAGTGATAAACTTTGTATCTATCCAAATGTGGGCTAGGTCAGTGTTTCTTCAAAGTTGTTATACTTTTTGCTTGCTGGTTTTTGGTTTTTTGTATATACTGTGCCAAATGTCTTTAATGTTTCTACTTTTAAAATCACAATAATGAGGAATATCTTGGATATTTTAGCCAAACAGAATTTGTTTGAAAGATGGTATCCCAAAAGCTATTTGGTTGAAGTTCTCTCATTTATTCAGCTGTTTTGTGTGTTAAGGAATGTGCTATGCTTGCAACAAGACCAATGACTTTGTGCATCAAAATGCAAATAAAAGTATTGTCAGGGGATTGCGTTGCACTGGGCTGTATAAACACACCACAGGACAGACTTCATACTCTCAAATTAAAAACATTAAATGCTTTCCTTCTAAAAGTTTCAAATAACTGGACTTTGGCTTAGCTGTGTTTTATTTCCCCACCCTCACCTCCCACCCCAATAGTCAGGAATATTTACTAATTGCAAAATATCTTCCAGGCATTGTTCCCTCTTCTGTTGTTCTGACTGCTTTCCAAGTGATGTCAAGGGTTTTCCTGACCTGGGCAGTAACACACAGTGTAAAAGAGGTAAGTTAAGCTACAAAATAGGTAGAGAAAATAATCACCTATGGTGGAGAGCAAGTTTTGATCGCTGTCTTATTTTCCCTGAAATGAGTTATGTTTGTTTCCCAATGTGAAATTGTTTCTGTGCATTTTCTGTGGATCAAAATAAATACAAATAAATCTCATGTCACCTTTTCTTGACTATCAAACAGACTGAGATCTCATTCTCTCACTGGAAGACATTCAGCTCCTGAATAGATTTTGCAGTCCTTACTGAAAGTTAGAGATTCTAGTGTGTAATATGGAACCCAGAATTTGAGACACCATTGTAGTATTAATCTCACTAAGTGCCGTAATTACTAGCAAATCTCCTTACTGCCTCCTCTTTCGTATACAGTTGTCTTTCTTTACTGTGGCACGTAGAAGCTCCCCCACAACTGTTTGTGCACAGCAATGCCGGGATGTACTTTGTTATCATTTATCCAGATAATCTTCCCTCTGTCCTTCATTTGTTTTTCTTACATTCAAGCCTGGGTGAGTTTTGGGACGCGCGTGTTTTTTCTCATTGCTTACCCCATGAAATGTTGTTGTACTTCATGCAAATCTTCACAGAATCTTTTGGAAGCAATCTTATTTGAAAATTATTCCTGATAGCTATTTTAAAATCTAGGCATGCTTTAATTAATACAGATCATCCTGACTGACTCTTCGATGTCATCTGAATATCTCATAGGAGCCCAGATATGCCACATCTGTGCTCTTACGTTAGCCAACCAATCTTACTGGTTTTCTTCTCATTAAAGAAAAAATTAGTCTTGATGCCACTGTCAGCATGGCTGCCTGAAATAAGTAATGGTCATCTTGTGTCATTAAATGCACAGGATGCTTTGTGACTGACATGGAGAATATCTTAAGGAGCTTGTCTCATTATCAAGTCTTCAGGGAAGCTGCTTTCTCTTCCTTATTCCAAACCTGTTATCATAGCATCCACCACATGTAGAGTAACACAAATCACTGTGGTTCCTGATAATTAACAGCCCTTTCTGATATTATGATGCTTGTTCATGTGGAGGCTTAGTTTCATGTTATTTAAACTAGAGGAATGGTGTTTTTCTCAATAAATTTGAAATCTTTTAAATACTTATCTTGTGATGGATTTCACTTTTGGTGCAAATTAATGTACTTCAGGCCCTGTTATTTCACTGGAGATAAATACTAGATTTGGAACAAAAAAAGTGCCATAATCCCAAGACATTGGATTTTAGATACATTTATAAAATATTTGTAAAGAAATATGCCTCTAGTTTTGTTTGTTTCCTGTATTGTGCAGGGTACTCTGGTTTTACGAATTCCTTCCCGGTTTTGAAGTAGTCCAAATGTTAAAGTTTGGATTGCATGGATTAGAATTATCTATTAGTCATCAAAGGGAAGTATGTAAAATGATTGTAAGTTAGGTTTTTTGAAACGTATGCCCACATTCTCACTAGAGAAAACCAGCAAAATGGGAGTAAATGTGAGCAACAAGTTCAGCCTAACGTTTAGTTTTTAACAAGGATTCTTTTTAATGAGGACTTTTTCAACATTATTACATACAATTTTTTCCTCATATTTGTGTGATCTTTTGGTTAAAGTCTTGTGAAAGACTATTGTGTGGTACTTTTTTAAAGTCTTAGAAAGTGGGCATAAGAATAGTAAGGGTGAGGTGATCCTGTGATGAGTTTTTCACTGGTGACTTAGAGCAAATAAATGCAATGAAGAGGTTGTATTCTGACCTCTGCCCTTCACCCTGAAGCAGAGAGCATGCAGTCTCACCTGGGGAGATGTATTGAAAGTGTCACAAGTGTTTTACTTCTTCTAAAGGGCTGTCTGCACACGTGAGCTCCATGGTGAAGTCCAGGATTATATTCTCACACAGCTTTATGGAACTTGTAAGCTATGCAGTTGCATGATGAGGTTCTTGTAAAATAAAACGCAGTTTTCCACTTTAACTTTTTGAGTGAGACTTGTTCAGTATCTTGCTTTTCCAGACTGTTCTCATATATAACATAGTTAAAAGAAGAAACATCTGTATTGCATCCCCCCCTTCTGTCAGAATCCACTTGCAAATACGTGATGTGATTTGAAGCATGCTTCTTGCCACTAACATGTTTGTGCTTTTTGTTGAATTTAGTGGTGATGTGTTGTTAGATTCAATACAGAAGTATTTATAATAACTGTTAAAGCATGGTGAATGTTTAAGCACTACACACTTCTTTGGGTAGCAATGAGATCCCTCTTACCTCCACCATATGAGTAGCTGTTAGTTTTACGGAGGAGGGTCTGACATGTATATAGTACTTGTAATTGTTTTGTCATTGCATCAGAAAGAAATCGATTTGGTGAGTTTTACTGTTTCTCCTACAAAGGAGGGAAGAGAATGAGCAGACTGGTGTGAAGGGCTAGAAGAAGGCAGGCACAGAAGATGCCCTTCAGTTCAAAGTTGTATTTTTGAATTTGTGTGAACTGTGATATCATCATGGCAGGCCTTCTTAGAGTTCAGTTTTCATAGATAATTCTGCACCCAGTTCTGATGGGTAATTAAAAAATGGTGTCAGCAGTGATTTAATGCTTATCCAGTTGGGTGCCGTTACAGATGAGTCACAGATCAGTATAGCATAGATTTAGAGGAGCCTTTCCAGAACACAGAATCAAAACACACAATGTACAGCATATTGAGCAGGTAATTAAGACTCCAGTACATGCAGTTGTGAATTGACATCTTCAATCAGTAGCAAAGCATACTTAAAAGAGGGAAGAGCATCTTAATTTATGATGTTTAAGAGTGAGTTGTAGTAAAAGAAGTCCATGCTGGAGAATTTAGAACTGGAAATGGGTGAGTGCAGTTGAAAAGCGTGATTCATCACTGCTGTACGTCTGTGTAAAATTTGAGCAATGCTGTGTAACACAAGTGTCAGGCCCTTTGGGCCTACTGGGAAGCTTCCTTTTTTTTTTTTCAATTGATGTGCCAGAGAACCAGCATTCTGGAGGGAAACTTGCTGTTTTATCATTACAGTTGAGTTGTACAGTGTGGTTGGTTTTACTTTTCTGCAGTGTATTATTTAATTATGTGGTTAGCTGAAGTTTTCTGCAAATAATTTGTCAAACTGTTAGTCTTAATGTGGAGCAATCTATACAATTACCCTTTGCCTAAGGAGAACAGTAAAAACCCCTCAGGCTTTGTTTGGCGATTCCCCATTTTCATCTTTGTATCTTAAAAGACTATAGATTCTTTTGTAATGTTTATCAAACATTATCTGCTATTCATAGGATTGAAGACAAGCTAAAATACATTCAGGACCCTCCTTGAAAATAAATTGGTTTGAAACACATACCAAAAATTTATGTCCAAGCCATGATTGACCCTTATTAAGGCAGTTGGACAAATAAGTTGTAGATAAAGTATAAAATATGCTTTGATTTTTATTTAGCACCTCCTTCGAAGACTGGTATGAAGAATTAAGAGGAGGAGAAATGGAGTTCTGAGGGCAACATTTGGCTTAGTGGATTATTAAGGAGCTACTGTTTAATGGCTGCACTGTCGCCTTATCCTTAGCTTGGAAGAGGAATGATACAAATGCAGCATTAGCAGCGCTTGGATGAGTAAGACTCTTGAGAGACTGTAAATCAGTTCCCAGGGGTTTGATAATGTGCATCTCGGCATCTTTACTCGATGTCTTGAGAAACTGTCAGTCCTCAGAGATGTTCTAGTAGTGACAGACTTCTGGCAGATGTGTTAATGTGTGAGAAACAAGGGTGGAATGTAGTTAAAATATGATGATAAAATGCACAGTAGTCTTCCGTTCCTTATTGCACAGAATGGAACTATTTGAAAATTGTATAGGTCACGTTTGTATGAACTCTACCACCAATTTGCAGTATTCTTTCATTCTTAAATAGGGACACAAGCTATAAAGGTACAATCAGTGATTCTTTAAGTGACCCAAACAGAGCTGCGTGTGTGTTTTATAATGGTGTGAACTGTTTTGGTAACTTCTAAACACCATTCTACTATTGAAGTAGATGGGAAAGACTAGACCTGAGAAGGCAGTGTTACAGATGTTCTGTGATAGAAGTGGACTGTAGTTGCCAGATTTTCTGCTTCTATGTGTATTGTTCACTGTTAGCTTCACAGTTTCTTGTCCTTGCTGATATTCTCGTGTGCTGTTTCAAGCTGTAAAGATTTGTTTGTTGGTTTTACTAATTTCCTTAGTTAGGAAAAGAAGTGGAGCTTCAAAGTACAGGTTGAAGTCTGTGACACATAGGTTTAGATGAACTTACTAAGCTGCTGTTCCTGATTTAACCAGAAGATGCAGCTCTGGATCAGTTGTGAAGCACATTGCTCCTTGGAAACAGCATCTTCTGTGAAGTGCTGTTAGCTTTTCCAAGTGTATAACTAAGTCTTGCTTACAAAGCAGACCCCAAACAGGATTAGGATCCTGTAGCAATGTAAAAATAGATTTGTTTTTTTCTCTGAAAATCTTCAAGTAAGTTTTGGGTTTTATTCTTGTGTGGTGATGTGAGGGACATTAATATACAAGCAAATTATCATAGTTTCATGTGGAAAAAGGACAAGGTACAGTTACTGTAGAATGCAATGGATGTGATATGAAATGCTATATCAGCAGAATATAGATTGACAACAGCTCTACATTTCAGGATATTCAGAGATTTCTATATAAATCTTTCTGGGTTTTGTAGTCTGTAACAGAAGGCTTTTTCTGGATCATCGTCAGGAGTGTTTTTACATGCAAATATACGATCAGTCCCCTCCTATTAAAAGTTTCCTGCTTGCCCATATATTTTCTTTTTCCTTTTTTGTTTGTACATGTACTTTGCCCAAGATGAGTAGAGTGTACCACCCACACCTACTGACTTCCTTTTCCCTTTTTTCAAGAGCTAGAGGAAAAAAGAAAATTTGGGCCCCTGTGGTTGAGCTCTTTTAGTTCCCACGGTCCACTGAATTTAGGCTGAAGGTACTCATATAACTGAGAATTCTGTTGAAGGGGAGGGAAGAAGGGGGAGGACTGCATAACAATAATTTTTGCTCTCTGAAGAGTTTGTAGTGTGGGTATGTGACCTCGTACTTCTTCACCAGTGTTATTCTGTCTGAAACTCATAATTATGCTCCCAAATCTAATAAATCTAATAATTAATTTTAAAATACATGCTTTTGAAGATTGACCTTCAAATATGAAGGGAGTAAAGGCTGGTTCAGTAGCGTGTGTCTGAAATAAAAGCTCTAAGAGGTGTAAAGCGGTGAAAAGTAATAATGCCTTGCGTGTAACATCAGAGGAACTGTGCTGGATACAATAAGCAGAAAAAGGAGCAAGGGAAAGTGAAGCAGGTAATTGTCAGGCTTACCTGAGGTCAGACAATCTGAGCTGCCGCTTCTCTCCTTGCAGCCTGTGTCTTGGTGTTAGCTGTTTTGCTGCTGCTCAAAATTAGTACCCAGTTTCTCATCTATAGAGAGGACAGATATCAAGTGTTAGGCTAATTTCTTAGCATCCTTTCTCCTTGCTGCACTAGGAAGCAGTCAGAGGACTTAAATAAAATCTGATACTGTATAGGAATGGGAAGAGTTAGGAACTCTTAGCATTTCAGGGACTTCATGCGCTATTTTACCTGGCATAGAATGGTAGACCTTAAGTTATCGGATCACCAAGCAGAGCTGTTCTTAAACAGCTAGAAAAATATGGAGTGTGATAAGAAGGGGTTTTTATTGCAGTTTTTATTGTTGTTACTAATGTTGCTTTTAAGCTCATTCTTCATGTCTGTTCTCTAAAATGCTACAGTAAAGCAGCCCTTGGGAATTGATTTCTTTGAGGTTTTCTTGGGTCTAGTCAGTAATTAGTAATACTTGAATTCATGCTGAGCTCTTTTTCTTTCTTACAGGTACAATCTGAAGATAGTGTCCTGTTGTTTGTGGTGGCCTGGACAATCACTGAGATAATCCGTTATTCTTTTTATACATTTAGCTTGTTAAACCATCTCCCTTATCTCATCAAATGGGCCAGGTAGGTGGCATCATCGAAATCATAGCCTTACAGCACCGATTTGACAGGGGTGTTTATCTCGTAAAATAGTTGCAGTACAAAAAAATTAATTCTGCCTTGAGGTGATAGTCCCATTTGAGAATGTGACTTCCTAGCTTCTTTCCAGAAGACTTCTGTGTTAAAAAAAATCTATTGCATTGTAAGCTGGAAGAGGAGTTTGTCCAAACTCAGTCCCATTTACAAAGTGATTGTGTTTGTCAGAAACTGGTATTTAACAGGAAGAAGTAATAGTAAGTAAGCTGATATTTAACAGTAACCCTTGGTTCCAAGGGCTGTACTTCTGTAAGTTCATTGATTAATATCAACTGTTTGCTCCTGTTTTAAGTTGGATAATGACCTCTACTAAAGAGTTCAGAAATCAATGTAACAACGTTTGTATATATGAGTATAGTATTAAAATTTTTAGATTCTCAGAGGTAATCTTTAAGTTTTTCAGACTGATTGCTGATTTCAATACTTCTCTTTCAATAATTTTCATACCTTGCCATGCTCTAATCAAATAAAAGTTAAGGGAAATAAATACTGAGTTGAGAATTTAAAATTTGAGTATCCTTAATAGCATTTCACAAATACTTTGTCAGTGTTTGTCATAACTTGTATCCTTTCCATAAATGTTTTGTTCTAGGTACACTTTGTTTATAGTACTGTATCCAATGGGAGTCACAGGCGAATTACTCACGATATATGCTGCGTTACCTTTCGTCAGACAGTCTGGCTTGTATTCCATTAGTTTACCTAACAAGTATAATTTTTCTTTTGACTACTATACATTCCTGATCCTGGTTATGATCTCTTACATTCCAAGTAAGTATGAGTTTGTTAGGATTTAATGGTAAAAACTGTGACAGGAGAAGCTAATAATTGTGGGAGTAACTTACATATAACTAACTAATTTTGCAAAATTAATTTTGAAAATGATCTAAATGAAAACCTGAGAGTTAAAACTGCAGGGATTGTTTTCTAGCAACACCTTAAAACAGTAATACATGTTTTTTCTCTTATACTTGGAATATAAAATAACTGCTACTTCTGGCAAACATTGACATCTTCATTTCCAGCCCATCCCTTCTGCCTACAAACTTTTAGAGAACGAAGTTCAAAAAAAACTTCTTAGAATTCAGGTGTTTATCAGGAATAAGAACTTTGGCTTTGCATTAGTTGGTAGGGAACCATTTCTATTGAATTAACTTGAATTGACGTAATCTCTGGTTGATATTCCTTTACATGGAATGAAGACTTGGCTTTGTGGCTTTGAAATGAGGAACAGGAACATGGAAACCTTTAGCAAATTTAAATATGCCAGTAAAGTCTAACATGCAGAATAATGTAGTGATGGTGTTGCTGCTGTTAGTTATCTCTGCAGCTGTGTTTATTTGAACCTTGGGCAGAATGATAAACCATATTTAAAGATTTAAATTTCAGTAGTGTGGCTGTGTCTATAACAAGCACTTTCAGTGAACCATCTTGTAATTCTGACATCAAGGTTCCTAATTTTTTTCCAGCTGTTCTTAAAAAAACACTTTTCATACATTTGTTTCTCCTTGTCCCTCTCCTCCTAAAATGGTGATATTACTAACTCTAAGCAGCCAGAATAATACTTAAATTTTTTGTTTAGTCAAAATAACCATGAGTATTAATTACTCCTTGTGTGGTAGCTAGATCACAGTTGACAGGCCATGTGGGAGGGAACCCACGTTGAACCTAAGTAACAATTTTCGCCTGCTTTCTCCATTAAAATTGCTGTCTCAAGTGAGGTATTTTCTGTGATCAGTTATTTGCTGGATGTGTAGCTTGAATGCAGTCCTTTTTTCTTATCATTTATTTCATTAATTATTGTTGTGTGTTGGTACATTAACTTTGAGAACCAACTGCTTGGACTCAAGCAGTCTTAGCTGCCTTTTCACGTGAAGGTATGCCTGTGATATTCCTGAGATACAAGAAAAGCAATGTTCACTGCAGTCATTGATTACACCATAGTTCAGTGGTTCATTCATAAAAGCTACCTACGCAGGAGTTATGCCTTCTGAACCCACTGAAAATCTTGGAAATCTTGGAAATGTTAATATCGCAAGGAAAGCAAGCTTTGAAAACTATTATTAAAAATTGAGCTTTTACATTCTTGATAGTTGGATCTTAAAATTCACCTCACTTAAAATCTGTAATTTAGTAGCTGTCTGTCGAAATTGACATTGTGCTAGAAAACATGTTATTAAGTTCTTTATGTATAATAGATCCCCTTTACTTAAACTTCTAATGGAGAAACCATGTGGCTCTGTATTCTATTATGTCTCTGGACACCTGTATTCGCTCCTTAACACTAGTGGAGTGAATCAAGATGGGGGGGAAATCAGGAGATTAAATGCAGGGTAAAGAATGTCAAAAGAAAAGAGCTTTCCATGGAGGATAAAGAAGAGACCAAAGAGACACCACTTTGTATGAAGTTCCTTAGGGCCTAAAAAAATGTGACACTCGAATTATAAGAAATGAAACAAATCTGGAAATTTCATTCTTTCAGAAATACTTTTTTCTCTGTGCAATGTGTTTTCTATTTTGTCTGTGCAGTCAAGGAAACTTTAGTTATCCTGCTTGTACACAAAGAGTTAAATAATACATTTCGTGTTTAATTAAAAATGTGATTGCTGTAGCAAAAAAGAAAAATAGTACCTGTAGCCTAAGGGCAATATCACTTATTCTCCTTAAAGAATAAAAGGCAATAGATAACTTGAGCAGAAAACTGATGAGCATAGTTTTTTCATAGAAAGTTGGTGGCCTTGAGCATGTTACTGCATTTTACATTGATATGTAAGCCTGTCTTCATATTTTATTCACTTCAGTCTGTTTTCTCTTCAGTCTTTCCTCAGCTGTATTTTCATATGCTACATCAGCGGCGAAAGGTACTCTTGCACACTGAAGAACACAAGAAGTCGGAGTAATTTCAGCTCTTTTTCAGAACTTTTCAAACATCAAAATGCTGCAGTTTTTCAATACCCAGCACATTTATAAAGAATATACCAAGATAAAATAAGTCAGAGGTAAAAGACCAGGAACTTAGTAAGAATAACCGATAAATCTGATTTCACTGGAATTCCACAATGTAAACTTTGAAATAGTTTTCAGCTTGCAGTGCTTCAGAAAACTTTTAAACTTTATATGGCTTGGCAGTTAGCCTTTTCCTTGAATGATGTGCTAAATTGTTTTCATTTATTACTAAATGCCTGAAGGTTGCAGTATGAGTGATGAAGTTGTACCCACTGAATGCTTGAATTGGGATTATATTACCGACACCTCTTTTTTTAAGTGCTTGACTGCATGCCAGAAACTATGTATTGCTGTGAAAGCAAACAATATGCTCTGGAATACTTCAAGATTTTGTCAGAGACTCCAGCGGACAACGTAAGCCAGGCAAACTGTTAGAACTTAGAAAAGCACGTTATGTATTTAAAAGGTGATGGGAACAAGAACAGGAAACCAGTTTTGGGAAATAAGGGGGATGTGGCTCTTCAGGAATTTAAACAGTAGGGGTTCTGAGTAGAGTGTGTTCTCTGAAGATCTTGTTTAAACTGATTACTCAAATGCTAATGTTAATTCAGAGGTTATAATGCTTATCTGAAACTTTAAAACTCCAAATACTGCATCACTGGATAGATTTTTAAATAATTAAAAAAATAATATGAACCATAATATTTCTAGTGATACCAATTATTAATCTAAAGAATATAAGGAGGCAAATCACCCAGAAACAGGTGCAGTTCTCCCTTTTTATACTTTATCATCTCTAATCACTGTCCACTGTCGCAGTGGTACTCATCTTTCAGTGTTGAGGACAGTTTGGTCTGCTGTGGAATCATTTGAGGGCATTGTTCCTCAGCCTAACTTTCCTGAAGTGACTAATGCGTATCACTCTGGCACTTCCAGGCACTCAGCTTCTGAGATGTTGTAAAGTCATAAGCTCTTTCTTTGAAAGCAGAATATCTCATGAGTTACATGCTGCTTTTGCAGATTGGACAAGCCTTCCCTCATCTTCCTCTTTTTAAAGAGCAGAAGACCATAGAAAGTTAAATTTTCCTAGGTGCTTTCTTTGGGTTCTTAGGCAAAGCCTTCCCTTGGAAAAGTAAAAGAGAAAGTGAAAGAACTGAGAGAACCCTGCGGTGAGGCAGGATCTACTAATGCAGTTGTGAACTGTGCCACAAGTTAGGAACAAACTGTTGACTTGGGGAGGGTGGAATAGAAGGAACAAAGGGAGCAGGGATATGAACAGATATCCAAGCAAAGGCACAAGGAATTACAAGTTATAGTCTTTGCTCTCTTAGGATATGATAGCCAAATAGTCACGTCATCACGCAATCAGAGCCACCAGACAATAACACAAGGGCTTCTCTGGCTTCCCTCTTGGAACATTATGACTTAGGGCGTAAATGCGTGTGACCACTACCATGGTACCTGCAATACTGGTCTCGGACTGTGCAGGCCAGCACCTCCCCCTAGAAGTGGCCTGTATCTGTGTCCCACTTACTTCTGTTTGACACATCATAGATCTCCCTGAACATAGCTGGTGAGTACTGAGGGCACAGGCTCACTTGGGGAGCGCTGGATTTACAGTTATTTTGGTCATTTTTGTCAGAGCTATATTTAACAAAAATTCCCATGCATTATTCAGAAATTTCCTTTTGGCTTCATCAAAAAGTCTGCATTTTCCTAGTGATCAGTAACATGTATAACACTTTTCCTGTTCAATGCAAGAGGACTATTGTGAGCAAGGAGAGAGGTAAGAGACAGTAATGATCTTTGCTTCTATTTTAAACCTTCTGGAGACAGTTATTGGCAACCTCAAAGTGGTTTTTTATTCAAAGATGCAGCAATTTAAATTCATTTCTCCATTCGATGATTTGGTGCTTTGTTGTAGTGATCTGAGAAAGGCTGCATTATACTGAACTCATTCAAAAGTATAATCTTCCGCCTCTGGACAAAACACCTCATTTTGCTTGTTATCAAAAGAGTTGATGTCAGCATTTCTGAAGGATATCATCTAAAAGACCTGATTCCTTGATGTAATCAGGTTGCTGTATATTGTCGATGCTCAGTTCCTAAACTTTTCTTCATTTGATTTCTATGGCCAAATAGAAGATTTGGTTTCAAATTTGTTGGTTCAATTTGGAGAAAAAGGCCTGTGTAATATTCCTACATGAAACAATGTCATAGCTCTGTTGCTGAGAAAGTTGTAGCACATATCTATATTATTGGCACTATGGAGAAGCTGAGAGAGGCTGCCAGTAGGCTTTGTACAACCGTCTTTACTCAATAAGCCTCAATATGGAATGTTCACCTTAATTGAAAATATTAATTTACCACACAAATACTAATAAACTACAGCCTTTTAAAAGAAAATGGAGTTACTTTTCCTTTTAAAAGAAATATAAGTTGCTTGGATAGTGAGAAATTTTATCAGCAAAGTTGATTTTAAAATGATATTCTGAAGTGTGAATATGCAGTTACTTACATACAGGAATTCCAGCACTTCAGCTTGCAGTGCTTTTTCAAGTTTAGCTTCCGTGGAAATCACTGGAAGGTGATCTGGAGTAAGAACTGTAGTGAGATGCCCTGGTACTGTTTGAAGTTTTGGCTAATACTGGCTGTGGTCACACACAGAGGTTTTTGGTTTTTTACTCCTCATAAAATAAGAACAAATTGCTCTCATCTGTCACTGAAAGAGTCATGTGATTTATATGGTCTTTATAATAGAAGCTTTGATTAGTACTCTGTCACAAGTCTAAAGGGTGTTGGGTTTTTTTCCCCACAAACTATTTACTTGGCTTGCATATTTCCCATTGGCATCACTAAACTTTGCAGCAGACATGTTTTCTGCTTTGGTAGTCTTTGTTTTGTGTGCACTCATCCAGTAGACCGTACTTTGTATGTTCTACCATGCCAGCTTTGTCTTGAGTTAGTCATTACCCTCTAAAAGACCAAGGTTCCTACCAGTATATCGTTTACAACTGGAATTGTAGAAATGTTCATATTGTAAATTACAGTAAGGTGCTGGTTACAGTGCAGGTAAATTGTGATTTTTCACAATGTGATGTTTCTATCAAAGTGGGAGGGGTTTATTTATCAATAAAAAGGTTGGCATTTGTGTGGACCAGTCTGCAGTGTCATTTTAAAACCTATCTTTCAGCTTAAAATTTTCATGAGTATACATCAAATCATACATTTTGATGTATATTTATGTCAATGAAATTTGGGTGAAAACTATAAACAGTCATTTTTGTATTTTTTTCTATGTTATAAAGAATAAAATTGTAATTTTATAAGTCTGATTCACTAAGATTATTATAAGTTATATGTATTTTTTGTATATTTAGGAATCTGGTATTACCTGGAGCTCTGAAAGATTAAGCATAGACTTTTTATGCATGTTTGGAAGACATTTCTACTTGATAATGCAGTGAAGTGGTTTGTATGCTAAAATACAAGTTACATTGTTGCCTTGTGAAGTTGGTTCTGTGCTCTCTGCCTGGATTTGGCCTACTGATCAGTGATACTAATTGCTATAATCCAAATAAAGATACTGAACAAAATATGTTGTGGTGTTACTGTTTAAGGAACAAAAGCAGATACTTTATAAATTTGAATTAAAGCTGTATTTTTACTCATCTGAGTATAATGTGTACCTTGCAATTTACAAGATTTTTTGATATACATAACTTTTGAGCTCAAACGAATTCAGCAACTTAATACTGTTACGAATGCTCTGCTTTTCATTTTTAAGAGGTATTCATAACGTGTTATCTTTCTTAACTTGTTGACTAACAATCAAACTTAGAACTTTCTGAAGGATCCTTAATAGAATGCAAGCTCTTTGTTCTCCTGTTGTCTGTACTGTAGTTGGTGATGGTTTTCCACAAAAACAAAATTGCTTGAGTAGTAAATATAGTGGAATGTTTATCTAACATAAAAGAATACTTCAGAGTTCATTTACTAAATATAATTTGTCTGCTACCATGGCAATGTTCTTAGCATTTTTAACACTTCCTGAGAGAGATTTAAGTACTTTGCCTGGATGCCATTAATGCTCATAAATAACAAGTTATAATCCTCTAATAGGAGCTGAGTAGTAGTTGCAGAGTGAATGCTTTTATTCTAGGCATATGCTTATCATAAGATTGCATAACTACAATAATTTTTTGTTTGATAGCAGAAGGGATGAAATAATGTTGTCATGCCCAGCATCAGCATGTCCTACGCATGATAGCTGTGACTTAGCACGTCTGTGTAATTAAAAACTTCTCTTTGAAATGTTACGCTGTGAAGAGTGGTGCTGAACTCCATTTGTGCCTTAGAATAACTATTGCTGGTTATTTGTGTTTCCTCTTTGCAGTTGGAAAAAAGTATGTGTGGAAACAATTTTAGTTACGTAGAGTAACATCAAAAAGCCTGAACAGGCTAAGGATTCTACTCTTGTAAGCAGATTCATTTCACAATAGTATTTAAGGGTCGTCTTAAATAGAACGTGTGCAGTTCTTGATACATGAGTTGAGGAAGGATATGTGCTGGTGTGATGAGAATAAAATAAAAAGGTGTGAATATCTGTGTGATTCAATTTCATTTGGTATGGACTGAGCATTTCTGGAAGTGAGATTGATTGATCCAACCACCTGGAACATCCATTCAATATAAGGAGGCTTTTAAATTCTTGTTCCTGTCTCCTAAACAAATACTCTTCCACGCTTGTCAGAAGACTTCTAAAGTTGTCGTGACTGAATTAATAAGATTCTGTGGTGGTTTCTGAAGACTACCTCAAAGCTTTTGGAATTAAAAATGTGGAGGGAAAAATTAAAACTCTGGAGTGTTGACCCCTGATTTCTAGAATACTACTTTCTTTACAGATGTGAAAGAGTCTAAAGCCCTTTTTATGTCTTCAAAAATTCCCTGGGCATTAGTATTGTCAGAGGTATGTTTTTTTCTTTGATGTGCTAACATTGATAATGTGCAAATATTAGGGAAAGAGATGCTGGAGTCTATATTATATCTTAGTTTTCCTAGTGTTTTAAGCATGTGCATATTATTTCAATCTTCCACTACAAAAGCATAATCCACAATTTTTAGTAAAACTTTCATGTCTAGTTGTACTTGCACAAACTCTGTGTCACAACAAACTGCCTCTTTGTAGATTAAATTCATTCCATATAGTTTGTACATAGAAATCATACATTACCTGGTGCTACTTGAGGATGATGTTATTGGAAAGTTCATTAGTGAAAGCTTTTGCAGAGCTTATTTAGATGAATTGTGAAATGAATAGTGGTTTGGTTTTGTCCTGTCTTTTTGACTCCTCCTTCAGACAGTCTGCACAATTTTTCTGCAAACCATCTGTAACTGTCATTTAGGCACTGTTAGATATTATAGTCACCATACATAAATATCACTTTGAAGTAGTGTACATTACAGACTTTAAAACTGACATTTGAACTTGCAGAATTGTATTTGCTGTGTAATCTACGTTCAGCATCTTGGGCACTGGAGTGGGTTAGTCTCCCTCTAAAATCAGTGAGTGATAATCTGAAGAATATATATGTATGTAGGCATTTCAGGTATCTTCTTTTAAAATTATTTTTAAATTTATGTCAATTTAAAGGTCAGCCCTTTGCTTCTTTTGCATCTGTCCTGCCTACAAAAATTTCAGCCCTGGAGAGGGAAATGGGAAATGGAAGACATTCCAGTCAGCCTAACGCTAGGTTGCTTTTATGAAATGAGTTTGCCTTTTAGTTAAAGTTTCTTCAGATAAAATACAACTTCTTCATTTACTGGATGAGAAAAAGATACCAAGTGCTGGTTTTATCTACTAAATAACAGTCAATAAAAAGAGAAGAATACATCAGGAGGATACAGAGCTACCATTGTGCTTCCCAAAGAATATTTGACAAAACATGAACCTTTTACCTTTTTTCCTTTACTATCCCATAGTTGTTGTTGTTGTTGGGGGAGTGGTGTGACTGATTGTTCATTTTTTGTTTTGGTGGTTGGTTTTGCAGAGTGCTTTGTGGGTTTGGAGGTTTTTTTTAAAGGCAGAATTACAGCTCTTAATGGGAATGCTGCCATGTTTCGTCTGGTGTGCTGATGACATGAAGTCCTCTTCGTTCTCTGCTAGATGCCTGCATGATTATGGGGAACTGGATGCACTGGCTTAGGTGCTCTGTTTTAGTTCTCTATTCCTGTATATAAACTATTTCTGGGAAGGTGACTGGGTTGAGTATTAATGTATTTCCTTACTCAGCTTTTTGGTGAAATTTAAGTTAAATAAACAAAGCACTTCAACCGTTACAAAGTTAGCAAACTGGAACAGTAGAAAAAACTTGACTGCATCAGGCAGAAAATGGATGTGAAATTGAAAGTAAAGTGTTGCTGGTTAGTTTACTTAGTGAGACTGGTGGTATTGTCAGAGCCCTAACAGAAGTAAACTCTGTTCTCTGAAGGTAATTGAATTATTCTTCAAAAAGTATTGTCAAATCAAAGGATGTGTGGAAACCTGCTCTAAGTGTACAGGTGCATACAAACACAGGACAGGTGTGCTGCAGGACCCTGGTGATACGTGTCTGCAGTACAGACCATAGCTTGCCAGATCTTGAAGAAATAAATTGCTGGTGGAAAGACATAAAAGTACTATATACCACTGGTGTAAAAAATAATATGATTTAGTTTTGCTTACTTACATATTTCAAACTGATACTTGTTTACATAATAAACTATCACTGGAATTCTATTATATGAATTCTTAAGAATGAAGTATACTGTACCATGTATTATTACCTGCCCTTTGAAGTTGTATAACTCAGAATAACTTTTCAATAAAAAAATTGTCTGGTTTTCTATATTTTTGTTCAAGCCTGACTTTCTCATGAAAACAGGGTAGGCAATAATGGATTTTTGTGGCCCATTTCATTGTTCCTGACTGAGACTACAGTGACTATAAAGTACTAGCCTGGAAAGAAGGGGAGGAGCTGCAGAAAAGTTCCAACAAATTGTGTCTGTGTTTTGCTCTTGAACATCTTCATCTGGGGGTGTCAAACTCACGGCTCCCGCCGTTCTGCTCCCGCAGCGTAACGTGCGTCACACCCTGCACACGTGCCCAGCGCTGGCAGGAGTGCAGGGAAAAAGAGCTCAGCGCTGCCGCCGGGGAGAAACAAGGTGCCAGGAAGGATAAAACAAGGTGGAGGGCTGGATTCAGCCCATGGACTGTGAGTATGACACCCCTGGTCTACAGCATTTGCTAATGTCATGTCAGAGTAAATAAGGAGAGGGGTGAATACAGAAAATAAGATGAAAACATTTGAGACTAGATTTTGCACAGAATAACACTTCACACACCCTCTTGTGGTTCCTTATATAATTATGACAGTGTTGGTCTGTTTTTTTCTCTGTAAATTCAGTGGTCAAAACCACCTAATTTGGCCCTGTTCTCAGCCTTCCTGATAGTGGAAGCTGATGAGTTGCTGGAGTGCTTGGTGCTTGGTGCTGCAAGGCCTATCACAAACTGCCATTCTAGGTACTTGTGACCTTAACTATTGGTGCCCCTTAAATTATTTGTGTCTGCACTGCAGGTAAGTATAATCATTTGTTAAGTGGAACTGAAAATTGAGCCTAACTAGAACTTGGTTAAAAGTATTTGATAAGCTAGTTTAGAACTGTATAGCTTATGCACCAAAAGAATAATTGTTCTGCTCTGAGCTTCGCACAGGCTACGAGTCCACTGAGGACAAACATTTCAGTCATGCTAACATTGCTTTGATGGTATCCGTAGGTGAGAGAGCAAGGCTGAATACCGAGTGAGCTAAAGTTAACATATGAGCTGCTGTCTTCCCAGTCTTTGTAAAGAGCTGGAATCCTTGGCTACTTTGCTCTTAATGTCAAGGTTATGTGAAATCCCTGTGAATGACCACATTAATTATTTGCATTAGGGTGATTTTCATGATGCAGTCCTCTTGTATTGCATACGTGCATGTGTTCCAGATCTGCACCCCAGCTGTAGCTTGTCCTAAACAGCGTAGGAATGGAAATACTTTTAGTTTTCCATTTGAGGTGAGATGTTATGGACACTGCTATGAAAAAACAGATAAACCTAATTCAATGAGCACCTGTCTTGCTGGGTGTCTATGTACCCCAGACAAAAACTACGAGTCAGTGATGAGTCAGGTTGTTTTGTGTTTGGTTCTCTGTATATTTTTTAAATGGCTGTGGTTTTGTGTTTTCACAGTTTTCTACTCACTTTTGGTTCTATTTTTTGTGAATCATCAGATGGGGGAGGGCCGGGGGGGGGGGCAGAGAATATATAATAGCAGCTTGTTCAGTTTCAGCATTTCAAGCCTCCAAGTTGAATTCTCTGGGTGTCAGAAGGTTGCTTGGGACTATGTAAAGATAACTGGCAAAAGGACTGAGAACTTGTTTTATAAATGCTTCATTAATTTGGGGAGCAGAGATATTTTAGTGTTGGGGGTTTAATATTTGTATGAATCTTGCAGTGCCTGAAGGCCATGAATAGTGAAACGTGTGACGTATGTTCTGAGGTCACTAGCTAGATGTTATTCCCCATTTTAAGTAAATAATGCAAAGAAAGAATGCTAATGTTTGTCTACTGCACCTGCTGTAATAATAATAAAGTAAAAAATGTTTTGATGTAGATTTATGAGGCTACATCTGAAATCAGAATTTATGTGAACTGTTTATATGTTGAAGAACTTCACATCTGTGCTTTGTTTATCTGTCTGACCGTACTCATTGATTCTCTCATGGCTTCCTGAAGGATTTTGTGGTGTTGGTTTAATTCCAGTGATTCTGTGCTAGCGTTCTCTAAAACTTCCATGTGTTTCCTTCTATTTAGGTAGTATTTTAACTAGAGAAACACTTTTTGAAAAAGAGAAGCCCAGAGAGATAGGATACCTAATGTAACTTAGAAGCTATTCCTCTTTTGAAAATTCCATGATTTGGTGAATAGAATTTGGGAGGCCAAGGTTAGGGTGGAAAGTGAAACTTTAGCCTTTCTAGATAAGGAATAGTAGATGTCTCTGTTTTCGCACTACATAGTCATGTGATACTTGTGTTTGTTGATCTTCATGAGCAAAGCAAATACATATTCTCATTTTTCAGATTAGAATAAAGAGAATACTTGTATTGACTAAGGTCATAGTCAAATTGGGACTCAAGTCTTTTCAGTGAGACATATATAATTCCTTATCTGCTGTTTATAATCAGGTTCTTGAATTAGAAACAAGAAGCAAGGGTTAGAAGAAACTGGATGTTACAAAGAAAGCTGTATGTAAGCTGTCATGTAATCCTTAATATTGCAATAACCTACTAGTTACCTTTCTTCTATTTCAGTTCTGAGATACGAGATCCAGTAATATGATCACCTAAAAGTAGACATTAGTTTCAAGATTTTTAGTATCCATCTGGAATAGTACTTCATCTTTGTCATAGCCCTGTATGTCCTCATTGCCTGAAGTGCCTGATTACTTGGCATTACACTTTGCTTCTAGCACAGCATCCTTAATGTTTTCACAAGTTACAGATTTTTTGAAGAATCTCTTCTGACTGCTCCTTTACCTTTCTTTAAGCTGGTCACCTAATATTTACCTACCTGTTTTCAAAGTTACAAACTTGTGGTTGAAGATTTTTTTTCCCCTCTAGCAAGGACAAAGTGCTTTTTCCCCTCTAGCTAAGGATTTTTTTTTTAGAAAGCAACTTTGATGTATTCAGCTTTACCATCAATTATTGTAACATTAGGAAAAAAGCAAAACTAGTCATATGTCAAAAAATGTCATAGTGAAACATGAATGATGCTCTAGAACTGAAACTACCAATTTCTGGTAGCTGTATATGTAAACTTTCTGGAGAAAGGGGCTATAGGTTAATGTACAGTGAAATCCTGCCTGGGATTCAGGCTTCCAGAGTCCATTATGATGCAAAAGGTAAATAAGCCCTGACTTAGTCCTAGTGATGAAACATAGGAACCTTAGAATTACTTGGCCCATTACCTGATCAACACTTTGTTGATACCCAGAACTGAATGTAGTAAGAAGTCAATGTTGGATCTGGAATGTGTCTGGATTTTACGTGTGTTTACTTAGTCATTTGCTGTCAAGCAAAATTAATTTTAAACATTAAGTTGTTGTGGGTCATCTTTCTCCCTTTACTTGGTTTTACAGTTGCATGCTTTTTTGAAAAAGTGACATCTTTTTCTGCTGGCTTTGAGAGAAGAGCTCCAAAATGGAACTTTGTGTACAAAACAAAAAGATCTATCCCTATTTAGGACTCACTGAAGAATCGTTTCACTGTCTTTTTCGCTGGAGTTCGGGCACTGTACAGCCAGAGTAACCAACCACAGAATTCTTGGGTTTTCTTCTACTCCAGTGTGTCAAGAGTGACAGTGGTGTATAATATCTCAAGAAAAGATAAATCCACTTGAAAGACAGTACTGTATATAGATAAAAATGTGTCCTCATGGAAGGGGAACTGTGAAGACAATCTTGATCAGCTGCAGTCTGTAGCATCTGTCAGGAAAATGCTGCATAAGTGAGCACACTACAGTAATAGTTGCATGCATTATTCTAGTGAAGATCCTTAACTGTGTATTACTGGCAAGTAAAGATGCTCTGTGGAAACATCTGCTGCAAATCCAGCATGTACTTTTACAAACCTTCACAGAAATGCAGAAAGGCCTAAACTGCTGTAATTTGTGGAGTTACTTGCAAATTCAAAGGATATATATGAAGGGCTTGTGTTTGGCAAGTTACCTATTTTTTCCAGCTGTATTCACCATTGCTACCTCTCTAAAAACCTTGACAATCATAGCTTCAGCATTACTTCTAAGGGCTACTTGTCAGCAAGAATTTTGTATGTTTGGACAGACATCTGGACAATTATCAGTTTCAGCTACTTAGGCGATGCAGTTACCTGTTTTGACAGTTTGTTTTTAATAAAACGATACAGAACATCAGGCAATGTTATTACTCTTAGAACTTACCACACGTACCTTCAAAACGCTGTAAATCATTAACTGGCTAACTCGCATCTGCAGAAAGAGTGGAGCATCTGAAAGAACATTGGAGAAGAGCCTGGTGTTCAAAATGTGTTGGGAACTGCTGTAGTTTCCTACCTGTGTTTCCTGACTGATTTGGATAACTAGATAACTGTGTGTCACTACAGTCAGATGCAAGCATGGGCTGGGATTTATGTGGCTGGGGAAAAAAAAAAAACAGACATTGGTATTTGTAATTTTGGTCCAATTGCTGTGTTAAGAGTATGTCCAGGTACCAAGGATGGGAGAGGTTTCTTTGGGGCTTTACCTTCCTCTGTTCACCACTGTTTTGGCCACTGGTGCTTAGTGTTGGTGTTTGTTTCATCTCAAGCAGGAGGCAATTCCCATTTTCCCCATTCCTCCCAGGAAAGCTGCCAGACCAGAGCCCATGGCCTTGCAGATGAGGCGCAACATGGTTCTGGAAAGCACAGCCTTGCAGATGAGGCGCAACATGGTTCTGGAAAGCACAGCCTTGTAGATGAGGCACCACGTGGAATTAATGGCATTTGTCTCCTGTGGAAACTGGCTAAACCTAACCAGTATAGAAAGCTGCCTGGCAGAGAAGGAGCTGTTGGTTGACAGCCGGCAGAATGTGAGCCAGCAGTGGCCCAGGTGGCCAAGAGGCCCAATGGCATCTTGGCCTATATCAGAAACAGCATGGCCAGCAGGACCAGGGAGGTGTTTGTGCCCCTGTACTCGGCAATGGTGAGGCTGCACCTCGAGTACTGTGTTCAGTTCTGAGCCCCTCACTACATGAAGGACATTGAGGTGCTGGAGTGCGTCCAGAGAAGGGCAATGAGGCTGGTGAAGGGGCTGGAGAGCAAGTCCTACGAGGAGCGGCTGAGGGAGAGGAGCGGCTGAGGGAACGGGGGTTGTTCAGCTTGGAGAAGAGGAAGCTGAGGGGAGACCTCATCGCTGTCTACGGCTGCCTGAGAGGAGGCTGTAGCGAGGTGGGTGTTGGGCTCTTCTCCCAGGTGACAGGCGATAGGACGAGAGGAAATGGCCACAAGTTGCACCAGGAATTTCTTTACTGAACGGGTTCTCAGGCACGAGAACGGCAGCCCAGGGAGGTGGTCGCGTCACCACCCCTGTAGGGATTTAAAAGATGGGTAGATGAGGTTCTCAGGGATCTGGTTTAGTAGTGGACAGGTACGGTTGGACTTGATGATCTCAGAGATCTTTTCCAGCCAAGCAACTCTAGGATTCGCTGGTGACGGGGACGGGCAGGAGGGGCGACCCCTCGGGAGGCGCCGAAGGAGTTAACGGACGCCCCGCCCCTCTTCCTCTCCCATTGGCTGGCCGTCATGTTGCGGCGGCCAATGGCGGCGCTCAGCGGCGAGGGGCTCGCCAATGGGCGGTGGCGGGGGCCGGCGCGGCCGGCGCCCGTTGAATGGGGAGTACAAAGAGGCGCGGGGCCGGGGCGAGCCGTGCCGCGAGCCTGACAGAGGTGCTGCCGCCGCCCGCAGCCCCGCTGACAGCGCGGGGGAGGCAGTGCCCGGCCCGCACCTGCCTCCTTTTTTATTTTTCCCCGTTTCCCCTCACGTTTGCTCGTTCCTCCCGTTCCCCGCCGTCGCGGGGAGGCGAGGCGAGGCGAGGGCTGCGCCGCCCGGGCAGCCCCGGGCCCCTCCCGGCAGGGGATGCTGCCGTTCGCCGCGGCCCCGCGAGCCTGAGCCGCCGGGGGGGCGGCGGGAGCGGGGCCGGCGCTGCGATGCGGCTCCCCCCGCCGCGCCCGGAGCCCCTGCGGCCGCCGCGGCTCGGCTGAGGACGGGCTACCCCGAGGCGGGGGCGGCCCGGCGGTGCCCAGTGAGAGCGGGACGGGGGGGGGTGAAGCACCGGCGACGGCGCCCGCCGCGCTGCCCTGAGGGCGCCGCCGGGGAGACCCCGGCTCCGAGGGACGCCTGGGCGCTCCAGAGCCTTTGAAGGCTTCGGCAGGCTTTGCGGTTTTTTCCTTCTTCTTCCCTCTGCCCTTGCTGACTTTGAGGTTTTTTTCCCCAGCTGCTCATCCCTTGTGCCTTTTTGCCTTCTTTTCCCTCCTCTCCCTTCTGCTCATCCCCTGTGCCAGTTTTTTTCCTTTCTTTTTTCCCTTCTCCCTTGTGTTTTTCTGGGTTTTCTTCCCACTGCTCATCCCCTGTGCCTTTTTTTCCTTCTTTTTTTTCCCTCTCCCTACTGTCTTTTCGTTTTTTTCTTCCTACTGCTCATCCCATCTGCTTTCTTTTTTTCCCTCTCCCTGCTGTCATTTGGGTTATTTTCCTCGCTGTGTCTTTTTCCCCTTCTTTTTTCTTTTCTCTCTGCTGTCTTTTGGGGTTTTCTCCCTGCTGCTCATCCCTCCGCGGGTGTCCCCGCTGCCCCTTCCCACAGGGCATGTCCCGCTCCAACAGCATCAGCCCTCCGGGCTTTGGTGGCCCCTCACCTTGGGCAGGCACCGAGCAGCATCGTTCGGCCTGGGGTGAAGCAGAGGCGAGGGCCAATGGCTACTCCTGCCCGCCGCCTCCCAACATGTCCTCTGGCAAGAAGACCTCTCGCATGTCAGGCAGGTGGAGGAGCGAGGAAGACTACGAACCCCAGGCGAGCCGGGGCCGTGGGAAAAGTGGCTGCAGGATGATGAGCTTTAGGTCTAAATCTGCTTGGCAGGAGCATGGTGACGACAGCCGACGTCACCGGTCCCGCCACTCGCCCGGTGGTGATTCCCCTGCTGCCCCCAACAATGCCAGCCCCCGACAGCTGGGGGAGCAAGGGGAGGTACGGCCCCGATCGGTGGAGCTGGGGCTGGAAGAGAAGCGCATCAAGGCCAAGATCGAGGAACTGGAGGACGAGGACGGGGACGAGGGGGACTCCGAAGTGGCCTTCTCCATGGGCAGTTGTTGCAACAGCGTGCTGCAAATCTTCAGGTCAAAGAAGTTCCAGTCGGAGAAACTGGAGCGCCTCTATCAGCGCTACTTCTTCCGACTCAACCAGAGCAGCCTCACCATGCTCATGGCCGTGCTGGTGTTGGTCTGCATGGTCATGCTGATCTTCCATGCCGTGCATGGCCACTATGAGGTATCCTATGTCGTGGTGCTCTCTCTGGCCATCCTGCTGATGGTGGTGCTGTGCATGGTGTGCAACCGCAATGACTTCCACCAGGACCATATGTGGTTGGCTTGCTACTCTGTCATCCTGGTGATCCTGGCAGTGCAAGTGGTAGGGGTCCTGCTGGTGTGGCCCAGAAGCGCCTCAGAGGGCATCTGGTGGACCGTCTTCTTTATCTACAGCATCTACACACTACTGCCAGTGCGAATGAGGGCTGCGGTCATCAGCGGAGTGGTGCTCTCTGCTATCCACCTGGCTGTCTCCCTCAAGATCAATGCGGAGGATAAGTTCCTTCTGAAGCAGGTAGGTGAGCTTGAGTTGTTCAGGTCTGTGCTTGGCAGCCCTCACCTGTCCACTGTGTTGAAGGGCGAGGAAAGTGAGGTTTTCCGACTTCCACAGGCCTGCCCGATGCTGGAAGGCTGACGGGGCTTTTTGTTGAACCCCTAGGTTACCTGCTATGAGGTGGGATGCTGTACAACGTGGTGGCTGGCCTGTAGCCTTGCTTTTTTTATACCTGTGGTGTTTCCTCATTGCTGCTTGCCATTAGGGCTCTAAATGTTTAAGAAATGTGCCTTACTGGTTTCATGTAACCGCTGCTCCAGTGCTGTCAGCCAGCCCAGCTAATGCCCTTCAGTTGTATTTAATGTAAACAGCTCTGCACTAAGCACACCTGTGGAATGGTGTCCGCGTGTGCTGCCGTGTTACTGAGAAATGCATGGAAACTCTTGCCGTTTTTATGACCTAGAGATTATCCTTGTGTGTCACTCACGAGGCTGGGTTTGATGTGAGCGCAGTGCTTGCTTAGGTGTTTAAGAGCGTGCTCCACGGGAATGTCGAGTATGGTTTTGGTTTAGCAGGAGGGTGTTTTGCCTGAAATGTGCTGGAAATGTCTATGGTGAAGAAGCCCAGGGTTCATATATAACCAGAAAAAAAAAAGTTTTTAAAAAAGTGTAAATGCAGATTATGATTTAGCTGTGATATCATGTTTAACCAGAGCAGTTTAGTTCACAGAACAATAAAGCTATTATTGAATACATTGCAATGCAATTTTAAATTACCGTATCTGTATAAACAGTGGCAATACAATGCGCCACTCTTTTTTTTTCAAGTGAAGCAAGCACCCTTGGGGCTCATGTGCTTTAATAAGCTTACCAGACACCTTGGCAGTGGGGAAACCATTGACTTAAAACTGCGTAGCTGTGTGGTAATTGCCATCCTTCCGATGAGCAGGATGAGCCTGTCACAGATTCAGCCCTGACGCTTCTGTGTAACCAGGGATTGTCTATTAAAATCAGGTGTTTGGTAGCTTTACAGTCTTACCGCATAATAATAATAAAAAGCCTTGGGTTTGCAGTGCCTGCCTTAAGTCTTACTTCTAAGTTGTTTTGAGTTCCACCTATTGCAGTGTCAGGAAAAGTTATAGGGCTTAAATAAAACTTCAGTAGGATGGGAATGTTGCTGCTCTTGCTCTACCAAGTAGCCCATGAAATTACTCTTTCTTCCTCCCTCCCTCTTCTTCCCCTCCCAGTTAAGCTTACTTGTAGGGTTTCTGACTTTATTCTTAGTTTGTTACAAATATTTTTATAAACTGCACAGTGCATATTTTTTATGCTTGATATAAATGGCTTTTTGTGCATTTCCAGCAGAGCATACACTGCAAGCAGGACAGTTGTTGTTTTTCTGCTTGACTAGGAAAAGTTTGCTTATGGCCTCAGGTCATCCTTGCTGGTCCTGCAAAGCCTTGTGCATGCTCTTAACTTCATAAGCTGAGACTTGTCCTATTGAATTCAGTGAATTTGGAGACCATATTCTTGCATAGGAAGGTGAAGCTCATAGTGATTATGGACAGAAGATTTAACAGTCTGGGAGGATTCTAACTAGTGCATAAAATATTGCTGTGTTCGAAAGTGTTGGTAAGTATTTTAATGGGAAAGAGCCTGTATCACAAAGACCAAACGATTGACTCCCTCAGCAGACAATTTGGGATAATGACAGCTCTCTCCCTTTCCAGATGCAGCAGTGTTGTTTGTAAGAGGTTGGTGTATAAATGTGCACTTGTTAAAGGTAAAAGCGTGGGCAGTAGGTGATAGTAGAGTATGCACAAATCT
Organism: Dromococcyx pavoninus; assembly: GCA_033558185.1. Lineage (NCBI taxonomy): Eukaryota > Metazoa > Chordata > Aves > Cuculiformes > Neomorphidae > Dromococcyx > Dromococcyx pavoninus. The sequence goes on from JAUMJL010000786.1 coordinate 1,542,245, forward strand.
GTGCATTACACAGTTGCTTTCCCTTTCATACTGGTGCTGGGTTATCCTGCAGTTTGACAATAATCGTTCATCTAATGAAGAGTATCTCAGGAGTACTCTTACTTTGTTTTCAAAGGCAGAGTGTCTCCATATTGCATATTTATTTTTCCTACTAACACCAAATGCTGGTCTCTATCTTGCTGTAGTCTGTGTTGGCGTAGCTCTGGCTGAATGCAGTGGGGTTGTACAAGGCCAAGAACCAGATTCCTTGCACGTTTGCGTATGAACATGAGCTGCTATCTCTGCCTGTCTGATAGAAAAATCTGTTTCTGCCGAGCACATCGCCTCACAGCTATTAACAGGCCTTCCTTGCTGGGGCTGTATCTCGTTGCCATGGAAATATGTTGTGTTCAGCTCTGCCCCACTGATGCATGCAAGCCCTGTTTTCCCCTTCAAACTAACAGGGGCAAAGGTAGACGAAGACCAGATACATCGAGAAGAGGGGGTTAAGTTGTTTTCAGTGACTTCATGCTGGCAGTCACATCAGCCTGGGTTTTCTAGAGCAGGACTGAATGTGAATGCGTTTGTGACAATGTGACCAGATGGTTCTTTATCCATGGCAGTCACAGAAGAAAGGACAGTTAGGATGTGTATCCCCTTTCCTCTCTTTTCCATGGCATTTTAAACCATAATACTTAAGTAAGTTGTTCTTTCTGTGGGCTTTTTTCTTTTAATCTTCTCCCAGTTGTTTCCAAGGCAGGCAAAATCATACATTCTTGTTATGATCCACTAGCATTCAAAGCTGGATGACTCTTGTGTAGACTCCTGAGCACTTTTATGAGAAGCCTGTTAAAAACTTTGCTGCTCCTCTTTCTCAAGAGAGTGACGTTCATGGTCCCTTTTGGGAGAAAAGCAGCTTGTTGGATTCCCTTGCTGAGGATGCATGATTTTATTGTCTGAATTACCTTCTCCTAGCAGTAGGAGTCTTCTCTGTCACCACACTCTCTGGTCCAACATTACGCTAGTCAAGCTTCATGAAAGGGTTAAGGCAGTCTGCTATTTCTGAATCAGTAAGGTGACAGGACTTATTACTGTTCAGTCTTAACTGAGCTGCTTTTTCAGTAATTCTTCTGGGGTCACTGGACTCTGAAAGTAGGCTCTAAATTCTGTTTGCTACCTGAAAGAGTCTTAGGTCTGTCTGTCAGAAGAGTACCCTGAGCATCCCTAGCACAAGTAGCAGGTGTACTTCGTACCTCTGCGAGTCTGATTGGGTAGATGCAATCATCTTGGCTTCTTGAATTGATATTTGATTGGAACAAAAACCTTGCTAATTAATACAAATTATTGCATTATATTCAAAAGTTACTTAGTGCTGAGGGAGGGGAGAAAAGAGATTGTGTGTTTGAGAATTTACTTGCATCTGAAGACAGCTGCTGGAAGCAGAGCACATTAAATATATGGTGCTCTGCCAGCCACAGATCTTGATTGCTTATTTTTACTTTTTTTTTGTCTACCTATGATCAATTAATTCTAGAAGCAGTGCTTTGGGATTTAATGGGGAGAGAATGCCTTACATTTTTCTTCAGGTTCATGTCTTTGTATCCTGTCCTAGAACAGTTTGGATTACAAATGTGTTTCAATGCACCCAAGGCTGTCTTCCTCTCTCTATACACATTTTATCTCTTTTTAGACCAGTCTTTTCCATGCATTGTTTGTGATGCACTTTTTGGCTCTGAAAGCACATTCAGCTCCAGGATTAATATGAGAAGTACTTTACATGTGAATGAGACTCTGTAATACTTAACTGAGAAAGAAATATGCTATTTATCAGTAAACTGGTTTGCATTCACAACAAAGATAATACTGAGATTTATTGTATGTTCCGGTAGAAATAAACTACATAGCTGAACCACAAACTTGTACAGATGCATAGGAAGAACTTTCAGTGTACGAGTTGCAGATGCTTAACTGAAGTCATGTGAGTCAACCAGCTGCCCTCAGCGCAGGTAGTCTTGAGAAGCACTGGCATTTTTGTAAGACTCGGGGCTAAGGGACAGGGAGTTTCACAACAGAGCTTATTGTGCTCTGAATCAGATTTAAAATGGGATGGGGATTTGTGCGGGAGTGGGTGTGAGACCAAGGGTAAGGGATAAAAATGCTGTACACAAACATCAAACAAACCTGTGAACTGAGGTTAGATTTACTCCAGCTTTCCCATCCAAGCCTGTTTTATTATAACTTTCTGAGGTTCCTGGTTCAAGGATACAGTTAAGCCTTTGTAGTTTATTAACTCAGTGTGAGTGGGTGACTGTTAAGGTACCACAAGAACAAAAGTCTGGGAAAGATAAATACTTTTTTTTTGTCTTGTGTCAGTAACCTCATTGAAAGAGAAACTGAAATGCTCTGATCTCTTTCCTCCCCAAATACTACTGCAAACCTTCTGTGAAGGATTTCTGATAGCCTGACTCTGAACAGCTGCCGCAGCACATGGCTCTTGTTTATGGCACTCTGATTCAAGGCTCCTGATGTTGAGCTCCTTCTTGTTCAGACCTTTTCCTTATGACTCCATCATAGCGACGTTACATTAGTGCCCCTCACCCTTCACTTCTGAGAATCATGCACCTATTGGTCTTCCTCTGTGTCAGTCCACGTTAATGGTATGTGATTGATCCGCAGCTGCATGGTGCCTCTCTTGAAAGTGTAGCATTTCAGTTTAACCATATCTTAGAAGATGTTGGTATGAAAACATTTGCAGTCTCTATTTTTCATTTCCTTAAATAAGCTGTCACTTCAGCAGGGCTAAAACCAACTGTAATCTGATATCAGCTTGAGTCTTGTGGATATCTTCTAGCATCTCGTAAAGATGCTTTTTTAGATGCAATTTAAATGGCATTCAATGAGAAGCTAGTCACATAGCTGAGAAATAGTACTGTATGTTCCTTCTCAACTTCAATGTGCTTAAGATACGTAGGTGATGACTGATTTTGAGACTAGCAGATTCTAGAAGTGTGCTACTCAAGTCACTGTATTGCACTTTCATTGTGTTCAAGTGGCCTTTACTGATAGAGGAGAGATGAGCTACCTGAAATGCAGACAGATCTGTGTGCCACTTTTCTTATGGCTGTTTGCTGCCTGTTTTATTTTTGTCCACCTGGAAAATAAATTTGAGTGATTTTCATTTAGGATGTGATTTTAGGGTGCTCAGCCACATGGAGTCAGATACCATGTGCCTCAAACAGCACTTAATGTCCTGTTCTGCATAATCATTGATATCGGTAGAGCTGCTCATACAGAAAGCTGTCCAACCTGAGCAACAGTTTGACTGCAGTTAGTGCAAATTGGTGATTTGTGGTCTTTTGTCCAGAGGAAAAATGGCAAGCTGACATATTCCATAACTGTTGCAATGATTGTTGCCTTCTCTAGTGTAATTCTGTAACAGAAGTAATTAATTAAATCCCTGAGGTACTGTATATCAATTAGTCCTTAGGAGGAATATTGTTTCTATCTCTTGGGAGTGCATGTGTTGCTTGGGGTTTACCAAGGCATATCTGTTTTTCTTATCTCCTACATTACCCTGTGATCCTGCCTGCCCCTAATCTTCCCCTCACTTACTTTTTCCTCCTTCTCACCCCCCTGCATTTGTTTGATGTTTCACTGTAATGTTCACTGGTACCAATAACTGTTAGTGTAATAGAGGTTGAGTTCTGTGTGTCTAATTTCTTCTCGTTCTGGATTCTTAATAGGTTTGTTGTTTCAGTAAACTGATTTGTGATGTCTCCAGGCTCTCATGATGTCATTGAGTCTGTGTGGTGATGTCAGGCATGTGTGATGTCATTGTGTATTTGTGATTTCATTGTGTATTTGTGGTGTCATTGGGTATTCGCAATGTCATCAGGCATGTGTGATGTCATCGGATATTTTACTCATTTCTCCCAACCTTGCAGTAGCAATTGCAGTCTCATAGCTGGCTCGAATCTTAGTGAATTGAAAATGAAACCTGGTGGGGATGATTTAGGTGCATTGCTCTGCCAGATGCTCTGATTCTAGCAAAAGGCTTGCCCTACGTTGCATTTTTATGACATGCTTGAAAAAGCAGGGTGTGCTGGTTCTGTTTATTTCTGAAGAGGTGAAGATATTTCAACAAAGTGTTGGGATTCATTGAGATGTGTCAGACAGAGGGATAGCTTTCCATGCCCTAATCTTCCAAAGCAATCATTGGCATGTCTTTCAGTGTCCTGGGCTCGATGGCTTGGTTTTACACCAATGTGAGCCCTGTACTCTCGTCAGAGACCTCTCCAAGGCAGGACATTTTATTTACACTGTCTTTTGTGATTAACTGCATTCAGACAACTTATAAACCTGGATTATCATGATGCTAAAGGGCCACTGAAACTGCTTGTGCCCTTTCAGAGCCTGAATCGGCTCCAGTGCTTCTTAAATGCCCTTTTGGCTCTGAGTTTGCCGTGCTTGGGCAGCACTGCCAAGGTCTGGGATGGAAGAGGCATGGGACTCTGCCCAGATGGAATGTCAACTTGGGGCACCAGACTGTTCTCCAAATGCATTAAATTTATGTTTCATTAGCTAATTTTTCAGTCATGCGCCACTGTTCTCTCTCAGTCTTTTAAGAAAAGTGGGACAATTGCTAACTTTTTGGGCATTGCAGTAGTTGAAATACTTACAGTCTTTTGGGAATAGCTGATTTTGTCTTCATATTTTGATATTGGATAGTATTCTCATTTTCTAATTGATCTAAAAGAACTTCCCCTCTGTCCTGGAAGAAGATGCAAGGAAAAACCTCCAGCAGCAGCTGAAACACTGAGAAGTAAAAATTGATTTATTTTGACAGCGACTTCCACATGTGTGGTAAATCAGTCTACCCTGTAGCTGGTAGTGGCTTCTGAATACCTGTGCTTTGAAAAGTTCCTGTCCTCTCGTTTTTTTCTTTTTCTTTCTTTTTTTTTCCTTCCCTGTGCCGGTAGGTGCAGTTCAGAGGAAATGCCTGCCTTTTGTTTGGGGAGGTAGAAGACAGGGCTCCAAGTTTTGCTAGCTTTGCGCAAGCTTTATCTTCCAGACTGCTTTATATTGCAGGATTGCATGGCACCTTGAAAATGTAATATATGCCCAGAAAATGTAGTCCTGAGGAAGCTGGAGTGCACCAGAGTCTCCTCTGAGCCTTCCAGCTGCTAAGTGATTTCATGATGTGCTACGTGTTCTTTTTTCATGGCCCGGAGGGGTAGGGCTGTGACAAAATGTGTGCGAGGAATGTGAAGATTCACAGCTTCTGGGAAGTGGGTGTGGTTCGTGTATAACTGCTGTGTGACTTTTTTCATCTCCTGTGAGTGCTCCTGTGTTTTGATGTGGGATGTACTTGCTGTTAGTTCCTTCCCGCCTTCTGAAGTCTAGCCTAGTGATCTGAACTTGTGATATCTTGCATCTAAGGGATGCTCTTTCTTCTTTTTGTGTTGAGATTGATTATACTTTAATTTATTTTTTTTTTGGTCTTTACCCGAGGTGTGTCCTGCTGCTGCCAGAACTTTAATTTGATTCATTATTATGGAGTCCGCGGGCTAGGTAAAAACCCAAGGGGAAATCTCATGTGAGTGAAAAAACACAACCCCAAAGTTATTAAAAAGGATAATCTAGTTATGAGGGGGTGTGAGAAACAGACAAGAATTCTAACATTTGTCTCCTGAACTCCAAAATGTTCTCACCTTATCACAAAAAAGATTGAAGCTTCTAGCACTTAATAAGATCCTACATAGAATGGCTGTCAGGCCAAGATGGGAGTCAAAATGCTTTTTAGCACCTGCAGCTGGACCAGTCCTAAAGAAATCTGTGCTTGATGTTTTACAATAGTGGTAAGCCTTGCCAGCCTCATCACTGGCAGGTACTGGAATGACATCATTGAACAGATCTGCAGTAGAATTTAACATGAGATGGTCTTATTCTGACACTCGGAGAAATGGGCTGAACACAATTTAAAGCTCTGCCTTTAATTTCTGCTTTTAACCTTGTGTTTGAACAATTGGGCAGCCCTTCTCCTATCAGAGGCCTGGTAGTTAGGCAAGCTTGTGAACTGCTTCAGCCAGATACTGTTAGTTTTATATCACAAAGGTGAAGCATTTACAAGTGGTAAGAGACTCCACAGTTAAAGAATTCATAGACAGAGTTGGCATCACCAACAGAATTGTTTCTAGTGCCAGGCTGGCCTCAGTGATGTTGGGGAGGATTTTCATTGCAGCATTCACTATAGAGTTTTGTTGTATCGTCAGGCTTTGTTCTGCAAATAAAATATCTTTATGTACTTTTTTTTTTTCATATTTATAAGTCCCTAAAGCAGTTGTGATGTGTCCTTACTCTCTTCCCCAGACATCAAGAACACAAATCATGTTTGTGTGCTTAAGATGTTATCTGGACTGTCTGTAGTAATAACATCAAGCAAAATCCAATGGGTACTGTATAGTCATCATTTCTGGCTTCTCCTACTTCATAGCAGCAGAAATACCAGAAGAGAAGTGTATTACAAAGCATCCTCAATCCTACCTCATTATTTTTTTTTTAATCCTCTATTTTGAGTGCTGCTTCTGCACTTTGAGTGACGTTTGCAGATTAAATATTAAACTTCCTTTTCTTTTCCTTAGAAGTTTTATACATCCATGCAATACCCATATTTTTTTGTTTTACTGTGAATTGGGCCTTTGTGGTACTGCAGTGCTTGACTACCATCCTCCCTTTTCCTGGGAAAATTTGCTTTGGGAATGTTGTGTTTGGGATTAAAGCTGCTGTACAAATTTGACATACACATTCTGCTAGTATCATAGTGCATCATTGCAGACAGGAAGCAAAGGACTGTGCTAATACAACAGAGTGGGAATATAAATTAAGAAACGTTTGTGTTCTTTTTTTTTTCCCCCTCTAGACATTAGAAATCGATCTCTCAAAGCAGCAACTTACACAAACTGTTTATTCTTTAAGCATGTTTGCAGCTTGTGTAAGACATTCTGTCTCACTTCATAGTAAAAAGAAAAGGCTATGACATTGCTTGCAAGAATCTGTCATAAAACATTGCCAATGCAGACAGCTCCCTGGCTGTATTTTTCCTTCCAGAAAAAGCTATGGTTCCTTCCTTTTATCCCCTGCTGTAGACTAAATGCTACAAGCACTGATCTCTGTGTCCCTCGGACTCTGAAAACTGAATTCTTAGAGCTAGTGATGTGGTAAAGGACTACTCAAAACAGTATTTCTAAAACCAGCAGTTTGCTGGTCAGCCCACAGATGACAGCTACTCAGACAAGCTCTCTGAGTGATGAACTCTTTCCGTTTGCTGGGAGGTACCCAACAGCAGCTTTGTGTATACTCTTGCTTAATGTGGGGGGTGTCTGTGCACAGAATTGCACAAATGGGTGGGCCAAGGGCTACATTATTAATGAAGATCTTTCCAACTGAATGGGATTTCTTTTTTCGGGCAGGTGGTTACTAGTAATGTCTTAAAGGAAAGGGGGAAACACTCTGCAGCGCTAGGAAGGGAAGATGCTCTGCAGTGTGGTGGGAGACTCTATAATTAAAATGTCAGTCCTGCTTGTGCTAAAAGCTTACTGCAGTCTTCAAAACCGTTAAACATGAAGTAGGTTACTAGTGTGGGAACTGCTGTTGCGTGGTGAACTTTCTGGATCATAAGGCCAGGAAGGACTGCTGAGCTCGTTTAAAGCTGCTCACTGAGCAATTCTTCTCTTATACTTTATGACTTCTTCTGTTCAAATAGTATGGAGGGGAAACCAAAAGTTTGAATGCTGAATTGCACAGTATTTGTTAGTTGAAAAAGCAGTCGGCAGTGTTCTCTGAACTGAAGGGGAACTGAACCAGTACTTTTGTTCCTCTTTCCTCTTAGACAGGATTATAACACCCTGTGATGGAGCATATTGGGGGTATTTTCCGGCTCATGGTGGCATCTTCCACTTAAAACATAACACAGATGGTCATGTTAGTTTGTGAAGGAGCTCTGACATCATGCCCAGATTTCATACTGGGTAATTATGTTCTTGCCTTCTTAACTGAAGTTGAGTATGACATTTTTCTTTGCTCCATTTCTGTTCTGCACCAAATAGCTGCTGTGAATACGTGGGTTTTACTACGGTATCTCAGAAATTTGCAATGCTGTTGACAAGCCAGAAAAATGAGGGAATAGAGCTCAGGCTTTTATCTTCTTAGTCATGCTGATGTGCTGGAACACATATCCTCCCCCTGGTGCGACAGATGCACTGATGACACTTGAAAGCTACAAAACCAGAGACGATATGGTTGAACAGTACTTCCAGAGGTCAGCTACACCATCTACTGCACCAAGACAAGACTAAATCAGCCTAAACATTTTGTGGCAGGTACTGATCATCCGTCCATCTGAAAAAAAAAACCCCTTTGTATGTGTGGTCTTTGGGATCACAAAAGTACTGATGTGCTTTCTTGTTTGTTTATTTTGTTGTTTCGGGTTTTTTTTAAGCAAGTCAGCAAGCACAGAGCTGGGTAGGAACCGATAGTAAAGAAGAGATGTCAATGACAAGTTCTCTGGCTGCTCTTAGCTGAAACTGGCAATTGGTTTCATTGTTTCACCTATCTGTAGTTCCCACTCCACCTAAAGCCTGCGGTACTCTGTCATTTATATGACATCTGACACAGCTGGGTCTCATTCCTGAATGAAGCCTTCTTGAAAGCACTGCAGTACAAGCAATAAGTTTGAAGGTTAAGTGTCCTTTCACAGGTGACTTCCCTTTCAGTGCCTAGTTCTTCTCAGCTGCTAAGACAGAGGTACCTAGTGAACTTGTTACCACTCCAGGGCTGCTCTGGGTGCTCTTAAAGTTGACTGCTTTTTACAGCCGCTGTCAAAATAACTGTGAGCAAATACTTACGGAAGTATTTCCTGAAAATATTTTAATTTCTCATTAGAGAAACTTAGGAGAATGCATTTATTTTTTTGTTTTGTTTTCCTTCTTCCCTAGCATAGATAATGAGCATTGGGCTATAGTCATGACACTAAAGGTTTGTCCAAGTAATGATGTCTAGGAAAGGTAGCCCCAGGGTGGATTAGTTAAGCCACAATATAGAGCCCACTACACTGAGGCTGTAGACCACTGCTGAAATCACCTTACTCTTCTATTTTAGATGCAAATGGACCTAGTTAATTTAATTCATCTCCAGAGGGAATGCAAACTAAATAAGTCATGCTTGTTAAAAGGAGAATTCACACAGGTTTAAATAATTTTCTTCAATTTATTTTGATGAACTATTCTGAACAGACCAATCTTTACTGTAATATCTCCAGGGTAAGACTGTAGCTTGTGTAAGTTGGGAGTACTTTATATTATTAACTTCGTGCATTGCCCATATATGCCATTTTCTATTAGTAGACATAATGTCACCCTCTGTGCTACGTGCTTTCCCCCTTGGCAAGGCTGGGGCAGGTTGCAATAGTGACAAAGTCAAAAGAGGTGCTTATCTATCACGTTTAGCCAGCCCTTGGCCCTGTTACCAAGGCTGCTTCTCAGGAGCCCGTCACAAATGTCTCCTCAGTATGACCACTTCTCTGCTAGGGGCTACTGTGACTGCGCAGGACTCATCCTTCACGGAGAAATGATCTGCTTTCAGAGCCTGGCCTTGCTTTGGGCTGAGAGTAAATCTTTGCATTGCCAGCTCCTTCACAGCTATGATCAGGACAATAGACTGTAATAAGATGTAGGTAGAAATATAGGATCGTTTATGTTGAAAAGACCTTTAAGATCATCAAGTCCAACCCTTAACACTGCCAAGTCTAGGATCCCAGGTCATTGAACACTGCAGTGGCAGGTGACATTCTCCTGTCTTTCCTGGGAGAAGCTCCTTTGGTTTCCATCAGCTCTTTCTCTGTTTAAGCCATTTCCAGTACTGTGTGTGCTGTTCAGCCAGTGCCTTGCTGCAACGTGAGCGTATCCACTGCATGTAAAACTTCACGGGGAGAGATGGTGACAGCTCCCTGCCTGCCAGACCTTCTGCTGGAGACCGTTGGAGAAATACTGTGATCCGTTCAAATGGGTGGCACTGTAACATCGGCTTGCGGATGGAAACTTACTGTTTCGGTTTGGGCAGAGTGGGAGAAAGTGCTGATTTCTTTCTGTAAAGATTAAAAGATCTGAAAGGTGCTTTCTACACAAACAGTGGCCTTAGGAAGGGCTACAATTTCCTGGGCCAAGTTAAACAACTTTTGAATCTTAATGGCCAGGATAAACTCCTTCTCCCTCTGCTATTACGTGTCTCAGACAAATCTAACAGGAATCTTACCTCTGTTTAAACCACACACAAAATCCTTATTACCTAGTCTAATTTTTATTTAGCACCACGAGAAATGACTTGGACTCTAAATGTGTTCCGCCTGTCACCAAAAATACCTTTTTCCCTCTGGCTGGTTGCAAAGTGCCTCTAACTCCCCTCAGGCTTTTCTTATAAAGGGACAGCTGGTGTAGAACAATAGTGACTGATTTGCATTGATCAATCCTCACATTACTGAAAGGCATCTGTCTTGTGCTAGCCACCCTGCAGCACACATTTTTCAGATAGAGTGGTAGAAGATGTGTCTGCAGTGTCTTCTGTCTCTCTCCCCAAGCTAACTCCTCTGTAGATCCTGGGAAAAAAGCCTTGAGAAGAGATGATACTGTAAAAAAATTTAGTAGAGAGAGTTGCATTTTCCTTTTCTTTGTTCATGTGGTATTGGATTGGAGGCTATGGTTTTCCGGAGTTTTGGTCGTATGCACTTTAGCAGCTGTTCCTGCCAAAAAACAGTCAAATTCAGTAGCAGAACTATTTCTTGGTTTCAGCCCAACTCAACCAAAGTTAGTTTAGTCCCTTTGTTTGGACCAATATAGTCTGGGAGGTGCACATATGCACCTGAGCTGGCAGATCAGAGGGATGGGTAACATCTTGTGAGAAAACAGTGTCAAGGAACTAGGAGCAAACACAGATGCAGCTGGAGGATATTGAGGACAATATCCTAATAAGAACAAATGCCTCTTTCAGACTTTGGAGGGAAGGGCATCAAGCCCTGTTTCCAGGAAACCCTTAACATGACAGGAGGAGAGTATGACCAAGCATGGGCTCTCCACCTACAAGAGCCCGTCCTTCCATTCCTGTTTCCTTGCTTTCACCCTCCTCAGTGATGTGAACCGCTTCAGAGGAAGAAGGTCCCAGACAGCGCAGCTCTGTATTCCTGCTGCTGGTGCTTATTTTCCTGATGCATTTTATCTGTGCAGGTAGGTAGGGTGAGCCATGGAGGCCATCAGCTTTCACTGACAGCAATAAAGTGGTGTCTCTTACTGACAAAAGGAGAGACAGATGCATAAGGTACCTGCAGCAGCAGAATGCACTTCCATTCTGTGTGCTCCGAAGTGACAGCAGAGGACTGTTTCAGTGGCCATGACCTCCTTTTATCTTGGTAAGAAGCTCCAAACTTTGCTAATGTCTTAAATGTGTCTGGCAGTGTGATTGAAAGTTTCCTATTTGGTCTCTGAATAAACTGCAATGGATAACTTTATTACAAGAGGATACTGCCCCAGTTCTCTCCATTTTGCTTTGGTAAGAACATGTTCCAACAGGCATTACTGTGGAAGCTTCACCTACTGCATGGGATTCAAGTAGTGCCCATTCCCTTGCACTTCATCTGAGGGCAATTAGCGCACGTGCACGGCAATTAGTGCTGCAAATGAAGTCTACACGGTTGTATTCTGCCTCTTTAATGGCTTGCTTTTCTCTTCTGCCAAAAGAGCAACCAAGCAGTCTCAAAGAAACCTGCTGCCTTCTGATATTTAATTTGCTTCAGGCTTACTTTGGCATTCTGCCTCTTTCTTCTGCTGCCCAGCCTGGCCCACCTGCCTGTTCCTGCTACCAGTGCTGCGGAGGAAACAATACCTATTTCTAGCAAATCAGGCCATGACTTGCCCAACATGCTGCAGTTGGGCCTTGCAGATCTCCAGCACCAGCTCTCCCTGATGTGCTTCGTCACTTTCAATTTCTGACCTCTTTTCAGTGGAACATTGGTCTGGTTTCTGATGAACTGCACTGCAAGTGGTATCGTCTGGCAAAGGACTGTGCTGGTGGGAAATTGCAGAGCAATTCTGTTATTCATCTTTTTTATTTAGGTATCGTATTAACAGAGGTGTTAGAATATCTGTGATATCTGGTGTTTATTTGTGACCAATGGTGACTCTCTGGAGCTTGTATTTGCTGAAGTATAGATAGCATGTGTATAAATTCCTTACATGGGGAGTTACCTGATGTGATTCTTAACCAGAGTATTAGCTGTTCTGAAAGATTTTTGAAATACGACTGGATAGGAAAGGTCTGGCAAAACATTAAATACTCAATGATTATAGGAAAAGTAAGGAGTTACAATACTAGGAGAGACCTTACAAGTCACTGACAGTAAGAGAAGGGCGTGGATGTATCGACGGGGCACATTAATTTGATCACAAAGTTTTGGTGCAGGCCTCCTTGTGTGGCTTTCCTATTGCAGCAGAGCACTTTGCTCTATGGACCATCTATCTAGGTTTGTTTTTTGAATGCCTGACACATCATATATTTACAGTGTCTCCTAATCTGTCTCTTAATAGGAAATCGATAGTTGTTGGAAGTACATTTTTGAAGCGGAAGCTGAGGTTTGTTATGGGGCAAGATTGCTCCAGACACAAATATGGAGTAACCAGCTTTACCCTGAGTGGAGGCTGTAGACAAGAAGGAAAAGTTCTTCATTAGTACCTTCAAAAGAAAAAATTGTCTTGGAGAACCTCTCCTTTGAAGATACACTGGGTGAATGGTTTTACTTTGGGAACCTTTTTCTGATGCATCCCTGATTACTGAGACAGTTCAAATGTGGAACAGTTTTTCTTTTTTAGATAGGATTTGCATAGAGCAACAAGCAAGCTGTTGCTTTCTAGATAATGTGAATAAAGTGCTGTTTTACTGAGGAAATTGAGAGGTTTTTACATAGGTAACATTAATACTGAAGTGTTTTCTAACTTTCTTGTGCTAAGTCCTACATTGTTACGCTGCTGAATGTTTCTATACCAGTACTGTGCATGTGCCATGATTTTGTGTCATCAGGACCGCAGGCTCATGTGATTTAGAGGTGGATGGAGTTCCTAAAGGATGTGCAGTCTCCATCATTGAGGCTGCCTTCAAAGCCAGCTCCAAAATTCATAAAAAGCAGCTGCCACAGAGGCACTTAGCAACTTTTGGGAGGAGCAGAGACAGACACAGAGAAACTATGTGTGGACAGGGCTGTATATCCCTGCTCAGGAAGCAACGAACATCGTTGAGAAGGTCTTGGGGATGAAATATTAACTGTGTTGAAAACAATCCCAGAGGAGCACACGCATCCATGCTGGTTCTTTGCACATGTGTCATCATGGAATTTCTAAAGAGCACCCTAAACAAAACAGCTTTATGGAAGAACAAAACAGCATTATCAGTGGTGGCTGAGGACACTGTGCCAGCACCTCTTGCTATAACCGTGCTCTGAACTTGTTTGCAGCATTTCTCTGTCTGTTGCATGCACAGCTGTATGTTAGCATCTGCCTTAAAGGGTTTGATGAAACTGTGGTATAGAAAATGGTGGCTGGACTTTGTTTGAACTTAGCTAATTTTTCTAAAACCAACATTTTTTTTTCATACCAGAACAACTTGTCCTAAAGGAAAAGCGTGGAACAGTAAGACTTTTTTGTGTTCATGAGTGTTGCCTTGCTTTGAATCTGGAAGACTCTGCTCTCAGTGATTGTGTGTCTGATCCAAGGTTTTGTTCTTTTCATCAGGCCCTTGAGCTGACAGAAACCTCCTTCATGCCAAGTGTTTATGAGGGGTGTGAGGAGGACAGCGATCTGATCCTCCTGGATGAGTGTGCACAAAGGGTGTCTGTCTTGATCATGGTGGGAACGTGGTGCTGAACAAAGTGGGATTTGGTATGTTGTGGAGCTTCCAATACTTGTCACAGTGAACCTATGGGGCAGCTCCTCTGATCCATCTACCTTGCAGCACAAGGGGAGTGCATGTGGCTTCTGGAGGTCCTTGGCTTTCCAACCACAATAACGAGGGAGGGAGGAAAGGTCTGAGGAAGCGATAAAATGTTCCTCTTGCATCATCTTGGGTTGGTTAACCTGGAAAACAAAATTTCCAAAGCCACTTTTTCCTGGAGTGCCTAGGCACTCAACATTGGATGCCTCAAGCATCTGAAAACTCCCAAGTGGGTCTTCTGAATTTAAGGAGTTTAAAATCTTCCTAAAGAGCATTTTTCATTGACTAAATGGTATGACTGCCTCCTCTTGCCTCTAGTCACTTCTACAGAATAAATAATAATCTTGTGAGCTTCTGTATTTCCTACTGTTCAGTTAAGCTTCTGGATGTAGCTGCACTTGAATAGGCATGAGCTGCCTGACCAACCTTGCGTACCATAGCACGCTGATTACTTCTGCGATCAGTAGTGGAAATTGGTTCAGTAGACCAGAAAGGATTCTCACAGCGCCTTTGACTAAACTCTGAACAGCAGACTTCTGCTACAAATGAAAGAAAATAAAGTAGACTCAGAGGCTAGGTGTCTCTTGGGTTTCTTTAAAGCACAGAAACATTGTCAGTGGGACTACAACTTTGAATTTGAGTGCTGGGAGAGCGAAAGGGGAAAATGTTCCTCGTGTGGCCTGAAGGGGAAGGGCATGGGTTTTTGCTGTGCAGGTGAAGGGTAAGCACTTAGGGATGCTAATGGTTGTGCTACAGGATCCTTATTGAATTCTGTGCTTGCAGTACTGTCTTCCTGTTTTCTTCTGTTCTCCATGCCCTTCTGTGCCATCCATGTCAAGAGAAGGCAGTGCCAACTCACTGTTAAGTGGGGTATTAGATGGAATGATTGAGATAGGTCTGTGGAACCCTCAGGAGGGTCAAACTGAAAATGGGCTGTGAAGGAGAGCATGTGCATGAGGACGTGGCAATCCCTGTGTGTGAGATGGAGGAGGCTTGTGGGCCTGTATGGAAGTGGTGGGGCAGCAGACTGGAAGACAAACCAGGAATATCAGTTAGATGGCGTACGGAGTGGAGGGGAGGCAGCTGTGAGATATCACTTGGAGTTGTTACTTTTCAGAGTAAACTTGTTTCCATTCTTTGAAAGCAAGGATTACTTTACATCTAGACCAGTATTACAATATAGACCAGATCAGCCAATTCTTTGATTTTCTTCTCTTCCTTGAGCATTACAAAGAAGTTGCAAATAAAATGAACTGTGAAGTGTAATCTAATGCATGCTGAGCAAAATGTCATGAACTATCTGAATTAGCAATCCGACAGTGTGCTGTGTAGGATGCAGTGAAGCACAGAGATGGCTGTGGCAAAGAGATGGGACTCCAAAATGGGCCAGGTGTGACCAAACCCTGCTGCTCTTTGGAAGTGGGCAGTGGATATATGGCAACAGACTGAGTGGGTTATGATCATTCAAAATTGTCTGAAGGGGGCTTCAATGAAGAGGATGGAGGGAGGAGAGAACAAGGGGCTGGAAGAAGCAAAGACAGACTGGTACTCTGAAAATGAGACCCAGAATGTCTCGCCATGGATCTTATGTTGGGAATAAAGCTTATGGTAGTTTTCTGGCATGCACACGTTTCTCCTCTCTTTCATGTGTGACTTCTGCATAGCAAACATCTCTCAGCTGGGACTGACAATGGAAAAATTGTAGGAAACTTTCACCAAACAACTCAGAGGTAGGGCTACCTCCTGTTTTGTTCTGGATCTTTTCTGTTTTAAAGGAACCATCTGCTGTGTAACTGTAAACACAGCAGACCGCTAGCAAGCTTTGTCATCTGAGTGTCAGGCTCCCGTGCCCTGCCTTTGTGTTGCTACCACCACTTCTTCTTCCAGGCTCTGAGCCTGTGGAATTGGGCAAAGTTAGCTTTGCAGATACACTCTTGGTGACGGTGTCCTCCTGCACATGCGAAATTGCTGGAAGCAGACAGACGGATGAATGTACGAAGCTGGTGTGTCACTTCAGCCGCACCCACGCTGGATGTTAGCGGGGCTCTGCGCGAGAGTGGGGCTCACAGCTGAGTGAGTGCCTTTCGGTTTCTCTTTGCAGGATGTTGGAACTCTGAGGGGGTTTGTTGGAGGAAGCACTGATAGGGGATGTGCTGTACCAGATGCAATTTCTCATCAGCAGTACAGAAATCTTCTGGCCTGGTTTAATGTACACTGTAAACCTGCATAGCCTGGCACAGCCACCAAAACAAGTGTTTGCAATGCTAGCTCAGGTGTTTCTGTGGCATGTGGAGACCCAAATCTGGGAACTGGCTGGATTTGAAATTATCTGGTGAAGGGAGAGCAGAACAATTGTAGATGGTTCAGGGGAGGGCATGATGCATAACATGCTTGTCAGTGCTTGTATGGGTGAAATTTTGTGTGAGTTCAGTATGAGTGAAACTGGCCAGAACATGGTTTTTGAGGTGGTTATTTCTGGTTTAATGCATCTAGTGAATGGGCTTGGACTCGAACCACATCAGAATAAAAGAGGAGAAAGTTAACACTTCCACTTTTAGCAGACAGGCCAGATCATAGGGCTTGAGAGGGCCTAAGTCCTAATGCATGTTTTTAGTCTCTGGTTTCTAGCAACTCATTTTAATTTATCAAACTCATCTTTGTTAAACTGATGAGGAAATGAATGCATGTTTATAGAGACCACGCCACAAGTGATATGAGGAACAACTAGTTAATGTTTAGCAAAGTTCTGAAGATGAGGAGTGGTATACAAATGCAGTTCTGACTGTATCAAGTTAGTCTAGAAAGAAAAATGCTATTTTAAAGTATACTTTTGTCCACTTAATCGTTGCTTTTGCAAGTGAGCTTAAAATATAGCCATATATTCAGCCATTACCCAGCTAATGACATATAGAATTACAAAAGCAGAGGTGTAAATCCCTACAATTTAGAGATGTATGTCAAGTGCACAAAGCCAGGAGAAAGCCAAGCTAAAAAGCACGCCGAGCAAAGTGACTCAGATGGCAGAATGCCCCAAAGGAAACTTTCAACAAGGGTGATTCATTAGTAGTCAAACAGTCCATTTTCTTTTTCTTCCCTGCTATATTTACATTTTGAAATGTGTGCACATCTCATGGAAATGACCTTCCTAGCTAAAGTGTTGTTCTAAATGGGCGAACAGAAGATGTTGTGCTTTATATTTGATAGGCTGTGAGGCTTGGACTACAAACAAAACTTTCTTTGGTGGGATACTTGTATATTGTCTGTAAGGTGTTGCTAAAATCTTGTACTGATAGCATCCCAGTGGTTTGGGCTGTGATTTTGACCTGCCGAAGGAGATACCCGAATTCCAGGCCCGGATCAGTGCAATGAGGAGAGACCTTGAATTTGTCAGGTAATCCATGCACATCCTGGTTTTTCAGAGTGTGCTGAAGCATGATTATACCTGTGAATCCTTTTGCATCCAGAAATCCCACTGAAACCTAGGTAAATGTCCTACCAAGGGGATATGCAGAGTTGGCTGAGCCATGTGAACTGCTGAGACCCACACTCTAGTCCTTTGCAAGCGTGGCTGTCCAGTAGCATCAAAAGTGACTCTCTGATTTCTGCGTGGCATTGTGAGCACTGTGCTGTGTCGTACTTGCAAGACTCATGCTTTTAATGTGCAGATGCAATGAGGGTTCTTGTGTCAGTGTTGGGCTAGCAACAGCCACCAGCTCCTGATTCAGTTAGACTTAGGCATGCTGAGATTAGACTGTAAGCTTGATTTACAGGGCTCTGTTGGAATAGAAAGCCTGTTATCTATCAACACATTGTCCAGGCAGTACAATAGGGCAAGGTAAGCACTGGAAAAGCAAGGTCAAAGAGCTGACAATACCGTATTGTACTGTGTGACCCTGGACAAGTGGTTTACATGCCTTGCTTCTGCTATTCTGCTTGTCTTTAGAAGAAGTGCTTTATAGTCTGTGGGTGGAAAGTATTTGTCTGAGTGTGAAGTATTTCTGTTGTAGAAAGAATGAGTCTCCCTTGCCATAATTTCCCATTCCCAGACCTGGTTTTGGGGGAGATCTGGTCCCTTTTGAGGATGGGAATCTCTTTGTAGGTGTTCTATATTTCATTCATCATGATCCATCTGGAAATGCATTTTGAAACAATCATCTATTTTGTTTGTGGCTTTGGCTGGATTTGCATTCTCCAAATAGCAGAGTGTGGTTTGGACTTTATAATGGGATGTATGGCCTCTTTGGTTTTGTTCCAGCACAGGTTGTGGAGGACTGAAAGGAATTCTCTTTATGTCTGTAAGGCACCAGAAAAACATTAGGTATCTAGTAGCAGAAGCAGGACTGAGTGCTTGGTTAAAAGCAGCCTGTGTCATACAATTTGGTGGTCTCAGGCAGCCAACAAAAATGCAGAGTGCTTTTCTTATAGAGAATTGAAGCAGATAAAACAGATTCAGGTTGTTCCTTAGAATTGGTCTCTCCTGATCGGTGTTGGTGCAATGGGTTGACAAGTTTTCATGGCATCGTTTTCTTGCTCTTGCTAGTCCGTGACCTTTCTCCGAATTCATAAGCTGTTGCCCAGTCTGACAGTCTGTATGGAAATAGCATGTGTACCTGCCAGGTGAGCCGGCATCTTCTCTTTCTAGGCAACATGGTGCCTAGAGGAATTGCAAGAATTTAAGCCTGTTAAGCCACAAAATGTCTTAGAAGTTTTTTTGTTTTTTTTTTTCTCTACAGTGGGACAGGACCAGATATTATAATTAACCTCTCCCTGTACCTCCCAGCTAGCTTTCTGTTGAGCGTCTGCGTTTTTAGGTTCCGTCTGTCTGCGGTCCAGCCCCAAGACAGTTAAATTTAATAAATAAATAATGATAAAAATAGTCTCTGAGGACTGGGCAGGCAGCAGGCCAAGGAATCTGGGCAAGTTGCCAGCAGCTCTTCCACTTGAAATCTAAAGTTAACTCAGGCTATGGTGCTCGCATTGGTCTGTTCAGATTATTTCTTTGCAAAGTGCCTTTCCCTTCCCCACCTCAGGTGGTACCCTGTGCCTGCCATCCTTCGGTGTGTGCTGCGGGGCTTCGGTGTGAACATAAGGACTCTAAGCCCAGCAGTGGAGGGGAGCTCCTGGTCAGAGGCAGAAGGCTGTGGTCTCAATGCTCCCCTGAACAAAGTTTGGGGCATCAACTCAAACAAGACTTTCATAAGTGCCAAAACCACAGAAAAGCTTTAGCTGGAGCAAGTGGATTGGCCACAAGACACAGGGTGGAGGAAACTCTGAGTTCTGGCATTTGCAGTGCTGGCTGCTTGGTCTGTTCAGACTGCTCTGATTTTTCGGCCAGTTCTACCTGGGCTCCATTTTAATTCTCTGAGTGGCTTTATCATTGTGTGATGTCCCACCCCAATTTTCAAGTTATATCTCAAAAACTGTCACACCATGTGCCTTTATATTCCCATTTCCTAGCGTGCCATATATTCACAGCATATGGTTCCAGGAGCTGAAAGAAATCCATCTGAATCCTAGGTGGGTGGTTACTGCTATCAGGACTATCTGGGAAATTTTGTATCCAAGAAAATGCATGCCCTCTGGTGAGAAACAGCCTGCCAGCAGGTGGGAAGGTTTAGAGTAAAAGAGTTGAGATTTCCCCCTCAAGGAGAAGCAATGGGGCCTGAAACAGAGAAGCTGCCTGGACTTATCTGCACACTATGATCAGCAGGGTTCCTGCAGCATCATACCTACAACAGAGAAGTCAAAAGTACAAATGCGAACCTGTGCCTTCTCACCCAGACCTGCCAGGAGCACTCCCCAAACCAGCCCTGCTTCACTCAAGCTGGTTGGTAACTATTTTAAACCTTCCAAAAAGTTCAGGCTTGCTTTTCTTTAGACATGTATCAGAAAGAATGTTCACAGTAGGAATGGATGGCAACAGGGTTTAACTGTATCATCTCCCACGGGCTTTAAAAATTCATAGTGTGGGATAATCAAACAGCCCCAGACCTGGCACACACCTGCTGCACTGGTACAGGCACGGAAATTCCAGTGAAGGCCGGTTTGGGGCACAATACCTTTGTTTCCCAGGCAAGGCTGGGCACGGTATCTTTTTTCTCCTTAGCTTTATCATCTGTGTTAATAATGTGTGGCTCAGAGAACTGGCAAGGTAGCAAAGATAAATGGCACTTTTCAGATTTCGTATTGTGCAAGCCAGTCCCTGGGGATATGTCTGCAGTCTCACCTGGAGCTGGGAGTGTAAAATAAGGTGTTCACAGTAGAGGGGAAGTTGGCCCACAGGCTGATGAAGAGGAGATACCTCAACTACTTCTGGCCCCGACGCCAGGGACAGTCTCACATGATATGGGGTGACTAGGGAGAGGAAATTGCTTTGAATGTCTGAGATGTCTGCTCCATTTTGGACCATATGGGGATGGACATTGTTTCTGGAGGAGGCAGAGTGGAGAATCAGGGAGCTACTGCCACACCAACCCAGCTGTTCAGAGCTCTGACTGCAGGGATGCAAAGTTTAGGCTTTCACATCTATGGTGGACCAAAGGACCACTAGAGAAGGGGCACTGAGAACATCCAAGGAAGATTTGTGATTCAGCATGGACCAGAATTACAGTTTTCTTTATTTGTAGCTTTTTCCCCCTAGCCAAGTGTTTAGAAGCCCACCATGCCCACTCTTATTGATCTGTGCACTCTTCTTATGAAAGCCTACCAGTCTGTGGAGGAGCATAACCAAACTCTGGGTGAAACTTCGGTGCTTGACCTTTCCAAGGCAAATGACTCAAACTGAAGCAGCCTTAAAGAATCAGCAATCTAAGATGTTTGTTGGGAGATGCTGGTAAGCAAAGGACCTCTTGGGTGGCCATGTTGTCAGCTACAAATTAAAGGGAGGAAATTTACTCTGGCAGGAGCAAACCAGCACCACTCACAGAGAAAATCAGTAGCCTTAGTTGCATCCCTGGAGCCTCTCAGTACTTGGGAACTCCTTACTCCTTTGTTAGGTGACAAAAAACAAGTGCTTTGTAAATGCTCTTCTAGAGGGGAATGCCCTTGGTTTCTATTACAAAGCTGAAGTGGCGGGGCAGGGCACTCTTCTTTTCCCTTGGCATCAGATGTACATATCACATCAGTGAAAAAGTGAGACCTCCTTCAGGACTTCAGTGTATTATTGATGGGGTGAGTAAATTGCAAAGGCTACTTCCTAGGTGGAGCAAGTCCATGTAGAGAGAGCTCCAAGTGGGTCTCATCTCAGAGAGAGTCTTTGTGCTTCTAGGCATGTAGCATTGGAATGATTTGTCACGGAAATACATTAAGTTGTATAACTGGTCACAACCTGTGACCCCACGGAACCTGGAAGGTGATGGGCTTCCTTTAGTTCAGCGACCATCGTAGACATAATATTTAAATACAAATTCTCGGAAGATTAAAGTACTTTTTGTAATGGGCTCTTTCTCTGTGCTACAACAGCTCACCTGATATTAACCTGGACACAAGGCAACTGCGCATTAAGACAGTTGGTTCATTTCAGTTACTTAATAGTTAAGTACTTGGGTCCTGCTGCAGTGACTGCAAACTTAATAGTTTGGTGACCTCAGGGGGTCTAGGATAACGCTGATAATATGTACTTACAGCTTCTATTCTCTGTGTAGCTGGAATGAAATCCTTTGTGTAGGTGTGGGAAGAAGGTCTGGGTGGATTTTTATACTCAAATATAAGGTACTTAGAGAAGCAGGAATCATAGGAGTAGTTTTGATGATTCAATGAAGTCTGTCTAGACTTTAAGGGCTTTAAATAAAAATACCCTTATGCCAGGAAGGGATGGAGAGGAGCTCCTGCCAGGTCAGCATGTGGGGTGGTTAACTGTGAGATCAGCAGGCTGTAAAGCAGAAGACAAAGCAGGCAAACTAATTACATCTTGGCAAAAAAAAAAAGTGTAATTAGGAAAGAAAGGCCGTTGCTTAGCTGGCTGCGCACCCTTCCCGCTGACCTGTATCCGGGTCCTCTTGGATGGCGCTCCTTGGAGATTCCCATTGAGCAGAGCCCCACTGGAGTTATCTCTTTACCATGAGACATTTGCAAGTAGAATGAAAGGGAACAGCCTGTTCTGACTTCAGCTCCCAGTGCCTCAGGAAGGCACTGCCTGCAGCTCACAGCTGTGCCAAAGGGATGGTTAATCCCTGGGATAACCCCATCAACATCGATGCCACTCTGTGGGGCATCTTGCTGCCATCTTCACCAGGCTGGGTCATCAATGCAAAGAAACAAATTTCATAGCCTTTGGCAAGAGCTTTTGAACTGAAACCAAGAAGCACTGTTTGCATGTCTACTGACAGATCCCATGTTGTGTTCTTGATGGAGTTGCCACCACTTCCCATTGATTCAGTTGACTTTTTGCCTTATCTCTCTGCTGTTTTTACTACCCCTCCACGAAAAGACTGGTTGATTCTTTTAGCTTCGGTCTCTTTGCCAACCTATACCTACATACAGGAAGAAGGAAGTGTCTTTGCTGTGTCCCATCAACATTTTTCGTTGTTGTTGTTGCTTTCAGTAGCTCCAACTCCTTCCATATAGCTAGATGGGTTTGGTTAGTGAGTGATGACCTTCTGTGCTTTCGTTATCAATTTTCCCTGGTTCTGTCTTTCCTGTTCTGGTTTGTCTTCCTGATAGCTCTAACCACCGTCTTTTTTCATTATTGGATTTGCATCTCTTGACAAAAGGCAGGTAGAGTCCATAGGAGTAGGGAAGACACTGGAGGGTTTATTTAAATAGTTGTGGTTTACAGACTTGGAAGGAGAAACTGTGGCTTACAGTGGGCAGGGATGTGGGATGAGACTGTGGCACTTGTGCTGGCTGTCTCTAAGCCACTGATTTACATTGAGTGCGTCCTTGTTCAGGGATCCCTAGCTCTAAAATGAAGAAAATTATAAACCCTTTTTTTTCTTACTAATATTGAGTGCTATTGTGTTTGGGAAAAGAATCCATTTTATCTTATGGTACGCCGGCAGTGATTGTAGTGGTCCTGTTCAGCTTAGAAAAGTATTAACTTTGAAGGATGTAAAACGTTGGCATCTTGTAAAAGGCAGCTAGATTGCTGCAGCAGCTGATGGTAGATACTGGCACACCTATTCTTCAGTTAATGGCATTGTACTAGTAAAATAAAATCAGAGTTGATGAGAGTCTCTGGACATGGGCTTGAAAGCTGTGATTAAAGCTGTTTACCTTTCATTAACTTGTTTAGCTTTTACAAGTCATGTGAAACATGAAAGTATGTGTCTGGAGAGCAGTACTTTTAGATATGGAGTGATATTTCAATGGTATAAAACTAAAATAGCTTGTAAAAATATGTTGAGGGAAACAAAAAGTGTTCTTGTAATCGGTTGCTGCTTTCTCCGTGTGTCGAATTTGCTTCTATTTTTCCTTTGACTTGGCTACTGTCACTCCAAAATTTTTGCATTTGGCACTCTGTTAAATATTTCCTCCTTTAATTTGTCTTGCCTTTGTGAAAGAAATTGTGAAGTCCACCCTCCGAAGGAGCATACTGCACAACGTTACCATCTCAAGCCAGTGCTTTTAATAGTGAGGTAGTTTTAAGTTTTTTCAAAGAAATGAGATGAATTTCTGTAACCTAATCCTTACCACGTGGGAATTTCCTGGAAGATTTATTTTTATAAACATTGTCAATGTTTCGTGAAGTCTGTACCTTACTTTCAGTTGATTTGCTTTATCAAGAGCTAGGAAGCAAATTGGATGAAGCTCTTCTGTCTGTCATCATGACATTGACTGAGTTCTTTCCCCTCTTTTCGCTTTATTTTCCATGTTTCCACTATTTTTTTCCAAATTTATTTTCCATGTTTGTAATAAGGAAAAATATTGGCTGACTTGAGACACTGTTAATTTACCTTAATGAGTAAATTAATTGAAAAGCAGTCACAGATCCTCTAGTAAGAGGTGGAGTAGTAGGTTTCTGATTGTAAATAAAATTATTTATTAAATAATTCTTTACTGTTGGTGACTTATACCCAGTTACACTTCTGCTGTCAGGTTTTTGTGTCTCATCACCAACCACACCATTGCATCTAAGGGTCAGGAGGCAATGATCCTCCAAAGGCATAACTGGGAACTAGATTTTAGCTGGTGGCACTTCACCACTGTCAGTGGAGGGATAGGGAAATATCTATAATTCCTTCTGGTTTAAAGGATGGCTTGACCACTCTGAGCCTTATAGAAGAAAGATGAGAACAAGCTAATTAGTAGAGACTTAACTGTTCCAAGGCTTTTTCCCCTCCCTGTCGCCTGTCTCAAAAAATGATATCTTGAATTATATTTATCAGCATTATTGTGCAGCTCAGTGGCCTTTACTATAGTATAGAAATAAATAAAGACTTAGCTTGAGCAGCCTGAAAAAAAAATGGATGGGAGTCCCTGATATCAGTGTAGTTTCTGATATACCAAATAAAAGGGTCAGGTGCCAGAGGAAACCTTTTCTATGTTTATAAGATCTGATCTGAGTATCTTTGTATAGGGTATAGGCAGATGTAAACCTACTTATTAAAGTTACCTGAAACTGATAAACTCGCAGAAGACCATGCACAGCGAGGCATGCGCAGATGCTCTGAGCCAGCTTCCACTCTCTTCAGCTGGTGTGCATTTTGATTTTGCATGGGCTGTAGAAGTCAACATCCATGGAGTTATTTCAGACTTACACGGATGCATTATTCAAATGTGATCTGGTTCCTTCTTGAAACCGTTAGGAAACTTTCCATTGCCTTTGCAGGAAACTGGGCTAGCCTGCAGAGCAAAACAGTTCCTGCTGACAGTTCCCACCCTTTGCTATTTCTGAGGTTCACGAGTTTTCCCAAAGGAGTGATACGCTGGAATGGAGGTGGAAATTGGGGTATTTGGAACTCTACTGAATACCATAGGTGCCATTACCCAATTTAGAGATACTGATTTTGACTCTGTGTCTTGGTGATTGCACACGGATGCAAGTCTACTTTAACTGTCATTTCTATAATAATCTCTGCCAAAGGTAGGTAGACCTTTGGGACCCTCACCTAAAACTACCTATTTAATAAGGGCTTTTTCAGAAGAATGGAGCAACTTCTATCGGTAGTGAAGAACTGTCTACATGACTGAATTTACAGGTGCTGGATAGTTTCTAGTGTATTTTATTGCCTGCATGGTGTAACTGGCAAATGTTATTGTGAATTATGCCATTTTAATTACTAAAGTTCCTAGGACCATGAATAGGAATATTTAAAACCCAAAGTATGTAAAGTTTAGTGAGGAAATATTGGAATAATAGAAGTACTCTTTATGAAAATCTCTCAATTTAATATCAGAATCTGTCTTAAAAGCAAGGTATTTTAATACACTTGCATTCTTTCAGGAAAAAATTAATGCAAAGGTGAAAGCTGATCTGATGTCTCAAGATTAAATTGGGTGAAAGTTTTGGGTACTTACGAGTTTGCTTTCCAAAATGGAATCAGAAGCCCAGATGTAGGCATCATGGGCTCATTGTACAAGGCAAGTTTCAGGATGATGCAAACAAGCATTAACATGCAGATGAGAAGGGAACTGTGGAGGGATTTTAAACCTGCTCATAGTAGGCTTGCATTTCCTTCATATCTTTTCCATAGCTCATCAAGGCAAGGCTAAGACCCAGAGCAACATCACCTCTCCTACAATACAGAAATTTCCTTTTTAATGACTTTTTGCAAGTCTTTTGAAATAGCTTCTTGTTTGTGCAAATGGTTTTGTACTAGGTACTTTTCCTCAAACTTTTGTTGTCGTTTAGGTGTCTCTAGTTAACAGGGAAACCAGCTAGGTAGCTGTCAGCCTAAGGTGTTTTAGATGAGCCCAGGATAACTTGTGTACAAAACAATTCATATTTTCATCTTCTCCTAATTCTACCTCCTAGGATAATCTCCTGAATGGACATACAGAACTTCATGAACTCTTAGAGATAAATATTTTTAAATTTCCTCTGCTGGAGGAGGAGCAGTTTCTAAATATTATACTTGGCAAATTGCTATTTTTCTGACAGCAAGATTAGGTGTGAATTTTCTGCAAATACCTCCCTGCAATCAGTTTGAGAAGTTTTGTTTTGTTCTTTTATGGGTATGAAATTGGACACAGAATTTATATATCCATTTTAAATGTAAGTGTTAAGAAATCGTGGGAGTCTACGGACACAGTTTAAAAAAAAAGCAATCCACCTAAACAAGTAATTTAAATGTTGCTTTTGACTGTGAGGCATGTTAGGTTTGGCTTATAAATGGGATTTCTAACGGCTGAGTATTTATTTTGAAGTATGATCATGGCTAATATCAACATGGCTCTTAGATTGTATTTGGTTGTGTGACAGTATGCAGTACCTTTTACAGAGAGGCTTGTGGTTTTGTACATAAATAGAATGTTATAAGTGTACTCATAGTAATGTAGTTCCATCCATGCTAGGGAAGCTGCACTGCTTTTCATGAGAGTGGTAGAGCTAGATACAGCACTTCAGGTTGTTCATACAGCTTTTATTCCAGACTATTGGATTTTCAGAGGTTTTGTTTCAGGAGCAATGACATGGCCATGTTTTACATCCAAACCTTTTATGACCCTCTCATATGGTGAGAGAAGAGATTGATGAAACTGCCAGAACACTGTTTGTCATGCCCTTGGGTTGACAGCCTGTGCACCAGGCACTGGAGCATTGGTGCTACTCTCAGTGTTGGTAGGAGCTATTTTCTTAAAAGGCCTGTTTTCTGTCAGGAGAAGCCCTGCTAGGATGCTCAGGGAAATGACTGAAGCTCCCTTGTTACTGCACTGCTGTATTTCAGAGGCCATTGAAGTAGGGGAAGAATGGAAAGTACCAGACATAATGCCTGTTATTTTAAAAAAAAAGGAGGCGGGGAGAAGTGTTGGGGAACTGTAGATACATCAAGCTTCACTTCAGTTCCAGGAAAAATCTGAAAGAAATAATAGCACAGTGTGCAAGCAGCTGGTACATAACACAGAGATGAATAACAGCCCAAGTGGCTTTACTGAGAACGAACGGCATCCAAGGAGTGACATTTTCTTCTGCAACCGCAATATGAAAAACGATAATAACAGTAATAATAACAACAACGTTCTGCATCTTGTAGGTTGGCTTTTGACTCAGTCTTATACAACAATCTCAGAAGCAAACAGCATCTAGAGTGTGTTTTCCTAATATGGGGTCAAGCAGGAGAGGCAAAGATGATTGTAAATCCTAGTGCAGCTGTAAAGGATTTGCTGTCAGATGAAAAGGATACATTGAGTGAGATATTGTAGGTATGTTTTTTCTCTGGGTCTGCTTCTACTCTGTGTGTAGCAGAAGGGAGATACCTATCAAACGTGTAGATGACTAAACCCTGGGAAGAACTGTAAGCCTGTTGGTACCAGTGCTGATAGAGCAAGCCACTCCTTGAACCTGAGCTGTTGCAGGAATGAACATTTCCTCTGACTTCTATCTGTAAGGCTAGAAAGAAAATCCTAACTGCTTGTAGGCACTGACAGATATCTGTTGATCTTGTCCCAGACAACGAGTAGACATTTGAAGCTGAGGTTAGCCAGACCTGCTTTCTGTTGGGAAGTGTGTTGACCTGGATGTGACAGAGCCTTTCGGTGACCCCGTTCCTTCCCCGTGTCATCCCACCAGGCTCATCTCTGGCTGACCGAACAGGCTGCATCTCATAAGTGTGGGCACATCAAAGAAGCTGTCCCAATAGACAAATAAAACTATAATCAGCACTTCAGGCACAGATTTGGTCCTTAACTTTTGATTTTTTTAAAGTTCCACATTGTTTGGTTTTGTTAAACAATTGGAGGTTTTCTTTTAGTCTGCAACTGCTCTGGACACCATGCCTTAGTTAAAGTGATATAAGCATCATCACGTGGGCTGTTGGAAGCAATCACAATTTACAGTCAGTGACAGTCAGCCTTTCTGACAGTTTGATCCTTAAAGCCATAAATTCATTAAGGAGAGGAGAAACCAGTCAAATGCCATATATTTCTTCACACCTCATATGACAAGCTAGAAATAGCTCTTTGACATGCTGACTTCGTATTTGTCAATTTTCTTCAGCATTTGGAGAAAGCTTGAACAACAAATATAGATGGGTAAATTAATTTTGTTCCAATTGCTTCCACTCTAATTAGCATATTTGAAAGAAGATGCTGAAAGAAATGTGACATGGATTTCTAGGGCATTTTTAAAGGCTGCTCTTGGCATTCAGAGGACCAGCTTACAAAGCTGGAGGTGAACTTAAGTCTAAAGTGTTAATATGAATAGTTTTGTGCTATTTTTGGCCTAGCTTCCAAAGAAAATTAGACTCAAAAAAGTCCTTCTCTCTTCCTTCCTTTCTCACCATTTTTCAAATCTGTTGATTATTTTCAACCAAATACGAGAGATACGGTATCAATTGCAGAAAAAGTCTCATGAACTTAGGGAGATGGAGGATAAGATGCCCCATTTGGACAGATGATAACACAGAAAGACTGACCTCTGTCGCTTCTGGAGAACCCTCAGAGAAGAAAGAGGTGTTATAAATATCCCAATTGCAAAAAAAGCTTGAATCAACAGCTTCATTAAATCTCAGAGGACCAAACCATAAATCTATAGGAAATCACGTTTACTTCCCCTGTTCGTGGAGCTGCTGATTAATTTCTGTCAAGAGCTGGCGTGTACTGAGTCTGCGTGTCTGCAGGGCTGGTACCTGAGAACTAAAAACTCTGCGACTGTGACCAAGCTCCCAGCAGGCCATTTTCTAGCTCCAGAGGATTTGCATAAAACCAATGTCCAAACCATCTTTATCACCTGGCATTGCTCCTTTTCAGCCATACAGAAGAAAAGAGCAAGAAGGGCAAACTCCATCTGCGATGCTCACCTGTGCATTTGGTTGTTTTGAACTGGACTCCTGTGTGCTGCCCTCAATGATGAATGCTTCAGCAGTAGCTGTATTTCTCAATGGTTTTAATCAGGCTTCGGTTGTTTCTACTGAATTTAGTGGTGAAAATTCAACAGGTCAGGAGCAGCTCAACTTCTGTGTTAAAAATTATTTTTAGTCTCATTTCTTTGTGTCTCAGATAGTGTCCAGTACCATGACTCCATATACTGTTGGTAGGCTCCCAGTCTTGCTGTTAGCTCAGATTGGAGTCCCTAGAGACCTTGTCTGTTAACAGAGTCTCTGTTTTACTGATAAAATTACCTTTGCGGAAGCTTCTAGATGATTTAGAAGATAACTAGATGATCTTTAAGGTCCCTTCCAACCCAAACAGTTCTATGATTCTGAAGTATTGGAGGGATTTCTGGGTAGATCCGAGCTGGTGTGGTTCCCCCAGGGCTGGTATCTTATGTTTTTTGTGGTCCAGACTATAAAAATTTGAGGACAAGCTGCTGTAGGTAATTTAAAGATATTTCTCTAAGCCCTTAATGTACAATGCTACAGCATTGTGTTAAAATTGCTCCTGTTTTTCCTTTGTGTAAAAGGAGAAAGTGATGTCCTGTAGCTTTGCCTGCACCTTAAAAATTAGTTATACTGGAAACATCTATAATAAATGTGCTTATGACACCACTAATCAGTACTGAGTGCCACTGCAAACTGTTTCAGCCTGACAGAAGTAGTCCACAGCTGGTAGCAGTTAAACCTGATATAATATACCTCTGCTGTTTCTGTTAGGTTGACTATCACTGAGCCTAACAGGGCTCCCCTTCTAGCCTAGGGACACCCAACAGTCTGGAGCACAAGTCTGTTACGTTTTCTGCGTTGGGGATCTCTGTTTCAAAACCCATGAAGCTTTCTTGCTTGAGCTCAAAGATTTGGTTTGCCTGCTGTTACCCCTGGAATATGCACAGCTAGGCAGGGGCAGGAAGACACAGTGGGTATGTATGTTTTTCTTTCCTGTGGCTGACCCAAAGATCTTTTATTTAGGTTGTGCATCATAATAGTAAGCT
Organism: Dromococcyx pavoninus; assembly: GCA_033558185.1. Taxonomy (NCBI): domain Eukaryota; kingdom Metazoa; phylum Chordata; class Aves; order Cuculiformes; family Neomorphidae; genus Dromococcyx; species Dromococcyx pavoninus. Next base: position 1,572,210 of record JAUMJL010000786.1, read on the forward strand.
GTCTTTCCTTCTCCCCGAGAAAGACAGGTGAACTGTGCACAGGAGAAAAGGAACCAGTATTAGGATACCTTGTCTTTCTTTACTTCATGTAATTTTAGGTGGTCAAATATGTTGCAACTACCTAGAAATAAACTTTTAACTTTGCTATCCATAATTGTTCAGACTAGATTTGTTGTAGCTGAAAGTTTCTTTTCCTCTGATGGCTGCTTGTGGATTTGTACAACTTATTAGCAGCAAAAAAATCACACAGATAGCAATAATGAAACTAAATTACTCATATCAATGTCCCAAAAGCTGTGGACCATGACTTTAAGTGAGAGAGGGAGAAAGAGCATTGGTGAAGTGTATGGAAGAATGTACTAGGATGAGGACTGAAACAGAGGTGAGTTTAAAACAAACCTGTATTTATACATCAGGAAGATAGTGACAGTGAAATAGAGAAGAAAATTAATTTAATCCTCATTCCCCCCATATTTTGCTGTATAGCTTCCTTAGTTATTTAAAGTAGTAATCTGGGGTATGTTTCATTTGAACAAAACTAGATATTGGGAGGGGCTGAAACATGTAATTTTCTTTTAATCCTGGATGTGGTGTATTCATGCACCTGCTTGGGAATACAAACTGAGAGGATGCACGTTGAAAAATTTAAGTTCTCTTTATGAGGTCAGGAAAAACTGATGCTACTTCCTGGGGACAAGTAGAAAGATGAGCTAGCATTGTTCCTATTAATCTACAGATTTTGCCTATGTGTTATAGCAGTAACTCATACTGGTGCTTTCTTAGTGATGCTGCCTTGACATTCAGACTTATTGATGCTTCCAGTCAGTGGCAGACCTGGAATAGTACATGATTTCTGGATTCAGTTGCATATTGTAGCTATTAGTGGCTGCTAACTCCTCTTACTAAGATTTCTAAAATGCATTGTGTTAGTGGTGTCTGAATAAAGCATCCCTGATATCTAGCCACACCGGGTAAGCTAGAACTTTTCTGTATTTACTTTAACATGTTTTACTGAATGTCTCTTTCTTCATGTCAAATCACTAAGATGTCCTTTTTTGCAGGCGGATTCAGGCTACTCAGAGAAAGTGCAAGGTGACTGCTAGACAAGCAGCAAGGCTATAATAGAGGATAAACCTGTGTTTCCCACTACCATCACAAATCTTTCACACATGTACAAAATTTCCATCTCCTAGAATTTTACTGTGGAGATTAATTTAGTCAACAAGTGTTCCTACTTTCAGGATACTGGATTCCTACTTGCTTCAAGTTTTTTTTTTCTCTGGATAGGGAACCAGGACCTTCTGATAGGGATCCCTTAAACAGCCTTGATAGAAATAAAGATTGAGCCTTTGTGTATGAGTGGTCATTATTAACGTTCAGCTCCATATAAAATCTTTGTGAAGTAGAAATTTGTTCATTTACCAAGAGGCAGTTTTCAACCTGGAGTGTAAATCTCATCTGGTGATAAGGGCTATTTCCGGATTGTTAACTCAGTGCTGGTGTTGAATTTCTTTAGATGATGTCGTGGAGACCCCTGTCTTTAAGGCACAGATGTGCTTTACTTTTGAGGCTTCATTTACTGGGAAATTAACTTTTTCTCCCTTTCTTGCATCAAAAATTCAGTAATGTGAGGGAGAAACAAGGTAACTGAAAACACCTCATTGAGAACCTATATCCTCTCACTTATCAGGGCCAGAACAGCTGGTAAAGAGCACCTTGCTAAATAGTACCTGGTTCTGACTAATCTTATCCAAGGCATTTTGACTTGCAAAACAGAGGCTGTTGAAGAATGCATGAGTTAGGCAAGCTGGAAGAAAAACAGCCTTCACTTTTGAAATAGATCTGATCATAAGATTTAATTAGGGGAGGTCATTTCTTTGGCTTTCTTAATTTCAGTGTATGATTGGATTTTATTTCTTAATAATCTGTCATTTTGTAAGGGTGAGGAATGTAGTTGATGGAACCTCTGAGCTGCCAGTGTGGACAGAGAACCTTTTCCCATGCTGTGGTGTGGTGAGATGGCTCTTAAATGCACAGGTACTTACATTTTCCTCTGAAATCCAAAAAAAGCACCAGCTCTAGTCCTTGCTGCAAGGTCAGTGAAAGCATAAGAGATGAATGTTGTTATCCTTAAGCACACCCAGCTTTTCCATTTTTTTTAACTTTGATGGTAGCTCCAGCAGACTGTGCCTGTATAATGACTCTTTTATTGTATAAGAAGATGAAGGGCATGTCTGGCGCTCATGTGGAGAATTAGTGGCAGTCCTCAAGTTATAAACCATGCAACTGCATATAGGGTTTGATGTTTTGTTCTGTTGCAGACTGAAGTGTCACTGTATCTTGTACTTGCTTTGTTTAAAATTGCAGAATTAGATCGGTAATGCAAGACCAGCTCAAAACCCTTCCTCATTCTTTTCTGGATTATCAGTTATTACGCTTATTCTTGGGAATTCCTTGCTATAGTGTCAGAATTAAGAGTTCCCTCAAACACTTCAAGTGAGGACAGAACAATCTCCACCAGCCAGCCAAGCAGCACTCTTTTTCCAAGGTCCCTTCTAATATCTCCCTGATAAGAGCACTTTCCCTTTGTGAGGAAAAGGTCATAGTGGTGGAAACGGTGTGTGTTTGTTCTCTTGTTTCTAAGCTGTGCTATTCTTTCCTTGTTGTTGTTGCTTGACAAGATGGTTGCCAAGCCACTTTGTCATCACTCCTGCATCTTGACAGAACACAGGAGCTGTCCCAGATAACAGGAGAATACGTCCTTCCAGCAAGACCTGAGTGACTTTATCCAATCCCGAATTTAAACAGACCTGACATGTTCTGGCCCTGTTTACAAACAGGATGCTTCAACAGGACTCTACCACAGAAACAGCTATGCTTCCCTTGCTAGAAAACAGATGTTTCATTTTGGAAAAAACAGAGCTCAATGCTGATGGCATAATCAGTAATGAATCTTTGTAATGAGCCCATGCTGTTTATTGCTATCTATCTTAAGCCTCTGATATTGCATTGTGCTGCATGTTGAAAGACAACATACTAAACAGAAACTGTCTGCTGGGGCCAGTAGACTAAATTCAGTCGATACAATTTTGCATTGCATTATGTGTATAGTTACTCTAATTGCGGGAGCAGAAAGAACAACAATAAGTGAATATAACAAACTACTGCCATCATTATCTCCTGTCCACATCCCTGTGCTACAGCCAACTACATTAATGCAAATGCTAAGAGCCTTCTTTGATGCTCTTATCAGTCTGCCTGCCTGCAGTTCCTATGCCCTGACAACTCCCAGCAGTCCGTCATAAGGCACACTGAGTGTAACTTATCATTTGGTGAAGTCACGATATCCTTTGCAGTTTCCTTCTTTCGTGCATATTAGTAAAATATATCCATTTTACTTACATGTGGATTCTGGGATTTGTCTGCTTGACTTTTGGTAACTTAATGCTCAGTGAAAATGGCATTTCGTAAACTTTCTTGTGTATTTAAATCATGACAACATAACTGAGATTCTGCTTCCGTGCTAAACAGATACGCAGTACTATTGATGTTTACCAGATGTTTTAGGCAATTCTATGCTTTTTTAGTCTCTCAGCCATGCTGCTTCATTACAGGTGCCAATCTTGGAGCTATAAGGTACTTTTAATGACATACTTGGTCTTAGAGATTCATTTCACTGGGCAGCTATGGCAAGATGTGGTACAAATTCTCAATACGGCTTATCATGTGATGCAAATCATAACTCATAAGGATTTCACCAAGCCTTATTTGTCTTTTTGCTTCTTTTACTACTAACAAGGAAGAAGCTGTCTCTTGAGGTAAGACAGACGTGCTTAAAAGTCTAAAGAAAATCTAGGCTGGGTTTTACAGACCAGATCTTTTCATAGAATCATAGAAGGGGTTGGGTTGGAAGAGATCTTAAAAATCATTTACTTCCAACCCACTGCCATGGGTAGGGACATCTTCCACTGAATCAGATTGCGCAAAGCCCCATCCCAACTGGCCTTGAATACCCCCAGGGATGGGGCATTCACAGCTCTGGGCAACCAGTTCCAGTGCTTCAGCAGCCTCATAGTGTATAGTTTTACTTAGGTCTAATCTAAACTTACCCTATTTTCAGTTTAAAGCCATTGTCCCTTGTTCTATCACTACTTGCCCATGTAAGAAGTCCCTCTCCAGCTTTCTTGGAGGCCCCTTTTAGGTACTGGAAGGCTGCTGCATGATCTCCTTGAAACCTTCTCCAGGCTGAACAGCCCCAACTCTCTCAACCTCTCCCTCTAATCATCTTCATGGCCCTCCTCTGGACTTGCTCCAACAGGTCCATGTCCCCAGGGCTGGATGCAGGACTCCAGGCGGGGTCTCACAAGAGCAGAACAGAGCGGGAGAATAACTTCTGTCAGCCTGCTGGTCACATTTCCTTTGATGCAACCCAGAATATGGTGGACTCTCTGGGCTGCAAGTGCGTATATTCAAAATCAGAACATTTGAGACAACCATGGTGGATTGCTTGTTAAGCATAACTCTTTCTCTCAAAAGCTTGTCAAAATTCAACATCCAGTTGACTCAGGTTTCTAAAATTGTTTCAGAAGGTTTTAAAGAGATTATCAAATAAGAAGATTTGCACTGGCAAAATGATGAGACAAATATAAATTGAAGCAGGGGAGAGAGGAGAAAATAGTATTCAGTAATGCTTTTGGAGTGGTTTTATCTTGGCATCTCATTAAAGTAATGTAAAGATCCATAGCACTACAGAAGAGTGCAGAGAGCAGCCTTTAAAAGATGAATACTCATCACATGCTACTTTATTGCCTTCATTCATCAGAATTGCATGCTTCAGACCTCATCTTTCAGCAGCCTGGGCTGTTACAATAACCACATCCCTAGAGACAAGAGCTGGATGAACCTAAATGCAGTTCCAGGCACTTTATATTTCTAGGCATGAGACCTCGCACCTAGCTCTCCCACTTCCGTTAGACTGTTTTAACCATGGGACTGTAGTGTCACTTTCTCCTTTTGCTCCCATGGTGCTTCCTTTCCAACTGCACTTAGTAAGTGCCTTTGTCCAGATCAGTCTGATAGTGCAGGGAGGACAGTACAATAGATTTAAATATTCTTTAAATGATTAGAGTTGCTTTCATTTTCCTGGCTGAACTCTAAACTGTTAATTAAAGCTGAGCAGGGACAGCATGACCTCCTCTTCTCTCAAAACACGTGCCAAAAAAGTCTTCAGGGTGAATCCTGCTTATTGAGGCATCTCTTTGGCAAGGGCCTAATGTTCTTTGTGCAGCCAAATGAAGATACCCGGTGCTAAGCTCTCATTCCAACACCTGTATGTTGGGGAGAAACGGGGACTTAGAGATGTTCAAATACCTCCTGTTTGCGGGGTATGGGTGAATCCCTGGTATGGCAGTGCCACCCTTCTGAGATACTCGATTCCCCCGAGTGAATGTGCCAGGAGCCTGAACATCTGGTTCTCTTTTCTGAGTTGGGCTTATCAAACACGTTGGTCTCCTTTGATATCAAAGGGTACAGATAAAGAAAATCCTAGTTGGTGATTACTTACTTAACTTCACTGCTTCATGATGTCAGTAATTTCCTAAGGGAATTGGAAGTGGTCTGAAATAATGTAATGCTCGGCATTACATGTGGAGGATCAGAATTGGCAGAGGTTGACATGGCATTTGGGGCAGTTTGGGCTTCCCAAGTATGGGTTTGCAAAAGCAAGTGAGCTTTGAGCACTCCAGAGCGGACTAGCAGCGTGCAGCCTGTAGCCTGAATGGAAGTTTTGTCAGTTCTCTCCTTCTGAATGTTTTAGCATTTTGGCTTGCTTGCATCCACGCTTGGGGAAAACCTGCTCTGTTGCAGAGCTGAGAGTCCTCTCTAGCAGTGGCGTGGGTGGTGTGAGCTAGTGAGTAAGTGTCACCATAGAAAGAAGATACCTTCCTGTCGGATGACATGGAAACTCGGGTTTTGTGTTTCAGAATGGGCTCTATCTAGGGACCTTTTTTTGTCTCAAACTCACCCTGGGGAAAAGGAGGTTACTTTTGTTACAATGAACACACCTTAGAATCAGCACTTACTTGTGTTCTACATCCAGGTGGACAACTGTCCTACTCCCCTCTCAGACTATACTGACTCTGAGTTATGATGAGAGGTTGTGAAGAGACGTTGGCTTTGGCTTACAGATGACTTCTTTTGTTACCAGATGAGCTGGTGGATTGCTCTTAAAAACTGTGTTTTGCTGGGCAAAGAAATGAGGTTTGTGCAGGTCTTCATTTTGTCTGACTAGATGAAAACTTCGTGACTGAAAATGCTACATAGTTCCTTGGTAAAATTATAGAATAAAATAGGAATAGTTAAGGTCTGTGCATTTCATAATGTGGCTGGCTGAGAAGAAGCTTAATCTTTAGGGACAGCTGGGTGAATATGTGAGTTACTATTTCTATCAGAAAATAAGGCCCTGTGTAGTTAATTGGCAGGTTTTGTGTGTCAGAATGGTGTCCTTTAACTTTCCAAAGGGGATATCGGGATAGTATCTTGAATAATTATTGATTGGTGGGTAGGTAGACTACAGCTCTCTCTCTGGCGTACAACATGATTTCTAATGAAAAGGAACCTGAAATTTCAAAAAATGCAACAACAAGAAATATTTGTTTTGACCAATGACTGGAAGATTAGTTATCGCTTGCCCATGAAGTCCTAAATAAAGAGGTAGGAGTACTTCTGGAAATATGTTAGTAGACTCGGCAATAGGGAGGCATCACAGTGTCTCGCAGGGGAAAGTGTTAGACTTGCAACTCAATGGTGTTTGTTGAGGACTGGAGGATAGAAGGATGATGTGGTATTGCCTGGTAGCGGGCTGAATGGAAGTCATGATTTCTTTCCTAGCGTTGCCAAAGAGCAGCCTGTCTTTTTGTGTGCTGGGAACTCTGTGTTGAGAACCAATAGTGTTGAGAACCTCTTTCAGAGGATTTTACAGCCCTGTTAGAGTACTGAAGGACTGTTTTTCTTGGACAAGATTTCCTTTGCAAGGAAGCAATTCCACGCAAGCTGGAGGTGTTTTTATCTGTCTAGCGGCAGGTCCCAGAGTTTGCTCTCTGGTAGTGTAAAGAAGCCACTAGCAAAGCTGCCTTGTGTTTGGCTCCAGGGAAATGGACAATAGGTAGCAATCTCTGTCCTGAACAGATGAGCAGGTAAGTGTAGATCTGGAAAAGGCAGTTGCTAAGCTGGTAAGTAACTTGGCTAGAAGTAGACTGAGGGTCTTTTAAATACTTTCTTCTGCTGTTGATTTCACCTAACAGATTATTCTTTTAACTCATGTACAAGATGCTTGAGCTTCTGGTGTTTTGCTTAGTTATATGCCTGGTGAAGTTGCTATCTTTCTGCACGTGGGTAATGTGGATGGCTTCTTGTGGATGCTGAAGAGCTGAAATTAAGTTATTCTGCAAAGCTGTCTCCTGAAAAGTAAGTTGTGTATTGAATGATTCACAGCTTTATATGACACTTAGGAGCAAGTGACTCAGGAGGGACTTGGAAAGTAATTCCTTTCTTCTGGGTAAGAATATGTCCAGCAGACTTAAAATGATGCTGATTAATCTTGACACTAAAAGAGGTGTCACTCTACAGGGAAGAGAGCTGATGTTTGAAAATGCAAAGGCATTTGAGATTTTCCTGTTCCTATGTAGCTCCAAGAACTCTCTGTGAAGGTAAATGGCAATACTTGGCAAGCTTAAATATACAGAAGGCCATATATTTTCTTTTAACCCCTCCCTTTGTGTACTATGCAGTGTTTATATATGGCAACCACATCAGTGAGGAGTAAGTTGTATGATTTCTGTGCAGGAGGTACAACAACAGAAGTATCTGGACCATCCAGTTAAACATCATTAATTTATCTGAGTCTTTAACTGCTATTCAGCGTGAGATAACTCTTGTGCTAAGTGTGTTTAAAATCTAGTGACATCTGCTCACCCTCCTTTCTGTTCTCCCCATTGCACTGTCATAATGCAATACAACATGAAAAAGGGATCAGTGCAGTTATTACAGAAATTCCTGCTTAAAACAGTGAAGGACATATTTTCTGCTGCTTGAGGCTTCTCTGTCATCTTATGCTCTGAAACAGAACTGGCACTAGACTGAGTGTTCATTTTGTGATGTGTTGGGTTTAGCCTTGTTTCCATAGGAAACAAGCATACAAGATGAAGCTGGTTCTACATAAGTATTCCTTCCTTCTTCTTTTCCCCTCCCTTTTTTAACCCTTTAGCCAATCACAGCCAAATTTTACAGGCAGGTACAAATCTCAAGGGTAACTGTGTTACCACAGATGAGCTCCTTCCTATGGACACCAGAGAATCTGCCCAGGGCACAGCCGTGCGACACTGTTCCAGCTGTGGGAAGAGCTTTGCTCAAAGCTTGTGCTGCAAGATGTCGCTGAGCCCGGGACACAGACTGGCAGGAAACCACTTCCTTAATTTCAGTACTTGCGGAATGACATGTTTTATGTTGATAGGTAGCAATATGTTCATAATTGTGCCTCACATTAGGATTATATTTATATGCAATACTCCATAGGGAGAGGATCTTCTGTTGGAGGCTAGACTGGAAGCCAGTAAACCCCAAGGCTGAGGGCTCAGAAGAGCCTCTGGGACTGTTTGTGCTGTCTCTGGATCATTCAAACAAACAAATAAATCCTCCTTCAGTTGTTCTTACTGTTGACAATCTCTAATTCTTGTTATGACATCTTTATTCTTTGGAAACAAGAAATACAGCTGCACCATTTTTCAAAGCAGAAGCAATCCTAGTTATGCTCTTGGGCTTTACAGTCTCATCTCCATGATGCATAACCTCCAGATTATGTTGTTTGGTCTGTTCTTCCCCCACCTCTCTTTCGGCATTTTAAATAGTTCTGTGATAGTGCAATTATCAGCCAGCCTCACTGCCTTCAATTGTGAGGCATTTGCCTGAAAAAGCAAACCTTGTAGTGAAGGTAGAAGAAAGCTGTAGGATATTTTCTTCAGCTTTTTCATCTAGTCTCTATCTACTGAATTATAAGTACTTGGAGAGATGTTTTCACTGTACTGTGCTTCAGGCTTAAAATGCTATGTAAAACCAAGACTGAGGAAAAAGCTGGTTTCAGTTACAGTGTCGGGTGGGGTTTCCATTTTAACATCATTGATAGCTCACTGGAATGCTGGCCTCAGCAGATCTGTAAGCCAGTGTTTAGTGTCTACCCAATATAGCAGAGCGGGAGCTTTGACTGAAGATGTTGTTCATATTTACAACAAACCAATTTTATTTCTTTAGCCTTTTTTCCTTGTGTTTGTTTCATTGTCATCACTGTGACATCTGAAGTCATACAGATCAAAGCCCATCCTAGAGAGGGTCGCTGACAGCCTGAAAAAGTCATCCCTTCTGGACTGGTAAGAAGAAAGCCGCATCTTCCTTCAGTTCACAAAATCCCAGTTCTCCTCTTAGCTTTATTTTGATCTCTGCTTACAGTTGCTTCATTCTCACTCCCAGTCCAGGATGATCAAATACATTTTCAGCTGTTTTCCTATACTGACCACAGTTTTCTTGTATACCAGTTATGTGACCCATAGAGCTGCCTTGGGATGCTCTAACTGTGACAGGGTTAAACAGCCTCTGTAAGAGTGTAAGCCTTGGTAATAGGAACATCAATTTTGAAAGAAAAAATTAGGGTATCAGAATTGTCTTAACTTTGAGGCTAACAGAAGTCTGATATGTATTAGGATTGCTCAGCAGGGAGGTTATTCATAGCCTGTTGAGCTGTTGCTAGAACACACCATTAATTTTTACCTTTCCCATCAAGAGAAGGAAGGTGAAGGGAAGCGCTCAGAATAGCAGTGACGATTGGTTAACTGCTTTGATTCTGATCATTTATCTCCCTCCCCATTCTTGACAGCTGTATTGAAGACAGGCAAACTTTCTCAAACCCTTATTACTTTAATTGGGGTGAGACATAATTCTGTTACTCAGCTTGAGAGATGAAATTTCCTGAGCTTCACATTTTAAAAAGTCGTCCCTGCACAGTGGTGAATGGGAGACCAGATTCTGCATAAGCTAAACGACCTTCCTTCTTCTGTCTGCTTCAACACTGCCAGCCTTGCATAGCTTTTTCCACTGCTTCCCCTATTTTGTAAGACTGTGCTGATCCCCACTGATGGGGAATCACAGTGTTTCAAATGAGTCATGCTCTTAGTTGTAAGAGGAGGACGGATGGATTTCTCCCTTTGGCCTGCCTGGTAAGCTTCCTAACGAAACTCAGTATCACTTTTTGCCTGTCTGCCAGTTGTATTCTTCTCCTCTATGCTTCACCATAACTGAGCAGAGATCTTCTGAAATAAGAGTGAAAGCACTGTTGTTTCTGCCCAAGCACATGTGTAGTAACTGTGCTTGCACATGCTCAACAAGCTGCCTAAGTTGCTGCTTCTTGCATCACTGGTCCAAGCATGCATCATTTCTGTCCCACAAAAGAAAAAAAACATTCTTGAGATGTTTTTTTCTCTCATTCCATTTGCAAGAAGCTGGTGATTGGAGAAATCCTGTGACTCCTGTGTTGGTTTTGTTACTGAACAGCAGCAGGAGAAAGGGCTGTGTTTTCTGACTCACAGTTTCTCCATTTGTTTGTTTAGTGGTGAGCTTTGCCACAGATTGTGAGGTTGCATGCCCTCAATGGAAGTTTCATCTTGATAATGCCTAGAGAACAGCCTTACATTAGGACCTACGTGCAGGATAGTCTTTGTCATACCTGTTGACTGATCCTCTTCTAGTTCACATGCAGGCATTTATTTGCTCTATGGCTCTGGATCATTCTTCAGCTGTTACAAGCATACGCCTCAGAAAACAGTGTGTGGTCTAGTGGGGGGACCCAGCAAATTGTATTATTTAAGCGTGAAAAATTTTCAAATGCAGTGTTATGCTTTATGAGCCGAATGTTTTTTTCTTGAGAGTTTTTAATGACTATGTCTCTTGAAGTTTTAATGGGCAACCTCTTCTATGTAACAATTATATTGAAGTTTTCACAGAGAGAAGGTCATGGCTTACTTGAAATGTCAAAATCTAAAATACACTGACATTTTGCTTTAGGTTTTGATGAGTATCACTCTGTGTTTCAGCTTTCAGGGATCTTTTAAGTTCAATGTCACTATGGCTGGCTCTCACCCAGCCTTCACAATTTCAAAGGAGTTAAGAGCATCCTGAAGATAATAAAATTTATTATATATACCACATTATTATTAATTTATTTAAAGCTTTTATTGCATAAAGTTTGAGTACTGCATTGTTTGCCAGCAGTAAAGTCACTTCAGTGTAGCATATTCTAAATGACTGCTAATAGAAGGAATATACAGCCCACTGTGGCACGTGTAGCTTATAGGATGGATATGTACAGTTTATCCAGTATTTAAAAATGAGCATCTTGTAGTGATGCTTCATTTTTTTTGTCATGACTTCTTGAGCAAGCTAGCTTGCCCTAGTTCTGTTATATTTTGTTGCTGTAAGAAATCAGCTGTACAGCATAAGCAAAAATAAAATCCTTCTTCAAAGGCTTCCAATCTGGGCTTTCCGTTCATATGAAGTACTTGTATGCTATTTTGCATCCAGGTTTTAGACATTGTTCTGGCTACCGGTTGGTAGTATAGAGGCCATAGCCTTCACTTTCAAGAATATGAGACCTTTCCATTTGACCTTCTATTGGGTGCTGTGGCCACACTCAGTCAGTGATTGTCGAAAAGAAAAAAAGTAATTTTTTTAATCTATAAAATGGGGAATGTCTAAAAACCCCCATTACTTTGTCTTGATGTAACCAAGTTGAGTGTTTATGGGTACTGCTGCAGGGAAAGAGAACTGTGTGTTGCTTTGGTGGTGGCACTGGAGCAGAAATAAGACTTGTGTGCAAGAGGAACCACGTGCCTAGTTCCACCACCTCACCTCATCTCAAGGCAGTATGGGCAGGTTTCCATGCAAGAATCCAGCCTGGCTCAGCAGCCATCTATTCCATAATGAAGGGGATGTGCCTGAGGATGATAATAGCCTTTCTGCGTATCTGTGTGAAGTAACTTGGATTGATTTGGTTTATATTCCCACCTGGAAAAGCCTTACAAAGATTAATTCTTAATTTGTCATGATTATGTTCAGCCTTACAGATTTACCTCAGATGTGACAAATTGTGTGACTCTGTAATTCTTTCTTGAAGCTGGGCCGTGTACTGATGAATTAAAGGATCTTAATGAAAAACATTCAGTTTTGATTAAAGTGGGTCCTAAATGACAGTTAATTATTATTGTCCTCTATAAGCCATCACAATAAGGAATTACCTGTATGGTAAAAATGTGCCTTTTGTTTCCAGCTTGAATACCTTCTTTCTCAAATTCTTATCCCCAGAATGTTTCAATGGAAAACATTCTGATTGTGATCTGCCTTTGCCTGTGTGACTAAGAGCTCTGAGGCATCATTTCTCTTTTCTGCAATGAATAATTGCTTCCCCATCTTGCTTTTGTTAAACTGCATAAATGAGCTCCTGTGTTCTATCCTCAACGTCGTATCATTCTAGTAATTTTTCCTTGATACTATTTCAGATTTTCGGTCTTTTTTTTGTGGAGACTGGGCTTTAGAGTAGTATGGAGTCTTCTCATAAAAGACGTGCCAGGACTCTGCTTCCATGATGCCCAGGCAGCCAGGGGACATTGGGCTGGACACATGACATCGATTTGCAGTTCACTACATAATGCCCGTAGGACACTCATCATCAGTGTAAAGAGGGGAATACTACATTTTTAGGAAAGTTTAGGTGCATTTTTATGATGTTGTTTTTTTGAAAAAAAAAAGTTTCATTGCACCTTCTGCGCCCCACTTAGGGAAGATATCACCTGCCTTATCAGTTCAGCATTCAAATGTGTGTAATGTTGTTGCTGCAGCCGACTGTGGGTTTGCAGACAGTACACGTTTCTCAGCATGATAAAGAGATCTTGTAAAGTATTGCAACCTGGAGAAGATGCTTGATATGCTAAGCAACATTATCTCCATGTCTTTTTTATGCAATACTTTGACTCATGGATCAAAACCTTGCTTGAGACCACTCTTAAAAGGCATAACACCGATCTTAGTGAATTTGTGGAACTGTTTTATAGTAGGTCTCTGTGAAGTTGTGAGCCTTATTTGAGTGGCAGAGAAAAATTCTTATGAAAAACTTACTTGTCTGTATCCCAAAGGGTTTGTTGAGGAATAAAAAGCAGTTTAATGTTGGTTTCTATCATATTGTCACAATTATACAGCTTGGAAAAAGCTGTATTAGATTTTTTCTTTTCTTTTTTAGCTCATTGCTAGCAGGTGGTCATTTGCCCTGTGGTCTGTATGAAGTATGGAAATGTGTGGGTGACTCCATTTTCAAATGCATTCATAAGAGAGCTTCCACCCACTCAGCAATGACAATCAAATGGGTTTATTAGCCTTTGAGTGGCATGAACTTGCAACCCCAGTGGCTTAGAGAATTGCCCTTTGAAACAAAAAGAAAAGCATTAGGATGTTTCACTAACTAAGTGATTTGAGCAATTGAAGGTGTTTTTGTGCTTCTCCTCCCCCTCTCTCTCCTCTCCTTAAATAAAGGTCTACTTATCCCACAGCTATATTCTAGGCTTTTAAAAATCTCTGTGGGGTAATAAGAGGCAGTGCTGCCTTTTATGTGTGAAAATAGCACAGCAAACAATTGATTCTAAATTAAAGTTTAGAAGAATGAGTCAAATCCCTGTAGAAAAATAACATGTGGCTGAAAATGCTTTTTTTGTAACAAGGTGATGTCAGAATTCAGTCAAGGAAATTGTCATCAAGTCAACAAAAAAGCGCCAGACAATTATGTAGCTTTACTGCTTGTTTGCCCTGATTTCACTGGAGATGCATTTTTCAAAGCAAAATATCACCTCTCTCCCTGATGCCTTTATTTCTCCTAAATTAAGTTTATATTCCATTCCAAACAACATGCCAGGCCAGCTGATTGGAATTAATTTCCTAAAGTGATAATATAATTTTTTAAGATGGTAATGTTCAAGGGGAGAAAGAATCTTTGACAGCTCTTGCAACTCTGCTGCTTATTCGGAGAACTAGGAGAAAGGTGTTTTATGTCAAGACTAGGTAAGTAGAATATTGAACAGGTGGTAAATGGCAATGCATCTTAATAGTTCTGCAAAGGGAAAATTAATCCTGCTTTTATGGATGAGGGGGGACAGAGGCATGGACAGATGAAACCCTGCAGCAGATCAAGGTTATGTTTGAGATTCCATATCTATCCTGTGCTGTTAGACTGTATGGCGTCCACTGTTTCAACACTTGTTTTTCCCAAAACAAAGTCTTTCTACGAACAAGCAAACCTTTCCTCTTCTGTCCATAGTGCCTTTACTCGCTCCAGTTAAAAAAATATTGCTTAGAAATTAATTCATTACTATGATTGGTTTTCTGTGATCTCCAAATACTGGGGAAAGTTCCTGGGCAGTTACAGAGATGAGTGTACCCCAGTTCATGGAGCAGCTGCACAGCAGAGGCTGTGGGTCTTTCAGGCCTGTGGAGTTTCACTAGATCTCCAGGCTTTCTCTACTTCACAATTCTGTATTCAGAAGGCATCAGGAGGAAAAATATATTCCATTGGGAAGAAGAAAAATGGACCTTCTGGCAGTGAAACAGCATGCCTTTTGCTGCAGGATCTCTCTGCTCTGAATTTAGAGGTTGAAATAAATATCTTCATAATTGGCAAATAAAAATTTGAACCCCTTCTTGTAACATTTTTAGATGTAAAAATACTCCTTTTATGGTCATGCCTGTGTTCATCTCCCAAAAATACAGGGAAACCTTTCCAGATATGAAATTACATCCCTCTCAGCTTTGACAGGGGCTGGTCAGCTTTCACCACTCACTGAGTTCCCTACTTGGTACTGTGCTCTTGTAATGAAGAAAGAGAGAAGACAAGTCATGAGGAATGTGACTTCCCCCTTGGAGCCACAGTTGGCACACAGGTATGTGAGGAAGCCAGACAGCGTTCACAAGTCAGACAGTAGGAATGGAGAATCCAACTAAAACCCCCTCTTAGGAGAAAGTTGATGGCCCTTACTGGCAGGTCATTGCACTGTCCCTGTCCTACACTGGATGCCTACTTACAGCTTTTTGGACTAGCAAACAGAGAAAGGGGCAGTAGCTGTGGCTCTGCTATCATCTCCTCTCTACCTGCCAACTCAGATTCACCTGAGGCCCCGATGAGCATAGACTGCCATTCCCTGTCTTCAGCCTGCACCTTGTGAGATGGAATGTGAGACTGGGGTTATGGATGGGCTCCTTTCCTACCCACTGCTGGCCTGTGGTCTCCTCTCTGCCAGGGCAGATACAACTTGGCGCTTCTTTATTCTTATTTGCATTAGGTGGGTCTCCTGGCTGGCACGAGAAATCCCAGAATTGACATGGTTAGAGCTGATGAGAAAGTGTTGCATGTCTTGAGGAGGGGAGCCAGCTCCAGTTGGATGAAGAACTCTTTCTTTACCGAGGACACCTAGGAAGATAGAGATAGGAAGGACAGGCCAAAGGAAAGTCAAGCTTGTGATGTGCTAAAGACAAGCAATACCTTTCTTTTACAAAGCTTTTCTAAAGCAGTTGCTTTCAGGTGGAGTGCTCACCTCAGAGCGGGGGGAAGCGTGTGCACACTGCATATTGTTTCGCACCTTGGTATTTATGATATTGTACAAATCAATGCCAGTCCCTGCATCCTGACTGCACACAAAATACAGCCAGTTATGGTGGTGTGCAGATAGCTGATGATGCATTTCTTCCCCGTCCTTTACGCTATTCCTTCAGACGAAAACGTGACACTGAAAAAGGGGCCGGTGACTTGAAGTGCATACAGCTATGGGAGAAAGCATGAAAGATTGGACCTTAATATGAAGCTTACAGAGATGTCAAGGATACTACAATACCCTTGTGTCAATTTATTAAAGTATTTGCTTTTCCAAAGTTCAAGAAGCTGAAATAAAAACAAATTATATGAAAGGAATAGGCTGTGTCCTGATGAATAATAAAACTGTTCTTCTACATCATTTTGCTTTGCAGTGGCTAAACTAGCAAAGTTATTACAAATCACTATGGGAAGGACAGCAATAAAGTTAAAATTATTAGCCGTGTTTGTGCAACACATCACTGCTGCTTTGTGATTATATTTTGTGTGCGTTTCTCTCAGGTGATGGTAGGACTTAAATTATACAAATAACTAGTATCTTTAAGCTATAAAGCATATGTTGCCTGTAATTCTCCTTATCAGCAGAGGACAGTTATGGCTTGATTTATTACTTCAACTCAAGTTGCTGGCAGCAATGCTAAAAGGTACTGTACACACTTGACAAGGCCCCCTAAATTATGAGTATCATAAAACAAATCTTTTCAGTTACTGAGAGAAATAATTGCAAAATGAAAAGATCAAAATTATAGTATGAAAAACTATGAATGTATTTTAACAGGTTTTGTGTGCTTTAGTGAACAAGCCATCATGATATTTGCTAATAAGCCATAAAACAAGTCTGGTCCTGCTTGGGGAATAATTCACTGTAGCCATTTTGAGAGTTGCTGCAGTATCTGAGACTTTTTATATGGTAAATCTTTAAAAATATCCAGTGGTGGTTGTGGGATCTGGGAACATATGTTTCACTGTAATTCTGAATATAGAGATGGGAGTAGGATGGATAGGAAGAAAACCATCCTTTTTTTATCCGTGAATATGGAATTACGTGTCTGATTCTATAGGTTTTGCCACAACACGTGTGTCTTGAATAAGGTCTCTCTTGTCCCATCATGCGCTGCTCTCTTCTACGTTTTCTGCGGTGTGTCCTTAGGGGGATTAGCTTGTAAAGAATGAATCTGCTAAGGTGCAGTTAGCTCCTGTTGTTCTTTTGCAGAAGCTTACAAATACTGAGTGTTTTGGCAAGAAAGCTTAGATGGTACTGTGTTGATTGTGATCGAACGCTGTGAAATGGAATTTCTGGTGTAGAGCAGAGGAGCTATTTCCACAGGACGACTCTCGGTTGAGTGGAGAAATACTGCAGACTTCCCTGTGCTGATCAGCAACATATTCTACTGGAGGTTTTACTTCTCAGGAAAGAGATTAAGAAGACCAAACCTTTAACTGCTGTGGCAGAGAGGGTGTCCGAGTGCTCCTCTTACCAATGATGTTCAAGTCATGAAGTCAAATGGATTGGCTTGGAAGTGACTTAAGATTCGGTTGCCATCGTGCAAACCATCAACAGCCTCAAAACGCCAGCTATTCTTCTCACTAAGCCAGTACTGTAGATAATATATCAATTTTTTAAATTAGTAAACTGTAGTTGTGAACCACTGGGAGTGTGCATGCATGCAGCAGTACAGTGATACAAGGAGGATACCTGATGCAGAGAACTGCCAAATACAATCTGCAAAGATCTCTGGTTCATTCTGCTATATGTTTTGTACATTGTTTTTCCATTGATTTTCCTGTCTCCATCAGGTTTATCATTGTTGAAAGTTGTTTCTAGAGAAGTGAGGCAAAATGCACACATTCTTTGTCATCTCTTTTTCAGTAAATACACTGTCTTCTGAGCACGGTCAGTCTTAGCTAGTGACTTCTTTTAGGTACAAAACCAGCCAGCTGGTTGGAAGAGACTGAAGTGATGAAGATTAGAAGGCAGTAATTTTTTATCTTAGCTGATCTTTTACCTGGGAAAGCAAATATCTAACTCCTACGACTGTATTTAAATGATGATTGAGGCATTGGATTTCATATTAATCTCTCCTCCATATGGCTGTAAACTGAACATGTGTGTCTTCCAAGTGCTGATAGAGAATCTGAAAGGACTAAACTCCAGAGAGCCTCCTTGGACCAGTTAGTCACTGTGTGTAAACATATGCCAGTGTGTAAAATTGTGTTGGGCTATTTTTATCACAATGAGACAGGGAACTTGTTATCAGAGAGATCAGAACATTCAATGATTAAGCTTTGGCAGATGAAAATGCAAAGAAATACACTATTGCATGAGATAGATTGTTTGTACTTAGTGGCCTTTATGTTGCTATGATAGAGAGACTTGCCTAGCATCTGCATGATAAGAGGTAGAAATAGGTTTACATGTCTTTTTCCATTTAAATACGTAAGATGTAAGATTCAGAAGACCATGAATAATGTTCAGCTTTATCTGCTGGTATTTCTTTCCATTCATCTCATCTAGAGAAACCTGAGTAATGTACTAATACAGAAGAAGTCTTATAGTGATCTCCTCTGTCTCACTTGACAATTTAATCAGTACAGCAAGATTTTTTTTGGTCCTTGTTTTGTCTTAGGATTCTCCCCCCCCCCCAGTGTCTCACTGGGTTTATATCTGCCACTTTTTACCTGAGGAAACTATCTCAAAAGCCATTTCTAACACCATGTTTACAAAGGCTCCCTTGGAGGTACAAGAATGTTGGCAGTAGGAAAACAAGCCAGAAACATGGCTGTATCTGAAAATGCACTAAACCTGAGAGTCTGCCAGCGCACAAGCCCACTGGATTTGTTGCTTAAGAAAGGAGAATCCTGAACAGGAACAAGCATCCAAGGAATGGGCTGGCACATTGTTGCAGAAGGCACAACATCTCTTGAGTATAAATTCAGTAGATTTATGTTTTTAACTGCAGTACTGGGTTTGATGATTAAACTCTGTCCTCTTTTGCAGCTCTATCTTTTGAAGACTTTGAATGGGAAAAAACTGTGTCCCCATAAACTTCTTTTCTTGCTGCCATTTCTTCATTAGGAGCCTCTCTTGTTTTTACCACCAAAGAAGCTGACTGGATTTTTTTTCTTATTTACTTCCTTGTGTGGTATTATCTATGCCCATAGTTTTGGGAGTGTAACTGAGCTAACTGAGCCTGTGTGGGTGAGACAGAGCGTCGAAGAATCCAATACAGAGCTGTCAACTGTATAAATAATCCTGACTGCCCCAGCTTGAAGCCTTTATAGCTTGCGGGGTGTGTTTGTGTAGAGAAGGGTGGGTTCCCCAAGCTTTTCTCATATTGCTTTTCTGCCTCTGTGCCATAACTCCTTTCTGACAGGAAAAAGTGTTGAGTTGTTGTTAATGTTTTTATCAATGCAGAGAGAATGAAGATGCTGATGGAGGTGGAACAGAGCAGGGCTGAGTACGTTTCTCCAGGGCTGCAGAAATCTGTGATGGCAGTTCTGCTGTGGACACCTTCTGCTATTTTGGACAATTTGCTTGAAAATCTTTACCTTTTTTTGCTTTTGCTAATTAGTGAATTCCCCAGGCCATGAATGACTCATTGTGGTGATATATTAGATAGCAAAAGTTCCTGGTGCTGGTTCTGTCTCTTGGTGCAAACATAGGATTGATATTTCATTATGATCCACAGTTGACTGCAAGAGAGCGACATTTAACAGGCCAGATCTGTGTTCATGGAAATGTTTTCCAAAACACTCGTTTTTGACCCTGCTGTGCTCCCACTTGAAGCCAATGGAACATTTGCCTTTTACCTAATAAAGAACATTATTGGGTTCAAGGGAGTGAATTTTAAAATCTTGCCTTTTGCAAGATAGACAAAGTCCTGATGGTTCACCTTGTGCTTGGAAGATACTTCTGTAGTGATCTACTGATGTGATGGCATCCTTTTTATCCCCTCAATTCATATATTTTTTTTCCTCACTCATCTAACTTGAACGTGGAGAAATATTCACTAGGTTACTAAAAATGTATTTTTAAAGAAGTAGACCTTGTCAATGCTAATGACAACACTCCCCAAATAGTATTGCATTAAGAATATAACTTCTATGAAAACCATCTCTCCTATCAGTTTTAAATTTTATTCTACCTTTGGCAAACAATTGACTGCTTAAATTTATTCCATTGGTTGCAATATCTAGTTATTATCTTTATTGATCTTTTATGTTGAAAACGTATTACCTTCTTTACAGTAGGTGGAACTACAAGTGCAGTACGTTGCAGCATGCATCTTGTCTGTGGTGGGTGTGATACAAGAACAGAGAATCCTTGGTATTCCTGAATGTGCGTGTGTTTAAATATGACAGA
This sequence comes from Dromococcyx pavoninus, assembly GCA_033558185.1. NCBI lineage: Eukaryota > Metazoa > Chordata > Aves > Cuculiformes > Neomorphidae > Dromococcyx > Dromococcyx pavoninus. Next base: position 1,592,300 of record JAUMJL010000786.1, read on the forward strand.
CATAATCAGGAAGAAATATGTGTTTCTTTGGTAACTGCGATGTCTTCACACCATTAAAAACAAAAATGAGGTGGAACAGAGTAGTTCTTTTGGGGGGTGTGTGGTAATCTAGTTTCTGATAGTTTTGACAGTATTGCACAATTATCAGCTACAGCTATGCAAAACTTCTTCCAGTACTTGGCAGCTGTAGCTGTGATTTATATTAATGACTTTTTTTCTAATCTTTGTGACATGTATTGGACCAACCCCTCCGGCAAGTGAAGTGTAACTCTATTTATACTGCATGAACAGCACAGGCAGGAGCAAAAAGACGGTCTTCAGGTTCTGTGACACAACCTGTGCTCACATCGACCTGGAACGATGAGCCCTGCAGCTTCAATTTCCACACCCACGCGCACCTTGGCCAGCCTTGCAAATAAGAATACCAGGGAGAAATAGGCCAAGACCAATGTCACAGATCAGCTGTCTGAGCCATCCTGCAGATTGGCAACTCTACTGCATGAGGCAGCCCTAAACCGCTTGCTGGGATTCAGTGTCCTTTTTCCATGTCATATTTTTCATAGGAAAATGTAGGATAAACACACTTGAAGGGAAGTGTAAGACTTTGTTTGTGTTAAGTGTGTTGCCAGCAGTAATATAAGCCTATCTGTTTCTCTTGACAAAGTGCAGTCTCACATGAAGTTAGCGCATTTGAAGAACATATTGTGCTGTGCAATATATTAAAGGTTTCCATGGCAATATCAAAATACAAAAGACAATTTGCTACTTTTTAAAAAGTTTGCTTTATGACCTTTGTCTATGAAGTTTCAAAATTTCAAGGGGAAAAAAGTTAAAATCTGAGATTATTGGAGCTTCTGGGTTGTTAATTTGCAAGTGTGTGCTACAGATAACCATTCATTATATTCAACCGGTTTCTCATTTAAGAGCTCTGATCATGCCAGTGTTCAGCCAAACTCATCCTTTTTATGTTTTTAGTTAATCTGTGTTAAAAGCATCCTTTTCTATGACCTGCACTGGGGCTGTCAGCCAGTGTCCTGCTGTGGTATTTCATCCTCTACTTGAATGAGTTATTGATCCACAAAACAGTGTTATGTGGTGTAATTGTCCTCAGGTCGTTGACTCAGCCATTATAATATGAAATGGTCACCTAATGTTAAGAATATGGGAAGCCCCACCATAGACTCAGAAATGCTGATTCAAATCTGGTGCACAAAAGGTACCCAGCTATTAATAGTTAGGTAGGATGGACTTGAAGTAAAGCTTTTAGGCTGCTGTGATGAGCTGCGCAGGCACTGTGCAGTGAGGCTGGTCTCTGCAGAATTCATCCTTCGCTTCCCCACATTCCTCTGCCTTCACTGTCCTTTACCTGGCAAACACTTCACTCGAACTTCATTCCTATACAGCATTAGGATGGTGCAGGGTGGTGACTGCAAGGTGAGATGGGGAGACAGCTCCTAAGACCAGCACCCAAGGTGAGCCAGCTCTCTGTGCTTTGCCACATGAGTCTTCAAAATAATGTAGTTTGAAATAAAGAACAATTTAGTGAGCTTTAAGTTTAGCAAGCACTGAAGCATCCTGCCGTTACTTTGATCCCTGTTGCCCACTTACCTCTTCTCTGTTAGTCATATAGCCATATATATTAAGCTATAAATTACTTTAGTAGATACTGTTGTTATTTAATAATCCTGCAGTGTACAGTAAGATCCTGGCCTGGCTAATGGCTTCTCTGCAAAACACTGATTCAGATTCCACTTGTGTGTGGTATTAAAGATACCTGAAAATTAGGCCATATAACATCTGGCTAAATGTATTATTCAGATACGGTCTTGCATATTATAAGACCTGTCTCTTACTCTCTTAGCCTAACTTATGTCTGGATGCTTTATCATCTAATTTTTGCAGAAGTATTTCTAATGGAAAGTTTGTGTGGGCTGCATGATGGGCAAATCTCTGCTGACAGCAGGAGGGAAGGCAATCAAATGTATTGCAGATTGCACAGCAACAGCAGATGATAATACACGTCGTAAAAACTGACCAGATGTTTGCATCAGCAGTGGCATAACACCACCTTATGAAGATAAAGTGTGGGAACAAACAGTCCACTGCCATGAAAAGTGCCGGAGGGGTGAGGAGTAATTATTGCTGGTTTTTGTCTGTGGAGCAGCCAAAATGAATATGGTGACAAAGCAGTTAATTCTGCCTGGGAAGCTACCAGCATAATGAACCCATCAGGAGCAGTTTGGCCTTGCTGTACAGATGTTTCTTATGTCACGTGATAAAGAAACCGCCTGACTGCACAAAGCAGGGATGATGATTTGTCAGAAGAAATGAACATCGGATCTGCTTCAAACTGATGAGCTATTGCAAGCTTCTTTAGCAGAGACTCCTTTCTGAGCGCATGTTTAACTTCACGGGAGAGAGCTATCAGGAAATACCTTAACAGGCAGGAAAAAATGATCCTCAGAATAACGCTTTACTATTTTTACCCAATGATGAGTTCCAGAAAATGCTTAGGGAAAAATGAACTTTGTCAAACTTAAGAAGCCCAGAGTAGAGTGCTTAGACTCAAAGAATGATGCTAGCTTAGCCCAGCCCTGTTTACAGCCGTATTTAAAAGTGGTGCTCAGTGGTTAACTGGGAAAGATAGTGGATTAGAATCTCCTCCCGGCATTTTGCGTTGCCCACCGTCCATAACACCATCTGCATAGAAATACATTGATGGTGTGTTTTTCCGCTCCTGTGAGGTTCTCTGGTTTCAGCAGCTTTTCAGTCAGCCGTGCTTCTGAAGCCATGGGAAGATCTTATGCACTGGTACTGCTGGCTCAGGAAGGTGAAAAGGTTATGGGGAACAGGGAGCCAAATGAAAAACAGCATTTGAAGAGGGGCTAAAAAGAAACTAAACTCAGCACAGAGAAATAGGGAAACTAGGAAAAAAAATAAGGAGGGGAGAAAGTAATCTGAGCACCAGGTGAAGACAAGGATCTTACTACTGGGTTGTAGCTAGCATAAATTTTGTATGGTGCTGTTCGTTATTCAAATTCATAAAATGGAATAGTGCCATTTAAGCTTCTTTTTGGGTGCATTCAGAGAAGTATTTCCTAACTAAATAAAAGAATAATTGACATATCTCCTTTAAAACCTCAAACCAACAAGCAGCAGTTTAAAATTGCAGTTCCCATTTTACCAAAGATACACTCTGCGTGAAAATAAACAGACCAGTCCAGGCTTCACAGATGTTTAGAAAGCCTATCATGTATTTTAGCACAGATTAATCTTCATTTTGATCTGTAATAACTTGGAGCAATTTTTTACCTCTACAAAAACAATATCAATCCTATTTTGGTGGCCTTCAGGTTTGGCTGGAACTTAAACTATCTGAATGAGACCTCTAGAGGAATGAATATATTTTAGGAATACATTACCTGCTGTACTGATGTGCATAATATTTTTTTAGAGAGAACTACTTACAGTGATTTTTTGGGGAGTTATTTTTTTAGGTACCAAAATAACCTGGAAGTCACAATGTTGGAAAACTTCTCAAAGTTCTCAAAAATAAGTGCTGTTAAGAAAAATTTATTGGAACTTCATTCCTTTTTCACCTTGATCAGTTTGCACCTCGGTTCATATCTTGAAATGTTTTTAGATACTAGGAATATTGTAGCTGTTTGTCACTTTGAATGAGGATGCAAACTTACCACCTTCTGGATGTCTAACAGTAAAGTCCCACAGCAGAACATTCTCATAATTTTTCATGGTCCTGTTTTCAAAAGCATCCTTCAAAATGCTTTCATTTTTTGATTGATCCACACTGCTGAGGTCAAATATCATCAATCAGTTCTAATATCAAAAGAACTTTTGAACACTAAAATATCTTTATCTCTCAGAAAAGTCCATTTCTCTTGTCAGTGATGTTTGTGACTTTTGGAGATGAAAGCTATGGTCTTTTTATTGTTTAGAAAATGCTGTTTGATATCTTTGAGAAACTTATTTGACTTTGAACAAGTAGTTGCTCTAGTAATGTATTTAACCATATTTATACCAGAGTGGGGAAAAAACAGTTATTACATATTGCATATAAATGAATGTTTTTCTTTTAGCTAGAGAAGTAAAATTGTTTGATGATCAGGGAAAACTGGCATTTGAATTTCTAATAAACAAGTTTTTGTTTGACTAGCTGACCAGCAGATAAGAAAAAATAATATTAAACCCAATTTATTTCATTTAGAAAAGATTAAACAGTATTTGGAGTAGACTCTTTGAGATCAATTTCTAATCTGAACTAAATCCTTAATACCAAACTCTTCAATTTCTAGCCTTTCAGCTGATTAAGATAGCAAAGATTCACAGAAAACAGTCTGTTGTAGAAACTATCACTGTTGTGCTTAAAGGTTCTGTCATATTTGCACTTAAAATAGAGAAGAGTGAGTAGGATAGTCGGAGAGTGAAGTGATTTGCCTGGAGGTGTATGGAATCAGAACGAGAACTGAACATCTCCCTACCTCAGGAGACATACAGTTTTCTGGGACTGTTCTTATTTTTAATCACTTTACCAATAAATTTCATTAAGTATGTAGACCGGAAGTGCTATACTTGTCTGTATGCAGCTTGCATACATGTTTTCAGATTTGACTAAGCAGGCGTGACTTTATTCCCTGATGCAAAGTTATAACATTTTTTTTAATTGTATCTTCATGTTGTTCTTGGAGTGGCAAACTGAATGAGTCTGAGTACTCCGCCATTTTATTGGCTTTTTTGGATGGAATCCTTGCCCTTTGACACTCCTCCAATCTCAAACTGCTACTGAGAGCTGTAAATGCCCTAGTTCCCTTTTTGGCTGCAGCAGTGTCCCTCCAGCATAAAAGCTTTAGAGGGCAGTGATTTGTAGGCGCGGCTGATGTGATTAGGCACACTGCAATCCATAATGCTGTACAGACTCTGAATGGTGCTGTGGCACATAGGACATCGTAGCAAGATTACCATAATTTGGAAGGACCCAAAGTTCGAAGCAGCCAAAGGAGAGCACAAGCAGGAGTGCCAACAGGTGACACAAAGTCCCTTTAGTTTGTTCTGTCTTTAGGCTCTGAATTCTGAACCGCTCCTCTTTATGGATGCAGAATGAAATCTGCAATTATTTGCAGAATAATGCATAATTCTGCAAAATTACATCAATTTCTGTCCAAAACTGTTGTGAAACCCTTATCTGTAATAGCAGCTAGAGAGCATATAATTTAGAAAATTCATCCTGTACACAGAAAAGGCAGAAGTTCATCTTGTTTTAGTAGCTTTAAAGTGACTTGTATGCCTTCTGACTATTTAATTAACTGAGTGTTTAAGTGCATGTGAGAAATGAAATTATTTTTTCTGACACAGGGGTTTGGTGTTTTTTTCCCTCTTAAAAGCTGGAGTATTATTCATGTGATAAGCTGTAACAAATCTGTAATGATGATGTAAAGATGAATATAGAACTGTTCATTAGTTTCCTTTAAAAGCACCGATACTGTAGATATCTGTTAATTAGACTGAAAAATGAATTCTTGAGCTCTGTGCAGAGAACAATGTAATGAATCCTGTGCTTTTCTGCAGGACATTCCTTTCAAAGGCAGCAGAGCACAAGAACCAGCAATTCTGTGTGCTTAGCTATATTTTTCCTTCTTCACAGGTGTCAGTTGCATCCCCTGAAAGTGTCTCTGTGTTCTGTGCACATGCAGAATGTGCAGCATGTTGCTACTCAGAAAGACCATTCCACTTTTTAATGAAAACAATCTTTTTTCGTGCAGCCAGTGATCACATTGGGTATCAGGGACACATTCTATGAGATTCAAATCTAAACAATGGCTTGGGAATTTCAGAAGCCTCAAAAGGGTTTTCCCCTGTGCAAGCCTGTGACAATGCAGTTTGATAATAATTAAAGGATAAGACGGTATTTTTTTTTTCTTCACGCTCCGTGAGCAATTTGAATGCCATTCCATTCTCTTCATAAATTATTTTTATTAATATTTCCAAAATATATATTATAGGAGACTGTAAACATTACAGGACACCAATCTAGCTGTGATTTGATACAAACTAAAATTACCATCATCAGCAATAAGCAGAGAGACCATAAAAGGGAAATGAAACAGCACTGCATATTTGTGTAGGGGCAAGGTCAAACATGAGAGACATCCCAGCCTCTCTTGCTGAGGAGGAGGAGGTGACTGAAAGGGTGAAGGCACTGGGATTTCATCAGTCTTCAGTGAATGTTTGGAGGGCAATATAATAAAAATGGCAAAATACTAGCTCTGCTTAAAAGGGGGCATAATGCAGGTGCGACAAACAGCTAGTGTGTAATGTCAGGAAGGGTAAACAGTTTGATTTAGGAAGGGGGCAACATGACTTAATAAACAGGGAAAAGGCCTGTGGGAAGCAGAAAAATTTTGCTCTGGGTCATCTTTGTTTTTGCATTTGCTGACTTGATACCCCGGGCAGACCTTTTGGTGCTTTTTACGGCAGGACATGCAGTATGCTCGTGGGTGAGAAGTGCTTTGAGTCAATACCCAAAGGCACTGCCTGTACCCACAGTGCTGCAGCAGGCTGAGAAGGGCTGGAGTTTGCTAACAGCATAGCTCTGCCCATGCAGTTCATCTGCCTCAGGAGTGGGGACCGCATCGTCAGCGAAGGCACAGCTCAAACCCCTGCAGCTCTCTAGGGTGGTAAGTTAGGGGTCCTCAAGCTGGCCTACGTATGCTGCTAGTCACATGGAAATTATTTAAAGGCAATATGCAGGACTTTTCCCAGCCATGTGCTGTGCCACCTTTGATGCAGAGGATATGGAGAACTCCTGTGAGGGCTCCGTGTCCTGCTGTGCAAGGGAAGGCGAGGTGCTTACTGCCACTGCTACTGTACTGCTCCCACAGGCTCTTCCTCTCTGATACCTGGGAAGTGCCTGGTGACAAATGGCAGTAGATGATGACACTTTTCATTGAAAAAGCAAATTCTAAAAGTTGATGCTTCTCCACAGCTGAAGGTTTGACACACTTGAATTTTGAACTAGAGTTTAAAGAAGTCTATTCTGGCTTGGGAAGGGGGAGATGCTTTCATTCATTTTGTTCTTTCCTGTAAAGCTGCAGCAATTTTTTTCTGCAAGGAGAAGCTGACCTAAGTAGTTGTTGCAAAATGAACTACTTTGCAAGAGTAATTTTGTTATTTCATATTTTGAAATGGGTATTGCACTTTAAAACTATGCTTAATTCCAGAATAAAGGCTTTCTGTAGATAAGCCTTCCAAAGGAGAATAACCCTGAAAATAGTGAAATTGAAATTACCAGAAAGGACACAAGGGAAAGCTGGGAAAGCAAATGAAATAGACTGAGACACCATTCCCTTGCAAGAGAAGCCTAATGCTTGGTGGATCGTATTCACAGTCCGTGCTCATACTGGTTTGTACTACAAAGTCTCTCAAGCATCTTGTAATACTATGATGAGAGAGAACCATAACAATCGATAACGCAGTTATGTCTCAGCCTGGAATAGGTGACATCTTAAACTGTAATTTCATCTTCGTGTACAGGTGTCCTCACAGATCTCACTAGCTGGAGGCCCTGTGGGTGTATTACCAGTGCTATCCCTTGAATTTGCACTCTCTGTTCATTTGCTCACTGGATAGATTCATGGGTTTGGGATACTGGATTTAACATTATGTTTTTCTGAACATAGGGTAAGAAAAATATTCAAAGTGGTGTATGTGAAATGGAAGGCAAGGGGTGTTTTCAGGTCATCTGTTTACAGCTGATTCATTGATTGATTTCCACTGCTCTTGAGAAATGTGGCTACCAGAAGACCTTTTTTTATTTATGGGCAATCTCATCACTGCTTATTTTGCGGCTTTATTTTACTGCACCTGTCACCCATCCACCCACACTTCCTCCCCCATGCAGTCACAGATACAAAATGGTACTGTTACACAGACCCAGATTGCATTGCAACCAGATACGCTAAAATTACAGTTCAGCATGGTGTGGGTAATGTGTAGCTACAGTGCCATGGTCTGTTGTTTCAGGTTACTCTAAGTGTGTGTGGCCAGAGGGGATTTTAATTAGGGAGCAGTTAGGCACGTCTTTACTGCAGTGGGGACTGGGTGCATACTGAGCTCTGTAACCCAAAGGGAGGATGGACCTGGACTCTAGGTGCCTGCTCTGATGGCTTTATAGCATCATAGCCAGGGAGTGAGAGAGCAGATTGGTATCCAAGCAGTTACACCTCAGTGTAATTCACCTTTTACAGTCAGAACTCCATTGCCGGACCCTGCAAACATTGTTTATTACCTGCAGTGGAGATGCTGGGAAATAGGTTGGAAAATGCACAACAGCCAATCTGGTTTCGTGTGTGGTGTGTTCAGGTAGTTGCAGGTGGGAGGATCAAACCCGAAGATTCATTGCAGAGAGATTAGAGACTGTGCTTTCCACTCACGCAGGTGTTTCATGTTCCTGATGGGTTTCCAAGGTCAATAGATTAACAACATATTTTCCCAAGACCTAGAGGAATGACATGTTTAAAATCTGTTCACTGTCAGTTGCAAGGTTGAGCTAACCTAGGGAAGGCTTTAAAACTGCCACTGCTTCTGATAGAGAAGGGGGCTTTATTTTGTAGAGCTCTCAGTATCTTAACATTAATTTGTCCCATTGCACACAACGCCAACAAAAGATAAAAAGCAGAACTTTGAGATTTTTGTTAAATATATGCATATTCTGGGGCCTAGGGAAGATTGTTGTGGATTCAGTCTTTTTCTTTCAATTGTGTCAGTTGTTTTCCTAGGTAAAATCTGGCCCTTCTGTGCTCAAGCACTGTGCTATAGTAATAACATACTAACTATACTGACAGTGAAGACAGGTGATTGACGCTGCCAGCTTCTGTTGGATGTCTTATAGAGATCTGCACAAGGCTTGTGTCGTTGATGGTTTGCTAATGTGAATAAATTTTCTTTAAACATTATAAAACCTTCTAATTAGCTTGTAAATAGAGCACTACATTTTGAATAAGGGAAACATTAAATAAACCATAATATTTAAACTAGATTTTATTTCTGGCAATTACCCAGACTCCAAAGATAAATTCTCTTTTATTAAATTACAGTGATGGCCTATTGTGGCTAGCTTTTGTCTAAATGTGTACATAGCTATAGTCAGAGAAAGATTGGCAGGAGAGAACAAGAGAAGGGTGAGGTGATGTGTCTGAGGAGGCAAGACTGATAGGGGACTGTTCTGAAAGAGAAAAGTTTCACTACAATAACAGTAGTCCTTGAAGGTTGTTTGCATTGCTGCTTTGCACTGAATTGCCCGCACATTATCAGTCAGCTTTTGGTAGGATTAATTCCCCTTCTTTCCAGATGAAAGTGGCTTTGAAAACAGAATAGCTCAGATAATCCTAATTCTTCTGAATCAGATCTGGCAGCCACAGTGCATTGGCACCAGGTTTGCATCTGCTTCTGTCTCGAAGGAAGTATGTGCACGACCTGTTCTTCCAAGAGAGAGATAGTATTACCTCTGCCCACTACAAATCCATGTAGAACCTGGTTGCATTGAAAATATTGGATTGTTAAATGCAGAAGATGGGACAAGATTCAAAATCTACAGGTGGCTCCATCGCATGCTTGGAAAACCTCCATTGTCTACTGCAGAGGAAGACTCTTCCTCTTTAGAGGTCAGAAGTACCTGAACTGGGAAAATGTCTAAGTGCACGCTTTGGAGACGCTTCGGAGAACTCCTGATTTCCTCCTTGCTCCCTAAGGAAGATGAAATGTAAGGATTTGTGGGACATGATACTTTTTGTAATTATATTACGTACAAAGTGTCAAGTGGGGTTGAGAAAAGTAAGCCTTTGTGCAATAGTGTAATTCCCCTTTTGCAACTCTGATTTCTGAGAAGCAGGGGTACCTGACCTGCCTTGCTTGTGCAGACCCATGTAGGTGCAACAAGTCTGGAGATGTAAATGTGAGGAAGAGGACCTGGAAGTTTTCAGGCTCATTAGATGCTAAATAATGTCTTTGAAACAACCTGTATTTCAATCGGAGGTTTTGAGGAGGAAAAGATTGTCCTTGAAAATAATTTCCAAACTTATTTCAAAGACTTCTTGTATCTGGAGGCAGGATTATTATCTGCTTTGTGTAGAGTTAAGTGATCTCATTGCATATAAAAGTAGTCTAGCCCTAAATATAAATATATTGTAAACAGCAAAATAAAATACTAGAAGAACTGAGTAGGGCAGTTGTGAGAAAAACATAAATAAAATCTTCCTCTGTTAGAAAGTTGTGTTTTAGAATCTGCGTGGGCATAGGAAAAAGAGAAGATTGGAAAATGTTTCTGGGATTTGGGGTTTTTTTGGTATCATGGCACTTTCACTGAAATCAATAGAAGTTTGGTTTGAAATTACCTTGTCAGAAATGCAGACTGGCTGCCTTCACCAGTGTATGCCAAATGTTTCTGCAACTAAAAAACAGCCAATTCTCTTCCTCATTTCTTCCACAAAGAAATGTAAGAATTTGGAGAGGTTTGGTTTTCGGTTTTCCTTCGTGGTTAGTCCAGTGACTATGAAGTGACCAGCAGTATCAATGTGGTGAGATTTGTTGAGGTAAGAGATCTTTTTCCCTGTGAACTACTCAAATAGGTGTAACCATTATCCTATAGAGTGATAGAGGCTGGAGTCTCTTCATACTCTCCATCATTTTCTGTTACGTTTGTGAAAGTACCTGCCAACTACTCCACTACTAGTTTTCATTTAAATAAATTCATTTAAATAAATACATACTTTGCTGTATCCTATGTGGGCTGATCCAATGCTTTTTCAGCTGAGCAAAATCTGACACATTCACAGCTCAGCACTTCTTATTCTCGTAGGTAACACTTGTCACAGACTTATGTGTCTAAACAGATGCCTAATTTTTCAGTGGAGTAAATACTAACTTAATCTCTGTTTCAGACAGCTCTTGTTTACTCTAATACAGAATAATTCAGGGTTAATATTGCTTGCTTGATTTGAAAATGAAACAGTTGTTCAAGTTAGGGTGAATAATTCATTTTTCAGAATTCTTCTAAAGGGTAGATGTTAATACTGTAAAGCTGCAGCTGATATTACAAAAGCTATTCATGTTAAGAGAACAAATTGCCACTTGGCGTGCTGAAAAATTAACCCAGTTTACAGCATGGATAAAGATGAACTTGTTGGTGAAAGCTATATTTAAACCACCAATGAGATAATTGTATCTTGGCCTTCTAATACATCCTTATGGAGCACAGATGTGACTGCTTTTGCTTCATAAACGAATACAGCTCTAAGAACTTCTAAAAAATTGTTTGTACTTGATTTTCTAGGTTTCATACATTTTTGTCTAGAAAGTCTGGAAATTTAAATAAATAAACAATATAAGACATGCATATATAATGTGTCATCCAAGAATTCAATCACAAGATAGGCAAAGCAAAGTCATTGGATGCTGTTTGTACATAAATAAAACTTTGGGAGAATTAGTGCAAGTCCTGTTTCCAGGCAGGATGAGAATCTGCTGTGGGTGCAGCTGTTATGAACACAATTAGTGACTCTGCAAATTAATCCAAGGGGAAGCCTCATCTTTTAATTTCTATTATCTTACATGGAAAAATCAGGTAGTTGCACACACAAACCAAGGGTGCTTCTCTGTGATGTTAAAACTAAGGCCTATGATCTTTGTGTCTTGCTCGGTATAATTTTGAATGTGGGTTTTTTAATTTATCTGTTTAAATTGGCTGCAGAATCTCACAGCAATTGCTACTCCTGCAGTTGAGCTGAGCATTCCTGAGCAAACAAATTGTCCACCAAAACAATGTCTTTGTGTTTTTATAGAACTGGAACAAACACATCTCTTTTGTTCCCGTGTTTGTGCATAATCTGTGTAGAAGATGACAGTGCAGAGCTGGGAATGGCTTTCATCTACTGAAATCCCTTCACCCACCAGGCTACAGAAAGATCCTAGAAGCACCCACCACCCTGTATATCATTTTGCCTCCCTGCTGCCCTGTCTTTCTCTAATTTGTCGGAAATGACAGTCCAAGTTTGGTGTCTTGTACCAGGCGAGAGCAGCGGGAATGCATTTGAAACCCATGACTTGGTGTCACCAGGCCAGAGCTGTCCTGCCCAGCTCAGCTGAGCAGTCACTGATGGTCACAGGATGACTTACTGACTCACTTACTATCATGGGTTTTCCTCTCACTTTTCTTTCCTCAGCTCTTTGGTCTCAGCTGTTCTTCCATGGGTACTGGTAAGCTTGATGGCTTTCAGAAGCTCCTGAGCTGCTTCTTTTCACCAAGAGGGGCTATCATTATGTCTATGTAAATATTGTGTTCAAGCCTTGCCACTTTCTGCAACTTTCCTCTTTGGGAGAAACTGGCTGATGTTTAGACCGTAGATTTATAATACATACTCACTTAGAGAATTTAAACAGGTTAAATAGGCAGATTATCCTCCCATGTGAAGAACAGCCCTATTAGCTTAAGCAACCTGAGATGCAATTGCAAGGAAGAAAAATGATGCTCTGCTCTTATAATAGTATCCAGTCCTCCCTCCAGTGCGTCAAAGAGGACTTTCTGTGCAAATTTACCTGAGATTCTTTTGTTTAGCCCATGCTTGCAGGCAGTGTTTGTGGAGGGGGTTTTGTGACATGTCATCTATTTACACCTCTAAGTGTTTCTCAAAAAGCTTTGGGTAGCTGTGATGCATTAAGATACTCTTAAGCTCCACATGATGCAACTACATAGTAGTTCTTAAGCCACGCGCACCTAATTAAATGCTGATTTGTTTTCTGTGTGAAACAGACAGGTAAAATTGGGCAGTCACTTTCAGTGAAATTCTCAAGCTCGAAAGGATGATGAAAATGCAGCTTTGGAGCTGCTGGACTCATCCACAAATTTGTTGAGATTTGTCTAAAGAGAAAAACAGCGTGAAGGAAGATGTAAATTGCATTTACTTGTTTTATTTTGAAGTAGTGTCTTTAGCTCTAAATTGACCTGAATCTTAAAAAGGGATCTGGATATCTGAAGCTAATCATAATAATAATGAGCAGTCACTTTGTGAACCTCGACAAAAAGAAAGAAAAGGATACCTTTGGGTACGATCTTTGGTTGTTTTATTACAGCTTTTTCTAAAAAAGGAGAAGTCTTTGATTCATGCAGCTCCATACATACCTGAGTGGCTCAGGTATCTGCCAAACTGAAAAGCAGAGGAGGCTGAATTTGGAAAAAGAGTTGTTCCCTCAGTTTTTATTTAAGGGGGGCCAAACACAAGGGCAAAGCAGTATATGAAAGGTCACACCACGAGTTGGTGACTGAACCGAAAATGTCATGCATTTGAGCATCCTGATTCCTGCTCCCTCTCACCTCTGCACAGAGCAAAACACCTGTCTGTAGCCTGAGCAGAACTTGTCTTTGTGCCTACACCACACTTTAGTAGAAGGGTTGTGTTAAGGCTCATTTCTCATGCTATGGTTACTCCCCCACCTCCTCTCAGCTGCAGTGCATTGGCAATCATTCGGGCAAAACTGAGCTTTGTGGTGATGTTGACTACTTACAGTCTCTCAGTGCTGTTTAGTGGGTTAGGAAGAGAATGAATATGGTGTGGTTATCTGTATAGTGTTAGGTGTTCTCCATTAAATGCTGATATTGACTGCAATTGTGGGAAAATCAAATTTCTAAGGCTACAAATGCTAGTTCTGAGACTTGCCATTCAGTGGAATATTGGTATAGATTTACACTATGGTGAATACTTTGCAGTTCCCAGCTTTCTACCTGTGGGAAATACCAGATCCTCTAAACTTCTGTCAGATGATTCACCCAACCATGGGAGCTGATCGTAGTAATGGTAATATATTTAATTCTAAGGATTAAATATAATACTAATGGAGTGAGTTGCTGGACAGATCTGGTGGCTGGGTACTGGAACTCTTCTTTAACCTCGAGTGCTATTTAAATGCTCTGAGCCCACAAAGTAAGCATAATTGCTCTGTGCCCATAAAATGGGTATCAGAGCTGTCTCATAAGGCTAATTAATGTTGGTAAAGTGCTCTGAGGCACAGAGATATAAGGAGTCATAGACTATTGGTGCTAAATACTGACATCTGTTTATTGATAAAATAATTTCCCTCAGTCATTGCACTCCTGTCTTATTGTCTAACACCAGATTTGCTTAATAGTTGGAGCATTTGTAAATTTGGAGATAGATAGCTCCTTAGCTATATATCACTACAATTAATCACTACAGAATAATCATTTTCTACGAAGATTCCCTGAAATTGCTTATTTTTCCAGTTTGAATTGTCCACGCACTAAATTGTAATTTGGCATGATGGGCCAGAGGGACCATCTCTTGTCCCTCACGAATTTGCTTAGTTAAATGTGTGATGTACAGCCCTAAACGATCTGGACCCAGTATGCCGTGGATAATCTCTCCTCCCTGCCCCCAGCACCTATTTCCAACTTCCAGGTGAACTGTGCTTGTTTTCAAATAGGATTTGATGTGTGTTTAAAACAGGAGGTTTTGTGGATTTAAATACTTCATTGATTCTTGCTCTAATAGTGATGATCCGAGGACAGTTGCTACTCCCAAATTGTATTAACATGCTCTAGTTGTCTAGAGATTCAAAAACCAATTCGTATTCTTAGGATAACGGTCAGTTGGGAAATATTCAGGTTCCTTTTCAAGAACAAGGTTGGAATGTGCAAAAAGGCCTATCAAGCTGCGTTTCCTTAACTAGTGTTTTAACCTCCTTGATTTCCTTTGGAGAAGTTGTGGTCGTGGTGACCTTAAACTGAAGTCAGATGGTTAAAATAGAAACCATTTTCCCAGTTTTCCCTTGCTTTCTGCATGGCTCTGGCTCTGTTGTACTTGTGCTTCCCAGCCAGTAGCAGCAACAATCCAGTAGTTCAAAGTGCTGCTCATTTTCCAGGGCTGTCTTCCTCAGCTCTGTCAGGTCTCTATGTGCATCATTCCCAGCTCTCTGCCCATGCTGTTTCAGGGGGAAGGCCGGGGGCTCAGGAACTGAAGGCAGATGTGTGTCAGTGGTGCCAAAATAAGCAAACAAACAGAAGTCCCCAAAGCCCACAAACCCCAAATGTTGCAGTAATTTATGTAACAGGATGATGGGCTCTGGCAGCTTCCATCTGTGGCCAGAAGATGCTGTGCTTCCCTCTATCTCCTTTGGAAGCGAAAATCACTGGGTTTGTGTTCTGCACAGCTGGGGCACAGAGACACTGAAGTGACTCACCTGAAAGAAAGCATCAAGCAAAGCAAGGAATCAGCCTCAGCTATTCCAAAGATCAGATTGGAATCAAAGCAATAAAAATCCTTTTTGCTTAATCTATCTTCAAGTGTCAAAAATCAGAGAAAAGTTCAAGCCTGAGAAAGTTGAAGTGGAAGAAGGAGGCTTTCTTGCACACCCTTGGCCTAGGGGAAAAGCAGATGAGTCAGGCTGTTGTCAGTCTGTGCCTGGGTGCATGCATGCTTCTGTTTGCCCTTGCAATAAGAGAGGGTGGACCATTCAAAGTCATTGTTGTTTCAAGATGATAGATTGCATTTATCATGGTAGATGGGGAGATTATGGTACTGTGGAAAGCTGTGTTCCCATGGTAACTGAAAGCTGCTTCTACCAGAGCCAGAGTGGAAGCTGAAGGTGTACCTTTCCTATGGCCACTCACTACAACTTCCTCATCCAACATTAAGGGCTCATTATGTTTGAATCATGTTGATCTGGCTGCAGGGATTTTTCAACATGAAGGGTAAGCTGGTTGCTCTTAGCAGTGAAGATGCTGCTGGAAACCACATAATGCTTTGTAGGACTTGGGGATTTTAGCAAAAGAACTGTATTTACAGTGCAGCTGTGGGACACACAGCTTATGTGTTTCTGATCATTTGCTTAGACCATGAAGCAACAACTGAGCCAAAGTCTTGTTTGAACTTGGGAACTATTTCAGCATTGTGCTTTCAATATTTTCATGAGTAATCAATGATGCTGGCTTACAGATACCATTTTTTTTTGCAGCATGTGCACCTAGTGTTTAAGAACCTCAGCCTGCAAAGGAATTAAGACTTAGATACTAGGGTCCCCGTCTCCCCTGCATATAACTTGGGGAAGTGAGACCCCTGAGAATGAGCTCTACACCATTGTCACAATGAGTATGGGATATGTACCTCCTACTTGAAGGAAAGGCATGGGTAGTGCTGTGTCTAAGTGGCATCCTTCCTCTAGAGGTTGGGAATTGGCTGCCCGCACACTTCTCTTTACATTCAAGGTCTGCAGCTTGGAGTCCTCTCAAAGGAGCGGTGTGTGCAACATCCCTTCATAGACCTTAAACTCCAGGTGGAAGAACCAGAGAAGGGAGAGCTGAACTAAAGCTGCACTTTTTGTGTGAAGAACCTACTAATAGAGTAGTTGTGCATGAAGGTTTTCTCAGCCACAGCGGAGTTGAAGTTATCTATAAGCAGGAAATAAGGTGCTAGGAAACATTTTCGCATTTCTGGTGAAGCATGTCACGTTGCAGAAAAAAGAATGACATACAGAGTGAGGAAAGGAGAGTTATTCTGTTGCACAATGTTGATGGAACTCACCTGGCCCAAGAAAACATGGGGTTCTCATCCCTTTTGTCAGAATTACCCATTTTCGGTTAAAATAGGTATTCATTTCTAGCATTTGCTTGTCATCCTCACTCTCTCTGGAGACAACATGCTGATTACACCCCCCAAAATAATTTCTTTCCCACCACCAAAACCCTGTGGTGGAATCTGACAGTTATTTAGGAGTGCTAAACTGCGTTTTGCTATGCAGCAATTTAGGATGGGGAGTGAAGATTAATACCCTCTCCGGTTAAAGCTATAAGGGGTGGAATGATGTCAGTAAGAGGTGAACACCTGGAAAGCAACTTCAGTGAAGAACATCTGCTTTACAAGGGCTCCTCTGGCATCTTATCCAATGAAGATGTTATATGTTCATTGTAGCATCCATTTGCCTCCTACCTTCATCTCCCTCCATCACTTTGCTGAGACCACATTTATATTGTGAGAACTTTCAGTGTTCCATTGGTCAAGATGAATTTTAAGTTAAGCTATGTCATGTGTTACCGCTCGTTTTAGGGACTTGTTAATTCTTCTGAATGTGAATTGTGAATTTAAGAGCTATGACTTCCCTGGTGATGTTACATTTTGCTTTGTCTGTATGTATTTTTCCCTCACAAATGTTTTGTGGAATCCATCAGAACAGGGGCTCTCCAGCCTGTTTTGGGAGGAGTGTCTGAAAGAAGTGGAGTGGACACTTATCAAAAACTGAAAACTCCTAGAGAGTTGTAAAAGGTTTAGTGCAAAATGCTCTTGCTTCAAATCTGTCCACCTACCTGAATCTCATCTTTCTTGTTTTTTGAAAATGCAGAGGAGGAACAAATCTCACTTTGATGAAATTGCTTCATCTTATTCCTTAACCAGCTGAATAACTCAGTAGGCTAAAACTATGCTAGGGAAATATTAAAGCAGAAACAGAAGAAGAACTCACGTTGACAGTGATTTATGCAGCCTCGTGCATATCCTTTTCTGCATAGCCTTGAATTATTGATTAGGCATTATTTCAGTAATTTATTTTTCTGCAATTGCCCTTAGAGAAACCTGCAAGAATGAAAATGTTAATCTATTGTTGAAAGAATCTAGTATGCCTTTAATGGCTTTTATGAGGTGATCCTGCCCTTCTGTGGCACTGCTGATCTGTGGAAATTCAAGGCAGTTGATTTAGTTTATATGTAAGAGAAAATGGGGCTTTTCATTGCTCTTATACATCTCTTTCCCTCCAAGCAACAACTGTTGAACATTTAACAAGATGTTTTTTCTCATGCCTTTAAACAGAGAAGCATTATGGTAGTATCATGTAAAGCTTTTGTCATGGACACAAAGTCCCGCAGGAGTAGTTTTAGCTGAGTGGCTTTTAAGTCATGTAGCAATTCCCACATTAAAGTCAGTCCAAAAGTATCAAGTATAGGTAATTACATTACTTTATATAAGTAATATAAGCTCTTTGTAATATTTCTGGTCACTTTCTTTTATTATAGGGAAGGAATTCTATTTGGATGTTAATAAGCATCAGATTCTCAAAGACAGAGTAGTCCATTTCAGAAAAGCATCGGAAGACCTATACTGTGCCGGAGAAAAGACCCATCTAATCCAATGTCCTGACTCAGACCACAGCTCAGTCCTACACTCTCTTTTCCCAAATTATCTGCTATTGGCTGGTGTAGAGCAGCCACAGAAGCCGCATTCCTTCCCAGCTTCTGGCAGTCAGCCTTTTGGGTACTGCTTGAGCCAGAGGTTGTATCGGCATCATTGTATTTAATAGCCCATGACGGAACGTTCTTCCATGTATTTCTCTAATTGCTTTTCTTTTAATCCATTTATGCTTTTGGCTTTCAAAGCATCCTTTGGCATTAAGTTCCACAACTTAATTATGTAGTCCATAATAAAAAAAATAAAATTGCCCCCCACTCATTTTAAGGTGACTGTCTGATCATTTCATTTGGTGCCCTCTATTTCTTGCATCCTGAGAACAGTTCTTCCTGTTCGCTGTCTCTGTGCTGTTCATGATAATAAACCATGATCATATTCTTCTCCACAATGATACCTCTGAAGTCCTCCTCTAGATAATCTTTTACTATAAAGAAGGTGGTTTATATCTCTGCTATTTATGCTGTCCTTCTCCCAGTCTTTTTCTAATTATCTCAAATCCATTTTAGAACTGTGCGTAGTGTTAAAGATGTGGGCAAAACTTCAGTTTATATCCAGAGAAATGATGTTCTCTGTTTCTTTTGTAATCATCCCTAACATTGTTTTTCTCTTTTATCATCCCTGAGCGTTCAACTTGAGGCTTTCAGAGAACTCCGTGTTATGATTCCAAGATCTCTTTCCTGAGTAAAAACAAGTAATTTAGATCACATAACAGTGTATGCAAAAATGCAGTGGATTTTATGCCTGTTGAATTTACTGACTCTGTATTGCCCAGCATCCCAAATCAGCTTTCTTCTTTCCAGCTGTTTATAGTGTTTACCCTTGCATAATGGGGGCAACTGAGTAAATAATTGGTCTGCAGCATTTTTGTCTCAGTTTTTGCCTGCTTCAAGTAAATCACAATTTCTTCAAGTTCAGGTTTTGCTGTTGCTGTATAAAGGAACATCAAGTGAAAATGAGACATTTGCTTAAGCTAAGAACTGCACTGATCTCTTTGTACTTTTACTTGTACCCGAGCTATCTCGGGACTTCTTGCATAGCCTTGCACGATGCTAGCACATCTGTACCTGTGCAGAAACTGGTCAGAGAGGAAAAATCTCCCTCAGTAACACTTTCCTACTTCAGAGATAAAGATTACAGTTAACAATAAATTTAAAAATAATAATAATATAGCATGGCCACGTAAATTCCTTAAGTAAACAGATGAAAAGTGGATGGGTGTTTTGTCGTGCTGTCCCTCACAAAGGCAAGGCAGGAAATGCCATCAGGGCAGGACAAGCAGAGTGTAAGCAGGACAAAGGGTGCAGCAAGGGACCCTTCTTTCCTTCGGCTCCTTCCTTACCTCCAGGTGCACAGGCAGGGCTCTGCTCAAGGTCTGCATTGTTTTTCACTCTCTTTCTGTCTCTAGTTTCTATGTCAGTACTAAACCACTGCAAAACTAAATGCAAAGGTGAAAATCCATTTTACTGGCATGTGAAGTGCTGGAAGCACAGTGTTTCTGGAAATTGAAAACTTGCATGCTGTGACTGAGTGTTGATGGAAGATGCATAGGCTGAATAGCTGGGTAAAAAATCCAAATAATCTATTTTCTCTGAAGTGCTGGCTTTACAATAGTAAAGCAGTAACGAAATTTGGTTCTTCAGAGGCTTGCAAGGCCATTAGGTATTTACTATTGAGTAAATATTAACTTTCATGGTCTGGTGGATTTGTGGTACTGTGTGTGATTATAATTTTTTATTAAGAGGTATCTTTAAACATCTGTGTGATAAGTAACTGCAGTGTTGTGTCAACTTGTATCTGTCATGTGAGCTCAGACACAATCAGAAGGGCAATCTTTCTTCCATGGCAATTGCACATGGTTTTGATGTTTTGTTCTTCCCCAGAGAAACAAACAGACTCTTGTGCTCCGCAGCTCTGTGTTTATTGTTCTTCTGTTTCTTTACACCAGGGGATCAAAGTGGAGGGAGTGTTGCTGCAAATTATTGTTGCTGTCTATTCATTTATTTTTTCACCTGCCTCCATTATTATCCAGAAATAAAAGTTACGACCTCTTGGGTAGGAGTAGAGGGTACAAGAGAGCCATTAAATGCTGTTGATATGAGGTGACAGCGACTGCTGCTGGGCTTGCGCAGTAACCAGAACTAAAACTGATGAATGCATAACTAAATCTGAGAGAAGCCACAGAGGAATGTAGGGAAAAAGCCAGTTAATACATACAGGAGATGAAATAGCTAGCAGAGAGCCTTCCCTTTTACCTTCCCCTCATCGTTCCCAAAGCATCTACTGAAGATAAATTTAGAATCTCTGAATCTATTCATTGTATGATTTTTGTGTGTGTGTGAAAGTTGATATTGGGGAAAAATGGGAATGCGTTCATTTCCAGGTTTTGGATTGTGAAAGGAGAAAAGGAAGGACATGCTTAGGCAGAAGTGCACATGAGAACCAAAACAGTTTGCTGAACCCAAGAGTCTTTCAATAGCATATGAGCCAGCTAATCCCATGTGGATATAACTTGTATTGATCCCAGTAATGGATCTCTAACAATGAAACTTCCCAGATGCAGGTGGCTTATGGACTAGTGGAGAATACACAAAAGATATTCACCTTGCTGACTGTATTCCATTATATATTTAATTTATTACTGTCTAGATGGGTATTTTTTTATATCCTGTAACCCTTAAACAACTAAACTGGATTTGACAAACTGGTAGAGGAAATTATTTGTCTAGGAATGCTCTTGTTTGATGTTTTCTGAATCATCAAAATTTTACAGTAAAGGTAAGGAGCTTTTAAAGTCTACATTTAAGAGGGGTGGCACAGTTATCTTGCATTTCAGTCCAATAAATATTCAACATGCCCTTTCAGAATCATAATAATGTGAAATGGAAAAGCATATGTTGAGAACAACTGCAAGGAAAGAATATGCATCATTTTGTACTTCAACAGGTCTATATATAGGAGATGAATCATTTCACCCACTTCTGTAGAAGAATGCGGCCACTTACTAGAAGCATTTTGCAGCACTGTGCAACAGTTCAGGGCAGGTAATGATATATATATTCCAGGCCACAGCTACAAATCTCTGTTAAAGATGGATCCCCCTGTCATGTGCCTGTGCTGATAAGGAAAGTTTGCCCTCTGCAGACTTCAAGCAGAGGTTTCCTTTCTTTGCACTGCAAGATCAAAAGCTTCCCAATCTAAAAATCAGAGTAGATAGTCATTTCTTAAAACAAAAAAGCAAAAGATGAAATAAATTCTTCAGCTTTTGTTGACTGCTCTCTCTCTGGTTACGAAGCCAAGATTTAGTTTTGCATACTGCACTGGCTGTCACGTATTTCCTCTGAGTCAAAGTAAATGAGAAAATAGAGAAAAATGCTACCCTTGCAAAAAGCAAGATTAAATATGCTCCCAGTCATGCTTATGGAAGCACTGAACATGCTTTAATATCTGTACTTTTCTAATCCAGGTAAGATTCACAACTCTTCATCATTTTCCTCATATTAGGAAGAAGAAAGACTGATCAGAGTTAAGAAGTGGGTATGCTCTCTTGAATACAGTAGGTGAGAGGGTCCTTAAGAGAGGCTGCAGAAAATCCTTCAGCCTTGAAGGAGGCTGCATTGCACCCAAAGATGATTAGCTGCTGCTCTGGGTCTACCTACTTACACATGTTCCTGTGTATTAATGTAACTCAACTCATAGGAAAGTGTCACCAGGGTGGCACCGTTGGGCACTGAAGGTGAAAGTTAAGGGGATGAAATGTGACTGCATTACAGTGTGAAAGTGAGTAATGGTTGATTATTTCAGTCGTAGCCACAGATTTGTAAGGAAGATTTCTGCCCAAGTGAGTTATATGAAATTTTTCACAAAGCTGGCAGTTATTGGTAGCAGACCTAAGTGGAACATCATGGGAGGATCAGAATTTTTTCCAAAAGAATCTGAGGGGAAGATAGGTAAAACTTGGGACCAGAAGCAGCAGTTGGCTGGCTGCCCAGTCTGACAGCAGGCAGTGGCCCAGGGGCCATTGTCCTAAGCTAGGCCTGGCAGGTCCTTCCTTTCCAGGAGGCAGGGGAATGGGGATGACACAGTAAAAGAAGGAGACAGAGGTTATATGTAAGTGTGCAAGTCAACCTTTCCTTGCGTACAGAAATTGGATGTTTCCCTTTCTTCTTCAGCTGCCATGGTGTAAGTGCCTGTGCTTGCGTTTACTCTGCTTTCATACAAAGCTTTTGAGGAGCCAAGTTTACTGAAAAACAGGCTTTAGTGCTTACTTTACGTGAGAGGTGACCTTATGGTGAGAAGCAGGATTTGGGATCCTGCTCAGCCACCTCAGGACTTCCCACTGCACACCACTCCAGTTGCAGTTTAATTTACATAACCAGAGCCTTTGAGGTTGGAAATGCATTACAATGATGTAAAATGCCAAAATCCCAGCCAGCTTTTAACCAGCTTCTGTGTTCACAAGATAAAAATCCTGGCTGGTGCAATGAGGTCCCTGTGTCACCTCACTACCCAGTTAC
Source organism: Dromococcyx pavoninus (assembly GCA_033558185.1). Taxonomy (NCBI): domain Eukaryota; kingdom Metazoa; phylum Chordata; class Aves; order Cuculiformes; family Neomorphidae; genus Dromococcyx; species Dromococcyx pavoninus. The sequence goes on from JAUMJL010000786.1 coordinate 1,615,071, forward strand.
TCACTGGCAATAGGGTCAGGGTATCACAGTAACCCAGGTACATGAGACCTCTTTGTGGCTATTATCTGCTGAGCATTGGAGGAACGCCATGGTATCCTTGCTCTTAATCTGTTCCCATGACATTTGCTAGAAGGTAAAGTATTTTTTCTTGGGAACATGAGACAGTCATGTGAAAGACCCGTCTGCAACACAACTTCCAGCAAAGCAAGCATAAGCTTCCCCACACATCCTGGAAAGCTGAAAGCGAAGTTGTCATTTGTTGTGTTGCCTGTGGCTCCCTTGGTACTGTGAGAGTTTGTCCCTGTCATTCTATGTGCAGATGTATCCTCTGAGGGAAAGGCGGATGTGTCCTGAAAACACTGTGGTGAAGCAGAAGCAGGATAAGGTTATGAGATGGGACTGCAATTTTCTCCCAACATCTTACTGTGAGCATTGCAAATCTACTTTGGGGCAACTCTTTCTGCAGCAATAATGCTCCCTTGCTCTGCGTGAAGGGCTTGGTACTTCTCAGCCAATTGTCACCATGAGGAAGCACCCTGTTAGCCTGAGGGTGAGTGGTGTAGCTTACAGGAGAGGGTGCAGTAGGAGAAAGCCAAGTTTGTAGGAGATTAACTGCCAGTTTCAAAAACTTTTTGCAGCTTTTTTCCACCTAATTCTCTCCAAATTGCAAAGACCTGGCTATTGTCTGAGGCCAAAGTGATGGAGGGTCACCCATGAGCAGTGTTGCTGGGGAAACTGACTTTTTCAAACTTAAGGGAAGAGAGTACTGTGCTAAAGCTTTACTATTACTGTGTTAGCCAGTGAAATTCTCTTCTTCAGCTTAAGTGGGTTTTTTGCAAAAATAAGCAATATGTCTTGAGTAATGTACATTACTGAAAATACCTTCATCTAGACTTTGTTTGCAGCATCACTGCTAATTTTTTTCTAATCTTGCATATTTTTTTCCCTAATCTTGACTAATGCTCAGAAAGCTTTCAGAAACAATCATTTTCTCTGGAAACACAAAGTAAAAGAACTGTTATCACTGAATCTTTGCAACTAGTGAGCATCCATATCTCCCACTGGTGTGACTTGCAATGTTAAATTACCGCACCCAAAGCTTAATGATCTGGGCAAACAATGTTGAATTCTTCACTGGGGTATGCTTTTTTATATGCAGCTGTAAAATATGTATTACATTGACCAAAACTTTTTAGGATTTCTCTGAGATTAGACATGCGTAAACTACTTGCAAGTCATTTGATGACAGAAAGCATTTATGAAAGTTTTTGTTACAAATTCAACTTTTTCAGAGATTGAGATTGATAATACAGTAAATCTGGCTTTATCTAATATGTGGATATTGTAGTATCAGAACCACCGTGGCAGTGCTGATATGGTGTATGTACTCTGAGCTGCCTGTTGGAGGAAAGGGGATGCGGAGTAATTCTGTACCAGCAACCTTTCTGTCTTGGCTACTGAGGGATGGACTCGGTGGATCCCACAATGACATCTGTGGAGACCCAGCCAAAAGTGTAGGAAAGCACTTATCAGCTTCTTTTCCCGAGGGATTTCTAGCACAGATTTTAGAATATAAAATAGCCTGAAGGTGTTGCTTGTTGGGTCATTCCTCAGCAAATTGAACTACGTTTCACAAGTGGGGCTTCTTTCCTTAATGCCTTGTGTCCTCCCAGATATCTGCAGTTGGATTTTCTACATTGTGTGGCAATTGTGAAAATTTGCTGGTTCAAGAAACTATGGTGTGAACCCAGTTCTTTGTAGGCACATCTTCAAGATAATACAACAGTACAGATAAAATAATGTTTTGGGTGGGTAGAAGCCGCTGTAATGGCTGTTGAGGGAAATGAGCTCCTTGCAGGGATTTGGTTCACTCCTTTGCCAGAGATAACTCAGTTTGCTGCTTGCAGTAATTTAAGGTTTCTGTTATGCTGTTTTGTAAGGTATATGCTTATAATTCCCATTTTTCCTTTTAGCCAAAGCACAGACTGGGAGCTTGCTCAGGAAGCTTTTCTGAGCATTTGTGTTTCAGGACAACTATAAGAATATGCAGAGCCCCTGATGGCAATGGAAGTACACCAGGCATCTGTTGTATTTGTAATAGCTGTAGAGTAGCATAGTAAAAACCCAGGGATGAAGCTTAAGTGCTCCAAAATGAGGTAGAGATCTCTAGTCAGCTATAATTCAGTTTTTCTTTAAGTTCATTGTGTTTCACAATAAGAATAGAAGGAAACATAAAGCGGATTTACTTATAGCTTGATGTTCTATCTGCATACAAACAGAACGTGTTGAAGTTGGCACGTGGTCTGTATCCACTACACTGTGTTACAGTTGTGTGGCTTCATAGAAGATTATTTATAATACATGCTGAGCATTAAATTTACCAAATCATCTGTAATGTATTTTTCTTTCCACATTAACAATCCTGAATTTAAATTTCCCATAAGATTTTTGTTTCTGTGCATTATTAATTTAATGAGCAGCGAACTAGCTATTGGAGGACTGTTTTCAATTGCTCACTCAAAAATACCTTTGTATCAGTCTAACAATCTTGCAGCAATTCTTGCAGTTTCACCCTATCAATAGATCATGTTTTTCCCCTATATTTTGAAGTATATAACTAATTTAAATGTTACAGCAGCCAAAGACTTGCTATTATTAGAAACATTTACTAGTCCTAGACCGGGCAAAGATGACCCCTGACTCCTACAGGTGTTGCGGGTAGGAGCTGGTGGTATAAGCAGCATTGTTCTTTCCTCAGATACAAGAAGCCTTGCTCATTCCAGGTAATTTTTCTGTAACAGGATAAGCCACAATCTCTCACATAGATGTGCCTCCTCCTATTATAGGAACCTGCCCTGTGAAAACACTTGTCTTTTTTATTACAAAGCAAGAGAAAAATTTTTCTTCACTCTGGTCATGTTCCTGTTTTTGGGAAGGGGTAAAAGTACAAAGTTTACTGTAGAGTCCATCCCCCAAAAGGATGTCAGTAAATTTTGTTGTCCAGCTGATAATAATAAACAGCACATCTCTGTCCAGATAGCCTTTCCCGTTTCATTGCATCATCCTCCTCCTGTGGGAATGTCATACTGTTAAAAGCTAAAAGGACATTAGCTTCTCAACAACATGCCTACTAAATTTTAAGAGCTGAATTTAAGTATAGACTTTTCTGATTTCCTGGCTGTATTTCTGTAGGGGGATGCAAGTTTACCTCAGGGCAAGAGTACATTGAGAGGCCTGTAGAAACTCCAAATAATGTGAGAAGCAAGCTGATGGATGTCTGACGTACCGTACACTATTCCTGCAGGTTAAGTTGTTGCATATAGCTCCCGTTTGCCTTGAGTTCTATCCCATTTGTCCCTAGTTATATCCAAACAAACAAAGCATCCATTTTCCTCTCTTCCTTTTTAATAAAAATCTCTATAATTGAGTAATTCTGTGGTAAGTTACTGTGTTTTAGCACTTTACAAGCTGCATGGTTAATTTTGTCTGGATTCCAAGGCAGTCCTTGCTTCCACGGCTATCAACTCCAAGAGTGGTTCTTGCACTGTGAGAACCCTTGATAGACAAGGCATCTAGTGAATACTCAAAGGCTAACTTGGAGCATATTTTGCAAGTAATTCCTCTTGGTGGCGAAATGAGTTTCTGTTCAATTTTTCTGAAGGCCACCCCAGCTGTGGCACAGAAAGTGCTGGTAGCAGTCATTGTGCAGCTTTTCTTCTTCACACCAGTGCATGTTGCTTTAGTGGTGCTCAGGCAAATGAAACCTTTCCTCAGCTCCAGTAAGTGATTAAATGCAAGGGTCTGTAAACTGCTGACAGCTTAGAGAAAGAGAACTTTGGTTTCCTGATGCAGTCCATGACTAATATGGGTTGCATATATCATCCTGCATTACAAGCAGGATTTTTCTTGTTTTTCAAGTGAAGTAGTTAGCATTGTTCTAAAATGTGTCCTTGTTATCAAGAGCTGGGACTAGTATTCAGGAGGGTGGATTTAGCTGTGAAGCCTAATGAAACAAGTGGGAGGCTTTTCTGGGGGCTATTCAGAGCACCTACAGCACAGCTTCAAGTTTCAATCACTGTCCAAAAAAAGCATATTCTTCTGAATCCTTTTGCAAAGTCATTTCAGCTTTTCTAAAAGAACCAGAAACTGAGAGACAGCAGCCTGAAGATGGGGTTTGATTTTTGTTGGTTTATTCTTTATTTTTTTCCCCAATTCCCATTATCACCTTGGGTTTGTTTCTGAAGTTGTAGAAGTGTAATGTATTCCTGGAAGGGACTTCAAGAAATTATGTAGCTTCATCTTTCATAACTCCTTCCTTTTCTCTGTGGTATGACTGAATATCTCAAGGTATTCCTGAGAGACACTTTTTTATTTCTTTCTTATAGGGAGGGTAGTTCCAAAGGTATCCCTGGGATATGTTCTCATCCTTAACTGTCCATACCAATGGAAAAATTTCCTAGGATCTGACCTAAATAAACCACTGCTTCTGCAAATGCAGCCAACTACTTGTCTTTTACTCTGCAAATATAATGAACACTTAATTGCTGTCTTCTTTAAATATCTCTAACATACACCAAGATGTAATACACTTCTCTCATTTTCTTTTTTCCTAAGCTGAACTAATGTAGCTCTTCCACCCTCTACTTCTAGCAATAATTCCTCAGCGCCTTCGTTTTCTAGAGAGAATTGCAACATTTTACTTTCCCACTTTGCTGAGTCTTTACTATACACAGAAGATTCTCGAAGATGATTGACAGTGGTTCAAAGGTTTGTGTTTTTTCAGTTGAATTCAGTACTGAATTTCACCAGAACTGTGAGCTTGACTACATTTAACCTGTCTTGCATTTTTTGGCTGCTTCTTTCCTTATTCTAGTGTGTGGTTTGGACTCATTTTTAGTACAGTATTGCTAAGCCTTTTTTGTGAAGACACGGAATAATGAAAGCATGGATTACTTTAGTCTCTTCTCAGTCGTGAATTATTTTCTGTCTTTCCTTATTAAGAAATAGGGCTGTACCTTCCTTCTGGTATATTTATAGAATATTCTCTTTTCATCTTTTATGTCTCTCAGTACTTGCAATGCTCTTCTGGTGACGTAGGTTCCGATTTTGTCACAGGAGAGCTTTGCTGTTATTTTACATTTATTCTTAGGCATAAGAAGTTGTTTCTGTGTTGGGTTTTCAAAACTTCTGATTTTTAAACCTTCTTGTCTATTCCTTTGCTTTGAGCCTTTCTCTCTGGTAACGTTTTGGTGTTTTCCCACTGCAGTTTCTGTTCCAGGAGCCCAACCAACTGGTTCCTTGAACTTACTGGAGCCTTCATAAGTCCATCATCCCTGTTCTGTTGCTTTTACTGTTTCCTCCCACACTCAGAGGATAAGGATAACATCAGTATCAGTCACCTTCCCCTCCTGAACTCTACATTCACCTCTATTGTAATTTTCTGCAGTTTTGAAACCAAATTAAGTCCCATTGTAAGCAATTCTCCTTTGAATATACTGCCAAGAGTTTGAGATTCGCTTTATTTAAATGTATATACCAAAAACTGTAGATGTCTAAACTCTTGAGCAATACTTCTGGGTGGTCATCTAGACAAGGGTAAAAAACAGATACCAACAAGGCAATTCAACTCCTCATTAGAGGACAAAGTTTTGCTGGTGGTGGGATGGTCTAAAGACAGAGAGAGAAGTGAAGAACAACAGTTTGTGTCTAAAAGCTGCTTTTTCTGCTATGTCAGTTTAATGAAACATATTTACCAGCCTTACTTTGTCTTAGAGGATGGATTTATTTCATTCCACCTCTGTGGCAGCCTATACTGTTGCCTCTGGATAGGTGGTGGGGTCGGAGACAGCATGGATGTGCCCACTGAAATTGTAGTGTAGACCTGCAACACCTGAGGAAAAAATTCCTCATGCACATTGTAACCTATTCCGTTTCAGAAATTGTTTGAAGTAAAATAGCTGTTACTATAAACTACCACTGTAAAAATCTGGACAAGGCAAATTCTTCTGCCACTGTCGGGATGAGGAAAGCAGCCAGTGTTTACCAACTGTTTTAGCTAAATCGTTTACATAAAGTAGGTGCTAAGTGGTGTTTAAAACATTCGCTAACACCTTTCCTAAACATGCCTCATCTGGTTTGTTTAGACAAGACTGGCCAATATCTCCTTTCATCGGAAATGATTAGTCACAACCCAGAAAAACGTTTATCATAGATTTCTCTTAGGTCCGAGTGTGGAGAGGTGAACCTCAACCCCGGGAACGGGTGGATGGTGCTTACAGTTACTTTCTTAATCTTGCCATGCCAGTTGCGTGGGTTTTGTTTAAGTACAAATTGTGTTTTCTCATTGCTGGTGTGCCTGCACCTTGATCTTATTTCAGAGCTTTTTACTGTGCATTTGACCTATTGAAGAACCTTTTCAGAGGGAACTTAAATGTTTAGACATCTGACAGCAGGTTCAGGAAATCTTCAGGCAAGCCAGCTTCTTCCATTACCTTCTAAATAATTTATGGAACAAGTTTACTGTCTGCTGAAAGGTTGGTTATTTTGTTTTAAGTTTATATTACTCCATAGGCTGGAGTACAGGAAAAATGGAATATGAGGTGTTGAAAAAGTGCAGAACATGGACAGACCACATGTGCACACAGAGACCTGTCCCAGAAAGGCACATTTCAAAAATGCTCATCTAAAAGTTTGGAGTTTTTCAGAAATGTTCATGGGATTAATTTTTTTCTGAGTTGGAAACAAAGAGAGAAAACTGACTTGAAAACAATCAAGCATGTGAAAAATGCTGATTTTGTAATATATCCTGATTATTTGTATAGGATTCCATGTTTTTTGGCATGAGAACCTAGTGACTGTCGTGCACAAGGATCTGACTTTTTCTCAATCCAGTTTGCCACCAGCCTAATTATCTAGTTCCTTACTTTTCCAAAGTTTCATACAAAAGCAAACATATTCTTTTTTAGAACAACAATAACTTACTTTCTCTTTGCCTCTTAAAAATTGACGGTACAACCTTGGCTGCTGACTTTAGACTTTTCTCCCCTAAGTGTATAACCTCTCTGTGTCACATGTATTTAATTAAGTTTTTTTTTAATAAAAATATCATTATATCTTCTGTTTAACTGACCTGTTTTGTAAGTTGTATCTTATTCCCGGATCTTTGACTAAACATTTGTCAAATGTTGGACAGAGTTGTATGTTATCAGATAGAGTGGGCTGGGTGAGAGGAGGATGCCTCCCTGCAGCTTGGTGCTGGAGCTTTTCATTTGGAGTAAACCTGAAATCTGAAGATAAAATACTGTTGAAACTGTAAAGCATTGCTTATGTTGTGTCCTGATGAGCAGAGGACTAGACTGCGTTGCAGGCTACCTGGATTTTGTGTCTGGATTTGCTGTTGGCCTGCTGCATCACTGCAGGCAGCTCTTGTCCCTGAAAATCACCCACAATGAGATTGAGGGAGAATATTCATGAAGAGTGAAGTGCTCACAACCCTTACTTTGGAAAGGCACCATAATAAAAAAAATCAGTTATTTACAATGATATTTTTTTCAATGCTAATATCAGAAGTTGACTGACAATTTGTAAAGTCAAATTCTTCATGTAATGAAGAACCTACCACCTTTTAGTGAACTCTTGCAGGACTTAAACTTTCAGTTGACAGCAACAGAAATGTAGACTTTACAATGAGCAGGGGAATTTGAAATGTTGTTTCCCAGGAACCTACTTTCCCAGCTTACATGGATGTGTTTGCATGTCACTGATGAGGGTGTTTTAATGATTTGCTGAACATCTCAAGTCATGCCAGGTCCAAATGCCTCTCTTTAATTTTTCTTTGCACCTGTCTCAGGAAGATTATGCTTTCTTTTCATCCATCTTTTAGCAAGTGTATTGTGCAAGAGTATGTAAATATCTGTACAGAGAGGGTAGCTCAAACTGCACACATGGTACTGTTTAGGCAACTCAGACAGATGGTACGAGTGTAGTTACAATGAAAACAATTCCTTAAACATGGGTGGGGGAACTTTTTAAGTCTCTTTGCTTATGTAGAAGCTTTAGCAGGATCTGAGCCTCTGTTCAGAGTAATCCTTCAGCTCGAGGCTCTTGCTGGCAGTAAACTGCATTATGCTGTTCAGGTAGTTTGAGCCCTATAATATTTCTCACCTCAGCAAAGATGCGGGATGAAGGGATAATATTGGCTTGGCTGCTTTTCATTCTAATCCCTTCCTATTGTTCGGCTTCCAAGAAGCAGTTTTATTTACCCTTCCCCAAATGAAAACATGAAACAATGGTGGTATTGGTTTCATAAGGCTTCAGATCCTCTGTTACTCACGTACACTGCTGCAAAACCCTTGCCACATTGCAGATACATCTTGTCTTCTGCCTTTCATATTCCTGCTTGCATAGATGAGGTGGTTGGTGAAAACAGAAGAGTATCCAAAAAGCACTTTTGGAAACAAGAACAGATAGTGAAGCTTGTCAAGTCAGACTCCACGCATGCAGTGAAATGGGTTGTGTTCTATCCATCCATCCATCCATCCATCCATCCATCCATCCATCCATCCATCCATCCATCCCTGCCTGCATCATCCCCTCATACTGATTTGTTGCTTCACCGTTTGGCTAAGTTGCTTTTCAAATGGCGGCTTGGCAATGTGGAGACAACTGGGGCAAGAGGAAAATCAGAGAGGGTACACACGTAGCAGTAATTGCAGTAAATCTGTGCTTAGCCTTTTACTTGATAACTCTCCTTGCCGTCTGTCTTCCTCTGGCAGGTTTCCTTTGCTGCCAAATGCTGCTCTCCAGATGCTCCCCCCAGTACTCCTCCAGCTTGCAGCTTCTCTGCTTGCCCTCCTGCCTTGGCTGCGCAGGAGCACCATTTACCCCGTCCTCCGAGCTGCTTGCTTGTTGGAGCTCCCGGATGACTGCTATGCAGAAATATGCATGACAGACAAGACCTTGCTCAGTCTAGCAGCTGTTGCTAGGGGAGGATGTGACATTTGGTGCTAGTACAGAGGGTCAATTAGATAAGAGTCCTAAGGATATTTTCTGTAATATGGGGGTTTGCGATTTTAAGTGGGGGAGAGAGCAGTAAGAATTAAGCAGCTATTCCTAATCTGGTTGGGTTCTGTTTTTTTTTTAACCTTGCCTCAGAGAGCTCATGGTTTCAACCAGACAGATGTTACCACCTTCAGATATTAAAGACATGCTTAATCTCTATGGAGACATTTGCTTCACCTAATGAAATGAGCTGCAGCAATCAGTTTTATTCTGCGCCTATTGATCATGTCTGTTTTAGAGAGACAAATACAAGACAACTTTAATTAAGAGCATCTATCTCTCCCTTTAGCAGTGCTTTACAGCAAGAAGCTTTCACATCTCATATTGTGCTTTTTGATAGAAAATCTCTCTTCTATTTGAACCTTGATTAAATTGAAATTAAAAGCTTGTATTTCTATCACCTGTGCTCATTTTAAAGGAACAAAATGGTCTGTATTTTTAAAGTACCTAATTCAATTTATTTAGATTTATTTTCCCATAGGAATCAAAAAAATCAATAACATTAGCTGCCAGGTGCACTGTTTATTTTTATATGTTTTTAAGGCTCTGAATGTGGGTGACATCTATCTTTTCTGAATTCAGCAGCTTCACTGTAAATAAATAAAAAGCAGAGGATTATTTTTTCTTTAGCATTTAGCTTGATATTTTCCCTTAGTTTCTTTCCTACTCTTCCTGGCCTTATTCCACATACAGTACATACTGTTTTTAAACTGGTTTGCCTTTAACATAGTCCTCAAAGAGTAGAGGTCCAGGAAATCAAATGGGTGCCTTGAGTGTTGTCTTTGAGGGGTGTCTAACTCAACAGCATTCCCATATATTAAATGAGGTCACTGATGTAGAATGTGGTCCTTTTGTGTTTGACCTCTAAACATATGTTAAAATATTGTGGTACAAGTTTTGAGAGAGCTGGTTCCAGATATAGGTTCTAGAAAGCATTTGCAGGCAGATATATGAATTGTTTGTGGCCGGTCGCTGGCAGTGATGCACAATGCATGGTAAGGAGCTGTCTTGTTCAGCTGGCACTTTGAGCAACTTCTCACTTTTTGAAGAAAAGGGGGAAAAGATGGTAGAATGTGATGGCTTCATAGCAGGAATAGTGCTCTGCATCATTTCCCTGCCAAAGCAATGTGCTCTGGAGCAGACAAATATTTTCTTTGCTCACAAGACAGCTGTGGAAAATAGACATATGAATTACATTTAAGGAAATATTTGCTTTTGTGGGGGCAGAAACATGAAAACAGTTAACCAATGGCATTAGATTGCTCATGATAACTAATCACAGTAGTACATCTCAGTACTGAGAAATGAATGTACCAAAGACCATATCAGCAAGGGGTGATTGTAGAGAGCTTTGCCAATAGCATTTACTATGTGCTGTGTTTCTCACCATCTCAAAGCATGTGCCATCCTCCACAGATGAGGATTATTCCGTTGCGTAGCATGATAAACTCAAGCACAATGAAGGGTCCAAGTTGAGCATATAGCAAAATTGGAAAGAATACAAGAGGTACCTGGTCCTTCATTCCCTGTACCTCTAAGTGTGAAACAAGGAGCACTTTATGGTCTTGTCTGGTAGCTCAGCATTAATAGGACTTTCTGCTCGCCTTGTTTCAAACTGGTTAAGCTGGGCACAACATAGAAATCTGGATCTCCTCTTGCACACAGGTACAGGATATCAGTAAGATTAATCAGTCCTGACTTCATTAGAGGTGCTGAAGCTGCAGTAAATCCCGTTGCTCTGTGTGTTGGAGTCTCTTGGATGTGGTAAGGCTCTGCATGGGCGGTGTTACTCCCAGAGTGGTTTTGTAAGAGCAGCACTTTTGCCTGAATACTCTTGGTTGAAAACTCCTTTTTGTGTCTCAGTCTGCCACACAGAGGTCCCGTCATTGGGACGACATTAGGTCTCATCCTGAAATTTGCGTAGCATCTTCCACTTTTTAAGAGCTTTGTCGCAGGTGCTTGTCAACTTAGGCTGAAAAAGATTTTTTTACTTCTGAGCTCCAGTTAACCAAAGTAATTTCCTTTTATGGGAAAGCGATGTATGGCATCTGGGGAATAATGGGAGTTTAGCACATTGCTCTAAACAAAGGGAATAATTTAATTCTTCAGTCTTTTAATCCCCACCTTTTGTAAAGCCGATATGTCTGTTTTTAAGAATAGTTCCTGAAATGAGTATATTTAGAAAGCTTCTACTCAAAGCAGTAATTCAAGTGTTTTTACTTAGCTGACTCTGAGAACTTTTTTGTGAACAATGATATACTTGTGTAAGCTTATCTTTATTTACACAAAGTTCAATAAAATAAACAATTTCGATCTATTGATATTTTCCTCCTCCTTTTTCGGACATTAACTTGACTTCATTTGATTTTCTTAGACATTTTTTGCCCCTATAAGGAAGTTCAGCATCTCACAGCAGTATGCTTTGCTTTGTTTTAGTTCTCGGCTGAGTCTCTGGGTGAAGTTTGATGTCCTTTAGATGCCGCTCAAGATTTCAGCACACCAATTTGTTTATGAATAGGAAAATAGTTGTTGCTGGACATTTGCTGTTTGTGGTATTTTATGCTGGAGTCAGTACTGTTGCACTGCTCAGCCTGAATTAGTGAAAAATACAGTTTGACCTACGTGACTGTGAGAGCTTGGGACTATGCAGGGTATGAAACATTACATACAGCTCTGCACTGGATTTCTAACTCCTGTGATGATGGATATTTTGCAGCCAGATGAGACTACTGCACTTCAGGGCTCTCACCTTTCTCACTGTTATTGATCTACTCTGACACTTGCTTCTCATGAAAAACAAACTTTAGTGATTCATTAATGTAGTGATTCAGCCAGCCTCTGTTGGTTCAGTTTAGGTTGCACAGATTAAAGAATCACAAGGTAAATCCGGTTCAGTTGGTCTTGGAGAGACAGGCTGCAGGGGAATGAGCTCTGCAGGATGATTAGCTTGGGGAAAGGGGGCTCTCCATGGCTTTCCTAATGGACTGAAAGCTGTTTTAGAGGGCCTCCTCGAGTCTGTAGGGTGGGTTTTTTTATCCCAAGTAACTTTTTTCTATCCTTCATAGTTGATAGGGTTTCTTTCTCTTAGAGACCATTTAAATATAAGACTGATATATTCCATAATAAATTGAAAAATGGGAGTTCTGGTGCATGCTGAATTGGCAACATATACTTACTCATAAAATAGCATAATGGGAAATGTAAGACCTAGTTAAGTACCTAAATTTCTACTGGAATTTCCCTCAGAGATGATGCTGTTTGGTTCCTCCTCTCTGCTGTCCTGCGTGTGGTTGAGCTGCCTTTACCAGTGGGTTCTTCTAATGGCACCAGGTTGAGAGTATGTGTACAGCATTTCAGTGAGCAGCAATTCCTGTCCTGGTATCTTGGCAAAGTCTTTGGGATAAAGGCACTCTGCTGTTGTGAAATGTTTCTTGGTTTTATTACTGCAGTGATAACATCTTGCATTGCTTTTTCAGTGGCAGTATTGCACCTAGAGTGCCAAGGGTTCATGCATTAGGAGTATTACTAATTCATACTATTCTTCCCTTTCTCTTTAGAGTAAGGAAGTAGTATCTCTGTTTGATAAATAGATGAATTAGAGGCAGAATTTTGAAGGACAGAGGGAAGAAGTATTGCAGTGAAGATTTAAGGACTCAACCCAGAAGTCGGTCTGTCATTGTATCTGTTCATTCCACAATACAGAAAACCTCTTTTTAAATTCGTGAGGGTAGTTACAATAATATTCACCCATTGACAGTCCTAGGTATCAAGGGCTTGCTGCTAATTCCATCAAGGTAGCATTTCCTTGTTACATGAAGGCAGCAACCTTGACTTTCAAAGACCCTTTCCATCTTGAAATGTAGGAATATGCTTGTATGGTAGGAAGACAGGAAAATGGCTTTTTCTCCTTCCTAGTAGCAAACACAAAATCTCTCTGCATTTCACTTGTGTTAGACAGCACAAGCCAATTTGAAATTCATGGAAAGAGTGTGTTTTGAATGCAGCTGAGTATCCCACATTGAAATAAGTGGTGAGGGTTTAATAATTTTGAGGTCGGTGACAAACCGTGTTAGAACACCACTTAGTATGCAGTAACTAAGTGGAATGGACTAAGTCATTTGACATGTGAACTCTGCTTACAATGCAATCGTTTTTACAGATTCAGCTTCTTAACTTTTTGTTTAATGGTTAAATAATATGAGTAACATTTTTAAACCACAGATTTAATCAAATGGTAATGATTCAGCTTTTTTTTTTTTTGAGGAAACTTAGCAGAAAGGCCTTCTTATTTGAGGAAAAATACCAGAAAGTGGCATTTTCAGGGCAGTTTTATGGTACTGTTTCAGGAAACAAAGCATAGGAAGCAGCATATGATATTACATTTGTAGACTGTTTGACAGTAACCAGTCCCAGGTACTTCAGAGGTAATTTTACAGAACCCAGAAACAAGCAGTTAATCTACCCAAGGAAGTTGCTCCGCTTAAAGCCAATATCTTGGAGGTTAACATAAACTCTAATGTATTAGACATGTAACTCCTCTACTGCTCACCCTTACTGAACTCTGTTTCTGGACACCTCTCTGAACGTCTCTCTGAACAACTGCCCAGAGTTTGGTCCAGTTTTTCCTTGAATTTTGATCAGACTTTGGCTTCAGTAGCATCATTAACATTTTGCAATTATGTAAGCTTTACTAAGGAACTGCTTAACTTTTGAATAACCCATTGAACTTCATTTGTAAGAGAGAACCGAGGATTCTGATATCTGTTCTGATGGTTACTTGTGGCGGTACATACTCCTTTCAGTCACCTTCTTATTTCAAGTAAGCAATTCCAATCTTTCCATGTCATTTGGTGAGAAACCCTTCTCCTCCCATTCCATTAATCATTGTCATGTGGTTTTGAACCCTTTTTAGTTCTTCATTGTCTTTTAATGGAGGGAATAAGTTGACATGCAGTCTTCTAGACAAGAGTGAACCACTGATTTATAGAAGTCTTTGCTACAACTTTCTGGAAAGGGAGCATTTATCAATTGGAAGGTAGATCGTTTTCCTTATCCATAGCTCTGTCCTTAACCGTGCAGCTATAAAATTCTCATTCTGGATATTCTGTGATTAAATACGAAGATCTCGGTGAAGCAGAGTTCTGTCAGAACCCAAATTGCAGCACTGAGATTACTTTAGGCAGATAAATGACTTCGGGCCTATCAAGGCTTCAGCGTGTGAAGAGATACATTTAGCAGTGAACAAAACCAGTATTATAAATGATATGGTTAGGAAGACAAGCATGTTTTTCACTATAATGTGAAACCTGGCATATGAAAAACAGCCTGAACATTTAAACTAGTAGAATCATTCTTGTTTTGAATGTGTGTCTTATTGTTTCACAGCCATTATGTTTGAGTAATTGACGTTTGTAGTAACTCCGTAATACAAGGAAGTCATCACCAATAAAGCAGATGGAATGAAATTCCTTTTGAATAATGTAATTAAGAAAATAAGCATATTGTAGGAAGGAGCTAGTACATTTCTCTCTCATAGAGCAAGAACTTATCCATGCCAACCTCCGTTGGCAAAGAACAAGGGTGCTTTTTCTCTGCTTAAGCAAGTGATTATTCTGTTTGTTTTCCTTTTGATTTTGTTTCAAAAAGCCTTGTATCAATGATGATCTTCATAATTATTGCTATCTCAATGAAATTGGTGAGAGTTTTGGCCTCTTTGGGAACACTGTTGAATCCCATAGTTACACAAGCAGGAGTGCATTTTCCTCTTAATTAGGAAATAAGTGTTTCTAATAAATAAAATAATTTGATCATTTATTCAGTCTGCCTCATTCTCCTAGCATAAACCAACTGAAATGTGAAATCCCAAGACTTGTTAATTGATGCACCATATTTGTGAGAAACTGTGCCATTTAAAAAGTCATGCTCATAAGATAATAATTAAAAAAGCAAGATGGGAGGATTAAGTATCTGCTCATGTAATTTTTGACCTGTCTAAATTATTGTGTCACATCTATGGATTTTGAGATTTCCCAGCTTCCCTAGGCAATCTATTTCACTCCTTAATTATCTTCACCTTTAGAAAGTTATGTTTGTTCCTTAAAAAAAAAAAAAGTTGCTGCTGCTGATACTCTGCTTTTCTTTGCAAGTAGCTCCTTCTCTTGGCCAACAGTGACATGAAAACCACTGATTTTCCTCACATTTTTGCAGTAGTCTTTCATGTATTGAAGACTATATTATTATCGTGTCACTCTTGCTTACCTTTCCTAAATCAAGCAACTGTAATACTTCTTATAGGATGTGCTTTCCATCTCTATAATCATTCTTGTTGTCCTCTTCTTGGAACAGTGGTATAATGACAGCATTGCCATATGTGTCATGCAGACCATATTCCAGTCTATACACCAGTATCAGAGTTTCTGTTGGTTTATTAATATTTTACTTCGTTTAATCTCCTTTTACGTGATGAAATACACGTCAACTATGTCATGTTGTTGTGCTTAAAAAAGAGGTGGAGATAGTGGGCTTGAGTATTTAAATAAGGAATGAATATTTTCCTAATTTAGATGCTATTTCTAACGTTACAATTTTGCTGTAGTTCCTATAGGAAGCATTGGTAAATATTGACCTGCTCTTATTTAAAGGATAGTTACTTGTGGCCACTGACATAAATCAAAGAAACTTCATAATTTTGAAAATGATTGATTTATCTTGTCTTCAGGAAAAAGTCTTTATGTTAAATACAAGGCTTAGCTAGTCTTATTCAAAGTAAGTCAGGTGAGGTTGGAAGTAGAATGGGAACAATGATGCAATAAAGAGCTGCAATAGAGGTAAACTAGTAAAATATGTAGCTACTGTGTTGTTTGTCATTTGTGCTGTAGTTTGTTAGTTCTGAAGTTATTAATATTAATAGTTATAAATTACTGTCGCGCAGGATCTTGTAGTATTGTGGTTTTGTTTATACTTAATGAGGTGAAGTGTTTCTTTTAGCAATGATCTCTGAATTGTTTTCAGCACATTTTTAATGCTTGGCCAAAAAATCTGGACCTTGATTTTGTTGAGCATAAAAACATTTTTGTGATGTCTTTTAGTATTATGGCATTTTTGTATTTCTCATGTTCTTGAGATGAGTTAAATATTTGAAACCAGAAGGCACCATAGATTGAGCTGATTGTCTTCATTGACTTGGAGACAATGATAGAAACTTAAGCTCAGGACTTTTTACTCTGAAGAGAGATCAACTGTAAAACTGCCTGTCAGTGCTGCCACTGAAGGCATGAGGAAATGTCACACCCATCCTTCTGACAACTTGCATCTCTATTTGTGGCCACCTTCTGACATCTAGCACATTCCAGTCCACAGCTAATTTAATCAATCATTATCATTTTACGAAAGCTGCAAACTGTTGAATGCTCTGTCATATGCCATTGTCCAAGGAGGAGATGTAGAAGACTGTACAGTTTGCTTCTGTTGAACACCAGAGTGGTGTTAGTTGGAGGAACTGTCATACAAGCAAATGTTTTATTCCTTTATCTAGTCTCAGGAGTTATGTAGTCGAGTTCAGCTGATGTTCAAAGGAAGAGTTAATTGCATGCCATCAGCCATGTGTTCAGAGTAACTGAAAGGCCTTAGGTAAGTTATTTTTATAACATACCTAAGAAATATGAATGTCAGTTATAATCCTGATCTTTTTATGGTTTTATAGCTACAGATACTGAAGGTAACTATTGAGCGTCACCATTTTTGTGATGAGATTGGTTAATTCTACATGATGCAGAAGAAAATTGCACGGTTTGTGCAGAAAACAGAACTACAGCTGGTATTTTCTCTGTGTATGTGATGCCAACAAAGAGAAGAATTCCATGCCATAGCCATACAAAGCTGAAAAATATAGAAGTTTAAAGAATAGCTGTTGCATGCTCTTCTAGTAAGCTATGTGTGTATCTCCACATTTTTTTAAGTGATGGTAGATGTCAGGAAGTCAGTATGGACTAGAATTTAAGAGATAAAATAGTCATCTTCTTTCTTGGTCCCTGCTATAGAAGTTGAAGTGAGAGTTCCACATAGCTTAATTTCTCCATCTGTGTCACATCATTATTCATGCCCAAAGGGTGTCAGCATGGAAGAGCTGAAAAGTACTGCTCTGGGAGAACAATTGGACTGGGCATCAATAGATGTTTTTTTAATCCTCACTCAGGCACTGATGAGCCTTGTAACCTTGGGGAGATGCTTTGTTTCCTCACCTAACCAATTTTGGGCTCTAAGTACAATGTGCTGTGATTTCTTATAAGAAGTGCATAGAAATGGGGTGGGGAGTGTGAGGAAACAGTGAGGCTATTCTGTAGAATGGGCAGGCACACTTCAGACTTGCTCTTTTGGACGTGTAGCATACAGACCACTCTCAAAGCATTAATCTTTGCAGGGAAGCCAACCAAACCAAATCTGAAAGTGGAGCATCCAAAGGGGAGGTTTTGAAGGAAGTCTGTGACTTGGCTTTGCAGTTCATTCTGGGAAGTGTCTGCCCATGCGTGGGAGGCAACAAGGAGCATAACAAGGGCAAAGCAGAAAAACATTTGAGAAGTACAATGAATAATGAGGTGAAGGAGCAGATGGGTTGAGGGTGAGTTAGACAAGTTTTGCAGATAGGATAGAAATCTGACACAGAAGAGAAGCTGAGGTTTTTTGTGTGCACTGTGGTGGATGTGACTGTTCTGCTCCATTAGTAGTAAGGGCAATTGGGTGATCTGTGTTGGTTCTTCAGCCATCAGAGAGCCCAAATTACCATTGCTAAGCCTGACATGAGACCAAGCTGAGGATCCCAACAGGCAGTAGAGGGGGAACTGTTAATAGCAGCCTTTGAAAACACACCCAAGCATGCTCTGTTTTGTTTGACCTTGCAACCTAAAGTGTTAATGGATTCAGTGCGAAGAGACTTGAGCTGGCTGGTTGCAGTTGGGTTGAATGTCACTTACTAATGAACTCCTTAGAACTCCCTGTATCTCAAGCTAGAATTATTAAGACTTACATGGCTTTGAAGAATGCCATGCTAGATATATTGTCTTGAGCAAGCAATAACTCAGGTATCTCTGCACTGTCATGTTGTCATGTAAACTTATCCACTGCATCACAGATGTCTTAAATGATCATAGAATTACCTGATTTGGAAGGGACCCAAAAGGATCATCGAGTCCAACTCCTATCCCTACATAGGACACTCCCAACATTCATACCATGTGACTGAGAGTATTGTCCAAATGCTTCCTGAATCCTGGCAGGCTTGGTGCCATGACTAGTTCCCTGGGGAGCTGTTCCAGTGCTCCACCACCCATCAACTTGGGGTTTCTATGTACTGCCATAACTAGAATAAAACTCCTGCATATGTTTATTTCATGGCATATCTAAAGGAGAAAAATGACTTCTTGAAAGCCATGAAAAAGGTGCTCTTGGGAGAGTTTGGCAGCATTGCAGATCTAATACAATCTTGAACCTATATGACACATTAATATCTTCAGGTAAAGCAACATTCACATCCATGTGCTAAGTCTATCTCTGCTTAGGGTATTTGCATGATTAGCGTTCTGTTCTTTCACAGTTACTTATTACTCAGTTAATTATCTTCTTTTGTGACTTCCTAAGCATATTTACTCTGAGAGGTGTCACACCCACAATACTTCAGTTTCAGGTGGAAAAAAATCATAGAAAAATAGATTAAGAATAAAACAGAAAAACAAATTATAAAGTTCAGATTAATAAGTTTCATGCTTATTATCTCAATATTTGCAAAAAATGCTTCTGTATTAGATCTCACTGAAAATTTACTATAATGCAAATGTACCTCTTAATTCTAAAAAAAGCAAGAGAAAGAAAACATAGGTAGCTATAAATGGTTATTTTTAAAAAATATAGCAGACTTCAAATTTCCCATTAAGGTATTCCTTTACAATTTTATTAATTTCTTTTCCTATAAGAAATCCCTCTGCATAAAACTACTTTAGCACCTCTAATTTAATATTGTCTTCCTAATGAAATAGTCTGCAAATTGAAGGTCACCTTGATAACCATGTAGACCTCTTGACCTAAACCGACAGCAACCGAAGAAAGGTTTTCTCTTTGTGGTGCATCCTGGACCACAGGCAACATGGAGAGTACTGAAACATGACAGATTATATGGATATAATAGTTTTATTATTAATCATAGATTTATAGCATAGATTGAATGGAACTGGACATATGTTCAAGCTTCATAGAATTGCTTAGTTTTAGAGTTATGTTTGAATTAGGATCTATTCTGTGTACTGGTAAAACAGTCACAGAGAAGAGTATCCAGATCATCTTTCATGTGAGACCAAAACACTTCTTAAGAAGAACTGAGCCTCACAAAGAATAGCTGCAGGAGTGAAGGCTGTCGTGGTTTCTTAGGAGATGTAAAGCTCTGGGATGTGTGCAGACCACGCTGTGATTAAGAACCAGGCTCAGAAGCCAGAGTAATGTATCGTACTGTCATTTTGTAAGGAAAAGGCTTTTAGAACCCAGCAATCCACTGTAATTTGAAATATGTTACCACTTAAGTAGCAAAGCAAAAGCAGACAGACACCCACAGTCCTTATTGTTCAACGGAGCTCTAAAATGAAAATCGTCGGAGTATAACTGAAGATTTATTGGGGGGGAGGTGAGGGGTGGAAATCTACTGACACGTGTGAATTTAAAAGAGATGAGAGAAATATCGTGGCTAAAAGCCTTCTCATTCTCAGGAGGAATAACAGCTGTCATTTGTACTGCAATGAGAATTGTAAGGAGATATTCAGTTTCATCCCTGCTGCTCTTTAGTGCTGGTATGTATCAAAAAAAGTGACCAGGAGATGTCTGGGTACAAGTAGTGCTGGTGCACCCACAGCCAACATGTGGGAATTAAGAGGACAAAAGGAGTGGTCTACGCTTCAAACATTGTCATGAAATAGCATTTAGGAAAATGCAGGGTCCCTGGTGTGGGGAGAGAAAGGGAAAACTGCTCTGTAACCTGTCCTAGGTTTTTGTTCCCAGGTCAGCTTAACTGCTGAGGTCAGTATCTGACAAGATTGTTGGGGAAAGCCCAGCATAATTTATTTTTTAGTGAAGAAATACTGCTGTGTATTTTAGCCACTCATGTAGTCTAACCAAGTTTATCCCCTCACCAAATGTGTATCCATCTTAGCACCTCACTCATCACCAATTCCAGCCATAGGATAGGTTTCATCAAGGAAAAGAGGGAATCGAAGGCCTATGTTTCCTTTATACTTTAGGTATCTCCAGCTACTGGGAAGCTGTGAGAAGTTTTCATCACCCTACTGGCCCTGATGCCAGAGGGCTAAAGGTCTCCTTAAATACTGGAATGCAAACATATTTCTCTGAAACCCATAACTGTATAGCATGTGGGGAGTCCACTGGGTCAGAATATGCTTGTAAAATTACTCACTACCATTATGATCCTCTTCTCTGAGCTGCTGCTGTTAGAAGAGGTAGGATTACTTTGACCACCTTACCAAGAAACAAGAGTTTAGGAATACTGACTTTTGTACAAAATAAGTGAGTGGTTTGGACTTCAGTACAGTATTTCATGTTCTGATCCATGGATACTACACATATAACTGAGAAAAAGAATAAAGGAGAAGTAGTAGTTGAATATGACAGGGAATTGTAAAGGTTAATGAAGATTAAGGAAGACGAGGGCTAAATGAGGTGAATGGACATGATGGCATATGAAATGCATTTTTGTCACAAGCTAGGCACAGAACAAAGTGTAAAAAGACTGATTTGTGTGTGTTGCAGGATTTTAAATTAACAACTATTGTTTGTGGGTGGAAAAATATTTTTGGGAATAAAAATATTTATTCCCACAGCTTCCACTGTGGGAAGCTGAATGAACATGTCTGCTCAGTATGTCGTGGTGATCTAATAGAACATATGAAAGAATTACAAGGAACAGGACAGCAAATAATGCTTCCCTTTATTATTAGTAGGCATTTTCTGTCACTTTGTAGACAAGTGACAAGAACTGCACGAAACAATCATAGATTTATAGAATGATTTGGCTTGACCTTAAAGATCATCCAGTTCCAACTCCCTGCCATGGGCAGGGACACCTTCAACTGGATCAGGTTGCTCAAAGCCTCGTCCAACCTGGCCTTGAACACCTCCAGGGATGGGGCAGCCTCAACTTCTTCAGGCAACCTGTGCCAGGGCCTCACCACCCTCACAGTAAAAAAATTGTCCTAATATCTAATCTAAATTTCTTCTCTTTCATCTTAAAACCATTACTCCTCATCCTGTCACTGCACTTCCTGATAAAGAACCCATCCTCATCTCTCCTGTAGCCCCCTTTAAGTACTGGAAGGCTGCTATAAGGTTTCCACAGAGCCTTCTCTTCTCTAGCCTGAACAACCCCAACTCTAGCAACCTGTCCTCATAGAGGAGGAGCTCTGGACCCGCACTAACTGATCCTTGTTCTTCCTGTGCTGAGGACTCCAGAACTGAATGCAGTACTCCAGGTGAGGTCTCAGGAGAGCAGAGTAGAGGGGCAGAATCACTTTCTTCAACCTGCTTCTCAAACTTCTTTTGATGCAGCCCAGGATACAGTTGGTTTCGGGGCTGCAAGCGCACATTGCTGGTTCACATTGAGTTTCTCGTCCACAAGCATCCCCAAATCCTTCTCTTCAGGGCTACTCTCAATCCATTCTCTGCCCAGCCTGTAATTGTGCTTGGGATTGCCTCAACCCAGGTGTAGAACCTTGCATTGGGCCTTATTTAACTTCATGAGGTTAGCACGGGCCCACCTCTCAAGTTTGTCAAGGTCTCTCTGGATGGCAATGCCACCCCAACGTTTGAAACATGGCCACTGGTAGATTCCCCTTTTTCCTTTATAGAGAAAAACTTCTCTGCTTCAGACTACAAATTATGGTGAGTGGTGGAGGTTTAGGAAGATGCTTCCTTCTGTACGCAGCTTATCACCTAATTTTACTCTGAAGATTTTCTTGCACCTTCTGCTGTATCTATTGCCATCCATCATCAGACTTGCATTGATTTTTGTGTTGATTATGTATTGCTTCTGTTACAAGTATTTTCATATCTGATACAATGCAAAATTGAACTGCTTTTCATTGGTGATCAGTTTTGCATAGACTTTAACTCCCTACAACATGACCACTAAGGAACAAATTAAACAGTGAAAAATTAAAAATGAATGCTATTCTACATGTAGTCTTTAAGCAAGAGTAAAAAACACACGAGGTTTGCATTCAGTGCTGCAAACTCTTTTTGGCAGTTAAAGGCACATTTACATCAATGCAAATATTGAAGACCCTAACAGTTTTAGAGAGAGAAATGAGGAATAAGGTCAGAATTCAATTAAAATACCTTGCTAATGAAAAGAAAATGTTTTTCATAGGATTTTTTTTAGATAAATTGAAAATGTATCATCAATGACCATAAGAATAATTGATGTTTTGAAACAATCTTATCCCCACAAAATGTGAGTTTGTCTGTGTTAGGTGGGGACTGAGATAACTACTAACTAGTTTCTTACAGACCTTATTCTTCTGTTACACTGTAAGTGTGCAGTTAGGGATCAGGACCTTAACGTAGTGAGTACTGTGCAAACTCCTAACAAAAGATCTTATCTAGCCCATAGGAAGGTTAGAGATGATTAGTAAGTAGCGTTAATGCTCTGTTCTCCTGTTCTGAACACACCTCCCAGAGCTACTGAATTCACCTTAGTGTCACATTCTTCTGATTTAAGGATTTTAGAGGGAACTCAGAGAACTGAGAAAAGTTGTGCTTCAAAACTGAGAGTACAGATTATTTCCATAAAATTTAGTTATAAAAATAGAAAATGACTCAGAAACCCTTCAGGTTCATTTTGTATCATCCCTCATTATACAGATTGGAACTTGGGTAAATAGATAAGGACTTTAAAAGTTAAAGGTGTCAGCTTTTTTGTTTGTACAGTGCTTAATTCAAGATATGGGTTACCTGAAATTCCCATGGACTGCAGCGTTCCAGCAGGAACAAAACTGCCCAAGATGACCTCACATGGAAAAATAAGATTAGGTAAAAATAACATGGAGTTCCTTCCTGACATTTGTTTGCAAGCTTCACTTTCTAACTCCCACTGAAATCCATCCAAGCTTCCATTGCACAGGACAGAAAATGTACTACATCATGTAGAAATCAGCTCCATTTTCCCCCAGCAGTGTTAGTAGAAATGGTTCCTCAAGGAAAGGTGAAACATGGAGTTCCTTAATGATCTTTGTTTGTAAAGGTTCCTTCCTGACCTTTGGCATAAAGTGACCCCTTTCTATACGCATTTTTCCTCAAGGAGTAAAAGTTAAAAAGGAATGTCCATTTTCTATTTTTATTAAAATACTATCAACTTGCCATGATGCTTGGCCGTCTAGTTTTGATTTTTTATCCTCAGAAAGCAAGGCATTCACTCACTTGCTGTTAGAGCTGCTTTTTTATGTAGGTAGCCTTTTTTCTTCTTGTTACGCGAGTTTGCCCTGCAACTCTCTCTCCTGACTCTAAGAGTAATCTGTAATTTGGTCCTGAAGTCTTCCATAGCCCATGGAAATTTTCATTTCACATGCCTACTGCTTGTGAAGCCACCCGATTTATTTGGGACAACTCTCTCTCTTTGATACTCAGCTTTTTTTAATCTTCATCCATGAATTATTTGTGTTTGATTCAAATATTTACTTCTACCTTTTCCCCAGTCTGCCTCAGTTCTGATGTTTCATTAAGTTTTTGATTCAGTTTTTCAGGATGGATTTATGTGGAATAAATACTGACAATATTTTGACAGGTTGGCATATCATATTTCTTGTGTAAACATGATTATAATAATCTGTGGCCTGTTTTAAACCTATGTTTGGAGCTCAAGGGCTCTAAATGAAAGTGAGTCATGGTGGTCTATTGTATGTAAACATAAGAGGAGTTTGATTGATTTCCAAGATCAGTTAGCATTACTTGATTGGTAATGAAGGAAGGAAGAGAAGGAAGGTGATAACAAAACTGAGCAGCTTGTTTCGGAGCATGATGGCAATCGCAAACTCTCACCACACATAGAGGAAAATCTTCAATAGGGTATTTTTGAACCTTACCTTAATCATGCAATAATGTAAACGTTTGCTGGAGTTCTGCCTTGGTGGAGCAAGAAGCAATATTTGCTAGAGAAAAAGGAGCAAGGGGCAGAGTCATATCAGCTGTTCCTTGGCACACCACAGCCGAGATGGATGTCTGATGTGCCTCCCAGCCTACTAGTCCACTCTTGTTTTTCCTTTCAGATGAATGATCTCCCAGGCAGCCAGGTTTCTGTGATCTCTCAGTGGGGGATGTGTGGCATTATGCGCGAGCTTTTATGCTTGCTTTGGAAAAGGCTGGCTTCACATGCCTTCTCTCTCATTCTGGCTAAGTCCTTAGAATAGAAATGTGTCCAGTAAATATTTAATTCCAGAGACACTGCCAAAAGATTCCATGCTCTGTGATTGCTTCGAGGTTCGTTAGCCTGAATCAGTTTTTATTATTTCTTAGAACTGACCTTACAGAAGCAGAAAAAATGGGTCTGAGCAATCATCAGAAACATGAGGTCAACTGCCAGCCAATAATTTCTGACTGCATGTAGTACAAGCCCTCTACTTGTACCCCGTTATTTCCTAGGAATAATACCATGCTTGTAGCAGATCTGTGAGCAATACCTCACCTGCCTCTGCCTTAGCATTTCTGCCTCTCAGTTCAGTTCTGTACTGGGTTACAATAGATGAGGCTCTGAAGTTTTACAAACTTTGACTTTCTTCATCGCGCTGTGTCATTTAGTTACCCACCTAATTGCAGGAATTCTGTTCTTATTTTGCCTGCCTGAACATATTTATAGAGATAAAAATAGAGCAAATAAAGAACAGTAGCTGCCAAGGCTGAGTTTAAGTTAAAGACCACCTAAGAACAAATTAAAGGTGAATAGCTGTTTTGCCTCGGGACAATACTGCTGAACAGTAGGGAAGAGGGAGAAGGGGAGAAAAGGTGAAAGGGGGATTGTTAAGAGATATGGAGAAGTGATGGTGCAATTGCCATATCTAAATGTAAGCAAGTTTTAAGTGTGCTCAGATGGAGGGAGGGGTGAAAATGAGCAAAGAAATCCTAAAACCAGCAAACGAGTATGTTAAATAGGAAGGAGTTTTAATGAATGCAGCATAGTGGAGAGGATGCCATAGGTCTGAAGACTACCAAATACAGATGGATATTTGAGAAAGTAAATTCACGTCTAAGTGAACTGTTAGGATGCTTTCCTGGGTGATTTCAGTTGTGATGTCAGTTGATAAATAGAAACCTCAGGCTTAAATCTTGTCTTACAGTTGTGCACTTTTTCTTCTTAGAGGTAGAGTCTCTCCAGTTGATAGCTGTTAAATCATGTTAGATTTAATTTCAGCTCTGCACTTGGCCTTCATCAGTTGGAAATGACAGAAAAGGAGAAAGACCACAGTGCATGAGTCAGTCCAAGAATGACTAAGCTGCTGCAGTGATGGAGCCGTGAAAGACAAGTTGCATTCATTGAAGTGCTCCCAATACAAAAGGGGATTAGTAGCTCTGTCATACAGTGAGTGAGACCTTGTGGTGTTTGGAGTACTGCATACAGGTCTGGCTAGCCAGACTTGGGAATTACTTAGCTGAAACTAGATGTGTAAGAAGTGCTTTTGGAGTTAGCAAAGGAATAGAGAAGCTCTCTCACATAGGGAAATCAAAAGAAAGTAGCTTCTCCTTAGTTACTGAAAAATAATACTGAATATTTTAAAATATAGTTGTTTACCCTGTTTCACATATAAATGAGACAACTGGGAAAGGAAGAAGATTGAGTTAAACCAGAGGACAGTTTTCAAACCAAAAAACCCTGTCTGTGAACAAAGTTGACATGAAGATTAGAGAATTGTTTCTACCTCTTTGAACAACGTTATCTTAGGATAGTCTGTGCTGGCCCTTCCTCAGGTATCTGCCCTTCAGCAGGTTCCTTCGTCCGTTAGTCACAAACAGAAATTTATACCAAAGCTGTCACTCAGTGGCACCCAGCTGGCCAGCAGCTAGAATCAGAGGAATATCAGCAGAGATTAGATTTGTATAGAGCAGACGTTATAATACATTTCCAGCTGCTTCTTACTTGTACGTATTTGCTACACAAACAAGTTCATCATCTGTCAGCATCCTGACAGGATGCTTACTTGCATGCATACTCTGCGTATTTAGGACTGCTGCAGCTTTGGGGTAATCTTTTCAATTAGTGTATGCAACTAAATCCAAGTCTAACTTAGATTATTTGAATCTAGAGCCTTTCCTCCTGCTTGCCTGTTAATATGAGCATTACCCTGGCTAGAACAGGCACCCAACAGAAGTTGTTTTGGTGCTAGTTTGATGCATAGTATTTATGATTGGTAAGAGATCTGCGTAGTAGAAATGAAAAAAAATTAGATTCAAGAATCCCCTACATAAATCTGTGAAAGATTGCCTGTGACACCATGGTCCCAGTTTCTCACCATCTATTTTACATTCTTGCAATGCTTGGGTCGAAGGATGGTTGTAGTACTAGCTTATGAGGCCACTCTTAAAGGGAACACATGCTCAGTGAAAACAGTAGTATTGCACAGACTATTGGCAGCAATTTTTTTTCCTCCTACCCATTTCCTTCAGTTATCTTCATTCTGATTCGATACGTTGATGTTCTTTTTTTAAAAAAACCCTCTTGATCGATTCAAGTCTAGTATGTACTGTCAGAGCAACAGCTTTTTTCTTTTTTTTTTCCCAGCTTTGTCTTTTTACTGCTGTTTTAGGTCGAGTTCTGTCGTTTACACCTGTCCAACCTTGTGAAAGGTCTCACTGGGGTTGTACAAGGACAAGCGTGGGTGGAACTCGGCGTTCAAAACCCTGTATGGCTGTTGACAATGTGTGAGAAGGGAAGAACCTTCTGCTTCCCAGACCCCAAATTAAGCCTGCAGGGCTGACAGCAAAGCAATTCTTGTAATGGTACACGGAGCTAATTTGTTATGAAATCAGAGAGCCAATAAATTTGGAAAAACCCCATTCCAAGTTTAGAGTAGTCTGGAGGGAAATTACACTGTGAGCTCTGTACTGTGCTGCTTCTAACTTGCTGCTTCTTAGACTTGGGCAGTTATAGAGTATGGTAGGTTCATCCTCAGTTAGCTTCCCTGATCTGGGGAAATGCAGATTCCTCTCCTACAGCTTAAAACCAAGTGAACTTTTATGGTTTTTTTTCCCACTGGGTTCTTGAATGTGCTGTTCATTCACAATCCAGAGCTGCTGGTCAAGGTGAAATTGCTGTGAGTTTTGAAGAAGAGGAGGCTCAGATGGTCAGACCTTGGCATTTCAAGTTCCTGCTATTCCGGGTGCCCTGCTCAGGGCCACCTGTTAACCCACAACAGCGGAAGAGCCTTCTGGCCTCGGAAGAGAACTAGACATCTGCAAGATGTTTTGCAGGCAGGTGTGAGCCCATCCGGGCCAGCCAGCATTCATGTGACTGCGTTAACAGTGTCCTGAGGTCCATTTAGGGGGTCACTGCTATTGTTAGAGCACTCCCATGGCTTCCTGGCCATCTGCATCATCCATGGCTTCACTTGTTCTGCCTGTAAATACCTTGTACAAGTACTCAACACACTCAATACAGGGTGAATAAGCTATATGGGAGTCCAACTCTAAGCAAAATCAGCCTCTCACTTTGCAAATGAAGGGTAGTGAGGAAAATTTGAGACTGGTGATACGGTTGGGTTCAGGGCAGTAAAGGTTTTGTGTGACTTCTGAATAGTAAGTACTTGTGATTTCATGCATCTCCCATGCCAAGCTTTTTCTGTACAGGCACCAACCAGGAAGTTCTGGTCAAATGCAGGATTTCTCTGTCTGCTTTTCATCAAGGCACATGGTTTTATCCAGCTCTATCATTGTTTCTGAATTCATGATCAGAAAGAAACAGAGGTCCTGCAGATAGTGTAGGCTATGGGAAACTGCAGCACTGCTGAGATAACATAGTTGGTACCAGTACGTCCTGCTCTCATGCTTTCCAAATTACTTTTGTTAAAATAAACAAACAAACCAAGAAAACTCTGCTGGCCTGGAAACCCTTCTGCATGCTTTCCTATTTTATGTTGGAAAGATTTAAAGAAAAAGGCATTGTCTGTTTGTTATTTTCACTGCTGCTTTTTTACAAATTGCTTTAAAAAAACAGGCTTTATTCGTTGTCATAGGAAAATACATCTCTGGGGAAGACAAGGCTGACCTAGAAGGAAGAGACAATACTTCAGATTGCTATTTGAAGGTAGCCTTCATGGCTGCATGTTGCAACTCAGCAAGCTGTTTGGAGGGGTAGAGTGGATTTAACAACCTGAAGTCTTAGGGACAACTCTTCTTTATGCTACTGCAAGTAAATTGATTTATTTTCTTAGAAATTGTTTACTCTGACCAAACTCCCACTGAAGGCACTAAGATAACCTTCACCGAACCAAAGTACTGCAGGTTTAAATCATGAAGAGCAATTGTGCTGTGTATGCTGTGGCTTCCACCAGCCTTTCCATGCTACTGCTGCTGGGCCATGGTGTTTGTAATAAATCGTTATTAAGCTATTCTCCTTAGGACCGGGTCTGGAGCTGCATAGTAACAAACCGTAAACTGTTCTCTAAGTGGCCTGATTAAATATAAGAAGGGGTGTGGAACAAAAATAATCCACACCAAGCTCTGCCACATGAAGATATTAAGTGAGTAGCTGTGGGTTGTGTAGTAGGTCTGCTGCAGAGGTGGAAACTGAGATGAAGTCTTCTGTGCTGTCATTATGTGCCAAAAAAACCTCAAACTGTTCTTTGTTATTTTTGTTCTCAGTTAACTGGTCCAATCTATTCCATCAACTCTTGTTCATAGAGAAGTGTAGATGCATGTGCAAGTATGGCTGGATTACAGCCTTGTCCCTCAAGATTGGTTGCTCTCAGTCCTCTGCTATCCCTATTGCCATGACTGGAAGATTGCAATATGCCTGGATATTGCACTGCCAGGGATGGGAAGCATCCTTGAGTGTGTTTCTTTTGAAATTAAGCTTTTGTGATAAGACCCTGCATTTATGCAAGACACTGACACTTTTATATACAGACTTACATTTGTTCTGACTTGACCTAAAGAATAGTTATTGGTCATTTTAAATGGACACTTTGAAGGCATGAGTCAGCTCAGCCGTTTGTTCCTCAGTTTCTTTCCTCTTGGTGTGCTCCCATCTGTTTGATGGAGAATTGGAAAGGAAGGAGGAACTGTTGTCTGGGTTGATCCTTCTGTCCACAGACCCAGCAGTGGCCAAGGAGGTGCAGTGTGGCTGCATTGTTTTTAAGTACAAGGGGAGAAGAAAGCCTGAAAAGTAACGTTATGTTTGTCCTTGTTGGGAACATCGTAATAAATTAAAAGCTCAAAAATGCCTTGTTCGTGTGCAGTCTGTTCCAGAACATCATCAGCATAAGCAAGGAATCAATCCTTCATCCAAGTACACGGTAACCACAGGGCTCAATCCCTTTTTTAGTGCTATTTTTTCCTTCTCTGCTTGTTCCCTCCAACTCTTAGTTTTCTGTAGTTGAGCACGGGGACGTGCCAGTAGTGCTTAGGCTGAGTGCAGTACTGACAATGCAGAGACTTGCACTCTGGTTGATTTTTGAAGGTGGAAGGACTGGCAATTATTGACACAGTGCAATGAAGGGGGTGCCTTGTTCCCCTTCACCTTTTGTCTCCTAAATTTACCACATCACCAGGACACTGGCCTGTGGCTCCAGGTCAAGGGAAATGTTTCATGAGGCTACATGAAAGCCATCCACTGTCTGCAGCTGTATTCAGGGAGTCCTCAAGTCTGTGTGTGTGATATGGATGCGGAAACTCAGTTTCTGCTGAAGTTAATGTGCAAAGCCATGGATTAAAGCTCTGCTGACATGAACTCAGTGGGCTGTGAAATATGCACATTGGAATAGTCACTGTAAAAGGGGTTTCAGGCTTGTTTTCTGCAAGTACTGAACTTGATCAAGCCTGGTAGCACAAACTGTAATAAAAGAGGGGACAGGGTTACTAGAAATCCTTTGTGACAAGCCATGCAGCAGTGGGGAGAGATGGTCCTCAGTGGAGTATATCGCATGTATTTGTAAGATTACGTCTGGCTACCACGGGCTCTGTGCATTTACTCACCACGCAGCTCTTGTCATGTGTGTGGGCATTCAGACAGCCGTGTTGTTTTAATTTATTTAAAGGTAAGGAATCAAAACAGAATTTGGGACCTCAAAATCTATGTGACTGCAGGAGTTGGAACTTAATGGCAGCTTTGCCTCTAGTCCTGGCATCAAGTTACTTCTAAAGCCTTTGAAGTCAGCAGGGCTGGAGGGAGAAAGTGTTGTGTTGTTTCTTTAAAAAGAAACATACTTCAGTTATATTTGCAGCTGGGGAGGTTAATGGCTGAGAATTAAAGCATGTTTTATTTGGCCTTTGTTTTTAGTGCACTTTTCTCCCCTTAGGGGGATTTGAACCCAAGCACAGCTTGAGATGTAACGGGCTGCAACGCGCTAACAGAGCCATCATCAGCCTCATCTGCTGTTTCTCCAAGGAGCTCAGCACTCACAATTTCTGTCCCCCATGACACAAGTTTCCTGACCTTCCTGATTTACTCGCCTGGCATCTCTTGGCATGCACTGTATCTCTACTCACACAGCAACAAGTAGTTTGTGGCTGGCTTTGTGGCTTGAAGTGAACTGAAAAAGTTTATTATGTGTTGGCCCTGGAGACCTTCATTTCTAATCAGCTCCTATTAAATTACTATGAATCTGATAAAGAGAAAGCAGCTCAGTATAAAAAGGTGCAGATAGGCACTTAATGTGATTTAATGTATGTCTAAATAGTTTAGCAGCTTATCTGCACATCTGGCCTAAATACTTGTGCAGATCTGACCCATACTTTTTTTTAAATATATTGGCATTGGAAGGAGAGAAGGTAGATTATGTAGTTAATAGGTTACAGCTTGTTCCCCCATTGAATCTGGGAGCATCAGCCTTCCTGTTAATAGTACCAAGTACAACAAAAGGTGCTTTGACAGCAATGGCAGTGGCTAAGTGAAGTGTGCTGTGCTGCAGGTTTTTCTGGAAGGATTTAATACCCTGTGCTGCTGTGTTTCTGCAGGAACCACTGCTGACACAGGTACAAGTTTCCTGGGTAAATGTTGTAAATAAGCCTTTTGACTCCTCCTAACTGTTGTTCAAAGCTTCTGTTGTGCTTGTGTCCTTTTAAGAGGGATTTAAGAGTGCTCTAACATAAGAAAACGGAGTCAGCTTTCTATCCATACTTCTGGTAGACTCTGGAGGGTTGAATCTTCAGCAAACTACCTCAAACACGTGGCACAGGCACTAACAAATACTGAACAGCACCTTTTTTGTCCTTGTTTTGTACTCCCTGCCTGATTAACAGTGTTGCTACATTTTGTGGTTAGTAGGCCATATCTGTTTCCTCACTCGAGCAACAAGAAGACAAGCTAAATTTTGTTTATTTGTTTATTTCCTTATGTGATAGAAAACAGTGTTTTGCAGTTATAATTTTTTGAAGTAGAAAAAGAGGGGACAATTTTATTACTAGGACAGATGTCTCAAGATTTGAGCTTGTTTGGAAGATAAGCTGACACACATCCCAGCTCAGGCTGTCTTTCTGGAGACTATTTTCAGCATTCCTTGAAAAATTAACAAAATTGTACTATGTTACCTGGTGCATTGAATTTCAGTGATTACCATACCGATCATTCTGATCCATAGTCACTTGGAGGACAAATTGCTTTACACTTTCATTGAGGCCATGAAAAAGGGCGAATGAGGTTCTTATATGTCCTTCTCATACTTACAGATGGAAAACTATATCTCATGCAGAACGGAAATAATTATTAGGTTCTTTTTATGAAGCTGTTGTTCTTTAGATTACTGTGGCTGAATTTCTCATTATCTGAGATTTTTACAGCTGCGAAGTGTTTCCAGCTTTTTATAAGTTATGAGCTTGGAGTCACTTTCCCTTCTCAGAGTTTATAAAGTAGGGTATATGGTTAGGGCAAATTCTTTAACATTATTGACTTCAAGTGACGTATCAAGAATATTTGCTTGGTTCTTCCTGCATAGTTGTTCTTGCAGAGGCTGAGACAGAGAGGAAACTGGTGAATGCTCTTGTTAAAGTGTTGGGCAATCTGGTGCTTGAGAAATCCGTATGCAAATCCTGGCTTTGACTTTGTGTTCTTCTGTGACCTTGGACGTATTCTTTGCTCGATTTGTATGTATGAGACATGAGGGTAACATCTTTCTCATTTTCATGGGTGGTATAAGAATAGATCTGTAAGTACTTGAGGGGTCACTGTAAGTACTTGAGGGGTCATGGTGGCAGAAAATGTCATCAACCATACTTATGTTATTTTGCAGTTCTGTAAAGAAAGAAGCTGAAAAAGAAAATATTTTTCTTATGTCTCCTGAAATTCTGACAACTCATTATGCCTCACCTGCTCAATATAGCACCACCGTCAGTCTGCCCAGCTTCTTGTACTGGGTACCTGAATGGGATGGTGCCCTTTCGGTGGCTGGCTTTAGTTTTGGTTTTGGTGGGTTTTTCAATTGTCAGGACACAGGTAGGAACACTTGCAGCATTCCTTTTTGTCTGAAAGTTGCCATGCCTTCTGCGTGTGTTTGGCCTTTTTAGTTTTTGTCCCTCCAAATAAGAGCAGTAGCAAGTAGTGGAACATTTCTGTTTTAGAAGGTATTTCCTCTCCCTCCTCTTTCTTTCCATGCCTAGGAAGATGGTGGCCTGCAGTGGATTCCCGGCTGTATCTGCATTATTGCATACACATGCTTGTGACACTTTAATAGTAGCTGTCAGATAACATTAATGTATTGCTGCTACAAATAAATCAAGCAGGGCTATGAGTGAAGAAGTGAGTGAATGAGAAAGGACAGTCTCGTCCATTGCTATCAGACGAGGCCACCGTAAGTATTGTCTGCTCACTTGACCAGTGCGATTTTTAGCCGTATAAGGATGTGCTCCATGGGAGTACTCAGTCCATAGTCAGAAGCCCTCCTTTCCTTGAATACCCAGAGGGCTTGGTTTATCAGTTTTTCAGAACCAGGAAAAGAGGAAGCCTTCTGAGATATCCTGAAAGACCTTCTCTTTTTAAATCCTGAGATCTGACCTCTTTTTGTGACGTATAGAGAGGCATGATCTCTTGAGAAAGACGTAGTGTTGGGGGTACTGAAAATATCATTGCTGCAGCAGGGGCCCAAACCTCATGGTTTCTATCAGGTGATTCAGTGTGATTGCTGTGCTAAATCCCGTGACAGCAGAGGGTATTGGTAAAAGACTATGCAGATGATTGTTGAACAGACACTGACTGCCTGGCTCAGATGCATGGTCAGGTAGACCCTGAAGCCCGAAATGCCTGGGTGACCTCCTGGCCAGCTTTCTAGGAAAGCTACAGCTGGTGGAGCTGGCCACCGTCTAAAGAAGAAACAACTAAGTGTGGGAAAAACAGTTACACTGAAATTCCTCCCACAAAATTACAGCTCTCATTTGTCAGTGTGCTACCACTTAAGGATCTCTGTTCTGCGGCTCTCCTTAGACTTTGGAGAAGTTCGTAAACTTGGTACTACTTATATAAGGTTCTTTATCTGATAGCACAGATATTTCCAAGCTCATGAGTGCAAACTATGCCTGGAATACTGTCCTCCTACTTAATGTGGAGATTCTGGAATTATCTCTTGCATTTGAACACTGTAGTAGAAAATGGGCCAGCAGTAACTTGCTAACAGATTAGATTGCAGTACACTCAATGCACTGCCTCCACAGGCTCTGCAGATACACTGGGAGTACAAGTTTGGCATTTGAGAGCTGACATAATGCGCCTGGAAAATTACTGTCAGTTCTCCCTCCTTAATGCCGGTTGACAAAGCTTTATGATAGACCGCAAGAAAATATAGATTATAAACTTTATGTATACCAGACCATTGCTTGGTTCCTGAAAAGTATTAAAGTGTCATTTCAAGTGGCTCTGTGATTCAGATGAGTTCTTCGCAAGACTGAAAGTTCAGAAAGTTTCAAAAAATTTAAAAAAAAGAAAAAAACTTCTTGCAGAAGCAGTTGCTTTTACTGTGTGAAGGTGGAAAATTATTTCTTGCAGATCCAGCTCTAAAAAGTAGCATCAGTACTTTTTTTTAACTTATACATGATTGTCGTGTTCTTAAAATTCTCTCAGTGACAAGTCTTTTGTATTTCCTTAAACTGGTGAAGGGTTTATTATGCTGAATTTGACAGGTTAATGATCAAGTAGGAAATCATATAACACTTGCTAGTGCCGTTTCTGATTATACAAAATTAACTCTATCCTTTCTACAGCTAAAATCAGAAACTAAATCTAGAGTTTGAAGGTAGAGGAGAGGTTATAGCAGATAAGTACCAAGACGACTGCCTAAGGTCAGTGCTCTCTCCTCCCCTACTTACATGTTGCCTTTAGGATAGCAAAACAAATATTAACGTTCGTGCTGAAGAGTGAATACCGAAGTAATGCATTTTGGAGGAATATTGTGTGGGTTGGTGTAGTGATATATTGGTCTAATGCAGGATTTCTTGGAGTACCTTTCTCAGGATTGGAGTTTTGCCTGTCTAGCAGAGGTGGCAATACACAGTGGTTTGCTTGCTGGTTTGAAAGACTGAACCTGTTTGAAGTGGACTGCCACTCTTTATTTATTCAGTCGTTAACTTCCTTACTGGAACCACTATGAAGGCTTTATTTGAATAGGAACATCTGTGATATGGACAGTCTCTGATAATACGATGAGGGAAGCAGCATGGATAGCAATCCTGACGTGCCACTGCTAGTAATAATAATAAAAGCAATAACACAGTGTGAAGAATAAATGCAGTCGCTTTGACCAGCACTAGTCTGGATTTGTGCTTGTAATTTTGAGAGCAAAAACTCACAGCCTGTTTTCAGTACTTTGTATGTATTTTAATAACTTGTGTTTTTCCTGTTTGAACAGAGCGAAGCCTGGAGAACAAGCTGTTCTTCTGGAATCCTGTAGTTCATTTATTCCCAGTAGATTCCAGTGGGAAATAAAATCATCAGCCTCTCAACTTCTAAACAGAGACCCTCACTGTGTTTTCTAATACCTCTCAGTGTCTGTCTCCATTGAAACTCAGGACATAATTGCTAAGCCAGAACATGCAGGGAAACAAGAGCTAAGGTTTTCTGAAATTTAAAAAAGTACATGAATTACATTTGGTTTTAGGTGCCCAAAGACTTTGCTTTACCGTAAGAGCAGCTCATTTACTTAAACTGCTTTTAAAAATCAAACTTTTCATACAGATACAGAATTTCAGCTCCTAAAACCACATCATCAAAGCATCTTAATGAACTGGTGACAGATGTACACCTGAAAATCTTTGAGTGTGTGGGCACAAATGCCAAAAATTGATTTCCCCCTGGGGCCAGCAGAAAAAAGCAAGTTTTTAATCTCCTGGTTGAATTTGCATTTGACTTTCCTGTCACTTCTTGCTACTTTAAATGAATTAATGACTGAGTCCTGCAGCACAGGACCTGGAGAATAATTCCAGTACGCATACCTTGAACATGCACAAAATGGTTTTAAATTAGGGGTTGCAGGGCAATTAAGAATGGGTTCTGTAATACATACAGCGAGAAAGGGAAGTAATAACCAAGTGACAAAAGGGAAGAACCAATTTACCAAAATAAAAATGGAATGGATCCTGGTCTAGTGATATCCACTGAATAGAAGGACTCCTAGAAGTGCTCGAATCCTGGCTGAATCATAATCCTAGAGGTCTGGACTGTAACTCCATTTTCTGTATGACTTGCCAAATTGAGAAGGGCTAGAATTATGCTCAGATGGGTAGATAACAGTGTATTTGAGTCCTACAGATCAGAGCAGGCTGTGGTGGAAATGGAAATAGATGAAAAAAAGTTATTTTCAGTAACATAATTGTTTTTTTAAAAGATAATACCCCCTGTGATAGTTGTGAAAATTAGTGGAGATAGCTTCAGAGATTAAATAAATTCTGTTCTGTGTGAATAAAATACTTGTGATGGTGTCAATATTTTATGAGTCTTACCACAAACTGCTTTACTACATGTGGAAAAAGGTAGAGAGAGTTAATAAAATACTTTTTGTTTCTCTGAAAACCCATATAACAATGATACTGTGGGAGAAATCATAGCACATGCTGAGTACACATCTGTAAATTATAAGCTACTCAGTGGTGGGCATTATGTTGCCCTGTGTTGAGAAAGCCTGACGTGGTAGTCTTAATGGTCCTGACCATTTTCTTGAATAAGAACACTAGGAGTCAGCATCTATGCATAATAGCTACCTAACCTTGCTGTCCATGCTTAGGTTGTGTAGATGCAACAACAGCAGAATTTGGCCTTTTTTAAAAGCAGTGGGTCCTTAGGATGTAATTCATGTGGTACAGCAAAGCTTTTCTTGGCCCAGCAGGAGGGTTCTGCAAATCAGAGCTGATCTCTGTGGGAGAAAGGCCATCCCAGCCACCCTTGGGTAAGCACTTGCAAGGATTCAAGCTTGGGGTTGGAGATTCAGCCTTCTTCCTTGGAGGAGGAGAAAGGACTTTCCTGTAAGTTCGTTGAAATGCCCCTTCTGGGGAAAGGAGGTGGTAACGGAGGAACTCTGGCAATGCCTTGCATCTCTGAGATCCCAGCCTTGCTTCGAGCCACAGCACAGTGTAGAGGCAGCATTAATTCCTTGATCAGTGATGATCTGCCCACAATGAGAAAGTTTCAAGTGTAGGTGTCAAAAATTATGATGGACATGGCCATGGTACATATTAAGGACAGAGGTAAAAGTAGTTGTCTGGGGCCACTGTCTGCTTGCCTAACACCTTTCTCATGAATAGAGAAATTTCCCACATTGTCCATCTCCTTGCTATGCTTCCTGTGTTGTGTCCTCTAGCGAGTATTCTGAAGTTGGGCATGGTGAAACTGGAAATAGGTGAAAGGAATCAAAGTTATCTAATTGCCTAGTGTTTGCTGGTGATGGATTACAGTATAAGCTGTGTCAAGGAACACTGGAGTACAGGAGCAGAAACCTTACATACTTAGATGAGCAGAGATGTAGACTACCTGTATTTTTAATCCTAAACTAGCATGAAGAAATGTGTGTTGCCTGTTTGATACAGCTGTTACAAAGTTGCCAAAAAGGGGTTTGATTGAACACCTGCTGGGTGAAATTTAACTGTAGTTGGACTGAGGCAGTTCTACAGAGCTAAGGAAAAAGTGAGATGCTGTGGTTGCTCACCTACCCTGAGGGAATTGGACCTGCTGTTAATAAGACAATTTTCCATGTTGGGGATCTTTGCTTCCAGACACTTTAGGAAGGAATATACTTGAGCACATTTCCCACCTGCATTCAGACCGTGGGTTGACCTTTTTCTCCCTTTAGTGGAAGCTGTTACTGCTGGATGCATCTTTTGTTCCTTTGATGCTGGAGCTGATGTTATCACTCAAAGTGCAAAGCAGGAGCAGAGCTGAGAAGGCATCCTTGCAAAGAGGCATTTCGTGATCAACCAGGTTCTATGTCAGCTACGTTAACATCCGCTTCTACTGGCCTTTATGATAGTGGCGGACACTAGAACACTGTGCTCATTAGATCTGTCTTTCTCTACCCTTCCCCTTCTCCAAGAAATCATCCTGCTCACATTCCTTGAATTAAAGGCATGGGAAGTCATCCAACATTATTTTCCTGGTTCTGTTGTTTTCGATCTCTAATTCCCTTTCTTAATTCTTGTAAACACATAACATAGCATTTTAATTCCTGTTGGTTAGTCCTGATTTGTGCATAGTTGGATAAAATCATGATTAGATGCTAGCATCTCATCCATCTGTAGTGGTAGGAAATGGTGGGGAAGGTAAATATACTCCATGGAGTCCAAGTCATGGATATTCAGTTGTACCAAATACATATTGAAAGTCCAGAGAAACTTGGTGCTGCTTTTCCAACAAGTTTCACTTTGAAAGGAGCACATCTTTCTCTGAACTTATTAAACAGCTGTTTTGAAGATAGCTTTTCCTGATCTGTTCAGGGCTAATAGTCAGATATAGCAATATTACACTGTAAAACTGATGTTTTAAAGGCAAATTGAATCTGTGAAGTTGGGCAATCAATCTAGGAAATGTGACACATTAACTACTGAGCATTGTTTGAAACTGATATAAATTTACTTGTGAGCCGATAAATATTATTCAGCGTTTGGGTGGCCTTTGCAGCCTCAATTCATGTTCCTTTTTTAAGGCAACCCTGGGACAAATGCAGTGTTTAATACTTACATTCTCTGCTAGCAAGGTGTAGCAACTGAGACTCTTTGGTTATTGGCAGGCCTGCCAGGTAAAAGGACTGTATATGTAGTTTGTTGTTGAGCGGAAGTTAATTCTTAGGCAGAAAATATATAGGAAAAAAAAAATGGTTAGATTTCAGGTTCTATGAGAAGGAAATGTGTGTTCCTTCCTGAAAAACTGCAGATGCTTGTGCTTCTCTGCCATAATTTGCTAGTCCTGGCCCTGTGTTCTGGGGGGAAGTTTTATTCATAAGCGAATGAGATACATCTGAGTCAGTGTATGCTGTGGTTTGTCTTTTAAGAGTTATATGACTGTTTTCTGGAACTTCTGATGGAACTATTTTGAGAAACTTTTCTGCTCTTTGTTTATGAAAGGTATTTGACATTCTCAAAAGAACAGTCTGTTAGTTTTAGAGACTGTCTTGGAGACCTCAGTGGATGAAGGAAGTCAATGGCAGCAAAGACCCATTTAAAACTCATTTATTCTAGCCTGTTCTTTTTCTGCATTCTCCTGGCTTTGCATTGCTTATCTGGAAATATGACTTTCACCATACTTTCACTTATTCATCTGTTTACTGTTATTTTACCTGCTCTGCAGCAGGATGTGTATTAGAACCTCTGGGCCTTCTCCACACCACATGGTGTAGTTATCACTGCTAACTGTTAAGGACCACCTGCTTTGCCTTTGAAGGGAGATCTCTTAATTGTTTGTGACTGATTATTATAAAGCACTAAGAAGTGTTTGATAAGATCTTAGAGATATAATTAATCATTTTCTTTAGTTCTGTCTGTCTTGAGTTGATGGAGTTAAACTGATAAGAATAGAGAATGGGATCCAACATCTTTATCCTATCAAAAGCAGCTTAGGAGCTCCCTATTGGATTTAGAGTGACAAATGAGTAGCACAG
Source organism: Dromococcyx pavoninus (assembly GCA_033558185.1). NCBI lineage: Eukaryota > Metazoa > Chordata > Aves > Cuculiformes > Neomorphidae > Dromococcyx > Dromococcyx pavoninus. The sequence continues at coordinate 1,654,445 of JAUMJL010000786.1, forward strand.
CAAAGAACCAATATATGATTTCAAACCACAGTCATGTAACTGATCACATATTGGAAGATTTTACACCACTTCATACCATTTTTATTATTATTCTCTCGATAGATTCTTTATTTGTATTTATGTGGCTCCCATTTCCCAGCCGTAAAGGCAATAGTTGTACCTGGTTTTCAGTAGATGGCAAACCCCCTCTTTAAGCAATTATTTATCCAGTTATAGTCCACATTTGAAGTATTTTTCATAAACTCATTTTGTTTTGGAGTATACCAATATATCTCTGCGTAATACAAGTGCTGATCTGTGAAAAGCTTACTAGGCAAGGCCAAGTGCCTAGGTACTGTGTTCTTGGAAGTGAACAATCTAATGCCATGACTAAATACTTAAGCAGCAATGCAACAGATTTTGATGGCAGGGAAAGCAGCTTCCAAGCTAATTTGTTTATGATTGATCTTGTCCACTCCAGGAAAAGTAGGTGTCTCTTTGGGCTATATTAAGAGAAATGCTGTGTAGAATGTAACAAAAGCAAGTACTGCTGTTAGGAGCCCTTTTAAACTTCAAGAAAACTGTTGTATCAATTTTTGAATAAAACTTTTAAGAGGCAAGCAGGCAATGAACTACAAAGTCCCTGAGGTCTCTTAAGTTCTTTGCTGTCTTCATGTCCTATTACAGAAAATTCTGAAAATAAGTACACCCTCAGATTATGTTGCTTTAAATATTCGTAATTCCCTGTTTTTCAAAGTCCAGTTCTGTGGTGTACAGTATTCTCTTGGGGAGGTTACCATGATATTAGGTCTATTTTAAGTTCACCTAAGAAAACCTGTTCAGCTGCATAATCTCTGGTAACAATCTTTGGGAGAATAAAAGTACATGCTCAATTAGAGCATCAAAATTTTCCACTAGCTACAGAAATTTTGATTTATTTTCTTTATATCCTGCCCAATTCTCAGCAGACCCAGCTTATTTCAATTGTCAGAATTCAAAGGCTCTTCCAAACTGTGCATCTCCAGTGAAGTGGATTTGTTTGTTTTTGTTAAACATTTGAATTTTTACATTATTGTAATGCCAATATTTTCAGTATATTTATTGTCAACATTTGACAGCAAGAAAAAGCAGGTTTAAGATCCTAGCAAAAATAACCTTTGGCTATAGTGTATCTTGATTCAAGAATCCAACTTCCTGCCATTTCATAATGCTTGCAGAAATTAATGGTGCAGTCTTGTGGCATGGAACTTGGATAATTTCAATACACATGCCTCAAAAGCATACCTTGAAATGTTTTCCTTCAGATACTGCAAAGCAATTAAAACTGCACCCTGTAACATACGCCGTGAAAAGCCCATATAGAACCAAATTACTGGAGCTCTCAAAAATTAATGAGGTTCATCTTGGCTAATTTAAAAATGTTCGTTTGATTTGATGCTGAAATCGTGAGGCTGTGCATTTGTGTGTGCGTTTGTGGGAAAGCCAGGACTGAGGAGCTGAGAACAAAGTCCAGGGTGGACAATAATGAGAGTTACTGTATAAAGCAGGTGGAACAAAAGCACAAGAAAAGTAGTGCAGGTCCAAAGGCAGAGGAAAGAGGGATTATGTATAAGGCAGGCTAAATTGTGTTGTTTGTATTATAAACAGAGCCTGTCGTAACCATTGTTGTTAGTTTGTCTTACACTTGTCTTTATAAAAACAATCCTGAAGATTCTCTTAGAGCTTCTCTGTAAAATCTTTATTGTATTACTGTAGACCTTTGAAATTCGGTATGAGGAAGCTGAAAGGCAAGGAATGTGCCTTCAAGCTGTCTGTTGTGCTGAGTTAAAATTTGGTTGGGAATTTGCCTTAGTTTTTGTGTTGTTGAAACCAAATCTGTTTAGAGCTCAGTATGCTCAGCTGCTCAAGCATCCAGACCATAAGATACGATAACAATTCTTTTATTTCTATGCAATGTCTTTCATTCAGAAGGAAGCTTAGTTTGCTGTAATAGATGACAAAACCACACATCAGCTTTTAAAGGGGAGTATTCAGTTGTGACCCTTATAGATTGAGTTGTGTATTAGTGGTGGCTGTGCACTATCTTTGCTCTCTGCTACGAATGCTGCTCCTTTACCTCAGTTGGTACAAGCCACTGCTTCAGTTCAAGAGGTCAAACTTTGCTGGTGGTGCTTGGTAAGTTTTGTTTATTAAAATCATATGTTGGGATAGGTATATTAATAGGAAGGAGCATAGCTTGTGGGCAAGCTGCATCAGCTTGATTTGAAATCCAGCAACAGAAGAAGAAAGGAGGTCATCTTTAAGTCAAACCCAAAAAATCAATCTGTATTCCATTCTGCCTTCAATTTTACGTTTCTTCCCACACAAACAAACAAAATCAACCTAACTCACCACCTCCCAAAACCACACATTCTAAATGCTTGGGAAATAATGATTTTTATATCTTACAGACCATATTTAGGGCAATCTTTTCTGCCTGCTGAGCAATTGGAGAATGTTCTTTTTTTCCTAGATAAATAAGGCTTTCATGTAACAAGATAAATATTTTTGTTTTCCCAGTGACCTGGAGGTGATGCCTGTGCTTAAATGAGTATGGATGATAAGGGGTGATGTATCTGAGTCCAGGACTCTCGGAAATATTCTCAGAAACAGTAAAGACCAGGGGGCACAGTGATGCGGGAAGCAGAGCATTGTTGATCTTCATGATTTTACTTATGTAGTACAGATGTTTTTCCCATAGCTGTTGAAAACAACCACAGGTCTTGGGAATTGTACTTCTGTGTGAAGTGTGTTTGCTGGCAGTGGGTAGGCTATTGGGAAAGGCAGAACATCCCTTGCCAGGAGGATGGGGAGGGCAGGTAGTTGCAACCATGGAGGTGACTGTGAAGAACTCAGATCCTGCAGGATGGGCTGCAGAGGTCTCTTCTGCTGAGATCATGTAGGTAAACACTAGCTGACAGGCACAACCTGATCCAGGCCAACAAAAATGCAGAAAAGCAGAATAAACAAAAACCTACTCTCATCGTGGGTCAAATAAGCATATGTATTTTCTTGCTGGGTAAATTAACATATATTAGATGGAGTTCTATGAGTTTTTCAGTGTAGAAGACTAAATTTAAGACAGCTAGATAGAAAACCTAAGCATTTGGTTTCCTTCCCTTGTTTCCTGTCTACTGGATAGGGAAGGAAATAGGATATAAAAGATGAATCAAGCACATTTCTTGACCTTTCTCCTCATTTTTACAGCTTCCTTTAGCTTCAGAGGCATTGTGGAGAGTCTCTGAAGCGTAACCAGACTTCTTAATCCAACTTCTATTCAATTATAATGTTTTCTATTAACACCTTTTAAATTAACACCTATTGTATCCTCTTATCTGAATAACTCCTGCCTTCCAAGCACACAGGGAGATGAGACTATCATGAAGACAATGCAGTCTCAAATGTGCTTACAATCCTTTGCAGAACAACTGATCTTGCTGAAATATCAGAGCTTTGCTTAATTTTCTTAGCTTTGTCTAAATTGCCTAAGCTATCATACATCTGGGCAAATTTTGTACAGTTGTCAAAATTACCTTGACACATGTTGTGTGTGAAGATGTTTACCTAATGATAGCTGTGAGTCATACACAGAAAGCCTAGGAGGTTTCACCCACTTTCATGACCTCGAAGAGATGTACCTCACGTTTGAACTCCCATTTGAAGAGCTTTTATTTCAGTAAGATTATATTTGGTTGCTGAAGGCTTTGACATGTAGGTACTTCCATGGATCAGAAATAAACAAGCTTCCAGGGGAATGAATTCACTCGTGGTATAAATGCGTTTTTGCTAGGGTCAGGTTAAGTGAGCTGGAGTGTTAAGTCTGCTCCATCTAACCCACTGAGCAGTCCTTCTCATGAGGGCTGTGGCAATCCCAGCCTTCTGTTTCTATCTCCACGTAGTTCCTTCAGGAGGCTGCCATAGCAGATTTGAAACTGGCCTAACTTGCAGCTTGTGCTAAGCTCTCTGTGCTGCTGCTTATATGATGATGAGAGGCATCTGGCTGATGCACCATCTCTTAAGTTAAGAAATCATTGGATTTGAAGGAGACAGACTGGCTGCAAAGACTTAAGACATGGCAATTTAAATAATAAAGCAGGAATTGAATTGTTTACAAGGGAAGGGAAAGGGGAAATGTCCGTTTCACTGGAAAAAGCCTTTTTCTAAGTTCTTGTAGGGTCTCAGTCTTGCATCCAAGGGCCCTTGGATGTTTCCCCTCGAGTGGCAGCTTCCCACACCCACTTAGCCAGGAGCTGTCAGCTTGATTCATCTGGTTCACCATCAAGGATCCTCGCATGAGAACCAGTGCTGATTTATAGCTTGTAAAGTACGCTAAGTGTGAAGATGCACAGAAACCTGATTGTCACGGAGGTTCAGTGAGAATGTGGGATAGGACCCGGGAATCTCATTCCTGACTATTTTATTGCTAGCAAAGATCAGCCCTTCCTTCCCACCAGGCTGTGCCACTACGCAGAGGATACTTTGCTGGGTTTGTGATAGAGTTCCAGGAAGATTTACATACAGAAATACTTCTTATAGCTGATGTTACACCAAGATTTGATGAGGACAGTATATTCTCTTTTTAGCCTTATCGCTTGGTGACCAAAGAACGCAAGGTCTCACTGAAATCCCAGCAGAAACATAAAATAATAAAACTGTGATGAGAAAGTAGAATTTATCAGTTTGATGTAGAAATGTTTCATCTTGAGATACATACTAAAAGTGCATCTATACTGGGAATGTTTTGTTCTTTAGTCAAATGGGGGTTTAAAGCTTTCAATTATAAAACCCTCAAATCATAAATACTACATTTTGTATAACAATAAGAATATCAGTCGGAAAGAATGCATGGCAGGTTTGAAATTACAGCAATCAGAAATTAATTAAAATGTTCTATAGAAAAATCTGTGAGGCATTAAAATTAAAGAAGCAGCATCAAATGTTTTGATGTCACCTGAAAAAATGGAAGAATTAAAAAATATAAACATTTTCTTTTTTCTTTGCTCTGGATGAGCGTGTAGTGTATTATGTCTCTACCTGTAAGAATGTATTTAAAAGGTGAATCAGATATTATTATTATTATTATTATTATTATTTTTATTATTATTATTATTATTATTATTATTATTATTAAAAATTAACTTCTGTGGATCAAAATACTTGTTTGGTTTTCCTCTGAGAAAATAGAGCATCATATTTCAGAGATTGATATATCCTGGGGCTGGAAAGGTGAGGTGGTTACTGAAAAACACAGAATGGGCAGCTTCAGTATCATGTTTTTATTACTGTAATTCTTGAACAGAGATATTCACATGTGGCATAAGGGTTCTTTTAGTGTCTTCAGCCAAGATACCACTGCTTTATTCTCAGCAAGGAACTTTATCTTGAATATGGAACCTAGTTGAAAGATGAAAATAGACAGCTTTTGCTCCTTGTAGGCTTTCCAAATAAAAGGAAAAAAAGTTTCAGAAGTATTTCTGCAAGGAAGTTTTTTGTTCTCAACATCAACTGAAGAGATTTACTGCGTATCTAGATCATCACTCTAACAATTCCTGCTACTTTGAGATGGTTAAATTATGCTGTGACTTAGGGAAGCACGTAGATTCTCAGAGCTGACTTCAGTAGAACCACTTGTGTGCACGAAGTGCGCTTAGAGGAGTCTGTGGAAGACAGTAGCTGTAACCAGTTTTCTGTTCTACTCAAGTAAGTGGTTGCTGCACAGGGCAGCAGAACAAAGAGGGAAGACAACAATGAGCAACTTCAGAAAATTTGTTCTTAGACTCTGGGATATTGATGTAATCTTTTATTGTTGCAGTTATTTCAAGTATTCAATAGAAGCACTTGTCACATTTAAAATAAAGAGCTCCTCCTAGTTTCTTCACTAGATCCTGGTTTTTACTGGCCAAACACTGGGAGAAGACCATGGGACTTTAACTTAGTATGTCCTAGTTGCAGTTCTGGGAAAAGAAAGATGTTGTTTTATGTACAGCACAAATAGAGGAGTAATTTGATCTTGGAGCCAGCTGATGTTGTCTTTTGTTTTAATTTTCAATATGGCTTACACTCGGTAACTGCTCCAATTTTTTTTTATTAGATAGTAGTGTATGATACAATAGAGAGTTAACTCCTGCTTAGGAGAAGTGTTTAAAAACCAGCACCAGCTATACTTTACAACAGCAACATTTTTTTTATAATATTTGTGCTTTTTATCTTTAGAATTTATCCATATTTCCAATTCAGAATAGCACACATAGGTGCTAAAGAAATATCTCGGATCATTAGAGCTTTTATAGTTCAATATGTTTTTGTTCTCACATTGTTTCGGGTAACTATTAAAAATTTTGTAATAATTTTTCATTATTAGGAAAAGTAAAGCTAATTTCAATGTCTCCACTGCAAATAATAATTGGACCGATTTGTCAATTCAGTATACAACCACTACTAGAAACTCAGTTGTTACCTGCTTTTAATCTAGATATTGCACTGATAATTAATCTAACCTGAAAAAATTGCTACTAGATGAGTATCCTGAGATCTGGAAAGCAGAGGCAGAGCAGTGTCATGCTCTGGAAAGAAGGGATACATAGTTTATTGTTTGCTCTAGATTGTTTTGCATGACTTTTTAATCTCCATGTATGTGCTTTCCTTCTCCATGTGACAGTTTTACTGCCCCACATTTAAAGCTTAAAATGTAGTTGTTCTCAAAATAAGACTTTATGAAAACATCAAGACAATATTTTCATTTAAATGAAAAATCCTTAGATAAACAAAATACTGCTTAATGGTGTTGGAAACTAACAGGAATATCCTAATGCAGTGGTCTCAGAATAGAAATAACCCTGAACCTCTGCAAGAGAAGTGAACCAAAGCAGAGTAACTTGGCAAAAGCAGAAGCTGTGGTTTTTATAATAAGCTGTGATATTCCAAGGAATAAAGGCCCACCTTCTCACGTCAGTAGCCAGCCTTGTTTGCTCTGACAGAGGTAGGCAACTAACAAAATTTAGCTTGACACTATCCGTCTTAAGCATATTGTTGTCTCTTAATTACATATTGAATAGCATCTGGTGTTTGAAGAATAATGGAACAGAAAGCAGGGAGAAGTGTGGCAAATACTGACGCAAGCTGATACTTTTTCTGCTTGTGGTGGTCTGGAGGTTCTCCCCTGGTCACTGAGCCATCCCTGGTTTTCCCCGGCCTGGCCTCAAAATGCCAAAACATTAATTTTGTAACAATAGTGTCAGGCCAAATTTAGCTCTCAATTTTGATTTTGTAATACCAGGTTTTCATAACTCTTAGAACACGTGGAACTAAACTGTTTCCATTTTTTTCCTTCATTCACCAAAGGAAATAATATTGAAAAGAGTTTCCTGCAAGAGATTCAACAAAAGCGTTGCAGTGCTCTGTGCAATGAAATCAAAGTGACTTGAAACTGTCTGGTCTGTTTTGTTGTCTGAGATTGAGTGGTCTATTACTTCAGTGGAACTAAGAAGTCACGGTGGTTTTTGAAAACACCTCATAGTACATAGCTTTTTGTTAGACATTGAATTACTTATAAAGAACTCTGCTTCGGTAACATCAGGATAATAAGCATTTCTCTGCCACATGCAGATGCTGTAAGAGTAAAACGTGTTAGGTTATGAAATGCTCAATACTGCAGGCAGGTTTAATAGCTTGTCTAGGGGTTATATGTGAGTGAAATAGTCTTTTATAAACTATTAGTTTGCAAAGTCAGAAGAGTAGGAGTTGTCTTAGTCTAAATCTCTAGCTAGGCAGGGGAAGGAACTTAGCTACAAAATAGACACCTATATGTTCCCATTACCTTGAACAGCTCTTCAAGCACAGATTGTCTGAAGTAGTTGCCATAATATGTTTTTACTTTTCAGACCATGGAGCTAAGGGAATCAGTTTTTTAATATCTACATCATCTCTATCCTTCTGGGACTGAAGCTGGTTACCATAGCAAAATGGCGAAGAAGCTGATAAGCAAGTAGTACCAGGATATAAATTTATTTTATTAGGACAGAGGACTGTGTAAGAAAATAATGAGATTAGGAAGCTTTTTTTTTCTTTAATAGATTTTAAAGCACCTGTAAGAAAATGACTGAGAACAAATATTGAACAAAATTCTCTTGCTCACATAACAAACATTGCTGAAAATAGTGGGAGCTTCATTTTTAAATCTCTGCAGACCTTTGGTACTTTCAACATGACACTGTGATTTCTCCCCTTATGTGTCTGGGCATTGCAAAGATGCCATAATGTGAATTCAAGTAGCTTCTGCTTAACCAAATAAATACAGATGTCTCTCCCCTACTACTTAGAAACTACATTGCAATATAGGTTTTATTCCTACTTGATGAAGCATGGTCATCTGAATCTGTCTTGTAAATCAGTCTGTGAAGTCCCTTGGGTTTGTGTAAAATGACGTCTGTCAGTGAGTGATGAAAAGTTAAATTGCTTTGTGTTCCACAAAATTTATCAATAATGTCAAGTCTGATGATGGTTTTTGTACTCCCCTTTGTCAATGTTGGTCTTGATGCATAGTATGAATTGCGTTTCTTGAACTGTTCAGCTTGGCTATTTAAGGCATCTTCATGACAACAGTGTCTTCATGGGTAGGCCCCTGGGAGTCTTTTTGTTGCCATCGAGATATACCTAAAAGAGATTATTTTATGGGCTGAGGTGTTCCTCTTTTCTGCTTAGTTAACTCCAGATACGTTGCCTGCTGCTTAAACCGTATTACCACCTCTTCTTGGTAGAAGAGTTGAGTCACTGTTTGGGAGAGTTTGTTTTGGGTTTGCTGAATTGACTGTAAATTCAATGAAGTCTCAGATTCTTAGGATTAAGAAGGAAAACTGCATATTTCCTTAAAATCTTCTGTGGTATCAGTTTTATCCATTTCATATATATGATGCAGGCTTACACTGTTTTATATTCCCTGACAAATTTTCCACTTACTGCACAACCAAATACTCCAATAGAGAGGATTTGGAAATCTTGCTGCAATCCAGCCATAAAACAGATAGTGTTCAGTGTTAACCTCTTTGGGCCCATCGTAACCTGATTGAACTTGTAGAATTGTTGTCCTAGGCTGTGAGTCATGATCAGTGCGTCTGTGGAACAGAAATCAGAGTAAGTCCTAGGAAAACCCTATTCCTGCTCCCTTTTTAAGCTGTTTCTTGATTATAATAAGCACTAGTGGTTTTTAATACTATGGGAGGGATTTTTCAATCTTAAATAATGGCATTATCAGCAAAAATGTATCATCAAATACCCACTGGGTGCAGCACTGGATTAGGGTAACAGGGCAGAATTCTGGGTAGAATTTGGCTTGTGGCTGATCAATTTATAGGAGAGATGGAGAACCTTGGATCTGGCAGGATCCAGCCAGCCTTAGAAAAAGCTGAGTGAGCATATAATTGTAAAGGGAATGTGTGAATTTAGGATCAGGGCTTGTTTCATGTTTATGTGCATATTCGTGTTCATGTTTCATGTGCAGGTATGACCTGCACCTTCAGTAGCTCTGTGTCTGTGTGAAGTGTGGATGCTTGGATGGAGGGAGCAATGAGTTAGGGGATGAGAATAGTTTCCTCCTTGGAAACCAGTTAGCACAAATACACATTGATGGTGATCATCACCACTGGGTATCTATAACCTGCAGGTTATTGTCTTGCAGTATGGTACATCCGTGGGAAAATGCAGCACTTTGGTGCGGGAGCTTGTGAAGTTGGATTGTTGCCATCTACTGGCAGCCGTCCACGGAGAGGAGAAGTCCCTCATCTGCCTGTATCTTCAGGTGTTGCTTATTTTGAGCTGAAAGATGAGATTTTTTCTACCTAAATCCTGTTTTAAGGCAGAGCTGTTAATAAAACAATCGTTGCTGTCCTTAGTGCACAAATATAATCAAGGAATTAGTGTAATCCCAGTGGGATTTCTTGGTAAGATTGTTTCTCTTTGGGATGTGGGTCCATGTTTGACCATGTCCTCTCTTCTGCACGGTGACCGAGTTGGTTTGGGGAGTCCTGAGCAGCTCCTGTATGCTTAGGGCTTGAAGGGTGCTTTGCACCCCTCCTGCTCTTCGGAGCCTGGCCCTGTATTTCCAGGGAACAGACTAGTCTGGAAATTACTTTTTTTAATCTGCAGTAAAAAAATAATAAAATCTAAGGGTATAGTTGGACTCATTAGGGAATGCTTTTAAGAATCTTGCAGGTCCGACAGTCCTTCCCCTTAGAAGAGATGAGAGGTGTTTCATGTAATTCTGCCCTCAAAAGGAGAGCCAGTAGAAATTGTGCAACTCAAAAAGTTGTACTGTGACTGACCTCTGTCAAGGGAAATGCTGACATGATACCATCAGAAGTGGTTTTGAACATTTTGCATACACCAAATACCACCAATGGGTGTGGATTTTTTTCCTTTTTATTAAAAAATAGTTGGGAAATAAAAGATTGCAACACTAGTTTCCAGTGAAAGTTATGTGACAGCTTCCTTACAAAGCATGAACCACGTGGAAGCAGAAGAGCAATGTAGCTTTTCCTCTGTGCTTCTGCAGTCCAAATGCACTCCAGACTTAACAACTCTTTCTGTAGTCATGTTCACAGAAATGTAAAAAACATTTTTTTTTAGCTAGTAACATAAAATTTTGAGTTGGAACTAGATTTAAAAGAAATATTTCACTTGCTCTTAATCCTTGTGAATAGCAACATCTTCCCTTCAGTATTTTAAGTGCTGTTTCAAAATAATGGTTTCATGTATCTTTGACATGTTTTCAAGACAGATATGGGCTTGAAATATGGAAATATTGATGTTAGTCTGTCAGGTCTACCTGCACGAGTTTAGCTGACAGAGCAATGATGCATATTTAGATAGATTTTTTTTCACAGTACTTCCAAGATACTTGATTACTAAAAGCAGGTTTGCAGTATTAATTTTACCACTTACTTCTGGAATTGTATTTTTTACCAATGAGGTAATATGCAGTGTTAAGAACCTATATTTGAATCCATATATGGAATTTTTATATTTAAAGACTAGAGAGTTAAAATACATTGGAATTAAGAGCTTTAGATTTAAGTGTGGCTTGGATTAGGTAGTTGTGGAAGTGACTGGGTTCTGGCTGGTGCTTTGTTACTGATGGCAGGTTTCCAAAGTATAACCAAGTATCTTTTCTCTTTTTTTTTTTCTTTTATTGCAGCTGGTCTCCAATGTTCTCATCTTCTCCTGTACAAACATTGTAGGCGTGTGTACCCACTACCCAGCAGAGGTGTCCCAAAGACAGGCTTTCCAGGAGACCAGGGAATGCATACAAGCCAGGCTGCATTCTCAAAGGGAAAACCAGCAGCAGGTAAGAGCAACAGTGGGAAATAAAAAATGAAATTGCTGAAGCAGAATTAGTATGCAAATTGTTCCTGTAGGATGGGATTTGAAGGCCTCATGCTTCTTGACTAATCCAAGTAAGAATAGGCTGATGGTAGAGAGCAGGATTTTTCAGGGTTTGAAAGAGAGCTTGGAGGAATATTTCTTCCTCAATACCCTGATGGACTTCTCCGCAGACATCAACAAATCCTGTGGTCTATGATCTGCGGATTAAAATTATACAGTACACAGAAAGTCTGCATAGGTTTTTTGCATCCATTTATTCAAGCCACATGTTGAATGCAGATGCAACACAGGCTTCAGATTGACCCTCTTTTTAAGGTCAAAGCATGGTGTGTTTGTCAGCAAAGCCAGTAGCAACAGGTAGCTGTGAGGGAGGTTTCAGAAGTGAAAGGTAAATGTTGGCCCACAGAGCACACTCTCCCTTGATGCCTTCAAAGAGGGTCCTCTTCCTGCCTTTCCCAAAGGTTCCTACCTGTTTTCACACCTCTGTATACCTTATAGGCCTCAAGTGAATTGTATTTGTTCAAAAAGTAAGACTCATCACCAATTTTGATGTTTTCTTTGCTACAAAAAGACCTTTTGCTGCCAGCTTACAGCCTGGTCATCAAGGGTACCATATGTATCCACTCCCCTAGTTCATTGATGGGTTCTCTTGCAATGAATCTCTTATGTCCTCAGAATGAGATAAAAAAGACCTTTTGGGAAGCTTTGCTCTTCCCTTGCTAACACAAATCTCTGCCCTGCTGTACATCTCGTGGTGATCTGTCCAATCCAATTGGAAATGAATCATAAAATGAGGCTTCCATTCTTCCCAAGGGAGAATCTCAGAGCTTGGTTGTGGGTTTTGGGAAAGAGGTCAGGGGAATGAATCAACTGGAGTGTCTTTGAATCTCTGTGGCATCACAGCTTTACTTTCCCTCATGTCTCAGCACATCTGCAGCTGTGGATTTGTCTTTTGGCAGGGTTTCATGAGGTACTTCTGTCTGACATACTCTCTGTTCAGCCCTTACTGTGAAATAGCGTGTACATATGCTTTATTTTGTTAGTTTATGTATAAAAACAAGATTCATGCTCAAGGCTCCTTTTTCCTGTGTAATGAATGCAGTCCCCGAAAGATGAAATGAGCAGCCGCTCCTCCTTCCACACCTTGAAATGGAGGAAAGGATTGAGCCAAGAGAATGCCCCATTTTACTTATTGATTACAGCTCTGTTCTCCCTGCTGAGACACTGCTTTAATGGCACAGCTCAAATGCTTGTGCTGTTCTGGATTTAGGAGCTTCTGTATCAGAAGCAGTTAATGAAAAAAAGCCCTGACAAATGCCCTAGCTTTGTGCCTTTTTGCTCTCCCACTCCCCAGAAAGTACTGTTCCACACAGAAGAAAGCCAGGACACGGGGCAAAGCCAATCCCTTAGAAGTACTCCTCCAGTACTTCCAGCAGTAACTGTGGATCCCAGCAGCTGAGGACTTCTAAGATTATTTGCTGCTACAGCCTGCACTGACACTGATCTCCAAGTTCAGATGCACCCCTATCCATAATAACCTTGAGGTGACAGCAGATACAAATAAGGGTGACTCAGCCCGCATCTGGGAGAGTCGGTCTCTAAACAGGGGTGGAGGGAAAGATGACTGCATTGCCCAGCACTGTTATCGTTGCTTGCATGTTTCTGGTGTTTCTGATGGTGCTCCTGTGTGTTGTTCCTTATTAAAAGCAGGCAGATTATCTCTGGCAAAGGAATGTGTATTTTCCTTTATTAAGGATATACCAGCACCCAAAATTAGGAAGAAAGTAAATAAAAATCCAGAATGTCCAATGCAAAAGAGAGGCTTCCTGTGATTTCATTGTTTGAGATAACGTAGGTCAGAGCCATAACAGGAATCACTGTTGCTTGCCCAGAATAACATACTCTTGGAAGAAAAAAATAGATGTTCTGTACAATCTGTAGTGAGCAAATACTTAGATTTGAGTACTGGAGTTATCAGGACTGCACAGTTTTATTTCTGGCACTACTTGTCTTTTCTCTCTAGAAATGTGTTCTCTCTTTCTCTTTTTCATTTCTCCATTACTTAACATGGTGAAAAATAAATATTATTAAACCCGACAAAAAGCTGGTAGTCATAAGGCATTAAATAGTTGTAATGCTTTGAGGTCATCTTGGGAAAATATGACATAAACAGTTAAAATTCCTATGTAGTACAGAGTTGTTGTGGGGATGTGTGTGCCCACATATGGATACATTTCTGTGTATGTATGTATACAGAGTAGATCTGTGTTGTACTCTTTCATCTGTGCCTATTCCAGAGTCTAGTGCTCCTTGGGATGCGTTTCTTTAATGTATAATTCAGTGGAACTATACATGCATCTTATTTTGAAGTGAGAATTATATATGAATTTTGCTCTTGCTTTTTTTATCAGGTCAGAATGGTGCCTTGTTATACTTGTAAAACAGCAGTCCCAGTCACCTTGCTGGTGCATAATAAGTGATTTTCCAGTGAGGGCTGCAGTATTTTCTAATCATTATAGCAAAATGAAAATCATACTTTAATAGAGACTTTAATTTCTGTGCTCCATTTGAAATAAAATGTAGGGATTTTATTGTTTTGGAGGGGTTTTTTGACATGGCTTATGCTTTACAAAGACACTTGTCAGAATTTCGTATTAGTTTCAGAGGTTATTTTCAGTGATTGTGATGCTCTCTACAAACAGAATAAAGATAATGCCCAACTCTGTAACATGGCTGAACTTCCTAATTAGTTGCTGCATGAAGGGATGTTGTGCTATGTGCATTTGTTTCACTTGATAAGCTTGTCTTACTGCCTGACTGGTGATAGTTCAAAGCCGTGTTATTTTACCTCCTGGAGTTCTCAAGTGCCTCGAAAATATTGGTGATTCAATCTGGCAAGTGTCTACGATGTCAGGAAGAGTAGGAGTGGCAGCTCTCAAGCAAAAGCTACCCAGAAATGCATGTGAAAATCTCTTGGAGTATTGGTAGGAACTTGGTCCCCTGGATCTGTCATTATTTTGTAAACAAGTGAACAAACCTCATCCCTCCACACTTGTGCGCCTACAGGGAATGTTCCAGACCCGTGGGTGCCACTGAGCCTCCCATTAAGCTCCGAGTTATTTAGAGGATGTGTAAAATCACACGTAAAATAGCATCTTTCACACATTTGAGGATGCCTATTATAATATGCAAATGACAGCAGTGTATACACCAGTTACTCTGGGAAGCAAACAAATGTGTTGTACTTTTGCACTCAAGGAGTACGGTAATAACTGACAGAAGCTCAAGAACACGTGCACGATTCACCATCTTTTTTGACAAAAAGCACCTGCAGAATGCTATTGGAGGTGAGAGTACTTTAAAAAAAGAAGTACCTTGTTAGGACTGTTGTGATTTTTGAGCAGAGGAGACAGAAATCCCTCCAACACATCTTCTTCTGTGTTATTATTGCCTCTTTAGAGACTGGAAGCAAGAATCACTGTCTTTAAGGTACACGTTGAAGGGGAAAGAAAAGGAAATACTGGGCAGTGCTGCAGACTATAAAATGTCTCAGCGTGTGCTGAACACATTTCCAGTGAATTCATCTTCCTCTGATTCCCCCAAAGCTCTTTTTTCTCTTAGAGGAAGAAATAAATGAGGAACTTACAGTTAAAATTAGGAATTAGAAAGCAGGAATGTCTCTGGAACTGTAGTATGGGCAAGAGGTTTGGTGACGTGAGTAGTTAGCACAGGACTGCTGACCCTTCTGAGTCAGGACTGCATTTGAGCCCTACTGTTCCCTGTGTTGCTGAGAATTAATGAGCTGTTAGATAAGGTTAGAAACCTTCATTTACTCTGCATTGTGTTTGTATCGTCAGG
This sequence comes from Dromococcyx pavoninus, assembly GCA_033558185.1. Taxonomy (NCBI): domain Eukaryota; kingdom Metazoa; phylum Chordata; class Aves; order Cuculiformes; family Neomorphidae; genus Dromococcyx; species Dromococcyx pavoninus. The sequence goes on from JAUMJL010000786.1 coordinate 1,669,697, forward strand.
AAGGAAGGACCTTTTCTTCCCTCTGCTCGCTGTAGGTATAGAAAAATAATAAAGATGAGAGCAGCACAAGCTTTTGAGATTCTTGATCTATTTCAGAGCACTGCGTGCAGGTTGGACATCAGTGGAGCTGATCCCAAAGAAGATTCTTTCCACCTTCTTCAACCATAGCAAAAATTTCTTTTGGACTGTGATGGGTGTGAGTGGGAATAAAATGAAGTTCTGGGCAGAATTTCTCAGGTGTGATTCCTGAAATACACAAATGCATCCCCGGGGCACATATTACCGGCAGATTTAAATTCTATAGCTTTTGCATGAAATTGCCACCAAATTTAGAATAACAACAAACATAGACTTATGTGTGAGTTTTTAAGAAAATTACCAGAAAGTCATCATCTTATCATGTAACTTTTTTTTGCCAAGCATGCAAAACTCTACACAGAACTGTTTACAAAATAATGTTATGAAAGTCACACTAAAGCTATTATCAGTAAATAAAAGTGCCAAGTGAATTCTTGGTGACAAAGGTCATTATTGAAAATACCCTTGTAGGTGAGTGGATGGGTTTACAGGTCTTCATGCAAGTTGAGCACTAATAGTGGTTCTAAGTGTGGAAGTATAATAATGCATTGTATAGTTGGGCTAACTTTCCATGCTGGTTTTATTGAGGCATTCCTATTGACTTTTCAGCTACTAAGAACAGGTTTGTTCCTGTTGGGGGAATGTGCTTAGATAGGAAAGGAAGCAATTTTAAATGGTGCCCAAAAGTGTTGGGATATCACTCCTTTGGTCTTATGTGAGGGAGGACTTCATCATGGTGTGGAGAGACTGGGGGGGGGGGGGGGGTTGGACAGTATCACTTATCAGAGTCCTTCCAAAATTGGTGCGTGGGCACTTTTTGAGTTGCATGGCTCCTTCATTTGCAAGAATTGGCCACCATGAATCACAAACCCATTGCAGCTGGGATGAAAAATAGTAATTTGGGGACAGAATTGCATATGACTTGTTACGGGATAGGCTGCTGGGTTTATGGAGACTGTTTTGCTTGGTTGTACTCATCTCTCACCAAACCGATGACTCATTTCTCCCCAGTAAGGAACGAAGCGTGTTTGTTAACTGGGCAGCAGGTGTTTTAATTGGTTCATCTGTCTGACTCCACAGGAGCGTCTCCTGCTCTCTGTACTTCCTCGACATGTTGCCATGGAGATGAAAGCTGACATTAATGCCAAACAGGAAGATATGATGTTTCATAAGATCTACATCCAGAAGCATGACAATGTCAGGTAAGAACAGCAACCCATCTCCCAGCTGCTGGGGAGGAGGGACCCTTCCAGTGCTTGGCACTTAACACCCAGGAATGAAGATGACAGTGACACATAATCCAAAATAAGTGTAGAGACTCTGAAGTGTCGCCAGTTGACTTTTGAATGTTCATTTATAGGACAGGAGGAGGATTCCTGCAACATCTTTCTTTGAGAAGCAATTTTAACCCTTTCCTTAGATTTTTTTTCTCCTTTCCTGGAGTGAACCTCGGTGGTTTTGAGGAGGTGGTATATTTGAGCTTAATTATTTTTTGTCAGTTACAAGCACTCTTCTGATAAGCCATAATAGGATGCAAGTTGAAGATTGGCGACAGTGTTCATGGGGTGAGTTTCAGAGCCCCACTGAAGTTAAGATCACCTGGAGTAGTCTCTGCCAGTTTGGAATTACAAGCATGAACTTCTCACTGTCCACTTCCTTGGGAAGAGGCTATAAAGTAATAGTTAGTTACTTGATAAATTTATGGGCTACTTTTACAAAGTTAAGTTTAAGTTAATCTTAATGCATTTTACCTCTGCTATTGTACCTGGCCTCTTTGGGGATCACTTATACCTCTGCTAAACCAGGTCCCACGGTCTATAAACGCTTCTGAGACAGGGGAACTGGGGACAGAGAGCTTCCCTTCTTCCCCTCCTCACCTCCCCTTTCAACAAGAGGTTTCCTGTAAACTGCTTGTGTAGCCTTCTCTCTCCCATAGCTTTAAGTATGTTCGTGGATTATATTTTCTGATAATTGGCACTCAACAAATAAAAGCAGTTTTCTTACATCTCTAATATACTGCTCCCTGCATAATAGATGATGTAGTGAAATTCACATGAAATTATGAAGCATTTGAAGACATTTCCTTAGCATGAAGTGTAGCAGGAAGGAGTAATGTACAAGCAGAAATCTGAGAGGAAGTTGCTAACTGTTGAACGTAGAGTCTGATATAAAACTCACTGAAATGAGGATGAGTGTGTGTGCTGCTGGCTTGGGCAGACTTCAGTTCAGCCCTTCATGTTTTTGGTTGTGACTCAGTAAACAGATATAGATCCGCTCACAATACTGAAGACAAAAACTTATCAGATATCAAAGACAATAATGGTTCAGTGATGAAAAATAAAGAATATGGTGTTGAAGTTGAGGGGAAAAGGCCATCCAGAGTGCCCTTAGCAGAGCATTTGCTGCAGTAGATTAGATTAGGTTTTGTGCTTTATATTAATTTTTTCCTTCATGGCACTGAGTTTGTTCAAGAAGGTGTGTAAATTTCTTGTGATAGATGCTGCCTGTGAATTGTCTTAATAAATAGACTGCTTTTTTCCAATACTCAAAGTCAGCTTGGTATTCAAGTGGATTGCAATTCGCTAGATGTGACATGAGGGTAATCAGTATGATATTAGAGTATTTTACATCGATTTCCAGGTGTCGTTATTTGCAAGTTTGAAATTTGTTCAGCACAGCCAAATCTTAGTAAAGGTGATTATCTCTTTAGGATGATACTTATTTGAAATTTTAACTACATAATTAAATAAAAACTAAATAAGCAATAATGAACTGAGTTTACAAATGAAGAATATTAAACAGGGAAGGGAATCTGACAGAATGTTTATGATTAGAGAAAAGGACTCAAAGATAATGGCTGGTATGGAGACATGGAAAGGTCAAAACATACAACAAAAAATGGCACATGACCCAGAGTACAGAAAGAGAAAACAGTTTTCTATGATTTTCAGTGATGGCCGTGAAGTAACATGAAAAGTGAAACACGTAGACATAAATGGGTATATGCACCAATCCCTTCCTTGGCCTGTCCTGATGGGTGGGTAACAGGAACCTTGCAAACTTCTAATTTTCACATCTTGCAATGAATGTTTAGGAATCAAGCACCTTGCAGGTGTTGACTGTCTCTAGTGCAAAGGGAGACTGAGTTCTCAAAAGATCTTGCAAGGAGAAACAACTTAAATGGTATATTCCTCAAAGTATGGACTTTATTGTTTGTGCCTACAAGGTCCTAAATCACAGACCACTGAGATCATGGGAAAGGCTGGAGAGGGAGATAAGAAATAGGAATTGAATAGTATATATACTGAAAGCAAATAAAAGGTAACTTAGGAACTTCTCATCTTCATGTACTTTAGGGAAATGAATAACTAAGTATGAATATTGAAAAAAGGAAACATGATTTGGAACAAATGACTCATTTCACACTAGGAGTTCAGCATGGAGCCTTTGCTTTTGCCTGGGTGCACTGAAACCACCTCTAGTGGGAATGACTGCAGATGATTTTGAAGCATTTACGTGCACACAGAAATATGCTCGTGGTGGGGGGTAGCGTCTCGATGATGTGATTTAATGAACTGTCTGTATAAAAGCAAGCGTGCTCTTTACTTTTCATGAGGAATTGCTCAAGGGGAGGCTTTGGAGATGAGAATGCCCCAAGCAATTTTGTTTTGTTTTTGTCACTATTCAAAAATGTCATAAGATCCAAGTTTTTATGAGCTAAAGGTTATTGTGTCAAGGCAATTGAGGAGTATGTGCAGTCAGTGCAGAAGTGCTGTGCCCAGCCATTGAATCTGGCTTCCTGTTGATGATTTATGAGCAGGAGCATTTCCTTTGCTGTTTGTAGCAGTGGGAAGGTCTGCGTGTTTGCACGGAGATGTGGTTTTCCCTCCTCCATCAGCTGTATCCAGCGATTCTCTTTTCTCGCTATCCTAGATTGGTTAAAAAAGTAGATTATAAATGAAAGTGTAACGGAGGGGAATTTTCGTTGGCTGTGGATTTATAAGTTTACCATCGTAATGCCTGGAGCCCGAGATCTTCATTTGTACTGAGTCTTCAGGGTGAGGTTGTTCACCAGTTTCACAGTCAATATGGAAATAACTGACACTGGAGGGTTCCATCCAGCTAGGTTTAATTTTGGCCCTTTGAACTCAGGAGGCACAGGAACAGAGCCATGAGCACTTACCCTGGTTTTACATTTTGTGTGGGAGAAGTGAATTACTAAATTCTGTTACAGACAAGATTAATTTTTCTAATTTTCAGGAATGATTGCATCTGGGCTTTTGGGGCCACCTCTAATTTTATTTAAAAAACAAATCCAAACTACTCTACTAGTAGAATATATTATTCCAAAATTATGTGAAGTTACCAGGGAGGGGTCGTCTGTTTTAAGATGGGAGTCTTTAAATGACCATTTCTGCTGTGATACTAGGTTACATGCTTCTTTTTTTCCTTTTTAAAAAGTTTACACGCTTGTTTCCTAGTTTTGGGTGTTTATTATTAAGAACAAAGAAGTCAATTTAAAACCTGTGTAGAAAAGACATCTTCCTCAGATGCCAGTAGTAAGTCTGCAAAACACAAGCATGATCCATTAATAAGGAGTACTTCTGCCACGATATTGCTTAGTGTGTTACACTTCTCTTTGAGGGTGGGCTGTTGGTCTGTTCGGGGAAAGATGATGCATTTATGCAAAATACAGTGGTCTTTCTGGCCTGAATGGGTAAAAGCAAATCTTTTTAGAGCCTTATCAGGACTTCCTGTGAATGAATTCATAATCTCCTGCTTATTGTTATGGAAAGTAAAGTTCGGAGACTAATTTATCCACAATGAAAATGTAATTTCCTGACATTTTTTGGCAGCAAAATTTGCTTTAGGATTATGTTCTTCTGGAGAATTTAGGGTGATGACAGAACTAAGAGGAAGAAGTTTGGGTTGATACACTCTTTTTTGGTGCAAATGAGCAGAACCTTTTAACGGAGAAAAAAACATTTCCCATCCTGCTATAGTGAATGAGAATTAACTTTGACAAATTCAGAACCTGCGAGTGTGATTTGACCTTTCCCACATATGTGCATGATAAATATAAAATCTATTGTCAAATGCAATCAGGAAAGGAGTTCCCAAGACTATGCAAGTAATTTTGGGTAAACAACAAGGTGAATTATGTAACTAAGTCGGTTCATGCTATCATGAATGAGATTGTGTCTGATAGACAAACCCTAAAATATGCATAGATAATATTGTTTATCTATCGTGTTTCCCAGGCAGTATTTTAAATGTATTACATTACAATTGCTATTTATAGTATCTCACTGAGCAATGATGGCTTTAATGTTATCTAGGTTTGGCCAAATATAGTAATCTCTGTTCTATAAAAGGAGGTTTGAAGTCCTCTGTGAAGGGATAAAGGTTGGCTTTGTCATTGAAATTCCTTTGATGAACTCTTTCAAGAAGCTTATTTTAGGGCTGACATCCAAGCACGCTGAAAGTGACAGTTTCCTCTCTTCTCTGCTTCACATAATTCTTATGAATCATCTACTCAACAACATTAACCTGGTCTCAGAGTTTTTTTAAACATCTTGACAACTTGAGCTAAACCATTTGCAGAGCTGAAATAGTCCATTTGCTTTCAGCTTTGTAAATAAAAAACGTTTTTAGCCAGTTTTCTGATTTAATATATTCTGACCTTCTACCCTTAAACATGATCAAGTAATTGCACTTTGGCTGTGTCAAACCAGCCCTGTCAACTTAACCTCTTTGCCTTATAGGCGTTACGATGCTTAATTAGTTGTTTATGAAATGTGTTGAATTCTTAGATTACAAGGTGCTATGTAATAGTGTGCTATGAGATTTGTGAAAATTTCAACTAAGCAAACATCCTTTTCCTCCCTCCTCCTGTCCTTGCACACAGGACATTGAGTCTTAATGTTTCTCAGTGTTAAACAGCTGTTATAAATTTATATAAATAGTGGCACAGAGCTGAGCTCTGACCGTGGCTTGTAGGTGGCTTCCCAGGATATAGCTGTAACTGGACATGTTAATGCCAAGGCTTGCCAGAGAAATGTGCTGCTTAGTATCTTCTTGTTGGTGAGTGTAGGCAAGAGGCTGTTTTTTTCTGCCTTGCTAATGGTGTCTTTTGAAATGCTGAATGAGTTTATAATGAGACATATCCTACCAAGCCTGGGCCAGACAGTGGGTTGCCTTTGGAGACAGCTATGCCAGTGGGCTGGTTTTGTTCAGGAACTCATCCTATTTCTTTTTTTATGCTTTTTCATGAGAAGTTATTGAAGCTAAGCAGAAACCAGTTTGATTTTGCCATTTTTAATTAATAAAACTGTTGTATAGCATGTATAAATTTCTGAACAGTTCCTCCATGGACGTTTTCAAAAATTCCCCAAATCTCTCCTCTCAACCAAAGTTTATGTAGCTTCAATTTCTATGGAAGGCCTCATTGCCAGAAAAGGGTAGGAGCAGTAACTGGGTTTAATATTTACTGTGTAGTCCATCTCCCTCCATGTCTTCTCCCCTTTTTGGGGGGAGGCAGAATGAAAACTGAGGGGTTATGTTTAAATATGACGGAGAGCAACATTAAGCAGGAGGAAGCACAAGAGCAGGTTTTATCCATGTCTTGCTTCCTGATACTGGTCTCCCTGCCAGTCCATAGGCTTTTATCTCCCCCTAAAATGTTTGTGGGTCAGTTGCTTGTTTCTCAGCATCAGGTCTTAGCAAGGCCTTTACCTCCTTTTGTTGATTCAACGCAAAAGCCCACAAGCAGTAGAACATTTGTTTTGCAGATCGGTTGAGAGAAACTATGTGGGTTTTATGGGGGTTCAGAGGCCCCTGCATTTAATTGCCCTCAATTCTCATTGAGGTTGTAGGCTGAGAAAAGTGAGTAGGATGGAAACGATCAGCCTTCCCACACCTTTCCCCAAATGACAGCAGTGAATTTTACCTCTTCTGTTTCCCTGTAAAGGTCCAGCTTCTGGGAACTTCGCCTGTGCCTGCCTGGAGTGAATCTTGGATTTTTAATTTTCCAGAAAATGTAATGATATTTCTTTTAAGTTAGCAAGGATTTTTTTTTAAGTGTGGAAGTAGGTTTCACCCATAGGTGAAGGTAAATTATTCTTCTCTTACTGTCATTAATTGCTTGACTCTTCTCTAGCTAATTTGTTGGTTTTAAAAGGAAAAGTCAGTGAGTGTCAATGGTTCAGTCTTGAAAGAAGTTCAGGCAAAGAATTTATATATTTTATCCAAACTACCTCTTTCTGCATGTGCACAGCATTCTTTAAGAGGAATAAATATATGCTAACTTATTTGAGTATTCATCTGACTGTCTGCAAATATGTCTCTTTGAACTGGGAATATATTATGATCTTAGTCCCTACTGGGAGCTCCCAGTGTCTTCAGGGGTGTGAGAGAGCCCTGTACCCTCTGAAGAACAAAACATAAATAACTGGCTGCAAGGCACCCCGCTGGATGCATTACTTAAACACGTGTGTTGTAATAAAGATAACATCCTGAAAGTGCAGCGTGCCAGGTGACTGCATTTCGACAGCCACCAGCAAGCCATCAGCAATTAGGAAAGGCCTGTGATGTATAATTCACACCCTGCTATTCTGAGTTTACACAAGGGTCTGTGAAGTTCACAGGGTGATGGATTGAAGTATGTTAGAAGTTTTAATGATGAAATACTGTGAATAGTAGTTTGGAGAGAATAATGAAGGTGTCTGCAGAAATTTACGGAGCAGTGTTTTAACTCATCAAGGTTATATGGATTCTCTTTTTTCCCTTCAGTATTACTGAAAGTGTATTAATTTTTTGAATATGTAATTCTGACTGCTGATTAACTGATAGTAAAAGCAAATGTATCAAACTTACAGTGAAAATTACAACAAATTATTTCATTAAAAAGATCCACACCTAATCTCCTCAGTAACCTTGACAAGAAAAATTGAGTCTTCTCTCACCAAAACTTTACTTTTGAAAAGATTTGCTTTTACAGACTTACTTTCTTTTTCTAAAGACTCGGTTAGATTTCGATTAACGAAACACTTGTCATGTAGTTAACATGCAAAGTGGTTTTAAGTACATTGAGTTTATATAACACTTGAAGAGGTTTTTGTTAAAATCATCCTACCTTTTTGCTTCCTCCTTAGACTATAATGACTGAAAAACAAAAATCAGTTAAACTTATTATTCTCTAATGCACTGAACATTGCAAAACTCTTTAAAGCTCTCTTATAGAAGCTGTGAAACAGAGGCACAGTTTTGGATGGGGATGGATTAACTTCTCCTGCCTTATATTATATTTATATCCCTCAACAATTGTTGCTAATTTGTGCATCTATTCTTACTGGTTTCTATATAATGTTGACTCTGGATAGATGATGAATAAGAAACAAAAGCTGAAACCAATTAGTGGAGAAAGCTCTCAAGTGGTCTGGTATCATGTGGCTCAAGTTAGTGCATTGCCAACTTGAGTCTATGTCCTCCAATAACTGAAAGCCATAGTATACTTTCTAAACTTCCGCTTTTTTTATTATGCTTGGTAACAAGTGGTTAAAAAGTTAGGGAGAGGCTGGTCCTGGCTGTGCACAGGGGAATGGTGTTTCTTTAAGAAACCAGGCTCTAAGAACTAGGTCTCTTCAGAAACAGAGCTAGCAGAAATGAGAAACAACAGAGAACTGTTCAAAACAGCAAAGGAAGCAAAAGGCCAAAGAGATTAAATGAGTTTCAGTACACACACACCGTTGGTAAGGCACTGGCCTTGTGGAGCAGTAGAGATGCTCTTTTTGGAAAATTGAGATTTTTCTGTGTCAATTTGTGTTTCTTTTACAAAGCCCTACAAAGATGCACACAGTTTTAAATGGTGGGAATAAGGATTTCTAAGACCAGGTAGGTTCTGAGGACTTGAAAGTGCAAATAGTTTTCAGAAACTGGAAAGAAGTGTGTGTGTGATAAGCTTTAAAAAGCAAACGATATACAGGACTATAGGTATTATTTTCCCTGATATAATGGCCAGTAGGGATCTTTGTCTGTGGTTGCTCTGTGTGTGTTTGGCAAATAACTGAAACTGTCACGGGCACTGAGAAATTCTAAGGATGTTCTTGATGAGTAACCATGTCTGTATTTGAGCCACACTCCTAAATGAACCCCTTAAATATACAGGAGGATGAGCAGCTTTTAAAATCAGCTCGTTCAACTGCAGTTCTACAGCACAGTGCTAGCATGTGAAACTTGGATCTGTGTGACAATCAGCAAAATATTTTCTCCCATTGCAGAGATCTCCCCAGTGAGTGACATGCAGAAGGCTAGATGGCCAAGGCTTTGTTCAGTTGTAATATCCACCATAAATGCCTGTTTGTCCCCATTAGGAGCTGTGCAAAACATCTGGAAGCAGAACGTGCTGTCTCACATGAAGAGGAAGGCTGAATGTGTGAAGCAGTGAGGAATATTTCCAACAGAGTTCTAGCAGTGACAGTTGGTTGAACCACCATGTCAGCTCATTTGTTTGGGGTTTTTTTGGTGGTGGTAGTTTTGGTGTTTTTTTTAAACTTTAAGCATGATTCTTTGCAGAATCTGATAATATACTGGCTCCCCCCCTCTTATTGTGGGGAATGTGTTGCTAATAGGAGGTTACTAGGACAAGCCTCCTTCTTCTGACAGCTACTTAATTTCTGTTATCTCCAAAGTCTGTCAGACCCACATGTCAGTGCTGAATGCAGTAGCAATTTGGAGAGTTGCTTTGTAACATCCTGGACCATGAAGGAGATGAGACATCTGTGTCTGATAAGATGTTTGCGTGGTGGGGACATAGGCAAAAAAAATGGGAAAGGCCAAAAAAACTTGGGAAGCAAGAAGTAAAATTAGCAATTGTTAGTAATTACTGGAGGGAAGGATATGAGAGAACGAAAAAAGGATTCATACAGTTTTAGATAGTGGATGGTTGTGTGCCATATAGTTCTGGTGGACAGCCTCCAATTTTGGGAGCATGCACGCCAATGCAGTGCAGCTTTCCACTGTGGCTGTTTCAAAGAATGAGCTAATAAGAATCAATTTGTAGAACAAAGCAAACAAAACTTTGGCTTCTGCTTGTGAACTTGAGCAACTCTAGCTACGGATCAGGTTTCAACAGGAGCCAAATGCTGATCTATAAAAGTATAATTATTCTGTTTCATTTGGAACCTTTTGTTCTGGATTGCATTCAAAACTACTGTAAGCCCCTTTGTGAGATTCTTTTTCTTTCCAGGCAAGAGAAAAAGAGGCCTTTTGATTTAATAATTCTACTTTGTTTCAGTTAAGAACAGGAAAAAACTCATGTTGTGCTTGCCTTTCTTCCTTAAGAATCTTCCCTTCTGCAGAACAGCAGCCAGCAGGTCAGTTTAGGATGAGGAGTCTAGTATAGAGACAAAGTTGTGTTCCAGAACATAAATGCTAAGGGATATTTTGTTTCTAAGGTGCAGTACTCTTTGTCATTTTCAGCTGCAAACTGACTAAAATTTTGTTATTGAAATTGGAAGCAATTACAGATTTATTGCAAAGACCAGAAACCTTGAAACTGCAGATGTAGCTTACCTGCTGAGCACCTTTTCCTTGGAAGCATGTAATGGTATAAGGAGTAAATTGAAAATGGTATCTTCTCTGAAAGCTTAAAAACAACTGAAAAAAACCCAGAAAAGAGAGAAAAAATAGCACTGGAAAACAACCGTACAAAACTAAAACTCTGTTAAAGTATCTTTTGTGTATTCTTCTTTTGAGGTTGTTTTTTCCTGCAGATTCGAGGATTGTTTCTAGCAGAGGTTCATGAACACTGTATTTTGTTGGTCTGTCGTGTCCCACAGCTTTTTATTTCTCCATTAAGCCACAGTTTGGTTTTTTTTCCATTAGGTTGATCAGACACGGCATTTATTGTATTACTAACAACTAAACAAATTCGAAGTCATCTTGCTGGATAATAGGCAGTGCCTAGAAACACCTCCTTGCATCTTTGTGCCTTAAACTCACAAACTCTTGTGTAAATATCCGTTGCTATCAGTTGACCTCACAGGGGAGGTTAGGGCAGGGGAACAGAGAGGCTGAGATTGACAGTGATTTCTTTAATTTGACTTGGTAGCGAGGCTGAATAGAGCTCAGAAATGCCTGGCTCATGTTACAGAAATGTCCTAACGACTGGACCATGAAGGCTTCGCCCTGTCTGTGCTGCAGAGGAAATGTGCAGGAAGAACAAGCAAGGAGTTTGCACAAACACACGCCGTCTTTGTGCTGGGACACTACGTTTCAGCTGAGCTGCCTCACCAAACAGGCATCTTTCTGTTCCTCCCTAAAGAAAAACCCAGAGAAATTAATTAATTAATTCAGTTGAATTCCAGGTGACAGAAAGTAAAATGCAGGGGTAGTGAAGATCTGAAGAGACACAAGTGATGAGACATGCCATGCTTGTCCAGGAGCACAGAGGCCCGACCCACATGCCAGTGTAGGCTATCCAGGTTCCATTTTCCCATGCACCAGAGGGCATTTGAGGCCACATCTCCTAGGAGAGGCCCTAACCAAAGAAGGCGTCCTCATTCTCTTTTGTTTACTCTCTTTTATATTAAAAAAATGAAATAATCAAACCCCAGAGCAGTGGCTTGAATCCCACTGTCCTGTGTCACAGAAAGCGCCATAATCAGCAGGGCAGAGCGTGGAGCTTGCTGTCTCTGCCTCTCATTATTCTGAGTATTTTATACATAATGAGCAGCTGCAGTATGGGGTCCTGAGGGCACCCCTGTTCCCAGTCCAAAATAGCCCATTGTCCAGTTCAGTCAGAATTCAAGCAGAGGAAAAAATCAGATCCACATTTTCTGACTTCTGAGGCTGAGGGTCTTGAGACAGTTTTTCTCGCTTGCATTCTCACTCCATTTACTTATATAAAGCAGGCATTTGCAGAATACTAAGGAATTAAGGATGCAAATTTCTATATACATTTCTGTTCCTTAAAGATGTTCCAGTCTGTTGTGGCAGGCCAGTGGTACTATAGCTGGCAGGGATATGGACTGCCAGCAAAGATTTGGCAGCCAGCGTGGATGTAGTATGGATGTTCCTAAATTCTGGGTACATATCCTTTTTTATTGTAGATGCTTACTTAGTCTGAGCCCTGTGTGTATTTTTTTATTTAAAAACCAAACCAAACCAAAAAAAAAAAAAACAGTCAAATATTCCTGTAAGATGCTATCATGAGGCTCAAACTGAAGTGAACAGTTATCTGCTGTGTTTTCTAGCATCAGTGGTCCTTGATTAACTGCAGCCTGTCTGAAATAACTGGGAGAGGCAGAGGACAGTAGGATCTTGGAGGTGATTTGATTTGCCTTTGGCTGCTGTTAACTTTTTTCTGGTTCTGTTTGTGAGGATTCTGGTGACTGGCTGTTGTCAGCAAGATTTTTTTTTCAGTTGCATAAGGACTGAGAAAACAGTCTGTCTGACTCTTCCACAGTGAATGGCTTTCAAGTTAAGCCGTGGCTGCAGTTATTGTGCTCTAGCTGTGACACTATAAATAAAGTTATTAACAGCAATATGTAAATGGGTTTCTATTTTTGTTCTCCTGTATTGTTTGCAAAATCTAGGGCAGTTATTCAATAAGAATCATCTGCTGTTTAGCAGAGAGCCTACCAGCATTTGATGCTGTGTGGGCTGCTGCTTTTTTCTTTTGCCTTTCTTTCTTTCTTTGCACTGGCTTTTAGAATCCAGCTCCTTTGCAAGTTTGTTTATTGCGGTATATAAGAAATAGAGTAGCTGTACTGAGAGTTTTCAGGCTTCTAGGAGTGGCTTGGTACTTAAGAACAGAGAATCATCTCTTGCTAGCTGAACTATAGGAGCATTAGAAAGAGCTACACGAACATCAAATACCACATCTGCTAGTTGCCTTAGTGCACAGCTTGCAGACTCCAGTTTGTTCAAAGGTCTTTATGGTTTGTGTTTTGTTTGTGTGCTCCGTCTCCTTCTGCTCTCCTCTCCATCGCTCTGGATCTGCCTGACAGCCTTGGGCCCTGTTCATGTTGGAGACTTGTACTGCCTTAATTCGTGCAGTTACAATACAGCCCCCCGAGGAAGAGCACGGATATGCTGTTTTAGAAACGCTTTATTACAGCCATGGCTACGCCAATCTGGAAATTGCTCTAATCCAAGGCGTCTGTTTAGAAACCTGAATGCATCTGAGCTAGGGATGGGAGCTGTGTTGCTGATAAAATATATACTCTGCAAGACAGTTTATTCAACCTTCTTCCTGCTCTGCAAGTAAATTTATCTCTGGCTTCCCCAGATCCCCTACAGGGAAAGTCCTGACTTGCTTGTCCTGTGACTCATTAGGCACAATTTTACTGCCAGCTGTGTTAGCTTTCAGATGGACATATGTCCTTCCGTGGCACTTTAATACCATTTCATGTGGCTTTGTGAAAGGCCACTGTAACGCTGGGACACCAGAAAGCTGTGTCTCCAGTTTCACTCCTTGCTTGAAGTAAGGGTTAGTTTTATGGAATATATAACAGATGAATACATAAAGTGTTTTGAAGTTGTGCCACCCCCTGTTCTGAACTGGGCTGAACTTGTCCTTTTAAATCACAGGCACTTTATTTCATTTTTTTGTGTTCAGTCTTCAAGCGAGAAACACTGCTATGGTAGAGGCATAGAAAGTAAGTTGCAATCAGCTAAACTGACTTTGCATAGAGGTGGAAAGGTCTGACACATTAGCTTTCCTCTCATTTTTTTAGTCTAAGACACATTACCATAATGTATATTTTAAGTGGTCTCTAAGGTGTCTTTCTATGCTATAGAAAAGATCTGGTCAAACTCTAGTGATTTTATTGGTATTAGTTCAGTTGTAAACTAATAACTGTTTACAGGAACTTCATTTAGAGATGATGTTTTGTGAATATTGAGAGTAGCAAGCAAATGACTTAGTGAGATATCTTAATGCATTAACATAGAAATTAAATTTTCAAATGGAAAATGCAAGAGAAAAGCCATTTCTTTTATATGCAGATCTATTGTTCTGGTGGTGGCAATTACAGTAATTCTCTTGAAATCAAGTGAAAATTATATGCCTGCTTCATTATGAGAAGAAACCACTGACTGCAAAATTCAGGGGAGATCCAGTGAAAAGTTAACAAGACTTACACATGTAGTGGGCAGAACTTTCTTTTCACATTCCTGCTTTGCCATGGTTTTTCACATGACATTGAGCTCCTTTCTATGTATTCTTTGTATGCCATGCTGTTGTCTCTGCAAAATAATGTGATGTTGGTTTTCTAGCACAAATGACATCTCAACAATTGCTTAATGCCGATTTGAAGACTTCATATGCTTAAGAAGCTAAAAGTGCAATAGTCCATTTTATTTTATAAAGAAAGAAATTTGGGCAGAGTCTGCTAAGTGACTGATCACTGAGTAAATTGATGGCTATTAAAGTCTAGACTCAAGGTGCCTTGATAATGAGTATCTTGATCAGCATAATAAAAGTGTAAAAGTTTTCTGATAGTGCAGTGTGTAATCTGAGTGCCATAAAGTAGATTTAACACTGCTTGCTATCTATGAAATAATAGCCATATGCAAAGCATTGGAATAGGAGGTACATGAGGAGCTGAAGACATGCATAGAATTTAATACTCTCTTCAAGGATGATCTTTGCATAGTGAACTCACCTGTACTTCCTTCTAAGGGGTAGAGTTTTTACTACTGATATTGATTGTACAAAATTTCATTATATTTACATTGTTTCTCTATGGCAGGGAACCAAAGATTGATATCAGCTCAAGTGCCATTGAGCAATTGTGATGTGACAGGAGATCACATCTTAAAAAGGGGGGGAAAAAACCCTGGATGTTAAATTGTAGCCCTCGTAAAGCTGGGAGAACTTTTTTGTGAGTTGAAGATACCTTTTCATTACTGGTTCTTGTCAGATAAGGAATGTTAATGTAGTGTACAATAACCAGATAACGAGGTCTATTTCCTGCAGGATTTTGTTCCTTTTCATTTAATTCTGAAATTAAAGCCAATCTCACTGAAAACATCATGTGTTTTGCTATTGAATTTATTATCAGGTTTGTTTATTATTTAATCACAAGTTGATTCCTCAGTTAATGAGCTGTACCATTTTATCTGGCTGGCCATCTTGCCTTTCAGGATAACTAGCAAAGGGTTATGTCTTCATTTTAAAGTTCTTCTCTACTGATGTTTTGATGTTTCTCGGAAAAGTGCCTTTACGAAGTGTGCACTGTTAAGTTTTTCTATATGGGTCCATTTCTTTGGGTCCATTTTTCTTTACAATTTTGTCAGTGTCATTTTAAAGACACAACTGCTTGATTACACTTAAATGTATAGAAATGAGGAGGCAGTGAGTCAACTCATGTTGACAGTTCCACAAAGAGCAGTAAGACCCATATACCTATTCTTCAGCAATCAGTTTTCCCAGCAAATGGTTGCTCCAGTATTGTTCACCTAGTAAGGTCCCAAACCTGAATGGTACTTGTGTATACAGAACATCCTATCACTTATCTGTTCTCAGCTTATCCCTGAAACTGTCTGCTTGTTTTGGTACCTGCTCTCCTTGGGAAAATGAGATAACTATAGGTAAGGCATAGTTCCTTCTTAATGTTTTAGATTGTGACATTTATAGAGTAATGCAATATTTTCATTATGTAGTGACTTTCCAGAGGGAAAACCCTGACTTTCCAAAATTGCAAAGTAAATAAACAGCAAAGGGACAGGACACTAGGGGAGCTAGCAGAGAATGTAAGGGAGAAGTGATGTTAGGTTGAAATGACTTGCTGCATGCAGAATTACTGCATCTCTTTGGATAGGGAGTACAAAAGCATCATTGTTTCACTGAATATCCATGATACCAAGGGAAAATGCAATTTGCACAGCTATGAAGAGCTTTCACCATCAAAGCCAAAGACCTAAGCAATATATAACAGAAAGCATCCCAACTTGATTAGATGCAACTTAACTTTATCTCTATCCCATGTCCCTGACCTGGGATATAAAAGTGACACTGTAAACTGTCTGTGCCACAATTTATTACTCTGTTGCCTTCTTTGAGAACTGATTGATTGCTGGTACACAGCTTATATGCAACGGGTGATGTTTTGGAATAATACGTTTTTAATTTTTCTCTTCTCTTTTGCACTACTTTTGTGGCTTCAGTCACTTCTGCAAGCCGTTCTCTTGAAGGAGGGCAGGGAGGAATAGTGCCAGACTCCTAGAGCTGTGGTGGTAATGGATAGTCCCTTCTTACAGAGTTCTCTTAGCTCTGTCATCTTTCTTACTGTTTTTTGGCAGGATTTGCCATCAGAGTTTACTCTAATGCCAGAAAACAGACTGCAAGAATACTCATAGAAAAAAGCATGCTTGAAGTTTGAAAATCAGAAAATTACATAGCTTTTCCTTTTTGTTCCATGTGCAGCTCTGGATTTCAGGCTGACTTGTTGGACAGACGAATCTGGGATTTATTTTGGTGTGGGCTAGATCCAGCTGCAGCTTGGACAGACCTGCCAGCTCTTTTGCACTGGTCAGGTAGACCCAAACAAGTCTGGGCTTGCTCGAAGCCAAGGCAAAGACACATGGTCAGAGTCAGCATTGTGCATGATTCCTTGGCATTTGTCTGCAAGATGTCATGCATATCCCTCAACTTCACCTTCCTAAACTTCCTTGGAGTTGTAATGGATTTGGCATCTTTTTCACTTTAATAATTTTATCTCTGATTGGAATGACTGGAAAAATTTTCACATTCCCATCAGTCTGTTCTTAGATACATGAAAAATCTCCTAAGTCCCTCATTCTTGATAACCAAAAATCTCATTTAGGCTTTCTTTTTATGTTTGACAGACAGCAGTATCTAATTTGGCTTATGATGATGAAGTTACAGAATTCCTTGCACTCAACTCAAAGACATCTATAACATGCTCCACCTATAGTTTGGCTGGTAGCCACTGAATATCTATCTATATTTGTTTTGCCTTCCCCAAGTAGTGTTTCTTCCCAAAAGGCTATTTATTCCTCATGTTTCCAGTGAAGAATCAACCTGTTTAAATATAGCTTGCTGAAATAGGAAAATCTTTTAACTGGAGAGGTTTAGACACAGCAGTTAGCAAGTTTTTCATGTTTAAAATAAGGAATGAATACTGATGCTGCTTAGCTATAACTAAGTTCCAGTAACTGGAGTTGCTACTCATGCTTGTAAGCTGCAAACCTAGGAAGGTCACGGAAAAAGCTTGTCCCTGTATGACTGGTGCAGTCTTCCCCTTCTGGTTGATGATCTCAGGATCTCTGCCATGACAGAGAAGGACAGACTACAGGCATTAAGGTGAGAAGCACCATGATGGGAAGTATGTTGCCGTTTCTCTCAGCAGCCCTTGAGTGCCAGCAAGGTCAGAGGCTCTCAGCGGGGCATTCCCAGGGGCACATTGCTAACACAACTGCAAATGCTGAGAGTTTGTGCTGGATATGTGCATCTCCCAGCTGCGTCCCCAGGCAGTTCTAACCTCTGGTAACACTCATTTGAGAGCAAATATGGGAAAATCAAGTAAAGGCAGGGTTCTGCAGTTTATATCTTTGCAATGAGCCTTGCAGTTGTCATGCAGTGGCTCTGCGGATGGCAGTCTGCACGTTGCCACAGGGGCTCGGAGAGCCATCTGGTCTCCTGCTTTTTACTCTGTCGCCAGTTTCAGTTGATATGGTCTTGCAGAGTGAACTTCTCAAGTATGGGTTTGGTTTACATTTTTGGCTACTTTGAAGAGAGACGGGAGGCTTTCTGCCTCCTGTCAAAAAGGTGAAAAGGCTCACAATTTTTTTGGATTTTGGTTTTGTAGGGGGGTTGTGTCTATTTCCTCCTATTTTGTGTTATTCTCTCTCTAACGTGTCGCTTTGCTTATCACAGCATTTGTGCACATCTCACCCTCTTGAGCAAATGGGAACTAGCCTGGCTGACCTTAAGATGGAGCACTGTCATGGTGCACAACAGAGTCCCCACAACTTCCCAAGGGGGAGCTGTGCAAGCTGATGTGTCACAGAGTGCTGGGGCTCATTTCAAACAATAGGTGTTTTCCAGTGGTAAAGGGATCTTCTCAGAAATTACCATATAAGTTTAGGAAAGAGAGTGTGTCTTTTTACTGTTGGAGCTTTTTTTCCATGACTGTAGGAAAAGGAAATATTTTAACCTCTGGTCTGTCTGATGTCCTGCTGTTCTGGAGAACATTTTTTTGTATTACTGAGGCTAAGACCTTCGCCTGTCGCACAGCCGTCCCTAGAGAGCATGGCTGACGTGCTGTTGAGACCTGAGTTTGACTGGAAGTAGCTTGCAGCCTTTGCTGGACCCGTCACTGGGCTGTCACTCAGCACGATGATCTGCGTGGGCCACTTCACCCTCCTTAGCAGTGCTTTGCTGCTCTTGCTCAAGTTTGTGCTGCTTTACCTAGATGTGCTGCCTAACCATGTTCACTGTGTCACTGTTGTGAACTTTTCCTCAGCTTTTTTCTGGTTGGTCCTTTTGTTGTTGCTGCTATTAAATTCAGGGACTGAAAGAGCATTATGATATGTTCTCACTTCATGTTTCTGGAAGCTGAAAACCTTTTTGTGCACAGGGTGAGTAGAAGAGAAAGCACACAGAGGACATCCTTGTATTTCATCCCTAAATGCTAGGAAAGAGAGACTAGGTATATCTTGATGCCAGATCTATTCTAGGAATTTCTAGATGAACTTAATACTATGTTTATGTTGCTGGGCTAACAGTGCTGCTGAGGAACTGGCTTTTAAACAGATGTCCAAGTGAGGAAATTGACTCATTTACCAAACAGCTCAAGAGATTCCCCCACCTTAGAGATACTCAAAAGACATCTGAACGTGGTCTTGGGTAACCATCTCTAGAGGACTCTGCTTGAGTAGGACAGTTGAACAAGATGACCTCCAGAGGTCCCTTCCAACCTCAACCATTCTGTGATTCTGTGAAAGCCTAGTTTGGTGTTAAGGGCTTCAGCCCGGCCCTTCAACTGAGAATTTTGTCCTCTTCATCCAATCCATTCTTCTTTCAGCTTCCTTGTTCATAGTGTGACTTAATGACATGCAACACCAATAGCAGTGTAAAATAACAACAGCCTGAGACACTGTCCTCACCAATTAGCCTAATGAATTCACTGACAAAGACAGACTGTGTCTACAACGAATGGCTTTCTCTTGCTACACCTTTGCTCATGAATGCAAATTAATGAACTTGTATTTAGTGAACAATGATTATTTTCTCTTGGTACATTAACTTCTTCTCTCGTAGGTAGCATTCATTGCAGTAAAACACCATGGCTTTGATTCACGTGCAGTCAGGTGCACTTTGCTGTTTTTATAAGTCATTAATGCTCACCGAGTCTGGGGTTTTGTTCTGTTTCCCATACAGTGCCTGTGGTGTTTGGTTTCCAGTAACACATGGTGTTTATATTCATGACTGGCATTACCGTTGTGATGGTGATAGGGTTTGTGTTTCTTGCCTTGCTTGATTTATGTTGTGGCTGGCGTGCGTGGCACGCACATGTCTCAAAATAGAACACGACTGTTTTTTTGTTTTTACATTAGAAGCACTGATGATTTAATTTAGCGTTTTGAATAATCCCGCACTTGCAGGGAAACCTGGCTGTGTTGTGTCCTTCCTTTGTTAACTCTGTTAGCTTCAGACATTTAAGGCTGTACTTCAAAATCATTCCCTGAAGGTGTGTGTGGTTTTAAAACGTCTCATGTGGGTTTCCTGCTTCCCACCTTGTCCTACTCCTTATGTTATTCTTTGCTTTCTGCAAAGATCACCCCCTTCCCACACTCTTGCTAAGAACCTGCTCCTTTGCCATCGAAAGAACCCTGATACTTCTGCCTCGGTGTATGTTAGCAGTACAGTCACAGCAGGGATCACCTGAATTACAGGAGCTGGTTTGAAATGGCCAGCAGTGGTAGGACGCAAGGTGTGGTGAGATGGACCTGAGCACAGACTGTAAAAGCAGCTCAAGCTGGGCAGGCTCTTGTGGTGATCTCTTGTGGTGCTGCACTGAAGCTCCTGCTGGTAACCTGGGCTGACTGACCATGTCTGTCTTAACTATTCTGTGAACGCATTACAGACCAAAAAATGGGTAATATGAGCTCAGCTCTTCGGGGATTTTCTTCTTCAGTCTCTGCATCTTAGCTGCTTTTCTCTCATTTTCATCTCATTCTGCCTATGCAGCCATGGGAAGCATTCTGCAAAAAGCACCTAGGTATCCTACTCATGGAGGTCTTGCAGTCCACAGTGGTGGTGGTGGTTTTGGTGTGGGCCAAGCTCAGGCAGAGGCTGGCATCCCAGTGGCAGCAGCAGCTAGAGCTGTGTGTCCAGCCTGTTCTGTGCTGCCCATCAGCCCTGAGGTCTTGGAATCAGCAGGACTCAGAGCACAGGGATGCTCCAGTCTGCGCATCCACCTTCCCTGCTCCCCAGCCTGGGAGATACCAGGCTGGTCCCTAAACAGAGGGGAGGATGGCAGGATCTGGAAGCTCCTTTCCATCTTTCTTCCCTGTCAGCATCATGAGCCACATAAGGCAACAGGCACAAAACTGAGCTTTCCTTGAAGAGCTATGAAATCTCCAGCCAGTCTTTGCTGGAAATAGGAGCTGAAATAAGAGATTAGGAAAATATTCACCTCTACCCTATAACACAGTTTGTGGTACTTTTCAACCAAAATGAAACAGAAATAATTTTACAAAAATATAAAATGAATGATAACTCTCCTTTTCTTGACTGTCTTTCCCAGAAATAGAGCATTTGTTTGTCTTTTTTGAGGTCATACCCTGGTTAACGCTGGACAAAACCCAATCAGATGGTAAATCTGAAGGCAGTGACGGAGTGGAAAATATATCAAGAGCTCTGAAGCCATTACAACATCTTAATTACATGCTAAACTGTTTTTTCCACAAAGCAGTAGCCTTTCAGATGAAGGGACTGGGACCCAAGGCTGATAATAGTTACTGATGCCCAGGCTGCAGATTGTGTGGTCAATCCCTTCCAGTCAGCTTCAGCTAATATTGCTTCTAAACCACTGCCTTACTTATCTCATGATATTTTATAGCTATAATTATTATTTCATTTGACCTTTTGTTGACTACTGTCGTTTACCCCACATTTTGGCTCAAGGAAAGCCTGTTACTGGCATTGTGCTCCCACCAGCAAGGAAAGGCCACGCCCTCCGAAGAACTGACAAATAGTTGGCTTGAGTTATGCCCTTCATCACAACCATTCATCACCATCACCCTTTAATAAAATCTTTTCATTGCTAAGGGTAGTCCGACATGAAAGACTGAAGGGTGGAGTGAGGACTTAAGGGTAGTGGGAAAGCTGTATGTTTAAACTCTAAGGCTCCTACTCTGGATAAGATGCACTGGCAGGACTGGGAGATGATCTGCAACCTCACTGTGTGTGCTGTGTGTGTAAGAAGATATAGTGGGCTTTGTTGTTAAAAAAAGCTCTGACTAAACACAGAATGAGGATCATGTGCTGTTCCCTGATGGGTATTGTAAGAAAAATCTACCTTTTTCCTAGTTGCTTCTGTGCTGTTGGATATTTTACAAGGAGAAATTTAAGGGTTACTGGTGCTGATAACAAAAGGAAGAAACGTGGCATAGCACAGCACCCCATATATGGGTCCCCATTCCTCTCTTGCAGGTTGTTAGCTGGACTGGGAGTGATAAACCTGGTTGTTGCCTCTGCGGCTGGAGCTGCAGCGCTAGCAGGAGTGTGTGGAGGGAACGGATTAGGCAAGAGGATTAAAATGTGATTTAGTGGCTTTCAGAGCTCTCTGTTGAGAGCAGAGGACAGAGAGGCTTCAGGCTGGGTTCCTGTTTTCTCTGGCAGTTGTGTGCTGTTCTTTCTCCAGTCTTCTGCCATGAATGTTTCCCCTCTCTGTCTTCAGTTCCCAGATCACTGCTCTGTTCTCTGCCATCTCCCACATGGTCCTTTCCATACCCTGTTGAGGTTTTCCATTCCTTGCAGCCATGTGTCCTAGGCATTGCCTTCTGAGAGCTCAGTAGTATAACTATTTGGTTGCAGAGCAGGTCCCACAGGTGTCTCAAGGATGTAATGGAATATGCTCAGGTGCTACAAGAGGTACCTCTTGTTACTTAGGTCACTGACATGGAAGAAAGGTGAGGGGATGGGCCATGCAGGTAGGTGCCTTCATGTTAGTCACAAAGTGTGTAAAAATTGACTCATGCAAAAGATGTAACATGTAACCAATTCCAAGTAGACTTTCCTATAAAGAGAAAAAGGCATATGCTTTCCCCCTTAATGCCAAGAGTCATGTCCATGTTAAAGAGTGAGAAGAGACTTGAAGCACCTAAAAAAGTGCTTGCAATTCATTCATTTGCTTTTGATAAAACCAAACTTTTTTCCATTGACTTTCCTCTCAAAAATTATCAACTGGCTTTGTTGAGATTGTTTCTCTTTCTCCTCAAGCAAAACACTAACTCTGAGAAGCATCTCATGTGGTAAATGTTGACTTCCTAATAGGGGCATCAGACAATGTTAACTTCCCAAAATTGCTACTGGCTTGTGTGTGAAGTGCATTTCTGATTCACGTCATGCAAGCTTTCCAGGTTTTCTTCTCATAATAAACCCTTTTGTAGTGCTTAGAATTGTAGTTTCCTAGAACTCAGCCAGAGTACTGCATATGGAGCTGCAACCATGGTGTCCTTGGAAGTGCAGGACAAGTGTCAAGTTGGAGTTAGCTGCTGAATTTGAACAAAGAGCAACTTGCTGGTCACCTGTAGAAGGTTACACCTTTGAGAAAATGTTGTAATCAAGTAGTTTCAATTTGAAAAGGCATAAATCTATGCCTAAGTTGGCTCTATAGGTCTCTGCCGATTGCTCTGTTTACCTGATTGAAAATACTGCCACGATTTATAGGATTGTCTGATCCATTCATCTGGCATAATAGTAGAGGGGAATGGAGAGTGCAACCTTCAGTCATTTATCCCTGTTTCTCAAGACACTATGCCAGCAGTAATTTTCTGAATCGGGTATGATGAGGAGGCTCAGGGCACCCTGTGTAGTATTTTCAGATATACTCGTTGCTATCTGAACATCAGAGCATCAATTTCTCTCTATTCCTCCTGTTCTAACACACAGCTGTTACAACACGAACACGAGCAAAGACTGTGAACATGTCCACAAGTGAGGAATTTCAAATTGGGCCCATGCTGGAAGAAGAACATGCTTGCAGATACATTTGGTTACTGCCACAAGAACTGAAGACTTTTCCTATTTGTACATTGCAGATTAACACATACTTAAGCTGCTTAGCGAGCAATGCAGACATCACTAAGATTTCAGTTGATTTTGAGTGTACTTCTTTGGGAGGTTTACTTTTATTTGTAAACATGTGAAATCTTGATTTATTTTTTATGTATTTTATCAAGTGTTTAAAAAATGGCAAAGTATATTTTGATTCAGATATCCCTGCTTTCCTGAATTGTTTTTTTCTTGTACATTTGTGCTTCAGTCTGACTAACAAAGAAATACTCAATGCAATATGTTTGGTTAATGATTTATTGGAGTTGAAATGTAGAAGGAAAATACAAAAATCATGCCAGAATTGAAATGTGTTTCAGGTTTTTTGCAAAAAATGCTTGTGAAAATATTTTTGTTTTCTTTGCTCTCTATCTGAAGACATTGCAGGGAATTCTGACTGAAAACATAGCCTCTGCAATTTGCCTTAAATATGTTGAAGGTTTAGTTTACAAAGAAGAAACAATTCCAAAGTACTTATTATTCACATTTTTAATTTCTCTTCCTATTCAAGTACAGCTTGATGCAATAATCAACTTCAAAAAAGAAATCAGTCACTTGATAAATGCTCCAATATACAAACATGGCCTATGAAATTTATACTTATATTTATATTTATACTTATATTTCTATGTATATTTATATTTATACGAGCATACCTTTTATCTTAGATCTATTTTCTGGGGCTTGTTTTACTGGACAGTTTTGAATTCAGCATAACGGCTGTGTTTGCAGATCAATATTTTCAGTGCTGTAATTATCAATATGACAATTTTTTTCGAGTTTAAAACAAAAATCTTTGCAATACAATGTTAAAATTGATTAATTTAAATAAAGGAATCATCATTAATACTTGTGATTCAAATAATTGTGCTTTCGAAACAGTCCGTGCTGCTTTCAGAGGGCTTTCCTGGAGCTGTTTGGTTTCCCTGTTGCAATAGCAGAGGTTTGCCTCACTTGGCAAGGGCTTTGCTTGTTGTTTGGCAGAGAACTGGGTGCTGCCTGCTTGTATCCTTACTGAGAGCATCTTCTGAGTGCTGTAGGTGTATATTTTTGTAGTGTTTAGGGGCTAAGCTAGCTGGAAGGTGTGGTACGTTGGGAAGGTTTCATTCCTGTAGTTCTTTAGAAGCTGAGCAAGAAAAAAATAAGCAATGAGTGAGAACAGCTTGGAGATGAGTAATCAGTGTAGATTTCCTTCTCCAGAGAATGAAGAGCATAGTAGCCCAATGGTAAGTCTTCACCAGGACAGCTGCGTGTGACGGGGCACGGCCAGCCAGCCCTGCTCCCCCAAGCCTTTGCCCCGGCAGCACACGGTGCTGTCACACCTGGCTTTGTGCATTTGTAACATTGCAGGAGTGTTTGTGTCCAGGACACAGCACGGGGCAGGGTGCTGCCAGCCGTGGGGCTGGGCTGCATGTGTGGAAGCAGACCACCAACGTGGGGCTGAAAGCTTTGGTAGGCAGGTCAAGGTTATTCCCTTAAAGAGGGACTTTATTTTATGGTTGTGCCTTGATAGTGGAGGAAGCGGGCAGAGGTGTGTGGGTTTTCTGCAGTGGAGTTAAGACACAGGGGATGTTGTTGGGCTGAGAAGTTAAGGAATGTGGACAAAATGGGTAAGTGTTGATTTTATAGCTGGGCTAATCTGGTCATTGTGTAGGAGTGCCTTGTCTTTAATGATGGCTGATGGCATTATCATGCCATCACCAGCCCTCAGCATACTGTAAATTTTCTGGACATGCTGTGGGAGGGAGGGTGGTGAGGTGGTTATGAAAGGCTTGTGGGGTTTTCTTACCCTTTCTAATTTCTAGAAGGAATGAGACCATGGTCCTCAGGGCTTTACATGTGATAGAGGCTGTTACATAAGGTGGCGTTAGGAGTGCTCATCTCCTTGCTGCTATAGGGCTGGGACAACCCTACATGCCTCCTCATCCCTGGACTTCTGCCCCAGAACTTACACAACAATCAGCAACAAATTTTGTGTCGCTTTAATATTTTTTTTTCTCTTTTTTTTTTCCCCAAGCATCCTCTTTGCAGACATTGAGGGTTTCACAAGTCTGGCCTCCCAGTGCACTGCTCAGGAGCTGGTCATGACGCTGAACGAGCTCTTTGCCAGATTTGATAAGCTAGCAGCTGTAAGTTT
The DNA here is from genome assembly GCA_033558185.1 of Dromococcyx pavoninus. Classification (NCBI taxonomy): domain Eukaryota; kingdom Metazoa; phylum Chordata; class Aves; order Cuculiformes; family Neomorphidae; genus Dromococcyx; species Dromococcyx pavoninus. The sequence continues at coordinate 1,695,223 of JAUMJL010000786.1, forward strand.
TTTATTATAATTCTGATATTTTTTTCCTGTTGCAAGAATGACTTACTGTGCTGGTTCACTGGATTTCTGTAAATATTCACTACCCTAAAAGGCAAGCTATTGCAAGCATGAATATAAGCTCAATACTTCTCTCTCCTTTATTATTATTATTAATTTTTTTTAGGAGAACCACTGTTTACGTATCAAGATCCTGGGTGATTGCTATTACTGTGTGTCAGGGTTGCCAGAAGCAAGAGCTGACCATGCGCACTGCTGTGTTGAAATGGGAATGGATATGATAGAGGCCATCTCGTAAGTACCATGTTCCCTTTGGAGAATTTCAGAACAAATAGCAAGTAGATTCTCTTTCCTGTTAGGTCTGCCTTACATTAGTAGCAAGGTAGCCAAACCAGGGAACTGGTGCCAGCAAAAAGGGAGACCAGCTGGAACAGGAAAACAAAGTGCAGGAAAGGTCTGACAACAGAAGAATGGACACGAGTCCATTACAGCCATGTGGATCTCAGAGCTCAATCTCCTGATGAGAAAGGCAAAGGTGACTCTAATTACAGGAAGACTCATTCCCAAAGGAGGATTCCAGTGAAATACAGAAATGTGAAATCCAAGGATTAATAGTAACTTTAAGTTTCACTCTTCACTTATCTATCTTTAAATCAGCTTTTTACTCACCTTACAGTTCCTCTACTAATATCTGTCTTGTCTAGTTTAACTAATCCTTCTCCATGTATTCCTATGCCAAAAAGGTCAGACTGAAGACTTCCTTACTTTAGTTAACTACTGAAGAAAACCAGCACAGACTGGGACAGATCCATGGTGCTTTTTCCTTTACTTTCACTTACTTGTCCATCTTTATTTTCTTATTTTAAAACCTATTCTGAAGCTTTGCCTGCTCCTGAGGTCAGACTGACAATCCTGTGTTTGTCCACACCATTCCTGTCTTTAGAGAGTAACAAATATGAGACTCATATCTAGTTATATTACTTGAAGGACTGCAGGTAATGTTAAGTATTGTTTGCATCAGACATGAGCTATCACACGCCAATTCTTTTAGAATTCAGGGAAGGAAGATTCATTTGGTCATCTCGAGTGTATGCAAGTTTTAGGCACAAAGTTCAATCAGTTTTGGATGGTAATGTATCTGATTTTACTATTTAAGGCCTCCCTGCTGCACAGCGACTCTACTTTTTCTATTCACTTCCAGTTTTTAATTTCGTGAAAGCATCTTCTAAAGTATCAGTAATACCAACAAAGAAGCAGAAGATAACTATGCAGTTGTCTCATCTTGTTCAGTAAATTGATGATATTTCCCCTTCATCTTGATGAAAACTAGAGTTGCCTATTTACTGAGCTTGATACAGTGCATCCTTATGATTTTAATTTTTGCAAGGGTGTGAATATATACCCAAACTTTTCAGTCTCATTTTCATAACACAGAGATACAGTTTGAAAAGCAGTGTTTTCACCCAGGAGACACCATTCAAAGAGCAGTACCCAACAACATTCCTTAGCTATGTATACAGTTTCTACCGTCAGGACTTCCTGCCTTTATTTTCCTGGTTTAAAACTCTGTTGCTTTACACCAGTCTCTTTTTAGGGTTTATATCTAAAATACAAAATAAAAGGAGTTTAAGTAACTAATTTTTGGTAGCTCTTGAAAGAATGCTATTTATTCCTCGTGAAGTACGACTAAGTGGCAGGTGACAAAGTGTCTTTTCAAACACAAGAAGCACCAATTTATCACCACCAGCCCTACAAAGAAGGTGCTGTGTACATTGCCCAGAAACGTCTCACTGTCTGCAGTAGCTGGCCTAATGAAATCCAGAGACCTTGACAGGCCCCCACAAGGCTGAGTAACACCAGGATGTCTAGACTTCATTGATTAACTGCAACACACCTTACCTTGATATAAACATGGAGCTGAAGTGCACTCAGTGTTTGTTTACAAATAGCTCTTCAGCAGCCTTTAAAACCTGTTTTCCACTTGATGTATGATGAATGCATTTAACAATCTTATCTCTTAATAAGTCTGGAAGGTGATTCTGTTCTCACTACTCTTGCTTCCCCCAACAGCCCCCATCCTTCACCCCCCCCCTTCTCCTCCCCTAAGGATCAAGATAAGAGGTTTCACAATTAAGGTAACCAATAGCTACTGAACATTTGATTGCAGGGAACAAATAGCTGTGGAACATTTGATTGCAGGCTTCACCAGCACTGAGGCTTGCCTGTAGGCTGATTTCATTTATGCGCAGTAACAGCAGGGAGTGTTACCCCAGATCCCAAAGACAGAATTATATTCACTGTACTGCTGGTATAAATGAACTAAAAAAAAAAAAGGAAGGTAACAAAGAATATATTATTTGTCTATAAAGGATAACCAAACTCATTTGTTTGCTGCAAAGTCTGGAGAAAGTCACCTTCTCATCGATGACTCCACTGGCAGAAGTTCCCTGGTCTTGTGTCAGTAACATGCTTGACAGAGGGTGCAGTAGGATTTGTAGCACCCATGCAGCATGTTCTTCCTCCCTCCCCAGTGTTGTACAACTGCAGCTGCTGTTGTCCTTGGTTATGGCTGCAGCTGCATTTTGAATACCCCAGTTCCAGTTGCTTTCCCAAGTGCTGCGGTTGGAACTCTTTCAGTTCATAAACCTGTGCCACCTTACCCATATACAGCTTCTCTTCCCTGCTAGAGAATCTCTACTGCTTGTTAACAATCTTGAATGTCACTTCAGTGAGTAGACAGTGGAATGTAAGATGGGAATTGTGAGGAAAAAGGAACTGTAAGAGAGGAGCTATTTCAACAAGAAGTCATCCTGAACAATCTTTTAAGGGCCATATTACTCTCTGAGAAATGAACTACAGTCCAGAATTGCTCTGTCTTTAATCGTCCATTTTCATTAATAACTAAAGTATAAATATTGGATCTGTGTTGATATGTTGGGAGGACTTACCTGTCCAGAGGATGTTATGTAGAAAGGACTAGATGAATCTAAAACCCAATGAGATTGAAATCTGATAGGTATGAAGCACCAATTCATGCTACAAGGACCTGACAACTCAAAGGAAAGGACTGTGCTATGTGATGCAGGTGAATTTGCCCGTGAAACATGGATATACTTGGAATGATGTGATCAGCAACGAGAAGTAGCGTTGTTCTGATGGCCTCATGAAGACTTTCCCCTACCCACGTTCCTAAATATATTTTCCATGTGAACAGCTCTTGAAGTTGTCTTGCCCTAAAAGGGCAAAACCCACCAAGTATTTCAGCAGTCACGCTGGGAGTAAGCAGAGCATCCAAAGTCTCATTAAAATCAGAGATGAATATTTGTAACTGCCTGTTTGGAGTGACTGCAATAGATGTGGTTCTTTGTTTTTGCTACTCTGACTGCAACTCTAAGCCCTGTTCAGGCTTCCGTCTGCAGTGAGGTATTCCACACACATATCTTATTTCATCTGTGGAAGAGTAGGTGGGGTTGGACTACATGATCTCCAGAGATCCCTTCCAAATTGTACCGTTCTGTGATTCTGTGCTTGGTGCCATACAGAAAAATGATGTTCTCTGAAATAATTTCCTTTTTCTCTTTGCAACATGTTATTACTCTTAATGAGGCTGAGTGCTGGCAGGTCATATCCAGCTTTGGTATGAAAATCAGAGACCAGCGCTTTTTACTGCCCCAAAGATTTGTTTTTAATGAGTTCTTAACTTGACCATCAGTTCAGAGTACATGGATTTACTCCAAGGGCTCCCCTTTCTAATTAGTATTCTGTTTGGCCAGCCAGGCTGTCCAAGAGCAGTACATCTGGTCTGGTTTTGTTTTGTTGCCCCGTTGATATGGATGAGCAGCACTGAGTGAATGTATGAATAGTTTATAGATCACAATGGATTTTTCTGTTCTGGGTGCAAGTTTTTGCCACCAATTACAACCATGCAGTTCTTAGTGATGTTGGGTTTTTTTTTCCTGTATCTCTTTTCAGACTAGTCCGGGAGGTGACAGGAGTAAATGTCAACATGAGGGTTGGAATCCATAGTGGGAGAGTTCACTGTGGGGTCTTGGGCCTTAGGAAGTGGCAGTTTGATGTGTGGTCCAACGATGTTACATTAGCCAACCACATGGAAGCAGGGGGCAAAGCTGGGTAAGTTGTTTCATCAAAGCTGTTGTGTTAATCTGCGTGTTGTTTTGTGTCTGACCTTTCACAGGGAGTTGGGTTAGTGGGGGACAGACATTCAGAGGGTCTGTATGTCTGCTGTAAAATAAACTGCGGGTGTAGTGTTTTAAGCATGTACAAATATTAGCAAGGTTATTCTCTTCCATATCTACATGTCTTTGGTTACAGAAAGTCTACAAAATCCCAAGATGGGCATATGCTTCAGTAGTAAGAACTGAATTCCTTTTCTGTGAAATAAAGCCGATAGATACATCAGAAATGAGCGGGTCTCTATGAACGCTAGCAGAGCTGGTCATGGTTACAAAGACATCTGACCACATGTTCACGTTTGCTGGAAAGCATCTTAGCTATCAATGGATGTTGTATGAAGCATTGCTTCAGACCAGCCTTTTGTTTTGAAACATTCCTGTCAGGGAGCAGAATCAATTCTTGTTTCACCACTGTATGGACCAAGTGAAGACTGAGTTGACTAAGTTGACTCCATGAGATAGTTTTTCTATGTGCCATTCCATCTTTTCTCTGCTCTGGAAGAAAGATTAAGACTATTGTACTTGATAGGAAACCTCAGCAAGGCACTCACACCACAGTGATTAAAGTGATACAACAAAAAAGATACATGCTACAGTATACCTGTGTCAGCTGAATAGACAAGTCCTTGTGAAGGGCTTGTAGTTGCCAAAAAATATACCTGCTGCGTGTTAAAGCAAAGTGAATAAAAGAATGAGTGGTTTATATCTAAGAAGGTGCTTATAAATGGATGTATAAGGTGCTTAACATGTACACCTCTCTTTTTAAGAAGATGTTTCCTGGCCTTCTTCTTTTAAAATAGATGGATCTCCTGTACTACATCTGTGAGAGTAGTGGCATGCTCAGCAAACTGGTTTTTATTGCTTGTTTGTTCTAGTACATGGAACCTGTCACTGACAGGAACTGCCTTTTTAGGTGATAACTTTTCAGAGCACAAAAAACTGGCTTGTCTTTTGTCTCGTTCAAGGCGCATCCACATAACAAAAGCAACACTGAACTATCTCAATGGAGACTATGAGGTGGAGCTGGGCTTTGGAGGGGAACGCAACGCTTACCTGAAAGAGCACAATATTGAGACCTTCTTGATTGTACGGTGCAGCCAGAAACGGGTAAGACCAAACAAACTAATGCAGGTTTATATATTTTTAATAACTCGATAGTCTCCAACACACCAAAGTAAAGTGAACACCTGCCTTTATAGATGCATGAGTCAGCTACCTGACCTTCATTGACAAAAAACCCTGTTTCTCTCTCCTCTTCTTGAACTTTTGTGTGTGTAGAAGGGAGTGTAGTCACCTTCTGCATGAAGTTCCTGCAGGAAGTACTTTCTAGTTCTATCCAAGAAACTTCCCTGAGTTGTTTTCAAAATTATTTGGAACAACATTGTTGATATAGATATGTATTTTTTCAATTAAATGTGATACTTATACAAGTTCTTAAAGCAATGGGTTAAAACCACAAAGATCTCTTCTCTGTCAGATTACAGACAGAGGTGGTTTTGTCCACCTGCTCACTCTATTGCCGTGAACACGAAGGCTGGAGCAGTACTTGTCACTACTTTTTAGCCTCTGTTTCTGAAGATGGGAAAATCTGTCCCCCTGTAATTGTGGATGATCACTGTGACTGTGGGATGAGATCATACCTACTGCTATGACACAGGTCAGGCTGCACAATGTAAGGCTATTTAGGGCATTGCTGTCTTGAACTTGAGGCAAGTCAAACTCTAGTGTACTTCAGCCAATGTATCTTCCTTTTGTGACACTGTCAATAACAGAAAACAGGTTGACGTTGCCACTAGTTTGTAGACTAAATAACAGTAGATTGCAATACTAGGTGAAGGACCTTTTTGATCATCTAGTTGAGCCTAGGCAACACTATTTCTCTAATTTCTGCAGAATACTACTACTTTGCTATTCACAGTATGAACAAGCACATAAAGATGGCCTGAATTTAAAACCATTGCAAGTATTTCTGAATCTAAGACCAAATAAACCTTCCCACAGCTGTAAATATGACTACCATGAGATTAAATGATTTAGTGATTGTAACATATTCCAATAGCATGGTTGATTTCAATAAGTATAACACTTTTACGGAAATACTTTGCTACTATTGCCTCATTTCCTGAGAGAATGGAAACCTCAAATCTCCTTAATGGATATTGTGTAAAAAATCTCCAAGAAAATCCCTTATCATCTGCTGAAGAGTGAAGCTGATGTTTTGGTTTCTATCTGCTCATAAGATAAATCTCATTAACAATTGTCAATCTTGAAAAGAGGATTAGACCTTGCAGTACAAGATTATTGTTTCCTGAGCATTACTGCCTGTCAGTGGGCCAGCTGATGTTTATGCCTAAACCACTTCTTCTTTGCTGGGTAGATTTAAGAACATAAACCAAAATACCCTTATGGTCAGGCCCCATCTCCTGGGGTGGAGACTTCTTAAATCATGGACTCACCAAACTGTTTGTGTATTCTTGTGGAGAACTGAAAGTTTCTCTGAAGGGAAGAAGATGACCTCAAATCAGGATTCTGCTCCTTGTCAATGTAGACAAAAAACTCAAAAACAAAGACACAGACCATTTGAGCTGTCTTTTGACTAAGAGACTGGACAATGACTGAGGACTTAGATTTTGAGGAAGTTGCATCTATGTACCTTGATTTTTCATGGTGCAATACAATGGATTCCCTCCCTTCATTCTTTCACTGCTTTGTATGTATTTATTGCAGCTCCTTTTACACAGCATAGCCCTTAACTGAAATCTCTAGGCACTGCAATAATGTGTTGTGTCCCAGAGTAGCTAAGAAATAGGACATGTGCATGGCCCATGTAATTATTGTGCCAAATTGAAACAAAAAACCTGCTACACGAGATCATGGGACATTAGTGTTTAGAGTCTGAAGGCTCCTGGTTTGTCCATACTGCTGCAACTTTCTTGCTCCCATAGCCATTTTCTGTCCCTTTGTGAATAGTTTGAAGTTCTCTCTCTCTTTAAAAACTCGTTTTCACGTAATGTGAAGATCAGAAGTGGGAAAAGCTTTCTCCCATAGTCTGTTCAGTCACTCGAATATTTTGCCTGATGCTAGGCAAAGTTCTAGCACCTAATTTTCCCTCCCATTTTTGCTTGATTTTAATGACTCCTTGTGGTGTATTGTGTATTTAGCCAGGTTTTCAGCACAGTCGATTCCAGTAATGGTCAGACAATGTTCACCCAGCTTAGTAATGTGTTCCTGCAAGTCATGTCTGCATTCCTGCTTTCCTCATGCACAAGGCACAGGATTTGCATTGACCTTAGAGCAGATGCATAGTTGACCCAGGTAAATGCTTGCCTGAGCTATTCCTCCATTCACATAGGCAGACTTGAATTATCTGAATACCTGATCCATCAGTCCCACAGCCATTGAAACCCAGCAATACCAGGAGTCACAATGAATGTATAAAATGTAATGGCATGTGTTCCATAACCTTTCTTCCTGTTGTTCCCATTGGGAGTTATAACTTTGAATTTCCTGTCTTTTTTTTTTTTTTGACTTTTTATTTGGGTTAAAGACATATCTTTGGCCCATCGTAAATGGGGGGAACATTTATCTACTTTTTTGTTCCAGGAACTAGACTAGTTCCTTCTTTGAAAACAGTTTTTTTCCCCTCTTAAGGGTGCTATTAACTGGAACATATTTAGCTGTGTTTCAGTGCGGAAAAAAGCTAGATTCTGATCACTCAGTCTTTAAATAACATCCCTAGAGCTGAAAATATAGTCCTTGTTTTCTATCTGGTACACAGAAGAGTTGCTTTCTATTGAAAGAGAATAAACTGCATTTTAAAACCCATTCTGTTTAGGTTTATCTATCCTTATCTTTACCTCCATACTTGTTTTCGCCTTTCTGTTTGCCCTGTCCTGTGGTGCTGCTACTCTTGTGAGTGCCTGTGTAGGTGGCAGTGCTCAGATACCCCAAAGCAGTGCAGGAGTAATTATTATTGCAGTGTTATGTTCCCCTAGATAAAAGTTTTCATGGATTTTTTTGAAAGCATAGATCCAAAGTTTGAAAATTTTTTCCTTTGGTTTCAATACCTTATGCTATGTCCTTAAACAGACAGTCCGAACTGTGCGAGATACAAAGGGTACCATACATTTCATTGTGATCTGAACCTATATATCTATACAAACACTTATAAATAGAAATACGTGTGTGTGTATATATATATATTTATATAAAAAGTAATTCTTGACATAAAATTAGCAGACTCCACCATAAAGGTCTGTTGAATCTTTTACATGGTTTGTTTGCTCCCATTAGTGCTGACAGTGGGCTGCTCTACAACCTGGTTGCTCTGGTGCCTGGTTACTCTGGTTGTCGGGTGTCTGCTGTCAGATAGCAATTTTATCTCCTCTCTCCATCTCAGTCTTTTGTCTCCTAAGACAAATTCTTCTTATGGCTTCTCACAATGAAGAAGAGACAAGCACGAGCTCTCCAAGCAAGCTTTTCATTTTTATTATCATCAAAGGAAACCGTTACTTTTTGCATAGTTGCATTATCTTGGCATCTGATATTTATTCTGTGATGAACTGATGTGATTCCTGACAATGAAGTAAAGTTTCTGACTAAGTGAATGATCATGCATTTTGTACACTCGAATGTCTCAGGTCGCATTTCTAGTATGTCAGTCTTCAAATGTCAGGTGCTAATACTCCTTTTTTTGAATGGGCCACACACATGTCCTATTTCTTAGCTACCCCAGGAGATGGGTTTGAATGGGGCCCATGTAATTATTGTGCCGAACTGAAACAAAAAAACCTGCTACACAAGATCATGGACATTAGTGTTTAGAGTCTGAAGGCTCCTGGTTTGTCCATACTGCTGCAACTTTCTTGCTCCCATAGCCGTTTTCTGTCCCTTTGTGAATAGTTTGAAGTTCTCTCTCTCTTTAAAAACTCATTTTCACGTAATGTGAAGATCAGAAGTGGGAGAAGCTTTCTCCCATAGTCTGTTCAGTCACTCTGTTTCTGTCGTTAGCAAAGTCTGTCATTGCTACATTTGGTGCCAGATGCAATAAGAAAAAAATTAAAAACTACCCCAAGACTGATCATTAAGAAATTACTAGCAGCTTTCATCCAGCCTAATACTTCCCCATTCAAGCCCATCTCTTGCCATTGCATTGGAAAGTCTTTGCCCATCTGTCTCAGCCGTTCGTCTCCAGCACTGCACTCTTGTCAAATGCTCTATGGAATAAACAAGGCCAGTGAGAGCTACTGCGTTTTTTCTGTTTAGGAAAACTTGGATACTCTCAAGCCTGTTAATCCAGTCCCTTGTTGTTCTACAAGTTCTGTGTTATGATCCCTGACTAAATAGTTATTACAGTATCTGTTACCAGAAGTGAAATTGCAGTTGGCGGTTTTGCACAGATCTGTGTCAGAGGTTGTCCTTCTGACTTCAGGACATCACACTTAAGTTTTGCTTCCAGTTTAGTCGTATTTTCCGTGTCTAACCCTACGCTCATGATCCCTCTTCCCTTTTGCCTCTACTATGGCAGCAGTGTTTATCTGAAGAGAAATAATCTGTTCCTTTGGTTCTAGAGTAATGTGGATTAAGTTTCTGTTATCCTTGTGTGATATAGGGTGACTTACACAGGGTGACTTCTGTCCTTATTCAGTATTTTTCTTGTTTATTTGGATATATGTTTCCAATGGACTTAATACCTTAGCATGAAATAAGCACAGGAATTCTCCAAGGACATCTTTGTCTTTCCTGCATTACTGGCTTTGCATCTTTGGTCTTTATCTGAAAGTCTATGTTTCCAGGTAAACAGCAAATTATCAGCTAGAATTACTAATAGTATTACCCAGATTTTTACTGATTCCTGAAGTTAACCCCAAGGCATTGTAGTGAACTACCTACCCAACATTACTCGTTACAATGTCTTTTTTCTTCTAGAGGATAGTTCTGTTTTATTCGTTATACCTTTTTTTAAGTTTACCCTACAAACTATAGCATTCCTAACACAAAGCTCTGTACCTCCACCTCCACTACTTTTTTATCTGTCCTTCTGCATTTTAGTCAAAACATCTCTCCCAGTCATTATTATATCCTGTCACATCCCTGTTATTCTTACAGTACTCAGTTTAATTATTGTTGCAGTATTCATTAGTCGCAGTTCTTGTACTGTCCAGGTTTCTGGAGTTGGTACAGGAACATGTTGCTTGGTCATTATTGGCAACTTTCTGCTCTTCTTTGGCATCAGGTGCAGAACTATCACAACTACTCTTCACATCACTTCTAGTCATTGATAAAAGCTTTGCTCTGAGAAGGATGAAGAAATCTGTGAAAAGGGTGAAGAAATACGTATTTGGAGGAATGGGAAACAGGCTTCAAGGTGGACAGGATTTAAAGAGCACATTAGGTTTACAACTAGTTTTATTGTCCTCAACATTGTCAAAAAGTCTGGGGAAATGCTTCCGTTTGAACACAAGTGGAAACAAAATGTGCCTGTCAACAGATGAGCAATGCTGACTAAATACGCTGCGCTGGGTGCACCAAGTTGGCAAACTGAAAAAAAATGTTTGGGTTTTTTTAATGTCTTTCAATTGCAGTAAACATGGGTGTTTCTTTTAACAATAGTAGGTACACAACGGTTTCAGAATGGACTGTTGATGGTGGCCTTAAAACAGCTCAACAAAACTTTGGCAGTAACTCCTAGGAAAACAATTCTCATTCTTTTCTAAATAATATCCTGGAACTCCATCCAGCTGAAGAAACAGAACAGTCCTTTAAATGTTGTGCATGTGACTCTCCTAAAACACAATCAATCTAACATGATGATCCCTCAATTTAACAAATTTAATCACAGCTCAGCAGGGCTCCGCTTATGTAGATTTATGAAGGCAATACTTTGGAGCATGTAGCACTGCAAGAAATATCATTCACATGTCAACAGGACTTCAGGACAGTTTAAAGAATAATGTGTAGCTGAATCTGAATTGGCTGATCCATGCTCAGATTTCACTGCTTTGTTGTGTTGATAGTGATCAATATGCTGTAAAATTCTATCACACACTAAAGAAGTAACAGGCATTCTTGATGCAATTGATAAGTATAAGAAAATCCCAGCTATTTGTGCAGTTATGCTATAGTGTTACTGTATCTCAGCGTGTGGGAACTGGTGGTGGAAACACAATAAAACCCCTGGGAATAAAATTTACAGTCTCTTTGCAAGTCTAGATTTGAAAAGTTCCCACAACAGTTTTCTGGAGTTTAGCCACTTTAAATCTGAAAAACTCATTGCTATCAGAAACTTTTGCACCTGCTCCTTTTGTTGATAGTACCTGTAATGACTGGGACTGCAAGATATCATCTCTTCCTTTTCTTTATTCTTCTTTCCAGTCTTGTTATACCTTAGGTAGCCCTGGGTGTAAGTTGTCCTCATGCTGTCTCTTAGCCAAGAGGCAGAGGAGGGATCCCCATAATTTTATTCAGAGGAGCTGTGATCCTTCTAATTCTTCATTTTTAGAGTTTATTACTATCATCACCCACTGAACAAGTGATTTTTCAGAAAATAAATTAGCTCAACTTTTAAACATATCAGGTTTACAAAAATGTTTTTGAATAATTATTGTTGTTAACAACAAAGTCGTATTGTTCAAGATAATATAGCAGCACGGTATGTAACATGTGAACCCAAAAATTTGCTATGCTTATATTTTTTTGTTTTAATCTGATTGGAAATGTTGCTGAAACATAGTTCACAATCCAGTGGAAACCTTCCGCAGGGGGATGGGAGAAAATACTGCCAGAGTTCATGTACCCGTGGAAAATTTATGGTGCTTGACCCTGTGGTTAGGAGCAATCTCAGAAGTATATGTTTACCCATTTTTCCTGCCCTTACCTCTACCTAGATGGGATAGTAAACGTGTGAGGTCTTTTATTGACTTCAAATTAATCAAGTGATGCTTCAGAGTCACTGACACTAGCAGAAGGTAGAAGGATCACTCACCAGCTGAAAGGGATTAGTATGTCTGCTTGGATTTTTAGTGTTAAGGCTTTTCTCAAATTCTAACCAAATTCACCAGCTTATGGGGTAAAACCCACCATATGTATGTTTTATCATCTGTTGATGTAAAGGCATTTGTAATGTAATCGAATAGCTTCACCGTTATAGTTCCTCACACTAGTTTCACCATCTCAGTTTTTTCATGGCCATTGCTTGAAAACTCTTCACTAAGTTGTAAAAAAATGGATTGGCAGTGTCACTTCAATATGCATTTGCTTGGAGATAATGCAACTGTATTTCCTACCAGTTTTCTGGCATTACATCATAAAAAAGAAGCATAACTATGAAGAAGATTGCGTAACTAAAAGAACACAAGAAAGTGCTACAAATGGCAGACACCATAGAGCAGTAATTTTTAAAACCCAAAACCTCAGACCAACTCAAATCTGGATGCCAGCATTGCATCACATCAGCGTATTTTTAGAAACATTTAAAACACAGCTCTCCTGGAGGTTATCCAGTGGCTCTGTCATGTTTGCTCATGTGAAATTCAGCTGGTGCCAAGTGATGGCGTTTTCAGCTCTTGCAGATGAAATAGTGGTGGGTTCAATGATGGAAAGAGGCAGCATGGGAGGCACTTGCTTTCCTGGGGCCTTGCAATGTGGGAGCATGTATGGTTCTCTGCAGCAGACATTCCACGGAACTGACAGCTCCCTTAGGTTTGTGCCCACTGATTTTCCTTGAGATCCTACCCTTTTCATCCTAGCTGGGTGGAAAAAGACCTTTGCTGGCAGCCCGGGGCTGCAGTGACCACTGCCCCTTACTGTCACGAGGCCAGTCGGGTGTCCAGCACAGGGCTGCTGTCACAAATGGCACCACATTCCCAGCTAGGGGCCATGAAGCCTGCAGCACTGCATTCCTGGGAATGTTTGGTGCCTGCATGGTGAGCTTGGGGTCTCTTGGGAAATGTTGTCATCATAGCTGTCTCTTCTTTGTAAGAAAAAATATGATTTCCCATGCTTGTCAATCAGGCAGCTTTCCCCAGCACTGAATTTTAGCAGGCTTTTTAAAATTTCTTTAAAAAATAATTTAAGGCAGCATAACACTTGACATTTAACTCTCTCATTACCATGGAAATAACACCAGGTATTTTTCAAACTCTTGACAGATGCAAGTTACAGTGAATAGTGGGGAATCAAGATAAACAGGTGGGGAAAGCACACTCCAGGCAAAGAAAGCTTCAGACCTACCTGTTTTGACATACAATACTTGAACTGAAATTCTGGAGTTTAAAATAACTGATGGTTTCTTTTTAAATTATTCAGTTTTCTGAACACTTTCTGAGATCTGACAATTAACTATTATGTCTAGTTTTTTCAGTAATCTCATGGAAGCAGCAATTCTCTTGAAAAAGTTTAATCTCTCAAGTAATAATCAGCCATGCTGTAGCTATCTGAATTTTCAAGCTCTGCAGAGTTCGTCTCTTTTAAGCAAGGATGTAGTAATTGCCACCCCTCCACCTCCTGTGTCAGTACAGGTTGATTGCGCCATCTTCACTGAGCAAGTCTCCAGTACAGTCCCTGCTGGGGGAGGTGAAGGGGTTTGATTTTGTGCAATGTACTCCTGTCTTTCTGCAGAATGTTTCACATGGAAACCTGCCTATGTTTTTAGCTAGAGAATATATTCAAAATAAACAACCATCCTGTTGTTTAGCCAAGTTAACTGCTACACTTCTGTGCTCTTGTCACAGGCATTGAGCTTGAATGAAACCTTTCTAACAGATCCTGTGGAAACTTTGGAGTAAGCTTTGATTACAAGCAAGATTCAAAGCCAGCTCTAATACAAAACCAAAAACTTTGTCCAAACTTCAGGAAATTTAATGTCAGTGCTAAAATTTGTCCCCCTCCTCAATACCGTTGCTCTTAACAGATACACAGTTAAGTTGTTGGAAAGATTTACAGGCTTCCCTTAGCATGTCTAGGAAGATGCTCTTGTCATGCAAGCGTGGAAAATGAGTTGCTTTTACTTGCAGAGAAAGATGTCCTTTATTCCCATACCTTCAAGGCTCCTATTCTTCAACCAGATCACCCTGTGTGTCGTTTCTCTTGCATGTGCCCCAGTTTGGTGGTTTTTTTTTTTGAGGATCCTCCATGTAGCATCTCAGTTGGGAACTGCAATTTCCTATCTGAAATGATTCAGTTTGATTCTGTTTATTTAAAAAAAGAATACAGATCTATCCATTTGGGAATGCTCCCTGTGTTTACATATGTTATAGTGGTTATGCAAAAGAGAAAGAGGAAAATGGTGGGCATCACTTAGGGGCAAGCATTCTAAGAATTTCCACAGTGTAGGTGTAAACAGGGAAAGAAAAATGGTGGAGTGGGACTGCACTTGATCAGCAACCACTTCATAAAGTTCAAGGCACAAAGCCAACTTCTGGAGTGAGAGATCAGAAGTGAGAGATACTTGGAGAATGACTGCCACGTAAACGTTTCAAAATTTATTCTGCATTTCTCTCTCGTTTTTTTCATTCAGAAAGATGAGAAAGCCACAATTGCCAAGATGAATCGACAGCGTGCTAATTCCATCAGCCATAACCCGCCACACTGGGGTGTCGACCGTCCCTTTTATAACCATCTGGGAGCTCACCAGGTCTCCAAGGAGATGAAGAGAATGGTAATGCCTTGCTTTATGGACATTAATTTCTTTTCTTCTTAATACAGCATTATATATATCTCCCTGCTTTGTCTGAAGGTTTCTGCAGGTCCATTCTCCAAATGGAGGTGGTATATTCTGCTTTAACTCCAGAAATAATAATAATCAATACATCTGGAGGTGCGTGATTGTGAGATGAGGTGCAAGGTTGTTGGAGAGGGGAAGGGAAGCTGAATGGCACAAAGAAGGCACTTTTGTCTGACTTGTCTCGAGTTCTGAAAACTCATCCAGGCTATGTAAGAAGATGTGATTATCTACCAAAATTGCCCAGTGCCCGAGCATTCAACAACAGCTGACATACATTTGTACTAGACCATTACAGGCTTCAGCATCTGAAAAGGTTTCGTGCTTGTGTCATAACAGCCAGATGCTGTCCACCTTCTATAAGCTACAAGTCCAAGTATACTCATGGTCCCCAGGAATCTGTGTATAACTCTCAAAAATACATTCTTAAGTAGATAGACTAATTGGCCTAAAGTAGCAGGCATCTTCATTTCTTGCTTATACATCTCAGTCCTTCTAAATTTAAGTGAACAAAGCTCTTTACCAATGCAACTAGACTGAAAGAGGTTTTGTGGCTTATTTTACATAAAGTTGTAGATGATATCTTTATTTCCTGCAATAAAGATGAAGAAAAGATAGTTTCTACTATAATGGCTATCTGTAATAATAATGAAAAATATTTAGAAGCTCTATAATTGTTTGCGTAATCAGATTACTTTATGACCTTATTAATGCCATTTTGACCCTTCATACTCAGTCAAAATGTGTGGTTTTGCCCACTTTGTTGTCCGTAGTCAAAGTTCTGCTCCAGGTCACCGAAGTCTTAAAAGTGTACAAAGAATTTTTTAACATCAGATTCACTCCCCACAGCTTAAAAATTTTGACATCGCTATAAGCAACCGCATGTGGTGTCTTCCAACAGGAAATGCTGGCGCATGTATTAATAGTTGGTGCTAATGTTATTCAATCATAATATTATTTTACAGTGCTAAACCAGATTTTCTAATTTCCATAGTAATCTTTCTTTCATTTCTCAGATCTCTAAATGCGGGTTTCTGACATAAGCGTACAGATCGGTGTAACTGTGCGTTTCTATGTGGGCTTTTAAATAGGGTACACTCAATAGGCATGACATTATTAAAAGAGCCTAATCACACTAGCACATAACTATAATTATGAGTTTCTTTGAATAGCTTTTAAGGGGTTTTTGCAGTCTCCTGTTCAGAATCGAGGTGTAAGCATGCCAAATGGTATTATGCTTCTTGGTGTTAATTACAGTTTGCCATGTCTAGCTGGTTGTTCAGTTGGAAAAACATAATTATTTATTGAATTATCAGGCTGAATCCTAAAAACTTCACTGCCCCTTGCTTGTAGGAGGAAAAGCTTCTGGTTCTTTTTTTTTTTACTCCTTATATTGAACCTTTCCTTGTAATGGTGTTTACCCTTTTTCAATGGCTCACAAAATCTATTCCACTCAATCTACTTCTGTACTGCCTCTTGTATTAAGCTCTTTTTTTTGAGAGGCTGATGTTGTCCGTGTTGCGTGCATCAGGCTATTTTCTGAAAACCAATTTAAACCTGATTCAGATGTATTATTTTCAGCTAGACTTTTTGTTGTTCTTGGGAATATTTTAAAAAATCTGTTACTTACAGTATTTTACATGGCTTTATGTTTGAGATGCATTAGTCAAAATGAAAACATGCTGCTCTCCATGGGCTAGAAACCATTTTAATATCCTTAGATGGACATTTTATTGATTAGATCATAGGACCAATTTCTCCATCTCCTGTCTCAACTTTCTCTCTCTTTCTGTTAACTTCTAATTTAAATACGCATTTTTTTTGTACCGTTACTTATTGCACAGTCCTGACATGTCTCAAATTTCCAGCACTGTGTTACACAGATACTGTGTGTACTTAAATGCGTGCACTGTGCATGCTCTCTGCACGCTCATGCACACGGTCTGCAAACTGCTTAGAAATACAAAATACAGTCAGACAGAAGGGGAGCAGAACTACAAAGGCTTTTTTTCAGCATTCCTCTGGGATGACATGTCATTGATCTTAGTAAGCTGCATGAGCTTTCAAAACTCCTGAAAATGTGCTCTTTGTTCCACATCACCTACCTTTCCCCCAGCCCTCTTGCATGTAATTATATGTGGCCTTTTTTCTTGGAGACTACGAACAAGTAAGGTTGGATTAATCAAAGTAGTATGCCGAAGGCAGAAAGTGCACCATTGCCTTTCTCTTTAAAACCTCGAGCTCCTTAGCCCTGTAGTTTCAAAATAGGAGCCAGGTAATGTTGTGGTGCTGTGCAGTTACCTGATATTGATGTGTAGGTATGAATACCTTTGTGTGTAGTGGGTAATATGGATGGTTATAAAGGACAGGCGTTTTTGTCACAATCTTTGAACATTGTGCATTGTGAAGACAACCGTATTTCCAGAAAAAAAGACAGAGAGGTTTTCTGTGGTGCTGCTTACATTTCCTCAAAAGAGAATATTAAAGTTCCTTGAATTCACTTCTTGGGAGGGAACTGTTATATTTAGTAGAAAATGGAATTATTTTTGTCGTTTTTCTTTACTTTGAATGCTCCGGTAGCTGTCTCTGTTCTTAGGATGTATTAGCAGTAGTCCTGGATGAGATGGATTAGTATCAAAGTTAGGCATATGCTCCGTTTTCCCCCCTTCCTCTTTTGTTGTGGCATTTCAACATGCTGCCGTGTCTGGGCACACCGGCAGCGCCTCCGACAGGGTGTGTGTGTGCAGGCAGCCAGGCCGGCAGCACGAGGAGGCCTTTGGTCCCTGCTTCCCTCTGCGTTGTGTCTTGGAGTTTAACCTCTGCTGGGTCCAGCTGACTTTCCACAATGCTTCTAGGCAAAGTTGTTGCCCTGGGCACACAGGGGTTTATTCTTGCACTTGCACACACACACATAAATAAGATAAAATATCTTACACGTGTCCACCCTTCAGCAATCTAAAATGTCCTGGAAAATTGGAGCTATTTTCCTATTTCTACCCTAGTTAACTGGGGCCTGAGTCAGCTGGGATTACAACTGTGCAGCTCATCCCATCCTGTCCAACAGCCCTTCTATCTCCCTCCTGCACTGGTTTGCTTTCCAGATCATCCCTAATCCTTCTTTTTACTCTCCCATTGCTTACTGGTGGCCTTTCTTGCTGTCCTTTCTCCAGGGAGGCAGCAAGGAGGAGACACTGAGGTGTCAGGTACGTTGCTGACCCTGACTCCCGTGGAGCCACTGCCTGGAGAAAGCCAGTCCTGGGGACTGTGCTAAGTTGGGCTGCTGGTCAGTGACTGCCTCTAAAAAAATGGTAAATTTGCAACAGAGGAAGATCAGATACAAATGGCACTGGAAGGCAAGAGCCTTGCTCGGAGCTGGCAGCCTCTGCTGGAGCCCTGGTGCTGGGAGCCCGTGTGGTTGGACAGGGTGATGCTGCTGGCATGGAGTGAGTGGAGGCTGCTTTGCTTGCCATGGGCAGGCAGAGAAGCCTGGACAGGATCAGCTTTGTAGCTGCATACAGAGTATGAAAAGAGCCAGAACATGACAGAATAGAAGCACAGCTGCTTTCTATTTTTATTGCTTTTTACAGCATGTTTTCTTGTTTCCTAAACAAGAGCAGTCAGTCCAGGACCAGTGACTGTATCTCTCTGGAAATGCAGCTTTTGTTCTGTTCATGATGTACGCAGCATTCCCCCAAGTCCCTGTACGCCAGCCTTGTCTTTGCCACTGTCTCTCTGGTCCAGTTTTTAATTGCAATAGGGTCAAAAATAAACAGACTTGAAAGCATTTGAGAGTACAGGTATATTTATAGCTGTAACAATATTTATACACCACTAAGAAATGCTTTACTTTTCCCATTATAGATTTCAGTGTGCTTTTATAAATATTGATGGATTTTAGACTTCTGGAAATAATACTCATGTCTCAGTTTTCATCAGCAAAGCAAAATTACTATTAAAAAAATAGGGATGGTAGTTGACTGTAAAACAAAAGTGGTTTGTTGTAAACAGCAATAAAAAGGCAAATGTTGATACCTTCCAAAACCACAGAGCTGTTCTAGATGACGAATTATTCTCTTGCATCTTTTACATGGCTCAGCATTAGTGAAGTTGTAGCTGAAAAACCAAAGGGTTACAATCCTTTAGGAGAATGTGAATGAATAGGAGATAGTCCAGTGGAGAAAATAACCAATTAGTAGAGTTTCAATAGTGTCACCTGTGAAGAAGTGTTGAAGTCTTGGGTTTATTTAGTCTAGAAGGGATAAGACTGATTGGAAACAAAAGTCTTGAAATACATGAAGGTTTGTAAGGACAGAAAATAATGATAAATCATTCTCCAGAACTGCAAAGGGCAGGATTAAAAATAATCATCTTAATTTGCTACAAGAAAGATCAAAGTTGAGAAAAAGCTTAGATGCAAGGAATAGGCTGTATAAGGAGCTGGTGGAATTCCTTATTTTTCTGAAAACATTCAAGGCATTTCAGTCTGGAGGGACATCTCAAAATCCTTTTCTAATATAGATAAAATAACATAAAAAACATCTTTATTAGGAGAATTTATAGGGAATAAAGAATACAAGAATAATATGAGATTTTACAAAGTTTCCGATCTAGGTTACGTATAACTTTGAGGCATCAATCTCACTCTAGTATAGGAGCCAGCTATACCCACGCCGTTTCAGACAGATAATTGTCTAGCCCTTGTTTAAAAACCTCAAAGGATGGAAATACCACAGTCCTGCTGGGCGTGTTCCTTTTCAACAGTTTGATTATTTTTCTTTTCACTTCAATTTTAAAACACAGTGCTGCACGAGCTATTCACAGTAGATAGAGGACAGTTTAATTTCCCCCCCTTTAAAGTTATCTTCCGTGTATTTGAAGACTATTACCATGTCTCAGTTCAGCTCCAATTCCCTCATCATGTGTGTACCCTAGTTGATCTTTCCAGTCCAGTGGTTGTACTTGTTCCCTTCTGAGCGTTTGTTGTTTCATTGATAAGAGGCAGCACCCATACTGAACCCAGCCCTCCTACTGAGGTTTTATTAGTGCTATCCAGTAGCCGTTGGTCCTTTTGAGGTCTTACAACCAGACTTAACACAACCTAATGCTGTCTGGCTTCCAAAAAAAAAAGAAGCCTTAGTTGTGTCATGAGATCTGCTCAGCTGTGGGAAGTCCTGCTGTTGGACCTTAAGGCTGCCATAAGCTATTATATTTATTTTGCACTGCCTAGAATGACTGAGCAGCTTAGCTTGTCCCACTGATACACGCTTTGGGGAAGGTTTACTTCAGAAACAGGTACTTCTGAGTCCTTGTAATCAAATGTGAGCAGAGTGGCTAATATGATTACTGAGCCCAGTTCTAGATGCCTGGCGGATTTCCATATCCTTTTTTCAGCTGCTGGAAAGGTTTAACAGTAGGAAATTCAGGAACAGAAAGAGGAAACCCTGAAGATTTGCAATACTGATTTCAGTCTGACCATGCTTCTGTCATGAGTATAAATAATGTCTGAGTACAAATAATGAAGCATCTAATTTGCAATCAAATTGTCTATGATGTGGATATTATTTAGAAAGTAAAAATCAAATTAAAATCAAAGAGGGATTATATACGTGTAGGAAATACGACTGCATGCAGCTCTTCTTTCAGGTGGGCACTGCCTGATTCTTTGCAGCACTGCTCAGAGCTCTGTGCAGTCTTCTGCATGATATTTGATTGCTCGGTGTTCACTTTGTAATGAAACAACACTCATCTACAAGCCTGGTCATTCAACCATAAAATATAATTCTTTGACCTATTCACCCTGTCCTACATCAAACAATTCTCTGCATGTTGCATGACAAATACAGCTCACTTCCTCCTTTTATGTCTCCAAGTTGCCTTTACAGTAGATTTTCTTGTTATTCAGAAATCACACTTGGGAAACAGGTGCATTGGAGGAAGAAACACTATGGCTGTGCCAACTCTACCATTTAAACATCAGAAATTATTAAAAAATTAAAATAAAACTCCATAGGGCAAGTTTAGCCTGGTCTAGTGGGAGGTGTCCCTGCCCATGGCAGGGGGTTTGGACCTGGATGATCTTTAAGGTCTATTCCAACCCAAACCATTCTAAGTTTTCCTCAATCAGTAGTGCAGCCCCATCAAAGAGAAGTGGATTTAAGTCCATGAATGAGGCACTGAGGGTTCACCCTCTGTCTAAAGGTTTCATTTAACTGGAGGTCACCATTATCCTCTTTTCCAGCAATCATCTACTAAATCTGGTAATAGCAACATTGACGTCAGCAGAGCTGTACAGGGGCATCCAATGGAGAAAAATTTGACCCACTGTTTTTTTCACTGCTGTTGTAATGGGCAGAATCCCCTGCATAAAATCAGGAAATTGCCTGGGCCGGGGCTAAACCCTGACAGTCTGCAAACCTGATTTTTATTCTGGTTGATCAAGGCTTGCAATCATCCTTGATTAAATTCTTTAAGAGAGGGATAAGAGTCAGGGAGATGCAACAGCTGATCTGCAGCTGCTTTTGTGAAACTTAGCTAGAGTTTAATATGGACTTGGAAGTCTGGCACTGATAATTTTTCCACCATTTAATATCCTTTTCTTAAGTAAACCGTAGTCATATGGGAAAAGGTGGTTTGGATCAAGGCACTACTAAAAAGTGTCAGACAGTTTCTGAGTGGGACTAAATTAAGACTACAGAAATAAGGATACTAGCTTTCCTTTATTAACACAAACATTTCCTCTGATGTTTATGGCAGCGTAACCCAGGTGGGGATCAGAGGTGGAGTTGTGGCACTTAACAGAATGATTTCCGAAGCTTCCTAAAGCAGACAGTAAGCTTTAATGACAAAATGATGCAGGTCAGCAGGTTTGGGTTTGTTTTTTGGAGAGGGTGAGCAGCTCTGACCAGTGGCAGTGGACAATTTCAACTAAGGCTGGTTAGGCCTGGGTTCAATCCGTCTGCACCTGATTAGAAGGCTATTTGACAGTAGTTTGTGTAGAAGTTTATTGTGTTTATCATTGTTTGGAGTGTAGAAATGAAAGGATTGAGATTAGGGGGCCAGGAATATATTCCAAGCGTTTCTAGGGCTACCTATTTTTATGTGTTTTTCTGTTTTGCAAGTTCTGGTTACTGTTCACAAGTGAGGTGCAGCACCACATGCCATTTCACTGCAAAATGTGACCTTTGAACTGAGGAAATTTGGATTCGGAGTTCACAGAAAACTGGGAAGTGTGAGCAACCTGCACTTCTCAAGGGTGTGAGTTCAGAGCCAGAAGTTAATAAAAAGTAAGAGGAGAAAACCTATTTCAAAAGCAACACCTTACTTTCTATAGATTTGAATCTGATTGGCCAAATAAAGTCATGGCTTTGGCCAGGTCCAGTCTGCCAGCTGAGGACCGTGTATGAAATCATTTTAAGTAGAACAAAATAAAGGGTTTCACCGTCTATGAGCAGTGCAGAGGAATTAAAGCCTATTTATCAAGTGGAGTGGGCTGTAGAAAGGGAGCACTCTGACTTTTCTTTTTGGAGCTCGTTAGTCTGTGTTCCAGCTATAGCAGACACACTCATCATATAATCTGTTTCATAAACTGGTTTTTTGCCAGTTTGTTGTTCTGCACTTAGATGCTTGTTAAATATCCTTCCTAATCAGGCTTAGTATTTTCTGTGCCTGTTCTTTCTGGACTCTGTTATAGAAATTGTGTTATTCCTGACTTGAGTGCTTTGAAGTCCTTCAGTTTTGTTTCTGCTTTTACACCTGACAGCATCTAACTTTGTAACCTTGCCTTGTTGACCACAGGGACAAAGGCAAAATGTATAACTGCTGAAAACAGATGTGACTAATTAGTTTTGCAATGAGGCCATACCAGGTTTGTTTTTAACTTCATCCACTTGCAGCCTGTCACACTCCTTTTCTGTTTCCCATGGTCACTGTCTCTGTGAAGCACCTTTGCTTTGCAAGTTGTCCTGACCTCTTACAAAGCTCATTTTGTCCTTGATCTTCTTGGCCCTAAGTCTAAAATTCTTTCGATTTAACATTGTGTAAGTACCATTTCAGCTGTGTTCTAAAGATGAAAAAAGGGCAAGAAAAATTAGTTTCTCTGTCAGTCATTTTTGCTCTTACAGTCTTTTCTGGAGTTGCCACTTACTTTTTTAAGGTGGATTACGAGCTTCCCCAGCACGTTACCATTAAGAAGGTCACAGAGCTCATCAGCCCCTCTATTGTCTTATTTTTTAGCTAAATGAAAAGTTTAAAGGATTTAATGTCTGTTCCACTTTTTTTGCGTATTTCAAATATGTTAATAATTTCAGCTAATGTTCTCAAAGTTAGAATTATTGTTTCTAATAGTTCCTGATTTGAGGCATTATGGTATAGCAGTCAGCTTGTCATGTCTTTGACAAACACTTTATTGTTCTATTTAAGGAATCAGTTTTAATCTTCAAAGAAAAGGGCTTAGCTAATTTAGAAGTCAAGCAGAGAGATGGCAGTCATATGAGCTTTTAGCACAATAGATATTCATAAAATATCCCCCATAAAATAGTAAGCTGTAGGGACAGCTGCAGTAATTTAACATTCCCTCTTTTTTTCCTCCTGCACATGTCTTACTCCCACTGAGGATGGTCGTTAAAAGTAAGTGCTTGTTAATTCAGAGCCACCTGACCTGCCATAAAAACTGTGGGTTTTAAGGATCTCATGTAGGAAAAAAGGAAGAGCAGGACTATTCTTTGGTAGGTACTATTACCTTTAAGGGAGCTGATTCAGCTAAGTTTGGGTTAATATTCCTGGAGTCAGAGAGAAAACTGTCTTGGTCGCAGAGTAATTTTTAAATGCTATTACCTTTACATTTGCAATCTGATAGGAGAATAATGCAGCCTCCTGGGGGAAGGAGAAAAACTCCAGTATCAGGGATATTTAAAATGAGACTGAATAAAAATTGCATGAGGTCCTATAAGCAGCAGTCCATTAGTACTGCACTGCGATGACCTATCTCATGCCTTACATGTTCCCTTCTAGAGAGAAAGGATTTTGACCTTAACAAGACTAAATCATCCTCACGATTATGGAGCTATTCTTGAACTTCTGTGAACTCCTATCTGTCTGATTTTTGTAGCCATCACCATTTTTACCATTTTCATCCCTGCTGACAATTCCCAGCATTTTCTTCATAGCACCCTGGAAGGCTATTGGCACTGCTTCAGTCTGCTGGGCACAAATCCATAAGCAGTCAAGAAAGGATTTATATACTTAACTCCGGGAATTGGCTGTTTCTCTTCTTACCCCCTGACTCCCCTTGTCCTGAGTGATAGGCACCTCATTTTTGTTAGCTGCTTCTCCTGGGCATTCAGGTTTCTGTATATATGTGTGAAGAAATGCCAATCTTGGCATACTTTGAGCATCTCAATGCCTGCTCTATACCCAAATGGGCTGGGTACCGCCCCAGCCCAGCTACCCAGCCTCCAGCCCTGACCACAGGCAGGGGAGATCAGGGTTGTGGGAGAGGGGCGTTATAAACACACTCGCAGCAGCAGCCCACATTACTTCACTATCCTGCTCGAGCTTGGAAATTTGTCTACTATGTCATGAATGTGTTAGTCCTTTAGGAATGAAAGCAAGTACATGTAGGCCTTATTTCTGTGGGATTGATTGTGCTTAGTGTTTATCCTGTGTGTAACACAGACCATTGCAATTGATGCCAGCAACCTTATGCTGAGCCAAAGGGCTTTAATTGGAACAAAGCATCTGAGTCCTCAAGAAACTAAACTACCTGTCAGCTGCAGAGAAGAGCAAAGCCAAATGTGTCATTAGTGCCCAAGCCTCGTGCAAGGAGAAGGAAATAATTTAAGTGCTGAATTTTCAATGCACCGAGCGTGCCCACAGAGCAGAAGGAGGTGAAAACACATTAACCAAAACCCAGGGGGAAATTTCCCTCCCAACCCAAAACAGGGTGAGCAGTGTGACCCTGTGCATGCAATCATCTGCTCCACTTAAAAGGGTTCTTGGTACATGATTGAGACATGCACATTTTATTGGATAGGGAGGAAAAAACCTCTGATCACAGCCAGATCCTAGAGGTGTATTTGCTCTGTATCCTGGCAAAGTCTTTCAGTGCAAATAAGAAAGATCTCCTGTAGCAAACAACCAATTTTTAAGAAGCTGTTTGTTTGAGGGGTTTTTTTCCTAAAATAATCCTGCAGACCTTTCTCCATAACAATTCCTTTTTTGGCAATTCTTCTTGAAGAATCTTTCATATGAAATGGGAACGTTTGAAGTGAATCATTTAATTTGCTTAACTTAAAGAGGTTCCTACTACATTTAATTTTAAGCTGATTCTCTTTAATTGAAGTTCAAGTCACTCTTAAATATTTAGCCTCATTAAATGAAGATACAGGAAAGAAAATCTTTGCCTTTTTTGCTTTACCTGAAATATGCTTTTTTTTTTAGGTTTTAATTTTGAAACACTAATTTAATTTGAGCTACCAGCATGGATAATTTCAAGAGTTTCAAGCACAATTTAGTATTTTAAATTGAAAAGGTAGAACAATTAATTCTGTATTGTTTTAGAGACTTTCCTCATACCAGTTTTGCTGGGGGAGAGAAGCAGGGAAGAATCAAATTCCATGCAGATCAAGTGATCACCCATAGAAATGACCAATTATATTGAAATATTGAGGAATTTTTTGATGATATGCTTCCTGAGGTGTTTGGTAACTTGATCTGGTTGGTTTATATCCTCAAACATTTATACCTAGAAGGCAGGACTATGAGTTTTGTGTTTAGTTTCAGGATTCCAGTTGGACGAATGGTTACACGGGTTTCTGTGAAAATCAGACCATTTTAGGGAACTCTCCCAGTGCAGTCAGTCATCCAGTTCCCATGTGGCTAAGTTTGAAAATGTGAACTTGATGTCTATCTAATAAGCAAGTACTGGCTGTTTTCTCATCGGTTCCCTCTCCTTATTTCTTGGCTGGTGGCTGTTCATGTTCAGCTGATTTTCTTTTTTTTTTCAGCCTAACTGACTATGACACCAGACAAATTGGTGAGCATTTTGTCTCCATGATTAATCAGTGAGCTTTCAGTTTTGGCAGTGTGTTGTAGCATTGCTTAGAGGATAAATAAATAAATCCATCAGATATTCCTGACAACTATAAAATGATTAAGCAAAGGAAGAAAAAAGTGCCACATAACGGAAAATTTGATTTATCACTTCATCACTGTTTTAAGTGAAATCAAAAAGTCTATTTTTTTTTTTTGGCTTAGATAACTGGACATGCTATCTTTGAATCACCATTACTGTTTCCTTCTTCCCACTGGATCTACTGGGGGTCATTGCATGGGACTGAGAGACTTCCTTTATCTAAATTTCTGATGGTTAAGTTGGACTTGCAGTTTCTATTTTGAAACGTGGTTTTAGTCTGAAATGGGGTATGTAAAAATGGAACTTGTGCTCTCAGTAAATCACTGGCAGTTAACCTGAATGACAAAACCCACTTTTTCTCTCTTGCAAAGCTAATGCTGTTCAAGGAAGCTGTGTTGGCTTTACTTCTGCCTCTCACCTTATCGCCACATAGCTAACTAGTTGCAAGGGCACAATCTGTTCTTGTTTACTATCTGGTCAACATTCTGTTCCTGATGGTATTGGACAAAGTGGCTGTGGGAAGATTTTTACCCAGAGTTTTTAATTTTTTTACAGTCAGGTTGGATCTCAGTTTGCTGCCTCCAGCCTGGTTGTGGCGGCAGGTCCAGCAGCTGGAATACCCTTATGTGCTCTGAACAGTTTTGACGTGAGGCCTCTGGGAGGAAAAAAAGAGGAATTCTTTCTATCTCCCAGCTACCTTTGCTTTATGCTTTGGAACACGGGGTAAAAACTCTGTGCCTGCACATTTGGCCCTGATTGTCAAATACGCAACGTTTTTTGACCTCAGTTAAATTTAAGCCAAGGTGTCAGAGGGCAGATTTTGTCTCAGCCCAGGCAAAATAGCCATTTTAATGCAATTTGTTCTACAATATTTTAATGCTAAAGATACAAAGTTATGCCTCTGTACATATTTTTCTTTGAGGCCTTCTAGCCAATTAAACTGTGGATGACCCATAAATACATACACTTAGTGAGTTTAGGTGGTCCTAGAGGAATTGTGAACATTTTGGCTGTTACAAGTATTATGAATAATTCCTGAAATCTTATTCAAGAAAACATGTTTCATGTGTACATGCAGTGAGGGGAGAAAGAAGGAGACCCCTTGAGGGTCCTTCTGAAGAGATGAAAACTGAAATGCATCCAGCTCCCTTAGCCGAGCCTTGACATAAAGAGGTGCAACCTTGTTGCATACAATAGTTGACGTTTGTTAGCATTCTTTGTTTTGTTTCAAGTGAAATACATCCTCGGTTACAGTATCAGCATAATTTCCATTGTATTATTTGTAATGGTGACTGCAATAAAGAAAACCTAAAATGAAGCGTGCCAGCAGTCAGCTGAAGCATTTCCCTTCTCTTTACTTCCACGAATTTACATCTGAAAACATGCATTTTCCTAAAACTGCTCTGTCTTCCTGATGACACGACAGCACGAAAAATCGCTATGGGTGGGTAAGGCCCTAACGAATGAGTGCCCTGAGAACTCCTCTGTGAAATGCTGTTCTTAGGACACTTTGTGTTCTCAAGGTAAACCTGTTTCCTAACCCTTGTGTCCTTTTCCTTTCTTTCAGGGTTTTGAGGACCCCAAGGACAAGTAAGCAAATTTACTTCTGTCATACATTGTTATGTTTACATATTTGAGATTTTTTTCCTCGTATTAGAAAAAGACAAAAATTAATGCCCAGCAGCCAAGAATAATGGCTGGACTCCCCAGAGGTTTCTCCTGGAAGGGCAGCCAGTTGAGGGCACGGGATTGATTGATGTGCATTCAGAACTGCCTCAAAATATTTATTCATTCGCATGGTTCTAACTTGCTTTTTATAATTAAAATGCTTTCGCTGCTCTTCTTCTTGCCCCCAATATTCTTTGCTATTTGTTGCACTGAAAATATTCCAAGAACAAAATCTTCCTGTAATGTATGTCTAAGTGTTGAACATTTTCTTGAAGAAAAAATGTTCTATGTAATGATATGTATATAATTTCTAAGTTTGTTTGTAAATATTTTACATTACCCATCATTACATAGTACTTATTTCTATATATAAAAGTGAACTCAGAAATGACAGCTTATTTGAAAAAGTAATTTCAAACTTCCATGCTCTAAAATATAGCCACATTAAAGCAGTATTTTCAATTTTTTCATATAGAACTTTTAAAAAGATTAGTTAAAATAACAGTTTAACAAGAGTGGCATTTTGAAAAATTGCTTTTGCAGGAAAGAAATCCCAAACTTGTTCATATTTTAACTTCTGCAGCTGGACAGCATAACAAAAATAATTTCCTGTACTGAAGGTGTTTGGAATAACTTCCTATTCTGTCATACTGTATGGCATTAATTGTAAGCTTGCTCAGAGCAAGATAGGTGGAAGTAGAAGAGGCTGGTGCCTAAAATATTTTGCTGTTGCTCCTTATCATATTTCCCAGACTGTCAGTCAGGACTAAGTGGACCTTTGTGAGCTGGGACAGCTAAATTCTTTTGTTGGCCCTAAGCATCTGGCTTTGGGAAAATTCACATTATAGTGGTCAAGTATTGATAGGAGCTCCTTAAAAGAAAAGGGAAGTCATAATTTTGAACGTGGCAATATTAAGAATCATTCTCTCCTTCCCTTGCCCTTCACTGCAAACTTAATTTGCATAACATTTAGCTTTGTGTACCCTGGGATGTCTCAATGGTGCTATAGGGTGTCTAGGGGACAGTCACCTGGATTTCTTACAGGCTGCTGGGAACTCCATTGATGTTAGATATACTTTGGACAGAAAAGAGCGAACAGATTACAACAAAATAATTCTTAGGAATACAGAAATTTTACTTATCTCTCATGAAATAGCATCTCTTCTCATAGTTTGTGCAAGAAAATATAAATTCAGCTGCCTCAGTGTTGGTCCACAACACAGTCACCCAGCTGGTGAGGAACAGCATCTCTGCTGTTGCTCCAAGAACCATAATGTCTCTTCTGCAGCCTATATTTTGTAAAGGTTACTTAAGCTGTTAAGCTTGCTAAGAGCTGAGCATTTACAAAGCTGGTTCAGCATGATGCCTTCTTATTATACTTCCTGCAGGATTTTTGCATTTCTTCTCAGCACCAAAAGAAGCTACTACCTACCTCAAATTCTCTTGATCCAGAAATCTGTTTAACTAACAAACAGAGGTTTGGCCCCAAAAAAGTCTCTAGCAGAAAATGTTCCTGGAGATATTGGTTAAAATCAGATACCTAAACCACGTTGAGCACTCAACCCAGACCCTCCGTGTGCAGAAACACTGAGCATCAATACTTTTGCAGTGAAGGAAGACATAGGCATTGCACATTTCTGAAAACAGGACCCGACACTTATATACCTAAATGCAGATTTAGTTATTGCATCAAAACATGAAGCATTTAAAATTATGGCATACATGTAGTTTTGGCAGTGGTCGCAGTCTTCATTTGCAAATAGTCATTTAATCAGCAGAACATTTTTGGATTTCTCTGAGGCCAATATCTCTGGGTTAATTGCTAGTTTTCACATTTGCAAGCAGAGTGCAAAAGTTGCTCCAAGCTCTGTTCATGCTGTTCCTGTCCCTTGCAACAATTTTCTGTTGGCTGTATTTGGAGAAATCTCAGCAGTGCTTTTTAGAGGTGTTTCTGGAAGTTTCCTGGTGGCCTGAAATCCTTAGTTTCACCACCACCACCACACTATCAATATATCAATAAGTATTTCTACATATGAATTTCATTAGTCTGTGGGCTGACTTACAGACGATGCCTCCAGGGCACTCCCTAATATGGAGAAATTTGTACTTCAATTTAAAATTACATTTATGCAAATGTACCCAAACTGACTGTACAGTACTTTAGTTTGGGTACAACTGGATGTGGAAGTCACACAAGCAGCTGGGTACACATAAGATGGCTGAGCTTCTCTACAGTCTACAGGAAGGTGGCTGTCTCACTGTGAATATCACAACAAGGTAATTTAAAACCTGCAGAGGTATTTCAACACAATTTACAAACACAGAAGTTATTGTAGTATTAGAGATGCCCTCAGCAGTATAATGACTTATTATAAAACTGGACGTGACTTAAACGAAAGCCCGAGCAGGCAGTTTCTCCTTCTCTTTTTGTCTTCCTAAGTGACACTTTGAGACTGGAACTTGAACTTGAAATTTAACTGAGGTTCACCGAGATGCTGAGATGACTCTTCTGCTTCTAGGGGAAAATGTATTGCATCTCTTGTAAGTGGTATGAAATGACTAGATGTGAATGACCCAAAAGTGTAAATAACTCGCAGGATCTTGGAAGACATTCTGTAAATACAAAGCCTAATGATTTCCGTGCTCGTTTTTATGAGTCCAGAGGACATTGTGAGGACTGAATGAAAATAAGCAGCATTGTCATGACTGCTCGTGCAGATGCACTTCCTCCAAGGAAACATCTAGAAATAAATTGAATATCCTATCCTTCTAGGGAAAAAAACACTTTTAATTTCAAAGTGGAAGATATGAAGTTCAAGGAACTAAATAGAACCCCAAAATAAAAACTCCTTTCCCCAGACCCACTGAAATACTGAATTGGCTAAAATAGAGGTAAGACCCTGACACAAACTGGGTTTTCAATTGCCATATGGTCACTAAATAGGTGCTGCTGGTGTGTTGTCATAACCCAGCTGAGGCGCAGACGCATTCAACTCACTGGATGGTTTATTTTTCTCTTGGCAAGAGGTGCATGTTAGATTTGGGGTGCCCTCTTTGAGCGCTCCTTGAAACCTGGTCCAGTTTTTCAGAAAGCTTTGGAGAGCCTTTCTTTTGAAAACAGACTTTTAACTTTTAAAATAGAGTCACATTCTGGTTTGTAAGCTGCTTTGAGTGGTCTCTATCCTACAGCACAGTCGTACCAGTAGCAGCCCACTGGCTGCAGCAGCGTTTGTGCATTATGCACTGTTATGCAGTACAAATAAATCCAAGAAACTAGAGCGGTCTGGGTTTTCATCGTGCTTGTCAGACCTCGAAGTTTTTAATCCAGAGTGCCTAAGGTGAAGCTCACACAACGTGAGCTCTAAGTCACGGCAACATCATGGGGTGTGCACGCAGCAATAGTTACCCACTGCAATGTGCCCCAGTGCAAGTGGGGGTTGTATTCCAGGAGATAACTACTGCCATATCCCATGGGTAGCCTTGGCAATCGTGAAGCAGAACAGAAAAACAGCACTTCAGGATTAGCTTTTAATTTCTGCCTATAGCTAGTTTTAAGGCAGGCCATTACAGTGACAGCATCAAGTCATTAAAATCCTGTTAAATTTCAAAAATAACTAGAGAGTTTGAGGAGGTGCTTCACGTTTCCTGATCCTCAGTGGAAAATGCCTCAGGGTGATTAAGTTTTCAGTGTTGTTTTTTTCAACATTTTTGAAAATCGGCCTCGTTTTTCTGAAGCTGTAGATGAGCATTAGAAACACACCGATGCTAATTATAAGCAATTTAGAAGTCATTCCACATATTTAGAAAGCACAATCTAATTTTTTTCTGTTTGCTACCTGTCATAGCAGCCTTTCCTTCAGTTAAGTAAATATCTTATAAACAGAAATTTTTGTCTACTTTGTGCTTTATACTCATAAATAACTGCCTGAAGGGGATGCAGTGAGGTGTCAGGCCACAATTTTTTTCCCACATGACCATTCTGTGAACAATTTTTTCTCAAAAATGGAAAAATGTCAAAGCTCAGAAATTTTCACAGAAATTTTTATAGAAATTATTATTGGGAAGCAAGAAATATGACTGGCTACATAAATCATTTTGCCAGTTCAGGCACTAGCGGCTGTAATAGCACGGCAGTGCATGGAGGAAGAAATCTGAGGACTGGTGGAAGGAAACTAGTGACCAGTTTTAGAGAATGAAGGGATGGTAAAGAGACTGCAAGGCAAGAAACAGATGGATGTAGTATAGAGAAATGGTAAGTAAATCAAATCCTTTTGCTGGTGGACTCAGGACTGGCAATGAGCTCTAGAGCCAATATCATTTTCTTCTCAGCTCATAATCCTTTTTCCAACTTGAAGCTGTCATAAGCAAAATGCCATTAACCTCTAGCTTGTTATACAGTGAAATGATAACATATGGTGAAGAGGGGGGGAAATTATCTTGTCCTCTTATGCTCCCTTTTCTTGACATACTCAGGAATACACAGGAAAGTATGAACCCAGAAGATGAAGTGGACGAGTTTCTGGGCCGTGCTATTGATGCCAGAAGTATTGATCGGTTACGTTCTGAGCACGTGCGCAAGTTCCTCTTAACATTCAGGGAGCCTGACTTGGAGAAAAAGGTAATGATGTCTAAAAATCATTGCAACATTTCAGTCAAGCTTGTTGTGAGTTTTAGTACTCCTCCATAAAGTCAAGCTTTTATATCTATAGGTAAAGCTAGGCTTTCGGTGTTGGAGATGGGGTTGTGATCTTCAAAAATCTGTACTTCTACATGGAAATCATAATATTCATGTCCCTAGAAAGCTGAAGTCATCTGAAGCCATTTCTGTCAGACACACAGGAATGTACAATGATGAGCTGTAAAAGGAATCCAGAATAAACCAAATTTGTTTCTCTGACATTGAGGCATCCAAACGGTGATTGCAGTCACCCCTTATCTCCCTCAAATCACTGGAGAAACCTGCTACAGCCTGCCTGAGGTCTAAATTGCCTCTGGAGGAGCTTTGTTCTGTTCTTTGCCTCCCCAGGGAACCCCAGGTACTACTAAGGTTCATTGGGATGCAATTTGTACTCTGTCATTTTTGGAAACACATTTTATGCAACAACTAGAGTTCTCTGTCTCATGAATGTGAGAAAGAGGAGTAACAGACATAGGGCTTCTAAAGAGCTGATAGCTTCTTGATTTCATTTCAGATATCGTTGTTGTGAGGCAAAGATAATTTCAATTTCTCTGTCTGTATAACAGACACTAGATCAGCTGTAGGTGGCTGCAGAGTTAAATTCAGAGTTAAGTCCAGAAGTACCCAGATGCTATTATTACAGGTACGATATAAACTGCTGGTTTTAGTTGTCCAAAGAAAGTTAAAGTCATCTTTTATTTTTAATCCAAATACTTGAGTGGTCTTCAGGTAAACTCATTATTGCAATAACTATTTCAGCATTGAATTGAAAAACACTCTTTGAATGACAGGAATTACAAGCTATTGCAAAAGCATATCTTTGCAGGATCTACAGCTATTCAATGAATCAGTATGGGATCGGATAAAAGCTCAAGCATGTAATTTTCCCCCTCTCCTTCCCATCAATTTTATAGCTGAAAACTGCTAGGGAAATTAGCAGTTCATGTGTTCTGAGCACCTTTTATCTTATGGTTCAAACATTAAGACCATCTGCACTGAAAAACATGCTTCAAGCTAAATAAAGCATCTTTGGGAATCAAATACAACTCCCATGTGACCAATATGTTGACAAGTAGTTGGAAGGCTTGACTGTGTGAAAACCGCAGCATCCTCGCAATATCATTAGAACAGGCCAAGGCGTCTGCACAAAACAGAAGCTTTTCTCATTAGCCACATTCAACCCTGCTAGAGGAAACTTCCCATGGAAGAAGTTTATGTCTGATGGCAGTGACCTAGAATCTTGGTTCCAGTTAATCCACTTCTGTTCTTCTCGTGCAAGGAGCGGATGATGAATCCTCACTCCACCCAGCTGTGTGAAATTGTTCCCCAGTCTTTAGGTCTATTCATGCCCTTACAGCTTGCCCAGGGAGAAGGGGAGTCTGTAATGTTGGTTGTTTCCTACCAGCACTGCTTTCCAAGGACCTAGACAGAAGCCAAGTAAGAAGTTTTTGTGGGGAGAAGGCAGCCGGCCAGATTCCTCACTGACATAACCCTGTTTGCATTTTTTGCAGTACTCCAAGCAGGTGGATGACAGGTTCGGAGCCTACGTGGCTTGTGCCTCCCTAGTCTTCCTCTTCATCTGCTTTGTTCAAATCATAATTGTGCCACAGTGAGTATCTTTTCATCTCTTTGCTCCCATCTGCTCCCTTCCTCTATTCTGGCCTACTTTTCTTTGTTTTTTTCCTTGAGAATTCAGAGCACCAAGAGGAAGAGAAAAATACTTAAATAATTCATGCTCAAGTGATGTGTGGTGCTTATTGTTTTCTCTCTTTTCTAGCACAGAGTAAAACCTCCTCACTGGCACGTGAGGATTTCTGTTTTCCCAGCATGATTTCTCTTACCCTTTACCTCTGTCTTAGGAAATTTTGTTCAGCACATTTATAAGCCTGTGGAAAACATATATCACTAAGAAGGAATGATTGTCTACCGAGATGTAGTACATATTTACAACATGAGGCTGGGCTGCCCTCTTATCTGAGCACAGTGGAACAGGGAGGAGAAAAACCCATCACTGCCTTGTTGCTCAGAGCATGGAGGCCTCAGGGTCTGCTTCACAGATGAGGCATAATCTCTTGTGCGTTTATTCTTCTGGACTCGGGGTAGCAGTGCAAGGAAAAGGTACAGAAGGAGTTGAGCTACAGACACCTGCGCTTTGGGTAGCTCAGCTCCTGGTTTAGGGGTTGCAGTAATTTCTTTCCCCAGGCATGAGTGGCATAAACTCCTCAAGGCTGTGGGATACAGTGCTCTTGGACCACTGCAGTGAAATGTTTTGTCTGAAAGACACAGTGCAGCCCACTGGATCTTCTCCAGTATGAGCTCTGCAGACATGGTATTTCTTCTCAAAGAGTTCATAAAAAATATCTTAAAATTGAAGCATGTTGGTATTTCCTGTGCTCTGGTTTAGTAGCAATAATGTATCATCCACTGAGCACTGCTGTGTTGGAAATAAACTTGGAGTTAGTCATTTTTAATCTGAAGAACAAGACCACAGAAGCTCTGAAAATGCTCCAAATCCATCCTCATTACAAGAAGACAACAAATTGTTTAAAGAGAGCTCCAGTACTCTTGTATGGCATTACAACTGCTTTCTACTTCTTTTCACACAGATTTTTTTCAGAGTAGAAGTTGGTTTGTACCGTTCCGATCAGATATTCAGAAGGTCAGAGAAACAATGCATACTTTGATGTTTGAGGTCATTCACTCTCTCAAGCAAGAGGACATTCCCTTCTTCTCATAGAAAGATTGAATCAGCAAAATAACATCAAATGCACTGTGTAAACAGAAGGATTCGCTTTGGGAAACTGGAAGTGAAGCTGAAAGAAGCTCAAAATTGAAACTAGATTGATCCCAGTAATTAATGTCCAAAAATTATCTTTGAGACTAAGGGCTTACACTTTGGACCTCTGGATATTACTGCTGTGACTTCACACTTGCAGAGGGCCTCTACCAGCCTTTGCATTGCTCATCGAACTCCCTAAGGAGCCACTAAGCTGTCTCCATGAACCCAGTTTAACATTTAAAATGACAACTTGACAGTTTCTGATCTGTGACAACCATATGGCTGACTCCTTTGTATCACATGGGAGCCAATGCCTTATGGCAGCATAGTGTAAATGTCATGCTGCTCAGTCTTCTTCCACGCTGCCCGTAAGAGTGGTGGTTAGTGATTTGGTAGGTTCTGAAGTGTTCTTAGGCAGCCTGACCTATCTGAAAGATGATTTAATTCAATAGGAGATAAAAATTCATGTTTTCACTGCGGGTCAGATATACTTTCCTTCAGCTTTTGATTTACTTTTCTTTATATTTCAGTTGCCTAGTTTAGGTGTTTCATTGTAGGTTATAGTTAAGCACAAACTGAAACCATAGCGGTGTGTGTGTCACCATCAGAGCTTCATGAAAGACAGAACATAGAGTTTCAATCTGAAACTGGATACAAAATGGCAGTGATAATTTATACTTATAAAGAGGAATAGCTTTAATGAATTTCACAAAGGCTCAAACAGTGAATTAGCAAGTACAATTATCTTAGTAGTCATGAGAGAACATAGAGACCAGCTGGCTTTGGTGTGGTTGGCCTCAATGTCACATCGCAAGAATAATTCCTTTAAATTATGAAGAGGGCTGACTCCTGGGAGGAGGCTTGTCCTGTCACACTGAGACCAATAAATTGTTGATGAATATCTTCATGATCAAAACACGTGGAAGTGCACAGTACAAAGTTCGCCCTGGGGTGCTGTTTGTACTTCAAAGTTGGGAGGAACAGGAACCTATCGTGCTGACCAGGCTAAAGCTTTCCCCAGTCGGTTTTCCCTGACTATCCTCATGCCATGGTGGCTCCTATCCCATGCACAAGACAGAGCACTGAGAATGGTGCAGTGCAGACATTCCCTGTGCTCAGCAGGAACAGGTAGCTATTCCTGTTGAGACTATTCCCACTCAGCCGCACTGCAGTGCTCAGCATGCTTTCCTTCCTAGGTGTCTCCTGCCCACAGCTGGCTGGGGGATAACCCGCTGTAACAAATTGTTCTATCAGCTCCTGCAGTGTGTGAAATATCTCTTAGTCCCTCTGCTGTCACCCTGGCAGGAAAGTGATTGCTATAAAAGATGCAGTATTCTCTGCTCTGCAGCCTGTGTTAGTAATTCGAAAAAGGACAGAGTATCTGTTGGTATTCAAGGCACTCTGTATCTCCTACTGCTATCCTAATTGGAAAGCCCGTGCAGTGTGTTGTAGCTTGTACAAATGTCATGTTCTGGAGAGCAGAGCTGTAGCTGTTCTATATGGTGTGCATTTAAAAACAAAAATCTCCTTGATTTCAGCTCTACGTTTATGCTGGGTTTTTACCTGACCTGTTTCCTGATCCTGACCACAGTGGTGTTCGTTTCAGTCATTTACTCCTGTGTAAAGGTGAGTATTGTGTTTTATTTGTGGAGTCCTTTGCCTAAGACAAATGGATCAGCAGTCATTTTTTCAGCCAACAGAGCATGTTTTGTTAGCCATCCTTTCCACGCTTTGTGATAAGGGTTACGGATAAAGCCTTTGATAAGAGAATGAACTGCAAACAGATGTTAGGGTTGGCATCTCTCTAGCTCAGTGAGAAGTAATCACTCTGTAGATCTGCATGTCTGTTAAGTCCCCTGCAGGCACTCTTATATTGATATAAAACACATTTTCCAGTGTGGAATGAAACACTGACCGTTCGTTTCCTCCCTGTAAACCTCTTGCAGAGTCGCCTGTGTGCTGGCTCCTGCTGCATATGCATGTTTGGGTAGGCAGATAATCAGAAGCAGAAGATCATCAAGGAGAAATGTCCTGGTGGGGAGTAAGAGCCATAAATGTATAGAAGTTTATCAGCTTTTTTCAGATGAGTGTACAGAGCTCCCAGCAATCGGTGGGCTCTTCCGTGTAGCTGGTTTTGATCAGCAAAGAAATACATTGTGTGAAATCTGAAAACATATTAATTCTTCATGCCAGTCTGTGGTAAATTGGCAGCCAGTGCTTTGGGGAGGGTGATGAGCTTATCTTTTTCACTCAAAGTTGTTCCTATTAAGACGTTGATGCTGGTTGATTGTATTTGCAGTTTTGGAGATCTTTCCAGTATAGCAGTGTCTGAATATGGAAAAGATTCAGATTCAGTCTCCTTAGCCCAAGCTCAGCCTTGCTCCTCGGAGCCTGAAATAAAATAGCTCAGTAGCATTGTGTTTCGTGCAGAAGGAAGAGTGGGGTAATGGATTATGTCAGGCAGATGATTTGCCTTAAGTTAATTATCTTTTCTATGCCATTTTCAACAGTTGAATGTGGGTGCTCTTGACAGACTTGCACCTTTCATGTCTTTTTGATTTTTTAAAGTTAGATTTGGAGGAGTAAACTTTGCCTTCTTGTTTAATAAGAGCTACAGACTGTTCCCAGTGAAAGAAGCTTCAGGTTATATTTGAACTTAACTCACTCACGGAGGTTCCCTTGGGCTTATGACAGTATTAAAGGGAGACTAGTTCATAAGCACAGCATCCTGTTGGTCCCACTTGTTTACCAGCATTGAGAATTACAAGTCAGAAATAACATTGCTAATAGAAGGGTTTGGGTCCCTTTAGCTGGGAAATGATATCCAAAGATGCCTGGTTATATTTGATGTGTCCATTGTATGTGATGATGCTACTGTGTGCCATTACTTTGCAAACTGGTATCAGCAGTTAATGTGATTAGCAGTTAATTAACAAGGAACATGGAAAGCTTTTGGTCACAGTCACAAAGGACTTGGGAACTGGGAACAGAGCTGTGCCAGAGTCTATTTATGCTGCAGTGCTACAGGCAGGGACATTCCAGTGCACTGCCAGCCATGCAGAGCTGCACCAACACAGCAGCTCTACTGGTGCTGTGCCACAGCCGCTGGAGCTGTGGCAGACCCACGCCTTGGGAGCATTTGAGCTGGCTGACTTGCAACCAGATGCATTTCAAGGTGCAGTTATTTGTCATCCACTGGCTTTTAGGAGCTTAGTTTGCTTCTAAATACTGACAGAAGCACTCATTTGTTGTGTCATTCAAAAGTTTCAATTTGGGCTTTTTGGTTTAATATTATTGCTGTACTTAATTAACAATTAATTTGAAAAGCATATAGGAATTTTCAGTCCCTGTGGCCCTAGGAAATTGTTCAGTCTTGCTTTCTTTGCCTTGATCTTCCAAATTCCTATAGAAGAGGTCTGTTC
Organism: Dromococcyx pavoninus; assembly: GCA_033558185.1. Lineage (NCBI taxonomy): Eukaryota > Metazoa > Chordata > Aves > Cuculiformes > Neomorphidae > Dromococcyx > Dromococcyx pavoninus. The sequence goes on from JAUMJL010000786.1 coordinate 1,733,811, forward strand.
AGTGGTGCCTCCAACTGCTTTTAGGCTAGCTATGTCTCAGTGCACAGGCCCTGCAAACGCAAGGCATCAGATGGAATTCAGAACATCAGAATTTAATGAAATTTAATTTTATGAAACTCCTGGTGTTTCCCAAAGTGAGTTTTCATCATGTTGTCCCAGACCCACAAGGTGTTTCTGTATAACATTCAGCATGGCAAATGCCTTCTGTGTACAGATTGCAAATGTTGAAATATTTTGCCTTCTAGCTCCAGTACCTTTTTGATTATTCCTTTTTTTTAGTGCTCCAAATTAGCCTCTGCTGTCAATGTCTGATTATGAGATGGCTTGTTTAGTACTTCTAGCTTGTCAGCTATCTGTCTCATGGCAGCAGCTCCCAGTAGCTGCAGCTTGCTTCTGTCATTAAAGGTTTCAGGTGAGAGCTTTTAGGCAATGGGTTTTCCCAGCCCTTGGTTAAGGGAAGTTACTTTACTTCTGTACTCCACATTGCTCTAGGAACCATTTTAATGCTTCTGCCCGTGGAAGGCACTTTTACAGACCCTTGAAATGAAATTCTAAGACACAGGGATGTCAGCATTGTTTGTTTTGTTTCACACTGGGGTGTGGGATAGGAAAGCACGTTTTACATACCAATGGTTCATTCCACACAAGGTTGGAAAGCAGGTGTCCACCCCGGGATATCTGCATAAGCATAACTTTATATAACTGTTTACTGCGTTGTTACATGACAAGTGCCTCTTTTTTCTTCCTCTCTCCAGCTTTCATGTGAGATTTTCCTCCTCTGTTTTGGCCACTCCATCTCTGGCTTTGACAGTGGCCAGCAGGCTCTTTCAGGACAGCTTGATCATGTTTTGTTTTCTTTTGTTGTCATTATTATCTTCCACTATAAAATTCTCCATGGACTAGAAGTTGATCCTGGAACTGCCAATGCAGTCAGCTTGGCTTTCCAAGTTTCTTCAGCTGTAATAAACAAGAGAGTTCCAGTTCTTCACTTTGATGCTCCATGAAGACTTGGCCACAGCGAGATGGTGTTCCTTCCCAATAGAGTCTAAGGTCATGGGAACCAAGGTCCCTTTGCAAATACTCCACTGACAGACATCTGTTTTGCTGCTAACTTATCAAGTTTGTGTTTCTTCTTAAAATCTTTAACTTCTGGTATCTACACTGCTGGGTGGAATTCAATTTCTTGTGTGTTCCTAGGAGCACTGATGAGAGAAATTTCGAGTTATCTTTTACGGGAAAATAAGTTTGTCTGTAGCTTCACATAGGTGCAGCTTGCCTACCTGTTTCTTTGCCTCCTGAAGCTGGTGTAATGTTCCTGAAGTGGTTTTGTTGTTCTTCTCAAGCAGAGGAAAAAATACCCCTGAAAACTGTACTTTTTTAATAGACTAATAAATCACCAAGGAATGAGTTGCATAAATGGACTTGGAACATCAAGTTGCCTGGAGATATTGTCTTTTCCTCCAGAAGCATCTTAATGTACTTCAAAATGACTCAAAGGCTTTTATTACAAATTGAAAAATCAGAACTTAAAGACCTCATATGTTTTTTTGTCTCACAACACAGCAGCAATTATCTAAGCAGTTTTCCATGTCCACAGTGCATGTTAAGAAGACAAAAAGGACAATATTATTCTTCTGTCTGTTATTACAAAGTACAGGTTTTATTTAGTGTATTTTTGTCAGGTTGTGGATAATTTTCAGTGTAACACCAGTACTTGTTGGATTGCTTTTTGAAATTCAGACTTTCACCTGTACAACACCCTACCTTCCCCTTCTATATTCATGGGTACCTGCAAGCTTTCGGAGCCTCTCTCTTCTGGGAGACAATATCTTCCACCAACATTTGTGCATTTCAGTTCATAATGAACTGGAATCAATGGGACAATCCAATTTCCTGTTTCCCACTGTGGTTTTTTCTTTACTTGGTGATTTTTAAGAGGGCTGATGAGTGACCTGTGTGAGACAAGTGTGGTTTTTGGCAACCCAAGTGTGAATCTCGGCTGCCCAAATGGTTCATGTTTTCAGTGGTGCATGTGCGGGATTAGAGTTGCCATTTCATCACTTTCCCTTGTCCTGTTCTTCACTCAGATAACATTTGAGTCTTACTAGGAGGAGTAAACGGTGTTGGACAGCATAAACCAATGGACTAACTAGCAACAAGGCATGGATTTTCACTGTGCTACAATGTCCCGATCTGCTTCTTTTACTAGGACAGAAGTGATTTCATTTTATTAGAGAGTAGGAGGGGAAGTCATCTTCTTTTCTTTTTTCTTCTTTATTAGCGCCCTGACTGGTGGATGCTTTTATGGAGGAAGTATTGCTAGAGTGGAGCTGAATTGTCAGAGCTGAGCCAGGTCCTCCATTTCTATCACAGAAGTCCTACAAACTGCAAATATTCCTGGTCTTTCCATCTGCCTCTATGAAATGGGGAAAGGCTTACTGATGTTATAGGGCCTCCATGAACGCCATCCACAAAGCAGGGTTTCCTCAGATGTACAGCATGGCTGTGCTCTTGCACTCTGTATTGCAATCCTGACCTCCTATGGTTTCTGGCATTTGTTTCCTTTTCTGGACTTCTTCCAGCTGCACTTGTTTACTGACCTAAAATTTTCCCTGGTTTGCAAAGTAATGAGAACCAAGATTAATACAAAGAAAACATGTTTTCATTAGAATTTAAGCATCTTCCACTGAGAGTTTTGCTGATATCTCAGGCTCAGTTCAAAGTCAGGCTTTTTTGGGATTGTTGGTAGCAGGGGCTTGGGCCAAGATCCACAACAAAGCACTCCTGAGTTTTATTTAGGTGCCGGGTTTCCCAGAGATTTCAGAAGGAGGTTAGATCTGGGCATACCTTTGTGGAGCTTGGCCTTGAGGCCTAAACAAAGGTGTGGCAGGAAAATCTGTCCTGCAATAATCTAGTGAGAAAACTGACTAAACCCAGCACAAATCCTTCTCCCTCCAAGTCCTATAAAGGTTAGAGCGAATGAAAGCCCCAGGGTATATCTCACATCCCCACACTGGTAGGGATCTGCTAGCTGATGTCTACATGGAAGCAACTGGACATAGAAGGGCAAGGAGAGTTCTGCATCAGGAGGTTTATTCTGAGAGATGGTTTGCTTTGTTTTGCAGTGACTGCGTGAACCTGAAGGTTTGCATAAAATTTCAGTAAATTTCAATCAATCCTCATTTGGCGCAAAAAAGTCATAACCCTGATTTCCCCTTTGCTCCAGGCCCCCACAGATCCTTGCCCTCTCCTCTTGCCTGGAGATAGCAGGATTTTTGTGCATGTGCATGTGCTGGTAGCAAGTGAGATCGGCTCTTTCAAAACTCTTACCACAACCTCTCTTTCCCTCTGTAAAAGTCACGAGCTCATCAGTGCTTTGGCCATTCAAACTCTTTATAATTACGTTGTGGGACTGCTGTGTGGGAAGCAATGCACTGACAAAATGTTGCATTTCTGAAGATGTAAGAGTGAAGGATAAAAGGGAAAAGCAAGACTTTTAATAGAAACATTAGTCATAGTTAAATTGCAGCACTGTGTGACTGCGCTGCTGGCTTCTTTATGTCTCTAAAAATATGCCCTAGTGGCTTGGTTATTCAGGCAGGGTGCTGGTAGGAAAAGGAGAGTTGGGTTCTGGAATAAACTTTGACAGTCTTCAGCAGAGCCCCTCTGCCCTGGTGCGATGGTGTGGGGCGGAAGGCACTGTGGGGCCGATGCTCTCCAGCAAGAGGCTGTCGGTGCGCAAAGGTTTCCTGTTGTCTACCTGTTCTTGCTCCAGCCCTGGTCTTGGTGGCACATGAAGAGGAAGGATTGGTTTCATTGTCTTCTAGGCTTCTCCTGTAGGTCATGCAACACAAGGAGGCCTCATGTGAGGCTGAGGAGTGACCCTTACTGCAAAGCATTGCCTGGTTGGTCCCTGCTTCAGCAGAGAGCCTGTTTCTACCCAGGATACGATGTAGCACCTAAAGCAAAGCACGCTGGTGGCCTGCAGTCAGAAAGCAATTAGAGGAAAGCTTCTAGCTCTGATAGTAGTGAGTCACTGGGACGGGGCTGTCTAGGGCAGCTCTGGGATCGCCCGCACCAGCGGTTATTTTTAGCCCCATGTCTGTGGTGCTGAGTGCCATAGACCAGACGAGGACAGCTGATTACTCAAGTGCCTTTCACAGAGGGTCTGACAGATCACAAGACTAGCCTGGGCTTTTTAGCCATCTGTTTCTGAAATGGCACCAGGAAGTCCTACTGTAGGCCTTGGTGATCAAAGGGATATGTATTTTTTTGATTTCTGCTTTTTTTCGATCCACTAATTTACAGGCTCAGACTCCTGGGTATTTCAGTAACAAATGGCTTGTGGTTTGCTTCTCACAACATGGATGAGCACAGCCCTGCAAGCCGTGCTGTCTTGGCTCGGGAGCCATCATTCCCATTAAGAGGGGCTAAGCAGATTTGATGAGCCAGCTGGGCCTGCTGCCACAAGGTGGTCAAGTTCCTGCTCACCCATGTCCTGGAGCTGCCATCCCCCAACCACTATTCTCTAAGCCTTGTGCAGCATCTGCACAGATCCTGTGCTAGAAGGATGCCAGCAACTCAAATGCAATTTTTAATCTATAAAATCAGCAATGATTTTACATGTTTGGTTTTTTTCCCCCACATGCAGCTTTTCCCAGCTCCACTCCAGACTCTTTCCAAGAAGATTGTACAGTCCAGGACCAACAGTACCTTAGTTGGAGTCTTTGCCATTATCCTGGTTTTTCTATCTGCCTTTGTCAACATGGTATGTGCATTATTTCTTTTTGACCCCCTCGCTTCCACATGGTTTTCTTATTGGTGCTCTGCAGCATCGTAACCCTTATAACCACTGGGTTTAGTGTAATTGTACCTAATGCCTACAGCATCTGAGCTCAGTTCCCTTCTGCTTTTCAGGCATGGAAAAGAAATGGGAGACCAGCAGCTGCATCCCTATAGCCCATTATACACCTGGCACTGATTTGTGCCCATATTCTTTTCTGATTCTGATGCTCCAAGTACATAAGCCAAGCCTAAGGCGTCCCCCTGCGCAAAGGGCCTGCATGAGGCCAATGTGTCATTTAACTCCCACAACTGAGTGGGACTTAAGTATTACTTGAGCTTTGTGCTGGCCTTCTACACGGTGCTGCATCCTGCTCTGAGTGCAGTAATGGCCTAACAGGAACTGTCCAAACTTTGCTTTGAGTTGCACTTCTGGCACTGGCGTGGTCTAGCTTTGCATTTAAATGCTGCTGCTGATTTCAGACTTGGAGAGATGAGCTCTTCTCCAGGACCCTGTGGCTGCTGGTTTCTCACTTGTACAAAGGGCTTGAGGGCTGAGTGTATTTTAAAGAAATCACTTGAATGTGCTCTACCCTGCACACATCTGTCTTTTTTTTTGAGAGGGGAGAAAAGGGAGAGATAGGCCTGGGATTAAGGACCTGAGCTTGGAGGTAGCTACAAAGACTTCACATGGCCCTCTGTTCCTCCCCATTATGTGCTGACTTTCACTGGAAGGGAGAGGTTTAAACACCTAAAAATCAGACCACTATTTACTCTTGCCTCAGCTTTCCTACGCTTGTAGTAGAAATATAGATATTTTAGATATTTAGATATTTAGTTATTTTACTATGCTCTGTTTAGGTACTTGAATGAGAGGCACTAGCTCAGTGGCATGGACACCCACTGCTTTCCCCGCAGTCACCTGCAAAGAGCTGAACACCACACAGAAATTAGAGCTTTGTTTTTCTGCATAATGTGTGTTTCTTTGCGTTCGTGAACTGCTTAGTGTGAACATTAGCAAAATAGACAAATGGAGCATCATGTGGAGAAAATCAGAATGGGCCTCTACTGTTTCCTCAACGTAACATTGCCCATCAAACTTTGAGCCTTGCTGCTGAAGTCTTCCCTGTAGAAGGACCCACAGCAGAAGCTTTAGAGGTGGCAGGGGAGAGTTATCGGCTCTGAAATTCCCATCAGCAGAAATAGAGCAACACCAGAACCTTATCACAGACAGTGGGATATATTTGTATGTGTAATATCTACAGCCTCTCTGCCTGTGAACCTTCAGACATAAAGTTGTATGTGAAGTTGAGCACGAAACAGCTTTCTAGAGTGCACAGCCTGGATTTTATTAGTTAATATTTTGGAGGGTGCAAGTCATAACCATTGCACATGCAGTAAATCAGAAGCTGCTGATTTAATTTTCTGTATTTTGCACATTGCTGCAGCCATTTTAATTGATGCAAGCTCCTTCTTTTTCTTCATCCTTGCCTATGCTGTTGAGTTTAATACCATCTTTTTCTTCAGTTCATGTGCAGCACTGTGGATCTTGCCAGCTGCATGGCTGCAGAGTACAACGTCACTCCTGACCGGGTGGATATATGCCTTATCAGCAACCTGACTCCCAACTACAGCCTGGGCACCTTGCAGGGATTCTGTGACAGTCCTTTGCCCAACTGCAACTTTCCAGAGGTACTGCTTGATAAAAAAAATGGTTTCCAGAGCTTGATCTGAGAAGAAGCTGTAAAACCTGTATGATAAATCTCAGTGATTCAGAGGAAAGCAAAGCTGATCCTCACTGATGTTGTAGGGCTGACACAGAGGGGCTACTACGCACAAAATTAAGACTCTGAATTTATTATCATGAGTCTACATTAATGTTTAAGATCCTTTGGGGCTGAATAATCAGTAGGCTTTTATAATTGTTGGATCGTGCCTGTAGTTGAAGGAATGGCCTTTCTCCACAAAGTCCTTAATGGCATGCAGAACTGCAAGTCATTTCAAAGGAGTCTGGGGGTGCTCAGTATTGCTTGAAAATCAGTTTGCTGAAAATCAGTGTCTACTCATAGATTTAATTCTTCCCTCCTTTGTTTTATATCCTAGTGAAAAACTTTGCTTATATATTCTTTCACTAGGTGTAGTAGATTCTGGCCTCAGGCAGGTTAGCAGCTCTGATAATGGGCTGCTTCAATTTGCAAGTGCAAATCGTACCTCTTCACCTTGTTCACTCATTTTAAAAACAAAAATAAAAACACTTATAATGCCAAAACAACAAAAAATATTTTTTACACAGTGGTAGAATACTTTGCCAAAAACTTATCTTTTTCCATAGCTGTTCAAGACCTTTCTCTGAGTTTCTATGTCATGACCATTGCAAGTGTTATCTACTGGAAACTGTCTAGGATGGGGGCAGAATTTATGTCAAGGTCGTCTGTGTTTATGGGGACCTGACAGATTTGTGGCTGATGTTATCATCCAGATGTCCAGGGTGCTACTGGAAGCCCAAGTATCCCACTGAACCTGTTTCCATTTAGCCTAACAAGAATGTGGTCTCTATCTGATTCAGTGGAGTTTCTGAGACCACCATTACTGTGACTTTCAACCCTGCACAGGCCCTTGCTATGTCTGCAGAATGACCCAGGGGCAAAATCTGGCACAATGGAGAACTAGAAACAGTCTGTGCCCATCGTGAGGCTGTCAGGAGTGCTGGTTCAAGACAGAGAGAGATCTTAATCAATGAGAAACAACCATTTTGGATGCAGAGGATGCTGTGGCAGCATTGAGCCAGATCGTGGTGGTCACTGAGTTAAAAAGTGAAGAGTCCCTTCCCTGCACTCTGCAGGGCAGATGTTGGATCCAGTGCAGGCGTTATCTGTTGCTCCCGGTTTGCTTTCAGGAGACAGTGGGATCCAACTCCTTAGTCACATCCACCCATTTTCTGGAAAATAAATTACAAGCTGTACAAGTTATTGTCTCTAATTTAATATATCAGCAATGAGCTATTAATAAATGAGCTCAGAACATAAGGTATTTCTACTTCGACTACAGTTGGCTTGTAAGTGAGAGGATGGATTGCCTCAGGCATCTGATACAGGGGGTTTTGCCAGAAATACGCTTGTCCAGGTAGAATGTAAGCTTAAATCTTCACAGATTTGATAGCAGGAAGGTGATGAGCTGGATAACATGCTATGGATTTTATATCCGTGCTAGCTTTCCCAGGAGCTATAAATGGCACCTGCAGTCTGTGATCACATTTAAAAGCACTGGGATGCTAAACATTCAGCTCTCAGATTGGCAGAAGTTGCTGCCCCACCACCCAGGTGTGGCAGAGGGCTCCAATACCACACAAGCACACACTTCTGCTACTGCTGGCAGAAAAAATGGTCATGGTATTGGTCATTGGTAGAAGTTTGTACAGCCCATGGATTCAGTATGTCACATCATCAAGGACAACACTTTCCAGATGACCTCAAGTGGGTATCAGTCCTGTTGGTGTGAATTGCTAATACCCTTTGGCCTATGTATTGTGCTGCTAAGTGAATTTGAGAGCAGAGTGTGACCTTAGAGCACAAAGTATTCCAGCATAACTGAATGATGCTTTCTGCTAGTTTAGTAACTATGTCCAGGGGCAAATCTACAGAACAACCTTGGGTATGCAGCTGTGAGCCCTGTGCCTCTTGAGTATAAAGCAGATAATGCCTGATGAAGAATACAAGAGTTTTCTCTCCATCAGTTCAGTTTTAACGCTTAGATCTCCTGTAACATGGGAGGATTCCACAGGCAGCCTCAGGTTTACCTGTTCAATCAGCTCAACTACATAACTCCCAATCCCTTTCTATCCCTCTGTTTAGTTTCCTTTGTTTTCAATTTTGATTTATCCAGCTGACATTCATCTCTCTTCTGTTTTGTTTTTTTCTTCCCTTTTTGTCTTTATACAGTACTTTACCTACAGTGTCTTATTGAGTCTCCTGGCCTGCTCTGTGTTCCTTCAGATCAGCTGTATTGGAAAACTGATCCTTATGTTAATCATTGAATTTATATATGTCCTCATTGTGGAAGTGCCAGGGGTCAACCTTTTTGACAATGCAGATCTCCTGGTTACAGCTAACACCTAGTAAGTGCCTTTCACTTCTGACATCTTCACTTATTTTCTTTCCCCAGTGATTTCAGTGTGGCATTAGGTGCATGAGAGCACCGAGGCTGTGGTGCAAGCAAGGGAATTCCATGATACCAGAAAAGGCATGGCTGTAAACTTTTCAGGTCTTTTTGATCTGGAACTTGACTAATGAACTATCTATTAATAACAAAATATAACTGGAATCAGAGTATGTTTCTTTTTCTTCCAGAAATGGGGAGCTGTATTTAGTCATTCTCACTTCTTCTGGTATTGCACTCCCAATACAGAAATATCTTTTCGCAAAAAAAGAAAGACAAAACTCCAGCAAACTTGAGCTGGCGCAGGGATGTGAGAATGATCCACTGAGATATTTGAACATCTGGTATGTTAAACCCAGACTGGGGTGGTAGAATGGTGGTAGCTGACATTTAGCTGTTGGTTGCTGTTGTCCGCATGTGGAAATCCAGCACCACAGCCTGTCTCAGCACAACTCCCACCACAGGGGCGTGGGCTAAGTGGGAGTAAACAGTTGCCCTTTTAGGTACAAAATGTAGTTTGTCATCACCAGGTCACATATTAATCACAGTAGCAACGTCTTTCCCCTGACATGGTTACCCCTCCTGAAGGTCATGCCAGGGAAGGAAATTTGGCATGCTTGCAAAGCCATCCTCCTCCACAAGTTTCATTTCCCACTGGGAACTGCGTTGTTGTGATCACTATTTGTTTGGTGATTTCCCCTTGTAGGCAACAGTTGTACTTGAATCAAGTTGTACTTGAGTCAATAAAATCATAGTGTTTTCTAAAGGTGAATATGATAAGGAGAGTTTCCTGTAAGACATGAGAAACAGACCATTGTTCTACCCAGGAGTGGGAAGGACTAACCTGGAATACATTTTGCAGCTTGGGACGAAGAGGCAGTTCACGGTAATGGAGAGTCCAAACCGGCAAAGAACAGTCAGAGCTCTAGAAAGCACAAATTTAGGTGAAATATTTGTCAAGGATGGTATCCATGGTTGCTCCTGTCTTGGACACGAGGGTGAATGAGAAGATTCCCATGCTCCTTCCCAGAGCTATCTTGTATGTTATGAAATAGCTTGTGTAGTTGCTCAGGTGTCTTGATGATCATTAACCCCTTCAAGATGGATGAGCCTGGTTACTTCTGTCCTTCATATAAATATTCCATGATTTTAGCATTCCTATGTGCCCAGCAGTAATTAATGGAGGTATGTTTTTACTGCCATTGGCAGTAATCAATTAAATTATTTTGTTAACTCAAGCAAAGAAATTTTGTAGGAAACCCCATGGACCTTTCTGGGGGGGTATAAGGGAGAATGAGGTTTCCGTCCCAGTTTTGCAGATGTTTTTTTTATTCCAGAAGCAGGAGCTATTTAGCATTTTCTAACATAATTAGAGAAATAAAAGCATTTTATATCCCAGATATAATTTCATTCTTGTAAGTCAAGTGCTAAGTGAAATTACAGAACTTAGAAGAGTAATTTACATCATTTCACAATCAAAATATCAGTAACAGAGTGGGGAAGGTTAGCATGTTTTACCAGAAATAGCTTTTTTGATGCCATATTCTCTTTTGCTAAGTGGTATTTGTTTAGTCCAAAGAGCTCCACGGACAGCTATTTATTGTCCCAGTGTCTGGGAGTTCATTTGTGTGTTGTGGGAAATGGGAGCTCACCATGTAGCACATAGCTTGGAGTTGTACCTTGTTGTCCAGCTGATGTTAAAAAAAAAAACCCAACCATGACCTCCTACTACTTTAATTGGGTGCTCGTTGTAGCTGCTCTGCAGCCGTTATGGTACTCTGACTAATTAGAAGTGATGCAGATATCATTTCACACTTCTGTGTACAAACCAACCCAGTGTGCAAGCAACCAAAAGGCTGATTGTAGCATGTTGGGAGTTGTTAGACTTGACTGCAGCAACACACCAGCGTGGGGACACTGGGTGCACTACTATGTTACATTTTCTCCATTCAGACAATAAAACTAAAGCATTGGTTTTAAAGATGTGATGGACCAATGTGATCTTCTAAGTTGAGTTCCTGCATAGTGGAGCCCAAAGACCTTTGCACAGCAATTTGTTCATCAGGCCCATCATTTCTGTTTGAGCTGTGGTTTGTGTGTTAGAGGGCTGTCTATCCTTGGCATGGTGGCTGTGGGAAGGGAGATGCTCCTGTCCTGTGGGAGGTGTCCCCAAAATCAACCACCTTTCCTGCTAAAAATGTGCACTTAACTTGAGCAGGAATGTATTTAGCAAGCTTCTCTCTGTGTTACCTTCCAGTAATTAAAGAGCCGTCTGCTGCTGGAAATGTCTGTCCCTCAGGGAGCAACCTACTAATGCAACAGCATTATTACTTGTGTTGGGTTTGCTGCATTTCACAGGCTCTGCTGAGGCCTTTAGGATGAGCATAACACCCACAGTGAGCTGCAAACCCAGTACAGAGGGGCAGTGCTGCCGTGCTGCCGTCATAAGACTGAGTGATAATATGGGGCAGTCAGTCATCCTTGGCCAGGTAGTGATTTAGGGGAGCAGGGGAATCGTGCTGCATGTGGGAAGTGTCTCCAACTAGAACTGTCCTTTAGTGTGGGAGCTGCTATCCCCAGGGTTCCCAAACTGGGTCCACATCCAAGCACATCTGTTCCCTGCTGGCGCTGGCCAAGAGGGCTCACAATATTGTGTGCAAGACAACAGTTGGTTGCAAAATCTGTGTCAGAAGAAACTGGATGCTTGGAGCTGCAGAAAATATCTCAGAACAAATAAGGTTAGAGAGTCGCTATGGTTTTATTGTCTAATTTTATGCCCAGTTAGGCTCCCTCAGCTATTTCGATTTTGATGATCTGTAGTTCTGATTCTGTGGTGAGAGGTTCTCCTCAGCCGCAGAAAACTGTGGTTGGAAGCTCTCAGGACAGCTGTAGGATTCTCAGCATAAAGCTGTATCATGTTAGTAGCCTGCAAAGCTGTAATTGCATCAATGACACTACAGTAATTTTACCACTGATCTCTTTCTTTCCATTTAAATAGCGTTTTAAAAGATGCATGTGCATGGTTCTCAGCCACCTAATACTCCACCCACACTTGAGAATAAACCCAGCAGCATTAAGCAATCAATCAGTCAGGAACTCAGCCAGCTACTACCTACCAGAAAGCTCCTTTCCATCCGTTCACTGTAAGAAAAGCACACCCTCCATCTTCTCCAGCAGCTCTGCTTCATATGAGTGCTTTGCAGTGTTGTGAGTAGTAATAGCAATCCACGTAAGGGTTTTCTTCTGTGTACTCTTGTGGAATACCCATAGCACAGGCTGGAGATGAGCAACTTGCAGAAGGGAGTAGTGCTAGAGGTCAAGGAATTAAATGCATGTCTGCATTACAATAAATTGGAAAGAGAGGCGCTATCTCTTGTAAGATATTATCCCAAAGCTTCCTGCTTTAGATCCAGTTTTCCATCCTGACCCAAGTAGTGATGGATGCACAGGTATTTGCTAAGTGTCTCACAGTGACATTAAAATCCCAAATGATTCTTTGCCTCTTAATGCTTCTTAGACATTTTAACCACATTAACCATGTTGCACCATCACTCTGGATTTTTGAGAGTAGCTCAGACGACCTTTTTTTTCACCACCCCCCCCCCCCCATCTTTTTGTAGTTTTCTGTTTTAAAAGGGCTGTAGCCCCACACAGTGTTAGAGGTGCCACACTGCAGAGGTGCAGTTAAATGATGCTCAGAGGGAAGACTGCTGGAGGGAGCCAAACACTCTGCTAACCTTGTGTTTGTGGTTTTTTTCAGCGTGTCTGCAAATGCAACATTACCATGGTGAGTCACTTTGGCATGAAATATTTTTTGGGGGGGTTGACAGTAGGCGTTTTCTGTTCATAAGATGCAGTATCAGCATGTTGACTCACAGCAATGTCTGTTATTTGACTCTGCATTGCTGTGAGCTGGTGCAACACAATGCAGATGTCCTAAGTGCATTGAATATGGCCCTTTTGTATGTATAGCTGCTTTCACAGCATCCTTTTTCCTGTGGGATTTATGTCAACTTGCTTTATAGAGCATCTCACAGAACTTACTTGTTGTTACAAGTCAAAGATTTTATAAAAATAATACTTTCATACTGTGTAACTCTTATTCAGCTTTAACAGTTTTTATTAGCTTGCTTTTTGGAAAAGATGGGAATGTGTCTTAGTGCTCTTTTCAGCTTATAGAATACTTACAAAACAAAGGCCATTAAGAAGCAACTAATTAGAGAAGTAGTGAGTGTAGGACAGTTCCAGACTTAGGAGGCTGTTGAAGCCAGTGCAGGAGAATACAGTCTGAAGAGCTGTCAGCAATTCAGTTTTGCCAACCATAATGGTGACTGAGCCATTCTTGAAAAAAAATTACTTTTATATTGATATTAACCCTTTTTAAGGATTTGGATTATATTTCCACCTTCAAAGTCCTGCTTTAGAAACCAGCACCTATGAGTCTCAGCCTTTGCAGGTATTTTTTGTCTCTTTACCAACATATGCTTTGAGGGGAAAGAAAAAAGCCTTTTCTTCAGAGGCTGGTTAGCCTTAAAGTGGGGACAGTGGAGCGTGGCTAAGCTGTGTTCCTGCATCCTGAGACTAACTGGGCAACCCTGCTCTTTGGCTGGCTGCAGCTCTCCAGCGGTGACACGAGTCGCGTTGAAGATTGTGACCCCTGTCATCATTACCGTCTTTGTCCTGGCGCTGTACTTGCACGCCCAGCAAGTGGAATCCACTGCAAGGCTTGATTTCCTCTGGAAACTCCAGGTTAGTGAGTGTTTGTGGTGTTGGAGGAATACACATGGTCATCAGCATTAATATAAAACTACTGAGCTCTTCAGTGTTAAGGTACTCTGTTACAAGGTGCCTTTGAATTTAATCTCAATCTGGCATATAACTGGGAGCACTAGTAAGGCTCTGCTCTTCTTTGGTCCTTTGCATACTCAGTGCTTCTCACCCTGGTTATTTACTTTAACCCCTTGTTTCCTTGTAAATGCCCGCTGGATGGTCCCCACAGTAAAGGGTTATAAATCTGAAGATCTGCGTTAATGAATTTGGGCAACTGAGCCTGTCACTGCTCGAGGAACCTGCAATATAGCACAATTTCTAAATATAAGAAGCTCATATTCACTGCTGAATTGTTTCCCAGATTTCAGTGAGCTTTAGTTTGCTGTGTTCAGGCGTGTGAAAGATTCACATTTGCTTTTTCATTCACTTTCTTGTTCAGCAATGGGAACTGGCTTGGTATCCAGCTTCCATTAGCCGCTAGGCAGCAGTACTGGATAACCAGCACACTGCAGATAATGTCACACTGTGCTTCTGTCCCTGTGTTCAGTGTAATATTTTCGCTACTACTGCAAAAGACATGGGCTTTACAGGCTTGGGAAAAGTCCTCTCCAGACTGTTGGACTGGCCTGTTTCAGGGGCTCCATAGTAACTTTATGACCATCATTGCACCTCAGAAAACCTCGTGGAAAAGGAGAGTTCTTCCACTTAGCTACGTGAGCATTTTGTGGGGGGTGCAGGGAGATGATTATAATTCAGTGCCAGTTCATGCAGTCAGACTTCAGCAATGACGGCTGTCTTTGTCCTCCTGAAACCTGTTGTGCTTAACTAAGAAAGCCAAGTTTATGTTTTTTGTGGATGGTGGTAGAGTTCCCCAAAAGGAACAGACCTTGTACAGGTTATACAATTCAGGGCCCAGAAACATAACAGCATTGGATTTTGGTGGTGTTCTGTGCCTGCTTTCACATCCACGTGTGCTCACAAAGAGATGGACCATCTTCCACTGCAAAACACAAGTTCCTGCATCTCTCTGGTTCTGCTCTCCTTTGCAGTTTCCCCCTTTCTTCTGTTTCTCCTCTCCCTGCGAGTTAATTTTCAGCTTTTTTTTTTTACCAGTTGCCAAAAGAGTAAGCACATCACTCTCTCCCTCCTAAACTAGGCCACTGAAGAGAAAGAAGAAATGGAGGAGCTGCAGGCCTATAACAGACGCCTCCTCCACAACATTTTGCCAAAGGATGTGGCAGCCCATTTCTTGGCTCAGGAGCGGCGAAATGATGAACTGTACTACCAGTCCTGTGAGTGTGTGGCTGTCATGTTCGCCTCCATCAGCAACTTCTCGGAGTTTTATGTGGAGCTGGAGGCCAACAATGAAGGGGTGGAGTGTCTGAGGCTGCTCAACGAGATCATTGCCGATTTTGATGAAGTAAGTTGCAGAAAATCTGTGTGGACGGAGTGCACTGAATCAATGAGTTCAGTTGGGCCTTGCTGAGTTCTGGAAGGAGGGTGGCTTATTGAATCCTTGTGCCATGGTTCATTTCTTCTTGCTCTAGAAGTCTTTATCTTCTTTTTTTTCCCACATTTAAATCCCTTCTATTAGCTTGTGGCTCCTCTGAATATCTAATCTCCTTTCTTCCTGTACTCTGAGTAGTGCAGACTTTGTAGATCTTGTACCAAGGGAGGCCGCGTGGCAAGGACATTATCAGCATGTATGGGTTTGTCAGGGTTTATTTGCTTCTTTTGCCTTTGTGAAACAGATAATAAGTGAAGACCAGTTTCGGCAGCTGGAGAAGATCAAGACCATCGGCAGCACCTACATGGCTGCATCAGGCCTCAATGATTCCACTTACGACAAGGAAGGGAAAACGCACATCAAAGCTCTGGCTGATTTTGCCATGAGGTTAATGGACCAAATGAAATACATTAATGAACATTCATTCAACAACTTCCAGATGAAGATAGGTAATGCCCCTTTTTTTGCAGGATTAAGTATAGGTAATGGTCATTCCGAGCTGGAGATTTCATGGAGAGTAAAAACCATAGATGGTGCCTTAGCTGTACAGTAATGTTAATTGTCTTATGCCAGGTGACCACTTTGGCCTTTCTGAAACATCAGAGCAGTTCTTTTAGGGTTGCAGCACTACTAATGAAGTTCTCTAGAGAATTAGGAGCAGCTGGGCAACCAGCCTTGGTGCAGAACTCTTACCACAGCATGGTCTCACACGGTGGTTGAGCTTGGGCTCATTTTTGCCTTTGCTACACTCCCTGCCCACACTTCCTGTGGTCCCATCTCTGCCATTCTTGGATATTAAATTGTCTTTCAAGTCAGGGAATAAAAAGAGACAGAGAAGGAGAAGGAGCAGAAATGTGAGGATGTCAAGTGCGGTGTTCGTTCTGGAAGGCCGCTGGGGTGCTGCTTTGCAGGTGCTCAGCATTGCAGCAGCTGTGTGCTGACTTCCAAGTGAGCAGTTGGCTTGGCAGCTGGATGTTATCTGGTACTAGATAGTACTAGAAAGTAGCTCTGCATGGAGCAGATCCAGCCTGCGCTGCCAGTCAGACAGTCAAAACGGATCAAAGAAGCCAACTTTTCTTTAAAAGTTTTTTTCCCCACGGTTTGGACGTAGCTTTACGTGCCGGGGTAAAGCACAGCTAGAGCTGATGAGCATCGGTGTGGGTTTTATTGTCTGAAAAATAGCTCACCTCAAACTTTGTGTGGTTCACCTGTGATGGATCTGAGCGTTGTGGGATTTCTTCTCTCCTTCTAGGCCTCAATATTGGTCCTGTTGTAGCTGGGGTGATAGGAGCACGCAAGCCCCAGTACGACATATGGGGCAACACAGTGAATGTAGCCAGCCGAATGGACAGTACAGGTGTGCCTGACAGGATTCAGGTAAGAAATTCATTGGAAGACTTACAGTGCCAGTCCTGTGTCACTTACGGGTTTTGAAACTTCATTCGAATTGGAATTCTGGTTTCATTTTATTCCAATTACTCACACGCTACCGAAAGAAATGCCAGCTGGGGAATGCTAGTGGTCATCATCAAGTTTCATGCTTTAATCTTGACCAACTTTGCAACCTTTGATCAAAACCTTCCAGTTTAGTTCTGGAGGGAGTGTTGAGCTGAGTTCCCTTCCCCAGGTGCCTCACTGCAGTGGAGCACAGTCCTGCTGTGGTGTTTACTCTCTTGTGCTGCCAGCTTTGCAGTTCAGCTCTGTGCAACTGTCAGATGTTTTATTTTCCAAGGGCTTAGTTCAGTTATCTGTTTCTGTAATTCCCGTCTCTGTTCACAGTGTTGAGAGGCCTAGCAAGGCATCGGCAGGACACGGATATATAAGAAGAGAAAGAGAGCAGTTTAAGGAGTTAATGGAAACTGTCGTGTAATCAAACATCTCTTTGGCCTTCAGACAGTGCCCTTTCCAGTGATTCAATTTCAATGTCCTCCTTTCACTGCCCACAGTAACAGATTGCCATTCCTTGGGAAAGTACTGAAGGGATGCAAAAATAGTTAGAGCAACTGATGTAAAGCCCAAGAGGGGAAGCCATGCTATTTCCTTCCAATTAAGCTGTCACTTAACTGGATCAATATTTATCCAACACCCTTTAAACTTTCCTACAAGACAATCCATGAACAATTTTTGTTCTGGTTAAGCAAATCAGCAGAGAAATGTTACAGCGGTAGGAAGCCAGAAGTGCCAATATTTAAAGCCACCTGAAAAAGGGTGAGAAAACACATAATAATAAATAAAGATCTCAGGAAATCTGGTATTTATATTTTAGTTATACTGCAGTACAGGTGATTCTTTTTTTAATGGCATCTGCCCAAGGAATTTGGATGCCGGCTAGATTATTCTGTTTGTTCAGTCTTTCTCATTGCCCATGACCTTCTCTTCCACAAAACCAAACACCTGAATGGCATCTTCTAAATTACACATTCACTGTACAGTTCTTAAGCTATATTTGAGGACTTTTAAAATATTTTAACTTTTTTTCCTACTACCACTCTGGTACCTGAGTATCTTGACCTGCCAAGCATGTGTGTAAAAATGTGATTCGTTCCTTTTCATCCCATGACCTCCTTGAAAATTGTGATTCTGCTCAAGTTGTGCACCCTGTGTGACATTTGTAGTGTCTTGGTTTTTAAAGGTTGCATTTGCTTTGCAAGTTGTGCCAACCTTTTAGTGAATGATATGCAAAAGCTAACTTGCTTCGAAACAAAATAGTTGAGCCTACTTTAATTTTGTCCATGGATTACTCCAAAAGCAAATGAAATGACCGTGTGGAAGGCATGAGAAACATCTGCTTACTCTTGTTTATTCTGCAGGTAACAACAGACATGTACCAGGTTTTAGCAGCCAACAACTATCAGCTGGAATATCGAGGGGTCATTAAGGTCAAAGGCAAAGGAGAAATGACCACCTACTTTCTAAACAAAGGGCCTCCAATTAGTTAGCACTGATGGCGGCATCACTCAAAGATGGAATTTGCATTGCCGAAGATCGTGAATAAGAATCACTTTTTGGCAGTGAAGCTGAAAATGTGGCGCAGCTGAAATTTCACACCGTGACTCTAGTGCTGGTATCAGCAAACTCTTTGGCCACCCGAAAGGCAACTGAAAGAAACCACCTTGGAGTTGTTCCTGGCTGAGTGCTAAATCGACCAAAGATGTGTACTACAGAGTTCACAGATAAGAAGACGTGGATTTGGAATTTTTAAAAAAGGCTGCTACCACAGGATGATATAAGAAGCTATTTAAGTATTTATTGATGCAACACATTTACTTGGTTGAAGGAATGTATGATTCACTACAAAGCATTATTTTGGAATGGATTTGCACTCCCATAATATTTCCATCCCATACCGCCAGCTATTTGAGGTGTACCACTGTGCTTTTTCTTAGCTGTTTTGAATGGGCTTTCAAAATTGACACTCACTGTTGCAGCACACAAAAAGGCCTTGTCGAAGGGCATCGGTAATGTTTTCGTGTGAACAGACATTACAGCCCTAGCCCCCTCTGTTCCCTTCTTCTCCATGGCTAAATGACTGCTCTTCCGAGTGGGACTGGCACGTCTGATGAAGGGGAAGATCGAGATAACGAAAGACGGCTCTACAACCATATTTATTAAAAAGTCTTCTGTGCTCTTCTTTGGTATCTGTCAGTTTACATGGGAAAGACTAGATGTAAACAAGAGACACTTCGTGGGGGGAACTCCCCTGAAATTTGTTGTGGGTTTTTTTTGTATTTTTTATTTTGTAATATTGAAAACATGGAGATCTAACAGATATACCAAATTCTATATTTTGTAAATTATATATAAATTAGAAGGCAGGCTGTCCACACCGAGGTGTGGTGGGAGGTGTACATAACCTGTAGACTTTTGTGTAATTTTTTTTTGTGCATAATACTCTGAACACAGACTTGGCAGTTTTCAGATTCTCATTATACAATCAACCAACAACAAACAGGTGAGTTTCCAGGCTGAATCAGATGCATTTCAAAATGAAAACCCAGAAAAATCTACAACCCCAAAGAAGAGGAAAAAACAAAAGGTGGTAGTCACACAGTTGTTCCATGCAGCATTCAAGCAGAGGGTGGCATCTTAACAAATGGAAACAGATTAGTTCACTGTTATCATTTATGTACCTTTTTTAACTACTGAAGAAAAATCCCTTGATATTTTATTAAAAAAAGAAAAGAATTTTAAAAAAGCTATATTTTTTATATTCTATGAGGGGAGAGTTTTGATATTGAATTTGGCTAGCACTAAAAATGACTCCGATCTTTTGACATTTAATAAAGTTCTTTTCCACTCTTCTCAGGGCAGAATTATTGTAGTACTAAACAGCTTAATGATTGCACTATGGTGGTGGTGATTTATTTTTTCCTACTCGACAACAAGAATAAGTGATAATCCATGGGTCTGTCTTTAATTAATTTGCCATATTGCTAAGCATAACCGGAGCATTAAGCCATTTAAACGTGAGCTTAAATGGCATCGCCCCTTTCCTTCCCTCTTCCACTAGGAAACATCTCTGAAAAGTATAGTATATTGACTTCTGTAAAACTGCCAAGTCTGCCCTTATACTATACTTTTGCTCCTTTACATCCTTCCTGGTTTGCAAAATACTTACGTTGCACCACACTGCTACGCCTTCCACCCCCCTTTCCATCCCTTTTACCCCCTCACTGAGTTTCATTACCTTCACACCATCCATCCACTCAGTTGTTTTAGGTTTGCTTTCTGCTTTATGAAAGTCTGCAGCCTTCTTAACTTTTGATTCATCTTATGAAATCGTTTTGTCAATGAAATTTCAAGTCCCCAGTATCTCTAGCTGTGATTGTTGACAGTGTGTCATGATCATTTCAAGGGGTATTCACACGCTCTTTACTCTGGATCTTGCAAAAATGGATACAGTTATGATTTCCCATGGAAATTGAAATCTATTTAAGTAATTTAACTCTATTAAACACTGTTTCACTGGTAAAGTGTCTCTGTTTTATTTTAGCTGCAGCTGCCTAGTGAAGAGATCAGGTATAGGTTGTGTAAGAGAGGTACTGATTTTGCACATAGAAGATCCAGTTCTGACTGGCGATGGATGGGTGGCCATTTGCACCACACTGCCACAACACAATACCCAGTTACTT
Organism: Dromococcyx pavoninus; assembly: GCA_033558185.1. NCBI lineage: Eukaryota > Metazoa > Chordata > Aves > Cuculiformes > Neomorphidae > Dromococcyx > Dromococcyx pavoninus. The sequence continues at coordinate 1,754,157 of JAUMJL010000786.1, forward strand.
CCTCTTGTGCACCCATTTGCCTTGAAACGTTACTCCCAGGATAGCTGACAAGGCCTCATATACTGCTATAACTGAGTAGCTTAAAAAATAATTATTTTTTCCTGTCCTATTTAAAAAAAAAAGTTTGTATTTTTAAAAGTACGTTGACTTTGTCAAAGAATTCCCCAGGTATCTCAGTACTTGTTCTCTCAAGGACACCTGGAAGGAGGCAGCAGGGCTGGCCAGTGCAACATCTTCAGTCTCAAGTTCTGGTCTCTTGCCCCTCTCTGTCACAGGTTTTTCTATTGAAGAAGCCAGAAGAACTTGGGCAGGGAGGGCCACGACTGAGAACATTGGATTTGAGGCGGCGTGGGGGATGGCAGCAGCAACATTCTTATGCAGCCAGGCAGCTTACTGTAAAAAGCAGGGTTATATTTTTTAATTCCTGTCCCTTCCCTGAGCACCTCGGAGTCCCCGGCTGTCCTGCTCTACCCTGGCACTTCGCTTGCAGTGCTGGCGGCCAAGTGGTTGGTGATGCGGAGAGGAGTGGGTGACGGGCAGTGGGCACTCGGCAGGAACAACCGCAGCAGCACCAGAGAGCCCGGCACGGACAAGGTCAGCAGCAATGCTGGGGCAGCACGGGTGCTGTTTGTTTGAATTAAAAGCCTCACAGAACAACTACGGGGCTTGAGCCTCCCCTGTAAGCAGATGGCACCGGGGATCTTTTCTTTAAACAGAGTTTCAGATGCAAATAACTGTTGCCCTCTACTGGAAACAGGCTTGCGTAGCTTTAGCCAGGCGCTGTCACAGCAGCTTCCGAGTATCACACACGATCAGGCTGAGAGAGATGTCAATCCCTGCACAAAAGCCCCTTCCACCTCAGCGAGGGGAGCACCTTCACTTCCTCAGGGCAGCCACTCCTTCCAACCTTCCAAAGACACCGATCATACACAAACTATCAAATGCAACTTAGAGATGCAACTTGGGAGATGAGCGAAATATAACCATTCCAGGCATATTTGTCATCATCCAGCCCCCTTCCCCTGGCAGCACAGCAGGCAGCGATGCAACAAAATGAGACACTACCATACGCCTTGCAGCTGCTACTCCTCACTACGAGAGCACCAACACCGTTGAAAGCCTCTGGTGAGGCCTCCCCACCTAACAGGAAACTATTTCTTCTCACATGGTGCAGCCCAAATTCCAGCAGGAGCCTGTTCTGTGTCAGACAACCCTGTTATGCTGTTCCTTTACCGGATTTGGTATTGGGTACCGTGAGTTCCACCAAACCCAGGAGGAAGCCATGACCAGCGACCCTGGCATGCTGTCAGGACCATGATTTCAATCCTTCCTTTATTCAATGTCCTAAAGAACCTCCTGCTTTCATTATTCAGGTATACTTGATGCTCCCCTGTCCTTCAAGTGACTGCTGCCATTTGGTCTGATATTAAATACAGGCTAATGGACATGATACTTCTCACCTGCCCAGCAAGGAGCACAGCACAGGCTCCCAGCACAGCCATGCCTGGGGGATGGGCAGAGAACAGAATAAAGGGACCTAAAATGCCTTATTAATGCCACTCTAAAATGCCTTATTAATGCCACTCACCTCCTGCTGGGAAACAGGGCTCACCGTAAGTTGCCTGAAAACCAAAGCAATGCAGATGATTGATTGTGCACAGAATAGGGCAGGGGAGAAGACAGTAGAACTGGCTCTGTCATTGGAATTATTTAACACCACGTTGTTTAAGCTCATGTTGAAAGCAGGCACCAGGCCTCCCTGGCTAAGCGAGTGCAGGAACGCCCAGCTAATAATGTCCTTTTCTCTTGCCCTATCTTCTCATGGCATTTCTGCAGCACCTTCAGTACAGGAGATGGTGCACATTTCTCATTTGCTTTCAGCCTTTGCATGGAGCCTGACGAGGGCATGTTCCTAAGCTCTGCTCAGGTTAGCAGGCTAACAGCATCACTTCCATGTTCCCAGTGCAAGCTGTGCCCAGATGCCCAGGTCAGGGCTTTGCACGCTGTACCAGGTACCCATGAAGTGCTTGTGCAGCCCCTGCTGAACATACCTCAAGCTTCCTGAACACGTACTTGTCATCTGCCTGTCGCAGGAAGGAAGAAACATCATCCAATAAAACAAAGATTCCACAAATGTTCCAAGAGGTCTGAACAACTTTTGGACAGCTCTGTCAAGCCAGGACAGCAAATGAAATTGTAGCAGTTGGAGAGCACTCTGTAAAGTTCATTGGCAAACAATTTGATCAATAAAACTGATAACCACAATTTTCTTAAGTAAAGGAAACAGGTACAGACACTGGGAGATCACATGACCTTACTAAAGTAAACAATTACCTGGACTAGTTGACCAGCTACGACTGGAATTGCACTCAGACGGATGCTCCAGGCTTTCTCAGACTCCTGATGAGAGATCACCTGGACTCTTGCCAACACAGGGCTGCAACTGCCATTGAAGCAGGCTCCCTAAATGCTACCCTTCTCATTAACTACCTCCAATCAGGAAAGCAACCCTCATGTAAGACATCCCTTTATATTAACACATTCAGAAAGCACGGATTTTGCAAGCCAAACACAAATCTAGAACGTTATTTATTCTGACAAAAAGCTGATCCAGATAGCATGTGTTTATAGAGTTTGCAAATTAATGGGCTCCTTTTTTTCCCAATACAAGCCATGAAAGCAAGCCCAATCATTTGCACTGGAAATGGGGAATGAAAGGCAGAAGGCTGAAAGGTAATGTCCTTAAATGGATGTTCCTCAGTCCCTTGCTGAAGAGAATATCAATTTATAAAAGAATCCACAGTGAATGTTAAGTAATCATGATGTGTGCAAAGGAAACCAGTTTCCATCATCTAGTTCTCTGCTAGCTTTGATACAGCTAAAAATCAATCCAAGTAACACAAATAAAACTCCCTCATTAAAGGCTGCATTCTTTTCTACACCTCTCTCCCTCCAAATATATTCTTATATACCTCATACTAAGGTATGTACGTGTGCCAGTTTTCCATGAAGCAGTGTGAAAGTAGGAGGAGTCTGAGAAGTTATTTCCTATGAAAAACATGACAATTACAAATGAGAGAAGATCTTATCCCCAGCTATCGGCCCAGACACTGAATGCAGGAGAGCGAGCTACTATGAAAAATCTCAGATATTAAAGAAAAATACACAAGGAAGAATGTGATTAAATCTCTAGAGGTGCAAACAGGGGACTCTGAGGTAATCAAACCTCACATAGCATTGCATACACACCTTGTGGAAGTGAGTCACACTTCTGGCCATCCTTTCATGAAAGTGAATGTAAACGGTGATGGTTTATTCACAGAAAAACATGGTATTGAGGCTACTGGATGGACCCATTCCAACCTTAAAGACAGCTTTCTTTATAAATACAGCATGAAGTGGGCTCTGCTTCTGCTAAATCCCACAGAAAAATCGAGTTACTATGAATGGCCTTGTGCAATTCAAACTAAAATAGGACATGCTGTTCAAGAGTCATCTTTCCTCAGTTCATCTTCCAAAGTCTAATAAACTCAAGTATCTGTTAAAATCAGCAAGGAAGCACCTACTACTTCTCTGAATGCTAAGTTTGTATAAGCAAAATGGGAAATCCTGGTAATTTTCAGTACATTTTCACTTCCAGCTTGGCCTGCTGTGTTTTGTTTCTCATCTCGCACAAAATTTCAGCAAGTTCTAATACTACAGTTAAACTACAGTAGTATGTTTAAAAGCCATGCTTTTAGCACCTGCTAATATCAGGTAATGAAGAACAGTCACGCTCATTAACTTTTCAATGTGAAATGGGATTTTTATCAGCCCCATAAAAAAGCAAACAAAACCCCAACTGTCTTCTATTACACTGACAGTTGCATTTGTTCATTATACCTGCTAATCAGCAATTAGCTTAACGGCAGTGTAACAGGAATGGAATAATCACTCCAGATGTTATTGCAAAGGAAATTTTCTTTCCTTAAAAATGCATCTTCGGGAACAGCACGAAGGGAAGGGATCTCACAGAAAGCAAGATTCTTTGCCAACACATAAACCAAAGAAATGATGCAATAGAAAATTCTTCATGTGCACAACTGCTCGAGTTAAAAACTAAGCAGTACTTTAGGCATTCATAATACTTTCCTTGCCTATCAATGAAAGTGAAGTGAAAAAGTAGGCATAAGGACTCTTCTAGACTTTATAGGCAAGATAAAAACCTGGTTTTATGCTTAAAAAATAAATAAGTTATATTGTTCAATCAACTTAAAATGGTAAAGGACTGCTTTTCACCTTTTCTGGTGTCCCGAGTTCAGAAAGATACACTGAATGCTAATACATAAACTTCTCAGTGCTAAACAAAGCCCGTCTTCTGCATTTTTAAAATATTTGTGGTGTAAACATTTTTTGTATGCTTCACAGAATCACACAGAATCACAACATGGCTTTGGTTGGAAAAGACCATTAAGATCATCGAGTCCAACCATCAATTCAGCCGTGCTAAGTCCACCACCAGACCATGTCCTCAAGTATAACATCTACTCATCTTTTAAACAGCACTCAGCCACCTCCCTGGGCAGCCTATTCCAGTGCTTGACAACCCTTTCAGTAAAGAAATTCCTCCTAATATCCAACCTAAATTTCCCCTGTGCATGATGAGGCCATTTCTCCTTGTCTTGTCAGTAGCTACCAGGGAGAAGGGACCAACCCCCGTCTCGTCACAGCCTCCTTTCAGGCAGTTGTAGAGAGCAATAAGGTCTCCCCTCAGCCTCCTTTTCTCCAGACTAAACAAACCCAGGTCTCTCAGCTGCTCCTCATAAGGCTTCTTCTCCAGACCCTTCACCAGCTTTGTTGCCCTTCTCTGGACACACCTCATCTCAATGTCTTTATTGTAGTGAGGGGCCCAGAACTGAACACAGCACTCGGGGTGCAGCCTCAACAGTGCCGAGTACAGGGGAACGATCACTGCCCTCGTCCTGCTAGCCACACTATTCCCGATGCAGGCCAGGATGCTGCTGGATTTCTTGGCCACCTGGGCACACTGCTGGCTCATATTCAGCCGCCTATCAATCAACACCTCCAGGCCCTTCTCCTCCAAGCAGCTCTCCAGCCACTCCTCTCCAAGCCTGTAGTCTTTTTCCCCATCTTTAGGATTCCCAAAATAAAAGCAGATCATGCTCACAAATGCACTCGTCTTCTCTATCTCAAAGTGGGAAGGGAAGAGAATTAACTTTTAAAATTAAGGTCTTGATCTCAGACATAAGGCTGAGAAACACATTATGAAGAAGAGAATACATATTGTCCCTGTTCACTTCAGATTATGATTTTATTCTCTAATTCTTCTCAGTTGTGCTAATATCTACTTAAAAAGTAGATATTGGTCATAATCTGACACTAAATAACTCACTGAAACATCTAACATTTTGGCGTGAAGGATCCAAAGAAATTTGCCCGGAGCAACATTTCGTAGCACAGCAAAGCTCTACCAACCCCCAAACCCAACACCACAAGCAGCACTGCAAATTCCCTGCCATTAAGGCTTGCTTTTTTCTTCCCCCCACCGCCCCAGTATTTCAGTGAACCCTTACGTTATTCCAGTCACATATAAAAATCTATACCCATTTGTACAGTATGAAACATCACAAATTACTGTCATATAATTGTAAAAAAAATACCCACTGTAACCAATGGTGCTACTATACAGTTGCTATTCTACTTCCTAAGTATTTGGGGTTTGCTAGCTGACTCACAAACTTCCAGAGTATACAGCTCTCTCAAACACAGGTCTAGATGAAGGGAGTTCTATCACAGAAAAAAAAAAAAACACTCAACCCATAAAGTCAGAATAAACAAAATCCCTGGTCTCTTGTTTCAGCTAATCAGACTGATTTATTTTCCTATCACGAGTTGTTCAGCTCAGGTTTGAGTTAATTATTCATCCATTTCTAAAATTGCATAAAAAGAACAACAGTCCAACAACTACAAGTCATTCCATTTACTCACCAGTCCATTTCCTTTCAACCTTTCCAGAGTTCAAACAGAGGAATTGTGCAAAAATCCTGGGTTAAGTGGCAGAACTTTCTGAATAATTTCTAAAAAGAAACCCTGTCCACATAGAGCACTTCAAAGGATCATTAAAAGGAAAATATAAATGAAAAAACATCAAAGTATTTACAGCACTAGACAAAGGGCCCCAGGTGCCATAAAGCTGATCCGCAGAAACAGCATTTCGAGGTTACATTTTAATTAAGAAAACATTCACATATATGTCAATGTGAAACAAAACATTCCAAATTGCGATATCTTACATATTCCAAATCTAGTTTGCTAATATGTAATAGCATTAGTATTTATTTAGCCTATCTCCTACTGCCTCACAAAGGCAAAACTGCTTCTGGAAGTGAAGAGTTTGCATGATATGCAGAACACATACTCTGTACATTCCTTCCATAAACATGCTTTCAAATGAAGCTTTTTTATGCCACCAGTCAAATTCCCAAATCTTGGTGTGCCTACATACATTTCACTGCACGGATATGATCCATTTTCCTCTTCCAATTCTCTATTCTTTTGTTTCCTTCTTTTTCTTTAAGAAAAGTTTAACTATCAAGTGAAAAATGTCCAGAGATATCTTTACATGGCTTTATTTAAAAACCAACCAACCAGAAAGCCCCATCCAGACAGCTTCTTCCTTTGGAGAACAGCTTTACATTCCTGAGAGTGAATAACTGTTGGAACAAGACTGCCTCTAAATGTTCCAGGACTTGTCAGACATTGTAATCAGGGGACTTGCCCTGTGGGTGTCGCAGTCGGATTTGTAAGGTAGAAAATGCTCCCACGGTCACATGAAAGAAAAGCTGCCACAGGTTGCGCAGTTCATACAGATACATGTTACACAGGCAAATTAACCCAAAAGTCAGGAAGGACTTGGCATTCCTCCAGCCTGTATAGTATACAAACAGGTAACACTGTCAGGAAGGAAAAAAAAAAAAGTCAGATTACAACACAGAAAATAACTTTCACTGAAGAAACATTACAGAATCATAGAATGGTCTGGTCGGAAAAGACCTCTGAGATCATCGAGTCCAACCGTCTCTGTCCCCTTACTAAACCATATCCCTAAGAAACTCATCTGCCTGCCTTTTAAACACCTCCAGGGATGGGGACTCAACCACTTCCCTCGGCAGCTGTGCCAGTGCCTGAACACCCTTTCAGTGAAGAAATTTTTCCTGATGTCTAATCTGAACCTCCCCTGGCGCAACTTACACAGCCATTGCCTCTCGAAGGTCTCTGGTCATTGAGAAATTACAAACCCAGAACAAGTAGAACTCTAAATCAAACATGAAAGCACAGTGTCAGTTTAGCAGTCATGGAAGGGTGAGAAGTCACAAGGTCACATTTTGCTTCCATCAAACCCTCTTTGAGAACAATTCTCTCATAATAATTGATTACAACCCACAATAATGAGTGGCACTTGACAAAGGAACCTGGATGTTCCTGGCAATCTCTGGTCAAAATATACTCTCTTCCACCTGAGCAATGGAGAAGCAACAATGGCCAGTGTTAAGTCTTCCTCATGCAAGCTAATAGGAAGGACAGGGAAAATACCAGGGCCCTGAAGCCACAAATACTCAGCACAATGCAATGCAACCTCCCTAGGTATCAAACCAGTGCCCTTTAGGGTCAATGCAGAGGATTAACTGGTGCTGTTGAAAGGTTGTCATACACCCACTGTACTTCTTTAGGTACTTTGGAGAGAAATATACAACTCTGCTCTAGTTCTACCATTCTTTAGGGTCAGTTTCTGCATGCTGTGGTGTAACAGAACGTCTGGATTGCCCACAGTTTCCCACTCTGCTGTGTTGCTACTGCTTGAGTCTCTCGCCTCAGTTTTCATCTCTAAAAGGGCTCAGCTGCCAAGTACTATTTTTGTGGACATTGTTTTTACTTCTGCTATTGTACAAACTACTTCCACAACAAATTGTTTGCCCTCTCTGGATTGTAGCCATTTTCATCTGATGAAGAAGGTTTTTGCTGTGCTTCAAGGTAGATAACATCACCACTTGGGCTTACTTTGTATCCCACATCTGTTCCCAGTGGATATATAACCATGCTCACACAAACTTTTTAACGGCATTCATCATCAGATTATCTAAGTGTCATTTCTGTTCTTCTTGGGCATTTGCCACATTTTATCTGTCCAAGAAACTCTACCTAATTTTCCTTTTCATTTTCCATGTTCCTCCAAAAATGGCAAAACCATTGTACACTCACAACCAAACAATGCAATTTACTGACATTACTTTCTATTCTACTTGAAACTTAACTCATTGTTATAAAGCACACATTTTCCACTGTAACTGTGGCTCAGATTAACAAAACTACATACAATTACTGGATATCTGTATAACTTCAGAGATGTGCATACTGACAATATAAGAAAGATTTTTATGTCCTCCCTCCAAAGAAAAGTAAAAGAGGTAAATAACCTGTGTGATTCAAAATCTAGATGGAATTCTTGTGAATCTGCTTGGTCAGCTGGAGCAGAGCAAATGCAACCTACTTGAGTTGACAGTTTCACAAATCGCATCTAAAAGAGCAATTAGTTGGTACAAGTATCTCAGCTATAAGAAGTTAGATAATTTCCTAGTGTTGGTGCCTCCACTGACAACACATGAAGAAATGTAACTGCTTCCAACACTAAAATAAGAGACAGGATATGCTTCATCAGAATGATTAATAAACATGAAGCGTTTAAAAAACACCACAAGTATGGAAGTTTAAAAATGTCACTGCAATGTGGTGTTAAATCACTGTGAATTTTACTGAAGATCTGTTTTAAGTGAATTCTGGGCCTTATATTTTCCTTAGTCTAAGTTTGAGATGCTGGAAGATCTGCCACTTAGAAAACGGAGCACCAGTCAAAAGGCCAAAATACTGTGGTTTTAACACCTTACTATAACAAGTACTGCTTTGAAATTCCTGAGGGCTTTTTTCTTCTGTTGAAGGGAATTGTTAGCACAGCAATTACTGAGCGTTCTTTCATGTAGAAGGCTCCTCTGCTACTTCAGAGAAGCTTTATTTTTTTATTATTATTTATTTTTAATAAATGTTAAGAAATTACTGAAAACTCAGCTGCTGACTCTTTGCACTTTGAGTACAGGTGGGAAAATTGCTACTTTTGTACAGTTTCTTCTTTAGAAGAGACTACAAGCCATGGAGGAACAGTAGACACATCAGCTCTAGACAAGCTGGAACAGGCACTGCTCGATTTTTCTTGGACATATTATCAGAGCTCCTAATCTTAGTTATTTCACTCTGTGAACATTATAGCATTGCTATTTTATCAGCATTGCAATACTCAGTTACAATTTTATAAGCAAAGTAGACTACAAAACAGAAACAGAATAACCTAAGAGTTTACTTAAAAATGGCACATTCAAGTGCAGAAAAAACCCATCCTAAATGTAAAAAAACCTTTAGCAATTATGTCATAGTTCATATTTTAATGTTGCTAAGCAAGTGCCCTAAAGCTTTACATTTGATTTTTATATAAAAGTGAACCTAAATACTGATAGCATCATCTTGAAATGAAAGGTTTTAGAGAGCAGATGCTGATGGTGTCAGTGATTCCCCTACAATGGTAGAACAGCTGCTATTTTTCTCCTTCGGCAACCTAAAAGTATCCAGATCACATACCACGTGAAAATGCAAAGGGAACACTTATTATTTCAGTTTGATACATAGATATATGCCTGCAGCCTTAACTGGCCACTCAATACATCCCATGTGTTATTACAATACTTCCCAAAGTAGCAGAGTATCTTCTTGGTGCTGTCTACTCTCACTTGGTATTCAGAGCTAGACTGTGAAGATGCTCGTTCTGGTCCAAAGAGCTTCATTTCAAATACAGAAAGATCTGGCACAGAAACTCTTCAGATCATGGATTTACTGGTTCCCGATTATCACAACCTAATTACATTCTCCATTGTTGCACACTGAATATTAGTGAGCCTAAAACATCCTGTTCCATTAAGTCCTGGTTTTGGCCTGCACACCTAGTTCACAAAGGTTTTCTTGGAAACAAGAAACACACTGCTATGTTGTTATTAATTAAACAAGAGAAGTTATGGAAGCCTTGTGGGTAAATAATAATGAAATGTGTTGTTATGCAACGAACGGAATTGATCTCCCAAACTCCTAAGTGTGTTAAAAGAACATCAGAACATGCCACAGAACTGCCAGCCCTCACGTTTCTGAAAAATGACCAATTACATAATCATACTAGCGGGAGTGGGACCAGAGTCTTGACAGATATATTTTGAATATTAAGAAAAAGCCCACATTCCAAAATGCAGGGATTCTTTCTTTAAAATAGATCTATTCAAGTCAGACAGTGGGGGAAAAATGTAAGTCCTTACGTCTCCATGCACAGACATGAATACTTTATAAAGAATGAGGTTTCTAACTTGGTAGAAAAGAGAAGAATGTGTATTTTTCACACACCAAAAAAAATAAAAGACCTTATCTGATATGGCACAGAAAATTAACAGCAACCTGAAAAATTACTTAAGGCAGAAGCTGATGAAAAGTCAACAAGTGGTGAAGAACACAAGTTATACTGTGACATTTTGCTACAGGCACAGAGAATGGAGATTACAGGTAACCAGGACAAAAGGCTGACTGATAGAAAGGCTGGTATAAAAGGAGAATCCTGAGACATTATTTTACAGTCTGACATTGTACTAAACATTGCCACACGGAAACAAGTAGAAACTGCATACTCCACTCCACATGCAGGGCATTAAAAGTCAAAAAAATTGTAGTAATAGCCATTGAGCATGGCAGACATTACAGTCAGAGTTACACATAACATCCACTGAACAACAAACACCAATGGTCACCACAACAACTTGCTACAAATTGCACAGGAAAGTCAAATTCAGTTGTAGAAACAGAAAACCTACAGACCTGAAATGTAATGTGAAACATCAGACAAGAGAAGGAAAACATAGTGGAAATTGGCTAAAAAAAGCGCTTTGAGAAGGAAGAAGATGCATAATAATGTACAAAATGAGGAAAATTCTAGGTGATAGTGCCTAGGTATTACTGTACTTAATTCAAATCTTCCTAAAGCAAGGAAGCATTAAGGCATTTGTTCAGATGTTCACATTTACTTGAACTATGGAAATGATTTAACTATTTACTTTATGGAAATTATATAACCTCCATGTGATCTTAGAGATAAATTGTAAGCTCCAGTCAGAAAAGTATACCAAATCTCTTAATCAACTAACTGGAGCAAAATGCCAGCCAACAGAAGCTCTTTGTATCAATCTACTGCATGATAGTTTATGACTAAGATAATAAAATAGAGTAAAAAGTATTTTTATAATCGCCCTATTGAAGTATCTGTGACATTTAAGAAAACACGATGACATTTATGCATGACTGGGTAATGTTTCTAAACTGTAGTGAATTATGCAGGCAGAAAGAACACACCTGGTACAAACAAGCTGCTGTTCCCAAAAAAAAAGCAATAACATAGCTGAAATCTTCTCCTTCGTTCTGTGAAAATAAAACAAAAGGGCATATTTTATAATGTTTCAGTGAAATACCACATACTTACAGTATGAAATTTATTCATTATTGAATGTTAACACAGTCTCACATGAAGATTTATAATAATTCCTATACAATGCTAAATCAAGGGAGTTAGCACTAATCATTTCTTACCTACATGTCTGGAAAAAATCCAGTGCAATCTGGAATCTGACCAAACCGACAACTAATATTGAGATTTCCAAAAGCATTAAAGGCAGTCCACTTAACTTCTACAGATGCCTTTGAAAATTCAAGTCTAGTTCTGTTTAGACACTGATAATGACCTTTAATCCCAACTTTGTAGAATTGTGCTTCACAAAACAGAAACAAAACCAAAGGAACAGACCCAACCCGGCCACTAGGGTGTGGTAAAATTCCACACAGAGAATAACGCCGCTCTGCCTTTGGTGCAGTGGGAACAAATAAAAGCACATGAATTTATCAGAGAGATTACTTTAAAATTAAGTTTTCTTGAAGGAAAAGATGGAAGAATTTACGTGAAGTGACAGATATTTCCACTATGTGTTCAAAAACCAAAACAAAAAAATATTCCTTCTAACTTATTGAAACGGGTCGCTAATAGCTTCCACAGAGCTGAGCAGAACAAATTTACATGCTCGGTGATTCTTCTAACTGCATTTCCAACAAACACCTTCAACAATCCAAACCTTTGCCAGGAAAACAATCAGTGCTGAAGGAAATGTTCTTTCTTGAAACTTAATTTCATTTTGAGGAGATGGTGGTCCACACGGAACCAGAACTTGTTCGTGCCCAGAGTATGTTCAGTGTGAAGCATCTGCACCTACAGCGCTGACTCGGGAGAAGTCTGCATGTCTGCACATAAAACTTACCTACACAAGGCAGTGCAGTCCCAAACAAATCTTTGCCTCAGGGCCACTGCATGCTTGCTGGAGTGCAGCTACAGATTGTAACAAAATTTTGCTAACACCAAATAAAAACACTGATTATAAAAGAAACACTAATTCAGAGAGAAGCTTTTGAAAGAAGCTTCTCAGAAGTTCCATTACTCTAATTTTGGATTACTTCTCCCTAAACTTTGCGGATTTTCAATAATAAAGTAAATTAAGAGAAATTTTAATGGATTTTTAGTGTGCCTTGTTTGTCAGAAATTAAAATATATCTTCCATCTGTGCTTTCATCGACCACCTCCAGCTGTAATAACATAAAAAATAAAATTAATTGGCTCCCTATCATCAGTTAAATAGGTTAATTGAGCATTGGCACTCCGTTTTAAAAAATCAGCTGTAGAAAGGTAACAAGTTCCAGAAACGTTACACTAAGTGGCAGAAGTCTGTTCAGTACTATTTGTACTACAGTGTACTTTAAATTCATTCCTATTTACAAACTGAGAGAAATGTGTGTAACACAGAAAAATATAACAAAGGATAAAGTAGATGTATGTTTAATATTTCACCCTTGTTTTTGTCTTTAAAAAAACAAACTAAAAACAAGGAAGGACCTAGTGTGGAACGTTTTCATTAACCATGTTCATCTATTCCTTACTCTTCAGGAAATGCTGAAACCTCAAACATCGCTGCTTTATCAAATCCTTACATATATCAATAATTATGTAAGACAACTGGAATACACATCATCTTCTTTACCTTACTTTCCTAGCAAATCCATTAGGTTTAATTAAAATAGTCAAAAGCATGGCAGGTATAGAGTCCAGATCTAAGTTTGAAAAAAAAATATTATCTATCAGCCAAGCAGGAGTATTCGGATTTTCTTTCAGAAACCTTTCACTGGGCTTTTAGTTTCCACCTCATCACCACTACAGCAGAGCCATTTAATGCTAAATAAAGCTTTTTTCTGGTGTTGACACACCATAAACTTTCTGTCCCTGCTTGCAAGCACTACCACCATATTCACTTGAAATCATTAACTACTATTCTTTTCATTGTAGCAATGAGAATACACCTTGCACAAGAAATACAATAGAAAGAAACCGACAGGCTACAAGGAGGGTCAGAGCAGAGAGTTCATATAAACAAATAAATGTTTGTTGGGGAGGCTGTTTCGTGAGGGGTGATGCTGTTTGAGGGGGAATATTACAAGAAATTACTTGGCAGTTTCCCTTACATTGATCCTTTCAGCACCCAAAGAGAAATAAGCATCTTACTTAAGAAGGTTTACTAAAACCAAACAAAAACTAAAAAAAGAAACAATTTTACAAAACCTGTTTAAAGATCCCTGCTCCATGGACCTCTCATAAAAACTGGACAGAATTTCAAAGCTCATCATCATTTCTCTCAAGTATTTTTAAATAACATCTATTAACATTATATGTCTCATATCCTGGCATAAATTTAGAAAACAGAACATTATGTTCACATACTCGCTGCTAGCAAGGTACCTAGGGAAGAGCTGGCCACCCACCTTCTACCGCTTTTGAAACTCACAGCCTCAATGACTGATGCATCACACCCAAGAGAGAGGAACAGATCACAAACAATACAGGTTTCAGAAACAGAGGTCTGACCTCACAAACAGTATTTCTGAAAATAAAACTGGCAAGACTGAGCTCATATTGCAAGCGTCTTCTGAGGTGATATTATGATTGCTTTGATGCTTAACTCTTAAATTCATAAACATGTACAATACCTGGAGAAGACTTTCTATGGCATGAAAGCCACGAATTAAATTCAAAGCGCCACATAACAGACTAAGTACAAATGAGACGATCCCTGGCAGAGTCACGGGTGCCAGACGCTGATGAGGAGCTGCAAAGCAAAAGATGAAAAACAGTTATCAAAGGTCAAAGAAACATTTTTAGAAATTCAGTAAAATAGTAATCTCACTTTCTGTGGCTTCTAGCTCAAAAAGAGATCAGTGAAGCAAACCACAAAACGTCAATCTTTATGTCTAAAAAGAAGAAACATTTTAAGTATTTCAACAAAGTTTAACAAAAAGCAGACTTTTCTTCAATCCACACACATAATTGTCTTATTTAGTCTTTAACACAATACATTCAATTTATTCAGTATAGTACTGAAAGCTGCTCAAAGATGGCAGGAAATTGATGGTAAATGATGCATTTACTAGTGAAATTCACCTACAATTAGTAGCCAGCTGGTAAGTCATACACTTAAGAGCTCCTCTCACAACCTCCACTGTTTTTTTTTAACACTAATGCATTAGCAAAACTATTGAGACTGATTTAGCTTGTTTGCTGAATGGAACACTATGAGGCAAAGCTATTACAGTCCCATACCTTAAAAATACAGCCAGTGAGTGCTACCAAAGACACAAATAAAAAGACAGCTCTGAAACTAAGCTAGTATCTATATTATAACCTTATACAGACCTTTCAGATAGTGCTTAGAAGTCTCTTACAAAATGTATTATAATAAAAACACACTTTGTTCCACGCACACCCACTCTTCTGGGCTTAGCTAGGGTCACAAGTACGTAACAGTTGTGTATGTTCCTCATTATCCTCCTTTTCCATAATTAATAACAAAGCAAATATGAAAAACAATGCAAAACTCTTAACAGTCTGGGCAACACTGCGAAAACAATATGACTACTGAGCCATGCTTAAATCATCCTGTTCAAATCAACGAAGTGTAAAGATGTGAACAATGAGGTTAATGAACTGTAACATTAATAGAGAAGGGTGTCAATCCTGATTGCTTGCATTTTACAGATTCAGGAAAAAAGGCTTTCCAAACAGTTTGTGAAGTTACAGAACCTAAAGAAGAAATGACAAAGGCTGTTTTGATAAGCAGACAGGGCTGTCTAATTATGAGTGTGTGATAACTTAAAAATAAAACACAAAATTAGTTCAGTTAACTCATCTGTGCTGAATTTAATAGCATAACCATTATTTTTTAAACAAAAGCATAAACCATGTTTAACTTTCAGAACTTACTGCTTTTCTAACCATAGTGCATATTAAAGGAACATGACCACCAATCATTCAGTTATAAGGTTAGGTATGGTATTTGCACACCAAAACACTCTTTTCAGTGACTCAAAACTGGTTGTTTTGATGTTGGGTTTTTTTAAACTATCTCATCAAAAGAGTGTCAAAAAGCTGAAGGTGTATGTGACTGCGTGTAGCCAAAAGTCACTGCATTTCATTAACTGCTGGATGAAGTTACTTCACTGCTCTCCATGCACAGCTCTCCAATCCATCTATCTCATTTTCCCCATGTATCAGGGGAACTTTAAAACATCATCTGTTAAAACAGTATTTAAAACACCTCTTCAAAGAGAACCATGAGGGAAAATTAAAGTGTCCTGTCAGCTAAATCAAGAAAGTCTATGAAGGATCACAAAATACTAAATTTTCTTTCTTATTAGAATATGAAAACAAACCAAAATCTTTAAAGGACATTGCACGCCACTACTGATGTCATTAAGGATTATAAATTTTTAAGGATTAATAAATTTTAGCGTTGCAATCAAAGCAACAACAGCCATCTAAATACCAAAAAAAAAACCCCAAACCAAAAGGCAGCACCAGAAGAATGAAGGAGTGTCAGAGAAGTCAGGATACACGACAGCAGACTTTGAGTCAGTACATCCATTAAGTCTTAGAAAGACTGTAATTGCCATATCAAAAACTCTCTAACACAAGCCAAGGATCAAATAAAGCATAAGTTCTGGATTAAAATGTTGAAATTTAAATAAAAAATTACGAGATTTGCACAACTTCAGAAACGGCACTACACTACTTGTAAGGACACATTTAAAAATAAGAAGTAAAACAAAACAAAAAAACAGTCCATCACCAGGCAAAAAAGTAACTTTGATTTGAGAACTGTTCCTTCATTGGAAAAAAGCTCAGAAAACAGCATATTTATCCTAACCAAATAATTACCTAAGCCATCACATATCACCATGTTGTCACCCTATTTCTAATACCTGCCAACACCTACATTCCTCTTTGAAGCAAAATTCTATCCAAAATCTGCACACTTTCTGCTTCGGACATTAATCATTACCCGTACCCCTCACTACACAGCACAACTTTCACTTCAGGAAAAGGGCTGCTATTTCCGATTCCTTTAGCAATACAAGAGACCTGGACACCAGCCCTTGAATAGATATCCAATTACAAGTATAAGCAAGTAACAGACAACACTTCATCAACTGAGCCAAAACCAATGCATCACATTCTGCTATCCTGTAACAAAATAAGGTCAGTGTCCACCTGACATCCTACCTCTGCATGCGATCCAGGTTGATTTAACATGCTTGATTCACTTACAGCAAGTCATTTTTTAATACTCAGGAAATTACACTAAGCAAACCACATCTTTTTGTGAGAATTTGTCCTTAGAGCAAATGAGAAACTTTGAAGACTGGCCAACTGAGTGGGTAGCGAATATCCAGAGAAAGTTCTTTTCAGGGATGGAGAGAAGTGATGGATGTGAAGAATTTCAGACATAATAGCAGACATGCTAAAAAAGACACTTATTTAATAGCACCTAAAATTTGAAGAGCTTAAGAAGGAGCAAAGTGCAAATGTCTCATAATGTACAGCCCTTTGATGGTGAGTTGCTACAGCAACACTAGGAAGGAAGTGGATAACTGATCAGGGACATCTATGGAATTCAGAGGAAGAAAAAAAGTAACTGAAAGAGGGGAAAAAACAGAAGCAGCGGACATGGACAGAAAGGAGAACAACAGAACTGCTACTTTTGAGACAACTTGTGGAGAGGCAGGTGAAAAAAACCTGGAAGATCATCTGACAATTACTATTCCCATTTTATTTCACAGTAAAATGGGAAATGATCCTCACGCACTTTAATTTAGGTCCATATGATCTTCCAACACTTTTGCTCAGAAAAGTGATAGAAATCTCGTCCCTGCCTCATGCACAACTTTAAAAATGCAGCCAATTTTGACACACGCTGAACTGTGTCATGTTCATTTTTTTAATTTTTCCAATTGCAGGCAGATCGAATCTAGACAATTTTCAGACGTAACCAGTAGCCACTTCTGCCACCACAACCTTTCCCACAAGCCAGGATTACACAAGAACATTAAGAGGTAACAACAATGTAAACATCAAAAGTGGCAAAAGAATGATTTCACAGTATTACATACCTTTAAAAACAGCACATACAAGCAGTAGATCATTAAAGGTATGTACAGGGCTGCTTAGAAGATTCTACTCTTCTAAACAATGTAAGCATCTTCACAATTCTTCTTTATTAATTTTCCAGATTCTATCTCTAATACTGTTAAACTGCAAATACAGAGGTAGTAAGCTATTTCTACACCAACTCATAGCACCTACAACCCTCGAGGATCAGGGCCCCACCAGCAGAAACAGGGCATCCTGGTGATTTTGTGTGGTTTTCACCTTGAGTAGAAAGTAGTTTTCAATCTTCTAGAGGAATCCTTAGGAGCAAGTAAAGTAATTAGTATGATAGACTGGAAAAGAGATCCTATTAATACATATAAAATCTACCTAAACGGGACCTACAAGAAAACTGGGGATGGACTTTTTACAAGGGACTGTAGTGATAGGATAAGGGGTAATGGCTTCAAACTGAAAGAGGGGAGGATTTAGATGAAATATTAAGAAGAAATTTGTTACTGTGAGGGTGGTGAGGCACTGGCACAGGTTGCTCAGAGCAGCTGTGGGTGCCTCACCCTGTAGGTGTTCAAGGTCAGCTTGGATGAGGCTTTGAGCAACCTGATCCAGTGGAAGGTGTCCCCGCCCATGGCAGGGGGTTGGAACTGTATGATCTTTAAGGTCCCTTCCAGCCCAAACATCTGTGATTCTATGACATGCACAAAATTAAGCTGATCTCATATTACAGAACTGTACGATGTGTTTAGATTTACAATTGCAATTTTCACAGTTTGCCCATAAGAACCAGCGTTACAGAGAGAGCTACTTCTAGGAAAATGGCGGAAGGTATTAACTAATTAAAATCAGCACTTCCTTTTATTCTATTATGATTTTGCTTCACTAAACTTGGAAGACTGAAATCAGATTGCAATACTTCCACATCTGGTGTCCACCTGTCAGTGCAGGACTTCAGCTCTTTCTTTCCTGCTGGGAAACACTTAAAGGTAGACCTCAGACTGATCCAGAGCACTCACTTATTAGCACAAGTCAACCACACAATTCCGTACTTAACTCATGAAAACAATTAAAGTTTTAAAAAGTTAATGACTAGTTAATAGAATGTGGCAAGTATATACAAAATTGCTATTATTAACATCAGGCACAAGACACTTTTTTCAGAGAGTACGTCTTTTAGCCAGCACAAGTCTTTGGATTTTCACCATCACAGATGCGTCCAAAAGTGATGCTTCTCCCTCCAGCTGCTCTAACTCCTGATACTATTCTCTCAGCTTATGTCATCACTGGGTCTTACTGGGCAGAAATAATAAAATTTTTCATAAATCTTAAAAGGTGAGAAAAAGAAAGACGATCATCTAGTTAAGTGCTCATCTTCGTTTGCTCATTTTCATGCAGATTCATTTTTTCCTTCAATAAAGCAGTCCATTGAATAGATCCATTGCTCTCAGAGCACCTTGGGAAGATACGCACTTTGAGAAGAGGACAGAACAGACACCTAAGCTAAAATGCACATAAGGTCATGACACCTTTTTGCTTTAATCAAAGCGAAAAAGCTTTCTCTAAAGAAAAAAAACTATCAAAGATTAATTCTACTACCCTGCATCTGTCTCATTGAAGGATGCAAAACCAGAATTCTTAAACTTACCTGCAGATATTTTACCAGTACCCTTATATTCCGACACAGATAAATGTGCAAACCCATTAGCTGAACCAAGTTCTGACACGGAAATTTGATAAGGTGGTCTCAGCTTGATTTCTGTTTGCATGTCAGCAAGATTCATCTTTGTTGACAAAGAACGTGTGTTGTTGTATCTCTGTTTGGTCCTCTGAATGAAATTATCTGCATAAAATTTAAAATAAAAAGGTATATCCTTATGGACTTTTGTTAATTAAATAATCCAAGACCATGCAGCTTTATGTACTACAGACTTCACAGATTGAAATATATTGTTTGCAATGCTTGTATTTATCTTGGAGTTTTTAATACTATTTCTATTTTCTGACTAATATATCATGGGTTATTTATTTTGCAGTAAAATAAATTAAGCTCTAGAAATCTAATTACTTAATAACTGTGAATAAACTAATTACTTTAAACTGCATGAGACAATGCATTGCAATGGATTTACTGCACTTATTCTGTTTTTTCTGTTAGTTTAGTAAATATCCTTATGAAAAAATTAACTCCTGCATTCAAGTATAAACTTACTTGAGTATGCGAGGTGCTTGCAAAATATTCAGGAGGAGAAAATTAATACCATATTATACAGATGTAAAGACTGTAAGAGACCTACTTTCTAATTTAATAACTATAGAACAAAGAAGGCGTTGAGAAAAAAAAGTGTTCATAGAAATCATCATAAGGAAGACAACAATGTTATACAGAAATTGTTAAAAATTGCCTGACAGAATTATACACAGGAATTAACCAACTGGAATATCTTCCCCCATATTTCTAAAAATGCAATTCTTTTTGCTCTAATGTATTTTATAAGAATATTGAAAATAGCTGCCTAACATATAGTATTAAAGCGACAGATATTAATGGAATCCATAACAGCTGTTATCTGATATATATGAGATTAGTTGTATTTGGAGGTTGCATGACAGAAGATTAAATGCTTCACAGTCCCATAAGATAAATAAAAACCTCTCCTTTCATGTACTGAACAAAAGTTACAGCACAAATAAACATAAAACTGCAATCTTTTACTTGAGAAATTTATGAAGATCAATGCATTTATAGGTTAAGTATTTAAATAGAGACAACGTCAAACTACATCAGCATTATTAAGTATTATCTAGGAGATGATGAACGACAGATTCTGTCACACCAGATTTAAACCAAAACCTACTGGAATGAATAGAAAGATTATAAACAAGTTTTGATAAAACTCTAGTAGCCTAATTTAATGCACACAGAAGTATTTCTTTATTGACCGTAACAAGAGTTAAATTAGATTCTTAATCCAACTGAAATAGAGTTGTAAACTACCTTGGACATTTTGGGTTTGTATGCATTAAGATGAACATCTATTTAGATACTCATTTACCTTAGTGTGAGAATCAAAAGAAAAAAAAGTCAGCTCCTTACCAAACTCTATAAAACAATATGGTCTGACGGCAGTATTCGTCTTCATCATGTTGTAGGTGGTGATGAATTCCTTCTGAAGCTCATCCAGGAAGCAGAAAGCCAGGACACTGGGATAATTTTCAGTGCACAACATCATATAGCTTACTCCCAGAGAACTTATAAAGCTATAATTGAGACAACAAATTCAAAACTTCAAATCCAGGTAAGTCGCTGCTTCGCTAGTCTGATCTCACATCCTATAATCAGGAAAGTAAGAACTGCTCTAGGGTAACAAAGGAATAAACATTTGTTGAAAAGTCCAACACTAGTCTACAAGAAAAAAAAACCTTACTTTTAGGCAATGTTTGCTTTCACACCACATTGTACAATCATATGAGAAGCTGTGTTATACATACTTGTGCATGCATGTACACATATATATACACTCACATACACAGAATGGAAAATAACAGCTTCAGAGACACAGAAATACAGTAGGTTTGTTCCATAACAGCTTTTCATTAATCTCAAATGTGTGATCCAGTGCATCCCAAAAATGTCTTAAGAAAACTGGTTTTAAGATTGGGGGGGCATCTGGCCTTTTCTAAAAGAAGTCAGGAAATAGAACTATTCTGTAGAATACAGGATTCATCATTCTCCAAAGATAGTTGCAATGATTACCAGAGAGGGCAAATGCGAAATTAGAAAGAGACTGTTTACAATATACATATCCCTATGTGTTTAGGCAATTCATTAAACAGCATTCAAGTTTTCAAAACACATTCAAATTTCTTCAAAATCTTGAGGGACAACTTACACTATTAAAAGTAATCAAAGACAAAAGTAAAAAGCCTGACTAACCCTTATGTGTCATTCTTAAAAGACTCTTCTAAAAAGCTATTAGTTCACATGGCAACTACAGCTGAGCCTTTAAAAAAAACATTAGATATTTTAAAAAAAAACATTAACTGGAAAGACTGAGATCTTGCTGGGCCTAATCCTGAGAAATGCTGGAAATGCACTATATATACCAATGGAAGAGGGAAAAGCCTGAGCATTTTCTAGTATCATCCAGGTGCTATGGCTTCCACCACTGTAACTTCCCCATGCTTGCAAGGGCTTAGGATGAAATTACTTCATTTAAACCAGCATATCTAAATTAGAATCAGAATTTAGCTCAGCTAAAATGCAGCTGAAGTACCAACCACACAGAGGTGCATCTGGTTATCAGTAGTAATGGGAACAGTCACATATAAAGCAAAATTCTGAGTAAATAACAGATTCAAAGAATTATTTCACAATAATCCAAGTTTCACGCTGCAAACAGGGGCAAAAAGAGGGTCTCCTGAATTATTAATCAGTGTTGCCATGCAGGTACACTATCACACTGACTAGCTCAAAAAAATTAGGAACAGTTATTAAAAAAAAAAGCCAAACCACAAAAGTGTGAAGAGACAACAAAAAGCCTTGTTGTGGAAGTGCAGTAGGACAGGCAGTACAACAGGCAGGCACCATTCAGCCATTCAAGACTTCACTACACATGGCCTTCACACCATAAAAATCACCCCCATATGAAATAATTATTGAGTTATGCTCTGGTTTTAGGGTATTTTTTCTCTGAAGTCAACAGAAATCCCGAAGGTATGATGAAAGGGCCTAATTTCCTAATATCCTAACCACGTGTTAGGAAATACCAGGTTATGAAAGCATTTGGGTACTTTTTTAAATCTTTGTAGACTACGAAGAGAAAACGAATACCAGCTGAACTAGCATGAGGAAGACCAAGTCTGCTCATTTTCATGCAAGAAACAACCTTGAAATTTCAAGAAATACTTCTGGTAGGTCAAGGACTTTGACATTTATAAAAATACTGTCTATTTCAAACTAGAACTTCCACCAAACTTTGAGTTGAGTGGTGAACTTGTCAGTGTTACATCTATGGTTAGACTTGATGATCTTAAAGATCTTTTCCAACTTAAATGACTCCATGATTCTCATCTTTCTACAATTTCTCAATGTAAAATTTCTGATACATAACTACTGCCAAGAATTAACTGTAATTTGATTAATCACTTCTAATGTGAGCCGTTAACTTTTTAACTTGCAGACAAACACAATCCAGGATGTTGCAAATATATAGAAGTCTTACTTTATGTTATACTGCCCAGTTTTCAGAGTACATCTATCAGGAAGCTGAGAAAGTTTCTTTGCAAGCATTTTAAAATATTTTCTACATTCTTGCATTCCCGTGCTCTGTTCATAATCCGTAGATGCAGACAGTGGGAGTCCATCCCTCACACGGACCACAGAGGCAGATAAAATCATAGACATTGCCAACAGAGTTAACAACAACCTACAATGAAACACAAATCAGCAGGAATTGGAATTAAGGTAAAAGCAAAAACAACTGAGTCAACTGTGATTAATCAAACTTCCCAAACTGTATCCTGGGCTCAGGCTTAAAATAGGGCACAGCAAGGATTTTAAACTATAACTCAGATTAGAATCCTACCTGAATAGGACCTGTTGGTTTACACCAATCACAAAGCAGCAGCACATCTGACATCAATGTCATGTTTTCAAATATTTTAATCTGAAATGCCATAAATCCTCAACTAGATGCACCTGTGTAGACTGAAACGCTATTACTTAGCCTTAAAACTACTGTTGCACTTGCACCCTTCAAGCTGTGTCTTCCTGTTTAGTTAGACAACAATTATAGACTGAACAAACAAGAACAACACCTGGAGAGGAAAAGCATCTACTGTAAAGATATGCCAGATGGAAAAGTGATCCAGGTCTTGATCAAGTGATAATATTAATGTGCTTTCATGGAACTGTGTTACTGAGCATGTGCTTAAGCACCCTGATGGAGACTTACACAACGTACAGACTGTCAAACAGGAAATCAAGAATCAGGCCAGCAAGGAATACAACCCAGCTCTCCCAACTCACAACAGAATTTCTTAAACACAAAATGCCCTTTTTCTTCTCTGGGTCTCCATTTTCTTCAAATCTGCAAAATGTGCTTATCAGTATCACACAAATACTGAGCACGTTGAGATGGTACCTGCAAAGCCCACATGCTTTTACCGTATTTAATTTTCAAAGAATATTAATTAAAGCTTTGTGGAATACAGATACTTAAAAAAGAAAAAGTTGGGTATCTAAACATTTCTGAATCAGAAGGAGAAAATTTACAGCAGGTATTTCACAATATGACCACATAGTCTGCAGAGTATTTCAAGATTGAAGACACATTTTTAAAACCTTGACGTTCTTCAAACCCTATGTTAAATCAAAACATACAAAAGTTCAGCAAGACAAGCATTAAAAGAAGGGTTACTTATCTGCTAAGTATCAGTACACAAACTTGTCCTCTGACAAGTGGGCGAACTGCTAGAATTTATATGAAGCCAAAAGCAAACACTTCCTCAACTCCTAGCACCATTCTGCAGACTCCTCCCACATACTACACCTATCACTTAAAGAAATCATGAAAAAAACAGATTTTTGCCTCCCTCACACGATGCTACTCAAGCTCCATATAGTCACAAACTGCAAAAGAAAACAGATTTCTGAATACAGCTGAAATATGCTTTTGTGTGCTACGCTGGCATGTTTACAGCACCTTTCGAACTATGACATTAAGGGTGCTTACAAGCCCTGGCAACTGAAGGACTGTATTCTGAAAAGTCAGGAATCCAAATTTTCTCAAAATAGCTATTTCCTGTCTTTTATGAAGAAACAGCGCTATTTTTATCTTGAAATCTCACTTTCCCTACTTCCCACTACCCAAATCAGGATACTTATTGAATAATAATCAATATTCAGGCTTTTCAAGGGTATTTTCTCTTCAGCGAGAAAGAGGCATAACATAATGAAAGATGTGCACAGCACACTGAAAATGTGTTGTAATTTTCCATTTAAAAAAACCCCAGCTTCATCAGGACCCAAATTTCAACCTGTTTTGAAATGCACCACATTAGCTAAACAAATCCAAACCAGGACCTTCGTATTTTATTTCTGTAACATACCAGACCTTCACCAAAGCATAACAGCCATGGAAGCCACTGCTGCCTGTAGTCTGCTGAATACCTCTGGGCTTTTATCAGGTGTGCTTGTTATTTCAGCACCTCCCTACAGAATTTCCTATTGTACAAAGTGTTTTGATTAGCTGGACACAAAAGCAAAAAACAAAACAGCTTGAAGACTTACTCTAGATTAGCTTGCTGGAGTGAAACATTCTAGAAATTACACTCGCAGTTCTAGAAACTTTTACCTATCTCCATCTGAGTTCATGCACGTGCTCCTAGATGAACAATTCACATGGAATGCACACAACAATCACCTTCCTAACTATGCTGCTAACCATATAACCACAGCAGCAGCTCAAGAGCATGACAAAATTGAAGAGGAGCTTTAAATTGTAATGGTTTTCCAACAATAACCACCACTACCACTTGGAACTCAATCCTGAAATGTACTTCCAGGAGCTATATCACTATAAAGATGAGAATAACAACTTGACAGCAAAGTTTAAAATCCCCTTAATTAACTTACTTGCAGAAAACGTAATTTCAAGGATCTGCATTTCCTCTGATGAAGCAAATATCTCCATTAGCATCTAACGTGAAGAGAGGAACACATCTCCATTTCCTGTTGTAGGAAAAAGTAGTGAGCAGAACAGCACTGTAGGAGAAACTTAGAATCCCGTATCCAGGTCTCAGAAGGAAAAATATCGTTCTGTTCACTTTTTAAATGATCTTGATGGTTAAAGTTCATGTTGAGCTGTCTGATGAGATAAGAGCAAACAGCAAAAGTTAATAAATGTATTTGCTGGCTAACAACATTCAACTCTTTTTGTGAGAGCATGCTTATTGGAAAGGCCTGAACACACCCCAGGGAGATTACTCAGGAGGTACTCAAGTAAATAGTAGACTAAGAGAACTATTAAAATGTTCCTAAGTTCCTTAAGCGAAGTTGAGGAAGTCCCATCACTTCAACCACTTAAAATGGGAAAATGTATTATTCGTCTGCACAGTACATGAGTAACTCACCCTTTGACTCTGAATCCTATCGTTCACCTCATATCCTAAATTTAACTAATCTATAATCTCTGATCAGAAACCCGAACACTTCAGCAAAAAAATACAACACAACCATGGTTTTGTTACCATCATCTTAAAAACTCACCTAGTGAAAACATGTACCTTTTCCTCAGCTTCCTAACAGCAGAATCCGAAAGCTAGCTAAAAAAATGAAGCTAATAAAAGAAAATCACTTTGGTTGCAAGATCACACACATGTATAGAGATGTGCAATACACATACCATAACAGAACATTCAGCTTTACTTGAAAATATGGAAATTTACAATAAAAAGTTTACTAAATCTTCAAAATGAAAGAGCTACTTGACTCAGCTCTCAAAACAATAACGCTGTGCAGAATGAGTCAAGTGGTAAATTTGATACAGATTTATATAGGCAGAAATTAAAGAAAGAACATTAAAGACGTAGGGTTTTTTAGAACTACCTTAAAATGTCTTTTTTATACACCTATTCAAAACTGCACAAAGTAATTCACCATATGATTACAAATTTCACAGTTTTCTCCAAAAATTCAAACACCTGAAGATGACAAAAGACTGTGCTTCCACTACAAATGGTCTGTAAATCCATTACAGGTGCAAAGAAATGAAAAGAGATTGGGTTCACTATCCCATTCAATAACAGAACTGAAGAGTATCAAATCAAACTAGGAGCATCAGGTTCACGGGTACCATAGATCGTTCTCACCACATACGCAGTTAGTCAGTGGAACTGTTTGTCACAGGATGTTGCTGCTAAAAAGTTAAGTGAATTCAAGAGGCAACTGGAAAAGTTCATAGAAAAACTACAAAGGTTATTAATACTAAAGCACAGCCCTCTGCTTGGGAAGATTCTCATCCCAGACGATGACCAACAGGGAGAGCACACCATGGAAGCATCACTCTATGCTCGCACTATTCTTACATTTCCTTGTGTGCACCTATTATACTTCTGGCCCATCTTTATTGATTTCCCTTTCACAGCCCTCCCTGCAAATGAAGGCTGGGAGAACTCGTGGAAAAGATGAACACAGAGAAAGCTGGCTACAGGCAGGTAAGAATCAACCAAAATGGTCATTCCTCTGTTGCTCTGCCCTCCCTAAAGCACGTCAACCTCTCCTGCTTTCCAAATAGGTATTATCACATGTGGCTTCAGTTTGATTTCCTCCTAGGAGAAGGAAATCTCAGATGATGGAAACCAGAGCCTGATTTACCGTAGTTTTTTTTTCAAGACAGATTCAATTATGACCTCATTTATTTTTGTGTTATGGTGGTAAGTGACCCTGAGGCAGCATCTAGAAAACTCCTAGGAAGTGGTAAATGTTAGAGTCTTTTGCAATGAATTGTTCTTCCAACTTGTGATCTGACAGCAATCATTTTATGCCTATTTGACATCGTCTCATAACCTTTTTTTACACATTAATTGCTTGAAAGTGACCTGTGAATATGGTTTGCTCAGGGTACTTTGACTTTTTAAAAGCAGTCTAGCTTCACAAACATTGAAAGATTCCAAGCAGATCTAGCATAATGGCTGGCCTATCCTCCCGTACCTGCTGGTCTTCAGCACCAACTTAATCAAGGCATCGCTTGCCTCCTATGATAACCTTCCACAAAATATAAAATTAGGAAGTGGGTGCAAGCTGCACACCTGCTTGACACAGAATGAAGATATAGTTTCTGTGCTTGCTTACTATTGTACCTAATAGTAGGACAATTTATTGTCCCCACTTTTGAGGGTTGTGACAGCAGCATTACGCAGGCAGGAGTAATTTTTTCCACTCTATAGCATCATTCAGAAATCCGTATTATGAAGTAGAGCGCTACAGAAGGACACAACAAATAAAGCCACTTTGACATCATCAGGTTTGATCAGACAAGGAAATAATCCTGAACTACTGTCGCAGAGACCAGTGATGCTGTTACTTCTTTATCATAGAATCACAGAATGGTTTGGGTCAGAAGAAACCTTAAAGATCATCGAGTTCCACCAACCCTGCCATGGGTAGGGACACCTCCCACCAGACCAGGCTGCTCAAGGCCCCATTCAACCTGGCCTTGCACACCTCCGTGGAAGCGGCATCCACAGTTTCCCTGGGCAACCTGTGCCAGTGTCTTTATGTGGGTTCGCACCGCTCCACACTCCAAACTTCCAAACTAAATCACCGGTCCCAGGACACCCGGGATAAGGGTACACCCCGGCTTCTGCTGAGAATTCAGGAAGCGGCCGAGCCCTCCCGCAGCACCCGCGGTGACAGCGCTGGAGGCGGCTGCACCGGCGGCCCCTCGCACGCCGGCCCTGCGGGGAAGGGAAGCTGTGGATGCCCCCTCCCTGGAAGTTTTCAAGGCCAGGCTGGATGGGGCCTTGAGAAGCCTGGTCTGGTGGGAGGTGTCCCTGCCCGTGGCAGGGGGGCTGGAACTGAATGGGCTTTGGGGTGCCTTCCAACGCGAACCATTCTATAAATCGCGCTGTGGGGCCGGACCCGCGCCCTCACGGCAGCCCTGAGGCGCCCTGGCAAAGCTCCCCGGGCCGGGCCGAGCACTTTGAGAGAAGGCAGGCGGCACCACCCACCCGCAGACCCCGTCCCCACCGTACCTGGCTCAGCAGCGGCCCCGGCCCCGCCCCCGCCGCCGGGCATTGTGGGTACCGGCCACGTCCGCCCGCGCCGCCGGCGGGGAGCGCTCCTCACGTGACGTGCGATCGCGCGCGTGCGGGTGCTCGGCGCGTGGCGGGGCGGGGCCTGCGCTACCCTGAGGAGGCGCCGTGAGTCCGCGGCTTTCGGTGCCTTCCAGGCGGCAGGGGTGGTGCGGGGTTAGTACAGGGCTTTTCCCAGGCCTTTCACAGAATCATGGAATCATTGAATGTTTTTGTTTGGAAGGGACCTTAAAGCCCACCCAGTTCCAACCCCCTGCCATGGGCAGGGACACCTCCCACCAGACCAGGCTGCTCAAGGCCCCACCCAGCCTCACCTTGAACACCTTCAGGGAGGGGGAATCCACAACTTCCCTGGGCAACCTGTGCCAGTGCCTCACCATCCTCAGCGTGAAGAATTTCTTCCCAATGTCCAGTCGAAACCTTCCCCCTTTCAGT
The DNA here is from genome assembly GCA_033558185.1 of Dromococcyx pavoninus. Classification (NCBI taxonomy): domain Eukaryota; kingdom Metazoa; phylum Chordata; class Aves; order Cuculiformes; family Neomorphidae; genus Dromococcyx; species Dromococcyx pavoninus. Next base: position 1,783,069 of record JAUMJL010000786.1, read on the forward strand.
TTAAAGCCGTTCCCTCTTGTCCTGTCACTCCTTGCCGTTGTAAAAAGTCCCTCCCCAGCTTTCCTGCAGCCCCTTCAGGTACTGGGAGGCCACTATGAAGAGCCTTCTCTTCTCCAGGCTGAACAACCCCAACTCTCTCAGCCTGTCATCAAAACAGAGGTGCTCCAGCTCTCTGATCACCTTTGTAGCCACCTTCTGGACCCATTCCAACGGTTCCATATCCTTGTGTTGGGGATTCCAGAACTGGGCACAGTACTCCAGGTGGGGTCTCAAAAGAGCAGAGTAGAGGGGAAGAGTCACCTCCCTCAACCTGCTGGCCACACTTCTGCCCAGTTGCCCTTTAGCACCTCATTAAACCCTGTCTTCTTATTAAACCCTGCCAGGCACTGGGTCTGGGACCCAACCAGTTCCCACAAGGCGTGATGGGCACACACGGAGCCCAACGTATGCTAGACATTGTGTAAATAACAAAATACACTGTGTAAATGACACAATATGTGTCAGGTGTTTTCTCATGGGGCAGCAGATGTGGCTGCTGGCAGGGAGAACAGACAATGGTGTTGGTTTCATCACCACAAAAAATGCCATGGCAGCATGGCAGGGCATGCCCTGCCCTGAGGGCTGTGATGGAGCCACTCGTCCAGCCGCCCTAAAGGCTGCAGGGCAGGACCAGGGCTTTGCACAGGGCTTTCCCCATGCCTTTCCACACACAGGGCTGCCCAGTTGCCCTTAAGCACCTTGTTGAACCATGTCTCCTTGATAAACTCTGTCTCCTCGTTCAAACCTTGCCAGGCACTGAGTCTGAAACCCAAACAGTTCCCACCAGGCATGATGGGTGCCTGTGTGCCTGTGGTGGCCCTTGAGGAGAGAGTGCCTGGAACTCCACGCAGGGCTTTCCCCACACGGGGTTTTCCCCACACAGGGCTACCCAGTTGCCCTTCAGCGTCTCATTAAGCCGCATCTCCTCATGGAACCCTGTCTCCTTGCTAAACTCTGCCTTCTCATTAAACTCCGTCTCTTAAACTCTATCTCCTCCTTAAACCCTGCCAAGCGCTGGGTCTGGGACCCAACTAATTCCCACCAGGCTTGATGAGCGCACACAGAGCCTGGCATATGCTGGACACTTTGTAAATAACAAGGTAAGTGTCAAGTGTTTTCTGATGGGGCAGCAGTCATGGATGCTGACAGGGAGGATGGACAATGGGGATGACATTATCACCAGAAAAAGTGCCATGGTGGCATGGCAGGGTCTACCATGCCCTGAGGTGGCTGTGGTGGGGCTGTGATGAGGCTGCTCCTCTGCCAGCCCTCAGTGCTCCAGGGTGGCCCAGGGCTTTGCACAGGGCTTTCCCCAGTCCTTTGCCTGCATAGGGTTGCCCAGTTGCTCTTCAGCAGCTCATTAAACCCCGTCTTCACAGTGTTGGCCGATGAACGCTGGGCTGAGGCCCAACCAATTCCTGCCAGCTGTGATGGGTGCATGCAGAGCCCAGCCTCTGAGATGAGAAATGATAAGATCAGATAAACTGGGTGGAGATGAACCAAGACTGCGGTATTGTCAACTTGGAGAATGACAAAATTAGTAATAGTTGGGTTATGTATTATAGGGGCATCCCTCACAGGAAACTCATAACATCTCGTCAGTTATGGGCTAATGTATACCCCATGGTGGAATTCCTATCGATGGGTAGGTAAGAAAGCCAGATAAGATCATCTAGACTCTGCCAGGCCAAGAGTGAATCTTGTGCACACATAATGGGATACTGTCCAGGAGTATGAGATGCTAGAATTAAGCAGCATAATGAAATTTGTGAAATGAGGCAAAAAAGGACTGGATAGTATTTGAGGAAGTACCATTAAGAGGTCTCAATGATGAATTGCATAAGCTAGATTTGATAGTTGTTAAGGCAGACACGGCAATTAACATTTCTAAAACATGCAACAATTGAAAAGGTCAAAAAATACAAACATCTTAAAAAACCAAATCTGTAAAATAACGAATGCTTCATCTGTTAAATTTGTAGGTTTCCCCCTACATATTGGAAATGGTATATGGGCAGAAAGGAACACGTGCTGTTTGTTGAATAAATTTTTATTTACATCAGCTGATACTATAGACGTCTTTGTTAGTCAGATGCTATCAAATGTTAAGCTTTAATTGGTAAGTAAATAAGATTTTTTTGTTCTATTGTATTTGGAATTTGTTTAATAAAGTTAATTTGATTTCTAATTGGACAAATATGACAGGTGGGACTCATGATGGTTACTAAACATAACAGGATCACACTGAACTTGGCAACAGGTAGCCAGGCCACCTTTATTTAACCCATAAAAGGATCATATATCTTGTATGTGTTCTATAAATAACAAGGTATGTGTCAGGTGTTCTCTGATGGGGCAGCAGATGTGGCTGCTGGCAAGAAGGGTGGACGCTGGTGACACCATCGCCAGCAGAAGTGTGCTGAGATGACTCTGACTGCCAGACTGATTTCACTCATTTCTAGAGAAATCAACTGGACATGTTGGGACAATAAATGACAATACAAGAATGAAAGTTTGCAAATCTAATCCCATAGTGAGGTTCCTATTTTAAAACTACTTTCTCTACCCATACAAGAATGATTTTCTCCTTATATTGCTCTTCAACTTTACTGTTTCCTACTGCATCACACAGTTTCAGTCTGTCAGCTCAAATCTCAAATGAAAGCATCTTATTTCCTCACTAACGCCTTTTAATTTCTCCTTCCATCTGTTACTGCTTCACTATCCAAGAACCTGTAAGCTGAAAGAGGGGAGATTTAGATTAGATGTTAGGAAGAAATTTTTTACTGTGAGGTAGGTGAGGCACTGGCAGAGGTTGCCCAGAAAAGTCATGGATGCCCCATCCCTGGAGGTGTTCAAGGTCAGTTTAGATGAGGTTTTGAGCAACCTGATCCAGTGGAAGGTGTCCCTACCAATGACAGGGGGGTTGGAAATGGATGATCTTTAAAGTCCCTTCCAACCCAAACTATTCTATGATTCTGTGATTTTATGATTCTGTGATTGTAGCTTTGCAGTGTTGGGGTAAAGGTTATAATACGTTGCACTATGGACTTTTGGGCTCCACTGAGCTCCTCTCAGGAGCAAGGTAATCAAGAGGACAGCACTGAAGCACATTCACACTCTCCAACCTAAGTCTGCCTCTGTAAGCAGCGTAAACTTTTCGGTGGACGCCTATGGTAACCCCAAATACTGGCGTGCTATTGCCTCATTCTCTACCACTGAGATAGTGTCTGGGAATGCCAGTGATCCAGGTGTGGTAAAATGATCTCTTGGATCTTACAACGAGGCGTAAGTTGCTATTTTGCTGGGGATTGATTTTGCCCTTTCAGCCTCCAGGCTTTCTCTGTCGTGCTCCAAGCAAAGCTGAGGAATCGAGCTCACTGTGTCAAACAAGGCTGCAGCAGGCGGTACAAGGTTAACTGTGGCCATGCAATTGAGTAACAGAGGGGGAGGGAAGACTGGCAGAAAGAGAAAAATTGTTTTCAGAGGAGACTCGAAATGCGACAGGGAAGAATTACGAGACAAGGGAACAGGAGACATGGGTGGTGTGGAGACATGGCGCAGGTGAGCAGAGGGGCCGCTGCAGTAGAGGTCACCCACAGGTGCTTGGTGAGGTTGTTTTTCTCTGAATGTGAAAGCTCAAGGAGAAAGTGACATCCTGGAAAACACAGAATACCCTTTTCTGAGCATCCTTCTCACAGTGAAAGCTGGTTGCTGGGGGGAACAGCCAAAGATATGTACCACGAATAAGTCTTGTTTAAGCCTTGCAAGGGAGGGAAGGTCTGTGTGTTTGAGTAAGCACCTTCACATCTTCAAGTTAGTACTTTGTCTGATCAGGAGGCAACTGTTCCCTGCCAGGCTTTTGTAGAGCTGAACATGGGAACATCTCAGTCCTGACTGACTAGGCACAACTGTAGAATACGTTCAGAAAATGATACATTAATCTGAATGATTTCCAGAGAGTCCTTATCCTGTGTAAACAGAGTGCACAGTATTACAAGCTGCTACAAAATTTAACAGCTTATGATAGCATCTACTATAATGCTGGGAAGTAGTGATTACTTAATTAGAGGCTGCCTAAAGGTTTGTGATAAGTGCGTACGTGTGTAATTTTAATTTTTCTGGTTCTTCTGAACTGTTTATCTTTCAACCCTAAAATTCTCTTGACCTTTTGCAAATGTTTTGAAGGAAAAAAAGATAAGTATTTTGCATTTACATAAACAGAAATTAAAAAAAAAATACGTATCTATTAGTTAAGACTTACAAATTCCTAGGGGGATAAAATGTAATATTCTTTATTTTCTGGTGCACCCGGCCCCAAGAGGCAGAATAAATTGCACAAGGTCACTGAGGGAGGTAGTGGCAGAGTCAGAAGTGGGGTTACAGCTCCAGCACTCCCAGCTCTCAGGGTGAACTTAAATCATGCCTGTTATTCAAGAATTTGCATGGCTGACAAGCCAGTTACACTTTAAACAAGTTTTTTCTTGTGCTGTTGACTCCCCTAAGACACAAAAGCCATGGAACATTGTTAGAAGGGCACCATGCAGTGAATTAATTAGTGAAAGCTGCGGCCAGAGATAAAACTGAGATTTGTAAGAAGTAAATCCAATCAGTGCAAAGGGAAACTAAAGTGGAGGAATGTATGTGTTTCAAAAGGAGGAGGAGAAGTGGGGAGATGAAGAGGAGTACAATACAGGGTATGAACAGCATCAGAGATTGCAGAGAGAGCTGGACAGGAAGAGCTGGAGCCAAAGAAGACCCTGTGGTGTCAGACCCTTCGGGGATGGCAGCGAGGTGCCTCTTCATGGGTACAGCAAAATAATGAAGCCATGTGCTTGCTTAATGTGCCATCAGCCGGCTGACAGCAAGGCCCAGCAGTGAACACTCAGAGATGGCTTAGGATGGGATTTATCTCACCAGACCTGGGAATTGCCCACTGTGCAGAAGCTCTTTGTTGATGTTCCTCCTCAGTCACTGCAGGGGGAGAAGACATGTCCAGCCATATTTATACTCCTCGGGCTTCGATGACTAAAGGTATGGAAAACAAACCCTTATGCTCTGTCCACTAGATTTAAACATGACTTTTAAATGAAGCTTCCCCAAGGAAAAGTATCCAACCTGAGGGGCTGGCAGTAGTTATGCTCGTAAGTGATGGAGTCTCAGGAGAAGCACATAGGCAAAGGTCTGAAGGGGCCCTCAAAACTTCAGTTTTCTTTGCAGCAAATTAAACTGTGGAATATATCAGATTGCTGATGCACTCTGTAACCCATTTTTACAGGGAAAATAAAAGCCTAAACTAATTTAGGCTAATTAAACCCAAAGCCTTTCATCTTTTTAATTGTTTTTTTTTTTAAAAAAAACCCCTTCTGTTTACTAAACACATTTATAATTCTGTTGTTCTTTTCCCTGGACTTTTTTTTCTTACATTTTTCTTAAAGTTTGTTGCTTGAAGCTGGAGGTATTATTCAAGCCAGGGCTTTAGTTGGAAACCAGACTAGTAATCCATTAGCGTGCTTCCTGTTTCTTGGATGGTAATGTAAGAAACAAGCTTACAAATAAACTTCAGCCGAGACCAAAGTCCATGGAGCAAAGTTTATTAAGAGCACCAGGTGCATACCTTGCTAGTCCAAATGGACACCCTTACATTTCGCTTACGCATTTCTTATGCTATTATCTACTACATACTTATAGAGGTTCCGAATATTATTTATATATTCATCATACTTCTGAGAAACAAAACTCCACCCCTTGTTGGCTGATATAATCCTAGTTTGCCCATCTGTGCATGTTCTTTTAGAGTCTTCGGTGGTCATCTGATGAAGGCTTGTAGTCTTCCTTGGTCTTGTCCTTTTCACCCCAGGGTTTGACACATGTGTGTTAGGGCAATAGTTAAGTAACTTCCTTATCTGTTAGGGCCCCAGATTGGGGCCCAAGCTCACATGCTATCCGTCCACCTATGTCTCAAACACAATTTACCAATATAGTTATGAACCTGTTAGCAAAACCCACACAATCTTATTTAAGCAAAATGACTATTAATTTTATTCTCCTCGTAGTAATGCCCATCCCATGAAAAAAACAGAGGTTTTGAATCAGTGAATTTATGTTGAGTGCAGTCCAGCTTCATCACGAGTGCTTAAAACTCTGAATCAGGCTCCTGAAATCATGACGCTGGCTAAGAAGCCATGACTGTCTAACAATTCTGCACTCTAAAGAAATTGCATCTGATTTTAGAGGTTTTAGAGAAACTTGTGTCCATAATCACAAGAGCTAAGATTATATTCATTGGATTGAACTGTTCTTGCTAACACAGCATCAGCAGAATTGTGTGACCAAGGTCGTTAATATCATCAGTAGAATATCCACTTTATTTCCTTTCTTCTCTTTTTAAAGCCTTCTCTGCTGATTCATTTACAAAGGCCTGTACTGGGCAGAAGAGTTTCTTTCATGGAACAATAGTGTTTAATTCTCAAGGGCTTTACAAGTCTGAAGCCACCTTGTAATGTCACATAAAATATCTTACTGGTGATAAATGCAGATGTTAGAACAAAATACAGTGTTATCCCAATGACTCTTTTTGCAGCAGGGCCCAGCATGTTCTCTTGCATAAAGAACATCATATTTTGGAAAAGTAGTCTTCACGCTGCATCCTAATTAGTTTGAAAAGCGACGTGTTGTTAATGCATTTTTATTTACAGGGTCATCAGCATTGTGAGCTTATGGAAATAACACAAGTGAGATTTTCTGATGATCATGTCCCAAGCCATTCCAACAGTAAGAGTCTCTCTTTGGGGCTTTTCCGCTTACTTTATTCCCTTTCTGGTAGAAGCAGCTGATCTGGAAAACCTCATGAATATACTACTAGTACACATAATCCCTTTAGTTCCCTGCATGATTGTAATTGAACACATTGGCAGACTTTGTTTGTATTTAAATATTTTCGTAGAAGGGAAAGTCATTCCAAGCTGATCATTTCACGAGGCCAGAAATTTCATTAGGAGCTATTTAAACAATTAGAATAAACACAAAAATCATTATTTGCTAGTACACTTGTGGCATAAACACTATAATTTATATTCAAGGAACTCTTGGTCTCTAAAGAATTTTGTCTTTGTTTATGATAATAGCCACAACAAACTTACTTGAGTAAGGAAAAAACACATATGGCTTTGTAATCCACAGTTAGGCTGTTCTTTTTGAAATTTAATTCAGAAGGATAGCAAGGTTTCTTAGGACTGAAGGGATTATTAGGTAAGGTAATATCTAATAAGATTATAAAATGGAGCTGGTAGCTCACTGTAACAGAAACCTGCTAAGATGTATGACTACACTAAGACACAGGACCAACAAGACTTTCTGGGTAATCAAATCTGCTCCTCAGGTACTGCTGGCAACTGGATCACATAATCCATTTAATACAGTTCGTGAGCTTCACATTAGGCATGGTTTTGTCCCTATAATTTCTACACCCTCACTCAGCAGGTTGATAAAGAACATCTAATTGATAGCGTAAATTATTCATGGCCAATTTCTATGCACTTGTTCATATGCCAAGATTGCCTACCTTTAATATTTCCCCTACCTGATATATTTACAAAGAACAGTCAAACCACACCTCAGCCTTCAGCCGCTAAGCGAAATGATCTGTGTAAGCCCACTTTGCCTTTCATGAGAGTTTCCCAGCCCTCTCATCATATTAGCACCCATTTTCTCATTTCTGCTGCAGTAAGAATACAGCTTCCTTTAACATGATTGATCAGAATCGGATGTTTTATTCCAAACACAATCTTACTGGGGTCTTATACAAGGGCATTCATGCTTTTCTTGCTCTTTTGGAAATGTCTCTCCTATTGCCTTTTAGAATTTAAGTTGCCTTTTCCGTGCCCACAATGGGCTAGGGCAAATGATTAGAAATCTTTCTGTGCCGTTGCCCATTTCCCTCAAAATTGTTTCTGCTGCTACCTCTGACTCCTTCTGTGGCCTCACTCTTCAAGGACATTCAGTTCTTGCTGTGGGAGATTCTGAACTTTCTCTACACCAATGACACCTCCTAATTTGGTAACTTCAATACATTTTAATGATCAGATACCTCTTTTCCAAATGTGTCATTAATAAAAATAATCAGTCTTAAGACTGTGAAGAATCCCCTTTCAACGCAGCTCAGCTTCTCTTCTTCTAACACCGTTTATGCTTTGCAGTTCCTCTGTAGATCTCAGACTTCTCCAGGTAGGAGATAAAATTTTACGCACGGCTCCTCATCAGCTTCTTTATTGAAGTCCAGACAGTCAGATTACCCTTCTTTGTCTAGTTAATTAATTATTGTATCAAAGAAAGCTATTGAATTAGTCTAGTATTATCTTGCCTTAGTAAATGCAAAATCCATTTTATTCTATTTTCCAGTGACTTTCATGACTTCCATAATTCTCTACTCCCACATTCATTCCTAAAGCCAGGCATAAACCATTGTTGTACACAAAGCAAAATACATTGTACCTTTTGAGTGAAATCCATGTTTTAATTGTCTTTGGTGTAGATTAGGTATTTCCTTCAATATGTATTTTTGACTAGCGGGTAGGGTTGAGCAGCAGTTACAAACATACTGGATGCCTCGCTATATTCACTAGCAGAACTGCATATGCATCCTTTTTTCTTTATTATTTTAACTATTGCTATAATAATTTCAAAAGGATTGGAATACAAATTCAGCAGGCTGCTCCAGTTGGGACATGGTCCCAGATGGAACAGTGTCTTTTTCCAAGCAGGTTTGTAGTCCAACTCAAACATGACATCTGTTGCAGAAAATAAAAAGACAACATAAAATCATAGAATCTGTTGGAAAAGACATCTAAGCTCATCCAGTCCAACCGTCAGCCCAACACCACTGTGCCTACTAAACCATGTCCCAAAGTGCCATATTTACACAGTTTTTGAACCTCTGAAGAGATGGTGACTTCATCACTTCCCTGGGTAGTCTGTTCCAATGCTTCACCACTCTTTCAGTAAATAAATTTTTCCCAACATCCAATCTAAACCTCCCCTGGCACAAATTGAGGCCACTTCCTCTTGTCCTACCACCTGTTACTTGGAAGAAGAGACCAACACCCACCTCACTACAGCCTCCTTTCAGGTAGTTGTAGAGAGTGATAAGGGCTCCCCTCAGCCTCTTCTTCTCCAGACTAAACAATCCCAGTTCCCTTAGCTGCTTCTCATAAGACTTGTGCTCCAGACCCTTCACCAGCTTCTTTGCCCTCAGTCGAGCACCTCCTGTACTGAGTCCAAAACTGAACACAGCATTCAAGGTGCAGCCTCATCAGTGCTGAGTACAGGGGGATGATCGCTTCCCTCCTCCTGCTCGCCACACCATTGCTGATACGAGCCAGGATGATGTTGGCCTTCTTGGCCACCTGGGCACACTGCTGACTCATGTTCAGCCAGCTGTCAACCAGAACCCCCAGGTCCTTTCCACCAGGCAGCTTTCCAGCCATTCTTCCGCAAGCCTGAAGCTCTACTTGGGGTTGTTGTGACCCAGCTGCAGGACTGGGCACTTCACCTTGTTGAATCTCATACAGTTAGCCTCGGCCCATCAATCCAGCCTGTCCAGATCCCTCTGCAGAGCCTTCTTGCTCTCGAGCAGACTGACATTCCTGCCAAATTTGGTGTCACCTGCAAAACTACTGAGGGAGCACTGAATCCCCTCATCCTCATCATTGATAAAGATATTAAACAGAACTGGCACCAAACTGAGCCCTGGGGAACACTGCTTGTGACAGGCCTCCAACAGGATTTAAAAACCATTCACCACAACTCTTTGGGCTTGGTCATCCAGCCATTTTTTTACCCAGCAGAGAGTACACCTGCCTAAGCCATGAGCTGTCAGCTTCTCTAGGAGAATTCTGTGGGAGACATTGTCAAAAGCTTTAGTGAAATCCAGACACGTAATATTCACAGCGTTTCCCTCATCCCCATGGCAGGTCACCTGGAGATCAGGTTGGTCAAGCAAGACCTGACCTTCATAAACCCATGCTAGCTGGGCCTGATCCCCTGGTTGTCCTACACTTGCCTGGTGAGCGCACTCAAGATGAACCATGCCATAATCTTCCCCAGTACCAGGTCAAGTTGACAGGCCTGTAGTTTCCCAGATCCATCTTCTGGCCATTCTCATAAATGGACGTCACATTGGCAAGCCTCCATTCACCTGAGACCATCCCCGTTAACCTGGATGACTGACAAATGATGGAACGGCTTGGCAAGCTCCTCTGCCAGCTCCCTCAGTACTTTGATGTGGATCCCACCCAGTCCCATAGACTTGTGAGTGTCCAGACTGTGTAGCAGGTTGCTAACTGCTTCTTCCTGGATTATGAGGGGTTTATTCTGCTCTCTGACACTGTTCCAGCTAAGGAGGCTGAATATCTTGGGGATGACTGGTTTGACTATTAAGGCATTAAACACAATTCAGCCTTTACCGCATCCTTGGTGGGAATGTTCCCCCAGGCATCCAGTAAAGGACAGAGATTATCCTTGGTTCTCTTTTGTTATTATTGTATTTGTAAAAATATTTTTTGTTCTCTCTTACAACAGCGGCCAGATTGAGTTCTAGATGGGCTTTTGCTTTCCTGATTTTCTCCCTGCATGACCTAACAAGATCCCTGCACGCTTCTTGAGTTGCCTACCTCTTCTTCCAAAAATAGTAAATTCTCCTTTTTTTCCCCCAAGTCCTAGCAAAAGCTCCCTGTTCAGCCAGGCCAAACATCTTCCCCACCAGTTCATCTTACAGCACATGGGGACAGCCTGCTCCTGCAGCTTTAAGATTTCCTTGTTGAAGAATGTCCAGCTTTCCTAGACTCTTCTGCCCTTCAGGACTGTCTCCCAAGGGACTGTCCCAATCAGTGTCTGAACAGGCCAAAATTGCCCTCTGAAGTCTATGGCAGTAGTTTTGCTGACCCCACTCCTTACTTCACCAGGAATCGAGAACTCCCATCATTTCGTGGTTGCTAAGCCCAAGATGTACTGACTTGACATGTAAGGTGACCACAAGGCATGGATGAAACCCAGGTTTTGAAGAAACAGGGAAGAGTTGGGGAGGATTTGGCTGAGAGGTACTGGATGGTTGTTCCAGATAGAGATAAATTACACATGGTGTTGCCATCTTTGTGCTTAATTTTTAATTATGTTGTGGGCAGTACACAAACTGAAAGAAGAGCTAGGAAGAAACTAAATCAAGACTTGAATTTCAAGTCCACCTCTGACCAACAGACTTTGAGTGTCCTTGGGCAAAATGCTTTCTCATTTTTTTCCCCTCTCACTGCCTCATCTGTAAAACAGAGATAACACCACTTCTTTTTTTTTCCCAACCTGACCATTTACATAATAAAAGCCTTTCCATGCATGACAGTCTCTTATATGTTTGTAAAGCATCTAGCATAATGAGGACCTGGATCTTGGGACTACAATACAAACAATACACAACAATTAAGATTATCCATCCATCCAAAATAATGCACCTAATACTGCAGTACCTCGCCAGAGAGGCACGACTTTAGTCCATGGTGAACTCTGCTTCTGTGACTCCCACACCCCTCCTTTTGTTCTGCTCTTGCCTAATGAACACTTTGGAACAGGGTTTTATGAAAGTCGGGAGTCCTGTATTATCCTATTATGGTCTCCCGCAAGTAGAGTGAGTGATGGACCCCAGAGTCTGAATGAACCTGCCAGGATCTGGGCAGCATCACACAGAGGCTTTGCATTTCTGCAGCAGCTTCCCTGTGGCCCTGTTCTCCTGCTCTTGTATCAGGGAAGCTTGGCTTTAAAGTCAGGTGGTTCTTCTCTGGAAGGGGAAAAAAGCCACGCTCTCAGCGGGGAGGACTGCACACCCACTGCAGGACAGCCCAAGCACAGAGCTCTCCTTGCCCTCACTCTCTCCGTAAGCAAATCCTGCGGTCTTGGAGAGTCTTGCTACATTCTGTGGATGCAATAGGAAATGCTGCACTTGATGACCCTGCTCCACTCTCACAGTGTGGGGTACAGGAACAAGCATCCCCTCTCCAGCAACATGGAGGCTTCAGTATTACCATCAAGCTGGGTCTGTGCTGCGATTTCTCTGCACACTGAGAGAAAGCAAAACTGAGGGCTCCTTGGCTTGCCTGGGTTGGCAAGTCCAGGCCTTGAGGCTGGGTTGGCTCTGCACCCACTTGGCACGAAGAGGAGCAAAAGCATGCATAAATTGGAAGCTCTTAAGGGCAATTTCCATGTTTTGTCCCAGTGTAACTGACTGAGGGCACGGAATGTTTGCAGCAGCCCAGCCCCTCCCCATAGGCAGTGACATTTTTAGTGCCTCCCTTGTGCTGGCAGAGACACCATTACGTTAATTTAATTGTGCAACACCACCCTGGCTAAAAAATACAGACATTTAAACAAAAGTAATTTTATTCCCCCCACCCTCTTTCTCTTCACAAGTTTTTTGTGAACAAAAAAGAACAAGAAAAATGATGGTAACTGGATTATTAATAATACATAGTTAGCTGGTTGATTTGGTTTCACATATTGCACAAGGACAATTGCATTGTGGATATTGTTATTTTATGGGAACTGAGACAAGATATCAGGTGTCTGTTACAAATGTTAGGCACCAAATTAAACACCTACATATACTGAAAGGACCATCAACACGACAGGAAGAGTTATTCCTTTTGCAAGCAGAAAAATGACAAAGCAGAGGAGTGACGAATGCTCTAGATAAATCCAGAGCTCCAATTTAATGCATGGGATAAAGACCCTTTTATTCCCCACCTCCCCCCCAGTAAAGACTCACAAGTCTTGCAGTGTTTCTTCTCTGTAACTTAGCTGTGCACATATTTCTCATTTAGAGTGTGACGGATTTACACATTTGCTACCAAATGAGTTGCAAGAGCTAATCAGCTCGTGCAGAATCGCACATATTAATGAAGAAGGTTCTTCTGCATGCCTGCAATGTAGACATCCACTTAACTGGGGCACCAGAGACTAATTTGAAAAGATTTTGTTCAGTAGAAGCTTTTTTTTCCTATGATGAATGCTTGCAGGGAATGGTGTTGTAGAGAAGGAGGGGAGCAAGCAGTTATCTACAAAATCTGACTAAATAGTTCTCATTACTGAGTGATGGAAGAGCAATAGGAAAGATAATTTATTAGTGGCTCAAAGATAATGGGAATAATTAGCACTATGATGCTTTCTAAGCAAACACAGAATACTGTTCCTTCAGGAGCACACCATCCCCCTGCAAGAGCGGGAGTGCTCTGGGAAGGAGGACAGAGGACTCCCAGGGGCAGGAATCTTACAAAGGGCCAGTTCCTCCAGCTGGGTGGAAGCACCCAGACATCCTCTAGGCTTTAATTATGAACCAGCATTGGAGCTGTGATTCCCTAAATTTTCAGTTAACCTCAAAACCAGCTACAGCAGACTGATGGGTACAGAGTTTACAGTTCAGCTTAACTCCTTGGAAACCACAGTCTGGAAATTGCTGCCTTAGGTACCGAGATTTTTTGCAACATTGCATCACACGGAGCCTGCCAAAGCCTTGGTCAAGGTGCTTCACAGGGAGTATTTCAGCAGCACTAGTCAGTCAGACAGTCCAGGAGTCCCAGTTGCCAGCAGATAAAATGGCATTTGGAGTCTTTTCAGTAAATAAAAGCAGGATGCACAGAGAAAGTATAGCATCTTCTCACGACCAGCCAAAGAAAATACGAGGAGAAATTCTGGTTTCAAATCAGTTCCAGCACAAAGCACTTATGTACACAACTGGATTAGCCAAAGGGATGCACACCCGTGGCTCCAGCAGAGGGATGCTGGGCTGCCAAAGGCAAAGGAAATGCCAGCCTTTGGCCCTGACGCTCACAGCACCTGCTGCTAAAAGCTAATTCCACCCCCTTGCTCAGTTTTCAGGATTTACTCCTGCGATCCCAGTGTAATATTACAGACCCAATCGCACCGAAGGAGGCCCATTAAACTAAAATGAGGTGCACGTGGACCACAGCCTGTCCTCTCCTGTGCCGTTTTGAGCAAATGGCTTGTTTCATAGTTTGTAAAATGCAGTTGGCAGGGGTTTAGTATTATTCTAGGAAATCCATACAGGAACATTTCATTCCCATAATACAGCACTACCAGGAACATGGAGGGTGATTTTGCTTTTTATTTTTTAAAAGGAAAACACATTAAGAACACACCTGTACGCTAAGTCACCAGGTCCTGACTTTTCTTTTGAAAAGCAGTTAGCCTTTAAAATCAAAATCAAATGAAGCAATTCCATCTGAAACAAGACTCTGTCTGCAGCATTCTCTTAGAGCTTACTGCCAAATTAAATTCTGTAAGAAAATAAACCTTACCCATTTAATCCTTTTTTTTTTACCATTAATATCAATCCATCTTTGTGGATGACTATTGAGAGAATATTAAGTCAGCAAGATTCAGAGACCTAATTTGGTCTGTGTGAGCGTTTAGCAAAATTCCCAAGGCTGTTTCACCCAACTACAGCTATTTAGGAGGAATTTGGGGGTCAATGGGGCTATCAGATCCAGAATGCAATTTTACAGGGGGAGAAGAGGAAAGGGAGATTTACTAGGTTGCTCTTCTAGATTCAGCTTGGAAAGAAATTTCTTCCAGTCTCCTCTGTAGAAGTTGCTCTAGTTTGAAAAAATAAGGACCTAGTTATTGGGCCAGAGATAAATGGACAACTCCTTTAAACAGAAGCCAAATTATCCTTTTGTGTGGCAAGGGACTGGGATATAAGCTTATGCTCAATTTGGGACTCCAACCAGGGTCTCCCGTATCCTAAAGTATTCACTCTCCTGGGATCTTGTCTGGGCTCTCTATTCCTTCCTTTTGGTGGATGAAACAAATCCAGCATCTGAGGCTCATTAGATGGGAAAATCATTCCCTATCCAGCTGCTACTACTGTGCACGGAACACTTGGTCCTGCTCCCCTTCGTCTCCTGGTCTGATTACACAAGAGGACTTGGAGCTGTGGCCTATTTATATCCTGTTTAAGCCAATGCTGGGGAAACAAAGTCATACACAATCCCTGCTCGGGCGCTCTGCTGTGTACACACTTTACCCCTCCTCAGCAAGATTTAATCAGCTTAGGGTTAACTGTGTAGCGGATGTCCAAGACCTCTGAATCACACCTTAAAAGGGCAGAAAGACCAACCATAGTTGCAAAAGCAGAATCTCTGATTCACTGCAAACCATTTGTTATCAGCAATTAAGTTTCTTGCTGATAAATTATTCATGATTTGAAAGCCCAGATTGCTCACTTTTAAGCATGGCAGAAATTCCTATGTGGCTTTCAATGCCTGGGCTATGCATCTACTACAGCGGGCTGGGAAGTGTGAATGTGTGAAACGCCCAGCCGTTTAAATACACAATGTAAGGGCTCCTACAGACAGGATACTTTTTTCATTCATAGTTTGTAGAAAAAAAGTAAAAAGTATTTCAATTTCAAGGTGACCGATGCAAATATAAACATAAACTGACTTTACCAGCAAATATAAACACCAACTTCTGCTTTACTGGAGGCAACAGAATTATAACAGTGTAACTGAGATCCAGGCCTTGTCTGTTGATCACAAGGGCTTGGAAGCAAAGCTCCTCGCTCGCGGTACACTCTAGTTCACAGTAACTAAGGCTTTTGTCAGCCATTTGATGCAATCATTTACTGTGTTCAGAACTGTATTTTTTCAAAAACAATTCAGACTGTAAACCAGATGAGTCATGACCCTGTAAGAGAAGGTAAATTATTCTCAAATATTTTATATTTGTGCATTAACACATCATTAGCCAAGAAAAAAAATGAGTGCCCAAGTCCAAGAAGTAAATGACAAAAGACTGAAGGGAAAAACGAGAATCCTTAATTTCAATTTTATTATGGTGTAACCAGCTGTAAGGAATTACTGGTCTGAAGCACAGTGTGCAATTGTCCTATCCTAAACATTTACTAAAGCCTATAATTCAGAATGATCCTGACCAGTGATGTCACCATTGGCAAGCTATGATTTCTTTTTTTTAAGTCTCCATTTCTCAGCACTCAGCACAAACAGAGGCACAGCCTATGCACAGCAATGCTCAGGCATTTCTGGAGACTGTATTTATTTAATGCCAGCTGCTTTGACTCTGAGATTAAAGAAAAACGCACTTAAGTTCTGCACTGATCATACCTGATAGTTTGCTGGTAAGCAAAAGCATTCCTGTTTGAAATCAAATGGCATCAATATGTATTATTTCCTAAATGCAGGGCAGAATGCTACTAATGTGACAACAGCTTGAAAGAAAGAATTACTGTGATCTTATGCAAAGGTACCAAACACAACATGAAGTAACCATGCTAACAGAAAAGAAAACACAGTAAGAGACTTAATAAATTAAACTACTTTGACAGTAGGATATTATGAACTACCAGGCAGCTGAATTTTTGAGTGAAGAGACTCATCAGGTGCCCAATAAGAGAAGATCCTTGGCACAGCTCCATTGCCGTTCAAATCGATGTCGTGGTTAACAAGCTGGCTACCTTACAAGGCCAATCAGGCTACCAGTATTCCAGATTACTCACTAATGGCTTCAGCAGCTTAACGAGCACCAAACATACAGTGCCATTAATTGGACAAGATAGAAGAGGGGGAAAATATTGAGAAAGAAGTTAAGATGCCATTCACCTTCTGAGCAGCACAGCACCGAGTTGTCCATTAGCACTGCATTCACTGAGGAACAAAGCTAGCAAAAGAAAGATGGGCAGACTGAGGAGCAAGAGGAAGATGTCAGACCCAAGGCACAGTTCTTCACTGTAAAAAGCTGTTTCCTCTGCCTGCTGAGTGCCAAGGCAGATGGAGGCAGACCCTTGCACCACCAAACACCCCACCGTACCACCCGGCACGCCTGAACATGGGGCTGTCCCAGCAAAGGGGCGGTGGGCACCCATCTGTGTGCACTGGCTCTTCCTAAACCACTGCTGGCTGTGGTCACTCACCCTGTGGGGAAGAAGCTGAACAAGGCTGATTAATGATAAAAACATACTTGTCTTTTTTAAAATTTATTTTTAGTTCAAAGTGATTCACAACTTCCTGCCCCTCCCTCTTCCCTGCTATGAAGACATAAGTACCTCCAGATCAACATCTTTTTTTTTAAGCATCAAGAATGTAAGTTTTCAACTGCTGCTAATACAGGTTTTACAGTGATGACTTTGTCAAAGAGATTGTTTATGCAACTCCTTAAAGATCAAAAAAGGAAAATTCCCACATACAAATGCTTTTGGCATGTAAACACGTAATGTACATAATTACTGCATTATCAAATGTATTATGCATTTATCAAAAAAATTGAACATAACACTTTCCAACACGTATTTGCCTAATCATAATTTCAAGGGAGACTGCATACCCTATAAGGGCAACCGCATACCCCTGCAAGGTAATCGCTCCTGACTTAACTTACAAGGCATTTGACTATATTAATGCCAGAAAAGGGAGAGTTTAATTTAATTTTACCCATGCTCTGTTGATTTTCTAGTACTTGGTTTAATTAACTCAACACAGTCTATAAAGGTATGTAAACAGTCCTGATTTAAAGACCAGAGAGATTTAAATGAATACAATAGATCTGGACTGGTCAACTTTAATGTCTTCATTAACTCAGATACCATATTTATCCCTGAGCACCTTAAAATTGTTTCCCCAAATCTCACTGAAGAACATGTAACAATTTCAACAAGAATGTAAAACTGCATTTGGATAAATCTGTGTCTTACAAGCCCCACTTTCCTTCACTAGTTTAAAAAACAAACCAAAACAAAAAACGTGTCGCCTCCCTTTTGTTTTTCACATGTACTGCAATACCTTAAAAAAAAAATCACCCTATCAAACAACATCACCTACAGACACACTACAGACTACAAAAATATTGCATAGGAGTGTCGGTGGGCATAGTCTCACAACATGAGAGAAAATGCTGTTTTCTTTAAAACATTATGGCAACATTCTAATTTATTTTCCTTTTAAAAATCAAGTGGTTTCACTTTATTTCAAAATTGTACAAAATGGCCATGGCTGTTTATAAAAAAAGTCTCTGTCTTGAGAATATGTGAAGTCTCAGGTGCATTAACAAAAGACCTGGAACCATTCACAGTGCAGCGGAAAGCTTCTTTTGAGGCAGAAACTACAATTCATCCTTCTTCTTTCCTACTCTTTCATGGTCTCTTTCTCTCAGGGTTCGCATGAAAGTGGTGAATCCAGACTCCTGGTTTTGAAGAAAGAAAAATATGGGTCATATTTTTTACAAACAAACCAAAACAATGCGTCAAGAACACTTTAAGCTTCTGTGTCCCACGGCAGAATATAAATAAAGGAACTGCTTCTGTGTTGCCTCATTGTGGCAGTGCTCTGGTCCTGTGCTGCTTCGCTGCAATGCAGAGGGAAAATATCCACAAGGATGCCACATGTCAAAATGTGAAGAGATGGGGCACAGGCTTTAAAACTCACAGGACAATGTAAAATCTGTCCCTAGAAATGCCATCAACACCTATTTGTCAAAACTGCTCAAAGACATTTTCATGTCACCTTTGTATGCTACCTGTGTCATTCTGACAGCAGTTAGTGGATCGCTTGTTGGCTAGACAAACATTTGCCACTATTCCTCATCCCTGAACAGTTTTGATAACAATCTTTCTCCTTTTCCACACTGTCAGAGGAAAAGAATTACATTTTTTCAAGTTACTATTAAAGCTATTGAACTATTGTCAAACAATTTCAAACTGGATGCCTAGATGCCAACCTCTGTATTTCAACAACTTATGATTTCTGATTTCTAAGGCTGTTGGATGCCAGCAGTTTCCTTCTCTAAGGAAAGCTCTGGGCACTGACACAACTCGCAAGCATTTCAAAAGGCTCAAATACATGGAGGTGTGAGCACCTGTGTTTGAACAAACTGTCCACTGGCACAAAAATGCTGTAGCTGTCTGATTGCTTTATTGTTAAGCAATCCCAAAACACTCCAATCAAAACTGGTGATAAAGATGGAAAGTACTAAGAAGTAAAGAACAACAAACAGAAGTAAAAGATTGACTTGAAAATACCCAAAACAAAAGCAAGACAAAGTAAAAACACCAGAGCTGAAAAGCTTTTGAGAAGGCCAAACAACAAACCACTTCTAAAACTATTCACTATTCTTCCACTGAAAAACAAAGAAGTGACAAGTTTTGGCCAAACATCATCTGAATGCATCTGGAAATCGTGAACTCCCATGGGAAGACCCTGATTTTCAAAGTCATTTTAAGTACATTTGTGTCAGAGGGTGTCCTGACTATTCCTTGCTTGAACTGCTTGGGGTGAAATGCCCTAAAATCTCTGCTCTGGAACTGCAGTTCCTGTGGAGATGTGGAAGACCACTTGCAGGCTACGGCTGGGGGTCACGCCCTTCCCCATAGCCAGTGTTCCAGTGTCAGGTAGCAAGGAGCTGAGAGCTCCTGCTCTGCTGTAGCAGGTCATGTTTTTCCACAGCAGTTTGACATCACCTCTCTTCTTTGCCGCCCACATGAAATGATGATACACCACCTGGACCACACTGAACTAAATGCCCATGGATATCTACTGACTTAATGCCAGAATCGGGAACGGAACACAGGTCCCCTGGCTCCCACTGCTCTCTCCTGAGGTTTCTTTTGCAAGGTAGGAGGGGGTGGGCCAAGGTGGTTCAAAAGGTATCGTCATGCCAACAAGAAGTCCATTAACAGCGCAATCCCTTGTTACTGAAACAAATGTAAGAACAGTCCTGGAAACTCCATGGAAGGCACTGTGCTATGCACTGCCTCCAGCATTAACATGAGAGGAGATAACAAAACCTAACTTGATGCTGCACAAGCAAAAGACCACATGTCTCAGAGAAGTTGGAAGGGGAACACAGCTGGCAGCAGCAGAGAGACTGTGATGATCCTGTCAGGTAAATTCATTCTACCCAAGAAAGGGCTGACTGCATGCAAGGGATCAGTCAGTACACTTTCCAGCATAGGGATAATCATCTCCCAACTGCTGTGGCCTCAGAGCACTCCTGTCTTGCTAAATTCTTTTTATCATCCACCATAGATTCCTCCTTTTTGTAAATTTGTACAAGTATGGGTTAGAAATACAAAGATTGTGGCTGAAATTTTACTTAATAGTTGGCTACTGCACACATCTTTACTTTTAAGTAAAGATCCAAAATCGGAACTAAACAGTATCCATAACATTACCTGGATCAGCACCATAAAACAGTAACTACTGGGGTGCTAATACTAGAGAAAACTAAGAGACTAAGCTCAATGAAGACTTCCCTAAGATCCTGACTGACAAAGAACCTCAGAATTTGGCTTTTTTCTTCGTGCTCCTCTATAATTTGGTGAGCTGTAATAGCAGCAGTAACTTTCAGGCAGGCTCTTTTATCAAAATGACTGGATGGCTTGAAGACCCCAAGTTTTTCTTGCATAGTGTACCTTCTCCAGGCAATCAATTACTGCTGAGAAGTAACCTCCCTCTAGGAAGTTATGACAAAGAACACACACAAATAATTGGATTGCTCCATCATTTTCAGGCACTTTACAACCATAGCAGGCATTATGCCATTTCTGCCCTTTGTACTCATAGCATATAATTAGCTGGCCACAGCAGGACTGAAGAATGAAACTTCAGCCCATGGGCTAGATGGCACAATTGCTCTTTCCATCCTGAGCTCCAGGACTGAACCTGATTCAGGGAGAATAAGGTATTTATTTTCGCCCAGCCTCCAAAGGACAGCTTTGTTCCTGCTATAAAACCAACGGGCTGTCACCTTTTGGCAGCCTGGTGGATCCGTAACATGTCTGTGGTAGATGCACAATCCAGATCCAGAACCGACAGGAGCAAGTTCTGCATTTTCTGGCATTTCTGCACCTAGTGGCAGCCCATACAATTAACCTTCCACTTTCACTTGGTCTAAATTCACTTGCAGATTTCAGCTTAAAGAATACAATATACAACAAAGCACTACCAAATGTACTCCTTTTTCCTCATCTCATGTTCCTAAAATAGACCAAGCACGTTCCTGATGCAGAGATGTACAGGGGTGTGGCACATACTGATTCATCCACATAAGACAGTAACAGGACTAGTTAAACATCCTTCCAGCATTGTAAAAACGTACTCTGCAGTTTTCATTTGCAAGGCAGTACACCCCGTTTCAGGTGATGACTCCTGCTTTCACTTACCCCTCTTTCTCCAGTATATTTTTCCACAAATTTCCCGTAGTTGTAGTAGTTGAAGGTGGGGTAGCCATCGACCCCCTCCTGCTTACACAGGTCATGATTCTGGTCTTTGGCACAGTCCACTGCAGCGTAGGCGATCTGAAATGCAAGAGATCAGCGTGAGGCAGGAGGAGACAAAACAAGACTACACCTCACAGTTACGCTGCTGCAGCTTAGACTTAGCACTAGGAGGGAACAGAGTCTTCTGCCAAGAAGCAATGGGTTTTCTGAAAGCTCAGCTGTGGAGGAAGATCAGAGGGTGGGCATCGGGTCAAGCCTTGCAAATGGAAGAGCAGAAGCTTGCTCACTACTGATGAAAAGCTGCAGTGCTCGCACAGCACCTGGGCTACGCAGCTGCAAGATGTGTTCAACTCACAGAGCAGAAAACCACCTCTCCAGCCTCCTTGTGGAGCACTGCGCTAGACCCCAAATGGGAAAAGTGGAGGCTGTATTAGTAAAACCAAATCCAAGCACGGTGGTCACAGCTTTGTCACGCTGTGGTATTCTCAAGTAATGAACAGTGACAGGGTGACTTTGATAAAGGTAACAACCCACCAAACCCAACCTCCTTCCTGTGGCATGGCTAATGCTCGGAAAAGTTACCTCTCCTGTTCTTGGACAAACATGGGTGGTCACTTATGCAGCCTATTAATAAATTAATAATTTCTACCAGATTAATGATTTCTACCCCAAAATGCTTTATGTGAACTCCGTTCAGTTCTCCCAGGGTCATAAGGGGACGGGGTGAGAGGCCAGTGCATTGTCTACTGAGTAGAGCAAGTAAAGAAGTGATGCCTATTTGCACTCTCAGCATGGGTTTATGTTTCCATTCCTGTCTTTTTTCAGTCTATCCTTTAAGGTAGGGACCATATCTTATGTGCAGCCATTAGCAAAGTGGGCTTTAGTTCCTTTTGAAACCTCTAGATGATACTGTCACACAAACAAACCCTGAGTAGGACACAGCCTGCCATGCTCTCAGCCTGTTGGCAGCAGAGCAACACCCTCTTCCCTGCCTACCTGAGCACAGGCAGAGCGAGGAAGCGCAGCCTGGCAGCCCCAGAGCATCAGCTCAGGCTGACCCTAGTTTGGAGCATTTGACATCTGAAACCTGAACCTGTGAAGTACTGAGGAGGGGCTGCACTTAACATTTCTGATGTTTAAACAAAACACAATTTATAGGCTTCTACTTCAAGCAGTCAAGCCCTCTGCTGTGAATTCTCACTGACTGTTCCTGTGAGCGGCAGTTCTGGCTCTGAGCACAGCCTTGCCTTCACAACCCTGTTACAGGCTCTGCTGCCGAGCAAGCAGACTAAGGTACAAGCTATGTGAAAAACCTGAACAAATTAGAGAAAAGATTTTTGCAATTGTGGATTGCAATGTATCAAATGCTAATTTCATAGCAGACACATATTAACTTGAAATTTCTGTTCCATGAGCATCCTTCAAACAATCTGATCAAAATACTTCTACTTGCATGACTTTAAGGTTGCAGTTGAACTGTTCTGCCATAATTAAAAGATCATTTAATATTCCATAATGTCTCTCAGTTTCATGATGACACTGTCAAAACGAGAAAATCTGATCTCATTATCCTAGCAATAATTGAAGAGATTGGCAAAGCCAACTTCAGTAACTTGCTTGTTTTGCTTTGCCTTTGAAAGCCTCACAAGACCCACACTCAGTGAAATCTTGCTTGGGTCTATCTGCAGTTGGAAAGCACTATATAAAGTAAGCAGTGATCTTACCTTAAATATTTGGGTTTTGTTTTCCCATTTCAAACATTAATAAAGGTATTACAGAAACAGGACTCTCAAGAGCTATTAAGAACACAAATGATCACTTTTTCCCCCCCTTTTTGTAAACAGAAAGACTCTTACTCATTCAAGGCCAGTTAAAACAAAAGGTTAGGAATAATACACTGTGAAAGAGTTTCATCTAGGTATTTACACCTTCCTAATCTTCGCAGCCAGCCAAAATTTACAGTCCTGTTGGCTACTTCTGTGTAAAGAAATGGAGACAAACTTTATTTCATGTGACAGTATTGATGTTGAAAGAAGTCCTGGTTCCCTGAAACAAGAAGAATAAATAAAACTGTTTTTTTTTCTCACTGGTCTAAATATCACATAGAAGGATTACAGCCAGAAAAAGGGGAAGGTGTGTGTGCACTCATCCAGATCTTAGTAGATGGTCCGAGGCATGAAACTGTTGTGACTGATGACCTATCTGTTCTTAGATAGTGTCTTGGACATTAAGAAAATTAGTTTTTAGTACACTGGAAGGAAGAGAAGCCCTCTATCTGTACCTCTCTGGAAACATCCAGACTGGCTTTGGCTGGAGCAGAGAGCCCAATTTCATTTACAAAAGGCTTTTGTGAGAATAGCCCCCAGCAAGGAGAGGGTGCAGTGAAGGACTGCAATGCTATAAGCCACCCTTAACCTTGTTCAGCACATCTTTACTTGCTCCTTGAAAAGAGATGACTGATGGACTACAAGGAGGCGGCTTCGCAGACGCTTTAGTAGTCTGCTTGAGATACAGCTCTCCTCTACAGCACATGGGAGTGTAAGCTGGTCCCTCTGTGCATTTGTTGTGCACTGAAATAATGCAAAAGGATCCTAGTCTAAGTCTAGCCAAACCAGTCAAATTAGCCTAATGCTGTATCTAATTTTAACACGTCTAATGGTAAGGGACACCTGGATCTGGAGCAGCGTTTGGAGAGGATGTGTCCAGTCTGGCATTGCCTGAAAAGCTCCATACAGCCCCATAAGACTCGCTGCTCCTCCTGGAAACGTCATTTTGAGCCCAGCTGTTCAGAACATACATTCCTGTTCAGTTATTTTTGCAGCCAGTGAGAGAAAAGAAACAGCAAGCCTTGTAACTCATACAGACCTGAGCAAAATTTCATAGAGAGACATCTTATTCCCAAGACTGTATTGGAGGCTGCATTTCAAATGCCTGCTGCCAACTGTAGCTGAGTAAGAGTACTTAGGAGAGCCTGAGTGATTACTTTAGAGTGGAAATGTTAAGGCAGCCTAAATATAGAGGTTGCTACCATCTCTGTGCATTCATTACCATAGCATCACAGTCCTAATTGTCTTGCTTGTCTCACAGCGGAAGAACAAATACAGTGCACTGCAAGAAGAGGAAAAGTAATGCGGAAAAACACTTGTAGGAAAATGCACTTCTTGACTGAGGACCAATCTCCATTCTATCAACTTCAGACAGCTGACATATCAGAATCCCAGCAAACAGCACCAATGCCCTTCTTTTAGTTCTGTTTGTGTTTTCATGGACCGTGAATATTATTGACCATTGCCCACTCAACATGGATTTATGAAAGGCGGGTCCTGCCAGACCAATGTGATCTTGTATGACAAGGTTAACTGAGGGAAGGCTGTGGATGTGGTGTACCTCGACTTTTGTAAAGCCTCTGACACTCTTCCTCACACTATTCTGCTTGAGAAACTGGCTGCCATTGGCCTGGACAGACACACCCTCTGCTGGGTGAAAAAGTGGCTGGCTGGTGAATGGAGTCAAATCCACTTGGAGGCTGGTCACGAGTGGTGTTCCCCAGGGTTCAGTGGTGGGTCCAGTCCTGTTCAATATCTTTATTAATGATCTGGACCCTTAGCAAGTTTGTGGATGACACCAAGCTGGGTGGTGTTGATATGCTGGAAGGAAGGGAGGCGCTGCAAAGAAATCTGGACAGGCTGGATTGATGGGCTGAAACCAATGGGATGAGGTTTAACAAGACCCAATGCAGAGTCCTGCACCTGGGACACAACAACCCCATGCAACGTTACAGGCTTGGAGAAGCCTGGCTGGAGAGCTGCCTGGAGGAGAAGGACCTGGGGGTGTTGGTTGACAACCGGCTGAATATGAGCCAGCAGTGTGCCCACAGGGCCAAAGAGGGCCAACGGCATCTTGGCCTGTATCAGAAACAGCGTGGCCAGCAGGACAAGGGAAGTGTTTGTGCCCCTGTACTCGGCACTGGTGAGGCAGCATCTCGAGTACTGTGTTCAGTTCTGGGCCCCTCACTACAAGAATGACACTGAGGTGCTGGAGCGCATCCCTCAGAGAAGAGCGACGAGGCTGGTGAAGGGGCTGGAGAAAAAGTTCTACAAGGAGCGGCTGAGGGAACGGGGGTTGTTTAGCTTGGAGAAGAGGAGGCTGAGGGGAGACCTCATCGCTGTCTACGGCTGCCTGAAAGGAGGCTGTAGTGAGGCTGCGCATAAAAAGATGACGATCACAGGCTTTGCTTGAGTCTTGGCTCGAGTAAGCAGTGATAAACTGCAGGGAGGTTTTCTTCTCATTCTCAGTCTTAGCAATAATCAGATTTTTCTGCATCACTAAAGAAGGACACTGAGTCAGGAAAAATAACAACCCAGAAAACCTCTACCAAAATGCAGCTGAAGACTTCTGAAGAATATTATTCTCAGAAATGATATTCATATTCAGCTACTAGCAACAAGTGACATGGAAGTTCACTGGAAAGCATACGTTAGCAAGATCTATATTCTCTACCTTGTAAAAACACTAACTTTATTCAACCAGAAACTTCAGACAGATTAAGCATAAGACATTCCTGATATGCACCCAGGAGACAAGACACTTGGCATCACCTCTCATGAATTCCTCCTCATCAAGAGGGAAAAAACCTAAAAATCAGTGACAGCAAGAAATTCTCCTAACGCCGGTATAAGACTTGTATGTGTACATGAGTGTGTGTGCATATATATTTTATATATAAAATATACATATGTCCATTATGGAAAAATCCAGTGTAACAGCTTTCACAAGACAAGATTGATTTTATGGATATTTTTATTGTTAGGGCTAAAATTTAATTTCCTGAACTTTCCTTACTTTCCTCTAACCTGAGGGGAAAAATCCACTGAAAAAAAACATTTCAGAAAGAAAAACCCTAAGTGCTGTATCTGCAGGACGCACAAAACTTTTCTATAACCCAAAGCTGCGCTGCTTTAGTATTGACAGTACATCATTATGTACAAGTTCTCTCTCCAGAGGCAATGCCATTCAGGTTTATCACCATCCTGTTCAGTAGCTGCAGCAGCAATAGAATAGTTATCAAATGAAAAGACAGTCAGAGACTGTGGGCCCCAGAGGAAGTTTCTTGGAGTACAGCCAGCTTTCTTAATGTTATTGGTAGTTTCTCACAACTGCTATGCAGCTTGTGATAATTAATAATACCAGATTAGTATGAATAATAATTATGCAGAATAATAAGAAAAAAGTTCAAAAATAATACCAATTAGTATGCATTTCTCCTTTATTGCACAGTCAGCATAGTTTAATGCAACATTTGGGACTAGAATATGTCTGAAAAGGGAAATCCCCCAGCAACCTTCCATGGTTTTACCAAAGAAGTGGAAGCTTAACTACAGAGCTGCAAACTTCACTCTGCACAGCATTAGAACGTGAGCAATGTATGACCAGCTCTGAAGAGCTCTTAAAAAAGGAAACAGAGCATGGCATGTTGTTGAGATGAAGTGGTCTGATCACAAATACCGAGCTGCTGCAAAAATCAGAACTTTTCATTTAGGTGCTTAAATAGAAGCGGAGCTATTCTGAAAACATGACCACTGATCTCCATGTGCCTCAGTTGTAAGAGAAGGATGATGCCTTACTCTTTTTTACTGTGTGTTAGAAGGAAAAAGAAGTACTTGCAATATCATCTAATCATCCATCAGGAATCACAGTTCCCTTCCAACAGAATTACAAAGCAATTTTTTGCTCTAGAGGGATCTTGCAGTTAAGGAACACAATTACATCCAGTGGTTCAAATAGATGTGTAGAAAATTGAAAGTGGGATCCCTTTACCTTCCAGGTAACCCTTCCTATTCTTAAACTTCTTGCATTTTAACAGTTTGTCTCCCAGTCACCATATGACAATGTAGTAAAAGTACTCCCTGCAACCCTAGTTGCTCTCCTGTTAAAATATGTACTGCCACACACTGGTTTATTGATTCAAGGAGATAAATCTCTGCTGGTGCTAATATTGACTTTTGTTATGAAAATGGAAGTGAATAATAACTAACTGAATATTGATTTCAGGAAGGAATGATATATAAGCTTTTAAAAAAAAAAAACTAAAGTAAAATTTCAGCATGAAAAAGAACGCTTCCAAGCAACATTTTTAAAATATTGTCAATTCCAGAGGACAGTAACCTGATTTTTAGAAAAAAAAGTCCGTTGTCACCAAATGTCTTAAAGGCACCTATGAATAAGACAGATGCACATTCTTCTCTATGATTATTCCGCAGGATTTTACTTATATTACCTGCTCTGGATTGTAATGACAGTTACAAACTGGCCTGCTAAAGCTCGTGGCAAGTTGACTACTGTTCTCAACGTGAAAGGAAATAGAAGATTCATTATTAGCTGCCCTGATGTGCCATAGCAGCATTACCATAGCTGCAACACATCAGCTGTTCTCAAAGCAGGCTTCTTTGCAAAGGGAAGATCCATTAGTAGTCACCATGATGCACAGTGCTAACATCACCGTATTTTGAGTCTAACCAAAATGGAATTCAAAACATGCTTCTTAAGCAAAGAGAGATCAAATTCTTAGCCAAATTCAAAATATTAACTCATTAGGATAACTCTATACTGTGATTTGGTTTGTATCATGATTTTAAACCATGGTTCATCCTAGAAGCACGGCTGCAAAGTCAATACACAAGACATACTGGGGATGCACCAGTCTGACTGCTGACCTGCAGCCCCCCAGCTACCACCCCAACTCAGCCCATGAGCTGCGCTCCTTCCAGCAGCCTCTGCCACAGCTGTTGCTGTGCAAACACATTAAACCCCAGCTGCAGCGCTCTGGTTTAGGTCAGTGCATTTATAGAGGAACAGTCTTCTGTGAAAAAGAAGACTGGTCAAACAGGAGTCCCTTTGGGGAAGCTCCAGAGATTTGTCACTAAGAGGCCTTGAGAAGTCAAGTGCTCTCCCTCAGCAAATCCAAGCTGGAACATCACAAATCAGTTCCCTCAAGCTTGGACTTCAGGATCAGCCAAAAAGCAGAATGCAGATTTTTGTTAAGGTTTGGCTGGTGCCCTTTCAAGAGTCTCTGGTGTAGTTAGTGAGCATATCTTCCTCTCTTCGATCTGTTCAGCAAAGTGACAATCCTCACATTTCCATTTTCTGATGTACACTGGTCACTGCCAAAACTGGAGCTGTGGAGCAGAGGCCAAAGGCTTTCTCCCGGCAGCTGTATCCAAAGATCACAGCGCCCCAAGGCAAGAACGTTTCAGATGGCTTTTCTTCCTTTTTATTTTTTCTTTTCAAATAACTGGAAGCAATATGCTAACTGCTTCACTAGACCAGCCTCACCACTGATCTCGTCTTACAGGTACTGAATTTCTCCAGGTAGATGGAAAAACACGTAGGCTCTGATTTGTGGGTTACTCCCGGAGCCGTGTTTTGCAATAGCCCCACCACTGCCCCAGGCAAGCACGCAGGCTCCGGATTTCTGCTGAAACCACCAGCAGTGATGTGGCCAACAAGAACTGACATTTGGGGCCAATGTTCCGAGCGCTGCGTTTTTAAACTTCAACTCCAGCAGTGCAGATGATTACAAAGTACACAGCATTACACACAGCCCCAGGAGGGCCTTCTGTGCCAAAACCACCCCTCTGCAGAAGACCTGCAGAGCCAGAGACATGTATTTAACAGCTTCAAGCTCTGCTCATCTTCAAAATTCCAATGTAAAGACTCAAAGTCTCCCACAGGACACCTTGTAAGATACCATTTATAACCAATTCAAGGTTGGAATGTTTTTGATTTTTCTTTGGCTTCTGCAGAATTAAATGTTTAATTAAAGGACCATCTCTATTGAAAAAAGACACAGTTTAAAAGCTACCGTACTCTGTTAGAGTGAGAAAACTTTTCTCCGGGGGGAAAAAAAAGACATTACTACAGAATAAAAATGAAAATTAGTATCTTTCCCTGTTTTAGAATGAAGAAATACTTCTTCCCTCTTAAGCAGTAAGTTCACAGAAGTTTGAAACCCTAGGGAACTAGTAATTAGCCAAAGTTTGATGGCTTAGCCCAGTTTGAACTATGGGAATATTACCAGCGCTGCTTGTGGGAACAGCCATATGACCTTCTGAAGCCTTAAACAGGTTGATTTTCTTTTCCACAAGGGCACAAACTGGCAGCAAGAAACACCCTGGCAGATTATGGCTGCACACAATTAAATAGGGTCCCCTAGATAATCAATCCCTGGCACTTTCATAAGTCACTTGGGTGGAATAACATCATTTTCCCTAACTGCACACACCTCTCTGAAACTGTACCAGCCTTAATATTCCCTACTGGCTCTCTTGTTCCAACTCATTATGTTTTATACCTCCCCACTTCAGCCTTAAACTGAAATCAAGAGTTGCAACTGTCAATCACTGCTCTACTGCTGGAGTCCTTTCATAACCTGCAGCCTGATCAGAAAGTTTCACAAGCCTACATTTACAACCACCACCATGTCCAGTAAACTGTACCATGATTCAGATTGCTTGTTAATACATCCTAGGGCTCCAATAAGCAAGTTTCACATTGTTTGGTACATTTGCTTCATGTCCTCTGAGTGAAATTTTAATGAGTTTAGGAAAGAGAGGCTTCATGGGGAACTACCAGAAAACAAGGATACTTTCTCAGTGATCTCGTAAACAAGCAAGTAACCAAAGAGGAATCTGAGCATGCAAATTTGCAGCTGTAACAGAACTGAAAGCTGCACATCTCTAAATCTTCCGTGTGCCAGAGGGCATATGTGATGGACTTCCAATTTTATGCAATCAGTGATACAAGAATTATTTGTTTCTTGTCTATCTGATGCATCTTCTGTGAATTACAGAAAAAATGAGAGGAAAAGAACACCAGAGAAATTCTTCCTTTACGGTAGCAGGCAGATTAACAGGGTGTAACTTTCAAAATCACCTCTTCATTTCCCTATTAAATTGCCAAATATTTTCCACGCCACACCTAAACACAAAGCAATGGTGAAGCTGGAACAAATTCAGAGATTGGAATGAAATACAGTTCACTCAAAGATAACCAGCTAGAAACCTACTTTTTACCTGGTGAAATCCAGTGGCTTAGCTGTTTTTTTTTTTAATCCCATATATGCAAGCACTCAGTTAAAATGGTTCAGCTGATGCAAGGAAATTAACTGGTGTGCTTCAGCCATCAGATGTATTTTCAAGGCAGAAGCATGAGGGTCCTAGAAGGGCCTGACATCCTGGACTCACATCAGCCAACTTACAGAAACACATTATATTTATGCTATGCAAGCAAAGATTAGTTTTATGATTGAGGTCTTCAGGACTGTCACAAAACTTGTGGTTCCTCCACACACACTCCACTTACAGCTGGCAAAGTGGAATGAAAATGATGTAAATTATCTTTTATTAATCTTGTAATGAGAAAGAACGTGATTTCCTTCATAGAAAAGAACTCTTTCACAAAGGATTAAACAGAAAACACAACAAATAAAAGAAAACAGAGTAATGCAGTTTGACTAAAACGATACAATCCCTAAGATGCATATACATTTCTATTAGTGTAACAGCAATGTTACCTACAAGCCTGACACGTGATCAATAAACAAAGCCTGTAATGTATATATGGTGGAAAACATTCTTAAATATCTCCAAAATTATTAACATCAAGTTACCTTTCGATCTTCTTTAAAGACTTCGGCAGCAGCTGTAAAATGCGGAATGGCATTTTTACAGTGTGGGCACCCTGTTTGACATGGGGAGAAAAAAATAGCATAGATGTTAGGGGTAAATAAAATACTGGGACAAACTTAAGACACAATGTGAATTAATGGAAAATTTGTATTAAAAATAATTCTAAACAAGTGTTCTCTAGTTCTGGGAAGAGCAGGACAAGGCATCTGTAGACAATGTGTCAGCTACGTGAACTTCAGCAAGTGTTTAAAATCCCTCTCACTTCAGGCAGTTCAAGTGTTTACTTTCAGTTAAGCGACATCCACACAAGAAGCACTGGCAGGGGACTTTTCTCTATCGCCTGGCCCTTAAAAGCACTGAAAGATCATAGAATCATAGAATGGTTTGAGTAGGAAGAGACCTTCAGAAGTCATTTAGCCCAAGCCCCCTGCAATGAGCAGGGACATCTTCAGCTCGATCAGGTTGCTCAGAGCTCCATCCAACCTGACCTTGAATGTTTCCAGGGATGGGGCTTCTACCACCTCTCCGGTCAACCTGTGCCAGTGTTTCACCACCCTCATTGTAAAAAAATTCTTTGTTGTATCTAGTCTAAATCTACCCTCTTTCAGTTTAAAACCATTATGCCTTGTCCTATTGCAACAGGCCTTACTAAACAAACCAACAAAATGTTTCCCTGCTGGTGTTATCTCCTCATGGAGATGCCACAAATAACAAGCTGCATTTGGACAAACGAATTAAGATGACTCAGATGTGAACAGGAGGAGACTGAAATTTGGAAAGGAAGTTGCTGGAAAAACTCTATATTGAAGACCAAGGGGAGATGTGCTTGGGAACTGCCTGTGTTAGGGCCAAGCCATGGGGATCACAAGGGAGGGAAGAGGAGCAAGTCCAACAGGCCACACATCTTTCACATATGGACAGCAGATGTCTAGTCCCAGGTTAAGATGACTTCTTGGAGACCTTCCTCCTGATCACCACAAAACCCCAGAAGAATTTTACAGACACAGCAAACAAGAACCCCACAACTTTGTGCGGGAGACGGGCTGATAAACTTGTTGGTACCACCACGGCATTGAACAAAAGGCCAGTTCACCCCTTGCTTAAACACACACTAGATTTACTCAAACATTTCAGACAAAGCCACAGAAGGGGAACAAGAACTGCTCCCTTAATTCAGGATTCAGATGTAAGCGCTCTTAATTCAGAAGCAATATTATCTATTATTAAATCTAAACTACTCTGAAAGTATTAATACTAAGTAAAGCTTTGAAAAGGAATGTACCTGCCTATGTGCAACAAATTACTTTTTTCCAACAGAGCATAAAGAGGTTTTTCCCAAGCAAAGACTCAGGAGGCTATTTTTTGCTTAGATGCAGGGAAAAAAGGAACGGATACACTTCTGTCAAGCCCATATAACGCTAGCAAGGACAAAAGAGTTCATTCTGCCATTATTTCCGGATAGGATCAGAACAGAGCACCAACGAGTTGTTCAGAAGCTCCCATTATGGCTTATGCTACTGTTGTTCATCATTGTAAAACACTGGTAAACAGGTGGCTGTGTTACTTTTAAGTCAGTACTGAACAAATGCCCTCTTAGGAGGCTCACAGCCACCCTCTCACAAACTACCCTCACTCTTACTAACAAGAAAAACAGTATCTGTGCATAAGCACTGCACACTCCTTTTCACAAAGGAAAGGCTGCACACCCCTTTCATCTTCACCAAAGGCAATTTCATTACTTACGTGCACTGCTTTGGATTTTAGAGTATTTTCATTTCAGAATGGCACTTTAAAAGCATTGCAGTGACACCCACAGTGTATAAGTGCAAGGAGAGTCTATGCAATAACTAAGAATACCAAAAAGTCAAGGCAGTATTTCCTGGGAAACTGAGGCACTTCTGCAAATCGATCTTAATGGCTTCAAACTCTTTATGCAGCATAGTGGCAGCCTATCCTGATAGCAGCTGTGTTTCACTGGGAGGTAATGCAGGTCCTCTACAGCTTGCAAACTATTAACTATTGAGCAGTTTGGTATTTGCCTGGGAGAAAACAGTCAAGAAGAGGAGGAGGTGGTGGCAGCGGCCAGGACTCCAGGCTGCTCCCACGTCCATCAGCCCACTTTGGTGATCCATTTTCTTCCTTGCCACATGCCTGTCCTGTCTGCCTGATACTGAAAAGTCTTCAGGTCAGGCCTGTCTCTTGACACATCCTGGATAACATCCTGTACTGCAGAGTGACTGCCTCGGTTGACTTGTTAACACTGCTCTACACAGATAAATCAGAACTGGTGATAACATCTAAAAGGAATTCCGGAGACAAGAAAATGAGAAAAATCAGGCACCCCTAAAACAAGAACTCTTGTCCTAGTGTACATGCTTACACCCCATAGTTTACTGGAAAGCACTTCCAACTGTTACACTAAAACAGACTCCTAAAAGCTTAAACCTTTCAGGTTCCCCTTTCTGCATATGACCTTGAGCTTGAAATTCAGGTTTCACCAAGCAGCAACTTCCAAATCCTCAATGAAAGATATTTCAAGCGACACACGAGACTTCATATCTTCTTAGTCCCCTCTAACATCTTTATGATCCGCAAGACAATGTGTTTCCCTCCTGGGAAAAAAAGGTGCTGAATCTGCAACTTTAGTGGGGGGCACGTGGTAAAAGCTCTCTCTAAGCCCCTCTCTAAAGTTGCAGCAAGTTAAGAGCTCTCTGTGAGCCACACTCTTCAAGAAAAGGAGAATTTGATTCAACAAATAACAAGCATGCTCCTGCAGACACAGAAAAGTTTCTTCTACCCTAGCGAGTCACCACTGCGGATGCTGCTGCACAGTGTTCAACAAGCGGCATCAAGAAGAGCTTTGAGTGTGGTTCTCAGCAAAAATGTACAACTTATAAGGCCAAAAGAAAGCATCTGATTATCTAAACTGTTATGGCATTTTTGAAAAAGCAGGCAAAACCAAACGTGCTTTATGGTTGTGGTCAACAACACCACACAGAGGAGAGAGGCACCGTGCAGTTCAAAACAACTGATAAAGGAACCTGTGCTCACAGCTTTTATTTAATTTTCTCTGTGATCTTCTCA
Source organism: Dromococcyx pavoninus (assembly GCA_033558185.1). Classification (NCBI taxonomy): domain Eukaryota; kingdom Metazoa; phylum Chordata; class Aves; order Cuculiformes; family Neomorphidae; genus Dromococcyx; species Dromococcyx pavoninus. The sequence continues at coordinate 1,817,167 of JAUMJL010000786.1, forward strand.
TCTTCCCACTATAATATCAAATGACAAAATGTTACCTTCATTCACTGATCTGAAGCTCCATCCCTCCTCCCCTTATTTCTCTCTTGGCCAAGCCTCCTTTCTTTACTGCACTGTGCTTGCAAAACTAAAACAACCATATGGCTTTTGGCAGAGCTGACTCCAAGTCCAGTAGGCATTTTGTTAGCCTTGGACATCCATCCACAGAACAGATGTGAACACTATGCTGAATTCCCAAGGAGTTTCAAGAAGTCACCGAAAAAGGGAGAAGGAGCACATCATATGGAACAGCAGAACTTCATCTGTTACAACTTAGAAGGATTGCCAAACTCAGCAAAAACTTGGATGTCACCCAACCCAGTCATTCTATTTAAAGCACACATGCCAAAAAAACAAAAGCAGAGGTTGATGTCTTCATTTTGACAGACGGAAAACTTGTTCTCCCCATTCCCTCTTCACACCCACTATCACACGTTTATTTTAAGTGTTAACACTATCCTCCAGATTTGAAAGTGCAAAGAAAGGAAATGTACTGAGCACTGTACACCAGGATAGGAAGTGTGCAGGCTCCTTACAAAGGATTTTCCAGATGGACTGCAACACAGAGAGATTAAAATGGTGGCATCTGAAGGTGTGGGTAAGATGTCAAGAATCAAAAGGTCCTGACTTTTTCTCAGTCGTATTTATAGGACAGTAAGTCATTCCAGACTTAAGAAGTGGGAAGATTAATTCAATTTCATTTTAGTTGAATAATTTGTGTGCTATGGCAGGCGTACAGGCACAAGACGTGGACTCTCAATTGAACAGCATTGGAAGTAGCACTTCTGGGAGCAGAGCCTTGTAATGTAGGTGCAAAGCTTTGCTTTACCAATTTTGTTTCTTCATTTTTCCATCATTGTCAAATTTGATCTCAACAAGGTTAACAGCAGATGTGAACTGAACAGTAATTTCCTGTGCCTGGGTTGAGAAATCTGAAAGAAATCTGCTCCTGGAACATCCAGTCTTTCCACAAAGATCCCAGCATTGCTGCTCGAAACCTCTAATCACTTCAGCACATCTCGAGCTAACTTCATTTCCTAATGCAGAAACACACTTGCATCACCTGGCAGGAAAGCAAGAGAGTTTGACGTCTAATGCACACAGGGTAGCATGTGTTACAGCCATTCTCTGTTGCCAATCAGCAAAAGATACAGCTTCATTACAGCTCTGTGGCCAGATCTTTGCACCTCTGTGCTCAAAATTTTGCACTCTAGAGGCCCCCAGCTGCATCCCAGGGTGATTTCTGCTCTGCCTGGCCACTGAATGCTGCACAGGGGGACTAGGGCTGCCTGCTTAAACCACAGGTCCATAGATCCATATGAAAAGACCTGCAACAGAGAGGTTCTAAGTTCCCTTTGCATTACAGATTAAGAATTCTACATGAACCCAATATTTCCTACAGTTTTTCTTTTTCTCCCACCATCCATGCTGTAAAGGTGGTAAGGGCTGGAAAGGCACAATGCATACAGTCACAGCAGGTACCATCGTGTTCCTCACCTTGAAAACCGAGTAGTTCTTGACTGTTCCAGTACATGAAAAATATGGTTTCTGCGGGTAAAAATTCAAGAGGAATGGCTGATAAACAACAGATAAGGGAAATCAAGTGAGGAAGCAAGCAGGCTTCATTCGGACCCATTATCATGGAGGGTCTGGAGAGGGAGTTAGATTAAAACTCCTCTAATTAGACAGGCATTTAACGGAAAGCTAGTGGGTCTTTTGGGAGATGAAGTGTTGGAAAATATATAGCCAAGCTTATTTTCCATGGACTGAATTTACTGATAGCTGGAATAACCACACGGTACAGCATCTTGTCTGGTTCGCTCCTCAAAGACACCCAATGAGCCAGCGTTGGTCTGGGCATGGAAAGGTGTTGGAGAGGCCAGCGCAGAAACTAGCTGCATCCTCATGGAAACACTGGCTTCAGGACTCCTAAGAAATAAAGAACTGCAGGGCTGAGCTGGCTATCGTTTCCAACGTGATGCTACAAAACATTTGTATACGTGATGTAAAACAAAGACACCACAGGAGGAGAGAGAAAAACTTACGAAGTGCTCACATCACCTTGCAAACTTTGTATTTTTCTCTTTGTCAGGTAAGGTAAAAAAAGACATAAACCTGGTTTTAAAAACCAAGTGCACATTGCCCCATGCAAAAGAGTAATCAAGCATATGTTGTGGTAGCAATTAAATAAATGGAAAGAAATAATATCCTGAATTCAGAATTGTAAAAATTTCCCATAACTGCAGAGTCCTATGGCTTGCAGAAGGGATGCAAAGAGGATTTCAAAGCAATGGAACAATCAGGTGAACAACCTACATATCTTTATTACATTCAAATGGAGAATTTTTCATTTGACATGGTTTCTTTTTTTAACCAAGTGAATTGTTTAGAGGTGACAGTGAGTCAAAAGAAAAACTTGGAGATTCTTAAAAGTTCCACGTACAAAAGTATTAGGACCAGATAGCAATTATAAAGAAGCCTCCAGAGTAGTGCGTGAAACAGATTCTCCCTGTTGGACAATAGCCACCTTATTACATTTAAAATAAAATTGTGTGAAATTTTCAGAACTGCCTAAAGGAATCAAGTTCTCTTTCCAAAAGACACAGGCTTCTACTTGCTGAAATATGAAAACGTCCTTTAAGTTACTTCATGCTTTGTTTAATTCCGAACTACAAAGCTTAGTGATATAATACAACCTCTCTACAGCTGAGCAGTACCAGGTTAATTCAGTTTCCTTAGAAGAGTGGAAGCTGTATTAGCATAGCACATAGAAGAAAGGTGAAGATGTTTTTAATGAATATAAATCAAAAGCTAACAATTTGTACAAAACAGATAAAGGAAGCAAATGGGCATCAAAGCAATATCTACAGTCAGCAGCGGTAATAATGATGTTTTAAGTATATAAGGGGCTTTAAATGTATTAGAAGCAAAAGAAATCCAAACAATACTATAGCTATATAGCTTTGAAAGAAAATGATGGAGTTGTCAGAAGGAACTTCACTGAATATATAAATGAAAATATGAAGTAGGTGTGGAGAGGGCCTCTATGCCTGGCACCTCCAAAACGCAGTTTGCCATTCTAGGTCCATAAATCAAGAATTGAGTTCAAACTGGAGGGGGAATCAGAAGACCTGAAGAACAAACCAGACAAGAAAAATAACAGGACTGGAAGGTGCGTTTCATAGCAAAGGGAGTCAGAAAGTTCTGTGTGTCAATAGCTTAAACGCAAGGATTAAAAAGTGATAGAAATCGAGAAGAATAAGTCTAGGTTTCATTTTAACGAGCTCTTCAGGCTGGGTAGCAAAGGCTAAGTAACCTCCAGAGCTGGCTGTGAGCTGAAGCCAGACAAATTCAGACAGGAAATTCACATTCCCCATCGCTAGGGGATTTTCAGTCTGAAAGGAAATGGTTTTCCAAAGAAGCATGCTTTCATGCAGTGGTTCTCCACCTGATCAGACTGCAGCCTGTCCTTGACTCACATCGCTGAGTTAAAACTGCTACAGGGGTGATAGAGTTTTGCTGTGCTTGTATCGTTCTCCCGAGTGGCCTTGGGCTGCAGCGTGCCAGCCCCACAGGTCAGGCGAGGCCGACAGCCGCTGCTGACCCTAACCTGAGTGACCCAACCAGAGCGGTTCTACCAGAGCAGATCTGACTTCAGAAAGCACTACCTTGTATTTTCTGCCCACCATTAATTCAGAATGATGTATAACCCCACCCATGTTGTTTCAGTGTGTGCTTTCAGCATCTTGTACCTAATAAAATCTGATAAGCGAAGTAACAAAGCAGTGTGTACATATTTACATGAGATTTTTTTGAGAGATAGTTTAAACAGGCAGACATTGTAATGTTGTAGACTGCTTCCTTATCAAATAGAGTAACTTAAACTGTCAGTATTTCCACAGGGAAGTCCTGGCCAGCTCCTTAGAGGAGACCTGAAAGCCCAGTGATTTGTGAGACCGTGACATTTGTGCTATCTGTGCTCTATCCTCAGCATGAGAAAGAGCTCCGCTCCTCCTTCAGCCCCCAGCTTCCTTTAGTACCTCTCAACGGGTGATCTCAAATGCTTTAACTAATATCAATTAATTACGCTCCAAATTGCCCCTAAGAGAGACAGACATGATTATCCCCCTTTGTCATTACACCCAAGGTTAAATAGAGTCAGGAAGAGGTTAAGTGACTCTCAGTGTTCACAATCCTGCTTGACGGGAGCAGGACTGCAAGGTGCTGACTCCATTCATTCAACTGCAAAACCATCAAGGCGTCAGAGGGCTCAGCACGTGGCAGGATGGAGTCCTCAGTGTGCAAAGTGCAGAGCATGGAATGACTTTCTGATTCCCCATCTCAGCTTGAAATCATCACCGTCTAAATAACAGGGGTAGATACTGCTCTCCGTTATTGGTTTTTAAATGACTGCAATTCTAAGCTAGTGGAAGCAGCACATTACACAGCTATCAAAGCAAACCCGGGAGCTTGTAGACCACAGAGTAAAGCAAAGTCTTTTTCTACTTCAAGAGATCCAAGCGATTAACTAGAATTAAAACAAGAATATTACTTGGTCAATCAAGGAAAGGCAGGCCACAGAGAATAACTGCAACAGATAAGAGTTGAAAATGGGTATTACTGTTTAAACCAACCAGTTCATGTAGCTACAGAAGTTACTGAATGCACAGGCAGATTTGAGAAAGCTATTTGGAAATGTTACTGAAAGGTTAATTTGCTTTTGTTCTACCAGTAGAGAACTAGAGGGCCTTTTAATTGAATATCTGGAACCAAAGCTCATTTTATGACATGACCTGACACAAAGTATAATCATATTTCCAAGACACGAGATATTAGTAATTGAAAGGAGGGAGATTCATACTTTGATTTGAAAAAGGCCACGATGTTTTCAAGTTAAGCATCAGATCAACCAAGGCTTGCCTTACACTCTTAACAACATGCAACCCAGTTTCACAGCATGCTGGTGGGGTTTCTTGTTTGTTTTGGGTTTTTTTTTCCAAGCTATCTGAACTTTTATTTTGTAGCACTCTAGGGCTCTACAGAGGAAATGAGGGATACATAAACCCAAACCTTCAGAAACCACAGCCTTAGACATGAACAATTGTAATAGTAGCAAGAAAACAATCAGAACAGGCCAAACTGCAAAGGTGAGAAGAGGAAAAAGACTTGGCACAAACCTCCTGGACTGTTTCATCCACTACGAATTCAGGGGTATGGCTGACTGCAGAGAATTACAAATGAAACAACAGCACTCTGCATTTGGCAACAAGCAATCCTTTAAGATGGAAAGCTGTACAGCAAGCCACCTCTGGTCAGAAAGGGTTAAAGAGCAATAGTCACAAACAGAACAAAATGGAAGTGTCAGTTCTAGCAGACCTGTATGTCCCAGATAAACTGTGTCACAGGCCCACATGGCACAAATGAAGCTGGTAACAGCAGTAACCAAGTCAGCACAAGTCTTGGTTAACTGCAAAAATAGCTAAAGAGCACTGAATCACACCTGTGCTAAGTGATGCTCAAAAGCAGCCCCTGTTACGCTAACATTGCATCACCAGGAAAAGTATATATCTTACTGGAAATGTTTCTGAGGACAATGCATAAGGATGGGTGGCACGTTCAGTTAAACATCTCCTAATGTACCCCACATGGACTTTATACGGCATTGTACCAACACACAGCTGGCTGTGTGGAGAGAACTTCACAGGGCAAGGGCATGCACTTCCCTCCTCTTGCCCTTCCCATGTGTCTGAGCTGTTTATACACAGGTAATGCTCTTCACACCAATTCAAGCAGCCATAACATTTTAGGGTTACAACACATTTAACAGTATGAGTGGTGTTCTACAAAACAAAGGGAGCTGGATCACCCCGAGAAAGTTAAGTTTAATGCCACAGCTCCTCAACAGCCACCTCTGAGTGTTTCCATCGCAGCTATGTGCACTCCTGTGAAGTGCCTCAACTTCTGAGTTGAGAGCAGCTATAACTGTTCTCTTGGTGCTAATTATAATAATACCCTCGACACAAACAGTGGGGCTAAGAGCAGTTCTGACAGCCTGATTGCAGAGACCACTCTATAAATTCATCCTTTATCAAAACCTGCCTGTTAGTGGGCTCTGTGGCATCAGCACTATTTACACCGACAGGAACGCACCTCGCTAACGCGAGTCTGTAGCAAGAGCACCACTAATGCACGAGAGAAACCAGTTAGTGGCAGAGCTAACATATCAAAATTCTGCAGTGCCAGCCCACGCAGGATTTAAAGCCTCATTATCAGAGGGTCCAGACCTCACTTCTGCCTCAGTCAACAACCAGAAAATCCTTCCTGCAAGGGTTTTTGCCTTGAAATGGATTCTTTCTGTTCAGCATGTTTTTAATAATTTTTGATAGCTTAAGCTTCATTTACAAAAATGCACATTTTGTTCAGTCTCTTTGATGCAGCCTCCTAATGAAAACTTAACAAGATGTGCTTGCAAGTGATGGGAAAACCTCTTGGTGGGAGCCAATCCAATGCCATCACGGGATGCTGAATTAATTTGTGTTGTTGTTTTGCCTGGTGAATCTGGACCCATTAACTCAACTGTTAAGTATTTTAGCCCCCTGTGTGCATCCTCCATACAGAACTATGCCACCCAGGGTTGCTCAGCACTGAGACCCAGACCAGCCACCTCATGCCCAGCAGCCATGGAATGAAGCCTCACAGTCAGTGAAAATTGCTGTGATTGTTACAGCAGTCTGTTTTAGCCAGAACACAGCATTATCTCACCAAAACTTCTCGTGCAAAGGCAGAGATACGGTGTACCCAGCTTTGTCCCAGCTTACTTCAAAAAACGGGAGAGATGAAAAGGAAACATTACTGCTTTCTTAAGAGCAGCTTTCTGATGTCAACTTGGGTCCCACGAGCAAACTAGCAGGGCTGCAGGAGCACACTGGCCTTGGCTCTTAGCATTAATAGCCAAAACAGCACACGAACCAACTCAGCACACAGTGCAATCCACGTTGGCAAGGGCTCTCAGCAAAGTGCTTTTTGTCGTCGTATGTTCCTCGACACGTAACTTGGACAGAAGAAACTTGGTAAAAATACAGAGAAGGGGCATACCAGGATACAGAATAATTAATGCAGGTTTGCTTTAGCTCTAAGCATTTAATGCACTGCTGATGAAACACACAGGGGTGGGCAGGGCTGATTCAGTCAGAAAAACACTGCTCCCTCTCTTCTTTCTTACTGCTGACAAACTGCCTATTTGATTCCTTACTTCTTACTGATGGCCAGATGACCCATCGGACAGCAATGATATCAAGATTCCTGCTTAGAAGCCAAAAAGCTTCTTCCATTTTAAATCAGAACAACACCCAGGCACCATCTCCCACTAACAGCTTAGAACAACATCCAGTCTTTCAATGGCCCAAACACCACCCTGAAGTCTTCTTCAATTTTATCAGGTGCAACAGAGATTAAGCAACCTCATTCACTTCTTCCAGACTTGAAAGAAAAACCCTACAAAAAAAATTAAGTGAAGAGCCAAGGAGTCTGATGTCTATTAATTGCACACCCTCTTGTCACAGCACAGCCCTTACTCAATATAAAATCACCTCATTAAAACCATCCTCAGCATAGTTTATTTCTGGGTGTTCTTTGGGTAACTCCTGTGGGTCAGGCTTCACCAGAAAATAACATTCTCCAGCTGACAAAAATAATTTCCAGTGAACAGAGAACCAGAAATCAGCTCTCAGAAAAGTATATATTAAAAAATACCCATTCTGCAAACCCTATTGAGTCCCACAAATTGAGGCCATTTGGCAAGTTAATAACATTGGCAACTGCCACCCTTACAAACCATTAACAGGAAGCATTTTCCCTCTATTATTTCTCATTGCTGGTGAAAGTCATTATTTTTTAAGAACACTTATTACCTTGTGTTTTAACAAAAAGAAGAATTGAATGAATTTGGTCATTGCTAAGAACTTCCAGCAAAGTGAATGACCTAAAAAGTGCCACCCTCCATCCCATTTAGATCTGTTAATGACTGGTCTATTATATTCTGACATAGTTAGTAGTCTCTCTGGAGGCAGCAATCTTGACCAAAAAAATGATATGAATGTGTCTTCATGCGTTAGTTTCTCATTCTTATGAGCCAAAAGTGGACAGTTGTTTCTACACAAGAATTGGTATGGGGTTCTATTAAGCCTCTCCTATTTAGAGGAAATCAGAACTCAGTGAGAAAGGTAAAAAAACCCCAAATGTAAACAAAACAAGAAAATCCCCAAACAAAACAAAAACTAACCCCAAAACAAAACTAAAAAAAACCACTTTGTATTTTGAACGCCAGTGTTACTATTCCTAGAAACATAGCATTGCTGTGGTTGGAAGTCACTACTGGAGATAAACTAGTCCAACTCCCCTGCTCAAAACAGGGTAAACTAGAGCAGCCTAGCACTGTGTCCAGTTGGGTTTTGAATATCTCCAATGATGGAGACTCCACACCCTCTCAAATAAACCTGTTCCAGTGTTCAGCCACTAAAAAAAAACCCCTTTTCCTCTTATGTTTAAGCAAAATTTCTTGCATTTCAATTTGTGTCCACTGCCTCTTGTCCAGTCCCTGGGCACTGCAGAGAAGAGTCCAGCTACATCTTCTTTACCTCCCACATTAAGCATTTAAGCATACTGGTAAGATCCTCCTGAGCCTCCTGTTCTCCAGGCTGAACAATACCAGCTCTCTCAGGATCTCCTCATATGTCAGATGTTCCAGACCCTTCATCACCATAATAGCCCTTCACCGAATTCACTCCAGTATGTCAATGTCCTTTCTGTACTGGGAAGCCCAGAATTGGACACAGCAATCTAACTGCATCTCACCAGTGCTGAGCAGAGGGGAAGGATGAGCTCCCTTTACCTACTGCTGATGCTCTGCCTAACGCAATCCAGGATGCCCATCTATGAACTCTGTAAACCCAGCGCAGAAAAGACCTACTGTAAGTCTGAGGAAGCATCACTCAAGAATAGATAAAATTTGGTGGTCAAATCACCAAATTATAACATCAAAAAGGCATATTAAATCCCAGGGATGAGCAAACTGGAATAGGAAACCACGTAAGTTTCAGTTACAGAATGTGTTGGTCATTAGTTTGGTACTGTGGGTCTTCGCTATGGCTCAACAAGAAACTGCATGTACAAAACCAAGGTTTCTCCAGACACAAGTTTGGGTTAACGACACAGCACATTCTTGAAACACCACCCGCACCTCCCTATGTTATTGAAAAATATTCATCTAGCTTCAATCACATTTTTTTTCCTTAATTCAGCTTGAGCAATGCAGCAAAAACGTATTCAACTGAGATATTACTTATTGGAACTTTGCCGCCCTTTGCAATTCTGACAACTAATCACAACTAACTGCTTCTATTTTGCACAGTTCTCAGGGCTACAGTAGGAGGAGGTTAAAATTTAATACACTGGCAAAGTCAAATCTCAATTATCTGGGATAATGGAGTGGAGAAAGCACATAAAAGTAAAAATGCAGATAAAACACATTCAGATAAGCTATATGAACAAACAGTGAGGACGTAAGAAGAAAGAAAAGTCAGTGCATTGATCCCAGAAGATGCACTGCTGCAAACTCCTCAGTCCATGGCATTTAATGCTACGAGTCTTGAAACAAGCTCTGGATGTAGACCACACGCATGCATGTAGTGTTCTGGCCATAGCTGGTTAAGCACTGCAGTCTAGCTGGGCTAGGCTGGATCTATTCATGTCCATTTTGGCTCATGTCCTGATTGGATCCACAGCCCTGTAAATCCTGATCATCCACATACCAGGCTGTATGTGTACACCAAACCATACACAAACCTGTTTTTTCCTCTCCCCATTTCTGGATGAAGCCATGCAGTTACAGAAGGAAACCTGGAACAATTGATGGTATCCAGTGCTCCACGGACTGGCCTACAGAGATAATATAAACACAGATCCCATAAATCCTCCCCAAATGCCTCATAAATGCTTGTGCCATAAGCCTACTGATTTCAAATGCTTCTCAAACCCCACATGGCAGTCTTCAGGACACAGCACACACCTGTGGCATCATGCTTCACTTCACAGAATCATAGAATTTTCTGGTTGGAAAAGACCTTTGAGATCATCGAGTTGAACCGCACCCATCATACGCTAAACCATGTCCCTCAAAAACTCATCTACCCACCTTTTAAACACCTCCAGGGATGGTGACTCAACCACCTCCCTGGGCAGCTGTTCCAGTGCCTGACCACCCTTTCGGTAAAGGGATTCTTCCTAATATCCAGTCTGAACCTCCCCTGGCGCAACTTATGGCCATTTCCCCTTGTCCTATCACCTGTCTTGTCCTACTTCAGCAGACCGCATCATTGTCCTCCTCTTATTGTAAACAATTTGAACTCAGAGATAAGGGAGCAGGATGACAATTACATCCTATGACCACAAGAGCCACACAAGGGTCCAGAGAAGAGCTGGGCCAGGTGCTGTGCAGCACAGATGCCAACAGCCTGCTCCAAGCGCTAGCCCTGAGAAGCACCGACAAACACCAGGTCGCACGACAAGCCTGCATGGCATGGTGGCCATAGAAGATAAAGACCTACCTAGTGGACACCCAGACAAATATCAGGTCTGTGGCAGTTACTGGTTCAAGTAGCATTAGCTTTTCCACAGCTGTCACTTTTGCCCCAGGTCAGTACTAGGGACCTGCCTCCTGTCCCAAATCAGTCATGACAGTGCACACGGATGCCATCAGGGAGGAATGGAAATGTGAAGCAAGAACATTACTCTCTGTGGGTGTCAAGTCCACAGGAGTGGATTTCCCCCTCCTCCCAGTAATCTCAAGAGTTCTGATTCTCAGTCCATAAAATGTTCCACAGGCACCAGGAATAACCTTTACGCTTCACCCACATTCAGGGTGATGGAGTAATGAGTTCCCCATCTTTTCCATGTGGATGTAGCAGTCTTCTCTTCCGGAGCTAAATTGCTGTGAAGCACTATTCAGTACCATTAAAGCACCACTCAGCTCAGTCCAGAGTTATCAGCATAGCAGCAGATTGATGGTTCTCCTGTACATATTAAGTAATTTGGACTGGAAGCTCCCACAGAAAATCTAGATCTCATTTTAATTTGCATGTAAGATATATATCTGTGGTCTTTGCCTAGAGGTTTTTCACTCTAGCTGAAATCTTTACAAAGGTCAGAACACTCAACTTTCTGCTTTAAATTCTAAGGACAGATGAGAGATACATTTCTTAGCATAAATATTTATATATAAACATACTTTATGTATGCATGTATACATACACCCCCAATCTTAAAATATCTCAGCATATGTGTAAGTGTAACAAATTCTGTCATAGAGTCACAAGTGAATGGAATAACACGCTGTGAGTCTGTGCTGACCTAAGGTGTGGATCTGAATAGAAAAAGAAAATTATTTGAGATAACAGGGCATGGCAATTTTAGCAGTATTCTTTCTGCACTAAAATAAGCAAGTTAAGACTAATTGGCAATGTAAGCTCCAAGAGGTCTCAAGATTGAGAAAATGGTAAACAAAAGCTAATCTATCACATTTAGCAGGAGGAACATTATCACTGCAGAAAAGCAGAAAAATAGAATGATTTGTACCATTCTATTGCGTTAATGATTATTTCACAGAAATCAGAGATTTAAAATATTCATCTGCTACTTTCTCCTGCACCCAACAAATGGCAGGCTCGTTCCATTCCCCTTGCTTGCCTGCTTTCTGCTTTGCACACAGACACTTCTACATTCAGAGAACAAAGCTGACAAATTAGAAACGGTGCATGACCCACATACTGACAACGTAACAGCAACGCTGACTGTCTTAGGAGTCATGGGAAAGCCAGAAGTGGTTCCACTTAACACCTCTCTGTTCGGTATATTAGGTGGTCTCATCCAGCACTGTATCCAAAACAGAGCAAGAAGAACGTGTCTCAAGGGCAGCCTCAAAGGACTCCACAGTCTTACATCATGCAAGCCTTGCTTTTACAGCCCATTCATACAGACAGTGCCAGACTGATCTTTATTCACTCCTCCTGGGTAAGGGTAGCAGTCAACCTGCAAACAACAGTATCATAATTAGCCCATCAGGCAAGTTCTCTTGTGATTTCAAACCTGAGAGCTACATACTCATTGCACAGTGTCTTTGCTTTAAACATGGCCTTAAAAAAGAAAAATTTAGGTGCCTTAAAAAGATGCAGCTAAAAAGCAAAAGAGAAATTAATCTATCACTTCCACAGGAAGTCCCTCACCAGTTAAAGAGACCTCAAGAGATGGAAAACTCCTATATTTTACCATTTTCTGTGCAATCATTTGATTCTAAATTACAGCTTCCTCTTAACTAGTTGAGGTCCATGAATCAGAAATTCCTGGCACAAGGGCAATTTTTAGTCAATCTCTTCTCAACTCCAGGTCCCACCAGCTATTAAGTCCCCTTCCTTTTTCTTTTACAACCTTCCAGAAATCTCTCTTCTGAATTGTACCCCTCCCTTCTCCCACGTCCAGCAAGGCTTCATGGGAGACCAAAAGCATTCATGTTTAATTCTCTAACAGAAAAGCAAAATAAGGGGCTGCCTGATTAAACATTAAGGATGTGAGCTTTTTCTCTCCTTCTGGAAAATAGCTTTGGTTTAATGGGAATGAGGTAGTAACTGCTTATCTGAATGTTATCCATGAACTACAGGCTGGCCATGTGATAGGGAAGAAATTTTCTTGCATCTGGGGGGCTGAGTCATGGTGTTATCAAAGCAAGTCAATACTGTCTAATACTAAGTGCTAGGATTATCTTCTCCCTTTGACAGATCTCTCAAACGTTAAGAGCCTGTACCAAGTCTGCCTGTCTCTGGGAAAACAACCGCAAACAGGAGAGGTCCCTCCCATTCACCTATTTTACAAAGGGCCTGATTCAAAACTTCTCTAGAAATATTCTCAGGAGCTTCAAAAAGAAAGCGTGCAGCATGTGAAGCATGCAAAACAATCAGGGAGGAGGAAGCTATGCCCATATTCCCATCGGAGATTTAAATGTAGATTTATTACAGACAAAATTTATTCCATCAAAATTTGTTCTCAGCCTCTAGGGATGGATTCCTCCTACACCACTATATCGATTTCACTGCTGAAGTGCTGCACTAATGAGCCAGGCTCTCCATGTCCATTGTGCTACAATAAAGGATCACGTTTTGTTATATGGACCATAAAATGCAGCAGAAGAAAATAAATCTGTTTTGATTTTATACCCCTGCCTGCTTTTCTGTCTGCATTAATGTAATAACTCTTTAAATAAACACGGTATACTGTTTTGTTTCCGTTTATAAACATACAAACAATGGTGCCAATGATGGTCCCATGCAGTTATATTCAGAATCAGTTCTTTACCCTTAAAAGTCTGGGGACAGCAAGACAATTAATTTATGATTTCATAAACTTTACGGTTTATAAAACCCAGCCACACAGAGAAGTATCTACTCACATGGTGCATAGAACATGACAAGGGTGTGCTTCTTTTTCTTCAAGGACTCCCTGAAGTCTTCTCCAGCAAGGTGGATAACGCTTGTGTGTTTTTCTTCCCATGCAGGCTCAGGTGGAGGTGGTGCTTCAGGACTGAACAAGAAAGGAAGTTAGATTGTTTGAAAACTTTTCTGGAAACAGGCAAAGGAGCATCACGTCCTGGTTATAACTACCATGAGGGAACATAGGTTTAAACAATCCTTCAGTGTGCCTGTGCAGCAGAAAAACAGGCTCAATATTTCCAACACCGGATAACAACAAAAAATATGCAAAATAATTTCTGTAACTCAACAAAAATATAATTTAAGTGATTGTACTCAGGCATAGGAGCGAGAATGCAGAATAAAGATTTCCTATATTGGATCCAACATCTAGGTGTAAAGAACACTGCGCCTGTATCACTGTGTCATCCACAGGCACAAACTGAGAAGAACAGCAAGCAGGTGGAATCAAAAGGCAACCAATATAGAACAGCACCTTCCATTCAAACATCCTTTTTGTACTCGTTATCATGCAAACTTCTAGAAAGAATTTCATGACCTTCTCTTGAATGCGGGTATTAAAGCCAGGATGCCATAATCAGCATCGTTCCACTTGAAAGACTGGGGGTGACTGAACTGGAATATTTTACCTTGATAAAGAGAATGTCAGGTTTCAATTATGACTGCACATACTGACTAGATCAGAGCAATCCTGTACATCTAGAGCGCCTCTAACAAAACTTCTGCTATTCACCAGCTCACAGACTTCTTGTGACTCATTAAATTCATTCCTGCTGTATCTTAAATAGTGATTACTTATATAAAATCATCAGAATGGTGCCACGGTATAAAGACCTTCATATGTCGCCTTGGTAATAAATTAGTTTTTCAGACTTTCCTGTCACTTTGAATGGCACCATTTTAACTGGTTTTGGGTACATAAAAAACAAGTGGAGAAAATCTCAATTTTTAAAGTCTTACTCAAGGTCATTTGGTGGGTATCCATCATATTTCCATCGATACCGATTTGCCAGTCGTTAGCAAAAGAATTAGGGCAGCTGGTCTGAATTTAACACAAACACCATCGGTGTGAGCCATCACTGATTACAGTTACAGTCAGAGGTGCGACTCCACCTCTCACAGACCTTCCCATGCTGACCTAAAGTAAGTCACCCAGATACCGGTAACAATCCAGTGTGGCACCACCTACTAGAGTCACCACAGAGGGACAGGAGCTGAAACATGCACAGCTGTGACCAGGCCACTCACTGAGTTAGGCTGACACAACCTGTACTTTATCCCCAGCCTGTACCCCAAATGCATCCCTGTCTCCATCAACTTACTGTATCTGTGACAAATCTATCCCTGGTCAGCAAACAAGGATTTTACTCTACTGTGTCTCCAGCTGGGAGAACATCCAATAGTCAAGAGCAGGAGACAAGTTATCTGGGTTTCCCCTGTGTTGCTGACCAGCTGAGGCTTCAGATAGAAGTCTTCCAGAGGCACAGCAGGATCCAGTAGGAATTACCACTCCTTCCCTCTTCATCATTGCTTATTCACAAATATGTACAGGCAGCATCAACCTGACTGTTTAACTCAATATAAATTACGTAGCGCTCAAAATACTCCATCAAACTGGTGAAACTAGGACAGTGACTTAACATCCAGTATTGACACAGCAGCCTAGAGCCTGAGCATGCAGGGAGACAATGGGAGTACTATGTCTAACTGTAAAATACAGACAAACCTTCCCAACATGCTACAAAGATGCTGCAGACCATATTTATTAGCTGATCTGAAGCACTCAGAGATGTAATTTAAAAAGAAAAGAAAAAAACAACAAGATCCTGGCATACAACTCCCCTCCTCCCACCAAATAAGAGAGGAAAAATTAAGATTACATTCCTCGCACCAACTGCACTTAGCAGTTAAATGATTTAAAAACTTCACAAAAAAATGCATTTTTTTTCCCATTGAATAATGCAGAAAATACATTAAGCTTACAGTACCTAAAGGAAATGCATATTTTATTCCAGAATACTTAAAGAGAGAATTGTAACAGCAATTTACTTCTTTGAAATGAATTTATTTTCATCATACACCAAACTTAATTCTGCATATTTTAGCACACCACCCAAGAAAAGTTGGGAAGTGCAGACAAAGGTGCTGGTTTTCCTGGTCTGCCTGACTTTCCCTCAGCCCCACATAGCTGGTATTCTAGGCATTGGCTCTGAAATGCTGCAAAGAAAAAAGTACAGCTGCAGAAATTTAGTAACTAACAGTGAACTCTGCAGCTTAGTATAGAGAGAGAACAACAAATGTTCTGTTTGTTTTTCAGAGCCACTGCTACTCCTTCTCCAGTGAGGAGCTTAGGGTATATTTGAAAAATATTTATTTTGGGAAGAAATTACTGGGACAACTACAAAAAACCCCACAGCAAATAAAGGATTTGGTGTATTAGAGACCATAATTAACATACATGTTTGTATGGCTTTGAATACTGGAATTCAATTTGCTCTTGTCAGCAAGGGATTTAGGCAGCTGAGGAAGCTAGGTTTAAAGATT
The DNA here is from genome assembly GCA_033558185.1 of Dromococcyx pavoninus. Lineage (NCBI taxonomy): Eukaryota > Metazoa > Chordata > Aves > Cuculiformes > Neomorphidae > Dromococcyx > Dromococcyx pavoninus. The sequence goes on from JAUMJL010000786.1 coordinate 1,833,282, forward strand.
TACTTTCTCACTGAAGCAGATTTGAGGAGCCAGTAACCAAGAACCAGGAACCTGAATGTTATCTCAGACCCTCAAAACTTACTTTAGCAGCCAGTCGATGATCTTCTTCTTCGTTCTGAGGTGTGGCAGAGTGTATTTCTCTTCTCCATCCTTAAAATACTTCAAAGTAGGAAAACCTGAGATGTGATATCTTTCTGCCAGTGCCTTGTTGACTGTAGCATCGACTGCTGCAAGGACACCCGGACTCTAAAACACAGAGACACTAACAGTAAATTACAACACCACACATACCTTTGGGAGCAAACAGTGGACTTGGGGGCAATCACTCATTATCAAGGTGCCTTCATTTTCTCAGGTACTCAGCACACATACAGAGAAAGACACAGAGGACTGATGTAAAACCAGCAAGGGACATCTTCTGGACTAAATGTAACCACAGTGTTACCTATTCTCCTCCCATTTCTGATAGGACTTTATATAATTTACTTTATTAAGCTCTAAGAGCTGTTCCCAGGAATGGCATTTCCTCTCACAAACCCCACTTTCTCCCAGAAGAAATGAGCATTGTTAAAGACAATTTTACTTTGAGGCAAATTCATCTTTCTCTAACTTGCAGGTATCTTTACATGGACCACCTTTGGAGTCACAGGAGCACAGACACTCCTGAAGTGTGATTCAGCTGATTTGATTTTCTCATCTCCTCCTTCTTCTCCAACAAGTACAAAGGGACTCCACACGTCTCCATTGAAGACACTTTAACGTGGGAGAGACTTATCCTCTTCTCTTCTTGCATGGTATACACAGCGTGAGACTGAATCAATAACACATACTTATATTACTGGATCTCTCTTCTCCAGCCATACCGATGGAGCACTTAAGATGAAACTAATGGAGTGAAGCAACCATAAAAGCAGCATATTTGAAAGAGGGATCAACCCCTTTGGTTTTTTCTTCTAAACATAATTAATAAATAAAAGCCTATGTTTCTTCAAATTCGATGCCTTTAAGTAAGGAGAAAAAAAATCCATTTTGGATTTGATCATATTATGTATAAGGCCTACAGCGGAATACATAAACATTTTTCGATTTTGTTTTCGTTCAAGACAGAATGTTCTTTCTAAGACTTTGGCAGGGCTCATGCATTAGCGATGAGACTGTACTTTGGAAGCACATTTTGAAGGGTCCTGTGGGAGGATGAGAACAGCTGAATTTGTTGTAGGGAGAAAAGTCACTTTTATTACTCCAGTTATTTATTACTGATTATTTGAAGGATATAATAAAGGAAATTAGCTTACATCACTGGCTACATGGAGAAACTCTGCAGCCTTCTCATATTCTGGCTTCATTTTCTTACAGTGTCCACACCCTGCCAAAAAAAAAAATCCAATTAAGTTGTACATGCCATGATCATTCATCAACCCGTCCAGCCACTATCAAAATCCAAAATCATGTGGTATAGATTTACTAGCATTTAGTATGCATTTTACTTAATTTATTTCTAAAGCCTTAGTATGACTTAGGATCTTTTCCAACATGGTCACTATGGTTTAAAAAAAGAATTTAATCTATTAAAAAGTAATAATGAAACCCCTGAATTTGCACCTACACCTCTTTTCTCCCAGAAAGTATTACGAACACAGTACTTGTCAGGCCCCTCGCTTCTAGCATGCTCTTGAGTGAGGCACAAGCTCACCCATTTCAGTTTCCAAAACTTTATCTCCTTAAAAAAGAAATAACACAGGTCCTCACATGACTTCTGACTTTAAGTGGAGGCTTATAGTAGCACAGCTTAATTGAGTAATGTAATTTGAATCAAACTGCACTGATAATAAGTCCCGCTTTACAGTGGTGCAGCATGTCCCTCTAGCAAGGATTTGCACTGATTTAATCACACCGGTGTAATTACACCACCACATATGTTCTCAACATAAGCAGGGCCTGTAAAACCGAGATAATGGTGTTTTCTCGCTTGTGCGAAGTTCTCCGGAGATTTGCCATTACTTCACTGCTAAGTGCTGACATTACAATAAAGTAAAATGAATGCATGAGCGAGAAAGGCACATTCAAAACAAATTATTTGGGTGTAAGTTAAACTGCTTTCAGCTGGTGCAATTGCTTCCAGACAAGCTGAACTTTCAGGACCAGGTGAGGTTCCTGCCATGACGTGAAGTTACGCTTCAGCACCTCCAGCGGGATGCTGGACCTCCAGGGCAGCCCCTTCCTCGTCCCCACCACTGCCCCCATATGACCAGCACAACTGCAGAACCCACAGGGCCAGAGCAGGTCTGGTGCTCCTGCACCCAGACTGGAGACACAGAGCACTGTAACAAGGCAGGCTCTTGGCACAACAGTCACTCTGCACTCGCCTACCCTGGTGCAATGTGGTCTCAATGCAATCTTCGCTGAACTTTTTCCTCTTGTTTGCAGTGGCAGCCAGCTTTTCTGTCTTCAGTGGTTATTGTTGGAATGGGTACTTGAAAGCCCAGACTTTGCTAAGCTTTTGAAAGGCGTATTAGAAAATATGGCTAGAAATCTGTTTCAATGCAGCTGCAGCAAAAGCCGTTTCTGAGGTGTATGGGCAACAGGGTGGGGGGCATTTTTACACCTTCTAAAAGAAAATAAACCAAGGACTCTCAATCTCAGCGTTGCTTTGATTGTCTCTAATGGGATGACTGCTGAAGCCAGTAGATGCCAACCTAAGCCTGAACTCAACCAGACAAGCATATTTTATACAGCACAAGTCAAAGAATGTTCACAACCAAGGACATCCACTTGTAACTTCACTACAGCAAACAGGGATTTCCAGAGCTCCCACCACTGCTACACACCATTAAATGCTTTTAGGGCATGTTTATAGCACCAGGTGGATACATTTGAATAAACATTGCAAATCTTACCTGAAAATTATGGCAAATACCCAAAATGGTTGATCCCAGACCAAACTCCAGTTCAAACATCAGCTAACGTCCGTGCCACCTAGTGATCTGCATAGTGATCGCAGCACTAAAAAGCCTCATGCCCTTCTTGTGAGCAAAACCAATGCTTTAACGTGGTACTAGCAGAGCAACATGGGGATCTCAGCAGGAGAAGGGAGCTTTGTTCTGGTTTTACACAGTGGTGGTGGGAGCATGTGTGACCAAACCGGGACTCTAATGTTAACAGTTTCAGAGGTGAATTCAGGAACAGGCTGGAAAAGGCTGAGGAAGAGTTACTGTCTCAGCACTGCTTGCCTTGGTTAAGAGCACGAAAGAGGCTGGCAAAATGATTTATTTGCCACCCACAGAAAACTTGCAGGCATATGGCTTTATGGAAGGGGCTGAGAGTTCCCTTTGACACCTGCCCAATTTGATTTATTTCTCCTTTTAGGAGCAGGGAACTTTATTCATTTTATGCTCTTCCTCACTTCTAAGCAAAGGGCATCTCGAGATCCAGCTCCAATACCTGGGAACCTCTCTGAATTAGCTAGCTCAAATTTGTACAGAAAATACTGCTTTGCAAGGTTAACTTCACCTTGGTGAGCTTTACACACTGTGTACTTCAGCCAGAGCAAGCCTCACAGTGTGCTCTAGATGATATCCACACAATCTACACTGTATTGCACTACCATTCATATCAGATCCAATCAATCAAAAAGCATCAACCAACCCGATGACTTTAACAAACCTATGAGGACAAAATGAAATCCAAACTAGGTAAGCGTACTTTGCCCAGGAAATAAAAAAACAACTCAAAGCACCTGAAATTAATGTAAACAATATTTCTGAGAAAGATATCCAGACCATGAAATGTCACTGTTCTGAGTTCTTCCACGAATATCACACAAAGGCAGCACTACTGACTGCCACAAATCTAACTCACTCATGCTTAAAATAAAGGGAAATCTGGATCAGGTCTTTAAATGCAAACTGAAGTCCTCAAATCTTTATCATGCACTGCTTGTTCTTCCCCTGACAGAGGACAGCACGATATGCTAGTCTGGAAGAAAACCCACCACACTAAACTGAATCTGAAAGAGGGACAATGAATCTCAAGAGCTTCTCCTACAATAAAAGATGATTCTCTGGCCATCTTTATGAGAATTTTGCTACAGCCTGCTTCCACCTACCACTGCAGAAAAGAGGAGATTTGAATTAAAAGTCAGACCTACACACTGCAAATCAATTCATCTCTCCTATGATTATTATTCCTACCTTTCAATAATTCTGTGAAGATTGCCATTAAATTCTCAAGGCCAATGAAAAAGTCATTTAAATGAATTCCAAGGTCACTGCCTCTCCTTTGATTGCTACATTAGGTTCTTCAGTAGCAGCTGGGTCCCTCTGCACTAAGATCCTCTAGTTTTAGACTTTTTCTGTTCATAAAATGAATTGGAAAATAACAACCACCCTATAGGCCCTTAGTCCAGATGCTCCAATGTGCTGCATTAGGTCTGCTGGGAGAGTGGAAGGAAGCCCACAGGTCTGTAGTGGGCATCTGCAGTAGATGAGCTCTTAGAAGTTGCACTGTAATTTCAAGTCTATATCAACATTAAAACTGGAAGGCTAAGCAAGAGAAGTGAATCATTCAATCTCAGGTGAGAAGAGAAAGGTCACAGTCAACACAAAGATGCCCCGTAGCCTACTCCAAGCACTGACATCCTCTGAGCCTCTCTAGGTCACGGCTAGTGGAAACACCCAAGGGACTTAGAGGTGTTTACAGAAGAGGACTCACATAGCTTCGGTCCTTTCCTGCAGAAGACAAGTTGTTCTCCTGGAAGTCCAAGTCAGAGTTAGTCTCCATCCAGTAGTAGAAAGCTCTGGACAACTCCTTTGACATCTCAGCATCTCATCTTGTCCTCCTTGCACAAAACAAGTACCAGGGTACAAGGGCCAAGGCTCCAACATAAAAGAGCATGCAGAGTGGAAGTGTGTTACAAGACAGGAAAAAGAAGTCAAAGCTGACATAAATCAGTGCTAGGACATCTGGTACAAGACAGGCCCTTGCTAACCATTTTTAAAACAGATGTCTAAACGAAGCAAGAATTCTGTTTCCCAGGTTATTTATAATCAAGCTTTTCATTTGCACTGCGCAGCCAGGCAGATAAACAGCTCCTTCCTTTCAGTGCAGTCGCTGTCACACAGCTCAGCTGCACCCCTAGAATGACAGTGATCAAAGGTCTCCACATCGCCCCAGTGTAGACAAGTCACTTCCCCCCAAAATCCCAATGCAGGGCAGAGGACAGCACTCGCTCAGCACTTTGCCCTTCCTTCCCAGAGTGTGACCATTCGCAAGTGCAGTGTCAAAGGCCAAGCGCGGACAGAGGAATGCTAACACGGAAGGGCAGGCAGCACACAGACAAAGTTAAGGTTAACAAATGTGCCAAGCAACCTTTTTTCCAATCAAATATCCATAGCTGTTCACTGCAGCCTGTTTGGCACTCGGGCAAAGACTCACAATACAGGGCACAGTCGCTCCAAATGTTTTCAGAAGTAAACTAACGCAAGCAATTCTACTGTAAAAAGCAAGTTTTACCATCAGAAGACAGGCAGAAAACCAGCCAAGCAGCTCCAGCTAAGCTCCCACATACGCCGTCTTCGTGCCACCCCAGAACATAAACCTCTGTTTCTCTCGGTCATTCACTGTTTGCTTCTTTCAGGTTATTATGGCTATATAAAATAAACACCACGCTTTCAGTCACATCCTCTCATTTCAAGGCAACGTTGTCTGAGGATCTGAAGTGTACGTGACAAGCAAGAGATGAAAGCCAACAATTCAGGCATCTGTGGACAGGAATTTCCGACATGAATAACCCTAGAGATAAATCAAATTGCAAATAAAGATTTTAAAGAATCATTACATTTCTGCCATCGAGAGACTCCCTGACTACTGTTATCACGTACCAGCTATTTACTGCATCATGCCAGCTCCACGTCCTCTATGGCTGCATACCAGAAATACATCCATTAGCCTGATGAGAAAACAAATTTGAAGCACAAAGCACATCCTGTTTTCAGCAAGTGGGTCACTGGCAGTTTGGACTCCACTCATGGAAGATTTACAGACAACTTCAAGAAAAGAAAAAAATCCTCCAAAAATTCAGATATACCTTTGCTCTCAAAGCTTTTAACACCTGGGGATACACCTTTGGTTTCTCCATTCCTAATCCCAGAGGAGCAGTGACTTCTCAGCATAGCTGAATGGTCAGCCCTTATGTGTGCCCTATTGTTAACTTTGAACATGCACCTGTATATATAAAAGCATGTACCTGGCAGGGAGACACCATCCTTGGAGACAGAGCAAGGACACACAAAAGCTGCAGCCCTCTCATCACCTACACAAGAACTCAAATGTATCCTTTCTGCCACGGAAATCTTTAACACGCAAAGATTTCTCATGCATGATGTAAAAAAGTAGCTATAAGTTTTGACATGAGGCAGCTTACAGTTCTTTCTCTGGTGCAGGAGAGCACAAACTATAACAGCTGCAGATTCCCTTGCATAATTTAGCCGTCTGCATTGCAGACATCTGATGGGAAACCATGCACAAATTTGGGACGCAGGCCTGATGATAAAAGCAGCTCTTTCTCCTTGCAGTCACAGATACAAATTTGCAACAGTGTTGGTTGCACGTTCACTTAATAGACATAACTGTCACAGACATCAGGATATCAAGATGATCAGAGAGCAGTTTAAACATCTTTAACGTGATATTGAATTCAAATTTTCAATAGCTAGAAATACGTGCAAGCATACACAAATTCAGATACGCTCCCCCCACTACTGTACTTCTACAGGCAGGTTTGATTTGACCAAGTATTACATTGCTTAGGGATCAGTAATAAGCAAACAGCTTTATGGCTGTACAAAAGACAATGCTTGTGAAAGGTCAGCCCGGAAAAGACTCCAAGGAACTAGAAATATAGAACTAGAAAGAATATACTTCAGCAATTTGGATTATTGCAGTCATGATACATTAATGCAGTTGCAGCCTCGGCTGCGTGGGCTGCACAGTTCACCCCAGTGACAGGAACAGTACGGCATCTCATCCGCACCGTTATCACCAGCTCACTGGCATTGCCACAAACTCACAGTTCAGTCAATCTGTGTGTGCAATGATCTGTGCAAATCCAATCCTAGCACGTGCACACAGAAGAAAGTCCCTGCCCGCTTCCAGCAGCTCCTCAGTCTGAAGCTGGGGCATAAAATGACTACAAATTGGTCACCCTGTCTCCTACTCCTGACTTGCTGATGCGGTACCAGTCCCAGGCAGTCTCTCCCTGAAGCACCCTGTGCATGCGCTGCAGAGGACACCCAGCAGGCACAGATATCCCTGGGGAAAAGCCTCAGGGCACTAAGAAGAATACAGTAGCACAGCTTGGGTGATTCAGATGGACACCAACAAACTCCTGGTCAGGCCATAGGAGCAGGCCAACACCACATGGACAACCTGATACCTGCCTGTTACATGCGGATGCATGCTGGGCAAGCCAAGCCTCACCTCCCTACTTGATCACTTTAGTTCTACAGATGAAAGCATTTGAAATAGAATTCTTTATCGTCTTTTCTATGCTGGCATAACTGTTACCCCCCCAGCATCACTGAAACTGCTCAGCAGATGATGATTCATAACAGCTTTAGACAGTTACAGTACGAGTTTGGATTATTTATTTACTTTTTAAAAAGACAGTTGGATCATTGCATTACATAAGATAAATCAGATCAAACTGAGAAGAGAACTTAACGAAACATACCCTCCAGGAACCCTGTCTGCATCTGTACCATATTCACAGCTCCAGCAGAAGGGCTACCTTCAGCCAGCAACAGACCTCAGCAGGGAAAGGCTCAGCACTGAGGGGGGAGAAACATCGAAAGGGTCCTGCAGGCTGTTTTTACGGGATTTAAAGACAACAGCTCTGATGAACTGCATAATACATGCTTCTGCCTTCATTTCTGGTCACACTGGAGCATACCTTCTTTTGACATAAAGGCTCAGAGGAAAAGGTGAATATTCTCCACGGCTAACCTCAGCCACAGGCTGCAGCCTCCCAGGGATCACTCAGAGTTAAGCAGGGAGAGAGTTCTGCTCTATCTTGCCCTCTCCTTTTAACCTCACAGGGAGCCCTGGCTGAGTTGGGCTCCTGAAGTCAGCCTTTGAAAAATACACCCCCATCTGCAACAGCACAGACTCCAGCAAGGGTCCAGAAACAATCTTCAAAGCCAATTATCATCTTTATTTAGAATAAACTAACAACAAAAATCACACGGTCCCTTGTTACCATTCCAAATCTGGCTTCAGCTTCCACCTACTGGAGATTACACTGCATGTATATACCCTTACTCAAAACTCTATGGTGCAACTGGTAGAAATTAGTGTTGGGAGACGATGGTGCCTCCTACCATCCCTCCTGGGTGGGAAAAGAAGTGAAGGAAGGTGGATGAGCTGGCATCGGGAGATATGAATTACACTTCCTACACCAGCTTTGAGGAACATGGCCCTGAGTAGGTGTTGAAAATTAATCTTCCCCTATTCAAATGTAGAGAGAGACAACAGCATGGCTGCCTTAAGGTAAAACTGCTGAGAATTTATGAAAAATACCACCAGGAGGTTTCCTTCCCAATTAAACCATAATTACTCCACACACAAAAAGGACACCCCCCTGCCTTCTCCACTGCCAGATAATCAACAAAATTTTGCCTTGGGGAGGGAAGAGGAGTTGCTCTGCTTTCCCTCACTCTTTTACCCCACTATGGAAGACTTTACACTTTAGAATTAGCAATAAAAATGCCAGAGAACAGAGGTTAGACAAAATAGCTTTGAACGTCCAGTTGAGGGAAACTGCATAGCAAGTAACGATTTCCTAGAACGCAATTTGGATAAAACATCAGTGAAATCGACACAATGCAGAGAGATCTTCCTAAGAAAGGTACATCCGAAAACAGTTAAGCTTATGGGGCAGAGATGTTAAAGGCAATGGTGACATTGGCTATTCCTGTGAAGATACCTGGAAAAGTCAAGTATCAGGAAGTGATACTGTGCAGAATGCACACTTTTGGTCCAAAATCAGAGGAAAAGTGGTTACCAGATAAGACGCATTCACCTATTAAGGAGAAGTGTGCTGGGATGCTCACTAATCAGAAACAGTCAGGACCCTGGAAGAGACATCTCCACCATCAGCACAATACCTCAGGATCAAAGCAATGGATTCACTTATTAATAACTCAGAAAGGGAGTATCGCTTGCCAACTCACCATCTGAAAGGACACAAGGAGCAGACAGGCAGTCAAGCAATCTTTCACTGTGGGTTTCTATGTTCATTATTTGCCCTTTAAAGTAAGTTCTCTATGCTATCTTCCACGGGATAATAAAAATTGCAGCCATAAAGTATTTAGGAAGATAAACTTGATAATGAAAACTCTGCCGGTAATGATTCAAGTAGCAGAGATACTGTAAGGCATTTTCCAAATGACAGCCCTGCACCGTATATTAAGCTTATCCAGGCAAGGAAATTAATTTATTTCAGAAGAAATAAACCTGGTGCTTAATTCTTAAAGCTAATTCCTGCTGTTAACCCATCATTAGAGACAAGCGAAGTAAACCTATAAAAATAAGTTATGCTTCACTCCTATTAGAACTTACCATGAAAGCATCAAGGGCTTATACATACACCAGGGTAAAGCTTGCAAGACGCTCGCCCACTCTGCACACTCAGATGAGGACTTCCACTGGACAAAAACGACCAGCTAAAATTACAGAAGTTCTGTAAGACCACTCTGAATAACTAAATAATCTACAACGGGTACCAAGAGAAGGGTAGAATGGTGAGAGTCTCCCTTCAGTTGTCACCTTTCAGCTGCCCTTTGGCTCTCCGGCAGCCACAGTGACTCCTTTGCAGCAGTTTCAGTTAGTTAGAGAGTTCTTAAGAGAGAGGGAAGGCAACAGCAATGTGAGAAATGAGGCAGCAAACCCCCGAAGAAACTAATGTTCCCTTCACACCACCTGCCACACATTTATAGGAAGATACTTTTTCTGATGGGAATAGCCTTCACAAATGTCTTCTTTAATAGAGAAACTAATTGCTCCCTACTGGAGGTGAGGACACAGTGATGCATTTTGAACAAATCCCCCAAATTTCACAAAACCTAAGTATCTATGGTTCAGCTCCTTTCTTTCCTCCTTTACCACTGCCCTGCATACCCACAACTGCTAGGAAGTAAGTTATTCAAAGTACACACTGTGTCCCTGGAAAAGCACCATGGCACAGAGCAAGTTGAGTTCCAAGCCTGAAAGGCAGAATAGCCACAAACACCCCAAAAGTCTGATTTTGCTACTCTTTCTGTTAAAGCTGAACCAGAGCAGCACAAAGCTCCTCCCTTTAAGTCCCAGCATGGGCTCTAATCAGGCTGCAAGTCATCAGCTCCACCTGAGACAGCCTTGTTTGATTTGTGTGCTCTCCCGGTTGCAGACTGGGTTTCCTAAACTTGGGGGGCCAAAAGCCTGGTTATCTGCCACGAGCCAGGGATCGCTGAAGGCAGATTCCTACCTCATTCACGTTAATTAAGTCTTTGCAATGTTCATATGCCTTCCGTACCCAAATGCTTGCAATACTGGAGCATCTTGCAGTCCGAACGTGGCTTGCTAGATAAAACTTCCATGTAAGGTGAAATGTTATCTCCACTTCACAGACTGGAAACCGAGATGATCATTTAGAAACTTGGGTCCTGATTGTACAAATCAAAGCAAGGCAAAGAACTAAACTTTTACATCTCCAGGCCAAGCTTTTTGCTTTTATTATCCTTTTTTTGTAACTTTACCCAGCTCAAAGAGCACAAACTGCTTCAAAAAGACAATAATCTTTTAAGAAGTGTGTGCTCTAGTATCAAAAGACCGATACAAAAGAGACAATGGACTCTGTCATTATTGTCTTCACCCTTTTCATTAGGAATCCTATCAAGTTTTACTGCACAAGCTAGTTATTAGGATTTTTACACTCTCCACATTCCTATTTATATTAAGTACCACTAAAAACCCATATTGATTTTTATTTTTAAACCTTCAAGAAACATAAGTGGGATGGTCATTAAAGGAGAAACCCATGTCAGCTTCTTCATTTTCCTGGTTTGCTGCATTTTCAAGAACTCTTGTTTTCATGTGTGATTAAATCTTCACCGAAAATCATTGCTGTAATTAGTTTAATGAGGCAGGTCATTGCAAAGGCAGGTCATTGCACTGAGCTGTTTACACTCCCTGAGATTTTTTGGTGGTATTCAAATATACATAATACCAAGCAACAGCCTGTTGTAGACTTACACGCTTTTAAACATTGATGAACCTAGTCTGAGTGTCCCAGTCACCTTCCCTCCGAAATCAGCAGTCAAAACTGCTCAATTCAGTGGAAGCAGATTCAGGAGCCAAGAAAGTACCTGTTTCTAACTGTTTTATATGAAGAATATAACTGCTCCAGGAGCTTGCCAGTAACGTATAGTTAAGAAGCACAGACATACACTGAAGAGAAAGTTGGCACAATTTACGCTTGTCCAGGGAAGCATTTTATTATACATTCCATTAAAAATGCATTAAGGCAACATTAAAATCAGGCACCTAAGAGATGCAATGAGTCAGGAAACACGAAGCTGCAACTGAGGCAGATTTCTTCACTTACCCATCCAGACTCTTACACAGTAACATTCATCATCCAATTGTCCTTGCACACCAATTTGGTCTTTCAGTGTTTTGGACACTGCCACAGCCCATCCTGACATCTGCAGTGCTTCACTATGAAACCCAACAGACCTAGGTGCTGCCTATGACCTACACAATGGTCCAGAATGTTTGCCTTTCTCCAGTTACTCCAAAAGCAAGGAGAGCTTTCCACTAGCTGTGTCAGGAACAGCACTAAGCCCACATCAAGCACCTTGACACAAGCACATCTCCTTGTGTATTGTGCCATGGACAAGTAAGCACAGCTATATCAGGTGGACAGGGCAACTGCCAAACTTTCAGATGCATGACGTGCCTTACACACTACAAACTTCCAGCAATCATTTCAGATTGCAGCTGATGCAGCAGAGAATTGCTTGCCTTTATTTTCTAGTCTGACAACAGCATCACTGAATAATGGGCATGTTGTTTTTAAAGTTCTACCCGTATGGAAAGTCCAATTTAAAAAGTAGAGTTCATTTGTTAAGTTGGATTGCCAAAGCTTATAAAGACCATTCAGGAAACTCTAAACAAACCCCTAATCAAGGGCTACATCCTGCCAAGACTTCAGCTTCCAACTCTCTGTCGTTTTGCACAACTAATGCACATTTTGAAAACATGGCTCTTCTCTGCAACTCCTGCCATTCAATAAACTCTTCTCACACACCATTATCTTCGACAAAGGACTGATTAACCTTAAACAACTAGAAACAGCAGCACACAGTGCAGACGTGGAGGGACACTGGAGTAGGTGCTATTATTGCTGTGGCTGCTGCTCCTTCTGGGAAGCTACCTGATAATTCTCCATGTGTCCACCAGACAGATTCATGGCTTTTCTCCAAAAGACCTAATTTGGCTGATGCCACGGCTGAGGTCAGAAGGCAGACCTTTGGTCATGAATGAGTATTTCTTACTTGAACTAAACTGATGCCATCAACACAGACAGTCTAAAGCTTTTTATGAAAAGCTACCACTAGAAGATGTCAAAAAGGGGCTCCTAGCATAGGTATAGCAAGGACAGCTTCCCAGCTATGTACTGTTTGACTTCACCCGAGAGACTGTACATCTGAAGGTAGATGCCAAAAGCTCCCCATCCATCCACTGAAGATAGACAATATTTTATTTTAAAAATCACAAGTTTCAGATAATGACAGGAACAAAAAAATTAAAGGATATTTCCACCGTTCCACATTCAGGGTTGCTCATTGTTTGGGTAACCCACAAGCCTTTAACTTCTAGTTAACTGGTTCAACTGCTTTGGTTTACATTAAAAAAAAATAAATCCTTAACTGTATCATGAATTAGCATGGAAATTATTTAACACAGGCTTCAAATGTTAAGCTGTTGGTGACCTATGCTGGAATGGCTATTTTTTCAGGCTGCACAGAAAATTAATTCTTCAGCCTTTTCAACTCGTGGCCTTTCTGTTGAGGCTGCCAGCAGATGTACCAATTAGTGCTCACTGCAATGGTAGCTTGCTTTCATAAGGAGCTTTCATAAGGAACCAGTGGGGGCCTGACAGTGAGACTTATTTATTTACAGTTGAAAAACCCTGTTTTGAAAAAAAACAGATTTGATTTTGTGCGTACATTTTGGATTTGCTTTACTTTAAATATAAAATGAGAATGGATTCCTACATTCTAATCTCACCACATGCAGCAGTAAGAAACAAAAACAAGACCACTGAAACCAATGATGCTGCCCTGGCAGAGAGATCCAAGTCCGCTGCTTGGTTAGAAGCCGAAGGCCTTCAACTTGTATTGGCTAATTGCTTAGCATTCTCAATAATGAGTCCACAAAGTGGCTTAAAGCCTCAGGGTTTAATGCACCAGAGGAAGGAGGGAAGAGTGTGAAAAGCTGGTTTTCAAAGCTAAAATTGATAAAACGGCTCTCTGTGCAATTAAAAACATGCAAAGCTGAATAGCTGTCTTTGGAAAGCACCAACTGCATAATTTACTGGGCTGGTTTATATACAGAGAGAAAAAATCTGAGGACAGGAAAGGAATTTCACAAACATTTTGACAACACATCAAAACTACAGTGTATTTTATCATCTCAAGATTTATTTTTGCCCTCCCTTCCATTAGGAGGGAGCAAGAAAATGTGTAGTAGGGCTGCATCTCCATAGCCATTTCCAAGAACAAATTAAGGGTAAGCAAAAAAAAAAAAAAAAAAAAAGAGAGAAGTGGCTGCATTTTCCCGGCCTTCCCTCCTTATCAAGGGAGGAAAACTGTGATGGCTCCAATATCCCACTACGAGTATTGACTTTTTTTTAACCTAAAGTTCTGCAGCTCATCTAAAGTCTCCAAAGAAGTCCTATGAAGACGGCTCAGAAGAAGACAGGCTTAAGATGAATTTATGTACAAGGAAGAAATGCTACTGGAAACACTTTTTATAGTTTAATCCTTTAAAAAGCAAATGTCCACTCACACTAACAGTACGGTCAAAGCACCTTTTTTTCCCCTCTATTACCTCTGGCATCAGCACTAGACCATGGACTTTGCTATGGCTGATGGGGTATGAGACAGGAGAAAAGCAACCCCAAGTAACAGTCAGAGGTAACTAATGACCATCACTGATTACCAACAGAGACTACTCAGATCTGTGCTTGCTGAATGTACTCGGGGAGCCTACAGCTTGTGGTGGCACCAGGACATTATTGCACATGAGGTTGCAGGAACAAGTATGCTTTAAAATGCTAGCAATGTCATTTGTGTTAACAAACCTTCATGAAAAGCAACTCCTGTGCATGAAAAGCAAGACACTTTTGGAACCCATTTTTGAACTGACCTTCATTTCAAACCTAGATTTTAAGCACCCTTCAGTAGCATTTGTCTTAACAGTGATCTGGTTCAGTTTCTCTTGTGCAAGACTCAGATTGTGCTTTGGAGAAAAAATGCTGGAAAAAATGTAAACAGGGAAATTTGAGGGGGTTTTGTTCCTTTAATAAAACCAAGTCCAAAAGACTGCAAGCTACACTAATTTGGGAAATATTTTGGACAGAATTATTTCTAAAATTGCATTTGACTCAGCGAACAGTTTGATAGGGACAACTGAAAACACAAACAGGGCTTTTTTATGCTCAAGTGATTCAGGAGCATTTTAAACCTTAACAAGTCCCTGTGCCACTAAAGCATTTAACAACACTTGACTGGCAGTATAACCCAAATTTAGAGATATTCAGGACCCAGCTGTCATCTTGGGCATCTAAATAAACTGATCAGCTGTGGGCTTATATACCAAGCTGCAGATACAGACATGGAGCCTTTGTTTCCATTGCTAACAGAAGACTATCATAAGCTCCATAGGTACCTTTATTTATGTTACAGTACAGAAATAGCTTTGGTTGATGTGATACGTCTTCTATTACAGTCTTGCAAATAGGCTCCCTAACATAACTGTGCCATCTCATGTTAGCAAATATGATCAATTTGAGCAAGAACTCCAAATCCTTTGGGCAAAAGGGCCATTTATTTGTTGTTTTGCATAGTGCAAGAGGTCTCAGTTCATAACTGGGTACAACAACAACACACAGGAAATGCACTTCAGGTGTCCAGAAAATTCCAGTCTGGATATATATACACTATGCTCACCAGCAGCAATCATGAAATTTTAGCAAAATTCTGGAATAAGGAGCACAATACTGCAAAGTCTTTGCAGGTGGCTGGGGAGCGAGAGTGCCTCCAGCCTTTTGGCTCTTTGGGTCGCTGTTTACCTGTGATAAATATTTGGATTTAATGAACATCCTCTTAAGGGCTTTACAAAGGACTTTCAGAAGGTTAAAAATCCTGCTTTGTGTCCCAAGCGACCTGCAAAGCGAAAGCAGGATGAACTCAACCTGCCCACCTACACTCGCCCACATTTCTCAGGGCCAGCAAAAACAACTTGAAGCAGCACATCTTCTGCTTTACACTTGTGCTAAACTATTGCAGAAACAGGTATAATATCTCTCATAGCAAGAGATGCAAACTGCATGCTACAGACCTCCCTCGTGTTTAAATCCTATGTCACTGTTCTAGTTGAACCTAGTTATGCTAGGCTGCACTTAACACAAAATGCTCTAAGCCTTTAATTGGGCTACTGAGTGCCACTGATTGTGAATAGTGACAGTGTGATCCTCAAGGATGACCATTAGTAGCCACAGGCATGGAGACCCAGTTGGCCACATTCATCACAGTGCCTAATTCTGCAGTTCACAGGTATTTACCAAGTATGCATTTGGTTCTTCTGTATCTTCAGTTAGGGAGGATAAAAAGATTTCAATTCCCCACACATCTTTTAATACTACACTCTATTCATGAATTGGACATCTGATTATGCAAGTAAAGCATCACTGAAATAATCTTCCCCCATGCAGAAGAACTTCTCACGTACACAAGATTGACAGTATGCTAGAAAGACTCAAGTCACATATATGCTGCATGGTGACACAGGTTTTTTAGGTACTTGCTAATTCCAGGCCAGTGCTGAAATCCCCTTGCTTATTCTTGGTTATACAGAAGTATATCCTGAGTTCTGGGCCTATTTTGTACACCACTTTCAACGGGTTTTTTTATTAATATATAATTTTTAGAAGAAACTTTCTCATTCTAAGCTACAAAGGTTAAAACAAGTAAGATGTCCTCTGTTTTTACTGCTTCTCTTACTGGAGAGATTTATCTCCTAATATTCATAAGATGACTCCATTAGCACATTTTAAAAGTGCTAGGAGAAGATCTTTTAATCACAGAGATAACTGTTTATGATAGTTGTCTGTTGTTAATTAGCTTGCAAGCCTTTCACTCTCTGCTAAGGATGCCCAGAGAGAATTCTGAGAAAAAGAGATCTCTTGCACATGTACAAGCTGGATTCTGCACATTCGCATAGCACTACCATCTGAATGTAAATAAAGTGCCCCAAATATTTAAATTGCATTTAAAATAGAGTTGTTCTGGTAAGGAATATTCTTTATCCCAATTCTGAGCAGCTGAAACATGTTATCAGGATATTGCAACAGCCTGATTCAGGCAATCTATTTACTTTCAAAACAGCACTTGTCAAAGTACTGCTGCACCTCAGCACAGAATGCCCCTTAGTACAAAACATACCTAGCTGGAAGCACTCCTGCTCTGCAGATGGGTCATACAATACTGTTACTGCTAAATTTGTATTATTTGTGTCTTAGAAAGTATTAAAAAAGACTCTAAAGACTGAACAGTTCAGATTCATAACTTGAATTTCCAACAGACTTTGATTGTAGTTCTGTGTATTTATCTATTTTTAATCAGACTTCCTAAAAGAATGAGGTTTGCAGGGCCAGCTGTCAATTTCTTCCCGCTCTGTCTCATCTCAAATACCTGGCCAGACTACTTCGCCCATTAACAATCTCAAAAACCACCAAAACTTTTAAACATGACTAAATCTCTTTAAACATACAGAAATCTGGGGCTAGAGAGAGGACACTTATCCTAAGCCATTGCGCACAGAGGGGGAAAGAAGGGAAATTCAGCAGTTTCATTTCTGTTTGGCAGCAGTTGTTCAGCCACAAGCACACAGCACCCAAGGAGCAGCAGCCCGTGTCGTTGCTTGCACGCTGGGGTGCAGGGATATCTGGGGAAGGAAGGATTTGTGTAATGAAGGAGAACTCCTGAGCAAACCAGGCTTCATCAGTTCTGCTACTTGTGTTTAGGTTTTCAGACCAGGCGTTAATCTCCGGTCCCACTTTCATTAGTACAAATAATCCAGTGAACACAGCGACAAAACAGCAGCCAGTCACCTGCTCCAATGGACCAAAGCCCCAGACATCTCATTGGGCAAAAGAAATTAATTATGGTATGTTTGTCAGATAGGTCTTATGAGCAGACCTACAAAAACCACATTCTGGAGCTAACTCCTGCTGGATTAAAAGGAAGAAGTATTTCAGCCTCTGTGCCAAGACCCTCTGTTGTTCAGCTGTGAGCACAGAGCCTTCCTCCAGAGCCCTAACCTTCAAATCCATCACCATGAAAATGAACATCTCGCCCAAATGCAACTGCCAGCACAGCAGCAAGAGGACACAGACGTTGTGTATCACTCAATATAGCAGACATGAGCCTGAACCTTCCATTGCAGGCACAAAGAATTGGCAGAACAAGCTACGTAGCTGAAATAAGTTATACTGTATTTTACTGCTTAAGCCAAAAACCCAAGTCATGAAAAAAAATCAGCTCAATATACATTCTCAAGCCAGTAGTATCACTACCAGCTCTGTATTAGTTTTCAAACGTCCTGGGAACTTTCTGAATTTATACCAACTTTTAGCATACTCCAGTACAAGACATAATGACCATAACTCCTTACATTGCCAGAGCACAAACTGAGGCAGAAGAATGAAATTATTCAAAATGACACATCAGCAGCCATGAACAAGCATTCAAGAGCTCACAGTTCTCAAGTTGAGCTGCTCGATCAACCAGAGCTCTGCTTTGACAGCAAACACCACAGAAGATAAGCTGAAATGATGAGTCCTCAAACTGTTTAAGCATCATTATACTATACTCTTCAGCTATGTTTTGACTCAGGCTACAAAGTGTCCCTTCCAGCAGCACATCTCCATCCTCAAACTTGAAGTCAGTAACTTCACAAACATGGATTTTGAGTTCTCGTCTCTGTGAAACCTCCACTGAAAGTCATCATTGATTTTGTTAGCAAGTGTTTGGCTCAGAGTACAGAATAGAAAAAAACCAAACTCACATGGTGCATGGAACATCACTAGCACAGACGAATGATCTTTTATAAACTTGTCGAAGTCCTCATCAGTCAGGTGATAAACCACATTTTCTTCATCTGCCCAGGGAGTCTCTGGAGCCTGTGGCTGGGGTGCCTGTGGGCTACAAGACAAACATATACATCTGAAAAGCAGTTCTCCGGTGCTAACCAGTCGTTTTGGCAATTCAGAATGAAAGGAATGACTTTGTGCAGGCATCCATACACGTATGACACACTAACCCTGCTCAACAGCCTCCTTACACTTATGTGTACCCACACAAAACTCATAATAACTGAAACTCAGATAAAACTGGAGGAGGAATAAAAAAAAACAACCATAAGCTCATGAGGACAGATCAGCAATGGAAGAAGATGGAGCGAGGAGATAACCAGACTGCTTGATTATTATTATAGATTACAGAAATGAGATACATTTTCTGCTACTTTCACCCTCCACGGCAGGATGCTCCCCTTCTCACAGCAGTCAAACTTTGTAGTTCACAGGAGCCATTGAAATGAAAGAAAAAAGTAGTGAGCAGAAACAGCCAACCTAACAGTCACCTTGAATACTGACAGCATGATTAGGGCTGATAGAGAAAGGTGGAGGTGCAGCACTGGGACCATGAGTTAGCTACACAGACCATTTCCCCAGGAACGTATGGTTTTACCCTAAACAACTCTGTGACCTGGGGAAGCATCATTATGTCATCACTCAGCAGTGGGCTTGTAGGCCTAATTCAGCAAAGCATGCTTAATCTAAGGGATAAGTGACATGTTCTACCAACTTCACTATGATCGCACATGAGTTTAACCATTTTTGATGGATCAGAGCCCATGAGACTGCTCAAAGACGTGGTGGCAAATCTGGAAACTGAACCCAAGCTCCTCTGGACCAGTTCAGTGCCCATCAGTCTGCTAAATAATTGGTTTTGCCTTTTACTAATATACATTAAAAAGAGAATTTGGCAGATGTGAACTAAACTATGCTAATTGACATTTAACTTATTAAAGCAGTGTTCACATCAAGGACACGCAAACATTTGGAGTCAGACTTTGAAGCTATTTTACCCTTGCCAATTGTAGTAATAATGCCCCCCAAAATTCCCCAGATTCTTTAGCAAAATACAAGTTTGGAAGAGACCCCATCTCTGCTGAAAGCAGATTTACTATTTTTGACTAAAACACATTACTGTGTCAGCTGCCTGGAACAAGGAATGGCAAAAGGATGATAACTCATTTATCCTGCCTCACTCATTTCTAGGCTAAAAGCCTAGTTTGATAAAAAAGCAGTAGAGATACACTGATTCAAGATAGCAAATTCTGTTGATGTAAGCAATGATCCAAGAATATTAACCAACCCATGCAAAACTGTGATGCACACCTGTGCTATGGTTATACGACAAACAAACGAAGAAACAAACATCAAAGCAAAGACCAGAGCTGCACTCGGCCAAGCAGCGGTGAAAGAAAGAGGCCGGTTTCCCGTGCATGAGAGTTTACTCTCTAAAAAGCTCAGCAGATCATCAGTTCACTTGTTGCCAAGCCTGTAAGAGAGCAATAATCTGCAGGTATCTTGGTAGAGTGAACGTTTTCCAGAAAACCCCATAACAGTTAATGACTTTGGAAGGGGAGCTGGGTTGAGTAGGCAGAGCACGATGAACATGAGCACAGTGGCTGCAAAGCACTGGAAGAACGCTGAGTTTAGCAGGGTTGGGCATGCCCTGTTTCAGTGAGGAATTAGTAAAGCAGGGCACAGGATGTTTATTCAAATGGCCCAATTTAAAATGCTGTGCATGCTAATAAGCCTACACAGGAGCTGATAAGAAGCACCTCGAGGCCTCGAGGTAGCAACAAGCAAAATCTAAAACGTCATTTAAAGCTGAAACAAGAACATCCAAAGCCTGAAAACCAAAAATAGGATGACAGAAATCTGGAAGAGTTATCAAGAGCTAATTCAATTAGAACAGAGAACAAGTTCTTGATTTTAACTGAGTAGCTGGTGCTGAGAAAGTGCCTAAGAGGCATCCATAAAAACAGCAAGACAAACCAGGCAGCTACTGAAAGCAGCAAGAGGCTGTCCAGTTTGCCTACCATCCAGGCTGATTCAGTGTAAATCAGATTTAAAAGGAAGAAAAAAAAAGAAAAAACAATTATGGTATGTACGAGATAGCATCTCTCATGTTAATAATGCTGTGTGCTCGAGTAAGGCTGTATGATGGTTTCTCTATCGCCTCATAAAACCATCTGAAACTCTGTAAGATAGTAGCCAGCGCCTATTAGGGAGATAAGAGAGGTTAAGTGTCCGTACGACTGATGCATTAGCGCACTGCAGCATAAAAAAGAAGCACATTCAATAAGTACTAAAAGTGTCGGAGCCCTCAAAACTAGCAGCTTGTGTTCTGAGAGGAAAGTACACAGAACACATCCTTTCAATAATTTAAATAATGCTAACCTTAAGTTATACCATGCCCTCTCCCCAAAACTGACACAGATCAACCACGAGTAACATTTAGAGGGGAAAAAACAGAGAACGGGAGAGGGAAGAGACGACAGTTGCTTTTCTCCAGCGTGTACCCAGTGTCCACAAAAAATAGGTCATTTCATATGGCACGATGTCTGCTGGATTCTCTTTCGAGAATCTACAATGACAGCACATGCACACACAGTATAAAAACACATTGGCTTTCCCTGCCATGGGCTGCCATGTACACTCCAGCACTGCCATGTCCCTGCTTCGCAGAGCAGTGTCTCATGTCAGAGCAACTTCCTGACAGGATTTTAATATTATACTATTCTGAAACATAGCCTACACACCCTGAAGCTATCTAATCACACTCTGGCTTTCCTAAAGCCCTTGCCATACCATTTGACTACTAGTATTGCAGATTCCTCAGAGTAATACAATATTATGCATGTAGCAGATCTACCCCATATATGATTTTAATTGCAACATCAATTACAGGCAAAATTCAAGTATGCATAATTTCTCAATGTGGTTTCCTTAAAAGTTGTACTTATTATACAAAACAGGGCAAGAAGGCTACTGCTCAGATCATCTTTTGGGAAACTAATAAGCATGCACTAACACTAAGTGAGGACAAACAGCTGCCTTTAGCTCTGGACTGTTGAAATATCAGCCAAAATCCACAGTGGCTTGTTAGCAGAGATTATCATTGGAAAGAGCTTGCAGCTGTTCTGCTTTGCCTCCAGTAGCTGTGTTCACTTGCTGTCACAGCACTGATATAAAGGCATTGCATATTACAGGGATTATCTGGATATTATGTGGGCAGACAGGGGAAAAAAAAACCTACCCCAAACATCTAATGTTTCACATGTGGTAGCCAAGAGATAACCACATCCTTGGAAAACTGAAAAGCACAATATAGTGCAGGTGATGAAGTCACATCCTTGCTCCAAGGGCTGATCAACTCAGCATTGCCAGAGTTGCCAACTTGATCATTCATATCTGAAGGCTTAATGGACTAAATGAGGCTTAAAGACTATGGCTAAATTCTTTTTTGATCTACGGGGCAGTACTTGCCTGCAGTGTTTGTACCTCCTGATGCTAACAGAACCGCTGCTGTCACTTCATTCGTGGGATTCCAATCCCAGAGCACCTAACCTAGCACTGCTGTAGACTCTGGGATGCCTGCAACCATATGCATGTGTCCAGCACAGCCCCAAGGGTACAGTAAAACACATTCATTTTGAGCAAATTTTGCTAGGCCGTATAATCACTGTAGTTTGCATATCTCTTCCTTCCCATGCGTTGGTTTCCTTTTATTAGCTTCATTTCAAGATTATTTCCGTGGCTGCAGCAACCAAGGGAGAGTTATAAAGATGACACAATGCCCAAGAGCTGGGACTAACTTGCTAACAGCATTTTTCCATCACCAGACTATCTCAGCTCCATCCAGCTGCTCCATCATCTTCACTATGTGCTGATTTGCACCAGCTGAAGAGCAACTATACACCCCCCCCCTTTTTCTCTCTCTCTCTCAACTAGTCCCCTAGGTTCATTCAGCCACAAAAATATTTATGACTGCAAATAGCTCCCTTCAGATACAAGATGCTTTCAGCACCACTTCATGTCATGACAGGAATCACAGACTTTGTAAAATTGACTAGGAAACCGTGGTGCCTTGATCTCCAGTCTGTCTCTGTCAAACACTCTAAAGGCTCCAGCTAAAGGCTGAAGAACCAATGAGAACTGTGCGATTGGTACACACATCTTTACTAAAACAGCAAAGTCAGACTTTTTACAAGGTATTAAGTTCAGGCACCCAAGATGACTGGAAATTTAAGTTGGCATTTTTAACGAAGCTGAGATCTGTATATCTGCATTTATTTTGGTCCACAGAAAAAGCCTCCTGTTACAGATGAAATGCAATCGCAAAACGCAAGGCATGCATGCTAAAACCCAAACATTAGGCAATTGCTCTGTACTAGTTCAGCCAATCTCAGCGGGGTAGTTTTGTTTGCTCTTCTGAGTGGAGGGAATGAGGGAGAGGTGGCTGTTCCTAAACCATTAAATTCCGTAAATAATGAAGAGTACATAAAAGGTGGAGTGCATGAAGAGCCTTACTTTTTCAGCCACTCTGCTATATCGGCTGCAGTAGCACCATAGTTCTCAAAGTGGAACAGGAACTTTCCTTTCCTGTTAAAGCAACAAAACAAGGTTTAGTCCTTGCCCTGGAAGATAAGAGCATGCAATTATAGTTGACAGTATAATTTCTAAAGTAGTAGCAAAACATGACTGACTCAAAATAGCAGATTGTAGGATATCCTCGGACATTGTACTCTTCCTTTATCCTTTCAAATTCAGCAGAGTAAACATTCATCCCTGCAAGAACCTGAAAAAACAGAGCATACAATTGTATTAATTCTTACCATACAGCAGGAACATTACAATCTTTTTTTAAAAAGTAAAAAACCAACTAGGCTCTAGGCAGATTCTGATTTCATTCATATTGTTGTAAAGCAAAAGGAACTCTGTAAGTGAAGTTTCTTGTTTTTTTTTCACTCTGGCAGTGAAGTTTTTCTGATTTTATTCAAGGGAGAACAAAGCAATAGTTGAGTTTAGTCCACAGAAAGTACTCACCAAACAGCTTGTCACCTCCTCCGTGCTCTGGAAGTAACTCTGTTTCTTTTTATTCACACACAGAAATATCTAAAGAGAATTCTCTCAATCACACTACTTATGCTCTCTTTGTGTATTTGAATCTTAAGCTACAAGCCTATATTTTTTTCTTCTTCTGTGAATATTATACATGGCTTAATTCACATCCAAACACTAGCTAGGACACAAGTAGTTCCTTCATCTCTCTGGTTTCCACTCCAGCAATGAATCTGCAATCCCAGCTAATGTCCAGAAGCTCTAACTGACCAAGCACTGGCATTCTCCCAGTTCAAAAACACACCTATTGAGTGGCAAGGGGAAATCAGCACTTCATTGAAGTGAAAATAAAAATTACCCCATTGCCATGAGCCCAGGAAACAACTCATGCCATTTATATGCTTTCAAAATGTTAAATTACATGACTGGCAGAGTATAATGACAGTTAAGAATTAACCTTGTCCTACAGATACCAAAAGAGAGGCACAGAAATTCAGTAACTTCTTAGACTAGCGAATGAAACAAAAGCCTCTCCTTCTTTTTCCTTGCCTTTATCCTAACCCACTCTCCACCTCCGGAGCTCTTAACCCCAAGCTTCAGACTCAGGGCTTCTGCAATTTATGTGTGCCCTGACCAACTGTCTTCCAAACAGTTGTGAGCTGAAAATTTGAGGATAGGACTGATTCTGAGTTCCTGTAGGTGTGGGATTCACACAGGGGTCGTTCTGCTGTCAAACCTTCAACCATCAAGTTGCTGATATACCACTGCATGATTAACTTGGTTTAATGGCCTTGACGGCTTACATCATTTCAGCAGCAGGGTCTTAACCCAAACCCCTCCTCCTTCCCCCTCCAGAACCAGGATTTTCTCCTTCCAGCTGAAATACCACATCAGAATTTAATACCAGGTTCCTGACTGCAACAAACGGCACAGACCAACCAAATGTGCTCAGAACCAGCGTGAAATAAATCTTAAAGCAGAAAATCCTCATTTGAAGGTCAACCTTTCCTAAGAACCTGCTGGAAAACCACAAAAAGATACTTTGTTTTCTCTCCCTTATCCTGAGAAAGGGTAAAACAAAGCTCACTGAGTACAGAAATATACTGGCTGGCCCAGTCTCTAAACTTTTAATTTTCCTTGTAGTTCCAACAACTAGATTGACTTAATTAATATGAGATTATCGAGACCAAATTCTCCCCTTCCCTTATCCTCTATGTCACCACTTGAGGGTAGGTAAACCCAATTAAGATCAAAGCAGTGGCTGTTAAACAAAGTGAGAAACAGGTTTGTTAACTAATTGTTAACTAATTCCCTCATAAACACCAGTCTACCAGATCTCACATTTGCTGTGAACGTTCAGAGGATTTCCTAGGTTTTAAATGGGCATTTCCCGCCATTTCAGACAATCTGCTACAATCTCATTGTGTCTACCCAGCCTGTGGTGATTGATACAAGTCAAAAAGTGGGATTCATTCTGGTGCTCATACATCATTTGAAGCATATTTAGCAAAAAGCCTATTACAATGGGATTAATTTTTAATGACAAAAGTAACAAGTTTAGCTGGCCTACAATCGCATTATGTAATATCAGGCTGTGAGAGACCATCAAAACACACCTACTATGAAAAGCCAAGTTCTTCCATCTATACCTTAGCTGCTCCTGCCAGATGTTGACACAATTAGCTTTTAGCAAATGACTGATTGACCCTGACTTCAATTTAAGAGCATTACCTCTTGTAATAGCCACATCAGACACAAAGACCAGTTTATACCTTTCACCTCTGCAGTGACATTTGACATATTTGAACACTGGCCTGCTCTCCACTATGCTACCTATAACTTAAACCAACTCTGAACCTTTCCTAGCTGACCATGTCTTCCGATCACTCCTGTTCTACTGAGACTCCTACCTCACTACAGTTTTCTTGACAGGATTGCTCCAAAATTGACGCCTCCCACCACTACTTGAAGCCTTCCTAGAGCAAAGTTTAATGAACAGATTGAACAAAGGCTTCCTTTATTTGATACCCGAAATGAGCACAGGAACTTTATGCTTCTAAGTTTTTTTTAAAAAAAAAAAAAGATTAGCACCAAAGGAGAAAGCACTTAAGCACGTACTCAAGCCAGACTTTAACGAGTAAAGCGTTCCATCACCTTCATGAAGTCCATGGGCATTAGGGAGGTGCTGACATGCTTTGCTGACTACCAGTTCCTCCGAGCACTGGGGCCATAGCACATTGGTGATAGTCGCAAACCATGGGAATCTTTCATGCCACAGACAAAATAAGCCATCCTCTTCCAATTTGGAGCCCCCCTTTTTTCCTTCTGCACTGGGTGTAAGGCAATTGCAAGACCTAAAACAAATGTGACACTGAAAATGCCACCCTGCCTTCCTCTCGGCAACAGTATTGGGACACAAGACAACCAGACCCAAGAGAGCATAGCAACCAACGACAGGTACAGTTCACCTTTTCATTTTTATGACCTATTAAATAGGCAATACTGTACCTCATTTTTCTGCTATATAATATCAGTAATCGCTTTTGAGCCCGGCACATCCTGACAGCTAATGACAGGTCAGATTAAAAGGCCAAACCTTCAGCTCATCCAAACCAACCATAAACTTGCCCGCGAAGCATGATCTGGAGGTCAACTTCACTCTAAAGTACCCCACGGATAATTTATGATGGGTGCAGTGCAGTTAACTTTAGAAATGCCAGACTGAATACACATTCCACTCAGGAATCTAATTAGGTCACATTTAGAAGACCAGACTGATTTTTGTGAAAGACACAGGTGGCATAACTGGACTTTCCTCTAAACTGATCCCGCACTAAAAAAGCTCCAGTGCAAAAAGCAGCCCTGACCTGAGCTGCATTAAGCACAGGAGCTGCCAGCCTTAGTGCTGTGCCATAGCCCTGCCACTTGGCTGTTCAGGATCAGCCTAGATCTACAGAAATCATTTTCAAGTGAGGAAGAAAATAATCAAACTAGAATAAATCTGGAACTTAAAATCTCTGGTCTGAATTTAATAAAACAAGCTGCACATGAACAAGGAAGGGATAATTGCGGGAGAACACAGTGCCATGCAGCAGGCTTTCTCTCTGGCACTACCTATGTAGGTGATTCTTTACATTCCTAATTCCTGCCCAGCCCACGCCTTGCCACGTACCCTCCGTGCAAGGCGGGAGAACCTTCCCAAAGACCGCAGTGCACGCTCCAGCCAGGGGAGATTGCATTACAGTGCTGCCTGGCTAGACGAAAACACTCTTGAAAATGTCTTCAAGAGTTGTATCGTGTCCTAAATAAATCTGAACAACTCCCACTCGTTTCAGCCCTAAGCAAACAAAGATTTAGAGAAAATACTTCTGAAAACAGCTAGTTGGGAGAACATGGGGGAGTCTGACAGCACTTGGTGCTTATGAGAAGCACTGGTCAGGGCTGCCCTAGCGATGAACCGCTGTACTTCATCTGTTCTTACTGCATGTAGCATCTCCCAAGAAAACCTGTAAACTCAACAGCGAATGATCCAACCAGTAGGATCAGGGCAAACCCAGCTAAAGCCATGAAACAACAATCCTGTTTCATTGTTGGTCATGTATTATTGGTATCACATAAATCAAACATTAAGCCTTGACTTGAGAAGCACCTTCAACTTGCTTAGAGAGATCAATACGACTTAACAGTACAGTAAACTAAGTCATTGTGACTGTTGTTGATGAATTTTATTACAGTCACTTATTTTCATTTCAATCTGGTATGAATGCTAACTTTCATGACAGAGCTATAGTAAAATCATAAGGTTTTGTTAATGCTTGTGCTTAGGGGCTAGGAGGACAATCAGTAGGTCGTGTAGAGAAATCTCCGTCCCACAACACTGTGATTCTCCACTAAAAAAGTGGATTAATTATCACTCTTAAGGGCATCCATTCTAGATTCCTGAATGAAAGATCAGGCAAAAAGCTGATCAAACCCACTAGGACAAATATTTCTCTACTTTTACCAACATAAGCTCAACAGGAGTACAAACTGACAAATTAGAAACTAAACAAAACTACAGTGTCAGAGCCTGTTTTTCCGTGGCAAGAACTACACTGGATCTAAACGCAAGTGAGTTAACATCTCATTCTTCAAAGTCTTAAAAAGAATAAAACCAAGAGAGAGAATCCTGAAGGGATCTGCAACAGAGTCATTAATTTGTTTTGTTTCAGCTTGCTTAAAAATTTCCCCTTTGATAAGTATTTGTGGTTTTAAACACTCAAAAAAATAGTGTTAAAAGGATGTTTTGAAATTTTATATAAATCTTATCTTGTCACTTACATATTTACCCTTCAGTTCTGTGGCTGCCTGCTGGTAAGACGGCATCATTCTCTTACAAACACCACACCCTGATAAAAAAAGAAATTGTGTAAGTAATACGGCAACAATGCTATTCCAATTCTTCTACAGGATCTAGGTTCCAAAGCATCTGAAACGACATTTTTTTATACACAAAAATTTAAAAACAAAATTCCTCATCTATTTCACTTAATTATTAGATTATTAGTTTCTAAGGATGTTACTTCTTGTTACATGCAGCTGGTTTTTGAATGTTTTTCTTGCTATTTATTTTCATCCTCATTTCTCATCACATTTTTGGAAAGAGTAACACCATCTTGTATTCCTCAGGCTCTAAGCTGAGCCTACAGGGGAATCTAAGATGAAAGTCATATTTCAGAAGTCAATGAAAGACGTCATGCTTGTGAACTCAAACAAAAAACTCTGTGCATTTCTGGTCTTTAAGGGGGAGAGTAGGTACTTCAGATTCATCCCATCTTAAAAAGACTTTGAAATTCATTTGAGACGTTTCCTCAACACATTAAACAGAGATCAAAAGTTAAACAGTCCTTTGTTAATTGAGAAGATAAAACTCAGAAGAAGCAACGGCCTTTGTAACATACAATAACTTTACATGCTGAGTAAAACACAAACAGCATTTGAAGAAGACTACCAATGTACAGCTGGAGCATGGTAAGAGCTGTTTGATGACGCTCTTGAGTGTTAAGCAGATTAGCACTAAATCACCCCGTAAGCACCAGGTTTCACCACTGCCAAGTAAAATACACACAAGCACATGGGAAGGGGCGGGAGGGCAGACAACATGAAAGCAAGCAAGCTGCGGCCAAGCACTTCAGATGCTTTTTGTGGACACTCCTGGGTCCAGCGTGGGACAGCAGTCAACATTTTTATTCTGGTGATGAGAGAAGAATTTTGAAAATATCTTCCAGAAAAGAGGAACAGATTTTGAAGCCATTGGTTGAGGATCACATCAGCACGCCTGGGAAGAACATCTTTTAACCAGAGGAAAGAGAGCTCATTTCTACAGCCTTTCTACCTTTGATCCCTCTGTTCAAACTGGCAGTGAGGTTGTTAAATTAGTACTGGTCAAAATTATGATTTCTTGGTGGGCATAGACCACTCATTTGAGGCCCACTGAGGTCTTGCAGCTTCATCCAAACCACTGGACAGATGTCAAAAGATATGTCATCAGCACCATCTTCTGACTCTTTAGTTGCTTCTCTCTCCAGTACCCTTAGGCCCCAAACTCTCCAAGCTATCAATCTCCCTCTCTTCCCCTTTTCAACCTCTTACTGCTCCCTGGACTCCCTTCTGGAGCACAGACACTTTCCAGCCTCCTCCAGCCAGCCATCACCCCTATAGTCTTTCAGTTCCCAGCTTTGCTGCTGCCTCAAACTTGCTGCTCCCAAACTAACTCCAGCACAACCTCTCTCCTGCCCACACATTTCCAGGTTATACTGTTCAAGATGCTGTCAAGCCATATACACACACACACATATGCATAAAAGAGTAACTCTGAAAAACTAATTTTCTTCTATTCTTTCTCGTATTTTGTCTCAAAATTTGGAGGGGGCTTAATTAAACACATTAATTTTCGCTCTAGTTAACATCACCATTTTTGAAGCCCTGTTTTCAGTGACATTATAAACAGCTCCTTTTTGTGGATTCACCATCTCCTTACAGGAGTCTTCTTTGACAGAGTTAACTACAAATGAATCCAAATGCCTATAAGTATACCTAATTTTTCATTATTAAATCGCTGAATTTAGTATTATCTGACTTTATAATATAGGTCCAAAAGTACAGTGAGTGGTCTCTAAATGGCAGGTAATCTTTTATGGAGAGCATGCCTTTGCTCTGAAGTCCTTTTACACAGACCAAGCATTGCTGAAATATTATTGAAACTACATTTAACTTTGCAGTTGTTTTCATCTCCCTCTGCACCGGTACTTAATTAAAGAGCCCATTTCCTATGAATCTGCCACAATGAATCTAAAGCATCTGCTTCCTACAAGGCAGAGAAATAATGCAGCTGTCTTCCCCACAGCTCCCCAAAGGCTCTGTGCTGAAGACCTCCCTAAGTCACTCCTTATAAGTAAAGAAAAGCAGAATTTGCTTCAGTGACCAGCCTTGAGTTGCTGCTCCCAGTTATCAAAGGTAACACCTGTACATAACCAGTAACTTTAGCTGCCCAAAGCCAGTATTTTAATGCAACTGCTGGATGTAGTCAGTCTTCAAGTAAGAAAAGAAAAATTGGACAAGAACCAAGTCAGGAGGTCTCATGTATTAAATAAAAGATGAGGGAGTTAAGAACTGCAAAATCAGAGGGGAGAAAAAAAACCTTACAAGTAGGCTTCCTTCACAGCAGTTTAGAAAGCAGCAACAGTATTACAGCCCTGAAGACTAGCAGGTGTTTTGCCACTTCAAAAGAAGAGAAACTGGAAGGAGGAGAGTTTCTGGGGGAATGGTTCAAAAAGAACGAAGGGTTAGATAAGGCACATTACAGGAAGAGACTCAGTTGTGGAAAACAATTATTCATGATACAGGTAAACTGTGAAAGCACTCTGCAGGTGAACTCTTCCTGAGGGGGAATTTACAGGCAGAGCAGGAGAATCCACTCCTGCTGAGGCTAAGGCAGCAGCAGCGACTGGCAATGACCACGCACCATGTCAGGCCACACAGGACCATCCTGCTGCAGAGTATGAAGGCACAGAGCTGCAACTAATTTAATTAAAGGAAAAAACCATTCTCTTAGTGATGCACCGAACTAGGTCTTGGGCAATTCTGACCATCTTGGCAGGACTCAGATGAGACTAAAAAGGTAGAATGGCATTTCAGGCAGTAATTACAAGAGAAAATACACAGAAACACCAGATAATGCTGCCATGGGACACAGTTTTCAAGAGAATAAGCCAGCAAATTGCTTGTGGTACCTAAAATCAATTTCTCTATCAGGGCAGTGCTGGGAGGCTTTTCCAGCTAAGGTCACACATTCATTTCTTTCTCGTGGCTCCCATTTTCCAGCCAAGCAACAACTTCAATGCCATACTATCTTGTTTTGAAGAGCTGGAAAGCCTCTCACATACCAGTCACCAGGAATCAAAAATTTTGCAGATTTGCAACTGCTAAGGAACAAGCAGCAAATGCAATGACAAGATAGCAACAATACAAGGTCAAGGTAACAAAAGAAATACAGTGACTCCAACATGCTCTTCTCTTTCCTTCCTGCCCCTCTGTGCCCCATGAAATCCCACTTGTATTCAACTTCCTCCTGCCAATGTGTGTAGGAACACCTAGGGTGCCTCCCAGATGGAGTAAGAAAGATACTCCTGCTCCTGACCACTGCACTGTTCCCTCTGCCTGCAGTTAGGAAGAATACGTTGTTTTCAAATCCATGGTCTCCTCCAGAACTCTGTTCCTTATGTGGAACCACCCTGTCTTATGCTATGGCCCAAAGTGCAAAAGAACAAAGCATGTGCAATACTCCTTTGCACTTACAGCTCTGTACAGCCCACAGGGCTTAGGCACTCTCAGACAGAGGTATCAACACTTATGCACTCTGCATACAGTGTTTCTGTCTTGTACAAAACAAATCTAGAATGGCAATGGTTAAAGAAATTACAGAAAGCAGTTGCAAAAGCAACTGTAATCATCAAAAGAGAAAGAGGCAAGACTAGGACACAAGCGATGGACAACTCTGGGAAAACAGGACAAACGGGCAGAACAACACAAGAAGTTGAAAGACAAAGATGATGCAAGATGGTATTAGTGGAGGACAGGTGAGATCTGCTCAGGCATGGACATTCTCATTTGAGAAGGAAGAAAGAGGTGACAGGACATGCTGGGTTACTTACACGGGGCATAGAACATCATCAGAAGTGGTTTGTCTTCCTTCTTCAGAAGCCTTCTCAGCTCCTAGTGAATGACCAAAAAAATAAAACTAGACCTATAACCAAAGACACCTCTTATTATCTGCGTTACAGCTTTAAAAAGTTAATATATGAGTTCATAATGAAAGAAGATGACAAATTTTATTACAGATTCAAATATCTGTTATATATCACAGACCAGAATCCTCACTTTTGATATGTGGAAGCTGCATGGCTTGGTTTATTCTCACAGCATGAACCTCTGGCTGGAAACCTTTTCTT
Source organism: Dromococcyx pavoninus (assembly GCA_033558185.1). Lineage (NCBI taxonomy): Eukaryota > Metazoa > Chordata > Aves > Cuculiformes > Neomorphidae > Dromococcyx > Dromococcyx pavoninus. The sequence goes on from JAUMJL010000786.1 coordinate 1,865,289, forward strand.
CCCTGACTCATCCAAAAAAACATACTCTAATTCAACAAGTCAGACTCAATAATAAACAAAACAAGTTCAGTTTCCACACTATGAAACCTTGTCAGAGCTATGAGGAAGCCACGAGAATAGATTTTTCAGTACCAGCACAACAGAGAAACCAGATGAAGTTTTCAAATTGAATGTAACCCTTGGAAGGCTTGTAATAGAGTACAGAGGGTGAACATTAAAAATTAATCTTCCTACAGAAACTGAATGTCAAAATAACTGTTTCTAATATTAAAAATGAAAGCTAGAAAATTGAAAAGGCCCTTTACAAAATAGCAGCTAGAGTCCAATCAATTAAAGTTTTAAAAATCTATAGACTAGAAAACTAATACAAAAGACCAAGCTGATTATATTAGAGAGAAAATAATGGGTAGCTCTCTGGTGGCACTGGCTTTTTAAGGTAGTTTCACGATATCTGCTGCTCTGCCACCTAACACCAGGAGGACAGTTCCTGTACAAGGTTAAATCACTCAAGATCTGGATCCTGTTCCTTCCTGCTCCAGAATTCCCGAGAAGACCTCAGGCACACAAGGCAACCCGAGGTTTAACAAAAACCTGCGGTTGTAAGAACACTGTTGTACCTCCTACTCACACCCTGCAGTGACTGCGTTGCAAGCTGCTACACTTTCCTGAGACAAACAGGTCTCTTCTGCCACATAGAATCATAGAATTGCCTGCTTAGAAAAGACCTTTGAGATCACTGAGTTCAACTGTACCCGTCCACTACTAAACCAGATGCCTGAGAAACTCATCTACCTGTCTTTTAAACACTTGCAGGGATGGTGACTCAACCACCTCCCTGGGCAGCTATGCCAGTGCCTGACCATCCTTTCAGCGAAAAAAAATTCCTAACATCTAGTCTGAACCTCCCCTGGTGCAACTTGTGGCCATTTCCTCTCATTCTATCACTTGTCACTTGGGACTTGAACATCATCCACAATGCTTTGATACCTGCTGTGTATCTGTCAGACTAATATCATGACCACATGTAGGGGAGAGGAAGGTGGGAAGCAGAAGACTTTATAATTAGCACAATCCACAAAATCTGTTGCACTACTTAAAACAGTCTGCGTGCTTTAAACTTCCCTTCCAGAGAAAGGAAATAATGGTGCTTCATTAAGAGTTGACACAAACACGCACACTTCCTTCATCCCATATATTTATGAAAAATACAGAACATCTATCCAGCTAATGTACCTTTTCACTGTCAACATGCACAACGTCTTTGGCTTCGGGATCCTCCTCCCACAATGGAGCACCTTCTGGATCCTTGAGAAAGGCCACCATAGACTGTAACGAATACGAGAAAAAGCATTTAAAGCAAAATGAATGCAAACCATGAGACATTCAATCTCAAACCCATGCTGTCATTCAAACCCCACCCAACTAGTGCCTTTGCTTTTCTGCTCATATACTCATCTGCTCTAATGCAGACAAACACAAATCTTCTGTTGCAGAACCAAGTCATACACTGGTGCGTACCTTCCTCACAACTGATATCCCAACTTACCAGTTTCCATTTCCAGTATAAAACCAGGGAAAACGATGTGGAAGTAGACCAGCACATAGACAGTAGCTTCAAGGATCCTTCAGAGCTCCTTCAACGGTACTAGATCTGCAATACTTCCACAGCTACTCCCTGGCTTAGCAGGAAAGATTTCTCTTCACACAGAGGTCAGGTTCCCATGCCCTTCACCACATCTCAGTAACCTTTGAATCTAATAGGACTAGTTGGAGGGCATGCTGATACTCGCTGTGAGCAAAAGCAATGAACTCCACACTTAAAGATCAAACTGCTTATTCGGTCAAAGGAAGAATAATCCATGAATTGTTCCCCCTATGACCCATCTACCTACAAACTACATTCAACTGATTTTTAAGTAGGAGAGTAAAAAGCAAACGTGACAAGAGAAGTGGTAAATTTAAAATCCTATGATTCTGCAGCTCCTATATTCAACAAGCTGAGTGCACATGCACACATACTTTATAAATGCTTTGCCCAAGTGGCACAAAACCAACAATCCTTTTCAGCAGACCACAGTATATATTCCTTATCATAAGGAAATACTCTGCTCATTCTGAATTCAGACTAAGCCTGAGGGAAACTCTAGCCCTCTGAAGTCAATGAGATGCTCTCCTTGGATTCCAGCAGAGTTGCACTGCACCCCCATTTCACGGAAGCATAGTCTTGATCACTGTTATCCTCTGATGTCTGTGCTTTAGGAAACATAATACTTGGTTTTCTGTGTTCATCCACCGCTCAGATTGACCCCGATTCTTTCTCTGTGGCATTGCTTATAGGTATATGTCCACTCCCAGACAGGATCTTTGCCACACCAGTAACACAGTGAGATCACAGAATCACAGAATGCCAGGTTAGAAGGGACCTCAGGGATTATCTCTTCCAACCTTTTAGGTGATAGATAGTTTAAATGAGATGGCCCAGCACCCGTCAAGCTGAGCCTTAAAAGTGTCCAGTGTAAAGGAATCCACCACTTCCCTGGGAAGATTATTCCAGTGTTTAACTATTCTCATCGTAAAAAACTTTCTTCTGGAATCCAATCAAGTCTCCCCGGGAGCAACCTAGACCTATTACTCCTTGTTTTTTTCTCATGTGACTCTTTTTAAAAAGGGAGTCTCCATCCTCTTCGTAGACACCCTTTATGTACCAGTACTTGGTAATAAGGTCTCCCCTAAGCCTTCTCTTCTCTAGGTTTAACCAAAACAGTTCACTCAGCCTTACTTTGTATGGAAGGTTTCCTAGTCCTCTGATCGTCTTAGCAGCCTTTCTCTAGACCCTCTCTAGCCTGTCCATGTCTGGACACAATACTCAAGAAGCAGTGTGAGAATATAATATCCAGGTCACTTATGAAGATATTAAACAGCGTTGGGCCCAATACCAAACCCTGGGGAACCCCTCTTGTGACTGGTTGCCAGTTTGAGAAAGAACTATTTACTACCACCCTCTGGGTACCACCTGTCAGCCAGTTCCTCACCCACCACACAGACCACTTGTCTAGGTCCCTGAGGAGCATCCTTCACTGTAAGATTGATTGGCTGATGCCACACCAGCACTAAGCGAACTTACTTGGACTTGAAGCAAAGAAAAGTCTCATTAAAGACTTTTTTTCACCCATGGGTTATTTTGCCAAACCAGATCACGGCTGAAGAGCAGAGTTGAGTATATACTAACACACACCAAAAGCATCCATCTAAAAGCCCAGGCTTGCACTACATCTTCTGAAGGTGTAGCACACCTGGTGACACATGCCACTGAAACAGTTTGAGAGACACTCCTGCTGCCTGTTTGCCTTTGGTAGGGCTGCTCTGGTACAACATCCCAACAGCTTATCAACAGATAGCACAGTTCAGCTCATTTTCCTGCATCTCAGTTGGCACTGCAAGGCTTGGGAGGATTCAAAGCTTACGGCGGGATCCATTTATTGCATTTATGTTTCTGTCTACTTACACAGCTGATATTGAAGAGATTTGTCTTATCACAAGAGGCAGCGTATATTAGTCACTAGACAGCAAGCAAAGCATTTAATGTACCTAGTAAGAGGACCTAAGGGGTGAGGTAGTAATGCTGGGACCAAACTCATTTCAAGAAGAAATTTGTTTTCATACAGCATTAGCAGAGAAAGGAGTTAACTAGGAAAAAAATAAGATAAGATGCAGTTATAGTTGTAAAAAGCTCTAAAGCTAGAGGCATTAAAATCCCAAATGATGCCCTAAGAAGACTTAATAATATATGGGAAAAGGAGAGAAGAGGACAAAACAGGGGAGAATCTCTACGCTTCGGAAAGCTCTGTTAAGGTTTTGCTCTCAGTCTGCACAGACCTCAGCTGTACACTGGAAGGGAGAAGAGATGGGCCAACATTTTAAATGGCTAATGAGCGCGATTGACTCCGCTAGTTTCAAGAATTCCTGCGTGCCAAGTTCAGTCATGTAGAAACATATGTGGCCAGAGGATGGGGGATTAAAGAAATTTAATTCATCCAGCCTGCCTCTCTCAGCCAAGAAAGAAAAATTAAGATGTGTAATGTCTTCTGGCAGGAGCAGGCAGTATGTTGCCTTGCACTCATTACTCCACATGGTGAAGACAGCTTTCTGTGTGCTTTCAAACGGGAAAGAACCCCCCCATAAAACCACAGCACTTTCTAATCACAGAAAAGCAGTGATCCCCAGGCGGCTGTGTAAGAGACTAAAGCAAGGGGCAGACCACGGCAACCTCCACACTGAAGAACCAGTTATGTTCCTGTCCTGCCAGGACGTGGTCAGGACCTGCTTTGAGCCTGCGGCACTGACAGAGCCACGCTGGGCTGTAACCCACTGCGCGAACCCCTGCAATTGCTTTGAACTTTAAACATCGATTCCACAGAGTACAGGACATGGCTTCATCCAGCCTGTGCTGCTAAAAGCAAGCAAGTTTTAACAGCACAATAACTGGCTATCAAATATGGGCCTAGGCTTTAACATGAAAAATATATCTGTATCTCTCTGTATATATACATACAGAAACACATCCTTATGCTTTTCACTCCTTTCAAGTATAATGCAGTAGTGACGCTAATAAAAAGATTTCCCTTGATTTCATGTACATGCTCCTTACAAAAGCAAACTTGGAAAGGATTCAGAGTTGACAGTAGGGCCAGTTTACTGGGTAGTCTACTTCCTTTGCTAGTACCGAGATTTGTACTTTAATGAGTTTTCTCCTTTTTAGAAGGAGAGTTAAAACTTTCCCTCTACTTCATCCTCCAGAAAATACTTCATCATGTGAAAACACAGCCTGGATACTGGGCTTATGGCACTATCGAGGATTAGGACACGGTGTGGCTAAAGCAACGTATGAACAGACATACCAGTTAATATCAAAGACTGATCTAAGCTTTGGTCTCCAACAGCAGCTGACTACAGATAGTTGGGGAAAAACTACACTGTTCCCATTCTTACTCAGTACACACTGGTATATGCTCTCAGTTTCTGGCAAAAAGTAATTAAGTTTATGGACTCTGCAGAGCTGCTGTATCTGGACCTCTGTGCTTGCTAACTATCAGTGGATCTATCCATTACAACTACCTAAAACTGTTTTAAGATTCCTAAATTCTTGGATTCCACAACATGTAGCTATGAGTCCCACAACTTTTTTAAGTGCTGTAGTTATTTGGTTCAAATCAGGCATCCCCAAATGCCACTGTTTGCATCCAAATTTGGAGAAAAAAAATAGTTGATCATTCCATTTTTCAAGCTACTCAGTTATAAAAATATCTATTGTGATCTCCTTCAGCTGTCCTTTCTTCCAATTTCAAGCATCTTCACATAAATATTCAAGCTATCTGTGCCTCTGATCATCCTCACTGCCCTTCTGTGGTACTTCTATACTTTTCACTTGCTGGGGCAACCAGAATCTCACAAGACACAAGATGCAGGAACCCAACGGGCTCAGATGGTAGAGTAACATTTCCACTTCCATTCTGTTCCTTTCCTAATCATTTGACTTTTAAATACTGTTAAAGACAGGACCAATATTTTCAAGCCAACAGCTGTTCTGACTGGTAATTAAGATAAGAGTCATTAAGATAACCTGCGCTATTCCAGCATAGCTGGAGCTGTGTTTTTTCCTTCCCTTTCATGTTCTTTACCCCACAAATTCCTACCTTCATATTGACAAACCACTTGGTATTGTGAGAACCTAAATGCTTCTGCAAAAAGTTGGAAATACAGTTTTAAAACTATTCGCAATTTTGCATCACTGAACTTTGTTATCTTGCAGTCCACCTCCCTTTACCAGATACCCTCTGGTGGGCTGACCATGGCTGGATGTCCAGTGCCCACCGAAGCAGCTCTATCACTCCCCTCCTTAGCTGGACAGGGAGAGAAAATAAAACAAAAGGCTTGTGAGTCCAGATAAGGACAGGGAGGTCACTCACCAGTTACCATCAAGGGCAAAACAGACTTGACTTGGGGAAGTTAGTTTAATTTATTACCAATCATATCAGAGTAGGATAATGAGAAATAAAACCAGTTCTTAAAACACCCTCCCTCTCCCTTCTTCCGAGGCTCAACTTCACTCCTGAGCTCTCCACCTCCTCCCCACCAAGCGGTGCACAAGGGACAGGGAGTGGGGGTTATGGTCAGTTCACACATTGTCTCTGCTGCTCCTTCCTCCTCAGGGGAGGGACTCCTCACACTCTTCCCCATGGGAGACAGTCCTCCGTGAACTACTCTGGCATGGGTCCCTTTCACAGGGTGCACCCTTTGGGAACAACTGCTCCAGCATGAGTCCCTCACGGGGTCACAAGACCTGCCAGTAAACCTGCTCCACCACGGACTCCTCTCCATAGGTCGTGCCAAGAGCATACTCCAGCACATCATAGCCTCCTTCAGGCATCCACCTGCAGCCTTTGGAGGGCCCCATGCAGAAGCAGCTGGCTATCTGCTCCACTGTGGACCTCTGTAGGCTGCAGCAGAACAGCCTGCCCTACCATGGCCTTTACCACAGGCTACCAGGGAATCACTGATCTAGCACTTGGAGCATCTCCTCCCCCTTCTTCTTCATCAACGTTGGTGTCTGCAGAGGAGTTGTTCTCACATACTCTCACTTCTCTCCAACTTCAATTTTTTTTATCCCTTCTTAATTCCGTTATCCCAGAAGCGCTACGACTGTGTCTGATGGGTTCAGCCTTGGCCAGCATTGGCTACCTGTCAAAGGGGAAGCTCCCAGCAGCTTCTTAAAGAAGCCATCCCTGTAACCCTCCCCACTAACAAATCCTTGCCATAAAAACCCCAATAAATAACCCAAACAGCTCAGTTCCTAACACAAGTCTCAGTAGCAGGAAGTTCTGACTGCCAACTAACTTGCCCCCACTGTAAACACTGAGCTATCCCTTATTCCTCTTTTTTCTAACAGTAAACCCACAAGGGCATCTCTGATAATTCCATAAGGATTTAGTTGCTTTAGGAAATTAAAAGCTTTTGTTAAAAACCTGTGTACTAGCAGCTGAATCAGCCACATCTATAAAATTGCCAATTACTTCTGAAGAATCCTTTCACAGTTCTTCAGAGCTGGGTGTATCATTCTCCAAATTGTCGTACGTGTATTAATACATCTACTGGATGCCTGGGAAGAAAATCTGAGTTTTACTGCCACAAGCTTGCTGAATGATGTGAAACAAATCCTTTAATCTCCCTGTTCTTCAGTATGTCCACTTGTCCATAAAATGGGTCTGATACCCTATGTAACTGTGTTGCTCTGCTGCTTGCTGTTTGTAATGTACTGGGAGATTCCTGACAAACACAGCTGAGAGAAAGAAAGGTCACTGCCTTAATAGAAGAAAACAGGGAGAAGTAGTGGTACAGAGAGAGAAAACACAGAAAACATTCAAGCAGCAGAACAAGTTAACACTCAGCCAACTTCTTCGACTTCTGCACAGCTCTGATGCACTCTCCAACCTGTAAATCACCAGCAGCTGGTTTCACAGGAGCACTTTCTTAAATTAACAAAGACTAGAGCTCTTAGAGAAAGAAAGCTTCAAACGCCCCTTCCACACACACCAAAATCGCACATCCCTGCCCACAGATGCTGCTTCCTTCTCCCCAGCAGGCAGGACAAGAAGGAAGGGAGAAATGCAGAAGAGCAACTGAGGAAATAAATGGTATGGTTGCTGTTGTGCTATGATTGTCTCTCAGCCCAACACTCCCTGGGGCTCTGCATGTGCCTTCCAGTTGATCCAGTCCGTAAGGAAGAGTCACAGCACTAATTCCTGGTTGCAGCACTTTATGGGGGGGGCAGGAAAGACATTTTATGCAGTGTTCAAACCACCCAAATTTAGGCAACTAACAAGTCTCCCCCATCCACCAAGAGGAAACCAAAATACACCAGCTGCATTTCCTCACTAAGCACAGAAGGAGCCTCAGGCACTTGCTGACAAGGCTGGCCATCTAACACTGCCCTTTCCAGCGCCAGGCAAGATTTCTGCTGCAAGAGTTGGGAGGATATGCAGTCCCACTCTCCCCACCTCAGGCAAATCCTGCATCACCCTAAGTGCAGGCTGAATTGATGATTCAAGCCAGGGCGCGCTTCCAAGACTGCCCCCCATCAGCTACTCCACAACTCTGGCTGTAAAAGGAAGGTCCAGAGCAAGCGTATTTGGGAACAGACACTCTTGACAGACACAGGTTCATGTAGCATCTCTCATGGGCTTTTCCTTGTCCCAGGCCAAACCCCTGAACAAGCCAGAAAGGGGAAGTGAATACAACGTCAGCCCGGGGCAGTGTCATCAAGCCTCCACAAGACAAATGACAGTGCAGAGCCAGGTTTGCTGGAGAAGGAAGAGAAATGGGAACTGGGCATCAGAGCTGGACATTTCTGGAAGCCAAGTCATTGCAGGGCTGCAGCCTCATGCAAGGATACTCCCAGGGCTTCGAAGAGGAAAGCTGCACACTTTTGGCCTGCTTACTGTACTTTTAGTCCACCATTTCCACAATCGCCAAGATCTACACGTTCGTTTCACATTTCGTATCTTCTTTCCACTGTCCTCATAGAATGTTGCTTTCTGTTGCTTTGTGTTAAGGTTTCCAGGAGAAGAAGAAAGGCTGTTTTATCATTGCTGCACTCAGGGCATATCCATAGGAACTGTGATTCCATAATCCGATAAAAGATAAGGCTACTCAGCTTTTTTAAAGTTTATGAACACATGACCTAAAAACCTCAGAGAACTCCTTACCAAAATGCAGTATCAGCTAATGCTTTTAGTTATACTGCCATTAATAGGACTCTGTAATCAAAACAAGGAAGTTCCTATTTGTTTCCAGCCTGCAAGTTAACTCACAATTTACCTTTACCATTCAACATAGGTTCAATCTTTTCCACAATACACAATCTTCCTGAATTTATGGTTGCAGATGCTTACACACACAAAAACCTTAAGGTTTTTCTAACGGCTGTTTATGAAGATTAACCCCCTCCCTTTCATGCCTTCAGCATGAAGAAGTACCAACACCTTTTTTTAATCCACAAACATCTCCCCCATATCTAGCAAAACCAAAAGAATAATAAATATTTAAATTTACCTTCAATGTGACCGCTCTGTTATATTCAGTATGAAATGCACCATCCCTGTCGAACAAGGAGTGGGGAACAGTGTTAATCTACAGTAACGTTGCTGGAAATCATACAACTGCTCTCCCTCACTCCTAACTAACCAGAATAACATTATACTGTTGAAGCCACAGAACTACGAAGAATTTACAGTACAGTAATTTAAGGAGGAAAAAGCGAGTAACAAAAAAGGGAGGGTGAAAAACAGAGTGCAAATGAAACAGGTTTCTAGTAAATAATTTCCTCCCTGACACTTTAACAGGAATATTTACTAAGGCATGATCTTTGGACATGGAGATCTAGTTGCTTGGTGTCTCTCACACTTAATAGTACTCCCACTCGTATTATTTCCAGGAAGGAAATCTTTTGCCGTCTCACTACGCTTGCCTTTCTCCACTTTACAAGGTACTATCTCAAGTCAGAAAAGCAGGCAGAAAGAGGTGCTTGAGGGCACGTGACAAAGTAAGAGAGCTCAAATCTCAGGCATCAGCACCTGCACGTTGGGTAGTTTTACTCCATTGCATATCTCTCCCAGGCCTCACTTGTACTTTTAGTGTACTCAACAGCAGAATAAATTTATCTCAACTTCTGTCACAACACATGCTTGCAAACTGAAGAAACAGCAATAGATTTCACATGTCAAAGGATAAAAAAATAAGAATTCTTCATGCTGCAGCACTATAGAGCTGCAAGGAGAACGAATGGTCCTAACAGGGGCATCAACAAAGAAAACTACAAATCCCAGCCCGGTACTCACTTATAATGGAGTAATTCCACTCCTTTCTCCTTTGAATTAGGATCTACTTTCATCTTCTTGCATAATTTTCGGCTTTCAGTATCACTACAAAAAACACATATTGGAAGAAAAACGGTTACAAGAAAGGAAATCAAGTGCATTCAGTTCTGAAAACTCATTGCTGTGCTTCCTCATCTGCAATTAGTTGCAACCAACAGTGATTTGGAAACATTTAACGAAGTTTGTAGGGAAAGCATTGTGGAAAGCTGCATTAGTCAATTTATTTCTCTGTTTGCCTGGTCAGGACACACTGAACTCTGTGAAAACCACATTTCAAAGCCAGTCCTAACCAGCAGAAAAGCAGCCCGTTCGGGCATGTCCAGGTACTTCAGAAGACCTTATTTCCATGGGATCAACATAAAATTTAGGAACTCAGTTTTCAATAAGACCATGTTATCATTAGGGTGATGGTCAAAGATCACTGTGAAACGATGCACTGAGAAAGAGCAAATCAGCTTTTATATCTGGCAGAAGATAACTAAAAAACAAAAAATAAAATCTTCATGGTATCTCCAAGCCCAGATGCCAAGCGGTTAGCCTTAAAAAGGCCCTGCAGAAAACAAAAAACAATTCAAACTTTGGAACCCCAATCTCAGCAACCCCATTCACTCTAGGTATGAGGGATGAATTCTGGAGCAACATCAGGCAAGTGGAGATAGAGATCATCTGCCACAGTTCCTGAAGAACAAGGTAGGTAACAGCAGACAGACCTGCTAGAGGTGGTTCTCAAACTGAACGAGTGTGAACTGCTTTGAGCACCAGATTAGGCTAAGTTGAAGAAGACTAAAGGATAACGTGAGAAAACTACATATATATTTGCTTAGGTGGGCAGGTAAAGGGTCTTCATGGCCTAACTGCTGTCCTGAACAATGTAGGAGCAAAGCTATAAGGATGTTTCAAGCTGAAGTGAATATGAAGTCAGTCAAAGGCCCGGGGACACGAGTGAAACACTGCAACTACAAAGAAGAGATGATGATTCACATTGACAAGACTATTCTTTGCATTGACAAACAGCGAGATTAAAAAGCTTGGAAACTTGTTCCCAGCAGAGGACAACTTGTACCTTTTACACAGATAAATCAATTTAGAAAATTAAAACACTGAAAACCCATCAAGTTTAAACCGATTAGAGACACTGAGATGCAAGGGTTGCAAAAGCCCCACCAAATTAAGTGCTCCTGCCAGCACTGGTGCTAATTCTCCCAATGTTCTCCAGCTGCCTTTCTGCAATGTGAGGAACAACAAACAATAAGTTTGCAATGTGCTGCAGAGGACAGCACGCCTCTGGAAATTTCCCAAATGCTTGTTGTAGATGGAAATGAGGAGGGGGATGCTATGGACACACACATCAAAATCAGAATATTATGCTGAAGATAGATAGAAATGAGCATTTTAAGGAACTAGCAAAGTATGCAGCTACCTCACCAGAAAGGAGTACTTGTAATCCAAATTGTATAGAAGCATGTTTATCTGAAAAGTCCTACCGAATTGTCGATTCTTCATTTTCAGATCATAGCCAAAGCTACTCACTGTAAACCACAAACAATTTATTTGCTTCTCCAGGAGGCTGGAGATCTGAGCCTGAGTTATTTTCCTGTTGTCTGCCGCATCTTTGTTTTCTTCAGACTGCAGTGGAAGGTGGAGCTAAAACATGTCATCTGTTCACCAAATAACATGAACATCTCTCCCTGTAATAAAACTGGATTTCAAAACAGATAGCCTGGATTTGGCATTTTGCTGAGCAGCTGGTTTGCTATGTGGAGTTTGTACAGAAAGCCTGCAGCAACTTCAAACCCAGGAGCCAGCAACAACCTGTCTTCTCTCACCTGTAGTCCTCCAACAGTCCCATGAGCTAAACGTAAGCGACTCAAAGGTCAGGGAATCTCAGAAGGCATCAGTTTCAGAACATCCTCCTGTCTTACGCCAGACACATCTAGAGGCACAGAGAAGTTTTTGTGGGCCTGCTGGAACAGACTGACAGTCAGCTAACTAAAGTCAGCCAATACCACAGTCAGCATTTGTAAATGCCCTTTTAGACATTCCCAAAATGTTTCCATGATACACATATATTTGCAGCCATCTGAGCCTTGCCAAAGCAAATGTTGGGTGGTTGAGGTGAACGAGTTGCAATGCCAAAAACTACCTCCAGCAACAAGGTATGTCAAACCCAGAGATGTGCTGACAATTGTTCTGGCATCAGAAGGGGACCAAAATAAGTATCAAGACAATTCTCTTGCCAGTTCTGTCATCAACTTGAGAAGGACATCAAGGCTGGTGAAGAGGCTGGAGAACAAGCCTGATGAGAGGCGGCTGCGTGAACTGGGGTTGTTTAGCCTAGGGAAAACGATGCTGAGGGGAGACCTTATCACTGTCTACAACTGCCTGAAAGGAGGTTGTAGCAAGGTGGTGCTGGTCTCTTCTACCACACGACAGGCGATAGGACGACACGAAATGGTCTCAAGTTGCACCAGGAGAGGTTTGGATTAGACATCAGGAAACATTTCTTCACCGAAAGGGTGGTCAGGCACTGGCACAGCTGCCCAGGGAGGTGGCTGAGTCCCCAGCCCTGGAGGTGTTTAAAAGACAGGTAGATGAGGTGCACAGGGATCTGGTTTAGTAGCTGGACAGGTATGGTTGGACTCAATGATCTCAAATTATTTAGTTGTTAAAGACCTTTATGATTCTATGACTCAATTTGGTGTAATTGTTCCTGCTGTGCCATTTAGATATACAGACACTCATCTTAGAAAAGCTGTGCAAGGTTTATAGTAGAAAAGGCTACAAAGTATTACTACTGAGATGTACCTGTGAGAAAGTAGCTAGCAACTCCTACCACTCCATCTCCTTCCAATTCATTTTTTGTTTGTGTGTGTTTCTATTAAAAAGAAAAAGAAAGATAAGAACAGCTGTTTTATTGGAAGGAAACAGGCTCTAAGTCTGCCATGCTTTCAGGACTGCTCCATTTGTAGAGATTCATGTATCTGCTTGAATGCACATCCATTATCACAGGAAAGAAAGCAGCAGTTTTCTCCAGTATGTCTCCTACCATTTAGTGGGCAGATTCTCTGCACTGCTGCATTGGGAGTTTAGTCTGTTTATGCAAGCTATCTGCACTGATGCAAGGGATAAAAGAGGAGTGAATTCCCAGAATAGGAAGTGTCTAAATATGTATCAGTAATTTTTTCATGCATCAGTGCACATTTTTGCACGTGCCAGACCCACCAATTCAGATGCTATATTAATGATTCTTTGGAAAAAGCTGAAAAGGAGACGTACAGAAATGGCAGAGGTGGACCCATTCTACTTTTCCTTCTGCTTTCACTTACAGACAGACAAAAATAACCCGCAAAGAGCAATCTGCTCTGATAACACTTGGTAATGACCATTATCCTTAATAAAAGTAAATATCAACACAGATGCAGTCTCTGCTCTGAGACTTCTCTCTTTTGGATCTCAGCCAATAGCCTCTCTCTAAAGATGAGCTCCTCCACTCTCACATGGGAGAGGGTAATTAGGACTCCAGTTCTTGCAACTTAATTATACCACTTGACGAGGCAGTGTAAGAGCTTGTTACAAAGACTAGAAGAAAAAAAAATGAACAGAAAAAAACCCCAACAACCTAAAAAGCCAAAAATCACCTCCAAACTCAGCACTCTACCACACCCAGGCCAGGATACACCAGACAAGGCACGGGGCTCAGGAAATACTGGTTTGAGGATGTGGTCAGTAACGTGTTCCTGGTGGCCATCCTTGGCCGCCTCACGCCATTTCTGTCCAGAGCAATTTGAACCCTCACAGGTCTCTGCTGTGCTACTGCTGAAGGGACCCCTGTCTTGCCTGCAGGCAGTCCTACAAATCATCTAGCTTTATCTCTGTGGAAAATTATCCAAAACACCAACCTACATGAAATACCACAAAGGACTTAACCAGCAGCCTCCTGTGTGGTAATAAGGTCAGAATTTAAGTGGCATGATGGCATGGCTTTCTTCTTCTCCCCACAAACAAGTTTTCCATGCTCCTATTCCAACTAAACCAAATTGGGACTCCAAAATGCTCCTTTGCTGGAGAAGCAAAGATATATGGCAGTGAGGTAAAAAGAACAAGAAAATGAAAGATCCAAGCTGACCTAACTAAGCAAGAAGTCTAAATAACAATAAAGCAGAGTGCATTGCAGGAATACTTCACTCCTTTTCATTCACATCCCTGTCTCTTCTACTGGGACATATTTCTGTCGCCTGGAGTTATAATGGAGCTGGCAGGAAGCTTGAGTGGAGTGCTCCCTGTAAACCTCTGGGGTCCCCTGTCAGTGTTAGCATGCACGAAGAACCACTTTGTACAGGCAGCCAGCTGTTACTGGGTAGGAGGAGGGCAAGGGGCTTGGGAAGGAGATCTGGCCTCATTTGGCTCGCCACCAGTGAAGTCAGCACCTGAACAGGACATGCCACGGGCGCCCGTCAGGAGTGGCACAGGATGCTGTGCCTGTGCAGGGCTGCCCACAGGCCTGGGAAGCTCCTTGCTGTAAGGACAGGGAAGTAGTGAGAGATACCGATGGCAGTCCCTGGTGGCAGGAGCAACCCAGAGAAAGGCTTTTGCAGGAATGTGGCCAGGTAATTTTGGCAAGAAGACCAGAGGACAAAAGTAGACAGGAGGAATGTAAAATAAGATCCAGGGATTTGACTGCAGTATGTCCACACTTGTTTCTAAAACCAAAACAAGTCCGAGCTGGATGGATGCTGAATGAGATGATGTCCAGAGGTGGTAATGAAAAACACCCTCCTTGGGGTGAATTCAAATATTGTCCTGGCAGGTTCTGAAGGCAGTAGGATAAGACCAAGTATCCTCAGCATCACCTTCTCTCATGAGCACAAATAAGATCATCTGCAGCTCCCTAATTATTTCCCTTATCACTTAAGGCTTCTCACTAGCTTTTCATTAAGAAGGGAAAACAGCACTACAACCACATCATCCTCTGGGGAGGAAGGATCCAGAATGACTGTCAAATCCCCTCTTAGGAAATGATAAAAATGCCATCCAAAAAAAATTCATGTCTCCAGCTGCCAACATAACGGAACAGTGCGCATGGGCTGTGTGGCCACACTACTTCAGTGTCTCAGTGCTGGCATCTACTAACACTTTGCAATACAGACCGCACCCAGCCTTCTTTTTCATCCATATCTACAGCGTTTCCAGGCACAAGAGAAGCGATTAATAAACTCATTGACAGCACCAATTTAAGTAACCAGGTCAGTAAATCTCCTGCACAAAAACTATCTCACTCTATCAGCATATCACGTAACCACACATGAACCACAGACCTCACAATCTGTAAACAGATTTTATCTCTTCTATTTGTACATCTCTCCATCTGAAACGGGGCTCAACAACCCACAAGAATGATGCTTTGGACGGATGGATGCTCTGTTGTATCAAGGTCTGTAGAGACAAACACTGTCACTGTCCCAACAGCTGGAAGAGAGGAGATTGAGCAGGTAAGGAGGAGGAACAGAATCTGAGAGCAGGGCAGCATGGCCAGAGCAGAAACGGGGTTGTCTGTAAAACAAAACACCCAACACTCGAAAAAGCTTTGGAAAGTATAAGTCAAAGCTGTCATCTTGTTATCAGCGTGCTCTCTCATTATTGTCTTTGTTTAATTGTTTTCACTGATGTTATGGTGAAAACCATGGGACAGATAACTCCAGTGATAACTCTAGGGAAGTACAACTGCAATTTCAGACCAACTCTCAGAAGTGAATTATCAGAGTTTCCCAGCCCAACACACAGCCTCTGCAAAGCCCTCTGGCTCCTTTCCAGATAACACCCTCTCCAGACAACACACCGATGAATATCCTAAGAAAGCATGGAGCTGAGATCCTGCCAAACAACTAATTGAGCTTGTGACCCAAAAAGCAACAAAAAAGGTGTGTCAATGCCAGAAATTTCCTCAAACCACCTAAAACCAAAAACCCTACTTGCACTGGCAAACCCAATCTGAAAGAGAAAGTCATTAACAGTCAGTTGTAGTTAGATGTGCTCCTATGAGGTTTCAAAATAAAAAATGCAATTCTTTAGCCACTGGTGGGGACAATATGGGATTTTGACTACACTCCTTCCAGTCATCAGTCCTGCCCCCCAACAAGGACTGTGTGATTTTCACTGCAGCAGCTTGTGTACTTTGCTGACCAAATAAAAACAGAGTGACCCCTGCAAAACTCTCCTCCTCTCAGCCTCCTCTCTGCCTCCCCATCCTCCTCCCTCCTTCCTCCCAGCCTAGGGCAGCAGCTGCCACGACTGTTGCTGGCGGTATGTCACATTTGTAAGGCTCCTCATATTCCCTAATGATTCCAGACCTTTCTCTATCACTCTCTTGAGACAGATCTGAAATCAGAAGAGGGGAAGGAGAGGGAATCACTTCTCAAACCGTAAGCCTAGCTCGCAAGAGCACATCTCCAAAGGGCTATGCTAAGCAGCCACTGGATGGTAATGGCATACATCTACTTGAATAGAAAGCTCTCTGTGCAGACAGGCACTTCGACACTACACTCCTGAGTAAGGTTTAAGAACCTGCAGACACTAAAATAGACACAGGACCCAGGAGAGATGGATGCAGAAGTAATCAGCACAGAGAGCTTAAAACACAAGATTGATCTTTGAAAACAAAGCAATATTTAGCCACCGTTCTAAGTTCCTAATATAAATTATCTTAAAAAAGGAGTAACAACAGCAACAGGTTTCCATAGCACAGAACAAATGAGCCACTCAAACAAAGCGGCATGTGAAAAGCTTGAATCTTTCAAGGGATGCGGGAGCATGAAAACCAGAAAACATGCTGCTGGAAAGAGCTAAATAATAGGATTAGCCGACTGACAGAACAGTCTCATCTGAATTTAGGATCTGATTTTCACCCCTAGAACACAGCAAAATGCCCTCCTTTGACCCACAAGGCAATCACAGCCTTCTCCTCCAAACACTCCCCTGGAACGTGCCAGGACTGCAAAGAGAATAATCCATGTGCTGCGGAGACCCAGCAGCACTCATCACCCAATACAAACGACTCCCTGTACCCATTAGTCAATTAGAGAGGCCAGGAATCTATAGGAATGAGATTAAAAAGAAGTATTTTCTGAAAATTAAAACCCAAGAGATTAATTCTTATTGCAAGCAAGAGTGAGCCAAAGAGCAGAAAGAAACCCAAGACAAAAAGGTAACAGGTATCGTCAAGGAAAAACAATTAAGGGAAAAAATTACAAGCTCCAGCCCTACAGAAAGTCAAGAAGTTATAATGAATGGTACTTTCCATGGAAATATAAATTAGTAAGAGGCACTCGGCAGCCCATATACCTGCACAGAAATAAAGCGAACACATTCACAGGAGCTACCAAAGCTTTGCAGGAACTTCTGTAAACAATGACAACATTTGAACTCGTGGCAAAGCGGCAGCTTTCCTCATCAGATCCATTCGAACCTCCTCTAACACACACAGCCTGGTACAGGGGGACACAGCCCTGACCTCAGGCACAACACGGCTACCCCTCTATTTTGATCCCCTAAGACAGGTTCTAAATGTATCATCCATGGGCACGCAGATGCTGTAGCACATTACATACCATTCCCTTGGCATGTTTTATCACCTTAGCTGCACTATGGGCCTGAAGAGGAGATTTTAAATGAAGCACTGAATGCAGGAAAATGGAGGTAACATCACATTAAATATCAGCTCACTCTTCATTTTAGTCTCAGAAGCAGCAACATTGAAAATTCACAATTAATGAGCAATTCTAGGCAAAACCCATGGAATACACATGGTAAGGATGAAACTGAGTCATGAAAGCAGGCTCGCAGACCCAAGCGCTACAGTGGATTTTAGTTAAATGCTCTCCATTTCAGCATTAATGCAATACATCAGACGAAATGGGTTTATGTTATGAACTGAGAACTTGCTTAAAAAAGGAATTTTCTTCAGACTGGCATAGCACTTCCTGCACGGTCACTCTTACAGTAACATAAAAGGGCTTTAATGTGAAATACCATTAACTGCGCAGACAGGTTATGATAAAGACAGGAGGAAGGTATTGAAAATCTATACTGCAAATGCACAGTTTGCCATATAAATTGTATTCACGCAAGGATCACATTGTCAGTGTAACTACACTTGCAAAGTGTTCCTGATGGATACCTGGCTTATCTCCCCTGAACTAGCTGCAAACAGAGCCCCTGCCAACTCCCCCATGCTGGCACCTAACATTACGTGTCATCCACTCCTGAGCTGCCGCTGCCCTTTGCCTTCAAGTCAACTGCAGAAAAAGGCAGAAATCCCAGACACAGCAAATCTACTTGGATGGAAGAGGTGGAATCAGTGCAAGAGCAGCACTCCTTTCTTCTTCCTTTCTGCTCTCCTTATTAGATCTGGTCATTTTTATTTGCAATTGCAAAGCTTTTCATCAGCTTTAAAATTCACGTGTAAGGACGGAGGATGAGTAGATTTATTCTCTTAAATAAATCCTACCACTGATTGGCTTTATAGGAGTGAAGGTAGAAACTAAAGAGCAAAATGACACTTAATGCCATCTATACCAGTAGCTTTATTTCTGAAATTCCTCCCTGCTATTTCAAGGCATTAAACGAATTCACACAATTGTGTGCATGGGTAAAGCGCTTCTGTATGAAAGCATAAGGAAATTAGAAATTTGGGAAGGAAGAATTCAAAGAGACAGGTAAAAACAAAAAATTGGGGGAAATCCCAGGAAAGACAACAACTCATTAGATTTGGCTCTCTCCCGAACTAACACATGTTTAGATGCAGAGCCTTGAAAGCACTGCTCTACCAGTCAAATTACAGTCTTACCTTTATGCTAAGCGTCATGGGACCACAACAACAAGTAATTATCGGGGATGGGGAGTACGAGAATCATAGAATCTTTCAGTTGGAAAAGACCTTTGAGATCATCGAGTCCAACTGCACTCATCATCCACTAAACCATGTCACTCAAAAACTCATCTATCCTATGATGCACAGGACACAGAAAAGAGACTACAACGATGACATACAGAAGCAGAAAAAGTGGGAATAAAAGCAAATAAAAATTAGTCAGACATTTTAACCAGATGGCATTGCCTTTTCCTAGCAGTCTGATGTGCTAAAGCCAAGTACATGCGCTATGACAGCAGATGGAAATCACACAGCTTTGTTTATGTTTGGGACCTACAGTAAAGGGAACCATACAAGTGGGAGCAGGGAATAAATACCCGTAGCCAAAGAAATGGGTGCGTTTTGAAAATACCAGTCCACAGTGGGGCAGGAGCTATAGTCAACAAAAAAAAACGAGACAATTCAGTAACAGGAAAACTCAGAGGTGTTTACTGCATCACATTTAGGATGGGAAGAGCCAGTTTTGACCTCTTTTGCCACCTCCTCAAAGCTGTACCAGACCACAATGCATTTTATAACCTGCTGAACAGATTTTTTTTTCTCTTTGAGAGAGTCATTTTAATTTCTTTCACCTTCCACTTGACCCAAACTAGTTACAATCTTACAAGCAACATTAGTCCTTGGCCACCCCATGATCTACCACAAAACCTACTCAAGAAGGTCAGATAACTTCATACTCATTACTCTCCAAAACCAGACCCCGGGGCATCACAAACTAGGACTGGAGTTTTCTTCGCTTTTAAGACAAAGAACAAAATTTTTACTTCACTCAAGCAGTAATTGTGTTCTTAGGCAC
Organism: Dromococcyx pavoninus; assembly: GCA_033558185.1. Lineage (NCBI taxonomy): Eukaryota > Metazoa > Chordata > Aves > Cuculiformes > Neomorphidae > Dromococcyx > Dromococcyx pavoninus. Next base: position 1,884,943 of record JAUMJL010000786.1, read on the forward strand.
ATCACCTTGTACCTTTTACTTGCCACGATAAGGATTTGCCAGGAGTATGAGGGAATGCGGAATACGGAGGCTGCAGCACACATATGAACCAGCTGTCTGCCTATGCATAACCCATCAGCCCCACTGCACACCCAATCTGCAAACGCTGAGATCACACAAAGGACAAGACACTTTCTTTTTTGCAGGTATCTTAAGCTTTCAACTCCCTATGAAGCCCTTCCATATTCAAAATTTCCATCAGCCTCCTACTAAAAATAAATCAATAATAGTCCTCTGCTTGCTCACAAACCCCTTCCAATAGCATCTAAACTCATCTGTGCTGCTGTGGCATTTTCTCTTTCAAAGCTCCCCAAACTCTTTATGAACACTGACAAACAAATTGGGCAGTATTTACCCAGTTGGCTGGAAAACAGATACACCTTTTTTAACAGCACAAAGTAAGTACTGAATCATTCGCAGAGCCAGGAACCGAAACTGGGACTCTAAGCTACTATTAACGTGGCATTTCCCCAAACATGAGTCTCAAATACTTGCTCATAAAACAACTGATTTGTCTCTGGGATACTGCAAAGATGTACCAACCTGCAATGTTGTGCGCTATCCCTGCTACGTGTTAGCCTCAACTCAGAAACAATGCACCGGGTATTACAGGAGGGAAATAAATAAATAAAAGGTTGCAGAAAGTGCTGTGTTCAAACTGACAGCAATAAAAAATAGCCATCACGCAGAACTGCATTTACCAGGCATTATTAACTCAATATTCTGTCGTCTCTCATACCACCGTTCATTCAACATCAAACATCTGAGCAAGGGCTTCCTATTTAAAACACAGAAATGCTAAAATACAACAAATTTTTGTCACATTGTTTGTGGGTCTTTTATTCACAACTGAAATCGCTTCATGTTTAATTGTATACAGAGACACATATGCTATCTCAGCACACAGGACCAAAGAGCGACCACTTCAATGCTGCAAGCAATTCTCATGCTGCCCCTTCATCTCTAGCAGGAGGCACCTATCTGCCTGCACAAACTGATTGAAATCTCCTGTGAACGAGGGCTTTATCTGCAATACTGCACACAGAGGCATCCCTGGGTGTGTTGTGCTCAGCATGGTACTTAACCCGTGAGTCTAACTGTGCAGGAAAGGCAAGTACCTGGCACCTCCCAGTCCTGTATCTCTTAAGCCCAGGCATTCTGGGGACCTCGGCTATCCTGCTGCAAAGTGACAAATTAAGTGGCAACCTCCTCCACTCTGCATTAACCATCTCAGAAAAAAACCAAGTACTTCCCTGCATCAGGCTGAAAAAACTAACCTTTCTGGCGTCCCTGAGACCACTCAGCCTGGAACTAAGTCTAACCTCTGTCTCGCACCACAGACCTAACGAAAGCCGAGGCCAAGGACTGTGGTTTCCCTGTAAGCCAGCAATTCAGGCAGCCCACTTCCAGCCACAAACCTGTGCGCTCCCCTCCACTCTATGAAACACAGAACATACTGCTGAGACTTAGCAGTCCATAATGACTTCCATCAGTGGAGCAGTCTGCTCTTGCTTTCTTCTGAAAATTAGGGGAAGAAGGAGAATGAAAAGAAACAAAAAAAAAGCACAGTCAATAAAGAAGAAGAAAAGAAAAAGACTGCCATCATCGCCACAGGGAAGCAGAGACACAAACCACAACTCTGCATGTATGCCAGCCTTGCCAATGCTTGGATCTGAAGGCAAAGAAGTCCGCTACAGCGGGATGCGAAGAGCAAAGCCAAAATTCCCCACTAAATATTGCTGCCAAACAAGCTATTTCTTGTCAATATTTGTAAAACAAATTGAGCCTGTGCTGTAAATATCCCTGCATCTGTGTGCTGTTTGTTTCAGCATGAAGACTTGCAAATAAGCTTCACGGCATACTTGCAATGTGAGAATCGCTTGGGCAGCACTGGTAGGACTCAGCTGTTCGGGCCCTACAACTGGCCCTTTGTGACTGGTGACAGACAGCACTACTGCAGCCTCTTTTGTATTATCATGGCAATGAGGTGGGCAGAAGTTTGTAGCCACCTGTACTCAAAGAAAAAAACAACAATAAGCAAAGGACAATAAGTATTTCAAGGAAAACCAAAATTGTTTAAAAGTTACCTCAACACTAAGAGAATGATTTCAGAATGTTTTAAAGGTTTAACAAGCAGATCAACCATAAAACTTGGTTCAGGCTCAAACCATGTGTTTGTCGTTTATATTTTTGCATGCATCAAGTCCTCCTTTGCCAGCTCACCTCACCCCACCAGGCAAGTTCACAAACTCTGTTCTGACATCCCTCTGCAGAAGGGAGAATACCCAGCTACAGTTGGACAGATTACTTATTTTTTCTTGGTTCCTCCCAAACAAGTGATCCAATAGGAAGCGCTGCTCTACTCTTGAAGACAGAATTACAGCTACTGCCATGTTACAGCACCCTATTCACTGTCTCTAACTCAGCAAGTGGCAATCTGACTGCGATATTACTGGCATCAAAGCAAATTTTGGGACCCTACAAATCTGTTCCCAGGACTCCCAGCCTCTTACAGCATGACCTTCCCCAGGTTGCTTCAGACTCTTGCAATAGCTCACCTTTCACTATGAACAGGAAGCTTAAGTTAAATATTTCCCCACCACGGTCAGAGGAAAAGCTCTGCAAGTACTAAGCTTCCTATGAAACACATAAAAGCACTACATGAAGACTTTAAAATACATTTCTTGCAAGCAACTTCCAAAACAAAGTCTAGTTTAAATTACAACATTTGGAAAGAGAGAGCATATTAGGGTTTGATTAATTTAAGCTTATTTTACAGCAAACCCAAACATTTCCCTCCCCATCACCATCATTTCCAAACTCAGGATCAGAGACTGACCCATTGAAATAAGTGTCAAAACTTTCCTGGATTTCAAACTGAAGTCCTGAATGCTGAATCTTTCCTTCTCCAACCCAGAACTAAAATAAATCCTGGAGGTGCTTATTGCTTAGCTGTATTATATCAGCATTTTGAAGGGCCAGATGAACAGCCTTGTCATTCCAGCAGCTGCACACACACAGCAAGCAGCAGTCACTCAACACAGAGGAAGCCTAAACAAAAGGGAAACAGAAGATAAAACGCAGTGACCATTCCACAGTCACAAATGGGGTCGATTAGAAACAGGCCAAGAAGCTGACCCTATCTGCTAGCCATCATTACTGACAACCCAAAATTGTTCATAAGTGCTTTTGTTAGAAAAGGAGACAGGATTTCAGAGGTATGTCAGATCTCCACACAAACTTCTTGTCAGGGTCAACACAATTTATTTGCTGGCTTTTCAGCAGGTGGGAAGTGGTACAGAGGCTTCACTGATCTGAGAAGCAGCGCTACTTTCTGCCAGCTGATAACTTGAAATGCTGTCCCCATTAGCTGGGCAGAGATGAAAGTTTCTGCACGTTTGGATGAGCCTAGCAGAATGCAAACAGAAGGCAGAAGCAGAAGACTCCACGGGACAGAAACCTGCCTGGTGACTGGGGGAGAGCAAGATAGGGTAACCAACAAAAGCGCGTTAACTTTGTTTTAGCAATGACTTATTCTGGGCCACTGCTTGATGAATGCAGATTGGTTTCAAAAGGATAATTTTAAGTGAGCCACATGGTTTCCATAGCTGACTGAGATTTGTGCACAGCATACAATTTGTTCATACCATGACAATCCACCCAAACACACAGGTAGGCCGCAAGCTGTTCCTCTACAGCGCAGGAAGAGGCATTTGCCACCTGCAGGCAAAGCTCTCAAAGCTGCAGAGGCAGAGAGGCACTATGATACACAAGCTAAAACCACAGGCAATGTGTTATTGAACAGAACCACAATGGAGGCTTTCTCATCTGCAAACCAGAAAGTACACACCTGTTCATTCCTCCCTGCATAAGCAACCATCTACAAAAACAAGTTCCCATGCCTTCACATTAAAAACTGCCACGAACCTTCAAGCACAGAAGGTGTTCTCTGAAAGAAAGAGCATTTTATTCAGAAACACAAATGTGTGGATGCTTCAAAATCAAGCAAAGAGACCTACTGCTTATGCAACATTTTCTGTCGGAGCAGAACCGCATTGCCCTCCAGGTAAGGCACAACCGGTGGGATTCTCCTCCTCCAGCTTGTGGGAAAGCCGGAGCAGTTAGTTTCTATGCTATGTGCCCCCCCCGATAGGCAATGCTAGCTGAAGTCTCCAGCTTCAAGCTGAAAAGAAAAGAAGTGAGAACAGTCGTAAGGAAAAATGACTCCACACCAGTGGTCCAAAGGAAGAGAGGATGGTAAGATGTACGCTCCCTACAGCTATTAAGAACCTGCACAGAATGATGTGGGTTCAGCTACAGGCAAAAAGTTTCAGAGCCATCAAAAAAAGCTAAGTCAGTAAGAAAAGCCAAAAGGGGAGAGGAGAAAAAAAGAAAGAAAAAAAGAAAAACAGTGTGGCACATACCCACAGTCTATCCAGCTTATAGTACCTCGTCCTTTCACCTCTTGGGCCACGCTGGACAGTAACCTGAGTGAGCTTTCTGCAGCAACAGCTGGAAAACAAAATAAAATAAAAAAAATAAATCAACAACAGCACTAATACTCCATGTAGAAAAACACAATGCTGCATTCCTTTGGTCTGAAGCACTGGAATAACATTCTCTATAATTTGATGAACCAGTATCAGAGGGATCAGGAAAATCTTCTGTAAACTAGAAGGAATGCTGGCTGCAGCTGAAGTTGGGTGGCTCCTTCCCTCCACCCCCCTTAAACAACACAAAGTCATACCTTCCAGGCATACTCCCTGACCTACATTTATGAAGCTATACTGTGTTCTCTCCTGCAAACCAGCTTCCATCCCAACACTGCCTCCTTCCTGTGACTAGGCATCAACTGATTTGTACCACCGCCTGCTAATTAGAGCAACTTCATTTGGGAACTTCATCAGCCGTAAGGGCAAGTCACTCAGCACCTCTGCCTGCCTCAATTCTATCCCTGTCATGCACAGAAAATAACACACTCATTTTCATAATAACCCTGGGAGCTACCCAAACCAACAATGGTGAGGAGCTCAAAACTAATAGCAGAAAGGACCCAGAAAAGGTCCTTCCAAGAACTGGCTGTATTATAAATATCCAACTCAGATTTTTATAAGGCCATGCCACATGTGCAAATTTTGCAAAACATTTCCATTCCAAAACAGTCTTATACGTGGTATTAAAAATAAACACAGAAAAAAACTCAGCCCCTGCTCAGATGCTGGCTAGCCCAGCCCACACAAAGACCTACTGGGAGCAGCGTCATGAGGGCAAAGCCAGAGCACCAAGCAGGCAGGACAGGTGGCATGGAAGAGGAGACACTTATACAGCCATGATGACCTGGAAATTGCTGTCTCCCACAGACATTATCTGGTAGTTTCCTCAGAATCCACTAACTATGGAAATGGTATAGACTGAACCTCTAAACTGGTGGATATAAAAACATCAGCTTACCCAAAAAGCATTTGAAGGGGATCCAACAGCAGCTGGACTGCTGAGGCTTCCCGCTTCCCAGTGGGATACAAGGGACACCTGCACTGGGACGGACCAAGAAGGATGAGCACTCTTACCACTGGCTATGTAACTAATTCTTTTCTTTGTCTCATAGGTACACAATATTAAGAGTTACAAGTTATAAATTATGACATCTTTTGACTTGAATGGTGAATAAGTGAATTAACGTGATAGACCAGCCTGGGGGAAATGGGACTGAGCCGTTTTGTCACGGTTGTTTATTCTATTTCTTAATGAGCTCATGAAATAAAGTTTAAATCACAGAGTACTTTGACCAGTAAATTCAAGAGATCCGAATGGACCTTGACAAATAGGAAACGAGTTTGGGAAACAAAAATACAGAGGTTCAAACAAGTATCAATTCCCCAACAGAAACTGCTTCCTGCCTTGATAAATAGAAAACACAAACCCAGAGCCTCTTCCAGATCTATTTAAACTGTTGCCTCTAACAACTACCTCATCTAATTCAATCTAAGAAGGGCTGTACTGGGTCAGACCAAATGCCTCTATAGACCAGTACCTTGTCTCCATCATTTGTGAAAGTGCAGGTCTATGTAGGTCAGAACAGGCAAGCAGAGCCAGAAGGTAGCGATAGCCCCCTCAAATAATCTCTAAACCTCCACAATTTTTATCTCAATAACCTCCTGAGCAACAAATGGCTCTTTGTATTCCAGAACCTTTACTTGGGCTTCATGCCATTGGACACCAGCCCACACACATTAGCTCTCAAGAAACTGCCACCTCTCTCCAACACAGGGACATAGACTTGTAGAGGAATTACTCGCATATACTTGGAGTGGAACTGTTTGACAAATAGCCTTTAAAAATAACTATTCAGGATAGGACAAGACTTGCCCCAGAAGTTCAGCAGCCTTGGCAGGATACCAAACCAGTAGGGTGAACTAAACATCTCCTATAAATGAGAACATCTCTTGAAACCAATGAAATTTCCACGAGATAGAAATACTCATCCAGTTTTGCTCAGCTGAGAAGCAAAGCTGTGATTAGAACTGCACCTTCCAATTCCTCCCTCCTCCCCCCCCCCCCCCGCCCCCCATCTGGGTGACAGGAAAGAGATTTCTAATTGTGCAAGGATCACTATTCTAGGAAGAAACATTAATCCCACCATTAGCTCTGCATGCAAAGCTTTATACTGCTAAAACCAACCAATTAAATAACAAAAACAGAAATCTCCACAACATGGCTTTTGAACAATGCCCACAGGGCAACATTTATTTGATGAGTGTCAGAGCTGAAGTGTTCTGGTTGCGCTTCTAAAAATGAAAGCAAACACCACTTAAAATATTAAGCATAAAAAGAAAATCTCCCATTTAAAAAGCTGAATAATACAGATGTCTTTCTTATCTAAATGTTCCTTTCAAAATCAAAAAGTGTTAGAAACTCTTTTCACTTTGAACCTGTTATGAAAAAGACATCTGGCCAAGTTTGAGGCCTCAAAGTTCCCCACCACAGCAAAATATAAATATTTTAACAAAAATTAAATCACGTATTTCATTTTAACTGTTTCAGAATTAACTTACATTTAGGACATAAAGTTAATTATCCCAACATCTGCACATTTTTGTCTGCAAAATTCTCTGATACTGGGGAGAGGGAGGATACTGGTCACCACATACTGCTCCAGCTTGCCACACTACAAACCCAGAGCAACTCTACCAACATCATCATGTTTAGAGATTGGGCCTTTTTGGCAGATCAGAAGGGGAGGACCCAAGCCCCAGACAAAGCATTGTCTTGCATTGTTTTCCTGAAGAAAGAAAAAGGAAGCAACAACAAGACCAAAAAGAATACAGCACTAAAGAAAATCATCTTGGTGACTTCCACATCCCCAACAACACTCTCCATTTGCATATGGACCTTAATTAAAGATTATTCCTTCATTTTACATGGTATTACACAAAGAAACACAACAGAAAATCCAAGGCGATGAAGGAGAAAAGGTACAGCAGGAGCAGAACAGAGCAAAATACAGAGCAGACAGACAGATAAAAGCAAGAGTGAAGAGACAGAAATGAGCGCCTGAACGAGAGAGAAGGCAACAAAGAGATTCATGGGGACAGGTGGCATGATGTGACATGAGCCATTTCTCCTCCTTGCATAAGGAGCTAATTTTTTATTTTTATATTTTGTTAATCAAAGTTGAAAGACAACCATGGGACACTCAAAGCTGTCAGAAGCAAAGATGGATTAATTTCAGTACTACAACTACTCATTAAGTCTTTCGGTGTCACTAGGAAATCGAAACTTGCAACCTACTGTAACAAACACACCAGAAAACTCTGGCTGATAGCTATTATAAGCAGCTGGTTTCAGAGCCAAAGCCAGAATAAAGTACATTTTTGCCAACGTGACACAGCCATTAGAAGACTGAATTAAAGATGACTTCAGTCTTTAAACATCAGGAGCCTCTGAGTCAGAACAAAGGACACTGGTCATGAAGAAACCCTTGTAGTCACGTAGAAACACCTTGCAGTTACATAAAGTAACGCTGAACAGAGAGCAAGTGAGGGCGAAGAGCTTAGTCATCCATTAGCCTGCACACAGGTAACCAAACATGCACACAGATGTTCAAATGCACACACCCGGCTGGGTACAACAGTGACATCCAGGAAGAAAGAAAAAAAAAAAAAGAACTTACCAGATTTGGAATACAGCACTAGTACGTTATTCCGTGTCCTGAGAAGCTTCTTAAAATCCTTGTGGTCACTTATTTTTTCTATGAGTGGAGACACCTTCAATGAGCACACAAATGCCAGCAAGAACGCCTATAGAAACACAGATAGAAACATTAATAACAGCTTCCATGCTGAGAAACAAAATACAAAGACGAACTGTTTCTGAAATTGCCTTGACCTTTTTCCATAATCTTGAGACACGCTCCCTTAAATAAACTATCATATCAGTTTTATCAGCAAGAGCCAAAAAAAAAAGCCACACACATACAAACGACTTAATGGAACTGGACAGATACCACTCCCAGCAAGCATCCTTAAGTGGAAAGATGAGATAAATACAACACCAAGAAACATGGGTTTAGTTTAGAAGCCACCCTCTTTTTGTTCCCTAGTCAGATAATCAGATGAAAATTCTTATGTAAATTTAATATACTGTAACAAGACAAGCAGTAAATTATTACTTCGAGAGTACTCTTGTCCCTAGGTCTCAGAATATGCTGCAAACTCAATCAAGTACTTCCATATCCCACAGAAGACTGCGAGAGCCATGAAGTTAAAACAACTGACACAGAGCAGATGAAGGAAATGAAAACAGAATTTGTAAGTAAGCCAGCATCCACTTTAGACACTAACCACAACCCTCTCCACTCACCCTTCCAAAGGGCTTGTGCTTCCCACTGGCCATAACGTACAACACACGGTGCTTTTGCCACAAGATCAAGTTTGGCTTCCACTGGCCACATGCAAGGCACGGTATTTAATCTCTCTGCATCTCACTCTTTGCATATGCAAAGAAATATTTTTTTTGGTTGCATCTTTTGTTCTACTGAAACATGACCACTCCAGAGCAAAGCCTGTATTTTATCCAACTGCAAAGTAAAACTCTTATCAAAATGCAACCATAACCTCAGCTGGGGCCTTCCTTCACTACTTATTTGTACTGCAATAATCTTCAATAACAGTAATAATCTCATCCATCATGGTATGCCTCCTCCCTTATGCACTCTACTGAATTCATACTAATGGAACGATTATGGGAAGCTTAGCTGGAGAAATTATCTAGTTTACATTCACCTTAGAGTAAAACCTTAACACTTAATTGCTTGGCTAAAAGCTTTAGCTCATTTGCCTAACACACACAAGAGGTTCAGTGTTTTCTTAATTACAGAACTAATTTTGATCATGTTTCATTCCTGGAAAGTGTGTCCACGGTGGATGTGAAGAAGTAAGAGGCTGTTCCTGCATCCCGTGTATTACAGATTGCAGCACTCAAAACAAGGCACTAAGCCAATCAAAGTCAAAACATGTGGCCCCACGCACTGCACTTCATTATGAATTCAGCTATTTGCAAACAACACGTCACTAAGGCACAGGAACAAAACATTCACCTACCAAACATACTTTGTAAGTGCCAGAATTTTTTACATGTGGAAAGGGGAGGGGGAGTTTTGGGATGCAGAGGGTAGAGGCTCAGCTGAAACGTGGGTCATCCTTAAAACAACCTCAGGACTGATCAGGAAATTAAAGTTACTACAAGATCCACCTTTAACATAAAATATAAAAGCATGACGGGCAGCATGGGCTTAGAATGAACAAGTTATCGCCCTCCGCAGGCAGGGTTCTCACCATGGAGCCTTGCTGATCAGATGGTCTGTGAGAAGGGAAAAAGCACATTTGCAAATCAGCCTCTACCTCCAGCATAAATGATGCTTTAATTGATCTTTGATCAATGATGCTTTAAATCATCCTTGATGCTTTAATTCAACCAACAGACTTGCATTCTTCTAAATCCAGATGTCCAGAGCTCAGCCTTCCTTCTTCAGGCTGATGCATGTGAATCATTTGTGTATTTTCTGAGATAAATATATAGTGTTGCCAATCAAAGTAGACAAATATAGCTGTGCTAAGTGGGGTGACAGAGACATGCAAATTCCTACACAAAACTCATTGCAATCAGAGGCTGTACAGGAGGGAATAATCTAACATTGACTTATGAGTGATATCTTAAATCCCAAGTGTTTTTTAAAAAAACATTTTCCTTCACCTCAGTATTTTAACTATGCAAGTGTCTTAAAGTTTTAATTATGTCTTGTGTTACAGAAGGCTAAACCTAAACTTCACTGAAATTAAGGCTGAACACAGTGGGGAAAAAGTGAAACTATAAGGTTGCTTTTTTCAGAAGCTTTCTTTGTTTAGAAAATTGGACTCAAATAAGGATATTCTAGTCTATGAACTCCATGTCAAAAAGAAAGAGTTGGACTAAAAAAGCCACAAAGGCCATTTTCAACATGACACCAAATGCTATAATGAATTTTGTTTAAAGCATCTGTACAGTTTTACCCATAGCTTGGAAGCACGTGTATTTTTGGATATCTTTTCCAGATGGGAAGACTGTTGAGACAATTTCAGTCAATTTTCTTTATTTTTTTTCCCTCCTTGTAATGGAGCTATAAATCTCTTCAAAAAATGCATTCTGGAAACAGCGAGCCCTTTACCTACTGCCTTGTCAGTGTTGCCACTAACAGAAAACTCGCTGCGCTGGTGGAACAGCAGACGCTTGAAGGGAGAAGCACATCACATTGCATATATCCACTGCTGCTTCACAAAGTTCCTCCCCAGGTATCAAATCAATGCACGTTACTCATTTTCCTGCAGTTTTATTACAACAGCTCTCTCCAATCCTTTAGTTTAGACCAAAACCCACTGGGAAAGGCACTGTGCATACAAGAGCACCAGTCAGCCCTGCCATATAAATCATCATCTCCCTTAATTAAGATTAATGTTGCAGACTTTTCTGGTTATAAAGCCCTCAAAGTCCAAGTTGAAGCATCAAGTTGGATCGAAATACCCTGCCTGCACATTTAAGGTAGCCACAACAATACAGGGAGGTTATCGGCTGAGCTGAAAAGTTCATCACCTCCCAGTAAGCATTCGCACTACGTGGTGTTTGCAAACTGATAAGAATTAAGTGGTTCCACTCTTTCAAGCTTTCTCCTGCCAAAGTTAGCAAAGACCCTATCCAGCAATAAAGGAGAGGTTGGTTTGGTTTTTTTTAAAAATCTCCCAAAGAACCTCTGCCTTCGCTAGCAGCTCTGTTGAGGTAAGCAATGCTGAGCAGTCATTTTCACCTGATGCCAGTTCCAGCTGCTTTGCTGAGCCCCAGAACCAACACTGTGTCGACAGTACCAGCGGCTACATTCTCACCAGGACTAGAGCCACTCATATTGACAATAGCATGAAATTAAGGAGATAGAAAAAAAAATCCTACAGAAGCAGTTTCAACCTCTTCTTCTTCACAGAAAACCAGCTTCATACTCCTGCACAGCCCACAGGCAAAGCAGCAGCAAAGATGAGGCTCATTTGCATGTACTGGGCTGTAACTGTGAGATATGACTTTAATTGTGAAATATGATTCAGGTAGATTTACTCCAGACCTTTTGCAGGAGATCTCATCGGCCAGCCACTGTCCGATCAAGCACCTGCTTCTTGTTTAAATCCAGGGCACAAGAGATGAGCTCATATTAAAGAAGTAAGAGGTCAAGAAAGGTGACAGTCCCTCCTGGGCAGGAAGCCTCTTTTCATATGCATCAGGAAGTGCTGCATTCACACACAGGGCACTCTACAAATAAGAAACAAGCTAAAATCGCTAGTCATTTGAGCATCCCAAAGCTTTAAAAATCTATTAACCACCAATGAAAAATTAGGAAACACTAAAAATGCTTTCCTCAAGAAGTCGCTTGCCTCCATATCTGTTAAAACAGAAGGCATACTAGGACCAACATATTCAATATCTGTACCACCCCCCTCCTCATGACAGTTATGCTGGCAAGAAATTGCAGTAAAACTGATGGAGGGTGTATTTTATTTCATGCTGTGTTTGCACAGTGCTTAGCGTAACAGGTCCTCATTCATGGCTGGCTCGGTGAGCTGGAACCAACACAACAGTCACCTGATGTCCTCAGATACAGAAAACTTTGGTGGAGACCTTCAGAAAAAGGCAGACTGCACGCGGCAGACTATGAAATGCTAATCTGGTAGCACTTCTATTTAGTCTGCAGATTTTCCCCAGCTCAAGATCGCAATCTGCATTTATTTTCACAGAATTTTTTTATGGCGTAGGTCGCACTTTGGTCACGTGACGGTAGTGTCTGATCTAAGACGCATGAAGGATTCTAAAGTAAAACGTAAGTGAACAACCTAAACTCTCAAGACAGTCAATTCAAAACTGCTGAGACACTTGCTATTTGAGTATAAGGTACAAAAACACATAGCTCTAGCTCTGCCTCTGCTCTTCAAATCAAAGCGTGTATTTAAATACACAATCTCACAAGCTAGGTGACAGAAGTCTGACCAGTCAGAAAGGTTTAATTTTCCCACCCCTCCACCCTGCTCTCCAGCAATTACTTGCACAGCTGCCAAACGTATGCAAGATAAAGAGCAGTAAAACACTCCGCAACCCCACTCCCTTAGAACTGGTACCTGAGAAACATCTGAGCTTACAGAAACCCAAAGACAAAGAAAGTTACAGGCAAATAACTGTTTGCTAATTACACGTCCAGGACTGACACTACTGGAAAATGTGGTCATCCCTCAGGCTGTGTTAACTCAAAATCATCAAGGCTCTGAGAAAACAGAGTTTATTTCTCGAGTTTTTGTTCCTGTCTGAATCTCATTTCAGAATGAAAAAAAGGAATACCTTTCAAGCAGCACATATTTTACATTTATTATTCAAATTAAATGTGATAAATGCTTAACTGCCATTCCCACAGAACCCAGTTCAATTTATGAGTTGCTCCCCACAAAAGCTTCATGACAGCATGGCCTTTTACTAAGGATAAGCAGCGTGTCTGAAGAATTATTTATTTATTTATTTTAAATCAAGGGCAATGAAAACAAAATTAAATAAGGTGGAACTATCAGAGGAGCAGTGTTGTACACCGGACAGAAAAACTACTTCCTATTTCTCCTATTTCCAGCTCAAGAGCATGAAAGTATGAGTATTTCCCCAGACAAAACCTAATCATAAAAAATATGTATGGATAGGCGGCTGTAACAGTGCTTAACTGCCTGAATCTGTGTCAACATACACTTTTTATGTGCACACTAACATGTATAATTAGGTAGACAATTTGCACACTATTCATTAAGAACAGTTGGAGCTGACACAAACGACGCTGATTCTAGCACAACTGCTGCTTGACAGAGATGCAGTCCTATACAATTTCAAAAGCCCATTTTTCAGCAAGATATTGACTTTGATTTCTGTCTTAGCTTAACCACCCACTGATGTCACTCTCATTTTGGGACAACAGCATTCAATCCACTGTAAATATGATCAATGGATGACCCTGTACATATGAAACAGATTGCGTCTGACAAGGCATTTTACAGAAATCTAGCTGAAGAGCAATCCTGCCTCAAAATTCCAAGCAGTAAGAGAGGACTGAATTTAACCTCACTATTAATTTCTCTGGGAGTAGTTCACATTCTAAAGTGGTCTCCCCTGCTACATTAAAATGGAGGTGGCGGTGGGGGGGACATGCAAAAAATGCCAAGAACAAGTCTGGAACTCGCCTTCACTTTCCTACACAGTTCCCAAAATGTGGCGAAGCGTGCACTTAACTTCAGAAGGTGGATTTGAAAGAACATCTGTGTACTGCAGTCATAGAGGTTTGTAAATCTGCAGATCAGTGGGTGGCACAGCCAGGTCCTGGAGTGCAGGTAGTGCATGTGGCCTGAAAATACCAAGTCTAAGTCACCTCCAGACAAGTGCAAGTCAGAAACAGATCTGCTGCTCCCTTCCCCCCAAATTGTTCTCGCTTAAAAGTACAAGAATTTCAAATCCAATGCCCCTTTGTTTACAAGAATCACAGTTTGACTGCAGATGTTTTATCTTCCTTGTTCATCACACAAACCATTCTTGACCTTGTGCAATAATTGCTTGCTTTTCACTCACAAGCCCTCCCTCTGCTGCTATTTACATTCAGGGTTGTGCTGCTTTGATCACTGAGCCATTTGTAACAAATGCCTTCCAAGATGGATAGTGATAAGTAGGACAGTCCCCTGTTTTCATTCATGATTAATATCCAAAATAGCTGTAGAAACATTTTAATCAAATTGGATGAAGAGAGACAGGTTATGTCTGCTACTCAAAGGTACCTCAAGGAAGCCTGCTAAGAATTTATTATTTGAATGAGGGGGGGAAGAGAAAGCGTAACACATGGGTCTCAGATGTGAGGGGTCACATCTGAAGTAACCTGTAATCCCACTGGGACCGCGAAACCATCTTCTCCCAACCACATCCACAGGGGTTCTCAAACTGCTGAGGACCCCCAGCACAGAGGCTGCAGCAAGTTATCTGCGACCGATCTGAAAAGCCATCTATGGGATCAGTGGGGAGAGGTGGCTCCAGCACCTGCAGGTGGCTCAGGTGAAGAGTGCTTCAGCAGATACACCAGAAGGTCAACAACTTCTGCTTTGAAAGACTGACAGCATTACAAAACCATGTTCTTGCCCAACAGGTTTACATTTGCAAACATTCCCATTGGACACTTCTTGGCTTTTGTTCATTTCCCATGAACTCCATGGAAGAATGCATTCTGACCCTGTATATAATCCAAATCAATTAACTCTTACCTCAGGTCATTCAAGGAATAAAAAAACCCCCAAGCACTGATGACATTTTATTGTGTGGGGTCATAGCTGCAAGAGGCAAGCATCATACTTTCTTTTGTCCACAAAAGCAGGCAAATTAAAAATCTGGACACAGTCATGGTATTCTTTAACTTAGGCTGAAGAATGCTACAAATAAGTCATTCCACTTAACGTGGTGCTCGCTGTGATCATTTTCCAAATATAGACGACAGCAAAAAATACCATGGAGACGTCAAGATTTGACTAAACTCTACTGTTCATACTGTTCTTAAACACTGCGTTTTAAGGAACATAAGCTACAGGCATAATAGTCTATACTAAAGGTTGTTCTTAAGGACCCTGTAGCTAATTAATTGCATGGTTTATCACTGGTTTTCAAATGCTTAGTGAAGGAAAACCTGTGCAACTATTTACTAATTAACAATTGACTGTAATAGGGTCGATTATGAATGCTGACAAAGAACTTTCTCCTTACTATGAATGTGAAGCTTGTTCTACCTGCAAGCCAGGCATTGGTGCAATATATATTAAACAAGCTACTGATGAAATAGTGTTTCAGATATCACTTCTGAGCGAGCACATTTGGATGACTTCAGAAGCTAAGGGCATGAGCAAAGCATAATCCCCCACTAAAAATTTGGTTTTGAAGAAGTTTAAAGAAGTATCATCTACTCAAGAAGCACATAGGAGCTGCTATAAAAAGAAGACAAAACCACTATTAATGTGACTTAAAAAGAAGAGAGAGTGAAAAATGACACCTGAAAATCCTTAGCACCTTCTATGGCACTTGTTATCTTCAAAGCACTGCACAAATATTAACTAATTAATCCTCATATTTTTCTGCCAGGTGATAGGAGATGAAGCTTAATTTAAATATCTGGAGTAAGAGTCACATAGAAAGGAAGCAATCTGCAAGAGGCAAAAGGGAGGCAGCATCAGAGCAGGTTGGGACGCACCTAATCCTAGAGCAGCACACAACCACACACTCATGGTCTGCTATCTCCTGAAGAGGGGAGAGAAAGTATATTTGCAGTCACACAGCAAACATGCTATATGACTATAAACCGAAAGACAACAGTCAGGACATCATCAAGGCAGCCACAAATGAGATTAGCTTTGTTATCTGTGTTCTGCAAGCACACAAATCAGTGCTCTCCACCAATGCTACCATCTACATTCAGCTAGCAAAGTGCCAAAACTTAACACCTGCCTTGCTATCACAATTTTGTTGCCACTCACAAGCTTGAAATCACAGCAGGACCAAGGTAAATAACTTACTTCTAGAGTGACCCTGTCTGTATCAAGAAATTTAAGGTAATGATAGTTTGTGATTCCAGTTGCAAATTGCATTTTTTCCATTCACAGACCTCCAAACATAACTTGGAAGCAAGGTGAATTTCATTACTCTCATTTTACTGACATGAAGGAACTCAAAAAACTGTCCCCACAAAGCAAAAGAAACAGTCAACAACAGAACAAGCACCTTTCCACCACTGATTTCTCAGTGTCAGGAACACACCCCTGGGCAGCAACACCACTTCTGATGACCACACCATGCTTGTGGCAACATCCCAGGCCCTCTGAAGTTAATGGGAGCTTTAGCACCAAAGCAAATGGATTCAAAATATCAATCCATAAGGTACGGAGGTGAGTAAGAAAACCAGTCCTGAAAGCCAAGGTTTGATTTGGGAAGGTCATCTGAGAAGACAAAGCATAACATGTCACAAGATCTACAAATCCATACGTTGAAGAGGGAATAAAGACAAAGTAGAAATGGGGCAGGGGAACAGTAAAGGGATCTGCCTCTGCAATACTCTCCCTCCAACTGCGGCAAAACACTTGCCAAAGCAGCTCCCATAATACAAACCAACTGGAATGGAAGAGGCACTCCCGAAAGCAAGCTCAAATGCCACCACAGGACACTGTACCTAAGTATCACAGAGGAGAGGCAGTGCTTGCACCTTGCCTGCAAAATCACCGGAGGCAAAGCCACTGCTGCCACACTGCATGGCTACCTGCAACACAAACAGCGAGCCACGTCCAAGCCCTCCCCACAGTCCTGCATTCACAAGTTTGTATCAGTGCTCACGGGTGCATTGCCACGACATTGCTGGGACTTGAGGAGCTGGAAGCCCAAAATGCTCCTTTCAAGCCTTTCTTTGAAGGCACTGGGTTTGAATGGGACCAGGTCAAGAAGCCTGCTTCCCAATGACTACAACTCGGTCAGATTCTCCTGACTCAGTTTCTCTGTCACTATGCCAGGACTCAGAAGATGAACTGACCTTTGCCACTTGGCCCGAGATAATATTCATGAGTGCTTGCAAAGCAAACGGATCCCAGATGCATAATTCTGTTGGAAGCAGTGGCTGGTCTCTACTAGGAAAAGTACACTACCAGATACAGAGGAAAGGTAAATCCACCTTGGCGTAAAACTTCCCTATGCCTTTAACAGTAATTTTAGTCCTTCGAGTATGAAATACAGTCAACCACTTGACATACCAAATGGAATCTAAAGTTAAACTCCAGCTTTCCTATGACTCTCCTACTCATTCAAGAAATAAAACTTTACAACAGGCAAAGATCAATGCAGTATCTTCCTCACACGCGTGTCGCATATTCATGGTGATGCAGAAGATAACAACATCTTCCATTAGAAGATACTGAAGCGTTTTCTTCATCCAGCTTTGCAGTTTTCCTTTTACAAATGCAGGAAGTCTTACAGAGATAAGGATTTCAATTCTCGGAAGCCACCTCCAATTTTGGGACTTACTTTAAAAATGAGCCCTGTTTCTCAGGAGTGCTATGTACGCATGACTCTAACTGCAGTCCTAGGTGCACTGCATGCACTCAGCACTTCCAGGAAAGGAAAAAAAAAACAAAACCAAAACAAAACAGAAAAAAACCCAAAAATTACATTTGGGTAAATAAAAAAGGACGCACTGGAAGGAAAGGTAATGTTCTCATTAACCTCTGTCCCCCCAAGCAGCTGGAGTTACCTTTGCTTTAACTTTACACACTAAGAACGTTCCGATTTAACAGCCTCACTGACTTTGCAAACATAGACTCAAGAAAAAATTTAAAAGCAGGTTTTGCAATGTCACAGCTGTAGGCTAGTTTTTTAATCCTGGCATACAGCAAGTTACATATTTCAAGATGAAAAATCACACCTTCCAGTTCAAGATAATGCAAATTGGAAGAAATAATTTAAACTACTTGTACACAGCAAAGGAGAGAGAATTAGCTGAATCAACAGCTCAATGAAGACATCTGCTCAGCATGCAGCATCACAGAGCAAATAAAATGCTGGGGCAAATTAAGAAGGGGAAGAGAGAATAATGTGGATAAATGATAATGGCTTCCTATAATTTCATTGACAATTACAGGCCCACTCTGCTCATCTCAAAGACACCAGCTCTTGATTGTCCAAAGAAGGGCAACTACAATAGCTAGGAGTAAGAAATTCACATGAAGTAAGCTGGGGAAAAAAAAATCTTTTAATCTACAAAAAGAAATCACAGCAAAATACTTATAATAACATAAAACAAATGTTACAGCAAGATAAGGTCTGACAGTTGCAGAGGATATAGAAGGAAATACCACAAATACCTCCACATGTAAAAGTACTTTAAATGAAGGGAAAATTTAGTCCACTTGTAACTCCACTACATCCACAGAATACACTTAATCCAAGAAATACACTGGCACATATATCATTGAGAAAGGTACTATGTCTATTAAAGATGAGCCATAGAGGAAAAAACAGCCACACTAAGACGTCCCCAACACTTTACGAAGAGTTCAGCCTGACCTCAGTTTCACTTGAAATCAATAAATAAACTGCAGATAGCAGAGTGCTGTGCTTCCAGACCAAGCTTAGAACAAAACAAAATCTGTGCAGCATGCACAGCATTTCTTTTCCCTCGTCCTCAATAAGCTAATAGCCAGGCCCCTGCCAGGGGCAAAAGGCTCCATCAACCAGCAGCCGATGCTTTCTGTCCCACAATAGCAATTCTAATATTAGTACAGAATGAGCACAGGACAATTAGCAATTCTGCACTTGATTTGTATGAATTAGATGAGCACTCCTAGGTCGTACATTTCCAAATACACTTCAGATCACGTGTGTAAAAAATTAACTTATTTTTTTTGTTAATTATTAACTCTATTTGTCCAGGCAGAAGGGAGAATGATAGTTCATGCCAATAAAGTAAATAGAGGAGTGCTTTAAAGCATGCCTTCGCCAGTCTTTTGGGCTAATTATGCTAAATTCCACAGACAAAAAAAAAGGAAAAATCAGACTTTAAAATATTCTTGTAAGTCTAGGATTCTCCCTGAGGTAAGGCATGTTCTACTTAGTGTAATTCCAATGAAACATAGAACCATAGAATCACTTGGTTGGAAAAGACCTTTAAGATTGAGTCCAACCATACCTGTCCACTGCCAAACCAGATCCTTGAGCACCTCATCTAACCATCTTTTAAACACCTTCAGGGATGAAGACTCCACCACCTCCCTGGGCAGCTGTGCCGGTGCCCGAGAACCCTTTCAGTAAAGAAATTTTTCCTGGTGTCTAATCTGAACCTTCTCTGGTGCAAGTTGAGGCCGTTACCTGTCTGTCACTTGGGAAAAGAGACCAACACCCAACTCGCCACTCCTTTCAGGCAGTTGTAGACAGTGACAAGGTCTCCCTTCACCCTTCTTTTCTCTAGGTTAAAAAACCCCAGCTCTCTCAGCCGCTTCTCGTGAGGCTCGTGCTGAGCCCCTGCACCAGCTCCGTTGTCCTTCTCTGGCCCTACCCAGATCCTCCGGAATGCACGGAGGTGGAGAGCGTTACTGCATTCGAGGGATGCTCAGGGAGGGGCTGTGGGGTGGGTGATTGAGAGACAGAGAGAACGGGAGGGAAGCAAGGGGAGCAGCGCCCAGGCTGCGGGCTGGGGACACCCGGACAGCGCTGCCGGAGCCTGGCCACGCCGAGCCGAGCCCAGTCCCTCCGAGAAGAGACGAGCCCAGCCGTACCATGCCGGACTATGCGGTGCTAAGCCGAGTCCAGGCACGCCGGGCTCTGCCCAGCCGAGCCGTGCTCTGCCACCACAGCTGTGCCGAGCCGAGCCCTGCTCTGCCACCACGAGCTGTGCCGAGCCGAGCCCTGCTCTGCCACCACGAGCTGTGCCGAGCCGAGCCTTGCTCTGCCACCACGAGCTGTGCCGAGCCCTGCTCTGCCACCACGAGCTGTGCCGAGCCCTGCTCTGCCACCACGAGCTGTGCCGAGCCGAGCCGAGCTGTGCTCCGCCACCACGAGCTGTGCCGAGTCGAGCCGAGCTGTGCTCCGCCACCACGAGCTGTGCCGAGTCGAGCCGAGCTGTGCTCCGCCACCACGAGCTGTGCCGAGCCGTATTGAGCCCAGTCCAGCCCAGCCCAGCTACACCGGGCTGTGCCGTGTCCAGCTCAGCCCGGGACAGCCGCGGGAGCTGCCGCCGCCGCGCCCAGCCCGAGGCGCCCGTCCCGCTCCCAACTTTCGCCCAACTCCGCCGGCCGCGCTGCTCCTCGCGCCGCCGCCCCGGCCCGGGGAAGGGGAGCCCCCGCCCCCCGGCATCCCGGGGCGCCGCCACCGCTACTCACCGCCACGCCGAGCGGCAACAGCAGCGGCGGGAGCCGCGCAGCCCCCGCGCCCCGTGCCGGCACAGCCATCGCCGCCGCCAAGCCGGACCCGCTCCGCGCCCGCCAGCGCTGCGGGGCTGCTGCCACGTCTGGCGGCGCAGGCGCGCTCCGCCACCGCCCGCCCTCGCCCGGCATCACGGGGGCTGTAGTCCGGCCCGGAGCTGGAGGGAGGCTCAGCCCGCCCCGGGGGGGAACGTGCGGCGCACACGAAATACCCAGCCCTGCCCCAAAGTGCCGCCAGCATTCAGAATTAAAAAGCAATCTCCGTGCAATTTGTTTCAGCAGAGACTGAAAGGAAAAACATTCCAGCCCTTCTTCATAGAATGGTTTAGGTTGGAAGGGACCTTAAAGCTCACTCGGTTCCAACCCCATCTACCATAGGCAGGGACACATCCCACTGGATCAGGTTGCTCAAAGCCTCATCCATCCTGGCCTGAAACGCTTCCAGGGATGGGGCAGCCACGACTTCTCTGAGCAACCTCTGCCAGTGCCTCACCACTCCCATAGGAAAACATTTCTTCATAATGTCTCATATAAAGCTCCCCTCTTTCAGTTTAAAACTGTTACCCCTTGTCCTATCCCATAGCAGCCTTCCAATACCCAAAAGGGCTACAAGAAAGCTGGGGAGGGACTTTTTACAAGAGTGAGTAGTGATAGGATGAGGAGGAATTAGGAAGAAATTCTTCACGCTGAGGGTGGTGAGGCACTGGCACAGGTTGCCCAGGGAAGCTGTGGCTGCCCCCTCCCTGGAGGTGTTCAAGGCCAGGTTGGATGGGGCCTTGCGCAACCTGGTCTGGTGGGAGGGATCCCTGCCAAAGGAACTGCATGATCTTTAAGGCCCCTTCTAAGGCAAATCTTTCTATGATTCTATATTTGCATTCCCTGATAAAGAGCCCCTCCTCAGCTTTCCCATAGGCCCCCTTTAGGTACTGGAAGGTCTCGAAGGTCTCCCCGGAGCCTTCTCTTCTCTAGGCTGAACAACTCCAGA
This sequence comes from Dromococcyx pavoninus, assembly GCA_033558185.1. Lineage (NCBI taxonomy): Eukaryota > Metazoa > Chordata > Aves > Cuculiformes > Neomorphidae > Dromococcyx > Dromococcyx pavoninus. The sequence continues at coordinate 1,906,489 of JAUMJL010000786.1, forward strand.
TCTTCTCTAATGTCCCATTGGCATTCCTGCTAGGATGAGGTTTTTGTGCCTCCACCTCTCTCCCAGTGCTTGCCTCACTTTAGAGAGCCTTCTGGCAAATAGCCTCCTTCCTGAACCTTTTTTGTCAGGGTCTTTAAAACCTGATGGTATTAGGTCTGGGGTAAGAGGTCAAAAAGGTAAAAAAAAACAAGGAAAGGGGAGAGACAGTTAACTGGAAGAGAGGCTTAGAAAGTAAGATCTGTTCTCCTTGTAAATTGTTCCCACTTTTTATCATTAAATCCTAAAGGAGAACCTTGCTTTATCCTCACATGTCAGCAAAGATGCCAAAGTGCAAGCAAATAAGTACAGTGAGTTGACCAGGATCGATTTGTGCAGCCTCCATTATAATCACCCTATTTGAATGATTGCTGCATCCAGACAAACAAATCGTGCCCCTGGTCAGGCATACTCAGTGAGCTAGCTTTGCCTCACAAGGACATTCCAGATGTCCTGCCAGTAATCTTACGGTCAAAACGGGTCAGCCAGGTTATAATTGGCTTCCCACAAACAAGGGATCTTCACCTACCACCCAGTGGCTGTGTGAAATTCTTCCTTGGCTCAGCAACATCAAAGGAAAATCAAAGGCATCTTTTTGAGTCTGATCCTTACAGCTGGCTGTCACCTGAGCATTAGACTAAGAGGCTGGCTACAAGGGAGCAATTTGTAGATCCATACAGCTGACTGATCACTTCAAGCGGTGATCATGAAAACTGAATGCCGTTGACATTAACAAGTCCCCTGGTGGAGATGTAATTTTGCAAAGCAGAAACACACGTAGAGAAAGTTATTACTATTAACATTTACACTTTTGTGGCATCTTTTGCGGCAGAACCAGAGAACACTTTTCTCAGTCACAGCTGGATAACCTTCAGCAAATCATTTCACAGTGCTATGCCTCACTTCCCATTTGCAGAAGGCCTTGGTTAGCCTGCCTTCAAATGGGGTTAGCAATCCTTAGCTCACTCTAAAATGCCAGTGAATGTACACAAGGCACAGCCCAGGAGCCATCAGAAGCAGACTGGGATGAGGAAGGACACACAGCTGGAGAGAGACTTAGGGAAGGAAAAGGTAGGAATCTTTTCACTCTACAGTGAAAGAACCCCAAACAAAACATCCTTTACATCAAATATCCGTATCCCTGAAGTATATGCTATTTGCACTGCCACTTCTCACCGCTGGTGCCAGTTTCCCAATCTGTAATAATCAGCCTGCTATCAAAAGGCTCTGGATCCCCAGTTGAAGCTCATTTCAAATAAGCTGTCAAAACCTCCAGGAAGAGGGAACCTCTTCTAGATGCTGTTCACCTTCAGATCCCCAGCCTAGAGCTGAAAGGCTTCAGCACACAACTACCCTGACTCATCCAGACCTCTAATATCAGCTGGATATCCAGGTCCTCAAAGACTGTTTGAATCCTGTCATGACTCTTCTGTGTAGAAAACTGTTATACCTTTTGACGCTTCAAATCACAGTTACCAGTATCAGGCAATGCAAAAGTAACCTCAATATAGTGGAATTTCTGTGCTGTGTCATTACCATACAGGATGTGCTGCCATTGTGGTAGGAAAGGATAAAATCCTGGGACATGATTGTTTTCTCACATTCTCAGGAAGGAAGAAAAAAAGGAGGAAATAAAAAAAGAAGACAAGCTATTTCAGACTGCTTCTGAAAGGTTATATAAAAAATCCAGTTTAGGAAGCTGCAATCTTTATATGCAGAAAAATATAAAAAGGATAACCATGTGGCTACTACAGCTTCTTTCTTTCAGTTTGCCTCCATAAGTTGTACTGACATGACAGGCATTGCCAAAACTTAAGAGAGAAGATCATTGAGCAGCTGTCTCAGGTTCAAAATAATATATCAAGTATCAGCTCTAGACAAGGCCTTACACAGTGGCAACTACTTCATCAATCCAGTTGCGCATTACTCACGAACTCATTACAGTTGTATCCGAATCCGCCACTATCCAGCATCCCAAGTTTCACCCTGTACCTGCTCACCATTAATATCATATGCTGCTTGCTTCTCTGTAATTGTAGTATTTGTGTATGGCACCGCAAAACACTCTGAAAGCATTCATTAATTCACCACTGAGAAGCAACGAAGAATTACTGCCCTTGGATTATAGATCAGAAAAGAGCAGCAGAGAGATTATATGATTTGCCCAAGGCTATAAAACCAGACAGTTTCAGATCATGTCCATTTCCAAAGTCTGCACTGGGTCTGCTAATCCTTACTTGTCTATCTATATTCAAACCCCTCTTTTACCAAGAATAAAACACAAAAATGGACCTCCAGTAAGTGTGTCTGTAAGGAATTACACTTTCCACATGCCCCATATGTTGCTGCTTTATTTGACAACCTTTATTCTTTGTTCTCCTTTAAACCTGAACAAGTCTCTGTTGGCCTCTCACAAAAAGTAAAATGAGTCACCTTTACCACAAAAAAATGGCAGCAGAGGAGATGGAAAAAGATATAAGCGCTTTGCAAGCTGTACTGAATCCAGGGGCAACATGGTCTACACGGGGACCTCATACTACGTAGCATTTGCCCAAAATGAAAGCAGGATTCACTCACTGCTTTAACTACATCAAGTTCTCCTCCTTCCTTCCAGCAACTTCTCTTCCTTCTTTAGTCCAGCTTCAGACAACTGATTTTGATCTGTGGGCTTATCTCCTCTAAGTTTTGTGACACTGTGTCATGGCACTGATTGCATCAGCTGAAAAGAGACATACGAGCTGGTTGCTATCAACAGATGGATGGTATCGTAGCCCTCGGCTCCTCATGACCTTTCCTACAGCTCTTCAGCACATGATGAAAAGGAAAAGAGACAGGACCAGCCCCTGTAGGATTTACATGGGAGTGGTCTCAGAGAAGAGGCACAGCTGTACATTGCTTTTCTCCAGCTGATGTCTGTCAGAGGGGAGAGCCTGAAGGCGGCTTTCCACTCTTGCTGCCTCCTCAGCACCTGGTAACAGGGCTGCAGATGCAGCATATCCATACACTTCAGCTAACAAGTTCCACGGAGGATCATTAACACACCAAAATAAGGGAGGCAAAGGTGCAGCTGTTATATAAAGGATTATTTCTTAGGTGAAACATTCCAGTTTCATACTTTTGCATGAACTCTTTTTACCACTATTTTGTTAGTGGTAGAAATACATTATGAGTTTCAAGGGACAGCTCTCCATTATTCAGCTGTGACATATCTGTGGTTTTCACCTGGTTTGCTCACTACAGTCAGTAGGAATGGCATGGAGGCAAGTCAGGTTGGAGTTCAGCCTGAATGCTTTTACCTCAATGCTCCGTGAGGGTGCTGTACACAGCCGTGTAACTCAGTGCTTCCATTTTCTGCATCACACCCCTTTACATTTCTGAGGTCTAGAAGGACTGTGGACTTCTTGTACAGACCTTACACAGCACAAAGAAGAAATACAAGCATGCTGTGTGCTTTCATGGGAATTTTACTTTTGTGCTTTATTATTGTTGTTTCCTTCATTCTAGAATCAAAGGACTTTTGGACCACAGGTAGACAGATGCTCTTTATGTATGAGAGGAAAAAACCCAGTTGGTACTGCAGGAGTCAGTTAGAAGTTGAGTAGAGATATTTCCCAAATATTTCTTCCTAGATATTTTCCATTACAGTTTTTATTGCTTTCTTTAAGTCTGAGGTCTGCATGTCCCTTTACATTTAAGTGGCCCTACAGTTAAGAACACTGTCGTTTCTTTTACTGAATCTCCAAAGCTGGATATAATGTGTTCCTGAGTAACATAAAAACCTTCTGCAGCACAGGCACCTTGCTGGCAGGTAGTAGATAATTTATGTCTCTCAGTTACCTGCTGAGAGAATAGTTTAAACAAGATTAAAACAACCATTGGAGTCTGGCTGTTATGCGCTCACTGCAGCCCTACTGCATGTTTCCAAAGTACTGTGGTCGAGACAGTTTTCCAGTGATTTGCAGAAGCTTTATAAAATATTTGCAGGCTCTTTCACCTTTACGGCATCGTAAGGGAAGTGCTGAACAATGATCTTGTGAAACAGGCCGAGATCTGAATCTGAATTCAATGCAGAGCCCAGCCAGTTTCCTGCATGAGGATATACGTGTCATATGATCTAACGGGGGCTGATGTCTCCACCTGTAAATCAGAAATAGGTGTGTTAACAGAGTTAGCTAACACCCCTTGGACTGTGGTGGTGCCTACATACCTTAGTAACAGGAGCCCAGCTGGTTATTTCAGAACAATATAACTCTCTGTTCTGCTGGCAAAATGTTCAACTTTAATATGCAGGTTCACATACTGAGTCTGATTCTGCCATGCTGGTTAGAGATAGCCTCACACTAACAGCTGGCAACAGAGAAGTAGATCGAGCTTCTTCTGTGAGTAGATCCTGGTCTGGGTACCTAAAGTGTTCATCTATATGAAGAACTGAATATAAAGATAGGACTATAACTATACAATCAAAATACTGTTCAGTGTAAACCAGTGTTTGCACTGCTGGCCTCAGTCTTTAATGGAGCTGTATCCATCCACAGTAGCTAAGCATCTGTCTCCATATTATATCCAAAAATGTATTAGCGTAAAGCCATCAGCATATATTTGCTGCAATGTTCTACTAAAATATTTTTCAAACATTTATTCTATGAGAGTATATCTGACACATCCAATATACACATATTCAGTACTTTTCCTCTCCATATGTAGATAGATAATGTTTTATCTACATTTTTACATGTATGTCTACACACACATGTGCACACATATACATGGCATATATTAAACAGATTATTTTTGTGGATTTATACATTTTTATATAATATTAGTAAATATGCAGTCCATATGTTTTTTTCTCCATTTTTCAGTTTTCCTAGAATTAGTTTGTGTGATTAAGTTCTGCCTGTTTGAGATCAGCAGCCACAATTAAGTGTATAACTATGCAGTCAGTAGCTACTATATGCAATAAGGCAAAGTTTAATAAGAAGGATTATCTTCTTGAAAGACTTTGTCTTTGCAAGGACCACTACTCACAGCCATATGAAAAAAAGCTGCACTGTGATGAAGCAAGCATTAAAAAAACCCCAACCTTATAATCAAATCCCTTGGCTTTCTGCAGTTGTGCAGTCAGAGTAGCAATTTAGTATTTCAGTAAGGAATTTACTAGGTCCTTAGGATTTTCTCTCTCTAAACCTCCTTCCTTCCCTGCATATCGCAGTAACCCATCTTTTAGTAGGGAAACACCACAGAGGATGCTGCATGAGGAAAGAGATTGTAGAAGAAGCAGGGAAGCAAGTGGGAATAAGGCCTTGATCCTAAACTCTTTGAAAGTAATGGATTGACTTCAGCAGGCTTTGGCTCAATCCTCAGCTATAAGGGAGAAAGTCAGTAAAGGAATGAGGAAAAACTGCTGAGAAACAACAGAGAAACAAAGGAGGCAGGAAGAAAAAATACTGAAGACAAAAGGAGGAAGTCAGAAAAGGCAAAGATAAAGTGCAAGGGAAGACAGGCAGGGGAGAGCAGAAGTGAACACTACTAAACCATCAATAGAGAAAAGAGAAAAAAAACAACAGTGACTAATCCGTGAAATGGGTTGTGTGAGAAGCTGATTTGCTTTTGGGTTTCAAACTGGTTGTCCACATAGCACAGTCTTGGCGTTGCCAGTGGCTGAAGTTGCAACTACATTTACCTTTTGAAGTGCTTTATGGCACGTCCTGTGTCCTGGATTCTCTGATCAGGCAGGCCAGCCCTTCTCTAGAGAGTGCCATGGCTCCCAGCTGCTGTGTGTCTCTAGATTTCCTCTACAGAGAGGAGGCTTATATTCATCTGGGTCTCACCTTGAGTATGGAGTTGAACACCTGTAGAAGTCAACAGGAACGAAAGGAACTTAGAGAAATACGCAGTTTAGCCTCTTGTCTCGACTGCAGCAATGAATAAGGGTCTTGCAGGCACAAGATTGTCTTGTGGGCCAAGAACAGGAGTTCGGAGGCCTAAATTAAGCCCTGTCACAAGGCTCTGACACTGTGAAATTCTCTATGAAGTATTATTTTTCTCATTTCCTCCTCTTGAAATATGCATGAGCCTGGTGACACATGGTAACTCAGCTGCTGTTTGCAAAAAAAAACCTTCTAATGTGAAACCCTCTAGTACAGTCTGTGTTGAGAATGGACCATCGTAGTAGGAGCTGGTTGTTCTCCCAGATCTTCCTTTAGGAACACATTCAATTTTTAAAAATACTCAGCAATACCTCTGCATGGCTCTAGGCACCCTAACACATAAAGGAATCCTTGCAGATTATAACAACACTGGGAGAGAACTCTGACAGCCAGGTGAATTCCTGTCTATATCTTCATTATCAAGGGTATCCTAATATCTGCCTTCTCAAAAACCCTTATCTGACAGATGTTTACTGAAGCTGAAAAATATTTCTCTCCTTCTGGGGTCCAGTCTGAGTCTCTGGAATTGCAGTATTGCCCCAGGACAGCCAGATAACACAATTCTTTAGGATTGAGAAGAGTGATGAAGAGCTCCAGACAGCATCTCTCTTCCCCTCAGCTCCCTGTGCCTTTGGGAAAATGCTGAGCAGAAGAGCCAGACCCAGACTCCAGCCAGATGCAGCCAAGGCCATGATCTCTGCACATGCAGGTAACAATTTGGAATTTGGATTGCAGTATCTTTGCTCTGTCTTTGTTTGTGGCCCTCTGGGAGCACTTAGGCTGAGAAGCACCCCAAGATGAAGCTTAAGATAACAAGACAGGAGCTAAAAAGACAGAAGCAGCCGTAGGAACACTCTCCCCCGCAGGCATTATATTCCCAGGTTTCTGCTCTTAGTAAGTATGTGCCTTAACACACTCTGATCTAGAGATGGCAGTTTGCTATTTACAACTCTGTTGTCTCAACTATCAGGATGGGAATGATGAATTTTACTGATGTCAAAGATCTAATATAACCTGCAAAATGGAAAACTTTTTCATCTGGATTGCTTTTTTTTAAAAAACTAGGAAATCACATGCACAAAAACTGGAGGGAACAAAGTCCCTCACTCAAAAGTCAGGAGAGGCTAGATTAAGAATGCTTGAAAAACTGTGCTAGCCTCCTTAAACACGGTTTGCAAGATGTGGTTTGTAACTGTGTAATTGTTTTTTGTTTTTCCCCACAGACTGCCTAATCTGTTTGTTGCAATATTTGGGAGATGCATAATTGAAGGCAGGAGATAACTGGAAGGAAAAAGATGGTCTTATCATTAACATAATGTGACCTACATGACATCAGGAAAACAAATGAAAATTTTCCCACATTATCTCTAAATGTTTGTATCTGTTTCTGAGTATCCAGCTTGGTATCTCATCAGCTTTGCAGAAATGCTGAGCACTCTTATATAAGAGAAACTGAATCCAATAGGAGCAGTGCAGTCAGTCCTTAGCACTCTGTACAGCTGATTATTCTGAAATAGGATGTCTTAGACAGTTAGACTGTACATTCAGAATAAGAAATTCAACCTTATATTCCCTATCTATGAAGTGGAAGAGCATCCTCATTTGTCCTACTGTGAACTGGAAAGACAAACGTATCAACAAGGCGTGAAGCACTCAGGCTCTTTAATGATAAACAACATACAAAAGACCCTGTGATAAAGAATATAACTGATATTAAAAGAAAGTCTGAGTAGTATACAGCAAGGAGGCAAGGGGCATCTATGGATCATGGGCTTCAAGCAAAATGTGAAGAGCTGTGTGTGGACTGAGCACCATCTATCCTGTGCACTGAAAGAAGAGGATTGTGGAAAAAAAAAAACATGGTCAAATATTAACAGATGCCTGTTTATCTAAGAAAACAGTTTTGGAGGAAACGAGCAGTGACAAGGCAAGAATGTGTTCAAAAAGCATTCTGTCAAGCATATGCAAAAATGTGTTAAGGACCTATAAAGTGGGGATAATGACACTTCTCCTTGCTAGTGAATTGCTTTGAGAACTGCTGGTGAAATCTGCTACAAGACTTAATGCATTTTTCTTTTCACATGAACTATAAGTTCTTACTGAGTGATTGGAGGATAGCTGAAAGGATAGATCTGAAGGCAATTGCAGTCAGTGGGAACTTAGTTTCATGGGTTTTGGAGCAAAATCCTTGAGCCATCAAACCCAGTTCAATTTTACAAAGTGACTTGATGTCATGAGCTGTAGACCCTAGAGACAAAACCATGGAGTTGAGGTTATTAGGGTGACATAAGCCAGGATAAGGGTTTGGTTTATTTTTTAAGCAACTTGAGTCTTGGCAGCAACTCAGAAAAAGCAATATATATATAAAAATAAGAGGAAGGATAACATGGTAATAAAACGGCTACTGAAACTAGATTTGTGCAGACAGTGAAGTCTGTGAAACAGAAGAAGGGGACTGCTCTGAGACATTAATAAGGCATTGTCCAGCCAAACTAGTAAAAGCAATAGGATGAGGTTTAGCTGAGGCTGATGGGGTCACCTCAAGCTCATTTCCCCATGTTCTCTGCAGAACGAACATATCTGAAAAGGTTGCTTTCCCCCCCCACCTTCTGTCAGTTAAAGAGCAGAAAAACTGAGCACCTGCTGAAGGCACTTGTCAATGACAAGCAGCAAATGGCAGCACTAAAAGTACAAGTCAATGCAGCAAATGTGACCTAGGAAATATAGACTGACAGTGAAAAATGCTGCAGAGTTCAAGCGCACTATAGCTCTCTGAGTTTATGAAAGCAGTACATCTGGGCAGCTAGCATGGGAAACAATGACAGGGCATGTGTCTGAGACGTTACTATGGAAAGATAGAAAGTGCAAGATCCTAAGCATCATTTAGAAATGGAGTTTTACCAAAAAATAGCCATATTAGCCATTTTTAACCTCTTGTTGTCAAATTCCCAGACCCTGCTCTAACTCTTCAGCTGGACATACTGTTCCCAGCACTGTCAAAATACTCCGTATGATGCCAAGGAGCCAAAATTTTCTGCCTTTCACAGGCACAAGATCTGCTCCACTGGGAGTTCCCACGTGTAAGCTTTTTTTCTCACTCTGTACAAAGTTTATATGAGCCCCACACCTTGCTGTGGAAGAAGGCTGCATATAAATTAGTGCCATAAGTAACATCAAGTTCCTGTCACTGCAGCTGGGCTGCAGCTCCTCACTGTAGGTGAGAATTGACAGACCAGGTGTGCAGGGCCTCCAGAAGTAAAAGAACCCCAAGTATTTTCTTGAGTTGCTTTTAATCCTAGTCTGAGGGGAATGTGAGCAATCCTGGATTAAACGAACTTGTCAAAATGAAGAATTACCAAATACTTATGTTCTTCTAGAAAATTTTGCAAGACAAAAGCTCTAAACTATTAGCTCTTTTATTCTGTTGTCATGTCTTTGGAAGAGGAATCCCCTTTTCATTAGATAGCATCTAGCACTATGGCATTCCCATCCGACTAGAAGCCCTTCATGCTAGTGTATTGCAAGGTTGTTATATCAATGGTAACATGTATTTTCCATTTCTTCTTGATCTAGTCTTGAGATGGTTAGAAAAGTCAAAAATGAAAATGTTCAACTATGTGTGATCTATGGATTCTTCCTTACCACAAATCTCTTCTTGGTTTGTGCTTTTCTCTGTCACAGTAACATCTGATTGGTTGTGTATTCGTGAATGTCAAACTTTTAAGTGGGAATGGACTTGTTTTAATATTGTCTTCTTACCTGAAGAGTTTAAGGGCAAGGACCATTTCTCTAATTGGCATTTAGACGTAATTTATTCATAATGAACGTGGATATATTTGAGTTACATAAATCAGAACACTCGGCCGTCTGTACCACAAGAGGGATGATATGACTTATACAAAGGAAAATCGTAACTCCTAAATCTGCTGGAATTATAAACCCACAACTTTTATCAAAATCTGTTTGCTATATGCTGTGTTAACATGTAAATGCTACAACACATGCAAGCAAGATTACATAATGAGACTCAGCAAAATAAGTTAATTTTTCTGCAATGTCGACTCATGTTCCTTTGGTTAAAGCATATTGTGTGGAAAAAGCACAGCTGACTTCTGGTACAGTTTTGCTATTGAAATTGTGTTTGCATACTATAGTAAAATGTCCTTTTAGATTTCCTTCTTTTTAAAAACATTTATTGTTTTTCTCTTATTATGGGGGCAATGCTATCACAAGGCCTGTTTATATTTGCATGTTGGCAGATGAATTTGTTAACGTAAGTTTCAGATTCATTTTCCCACATTACTAGCAATACATTTAAAATAATTTAAAAATCCTTTTGACCTTTCACTTCTGATGTGCTGCTGAGTTCTGAGTTTCCTCATACACTTCATCAAGTAGATGAATAAACCAGCTTCCTTCCTTTGGAGTATTTTTATGTATTGTATAAAAAGCAATGCAGAGAAAATAAATGTTCTTTGTTTACAAACAACAGAGTCCCATTCAAGTGTTAAACAACTGTTATTATTAATTATTTACATTGTGATAGCTCTGCAGAGACACCATTCTGGAGCATGGCTCTATTATGTTAGCTGCTATACAAACAGATGAAAAAGATGATTGTTACTATTCCTTATGGCCAATATGCTAAGTTGCCCAAGGTAACAATGATTTGTTTATAAAAAAGAGCAAAAGGGCCTCAATTAATCCAAACAAAAAAGCCTAATTGTACTACTAAAATCATTTGTGGTAAGGAAGAAGGAAGCAAAACTAGAAAAGAATATGCTAAATTAACCTCACATCTGTTTACTGTTGAAATAATCGAGGGGTCAGCTATTCAACTCTTCAGAAGGGCCATTAAAAAATAAGACTGAAAAGGAATCAAGATGGTCGTGAAAGGAAATATGTTAAAGGGAGTGAGACATTTTTTAATGGCTGCTTCCTACATCACCTTCTGTGTGCTGAAATACATCAGTGCATTACTACAGCATCAAAGTCAGAGCAGACCAGGCTCTGACTGTAGAGGAAGACTTCACTGACTCATTACTCTTGCCAGCTTTGGCTAGAACCCAAACAAGCACTGAGTTCCTGTTGCACTTTCTTCTATACCTTTTTTCTTTCCTATATATTCCTTGTATATCTTTCTCTTTTTAGCTTATTTTTTTAGTAAGGGTTTTTCTTGGCTGGCCAAGATCACAAGCCTCATCACTATGACATTAAGTAGTATGAGATCCCTACAGTCAAAATCCTGAACCCTATTTAATTTTTAGGACTGGTCATGAACACACTTTTGATTCGCTCATCCCATCAAATTTTCAAATTTAATGCAACAGTGATGCAGGGATCTTATGCTCTAGAAGCATTACACTAATCTAAACTTATAAAATGACTACTACACATTCTAATTTTGGACCCAGAACTATTTGAAAGTGTTCCTGTTATTAATAAAACCAGCATCAGTAGGTGTTAGATCCCTTAGAAGATCTAGATTTAAGAAACTGATGCAGGAAATCAGTGAATATTATGATACTGAACTCTGTAAAACTACAGAGTAGCATACTAATTACTGGATTACCTTTCTTTCTCCTATCACGTTGCTGTTTCCAGCAGATTTAATTCATTATTGTTGCTTCATTTTCAGTACTATGCTAGTTTCCTGGGCAGCCAACACAATATACTGAGTTTCTCTGAATTCTCCAGAAGAAACAGCCTCCCACAAAACCTCACTCCCTTTAGAGTGCCTATTTAAGCATGGATTTATATGTCAGGAAAGCAGTCAGGCATATCTTTTTCTGTATGCTTGCTAAATGATACTTAACCTACTGTGCCAGAATCTAGAGAAGACTCTTTTCTCCTCTAGACTTTTTCTGAGAAAGAAATTGTTTCTTTTCCCTCTAACAGGGTCTTTTCCATTAAGTTTTTGGGGAAGACATGATCATGGTCATAAATGCATCTCAGCAATGCATTTCATGTATGAGAATTAGAGGAAACAGCCCCTGCCATTTAACCTGATCCACAGGGAGCTGAGAAAGAAGCGGGCAGAAGCACTGCCTGCTCAATATATCAACAGCAAATCTGACAAAAAAAGTACAATTCTAGTCTGTTTTTTGACGGAGAGCTGAGCTTTTGAAAGACCTATTTTAATTAAAGATATCCCTGATCAATGGTACTTCTTTTCTGTAGAAAATGACAGCTGAAGCAGTGATCATAACCCTAGCTATTATGATTTTGTAACATTGCTGAAGTCTTTCATATACTTACTTTGATTGTCACAGATTCTTCTTTTTAGGCTGTATTATCCCTCGGTGTGTTGTGGCCATGTGACTGCTGTGATGCACCATTTCCCTGTACAAATAAAGTGAGACAGGTGGGCATTTATGACAGGGAACCCAACCTATAATGAAGAATACTGGACTACAGTTCCCAGGAGGCAGTGCAGCTATGTTTAGGAGTCAAAATATATTTTTTTTTCACTGTCATTTCAGATTACTCTATGTAAAAAGGTGTCTTTAACTGCCCCTTTTTCCAAGAAGCTCTAACCAAGAATCCTTAATGAGACAATAGAGGAATCTTTTTTATGGAAAATAAGAGAAACCTAGACTTCCAGTTTTCAGACACCATTGTCTTCTGATGAGTTTATTTTCTATTATGTGAGGTATTTAGGCTGATTTTTCAGAAAAATGGAAAGTTAATAATGATCAATCTACATTTACCCTGCATATAACTGTAGAGGTTATGATGCATGGCATAATTGCAGTGTACTGAGTGTTTCTCTTTTATGGCTGGCTGCAGAGACTGTAATAGCCTGTTACTCATTTCTAGGTGAAGGAGTTCCTCCTTTGGTTTAGGTGGCAGGAATTTGTGCTTCTGATGCTGATATTATCAAACTTGATCCCGACTGGCAGGAGTAGACAGCTACATTTAATTATCATAGAGAAGACATTGTTTTGTCATTTTCCTTTCAAAATGACCCCAATGTACCTGACATAAATACTGTATTAAACAAATCAAAGATGCTCTTGGAAAAGAAAGAGTTTTCCTGAATGCTCTTTGTTACAGGGAAGAATTTATCACATGCTTTAAATGTTCTGGTTTCTTTGTTTCATTTCTCTTTCCCTCTAAGATGATAAAGAAATAGAGAAGACCCAGGGTTTGATCTGGCATATTTCCAACACCAGCCTGTCTCTTATTCACCAATTAATTATTTATCTATTTTACTGAGAAAGACAATCAACATGCAAACAAAATCAGGATGTATTATGTGTATTTACAAGAAAGTGAAACACAACAAAGATAAAAGAAAGAATTGTGAATTGTCTTGAAGATAAGACACCAAGGATAAAGTGAAATTTTATGAATGTATTCAAGTACATTGGCCCAAATCCATGCCAGCTATTAATCCATAGCTCACAGATGAATTTGTTTCACTGTTATTTAAAAACAGAACAAAACCTGATTCCAGAGTGGTTACAATGAGCTGAAAACCTCGGCACAGAGCACAATGTACTGGATTAGACTAGAGAAAACACATTTAGCAAGCTCACTGCCACCAAAGAGAAAGGATGAGCTTGTAGCTATGGCTTTAGCACATAACTGAGAAGAGCTGGATTGACTTTCTGTGAAAATCCTCTCCTCTCTGTGAGTTTGTTCCCTGAGTAAAACAAATCTGTTTCTACTCTTCTGCATCGTGAAAATCTTTGGTGAAGACATGCTGTGTCGCCATATGAGATTAAACCTAGGCTTTGTAGAGCAAAACCCATGTACTTTTCCTGCTTGAAGGACAACCCATGCGGATCTCAGATCCACTCACATTTACTAACTGACAGCTCTGGCCATTTCAGCCAAAACACGTCTGAATTTTGAAGGGAAGAATGTGGTGACATGGTTATCTGTGCTGACAGACAAAAAGGATGATCTGGAGGGGTTTCCCTCAGCCTGCCCAGCATCCCCTTTCCCTCAGGACTTGGCATGGTGTCCTGATGGCGCTGGGCAGTGGTGAAGGGAGGGTTAACATCAGCGAGGCCAGTGGAGCTGGGTCCTGCTGCCATGTCAGGATCTCTTTGGTGGCTGTCAGCTGGGAGGAGGCAATGTCTAGAAGCATGGGCTTCGTTGTCCTTGGGATGATGGGGAGATCATGGTGTTCAGAGCTCCACATTTACTTTTATTACCTATTAGAGGTCTTGTGAAAGGATTTCCTGGGACTTTGAGAGAAAACTTGAGATTGTCCCTCCTGAGCCTGAGCATAACAGGAGCTCTTTGGGTGGGCAATGGGGTCCTTGGCACTGCCCACCTGACCCAAAAGTGGTTTCCTCAGTTGTGAAGGGACAGAATGATGTTGGGGTGCTACTGGAAAGTCAGAAGGAGACAACACTAAACACAGACCCTGGAGTCCAGAGGTCCTGAGGAGATCAGCCCTGCTTGGCAGAGTGGCTGTGGGAAACATCCTGCTGAGGGCAACAATCAGCTCTGAGGGGACTGCCAGCTGGCAGGAGGGGGAAGTCAATTGTAGGAGATTTCTATATGGATTTCATAAAAAAGATTTGGGGAGGGGAAGAAAAAGCCAGCTTTGTGGTGCTGCTTCACAAGGAACGAGCGCCAGGGAGTCATAAGGGCTGTTGAATCCCTGGGCTCTGGAAGGGGCTGCCAGGGGTTGCAGGACATGACCTCCCTGCCAGGGAGCAGGGCAGCGAGGGGCAGTGGGGCTGCTTCAGCCCGAGGGATCAGGAACCTCCATGGGAACAGGGACCCAGCTTGGTGGAACCCACGGGGAGAGCTGTGTGGAGCTGGAGGCCAGAACTGCTGTGGTAACTGGACAAGAAATTAAATTAAATATCAGAGAGTCCCATAAAAGGAAGTATCTGATAAAAATAAGCATTTCTACTGAGCATGTACTTCAGCCATGGAACATATTGTTGCAGGAAGCCACTGAGGCCAAGACCTTAAAGAGATTGAAGAAGGTTTGGTCAGTTATGTAATAGCAAGATTGCTCAGATTTGACATAATTTATGTCAGATATCAGAGAGATTTTAAAGCCTGTGCTCCAGGGAAGAATTGAGTCTCTCAAGAGATTAATTTGAGATTTAAAGCAGAGAAAAAAGTATATGTATCAGATTATGGCGCTGCCCTCTTAAGCTCCTATTAGAGAGGATACTGATCTGAACAGATTGCCAAGTTGATAACATGTGACAATTCCTACACTCTAGGTTGAGTGCAGCCAAGAAAAACAACAGTGTGTAAAGGGCATGTGATTTTAGATTTTACAAGGTCTACACCAACTTAGCTGCTGACAAATGAAAGCATATTTGACCTGAACATCTTTCAATCAGAGAGGTTCCATCCTTCAGGAAGGAGGAATAACTGACAAAAATGTTATTGCTTCCACAAATTAATTCAGGTTTCCTGCTCTTTTATCTGGTGCATAGCCTTTTGTTCTCTCTCTCCCTTGCCCTCCCTTTTTATTTTTGCATGCATAGGAGACAGAAATCCTTCATCACTTAGGTAGCTGCTTGTACTTACAAAACCAATCCGGTGTTATAACATTTCTGATGACATGTGAAAAATCACCTCTGGATGTGCCAGTGTATTGGCACAGCAAACAATAAGCAGGGCATGGAATCCTGTTGCAACTCACATATGAGTTCAGAAAACATCCACATAAAAGGTACAGTATGTGAATATGGAAAGAAAACCGCCATTCATACCAGCTGGCCTGCTGCCATTCCCAGTTTGAGCAGCACAACATAGTTCTTCAAATCAGACAGACTACAATTTATGACTTAAAGAATTTGTGGGTGAGCCTTAAAGATTGCATTAGCTGTATCATGCCTTCCCCATAAAGCACACATCTGTGTAAAAGGTAATAAATTAGAAACATATTTCTTTATATACTTTTAACTCCTTTCTACCTACCCAAATGTCCAGGCACTTCAGCAGCCACTGTGATCCCTTTGCCTACCATGGAAGTAGTCACTTCTGGACTGAAAACCAGCAGCTACTGCATGATCCACATGCATGAAGAATACCCTCTCTTGCTCAAACCACATGGCATATATAACCAGTAACTCATTATCTTGGTCATTTTTAATATGCTATTGCCACAATTTGTGCCTCAGATCTTTCATGGATTCTGTTTTTCCTTACAGTGTTCCAGTTCTTTTCTATTTTTCCAATAAGCACTAGGAAACAATGTGAAACAGCTGCCTTCAACAGGTGTGCATCTGCTTTGCTGCACCCCATCACACAGCATTCTCTTGCTGGAAGTGTTGGGACTTCACACTTGTTACTGTGAACCCTTTTTCTGTTGTGTGCAAGCATTTAGTTTTCTCTCAAGGTCATTCTGCCTGTTCGTTCTCTCTTCTCTCTTGTTTGTTGCCCTCTTGTATTCAGCATTGGCTGAAAGTTTGCCCATAGCTGGATTTTCATCAGAGATACCTAACAAGACAAGACATCAAAGAACTGTGCTTAATTTGGAGTCTAGCTGGTAAAAAAAAAAATTAAAAAAGGACATTTGGAAATCTTAAATTAATCAGTCTTGACCTTAGCTCCAAGCAGCAGCAAGACATCACGGCTATGAGACTGACAGATGCTTTACCACTATGACAGCAGCGGTTTTAGTAGATTATAGTTTGAGAACTGCTGTGTTTGCTGAGTCAGCAGCACTGACTGCCTGGAATCCAAACTTGAACACCTATGCAAAGATCTTGCCTGGCTTCCTCCTGCTATTCAGAGGAAGAATTAGGGCTGGATTACAGATGAAAATCTGGATTAAAGTGAAACTGAACTTGGATAAAATGAAGACTCTTCACAGTTGGATGTGATCTATCAAAGGATACAATTATTCAGACCTCTCTAGCTTTCAAACACTCCCAAACTTGGAAGCAGAATCCAAATTCTAATGCTGTTATTCGGGCTCAACAAGAGGACACCTTTGCATAACTCCAAGCAGGTATAGTGCAAGGCATGCAGTGAAGCAGAGGATGTGTGTTTCAGTGCTGATCACTGAGCTCCAGGAACCCTCAGTGCCACCATTTGTAGCAATGTGCCACTGATCTCCAAAGCTTGTTTTGAATCGTGCAGTGAAAAATTATTGGTATTTAGGCTACATAATCTTTTCCCTTTTTATGTCAGGAGCAGATGACAGTTTGAAGCGCGCACTGCTGCTTCAGCTCAGCATCTGATGTTTGCTTACCTGATGCAGTGTTCTTAGGTGGTGATTAATGGGAGCTCTCGAGTCAGAGCCTATAACCATGATAAGCGTTAACAGGTAAACCTACGAACAGTAAAGGATAAAGCTCCTGAGGGTCAGAAAGGCACTGACTGGTATCTTAGTCTGGCTGCTTATATATTGGTCCCAATCAAATTGTTCAGAGGTTGTTACATTTCAACCTAAGCCTCTTACAGGTCTAAATAAATTTATTCATGAGAATTACTGTTTATAGCCCAATATGACCCTACAGAAACCAGTGGCTAAATTCTCTGATTTCATCAGACCCAGGCAGATAACTCATATTAGAAATTTCATTTTCTTCTGTGGCAAAATCAAAACTGTCAGCAGTATGCTTCTGTGCAGAAACAAGGAGATGCAGAAATGCCTGCAATATTAACAAACCTGGTGGTAGCTCCCTGTTTGTTACACAGAGGTGTACAAGTGAAAAAGAGGTATATAAGTAAAAATGCCCCAGGTCATCAGTGCATTTAAGCACATGCATACCTTTAAGCAAGTGCTTGAATATCACTATCATTCCTTGAACTTTAATGGGACTTTGGGCTGCTGTTCAAGGACAAATCAATATTTATGTTCCTTGAACACATGAAATGGGCTTGCTCATGACTTTTTTGCTTTTCTGGATCAGGGTTTATAACCCTACAAGTTGATTTCTATCCTAGTCTGTGTAAATATTTCAAGCACATATACAAAACTAAACCTAATATTCAGCCAATATTCCACTTCTCTGGTCTTATGACATCCAGGATGCAAATCACTGATCTTTCCAATGATCTGACTTACAAATCTAGTTTTAGAAGGCACCAGCAGCTAATCACTCCTGCAGCTGGAATACCTACATTACTGCATCTCTGTTGCATGTGACTAGCTTGGAAAATGGAGTTAAACTTGTACAATAAAAGTAATTTAATACTTGATTTAGAACTTCAACCATCTTACCACAAATTAATTTGCATGCCTGCAAACCTTTACTTGTATGACTAAACCTATGTGTTTTGATGAGGAGGAAGGAATATTAGTGAGGTTTGGTCTGCTGACTGTAGAAGTGGTAATATTTACATGTAATGTAGCAGTTCTATTTATTGTTCAGCGGAAAACAATTTCAGGTTTTCTGTCTTTTTTCTTTCCCTATCACTGTTGAATCTCATATTTTTGAAGAAAAGGAGAGGAGAATTAAGCCTCGTATATCTCAGCCTGTTATGACAATCTGAATATAATATATAGGCAATCAAATAATTGATCGCACTTAACCTGATTACCTACCGAATAAAATCATAGCTGAGATTTAGATCGGTCACTGCTCTAATAAGCCAATTTTGCTGACCTCCAACCAAGCTTTAAGTACCTTTATAACTGATGGAAGGGATACTTAGCATCTTGAGGAACTGGATTTTATGTTGTAGAATCATAGGAAAAAAAATTAAGTTGGAAGGCACATCTGGAGGTCTGTAGTCTGCTCAAAGCAGGGCTAGCTTCAAAATCACATCAGGTTCCTCTAAGCCTTGCTGAGTTTGAAAATCTCCAAGGATGGAGATGGAACAGCCCCTTTGGGCCCCTGTCTCAGTGATGCACTAGTCCCTCTGGAGATGATTTTTGTCTGTATTGCCAACCAGTATTTCCTTTGTTGCAGCTTGTGACTGTTGTTTTTTGTTCTTTTGCTGTGCATCTCTGAGAAAAGCCTGGGTCTGTCTTCTCCAATGGATTAAGGCAGAGGAAAACCCTCTTGGCCTTCTCATCTCCAGGTTGAATAACCCGGTTCCCCAAGCCTCTCCTTGTACATCAGGTGCTCTGGTCCCTTAATGTCCTGGCAGCCTGGAGTCTCTCCGGGTTGTAGCAGCTGTAAGGTTGTTTGCTCAGCCCTCAGCCTGGTTTGGCATATGGGAAACTTCTGACCCCAATACACGACTTTGCATTTGCCTTTGTTGAACTTCATGAGATTCCTGCTAGCTTCTTCCTCCAGTTTGTTGAGGTCCTTCTGAATGAAAATCTTGGTCTTCGGTGTATCAACCACTTCTTTGGGCGTCACTTGAGGAGGTTGTGTTGTGTCTCAGCATCCAAGGCCATATGGCATAGCAGCAGGGTAACATATTGGCTTAGTCAGCAAGTGTTAATTTTCAGATTATCTGGCAGAAATAGAATTCTTGATAATTGTTGACCAGAATTCATGGAATATTTTTGGCCACTAGACTAGACTGAATATACATTGCAGCACATGTTATGCTAATTAGAATTATACATAGGAATTGTATTTTGATTATACATATCTAAATATGTTTTTATCTAATAAAGGTATTTCTAAAGGTATTTCTGGTGGACAGCTTTGTGTGGAAAAGAAATATAAAATAGATAATCAGTAATATATAATTTTATACATATAAATAGGAAGTGATCGGGATTTCCTGAGTAGAGGAATTGTAACAGTGCACTGGTCAGCACCTGTGACTCAACACCTGCCCTGCCTGCTCCAACCACCCTGATCAGTGGTGCTGCACTGTGTGCCTTCACTTTGAAGCTCTCAGTTGCTTTGCTTTTAGGCCTAATATTTGAGATACCACCACTATATGTTGTGATGGCCAAGCCGAAGGAAGGATGTGATGTTTTGGAGAAGAAGTTTGATTGCTTGAAACGTAAAGCAGAAAGCTTCTCTCTTGGTGCACCAGCCCACTCTGCTGTGATCATTTTTCTTTATTGACATCCCTGGCTGTGCTGGTGAAGAGAAGCAGACTCTCTCCGTTAGGAACCAGTGCAGTGTACAGTCTAATGCAACAGGGTTCTTAGCTTTCTGTTCCTGCAATGTTTGCAGTATCCCACAACCTCTTTGCTGAGATACTGCAAGAAAAACAGTGGCTGTCTCTTCCAACCAACAAAAACAGGCCACACACTGCAGTAACTTCCAACCCAACCTCTTCCTGGTGTTTAGGTTTACCAATGATAAAATAGCAATGAATATTCATATTCCACATATTAATAGCTCTTCTTACGACAGCTCAGTCTAGGCCCAAGATTCCCATTCATCACAGAACTGCTTCCACCACCTTTCTCTTTGTGTGGGAGGGAAGGAGGCACCTTGCCTCAATGAATCACACAGTGAAGAGGGCAGAGAGGGCTCTCTGTGGGATACCTCCATCTCTGTACTTCACAAGCAGGTTTCCCTAATATGGGGCCTTCCATTGCATTCCACAATGTGCAGATCTAAGCTACGTTCTCCTAAAGTAGCAGGCAGAGCTGTTGGGTTTAGAGTTACATTTCAGGTTTGTTGTTAAGGAATGTCTCAGTCTGTGAAATTGAAACCACCAAAGATCAAGGATCTGTAGCATCAGTTCCAATGGGCCTGTTTCTTAAGAGAGGAAGGAAAGACTTTGTCACTCAGTCACAACCATCATAGGTGAAACTGCAATACAGCTTCTTCTCTAGGCACTGACTTTCAATACCTGTGTGAAAATCTGCAAAATGGAGGGCTGAAATTTAAACTAATTTGCTTCTGCCTAAAGATGAAAATATTCTTTTAAAAGCTGTTCATATTTTGATTGAAAAGACTAGAAAGAGTTTCATTTTTTAAATACATTTTTTTGTCCTGACCTATAAGTTTAAACAGTCCTGCAGTCAAAGCAGGTGAGATTAGAAACTCGACTGGGTTTGATCTGAATTATAAGTATCTGAATACCTCACACTGAGTAGATATAGTAGTTTTTAGTTAGATTCATTAGATGCAAGTATGAAAGGAGACTGTATTAACTGAGTGCTGTGAATTTTTTAAGTTCTCAAAATGGCTTTCCAGGTCCTGAATTCCCAATACTACAGGAGAATTATGATCTGCTGAACAGATATTCAGTTTTACCAGCACATTTGCATTCTCACTACACTAAGAACTGCGTTTTCCAAACCAGACAATGGAAGTTGCATTATCAAGATATTGGTGATCACATAAGACGGTGGAGGAAGGAACGCTAATACTTTCAAAACCTGCTCACATTTAGATCTAGATTTTTCAGGATAGCACATCTCACTGGGTATAACAGTTTGTTGTATAAGTGGGCCCCTGTAAAGCTTTTCAATGTAGCTGTTTAAAGGAAAATTAGAATAGGGCAAGATACTGCAACAGCTTTAATGGGAACTCACAGTGTTGAGCTCATCTTTCAGCTGAATTGCCTAAGGTTGGCTATGAAGTCAGTAGATGATAAGCTGTCAACAGTCCTGAATTCACTTTCCATTAAAATCTAGTTCTTGAAGTAGTTCAGGGAGGTGTCTTATGTGCTAAAAAACATCTTTAAATTAAAACTTAAGTCTAATTGTGAAGGGACCTATACTCCCCAGGGAAGAAAAATCTTACTGGTATTTACCAAGGAATTTTCCAGTCTCTTGCATAATACATATCCAGGAGCACCACAAAGGTATTCAGTGCTAGGCTTTACACTTCCAATCTCAAGGCAGAAGTAATTTCCAATAAACATATCTTCTAGGCTCAGAACTTGAGTGAGAGGAGGGGGGAAAGCAGTTTCTGATGGTAGCATAAACCCCCCTAATGCTGTTGTTAGAAACTAATTTTTCACTGCTCTTTTAATTTGCCAACAAAATAGGTGACTACAAAGTGCTGTACATCTTACCTCACTGTGGTTGCTCACTGGGCAATGACAGTGTCTCAGGTTAACATTCCCTCCTCCTGGTACACCAGGTAGTTAACTTCTATGTTTCACGAGTCTTTGTCTGCAAACAGGGAACTTTCTACTTCTGTGAGACTCAGTGGGAACACTCAGGCCTGCCTCTGTTAAGTATGGTGACATTTGCTGACTTTGTCACATGGAGTGACATATGAAAATTGGCAATTAATAGTACCTGGCTTCAGGGGGAGAAACAATTGTATATCACTTGTCTGTAGGCAGCAGAAGCTTCAGATGTAATTCTCTGAAAATAAAGCAGTTGTCCCAATTTAAGCTCATTTCATTTCTTTCCAAAGAAGTGAAATACAGTCGCTCCAGTGATAGTGTCAAGTCATCCCTCTGTATTATTCTATTTGTTCCATCACAGCCTTTTCTCTCCAGGGAGCTCATTTGTATTCTCTTGCTCTCAGATCATCTGACTCTTAGTTCATGTCACGGATTTAACTTTGCCTTCTCTTTAGTATAAATTAAAATGTTACTGTCGCCACCAGACTGAGCCCGGAAACCACAACTGTCACTATTTAACAACCTATTTTAAATTCAAGAAAAAAAAAGCCATGTACTTAAATATTTTATGGCTAATGGCCATTTGGCTTCAGATCTAGATCTCAGTATTCCAGATAATGCTTACTAGCACTATTGCTGCATGCCATTGCTTTTGAGTAGTTGCTGATACTCTATTTAGAAATGTGTTTTTTTCCCCTTTTGAGAAAATATTGCACCATCCAGAAGGGCAGTT
This sequence comes from Dromococcyx pavoninus, assembly GCA_033558185.1. Lineage (NCBI taxonomy): Eukaryota > Metazoa > Chordata > Aves > Cuculiformes > Neomorphidae > Dromococcyx > Dromococcyx pavoninus. Next base: position 1,929,073 of record JAUMJL010000786.1, read on the forward strand.
AGGCTCCATTTGGGTCAGTCACTTGCATCAGCATAAAGATGTTCCACTGTTTGTATTCTGACTGTTTTCTTCACAGCAGCCCTGCTTCACCCCTTCCAGTGTTATGAGAAATAAAAGCTTGTAGGCTAGTGAAGTGATTGCTGAATATATGTGCCCAGCTCTAAAGTTAAGGATAATTTATTTTTTTTTGCCACTGACACATGAACTTTCCCCTTCCCTTGGTCCATGTGAAATGGTCTGGCCACCTACAGCAGAATTACTTTGCTAATGAGACTGTGGTTACTGTGGAATTATGGTCCAGAGATCAAGTGTGGGTGAACATTCTCACCTGGCCAGAGCCAAGATCTTTCGCCGGATCTCCCCCTAAAACACCCACCAGTCAAGGTTACCTAAATGCCCAGAACAGCTCAAGTTCAAGCAGGTCTGCACAGCCAGTTCAGTCACAAACAGACTGGTTTTCAGTGTGCAGATGCAGATTGACACAGCACACTCCAGTTAGGCTGGAAAATGCAACACTATCCGCGATCTGGGGTACTGTCTGTGGATGACTTGACTCACAGAAAGCCCAGGTCTGATCTCTTTTTACACCTTCGATGTCTGTTCTACGCTTGCAGGTCCTTGTCCTCACCTGCACCCAGGAGTTATCTGTTACCCTGCCACCTTCTGCCCTGGCCCAAAGTCCTCCCATCTCTCTGAGCCTTGTTCCTCCACCCCGCAGCCTGCGTCCCTCCTGTTTAACTCTCCCCCGTCCCTCTCGCTGCGTTTGAAGGCAGCGAAGGAGGCCCCTGCTCTCTGCAGGCGCTCGGGGAGCCGCGAGCAGCACCTAGTGGTGAAGTCCTGCCCGGGCTCCTCCAAACGCCCCTGCTCTTGGCGAAACTGCGCTGGCCAGAAACGGCCTCGGCAGCACCGCGTCTCTCCCTCATGCGTGTCTGGGGGGGCTGGGGGGGGAATAAGACAGGCTGGATGGGATCTTGAGCAGCCTGTTCTGGTGGGAGGTGTCCCTGCCCGTGGCAGGGGGGTTGGAACTGGATAATCTTTAAGCTCCCTACCAACCGAAAACATTCTGTGATTCTAAATGCAGAGTAAACGCTGTTTGTCCATCAGAGGTGGCTCTGGACAGAGGCACAGTTCAACACCTCTGCGAACAACTGTGATGAGTCTTGCCAAGTGCTCAGTTTCTACCAAGACCAGAACAGAAACCCAGTACATCCTCTCCCTAGCGAGGCTTAGCATTTGGAGATTGAACATAAATTGTTTGATATAGATCACTTCACATGCAATACCCTGACTTTTCCCATGGTATTTCTCTCTTTTTCAAAGAATCAAAACTGTACTGCTCTGTGTCACAAGCCCTTTACTAAAGGGAGTTGAGTAGTTTCCCTGTCTGGCCAGCAATTTTGGAGAAGTCATACTGTGCAACAACATTAAAGTGTCTGGACCTGAGTGTCCAAGGAAACTTTACAGGACTTTAATTTATATGCAGCTTTATTCATGGGTCTCTGAGCAATGCATGCATACACAGGACCAAAAGAAGTACTGCCAGTCTGGGGGGAAACAGCAAAGTAGGAGCAGAAAAATGCTAGAAGAATTTAGGACAAACAATCTTTTCTGTAACAGAAAAGTGCTGTTCATTAGATATTTAACTGTTGATGGATACTGTAAAAAATCTTTAGTTTATATGGTCTTATGCTACATACTGTCCAATGTTCAGTGCCTCATCTGCAAGACAGGAGAAAGAAAGGTTGAGCTAGGTGTTCTGGAAATTATATGTGCAGTTGTGGTGTTTGGTGAGGCATTTTACCCTTGAGGCTTAGATAACTGAACCACTTGCCCCAGTACAGCCCTGCACTGCATTCTGCCTCCAACACCCAGGCTCCTGTATATCATTATTTAAAATGTAATTTACTAAATTGAAAGATATCATGCTGCTTATTAGGGTAATGGAGGAGCTTGACAGTTATTTACTATTCACATGTAAGTTAAGATGGGACCCTAAGAAGATGCTATCACAACAAATCAGCTAGAGTCTTCAGAAGAGACAGGGATGGAAAAAGAGGGGCAGACGCAGTATCACTGTGTGTGGGGCAGTCTTCTCAGCACCTTCCAGACTACGTCTGACTCGAAGCTTACCCCAGAGTCAGCGCTTTAAGCAGAATACATACCCTCATCGCAATTATTTTGTACCCATTTCTTGTCCTCAACTTTCAAGTGCAAGTTTTAAATGGAAATCAGATCAAAAATACAATACATATAAATAATGTATGGACTGTTTCATACAAGCTGTATTCAAAAATGTGTTACTGCATGAACAGATGTAGTGATATAGTTGCTTGATTAAGGAAGGACTGAGAAATTAAGAACAGGCAAATAAGTACATATTGTATAATGAACATCTCAGTGGGCCGTTACTTATTTAGAATCGTAGAATCATTGAATGGTTTGGGTTGGAAGGGAGCGTAAAGCCCATTCAGTTCCAACCCCTCTTCCATGTGCAGGGACACCTCCCACCAGACCAGGCTGCTCTAAGGCCTCATCCAATCTGGCCATGAACACTTTAAAGGAGGGGGCATCCACAGCTTCCCTGGGCAGCCTGTGCCAGTGACTCACCACACTCATCATGAAGAATTTCTTCCTAATGCCTAATCTAAATCTTCCCTCTCCCCCCCAAGAGATCAAATACAGCCTTGGGTAGGTCTATAAAGAGGTGTCTGGGCACCCTCACAGAAGATGAGCTACCAGGCAATTGCTCAAAAAGCAAGCAGGCAGAACTGACTGTCATAGTACTGATGAGCCATCATACAATTACACTGTTTCTATATCGCTGTAACATGCTGTCAACATGAATGACTGGATCAGTTTACAGGATAAAAAATCCCAGTCTCATTCAATACGCGCACACAGAGACATGCAGTAGCATCGGTGCCGGCCATTCTGCCTGGGGATCCTCATGATAAATGACTGAGGCTCATATCTTGCGATTTGTAAATGTCGCTAAACCAGTCCGATACATTTTTACTCAAAGTGAAAAAACTTTGCCGCTTCCCTCCCCAGGTTCACTTTCTGCGGGCAGGGGGACATCGCGACGGGAGATGAAGCAGCCGCGGACAGGGGACCGAGCTCTGCCCAGGGCTCGCTGCAAGCCCTGCTGGACAATCTCTCTGGGCAGCCCTGCAGCCTGGGACCCCGCACGGCAGCCCCGCAGCCCGCACGGCAGCCCCCAGTCCGCACGGCAGCCCCCAGTCCGCACGGCAGCTCTGCAGCCCGCACGGCAGCCTCGCAGCCCCAAAGCCCGCACCGCAGCCCCCCCGGCGGCTCCCCTGCTCCCGGCTCCCCTGCCATCTCCAGCCACAGCAACGCTGCCGGCCCTGCCCCCTCCAGCAGGGAGGCGAGGGAGTGGATTTAAACACAAACATCGCTTGCTGGTATCCTCGCTCGCGGCTGGTGCCTCTCCTCCATTGTCACCCTCGCCATCCCGCTCGAACCTGCCCGCCGTGCATCCCCCACCCTTGACCCCCCCGCGGCAGCCCCGGGACCCCCCGCCGGCCCGAGGAGGGCAGCGAGGGCGGTTGGCCCGCGAAGGATTGCCCTGCTGAACTTTGAATACATTAGTTGACATCAGTGCGAGTTGGGGCTGCCAGCCCCTAGCTCCCTCCTCCTTCCCTACCTCCTCCTCCTCCTCCTCCGCCTCCTCCGCCTCCTCCTCCCCCCCTCCCCGGTCTCCGATGGAAAGAGTTGAAGCTGTGCTGATAGGAGCAGCCTGGAAGAGACAGCGGAGCGCAGGGCAGGACTTCGGTCCCAACTCCGGGAGCTCCGAGCTTAGCGCAGCCGAGCCGAGTCGACTCGAGTCCAGCAGAGCCGAGCCCAGCGGAGCCCAGCGGAGCCGAGCCCCTGCGGCGGGCGAAGCGCGATGTGCCCGTGAGCCCCGCACCGGGAGACCCGCGCCCACCCCGTAAGCGCAGGGAGAGGCGGGCGGGGGGCGCGCAAACTTCCCAGGTTGGCGGAGGGTGTGGGAGCCCCTGGGGATGGAGGGGCCGGGGCGCGGGTTCGTGCACGGCGCTCGGCGCCACCTCCTCCCTGCCGTCCCCCAAAAGGGGCTTTTTTCCCGTCGCTGTTTTTGCAGGAGAGGACGCTCGCTGGGAGGTGGCAGCGGAGGTGGTTTCTTTGCTCTTTCTCTCACTCCCACCTTCCCAGCTCGTCCTAAACCCACGGAGCGGGGCTGTGACGAGAGGGAAGGGGGTGCAGTGGTCGGAAGCCAGATAGCCCAGATGAAGGGATATTAATGATTTTGGCTTTTTCAGATGTTAATTTGTCTTTGTGGTAGGGGTGGCCCCATTAAATTTCAGCTCACGTCCTGATGGAGATCAAAAGCGAAGGGGAGAGGGAAGCAGAGAGCCTTGTGCGGCTCCTTAGCTCCGTGTATTGTTAGAAACTTATGCGGTGTCTAGGGGGGGGATTCCCAGAAACAACCTTTGTCGATCCAGCTCCGACACCTACGCCAAAAGTTGGAGATGTGTGTTTTCCAACACTCCCATCTGCTCGCCGGTGCTGCCCAGGAGCATGCTTGCTGTTACGCCTCAGAGGAAACAAACAAAAGGTGTGCTTGCCAAGACGGGGCTGAACCTGTCTCCTTCATGTGGAGCATAAGCATCGCAGAGTATCTGTGTCCTAAAGGCTCACTCTCCTCTGTTGGCTCAGTTTAGATAATTTCCTGTCCTTAAAAAAGGTCTCCAAACATGGTAGATGCCAGGTTCTGGGTTTTTTTCCTTGTTATTTTTGCTTGGGTTTTAAATTTTTTGTTCTTTTTTCGCCCCCCTGGAACTATTTATGTATGGTTGTATCGGTTTGGAATCATAGTAAAGTTTCATTTTTTTTGTTGTGCAAGTGTTCCCCCTCATTACAGAAAATACTGCTGTTCCTAAATTACAGTCTCAGCAGCAAGAGATTAGCTCTCTTTGCCTCTGGATGGGTTCAGTGGTAGGCTGAGAACCCAAGCCGACTGCACTGTGGACAAAATAGAAACCAACTAAGCTAAAAGTTATAATGTGCTTTGATTCTTACTGCTATTTGAGATCAGTAGAGATCCTGGGTGAGTGAAGGCAAAGAGGAGGATTGAGAGTCACTGCAACAAGCTGCTCATACAGAAAAGTGCTCTCTTGATTATATGTGTGATTTGTAAGCACCCAAGGGAGAAAACTGGTCATAAACTGCAGAGAAGAAGTCAATGGGAAGAAGAAAAATCCTGCTGATATTTAACTAGATTTTTTAATAGAAGTTTCATTTTTGAACAGCTACTTGAAAAAAACATATCTTTTTTTTTCATTTTTTCTCCCTTTTGGACTAAAACTTTTCTGTTCAGATTGGATTGGATAAGTAGACTAGGCAGGCTACAATAAGGGATCTCTGCATTTTATGTTATGCCTTTTGCATTTTCAGTGAAGTGGGGCTCATTTTTCTTTTGTTTTTTTCCTCTCTATCTTGCTTTCTTTTCTCAGAGATTAAGTTTCTGTCCTCTCCTGTCAGGGACATGTTAATCCTGAAGTCATGGTGGGGAGGGAGATCCCGCCATTCAGAATATAGATATTTGCTTTGTTCATACCCCCAGCCCGTTAGGCTGATGGAATTGGCAGTGGCTGCCCTCCGTGACCTCCCTCCCTTCCTGCAAAGAGCTGGGGCAACCAGGGAGGAGAAAATGTGCAAACTCAAGTGAGTGAAAAAAAGCACAACCCTAGAATACAAAAGGCTTGAACAGAGAAATGCAGGGGGTTGAAGGTCTGTGTGGGGAATGACAGTTTTAAGAAGGTGGCCCCGGTCAGTTCACATAGACTCAAAAAGATGGCATGGGGATGGGTTCAGCAGGAATGCATGTAGCCTCATAGAAACTCGGTACAGGTGGTGCCATGGGACTTTAGTTGCTCTGCAGTAAGATGAATTTAGTGCCCAAATAAAATGGCTTTGGTCGTCTGGAATAATTGCCCTGTACTCTCCAGGCAGACAGCTGACATGGGGGAACATACAGCCAGACTTTATAATTTTTGCTTCCTACGTTGGTGTCAGTTGTAAAAGTTAGGCAGAGATATGATGGGTCCTTGTTGGAGAATACGTTTCTGGAGAACAGTCTCACTCTGTGACATTACACATGGCTGCAACAACAGATTTCTATTTTAGTCAGGATTAATAATCCTGTGAGCAGTCATGCTAGAGTTAAATAAGACCATCTGCATGAATATATTTTCCTGAAAACAAATATATGACATGTAAAGTTTCTGTGTGGCGTCTAGGCTGTTGCTTTGCTGTTTGGCAAAAGGGGGCAGTATCAAACAATACCACAAAGCAACCCGCTGCACGGCTGCTTTTTTGCTGTAAGTACTGATGTGTGCAGTATCTACTGGGATCTGGGAATTTAGAGTGTTATCCGGTAACCCTTTTTCAGGTAACTACTTGTAAAGACATCAGGGATGTTAATTGACTGCGTAAAAGATGCAGGATCAAAGCTGCCATTATTTTACTTCGTGGTTGCATCACTTCCATATGCTGTTTTGACCAGTGAAAGGTTGGAAATTAAAGACAATGCTGTGTGATTGCAAAGCTACTTTTGTTCACTTTAAGTAGGCTGAAAGCAGTAATCCTAACCTGTTCTTGCTCTGCTGATTTTAGGGAAAGTACAATGAAGCCCTAGCTTTGGATTGCTGTTCATATAAATGCCCTCCAAGGAACTATCATCACTGTTTTTCATAAAAAGAAAACTAAACATTTTGTTCTCTAAATTTAACTTTCTTTTGGAATTAATTTGTTTCCAGCCTGGAGGAAAATATTGATTTGTACTATAAAATATTTGTGTTAGAATGCATTTTAAAGCATTTTCACCTTTTATCTTTCTATATGCCTGGCATCATTAGATTAGCATTTCTTAGTTCTTTTTTTTACTGAGAGCCATGGGTAATTTGTTTGAGGGTCTGTCATTGGAAAGCTGTGCACCAGACTCCAGCTTTGTCAGGTCTCCTAAGTGTTGCTCACTGCCTTCATGGCAAGAGCTGCAATGGCACATGCAGACCTGACCCCAAGAGAGGGGAAACTGTAGGGAATAAGGAGTCGGTTACAGTAATGTGAAGAGGTTCCACTGCCAGGGCAGTGCCAACTTCCAGAGTTTAGGTGCAGTGCAGCATGAAGTTTGCAACTGGATTTTGCCTTGCTTCAGGTCAAGCCCAACCAGATAATTTCTGGTGTAAAACTGGAAAAGGGAAGCTTAATCATCTGCGGGTAGTGGTGGAAGAGATTCAGAAGGGTTCTGTAGGGGTGAAATTAATTTGTGTGAGTTGTGCAGCAGATACGTAGTATCAAGTCATGCTGAGATTGCAAAGTCACTCTTAAGTGGTGGACTTCACTTTTACAGACTCAATACTATGAAGGTGGACTGCCACTATTTTACGTGGAATCCTTGTGATTTAGTCCAGGAGACAAACTGTGGAGTATTACAGCACTATCCCTGCTGTGCCTTGAAACGAGCTATGTCTGAATATGAGTGTTGTTGACTTTGAGGATCAAGACAACTGTTCTTTGTTATTGTTCTGTTGCCTTTTTTTTTTCTTTTTAAGGAGGAGGAAAACAACCCACTGAAGGGAGAACATCAGCTATTTTTATTGCAGGGATTGTTTTTCCTTTGTGCTATCAGCTGCTGACTCCTCCACCATGGCCAGTTACTAGGACTCATCCCATCTCTGTCCATGGTGACAATATTCCTTAGTTTCAGGGGGAGCTGTCTGAATATGAGATACAAAACTTTGATAGTATTTGTGACTGCAACTTATGTGTACAGTGCCTTACTTGTTGGAGATTATTATTCAAGCACAGTTAGCCTCAGTATTTTTCTCACCTCTGTTCTCACTGTAGTCCAAAAAAATGCTGCACGACAGCAGTTATTCCTTACCCTGGGCTCAAACCATGTGAGCAAAGTGCAGCAGAGCTCTGACAGCACAACTATGACTTTTGGTGTGCAGGGTCTCCTTGACTACAGTGCTGCGACTCCCAGAGTTACCTTTGCTTCAGCACTTGTACAAAGCACGCATTTTTAAGGTCCACATAAAATCACTCAAAGTGGTTTTCTGATGATACCTGTATGAGTAGTGATACTCTAGAAGCATAACTCTTATCAAGTATGTATCTACAAACCAAAGGGGTTTGTTTTGCTTTGGAATGTAATAACTCTGGGAGGTAATTTGCATATGAAGGATGTTACTGAGTTACAGAGTATGACTCTAGGTTGGTGACAGGGCTATTCATGTGGTTATAATAAGCATATACCAAAGCACTCTGCTGGTTAAGGACTGGTGCGTCTTTATTTACTTCTAAGTGAGCTTTAAATGAGATCATAAGTAAACAAGTTGATTACTACTCTTAATGCCCAAATCAATTGTGAACACCTGGGGAGTTTATAAATCATCTCTGTAATTTCATTGTTTTTCAGTAAGGGGACATTTGTGGAGAGAGCACAGGATATTTTCTTCCCAGAAACAGCTGTGAGGGAGCTTGATCTTACAAGGTGCTACATTTTCTTCGTTCTTGTTAACGTGTCTCCCGGAAACAGCACCCTACATGATCAGACCCTGATAAACACAAACTGTAGTATTGTCTGGCCTGTGTGGGTCACCTGTTTTGTTGAGCAGGCTAAATGCTTATGGGCTTGCTAGTCTCAGCGTATAACATCCTACCTATTAGGCCGTTGCTGGAAGCCAAATAAATTGCAGAGTGCCAGTTTCAAAGGTTTGACTTTATCCATTGTGCAGCAACATGTGACCAGCTGGGATGTAGCAACCTGCAGAGGAGGACCACAGTCGTCAGTTTTATCTCTGCCAAATATTGTGCTGTACTCAAAAGCTTAATCGTAACTTCAAACCCTTGGGGCAGCTTCTGTACCTGGGAATAGGACGTGAGGATCTGGTGATGCCAAATGGATCCTGCAGTAGCCTTGAAACCTCAGTGCTATGGAGGGCATATTCTGATACTGGATATGCTTAGATGTCAAGTAGAGATGCTGCCTGCAGTCCTGCAGAACAGCCAGGCTATATCCTGCATAGGTGATCTATAAGCCAATTGCAGTTTAAGGGTTTGTGGCTTCTAAAATGTGTATATTTTGCAGATCGCTTGTGCCATAGTCTTCAAAAACTGTTAGCTTTTAAGACAAGCAGATGGCTTTAACGAAATATATTTGTTGGCACCTGGAACAGGTGGATCTGGAATCAATTTATGCAGTGTAATTTTTCCACACCCCGTCTGGAATAATTTTATACCCTGGAGCCACCTAAGATGCTTATTATGTAGCCAATAGGGAACAGCTTCTGTCTGACTACATAAGATTTTACACATCTTTTATAGCTAATGCCTAGATTGAAATGCAAAATTTAGTGCTGGGAGTGCATGTGAATTTGTGAAACTCCCTGGAGAAAATGTGGGTGCATGTATCAGTGAATGAATTATGCTCCCCCATAGACAGAGAGGGCTTTTTTTAGTGGTAACGAATGTCCTGTGCTCAGTGTTTGTCATTTTAAAAGTAGAATTTTTCATTTCAAGTGCAAACCTTGTGCAGGTTACTGATGTAGAGTAAAAATGGAAAAACAGCTTTAACTGTATTTGAAAGGATAACAGAATGAAAATTTCTTATGTGTTAGGAAAGTGTCCTGAGTCAGAGATCAAATTGGTGTTTGTAAAATATGGTTGTGTCAGTTATGACTAGTTACATGAGAAAAGATCCTGCATGTCTTCTCGAGAGGCAGGAAACAAGCTCCGATGAGACCTTGGCCACATCCTCATTGTTGCAAACAAAATTGTGGCCAAGAGCTTATCTGGCTGTGTAGATTCATAGTAACTTCAAAGAGGAGTTGCGTGGGCGGTAGGACAATCTGCACAACTCAGAGGTAGGATTAGGAGCAAAATCTGGGAACACTTTGGGGCCAGCCTCTTAAGGGAAGAGGATGCTGACTATGGGTGGCCTGTTGGGCAGGTAATTGCTTTGCTGTGTTGCCTGGCCACGAGGAAGTAGTTTAGCCTGCTGTTTCAGCTAAAGTTTGCTTATTTATCTCCTACAATGCTGATTTACAAAAGATCAAAGATTAGAGAGGGAAAAAAAAGAAGACAAGAAGGGAAAGGGTAGGAACTTCACTCTGGATGGCTCAGTTTGACAGGATAATATAGTAAATTCAAGAATGTAGAGAAAGATGCTTTTTGTAGCCTGTGTATATAATGCAGGGAAGGAAAAATTGGCTAGATCTCAAAAGTTTGTTAGAGTGATTACAGATTCCCCTGCCCTGCCTCACGTTCCTTTCTCTGCTCTCTTTTTCTGATTGAAGATGGTTGTCTGCCAGAAAGAGATTTTCAAACACATGGTTTGGACAGGGCAATCAGTCTATATTTATAAATCACTTAATATTTCACTCCCTGACCTTTTTGAGATCCACTCCATGTATGAAGAGCATTTTCACTAAAAATATAAAGCTGAGACTCCATTTCTGCCTATGTCAAATGTGCCCCTCCAGTCTAAGAGAGCTTAGCTTTTAGTTGTCATTTCAGCTAGTAACCACCCACTTAAAATAAAAGGCAACAGGGGAAAGAATATCCGTTGTGGCTTGTGGTAGGATAAAGATACATACTTTGTTCAACGTGAGCAAAATAGTGCTATGCACTGTAACTATGTGCTATTCCAATGCTGATGAAGGATGATGTTAAATAATACGTAACACGAATTATGAAGTGTTTCGCAGTTCCTGTTTTGTGAGGATAATGAAGTGATATAATAGTACAACTCGCCCTTATTTCCATTTCAAGAACCATGCTCAGCAGTCAGAAGTAATGGTCTTCAGGGAGAGAAACTGAGGCATAAAAGGACTATGGCCTGGAGAATTTTGTGCTGTTAAAGATATGATGAAATATGATGATGCAGTTAGGCTCCAAGTAGGATTGCCAGTGACTGAAAGCAGTACGAGTTAGACATTGAGGTCTGCGAAAAGTCTGGTCTGCTGTGACTTGCTCAAGGTCATAAGAGTGTATTAGTGGCAGAGGCAAGGTTACAACACCTGAAAACACTTATTCACATACTTAATTCTAAACATGTAGCTAAATCCTATGAATGAAATGGTTCATCTCATTACTTTCCTGCATCAGAGCCCTAGACTTGTGCCTTACAAGGCTGCATTTATCTCCTTGCTGAACATTGCTAGTAGGTAACTTGATTGTGCAAGTCCTTTACTCACCTAAGCTGTTTGGTTCTAGATAGCGTGGCTAACATTTGAGAAAAAAGTACCCTAATCAGATGTGCACAATTGGTCCCAACCTTTGGAAGGTGAACTAGGGATCATTCCTGTATTTTGTATTTTTATATGCACACTGGACATGCATCTATCTAGATTGAATGAAAACAAAAACAAGTAACATCTTTAAAATTTAACATTTTCCCTCCTTTACAAACAGAAATTGTTCCCGAGATAGTAATTTACTAGATACCAACTGTATTTGTCTAGGACTGTACATCAGGAATGCAAACCATCATATTGCTAATGCTCTGTGTTCCCTCTAATAAGTCTTTGAAATATTAAACCAACTTATATTTGGAACGAGCTTTGCACACCTCCTTGTCTCTGGTTGCTTTGCAAATCCAGGCTTCACTGCTTCGCCTTCAAGAATTATGAGTTCATTATACTCCGTGAATGCTAATAGCACTTTGTTTTTTCCCTAAATTTCTTCTTCATATTTATTTATTGATTCTTCATTTGAGCACAATTTCTCAGATAATGATGGTACTACTGAGAATTGCTGGTGTGAGTTAATTTTAAGAAAGCTGAAGTTTCAATGCCATCCTTCTTAGCCAAGAATCTTTCTGTACTGTTCATAAGCTAAGGCATCCAAAATGCTAAATTAGTTAAGACAACTGGATAAGATTACTCCCAGTATTACATTTCATTCCTAGTTTCATAGAGACAGTGTCTCAAGGTTGGCAAACATAAATTTAATTTTTCATTGAAAACTCATTGGCAGATTTGTAGGTGATGTACTTTAGGGAAGCAGTCTTTTTAAGGTCACTTGATCTTTACTCAAATGAAGAAAGCTGACCCGTGAACCAGTTTTTTTAGGATTTCACCCTTTTGATTCCTGGGACTCTTCCCTATCTAGTCCCCCACAGCGATGCATGGTAACTCCAGAAAGGGGCTTCCTGTCATTTTATCTGTCGTCCCTGAAGGCATGGAACTTCCCTGTGCTGATTTGTGTTCAAGCTTGTCAACTATTCTAAACAAGAATCAAATTGTGATTGAAACATTTCTGAAGGAAGACGACATCCTGCAGTTCTTGATTAAGAGTTTAAAATTGAGTAGCCCTTGTGGTTATGTTGCCTCTTAGTTTCTCAGTTGCTAGGTTCTTGATCCTGTTATGCTGTTATATGCAGAGCAGAGCATTACATTTTCTTGCTGTGGAAGTACCTGTGAACTGCAATCAAGTCATCTCTTAATCTCTCTGTGATATTTGAGTATAATACTGGATTCTTCCATGCTTTTTCAGTCCTTATTCCATGGTGGCTCTTCTCTGAATCTTCACCAAGGATGCTACTGGCCAAAGAAGACAGTAGTGCCGACAGCTGCACAGATTTGGGAGAACTAGAACAGCAGAGATTGCAGAGCAGAACTGAGCAGATAGATAGCAGGAGATAAGGACTATAAAGCTGGAAGGCAGGAAAATAGGGATGATGGTATAGGAATCTCTGTTGCGTGAGAAGCCTGGTGTGATACGTGCCAGGTGAAGAACTGGAGTAGCTGTAGTGGTAAAAAGCAAGACGGGTTTTTACTGGCAGAGGAGGGTGGCTGGGAGGTGGGAAGGGACTGCAGCAGCAGCACTGCTTGTGAACCAGAGCAGTGTTGTATCAGAGGAGCTCTCTGCAGGGTAATGTCAAAACAGCTGTCTGCACTTCACTTGGGCATAACCAGACTCTCCTGCTCAGGAGCACTGCAACGTAGGCAAAGGGAAAAGAGACATTTCAAACTAACAGGGAGCAGAGTTCAGCTTGGATTTCTGGTGAGGAAGCTGTTCCGTTCTTGCAAGTGTAAGATCTGAGCCTGCAGAACAAAACTCACTTTTGCAATCTGTACAAATGTATGAAGTGTTTTTCATTTCAGTGAAATGACCTGTGGATGAGAATTTAATGGCCTGAGTTCTTGATTGCTAACAGAAGGCAAACACTCTTATGGTTGGGCCACACTGACCTTAACTGTGATCCCTGTGGCCTGAGAGGACTAGAACTTTCCCATAAGTAATACAATTTCTGTTTTTAGTTTGGAAAGATGTTATCATTTAATGAAAACTTTGTTTTCTGGCAGCCTACTCTGCTATCTATTTACAAAGTTCTTAAAGGACTTGGACGTCCCTGAAAAGTGCAAGAGCCCAGTCCTACTCCCAGACACAGAGTGAAGCCTCGTTGAAGAGCTGAGGTTGTGCTTGACTGAGGACTAGTGGTGTGAACCCAAAAACTCAAAGACAAGTTTGTACCTATGGGAAGGGATTGCATAGGGATGGTATCAGTTCAGAGGCACTCTCCAAAATTAGATCTGCAAAATGCAGCACTAAGAGAAGCATTTCCAGTCTTAATTAAAAACTCAAAACAAGATCTGTATTTCTGTTGAATTTCAAGCTTCCCAAATGTTTGAGCATGAGATGCAGAAGTAGTTGATTTGAAACAGAAATAAAATAATGAGGCTTGCTTTTTTTTTCCCTTTCCCAAGTTGATTCAACTGAGGAATGAATAAAAAACCTCTGAAGTTTTTACTTGGGTCGAGTAAGACTTTTCTCCACAAATAGACCAAATGAACTGCTGAAGTGCTTCAGTGAAGTTATCAGAAGGACCTGAGCCAGTGAGAATATTTAATGGCAAACTTTTACCTGGTGGAATTAGGGGTTTAAATTAATAGTATAAAGAATTGGAAAAAATCTGACGTGTGCAGTTCTAACAGTCTAAGATATTTGTAGAAGAGAGAACGATCTGATCCTGCACCAAGGGACATCAGCAGCAGAAATTCCATTTATAGAAGTTAAAAATAGATTTTTCATTTAAAAAAAACCCAACAACAATAAGTTCACATCTTGCAGTTCTTATCCAAGGAAGGTTTTCTTTTGAAAGTAGCGTACTACCTGAGTCAGGGCTGCAGGAGTTGGCCTTGGTTTTCAACCTGACAGTACCTCGTTAAAATACAGGAGTATAATTTAGGCATCTCTTATTTGTTTTGAACAGCAGAGCTAACATGTCTGTCAGTTACAATGACTTGATAGACATGATTAAAAGGCAGGAGATCAGGAAAAATGCGTGCTTATCACAGCCAACCCTCCTCAATGAAAAAGTAAGTGGCTCAGTGGCATATTTGCAATTGAGGTGTAACTGAAAGCATTTTTAGAAATGTGCTTTGTAGACTGCTTTGAAATAGTGTTTTCTATTATGACCAGTTTCTGGAACAGATTATGATGATTGTAGGAAGCACTTCAAAGCAGATTGATGTAGGAAGATCTTTCCCTGAAAACTTTGGCTTCTCTGTAATACAGAAAGCTACAAATGTGTCTGCAATCTGTGTTGTTTCAGCTACAACAGCATTTATTTGATAAAAATGAGCTGCTATTAATTTCCAAAATACTACAAAGCTCTTTGTATTTTGCTGGCCCCTCTGTTTCACAGAGGGTTTCAAGGGTTGTGTTTCCTTTCTCCCATATCCCTCTCAATTTCTGGTTTGTATTTTTTAAAGGCCAAGATTTCAACATTGTAATGAAATATTGAGCTGCATCTGATAAACAGTCAGATACTAATTTAATATATCAGTGGTCAGATTTCCATAGAACAGATCTTGACACACCATCTAGTCCATTTCCTGACCTCAGACAACATCAACTATGCCTCCACCATTCAGCTGAACACAGACTCAGCTGAACTCGGCAGTAGCTAAACCTTAGTTGGAACTGGATATGTGCTTAAAATACATTCATCTCTGAATTTTCACCCACAAGATGAGCTATGTTCCATTTCAGCAAGACTCTTAAAAACTTTAGTTGTCAACTGAAGTCTGTATCTTTGAGAACTGAAGTCTTCTGTGCAAGCACAGGAGCAAACATGAAAAGCCAACTTTCTGGGTTGTATGGAACCAGGTGGTAACAGCACATTGAAGTGTGATGGGATGCCTGTAAATTCTTCTTGTTTTTCAAGAAAAGGGAGGAAGCTTGTGCAGAAATGAAAGGCAGCAGTAAGAAGACAAGAGTCTACTAGAACTGTCTTACTCCACTATATTTAGTAGCAAATGTAAAGGACAGGAAGAATAATTTACAAAAAATTGTTGTATTATATTGTGCCTTATCCAGCTGCAGTGTAACAAACCCATTGCGTTGTCCTTTATGATTCCTAAGTGAGCACATTTCCTTTTTAACTGGGGAAAAAGCTGAGGCAAAGAGAAGTCGAGTCACTTGTCTAAGCTCTTCTGCACTGGTCTCCTCTGCTTTGGCCCCTGTAAGGACTCCCTTCATAACTATGCTATGTGACACTTTAACCTGTTCATCCTCACTCACACATCACATCATCATTTAAAAACCTGCTTTGTTCCTTGCTCAAGATGGTTCGCTTTGTTCTTGCTCTGTTAGTCAATTCCATAAAATTTATTCTTTTAGTCTAGAATATAATTTATTTATAGAATGTGGTGAGTAAATGAAGTTATCTTATGCAAAGGACTTATTCTGGTTCTTTCTGAAAAAAAGCATATCACTTTTAAATAAGCTTTAAAGCAGATAGCTCTGTGAACCATTTCTTACCCTTTCTTTTCTCCAACATAGAAAATTAATAGCCAAGCACCAATTTTGCCTGTATTTTTAGTGAGCATAAATTAATCTACTTAATATGTAGTATGCTTCTCGCATCTACACATAATTAAATCATATTTGTTCTTAGAAACTATTCATCTAGTGTAAACCTGCTTCCTGAGTAAATATTCCTTTAATTAGTAGAACAAATAGATTGTGGGATTTGGAGTTGATTATCACAGCATTCCTTTCCCTGATGTCTGCTTCAGATCTGCACAGTGGAGAGGTCTGCTACATACAGCCAGGGAACGCAGCAGCAAGCTGTTTTGCAGTTTGAAAATAAATACATCTTATGAATACTTCACACCTACGGAACCCTTCATTTGGGGATTACAAAGTGCTTTGCCATGCTGTGTGGATATTATTTATTTCCATTTTAGAGGAGGATAAAGTGAAACAGAGAGAGATTAGGGCCGATATGCAACACCCCCACGTTGTATTAATAAGCATAGCAGTACTGAGGTGTACATGGCTCTACTCTGCTTGTGTAGAACAGTAGAGGACGTGGCTTTTCATGCAGGCTAATGAGGTACAGCCTTCATTTTTGGATGCCTGGTTGTGCATTTCAGGTCTCAGGGCTCCTGAAAGCTCAAAGCAGATGGAAGTTATGGAGAGTTAAAGACACTGGGGACCTCAAAGCGATGCCTCTCCAGCAAGGCACCTCATTTTTAGATTTGGCTGCTGGTGTTTAATGGCTTGGGTCTGGGGTATGCAGTCAGCGGCAGAGCTGAGAGAGGAGTGCAGGTGTCCTGCTGCCTGGCCTTGCTGTGCCAGAGCAGAACAATTTAGACACAAATGCATATCCTTGTCTTCATTGCACAACTCATCTAGGAGGTTGGAAGCTCCATCTGAGCAAGTACAATAGCAAAGCCATGTGCACATCCTTAGTGTTTCTGCACTTGCCTCTGGGAAGGTTGTGTGTATGTGGGTGTCACTCTTTCCCAAGAGTTTTTATGTTGAAACTATATAGGAGTAATTCCCCAGAAGTTATGGGTGAAATACATATCCTGTGGGAGGAGTGGTTAAGAGCTGTCAGCAGCTTTATCTTTCCTAACTGCATGGTAAGGATTTTCTGTTAGGGGAGAGCAGATTTGGAGCTCTGACTTGCTCCTGCTCAGTTAATTAGCCAGAGTTTAAAGCACTTCCTTTCCTGAGATGGAGTTTCTTATGCAGCAATGAGAGGTAAGAGGCCATAGCCAAATGAGAGCCCCAATTAAGCACGCAGGTGAACAAGGCCTGTAAATGGCTGTCTTGAGTCTGAGCAGAAGACCATGTCTGCCAGTGACAGACCATAAATGAAAAGGAAAGCTTTACTGTGGAGTCAGCAGCCAATATGTCCTTTTTTGCTGTTAGAGTGCAGCACGCCACATGTGCTGTGCTTCCTCCTGACTCTGCTTCAAGATTGTATGGCATTTGGAGGAGACTTCAGAATGTTAGAGCTGAGAGGGACAACTGGGTGCTAGATACCATGTTAATGGGGACAGCTCTTTGCATTTGTCTTTGGATGAGTTAAATTCATAGATTCATCCCCACTCACACACGTACTGACTTAGAAAAATTCTGTTTACAGTTGCTTTTTTCTTTGTTTCCTCACTGGAGTTATTAGCTGATGTAGCTAAGCCTGTCCTATAATGGACTGTGAAGGAATGAATATGTCACTTAAACAAAAGCATCTTTAGCTGCTAACAGGTTTAGAGTTTTATTTCTCTACGCACTTGGCTCTGAAAGCTCAAGGTCTATTCCATCCTGGCTCTGAGGGCTTTATTTTAAAAGCAAAAGCATCAACTGCCAAGTAAGTTCCTAGGGTCTTGGTGGTGCTAATACAGCCTATGCCTTGACAGCTAGCACAGGTATGCCTGCCTATGCAGTGGTTGCGTCTCTGGCCTGTGGTGGAATGATAACTGAAGAGGGCATTTATGTGGTTTAGTGGAATCCTCTTAACCACAAGAAGAGGTTCTGACTGCGTAATACAGTATCCGGTCAGGGAGTTAGCAGGAAATACCTATTGCAATTTAAATTTACATCCTGGATTATTGGGCAATAATTTCTTTTTTTGCAGGAAGTTCTAACTCATGCAGAGGTCAGATGGTGCAGGGACAGGAAGTTTAAACCAGCTCCAAGAGGATGTCTGATGAGCGCTCCCTGCCTCACCTTTCCACTGTGAATGAGTAGGAGAGTATGCATGGTCTGATCTGTTAATTGAGATCAAAAGTTCTATTGGGATGAGAAGTTACTCCATAGATAGCAACTTGTGCCATGACACTCATATGGAACCTCTCCCTGGCTGTAACAGAAATGGCAGTGGGAATCCTTCTCATATTCAAGCGCATTGTAGTTTAAATGATTTCTCCTTGTTTCCAGATAACAATCCCCTTAGCTCTTTGAGGCATTTAATGAAATTTTTTTTAGCAGGATGGCGGTATCTTGGAGAGCATTGTGTGTGTTTTTGTGTAGTGTGGAGTTGAAACCATACAGTACAGCTGGAGCCTGTACTGTGCTGTGACAGGTAGCATCGATTTTACAGTTAGGTGAGACTGATTTCAAATGTTCCTTTATTGAGTTTATTGGCACGTACAGCTAACAATGTTAAAAGGTTAAACGGTGTGCACGTTACACTGCACACAGCCCAAAAATTTGTTTAGAGAACCAAAACAACAGTCTCTTGTGACTGGTCCCTTCAGCCTACAAAATTTCTCTGTGTGAATGTCTAGTGTTGGTAAGGTTGTTCAACACCACTGGGCAGATTCTTCTTACATCTTTCCTGTACCTCTTGTGGAGAATATTTCTGGCTGAAAACTTAATTGAAAGAATAGCAGAATGGGTTCTTGAGCAGAACATTGGTTGAAGACTTGGAGCATTCCTGAAACATCTGGGAATTACATGGCATCCAGGGCTAACATCAAGTCCTGTTGCAAGCTTACTGTGTGAATGTGAGCATCCCATAAACAGTGTTTCATGACTCAGCACCCTTACAAAGCAAATAGCACTTCATAGAGATTCTGAGAGGCTTTGGTCACTGGGATTTGTAAAGCTCTGGGAACAATTAGCCTGGGCCAGCTACAGAATTGCAAGTATTAATATTGCTTGGAGTCAAGTAATCCTGTATAAATGTCACCTGCTTTGGCCTGTGTTGACAGTTAGAAAGGGACATGAATTGACTGAGAAAGAGACGTGCTGTGATAGCTTAAATACAAACCTGGGAATTGGTAAGTTTTAACTTCTCAACTCATCCCTTCTAGCAGCTCACTCACTGCCTTGGGCAAACAATGGGAAGTCAGTACCAGGTTTCTGTTGAAGTAATAACAGAAAAGAAAGGGGAAAACAAAAGAAAAGACAACATTTTTTAGATTTGTGAGAATTAATCAGAGATTGTTTTAAAGGACTGCTGGAAAAGTGCTATGTATTTTAAATTGTTTCCCATTTCTGCATATTAGTTGTATGCACAGGAAAAAAAAATCAGTCTGAAGCACAGCTCCCATTTGGTGATTTCCGTTTGAAATGACCCTTTCTTTCATCGAAACAACAGAAAGGACAGATGTGTGCTATTACAAACAAGATGTTCTTGTTCAAACTGGCAGCTTTATCTCTGAAACCCACCCTGCTGGAGCAGCAGTAGCAGAAAAACTAGGTTCCCGTCAGTTATCTGCTGCTAACTCTTCCACTTCATTCCCCAAATTACTTGCAGAACATCTGGCAGTAACCACCCTTACTTCCTTTGATGCAAGAAGTTTGCATTTCCCGACCTTAGGTTCCTCCACACCTGTGCTCCCAGCACCAAGCAGTGCTGAGTGGTGAATCACTAGACACACAGCGTGTTTGGTGTTAGCTTTGCTCCCAGTGACATGTCCCAGCCTGGGTGGAAAAAAAGTAATTAAAAAAAACATAGACCCCAAAAGCATGGTAACTTGAATTATTTCCCTTCACTCCTTCCCTTCCCAGAGTGCAAATCCAACTTGTGTATAGAGTTCCCAAACTGGAAACAAGCTGCTGACTCTGTGGCTATGGTTGGCTATGATCCTTCAAACCTCAGCATTCGAATTGAAAGCCAGACCTCTCCATGCATTAAGGCTCACACATAAGTTTTAGTTGTTGAGTTTTCTTTCAGGACTAGGGCATTACAAAAGAGTTGCCAAGGCTCTCTTGTCAGTGGTCCATGTTCCTGTGACTGATACTTTAGCTAACTGGACATTGAAGTGGGCTGCAAATGAAGATGCTCTCCATTCTCTCCTCTAGAAGTGTACATTGCAAGGATCCAGCTCCCGCTGAAGTTCTTGTCAGCTTGATCTGTTGGCATCAGCTTTGATGTGCACTGAAATGTCCAGAGAAAATTCTTTTCAGAACTATTCTCTAAAAGTTACTCAAGAAGTTACTGTATTTGTTCCTCCTGAATTTAAAGGCTATGAAAGGCTATGAGCCTCCTGCTATGGGCCTGATCCAAAGATCACTGAAATAAAAGGAAGAGGGCGTCTTAAAATTCTTCCATCAGCTTTGGACCAGGCTGTCTTTTAAAGATACTTGTCCTCTCTTCTAATATGGACCAAGTATTCTTGAGCACTCTGCGTATCTTTTCTGTTTCAGAAGTTTTTGCATTTCTCTCTTCCTGGCATGCCCAGTTCACGGTTCCTCTCACTTAGCATGACTTGTGCTCTGTAGGAGCAAGTTGGTTTTCATTACTGCATTGGACATGGATAGCTACCAAGACTGTATTTTAACAGAAGGCTAAATTCATCATTGTTGTATGACTGAAGTTAGAGCCAATAGCATATTTTACCTTTAAACTATGGAGTCTACCAAAGCTGGTATTTTTTTAAGCTGAATGGGGACTGTACATCTGTTGCAGTACAGCTGGAATACATGTTGTTCAGGGCAGGGTGTCCTCTCCAGGGGCTGGGTGTAGTGCTTTTTATGCTGTCCACCTGCAATGGACTGTTTTCACTTGGCTGGTCTGAGCTGTGGTCATGCTTGAAAATAAGCAGATTTGTTATTTAATACCTTTGGCAGTCTGACAGGGAGTTATAGTAAAAAATCTAGAGCACGCTCGGTTGGCATCCTGTTCCCGTCAGGAATGGCTCATGTAGCAACAGATCCCTGTGCTTGTCTTCTGGTAGGGTGTTATACCTGCTGGCGAGAAAAGGGCTTCTAGGGTGTTACTGTTTATTGTTGACACCCATCTGCAAAGGATAATCAGTACCATCTCTTCTCAGAAAGAGCCTTTTGGACTTGGCTGCCCTCCTTGATGAAGGGGATGAAGATGAAGGGTATGAAGACAGTGTTTTGTAGCCTGGAATTCATGGGCTCCTGATGCAAGGAAGCGCTCCTGTGTTAGGTTGTCCTTAGAGATCTGCTCTACTGAATGCAGGAGGGCAGGTCTCTTCTGTTTCTCTGTCAGAAATCCCCCCAAAAGCAAGAGCAAACTTCAGTGAAATTGTTTCACTTACAGGCTGGTAAATTATGTGGCTCTTCTGGCTGGATATGGGCAGAGCTCCAGCCTTTCTCATGCTTCTTGCTCTGTAACCTCTATTCCTTTCTTGATTCCCATCAGCATTGTCAGAAATGGGCAAGCTCCCATCTGCTGCTGGCCGGGCTGATGCCGGCAGGGCTGCTGCCCTCCTGACAAGGCAGGCGTCTCTCCATCCCCACATGAGATGCTGGCAGCTCCCATCACTCCCTCTGCCCAGTCCCTGCAGGCTGCAGTGCTTGGTTGTTTTCCTTTGCTTTCATTCTCATAAATGTACTTAATCCATTGATCACACCTGTTGTGTTTCACCAGAAGACCTCCACATCTGTCTGATGGGCTGTTTGGGGTGGTGAGGGAATGAGCAGTTTTCAGCCACTGCAACCTTGAGCTGAAACAGAAAGACTTTAAATGACATTTTCAACTGAATGCTAAGAGTAGCTGTTTATGAAGCCAAGAATATGTCTCTTCATGCCACTCAAACACTTCAGTGAGGGTGAGGGCACCATTAGTCATTCAGCAGATGAACATCTGGTGCTTTCGTATGCCCCACAGCTCTTCCTACTTAGCTGGCCTCACCAGCCTCACTGTGGCCTGCCTAACCTAGGAGTGTCTTAGCACAGACATTTTGATGCAATGTTTTTCACCACCACCACCATAAATGAACAGGGGGTAAAACTTGGTTGCTCTTGTGGTCTTTTCCAGTTCTCTGTCCTTGTATTTCTACATCCCAGCTCATTATGGACAATTTATCTCTCGAGGGATGTGTGATAGATAAAAGAAATAGGATTTTCAGAGAATTTCTAACCCATTAACTCTGTCCTCTCAGGCAGAATAGGAGTCGGAAAACCAGGTATAATAAAAAATGCCCTTATGCAATTTCTGTTCCTTTCCTCCCTATGCTTGTCTTCTCTTCTCAATCCCAGAGTCACCCTTTGAACATGGGCGGTTCCTAGCTGATAGCTCAATCCTTGGAAAACTTCTACCGTTTGTTACTTTTCCTCCATCTCTGACAACCCACCTAGACTTTTAATTCTAGAAAAGGAGCAGGTTTCTTTGTTTTCCACAACTGGGAAAATGCCCTTTCACAAATGCTTGTTCTTGTAGACCACCACTGGCTTCTTCCAACTCTTAGCACATCTTTTGTCCTGTCTGGACATAAAACTGCTCACTTTCTTTTATCTTATGTCTTCTTCCAGAGCAGTATGAGATGTGCCATGGGCTTCTATTTCACCTAGTCTATGGCTAATACAAGTTGTCTTGAAGTTTGGAGCCTGAGCTGAAAGTGCATTACAGCTGCTAGGAATGCAAACAATGTTTGTAGACAGAGCCCTGAATTGCTCTAGGTATCTCCGTAGATCTTAATCACAACTTGTTTTCTTCATCCAGGCATAGCTTCCAGGCGCACAGTCTCAGAGAAGCATGGTGCAACTGCTCTGTTGTTTTGCTAAGTACAAGGAGAAGTTCTAGTTAAAGTGAACCTCACAAGTAAAATCTCTGTGGTGAAAATGCTTTGCTGCATATCTCAGTAGTTGCACGGTGATAGGTACAAATATTCATACAATTTCTGCCCTCTGTCTGTTGTGTAACAAATATTTATGGAGAGTAGTAAGCAGAATGATGGGGGTATTTTGACCTTTTGATCCAAAGAAGTACTATTAGTAAATCATAAGCTAATTAGAACTGGAAAAGGGCTGACAGTGTATCCAGTTCATCCCTTGCTAATGTGGGATTGTTCCCTAGGATACATTTCCTCCTGTTGGCTTTAACTAGTTAAGCATCTGTTGCTTCCCTTGGAGAGCGTACCATTGACCAGCAGTGAGCTCTGTCTAACAGTCAGCCTAAACTTTCCTTAATTTCCTTCGCCTTCTCCCTACTAACTCTGTTTAGATTTTTACACTTTTCCAGTCTTTGTAGGTGGCTCTATTGTTACCATATGTCTTATCAATGATCAGTGCAAGCTTGATTCATATAAACTGCTGTTTGTGCTACTTCAAGTTCCTCTCTGGAGATGCACATCTTCCAGTGTCACTAATTCATGCTCGGCTCTAACTGCAGAATGTCCTTTCATAAAGGCACTTGTGCATCTTACATGCTCTGAATATAACTGTAGTTTTGCATACCTTTGAAAATGTGGCACCACAGTCTCGGAGTGATATGGGTCCATGCAGTAGGAAGCCACTAACCCCCTTTTTTCGTTGTGAATGTTAATACCTGTTTGTGCAGTAGCCCTAGGAAAGTGATTTTGCCAGTCAGAAAAAGTCAGGACAGTTTTGAATGGAGGCTTGGACATGAGAGGCTGCTTTCCCCTCAGCGTGTATGTGTGGGGGTGTGTGGTGGGATATATGGTGCACATGTAGCTGAGATACTTCAGGCTTCCCAGCTGTGAATTAGGGATGTCACTTGTAGGTGCTAATGTAAAACCTTCAGAAACCAAATACTAATCACTACCATATCAAATGGTGCCTTATGTTTAAAATAGGCTCATCTACCACCAAATCCTAGAGGAGCCCTTCCTTTTGGCTGTGTCAGATCTGAATCTGGACATAGAGCAAAAGGTTTTCAGAGGAAAATACTCCTTTTTAGATTATCTTTGCCATCATTTACTTAGATTATTAAGCTTCCATTTTCTTTTATTTCAGCTCAGTGACCAAGCAGCAATCTGGAATTATACATCAACTCCTGTTTCATATATTTTATGATTCATTGTAAATTAAAAAGGATCCTTTTTTGGAAGCCTGAAATTTTACCAGTGGCCAAAGATCCAGAGAATCCATTTAGAGGAAAACTACCAGTAAAAGTAAGAGAGGATAAAATGCATGGCTGGCTATGTCTTTTGGTGTAAATCACATTTATTTCATAAAAGTCTTGAACACATCCCTTAAACTTTAATACCTGAATTTCAAGCCCAGCAGTCAGTGGAGTTTTTAGCACCAGCCAGAGAGTACTCATAGTTGGCAGGCAGATGGTCCTTTCCCCTCTTTTACATTCTTTTAACGCACTAACACTGCCAGTTGGGCATTTGAAAACCTCATTAATTTTCCTTGCTGTTTGGCAATAAGATCTTGCTTGTTCCTTGCAGTCTTCCATTACTGAAACCTGTGCAGCTTTCAGATTGCACCTACTTGTTGTTTTGATGTGGGGCTGGATTATTTCCCTTGCTTGGGAACCAAATGGTGGAGTTGTTGAGTGATGTAGAAACATGCTGAAATGTGATGTCAAAAGCACAATTGGTTAGAGTATGGAGAAGAGAAAGTTGGTGTGTGGATGCAAGGAGGAGATTAGAAATGAGAGAGAGAAAGGGTCATGTCAAGACAATATTGATGTTAGCTCCAGCAAACTCAGAAGAGACTGTAGCTTTCTCTGGTTAAATTGTCTGTGTTTCGATGTTGTGGAGTTACCAGTGATGTTTCTCTATGGAGAAGTCCTTGGTTTCTGTGGAGTATGAGATGCATCTAAAACTACTGGTTTTACATAACTTTCTCCCTCCTCCGAAAAGAAGAGAAATGCTTTACAATGTAGCCCTCCTTAATAAAGTGAATCTGTAGAAGCGGCAGCACTGAGCTGCATATTGAGTGGTTTTGAATGGCTCCATATCTCATTATCCAAGTTACAGGATGAATTTTTTGACTGCCTGCCCTGCAAACTCATTTTGAGACAGGTGTGTTAAAAATGCATGTGTCCTTGGTTACCTGGAGAGAGCAGAGGTGCTTTGTAGCTCTGAGTTAAGTTAAACGAATAGAGCCTGTATTATTCATCAAGACAAAATCATTTTCTGAATCTCAAAAAAAAGAAACTGCCTTGTCTTTAAAAATCATTTATCTGGCCTTGATTTTCCTGAGGGCAGCAAGTGGAAGTCAAGTTTAAAACAGAGACTAAAACTCTTTTTTTGTGGTATCAAGAAAAGCAAATTGCCAGCAGAACCACTTTTGATCAGATGAGTGTCTGCTGCAGGAATTGACTGTGCTGCCTGAGCAGCTCAATGCTACGGTGTTCATCTGCTCTCCAGTCAGTTAGCATTGCTTTGTGCTCTTCCTCTTGGTGTGCCTGGCAAATTGAGAAAGATGGATGTGTAAAAGGTTTTGTCTTTCTCATGTGGACTTCTCAAAGGTGAAGAGCTCACTGATAGATCAACAGTAGTTGTATCTGTCAGCGTGTGTAAAGAGAAACCACTCATGCTAGGAATTCATGGTAAAAGTGCCTCTGCTGATGGTGTTGAAAAGCATTTCGTGTTAAGTCATGGCTTAAAGAGCACATGACTAGCATTTTGCAGATCTCGACCTGGGTTGTAGTGCTCTGTGTTCTCACAAACTCACTGCTCAGATACGACCAGATCTTCAGTGCATAACTGAGGGTGATAATCATGATTCATGTGCTGAGTTCCTCTGCTAAAGAGCAGGATGTTGCTGGAGTCATCTTTAAGGTAAGAAGTAATTCTGATATCCAAACTGTCTTGTCATGGTCAGTATCCACCTGTTTCCTAGCTTGGTGCTCTGCTTTTGAGCCCCTGTGTCTTGGGCACACTGCAAATTGGAACAATTTGTGTTCTTGCTGCCATGCTGAGTTACAGAGGAGAATAAATGTCCAGAGAAAGGTGTGTTGGGCTTGTGTGTGAGCAGGCACTAAGCAACCAAGGGGACCAAGGCAGCCACAGCTGGGGTGCATGTGTGTGTGGCTAATAACAAAAGTAATATATTGATTGATTTTCCTGAGCTTTCACACTAAAAGAGAGACTCTTTTACACTAAGGGAGAGGCTTTATGGAGAAATTTCTCTGTACAAAGAACTAGGATTGATGATTGTGGAGAATATGGATCCATATTCACTTTTGACCTATCAACCAACTCCTTTCTTCTAAATTACCCTCCTCTGACTTGTAACAAGTAAGGTCACCAACCAGCCAGTAAGGCACAGCAGAAAATAATGTATATTTTTTTGCTCTAAAAATCCATTTGATCCGTTTTAATCCTTGATGCCAATGGTGGCATTATGGTTTATCTCTGATTCTCTCCTACCATAGTGGTAGGTAGAAAGGGAAAACCCAAACAAGATACAAGGAGTATTTAGCCTCTTCTCCAGGAGGAAGAGTTCCAGTTGTTCCCTATGCAAGGAATAGTCGAGATATGTGTCTACATGCAATTCTTCATAGCATTTCAATTATTATAGTATTTCTTGTCTTCTTTCCTAAAATATTTGTGCATCTGTATGATATGCTCTTAAATAGGTACTGTTTTCTACTCCAGACCTGACTGTATTGCTGGACAGTGTGGAATATCTCCTAGAGGTAGTTCACAAAATATGTCATCACTTGAGTGTGAGATAATTCTACCAGGAATAGTACAGATCTTGCCTCCTTAATAAATCTCAGATGTGTTTTCTTTAAAAAGTTTAAAGAATATCTACCATTTTTCTTACTCTTTGGTAAATGTTATTAGTTGTCGCCCAGATTCTTGCAATAGCATTTTGCCTGGCTATTTTCTCCTCTTCATTTTACAGGAGAACAATTGAACTGAATGAACTATACATGAACATGAAGTGGTGATTACTCAGCCCTGCTTGAGTTAATTCACAAATGTAATTTAACAATTAAAAAAAAATCTTTATTTCAGTCAGTAGTTTTAGAGCATCAGTCACAAAATTAATTAGATCCTTCTAAATTTTTCATGCAAATTATGCATTACACCCCCAAATACATATAACATATAGAATTTATAAGTTTTGGGGAAGGCTTAGTGCTGCAGCTGCCTGCAGTGTGCTGTTGTGAGTTACTCTTTGATGGCTGATTCTCTGCACAGTGGAGGCTGCCATCAAATGTGTTATTGTAGCTGGAGTTGGGCTGGAGTAAAGATACTATCACTCCATCTGCTCATCTCCAGAATTTTTCTGGAGTTTGTTTTATTTAGGTTAACATGCTCCACTTCTCATTTGCAATGGGCTAATAGCACTCGTAGAGTTAATTTTTATGTCCATCTGACAAGTGGCAACATGCTACCACAAGGCTTACTGTTGGGGTTTTTTTTTATTGTCTAGGCATAGCTATTGGTTAGATTGTAGTTGTACATTTTTGTTTGCCCTGTAGTAACATTCCTTTTTTGAAGTCTCTTCTTCAGCTGCTACTCCCCTCCAACCCTTCTCTCCTCAAATCTTATAGTCTTGACTTAAGTTTTGGCCAGATTGTTTTATTAATTTTTAAGTAAATTGTTCTTTGAATCTATCAGGTAAGACAAGATGTGTAAAAACTACAGTGTAGTGACAGTCTATCATTTTGTCATAAGCCCATGTTATGGGACCGTGGTTCTTCACCGGGACTGTTGAGTCTGAAGAACCCTACAGAAATGCAGGACTGGGATGACATCTCCAGACTACTGACTCTCCTTGCTGCTCTTGAGAGATGGTGTGTTGTGCAGTCCTTAATACATCTAGTAAGATCCATTTTTAAAGCACGTAGGTGTCTTGTCCCCACTATTCTCGCTGGAAAACTGTTAAAGAAACTCAGTCCTTTGATAGCCAGAAATGTTTTCTAAGGTGTATGCTAATTCTGTTCAGAGACAGCTTATATCATTTATTTTCTGGTATGAACACTTTCTTTTAACATAAATAGCTCTTTATACCTGATATATTTACAGTCAGTGATCATCTCCCCTCTCAGCTTCTGTTTTACGAAGCTAAACAGTCTTAGCTCATGAGATTCATAAAGTGTCTGATAGCACAAGCAGATTTTCTCTGAATCTACTCAAGTCTGAAATCCTCTTACTAGGGTACAGGACAGAACTGCACTGCACAGGTCCATTAATGCTTTCCCACCTCTGCTGGAGAAATGTATTTTAATACAATGATGTGGTTTTATTTGTGTTTTTAACAATGCCCTGTTAATGGCTTGGTGCTCATGAATGAAATTAAAAACCCAGGACTTAATCTTCCTCTTCCTCTTCCTAGCCAGTGATATCCACAATATTCTTGCTGGTTTTAAAATACATTATCTTAACTTTTGCATTATTAAATTTCTTGCTCCATGCCTTCTATGTCATGTATGATATCACTGTTCCTTTCTGAACCACCAATTCTTTTGAAATGTGCATCGGCGTCACCTTTTCGTAGAACTTACTAAGAAATTAGAAATGTGTGAACTGTAGAACTTGGGCTGCAAATTGCTTGCTGAGTGTCTGCATCATCTGCAAGGACTTAGGCTGCAAGGAAGCTACAGAAGTTGCAGTTGGAAAGTTTTCATCTTTCAGCTCATGGTAGCAGACCACACATTTAACTCTGAATGCCTTTAGTTAAATCCCTAACATACCTGTCATGTTGGTTTCCACAGTGTTGCAAAACCTTGTACTGTGCTGAGCTGTTTCACTGTGTGCATATGTCAAGGTACTCAGCGTTTGCTAAGATAAAGCTGCTTTGCTCAGGACAGCTTTCCAACAAATATTTCCGAAGATACTTTTCTAGATGTGTCTATGCAGGGCTGTAGCCTAAATCACTTTCAATTTGATTATGATACTGATGCAGTCTGTATCAGGCTGTGTATGGGTATTTATGCTTCCCTGTGTGTGCAGGATTCAGAGGTCACCTGCTGCAAGCCACTGTCATTCTGTTAATGAAATTGTAGCAAGCATGGTTTACTTCAAAGCAGTGGGACTCCATATGGACAAAATGTATGCCTATGTGGAGATCCTCACCAGAGCAGGATTTTATGCAATATTACTGAATCTGCTGGAGTAGATATAGATAGGAAATTCCACTTACTGGCACAACCTGAAGCTGGTCAAATTCCACATTAAAATTGTTTGTTGCAGGATCCCAGTGACCTACTCAGTGATTCAAGTGAGGTTACACCAGGGGATGAGTCTGGCCAGTTAGTTTACCCTTGATGACAGTAGTGCTGCTGATCTACACAATCGGATTGTGGTTTGGCATTGGAAAGACTCTGGGGAATCTCACGTGATCTGCACTGTGAAATTAATTTGATAATGCACCATTGTTTTCCCTGAGCTTGATCATTCATTCCCTGCTGAAGCTGAAGGCCCTCAGGACTGGATTCATCACATTTAGAAACCAGCTACGGCTTTCCATTTACAGGATGTCAAGATCCCTGTGTGGTCTTTTTCCTGAAACAAAAACAAAGCACAGCACTGTGTGCAAAAGGAGGCCTGATGGAGGTTTCTGCCGGTGAGGGGCACATTATCATCCTTCAAGCTTTACAGTTTCCTAGGGGCATTGCAGTCCATAATCACTGCCCCATGAAAAGCTGGCATCGAGTTTCTTTAGAGCTGATGATGAGTGAATCTGCAGGTGCTCATTCTTGAAGGAACTGATGCAATCCATTCTAATGAATACGAATCCCAACAGGTTCAGGGGGAAGTGTCCAGTCCCTCCAGGCTGCTGTCTTTCCGTATGATGCCTGCAGGTTTTAGCTGTGCCAGCTAGAGGCACTGGGCCAACTCTAGCCTTGGTGTAAGTCCATTAACATCAGTGGAGTTGCCTGCACCTACACAAGGCTAACTTTGGCCCACTGTGGTTAAGCTTCTGTCAGTATTTCCGCTAAGTCCTTTTCTTTATTCATGGGTTTAGAAGCTGGCTGTAAAAATGTGCTCCATGCTGACATTTGGCATACAGCATCTCCTTATCCTGGGAGCACAAATTTTCTTCCTCTGTAAAACAAAACAAAATAAATAGAAAACCCAAACCCCACTGAGGAATTTTAGTCTGATTTCCTGGATTAGAAATAAGTAGGAGTTTCTTTCAGAGTCTTTCCAATTCACCTGTGTCTCTGGGGTGGATTTGTGTTAAAGATTACTGTATGCATCTATACGTACATACTAAGAATCTGTTCTTATGTGTGATGTCAGCTTATATTGCCTGCTTTGGTAGTTGGGTTGAGGTGGCCCTTTTAGGAAATGTAACGTATTGTTTAGGCCACCATGTCCATAAATCAGTGGTTTGTGCTGAACAGATAGCTTCTTTGTCGTTCTGTATACCTTATATAGATCACAGCAACTACTTTCAGCAAATACAGCTCTGTTTTTATCTTCACACCAGGATTTGAGTTTTGATAAATTTGTGTGTTACCTAAAGTAAGTGTTCACATAGGCTTTTATGCAGGCAAATTTCAGTCTTAGAGTTGCTTGAGAGTAATTCATTGTGGTTTTGCATGGATATCATCTGTCAGTGGTCAATGGTGTAGGCAAGTCACAT
This sequence comes from Dromococcyx pavoninus, assembly GCA_033558185.1. NCBI lineage: Eukaryota > Metazoa > Chordata > Aves > Cuculiformes > Neomorphidae > Dromococcyx > Dromococcyx pavoninus. The sequence continues at coordinate 1,959,580 of JAUMJL010000786.1, forward strand.
GTGAGTCTGTCAACAGTCTGAGTGAACGACACAGGTATTCAGTACCCAAGAGGGGCTTGACTGAGTCTGTTGCGCAGATGCTCATGCCAAAGCATATTTACATGAGCATTCATGAAACTGCTAGAACTTCCTCTGAGATATTTCTTTGTCTAAGTATTTTTTGGAAGTGCTGTTGCTTTATTGACAACACTAAAATCAGCCTCACAGCTGTTTGCAGACAAATATGTATTTGAAGTGTTTGTCAAGAGGAACTTGGTGGAGGGAGTTCAGATAAAAAGGGAACCTGCCTGGTGCTACTGCCCACACCCAGGGCAGCTGTGAAGGGGGTGCAGTAAGGGGAGATTCTGGTTTCTGCCCTCAGGTCTGTACTGGATCCTATGCTGCTACAGCAGGCCATAGAAGGGTAATTAGGAAATCTAGGTGTGGGAGGGGCATATCTATTAGCATATGCATATTTATCCGTTTAACAGGGATATGGCAAATTTTGAAAGATAGTCATACCCGTGCCTTTTAAACAGCTGTACTGATTTAGGTTGTTACTGTCTCTCAGCTGTTCATTATCTGCTGTTCAGTTGACTGATCATGTAAGTATTCCTAATTTGTTTCAGTACAAAGTGAAACCATTCATTTAATGAAGCTTTTAATTAAGCTGATAGCAAGAAGGGATGGCCAGATCTTAAAGCTCCATTGTTTTCAGCAATAAAGACAGGATAGTGGCCTCAATATTTGCAAAAGCCCATGGAGATACAGAGTCAGAAGTGATGGTTCATTTCATATCTTTAAGGTATGCCTTACCCTTCATGCATAGGATATGCTGTTTTCTGAAGTACTTTGTGGACTGCTTTCTCTCCTCTGTATCAAAATACAAAGGCCTGGAAAATAAAGCCAAAGAAAACGGGGAAAAAATATGTTGTTGTAAAGTGCAGGCATACTGGAAATTAAATCCAGGCATCACAGGAAAGCTGTAGATTCAGACTTAACAATACTCATGTTCCTTATTGCAGCAGTGTTTATATGGCCAGTGATGGAAAAAATTCCAGTGTTTACAGATCCTCTTTTCTAGGCTAGAACACCTTTGCAGGTTTATCCAGTGCATTGCCTTTTTTTAGCTCAGTCCTGGGGAAGCATATGTTCATGGACCTGTGAGCAGTAAGACCTTATCTGGTTCTTCGTAATGAAAATATCCCAGCCCATATGCTTTTCCAATTGTAGAGCTGTCCTGGTTGCTGTCTCACTGGCAGGCCAGCTGGAGGGAGCACTAGGTGGATACACATTTAGTATTAATTTAATCTGCACTATACAATCTAGTACATTTTCACAAACTCTTTTGATAACCCTTATGCTTTTGTTTTTAGTGCTTCTGGGGATGGAGAAAAATCAGGTCCTGAGGGCATGCAGGCTCTGCTTTGAAGGCTCTGAATTTCAGAGGAAGCTAATGGAAACTGGGTGCTCAGGACCTCTTCAAGCTACACCACAAGTTGTTCTGCATTTGCTCACACAAAATTAATACCTCAGCAGCACATAGTTCCACTTGCTTCAAAGCAGTCATGAACTGAAGAAGGCACTTTGCAGTAGGAGTGAGCCTTAGGGCCAGGTGACTGTACTCATTAGGATAAAGGAGCATGAGCCTCCCAGGGATGCCTCAGCCCTTTTTGAAAGGGTCAGTTCTAGGGTGTCTTGGATCTTGATGGGGCTGACATTCATACTTGCTGTTGACCTGCATCAGCTAAGGATCTGCCAGCCAAACTGATGAACATACTCTGCTGTGTTAAGATCTGTTGTTTGCAAAATAGGATGTAAACCCTAATATTGCTATTATGTTTTCAATGTATTTTTTGGTTTGGTTCAAAAACTGAAAGCTAGTTTTGCTTTTATCTGAAATCAGTTTCCCTTTCCACCTCTCCGTTTTCTTCATTATTTTCTTCTCTCTGCAATTCTGGAATGATTTTTAAATATTTACGCACAAACAAAAAAAACAAGTGGAACTGTTTCTAGGAGTCTTCCTTGTAAAGAAAAGCTTGATGTTTTTATAAATGTTGGATGAATAACAAGTCTATACTTTAACTTTGAAAGTACTTTGTGATGCTCATGATGTCATACAACATGTATTTGTTAAAACAGGGCAGCATTTTTCATGTACTCTGTTTTTTACTGCTCTACCCTCCGTACGTCCTTTACTGAGTCTCTGATCATTTTGGTACCTGAGTGCAATTGGGACTTGATGCATTGGAGTATTATGGATTTCTTTCTCTGCTGCCTATTAATATATGCCCTAGTTCAACCTGAAATTATGGCCAAATGTGGTATTCTGTAGCCAGGGTAATTCAGGAGGTCATAATGGTCTAATCTGGCTGTAAGATACAATAATTTAACTACACCTTTGCAAGTACCGCAAGGTACAAAATATTCTAAGCAGAGTTAAGAGCCATCATTAGAGAGGAAACAGGAATAGCCTCGCTTGTTTAGCCCAGCAAAGCTGAGGTGGAAAGGAGACAAGAGTGTCCGTAAATATGCCATGAGTGTTAATACCAGGGAAGGAAAATAACTATTCAAGCTAAAGGACTAGGATGGCACGGTATTAGATGCGTATACATCTCTTGTAAGTTCAGAGTGGAAACTGGCTGCTAGAGAAGAGAGGCTTCTGTCACAGCTTTTGAAAAGGAGAATGTGTTTAATATGGATCATGGTTGTTTATGAAAGGGATCAATGATGTGGTTGTGTGTGAAGGCGAGAGACTGGATGACCCGGCAGAGTTCAATAAAAGAGCACAAACAGCCAAACTTTTGTTACATGCATTTAAGTGTCCCAACTTAAATCACTGTCAGCAAACCCCAGCAATGTTACAGTTCAAATTGTCCTTAGTTTACCCCATTGCACGTACTTCCATGGCTTTTTAGCAGGTGAAATCTGAATATTATTCCTAAGCTCTTACCTTCTATAAAGTAAAACTTGACATTCTCATGATGGCCAGCAGAATGCACGGTTGGAAAAGAAGTATGTTCGCCTGCTTGTCACTACTCTATTTAGACAGGAGTGGGTATAATAAATCTCTTGAGTTATCTTCCACGTGCAGTATTCTGTATCTTATGAATCCCTTGAGTGAAGTTTAATGAGAAAGCAAGGTCACAGAACAAAAAGGAAAAATTGCCATGTTCCAGCTATGAAGACAAAAAGATTGATCCAGTCAATATCCATTCAAGGCAGGGGAAGCCTTTACATTGATTTCAACAGAAACTGGATCAGAGCCTCAGTGTGTAAATTACTGTCTGGTCTTAGCACTGTGTCTGTCTAGTATCGTGATATAAAACAGTTATATCTGTGAAGACATTTTTACTCTATGCCTATGCTGTAAGGGATAAGAAATAAAAGGAAAAGTCATCCCAGTCAGAGCATTCTCCATGCCGCAAAGGTCATTAATTTTTATCTGGAGCTGTGAAATATAGTTCAGAATTCTATCAAAAATGCACATTGGCGTTTGTGATCTCTTCCTTAGGAACAGTCGTTTCCCTTGTCAAAAAAGAACAGATAATCACTTTTCTTCGATCAGCCAGCCAAGCTCTGTGCATAAGTGGTTTCAATCAAATGCTGAATTTTCTTCCTTGGTGATTTAAACTAAAGATGGGTCCAAGCTGAAATGTTGAATCCTAAGACCCAGACGTAGGGACAGGTTTCTAGATTTACAGCTGGATTACTCTGTCAGGGGAGCGACTGTCTCAGCTGGCGTTATTCTTGTTAATCTAGCAAAAAAGCCTTAAATCCAGAGCAAGATCCACAGAGTGGTACTGTTGTAGTTGCCCTAAATTACCAGTATCCTCTAGAACCAGCTGCAGCACGTGCACAAGTGACGTTGTGGAAAGCCTACAATGAACTCCATTTTTGAACACTGTTTTCAGGATGATGACCTGGGGCTCAGAGGCTGAGAGACTGAGAAAGTATCCCTGGCAGAGCCAGAATTGAACCTGGATTGTCTATGTTGCCATCTTTAATCACAGAGACCATTCCTCAGGTTGCTGAGCTGCATTTTAAATTTTCAGCTTGCTGTAACCTCAAAGGGGTCCCATCTTGTCTGAGTTACATGTGTGGAGAAAACAGCATTTTTTAGAAAAGCCTTCTTTCCCTTCATTATACTCTGAGCAGTTTTATAATATGGTGTAGGCTGGGGGCTGCTAATAGAAATTTCTTTTTCACCTCCTGTATTGTCAGACAACAGAACAAAGCCAAGCAAAGGGAAAAAGCATGAAAAACCGCATGGCAAGTGAAACTATACTGCAATTCTGAACATTTTAGGTATGCTGGTGTATTTTTCAATTATGCAGACAAAACTGCCCCTGTTTCTTCTGCTATATGAATTGAATTAGCAGGTCTTCAGGGATGGGACCCTCTCGTTAAAACACTGTTTGGTGTGATAGTGTTTTGTTTCAGAGCATCCACAGAGAATAATTGAATCCGACTGTTGTGTTTGTCTGTGCAAATAGACATCTCGTGCATTCTCTTTGGCAGCACTGCAAAGCCTCCACTTAGTATGCACACACTGTGATGGTAGCTTAGCCTGCCCTGCCCTGCGTGGAATACGTGTGTATACTGGGTGCATTTGCACACTCTTACATCAGGCCACGCTGGCCAGTTTTTGGTTTGTTTTTTTTTTTTTTCACCATTGCTGTGAGCTTTCCAGGCCTCAGACAAATGCCTTCGTGGGTAAGGGAAAGTTGATGTTCTTTCTGCTTATAGTAGGTGCTTAGATGTAAGTGTCTAACCATTGCAAAGTTGGAGATGGAGAGGTTTGAGGTGCTGTGTGAGAAAATACTTGGACCAGTAAGGAGCGTGGGCCATACTGGTCACATCCATACTGGCTAGGCACCTACAGAGAGCTCCCTTAATCACTAAGAGCCATTCTCCATCCACTTGCTGTGGAATGCTGTGACCTCTTTCCCATTTGGGGAGCCCAGGCTGAAGTCAGTGGATCCATCAGCTCAGCCAGGAGCTGTGCTGGGAGTATGGGGTCAGCACAGTGTTGCACTCCAGCATGGGTGTGTGCTTCCCAAAGGACTCCAGAACTTTTTCCTGTCCTGTGATCCAGTGTGTCAGGCATATCCCTGGTGTTAATTACTGGAGCAGAGGAAACAAGAACTCTGCAAGTGCCAAAGCTAGAAGCATGTTCTCTCGTATCGCTTATTAACATACAGGACATTGCCACGGTACTGCTGCTTCCCATCTTCCCCTTCCTGATACATTTCAGAAAATGCAAAGCTTCACCATTTTCACTATGTTGTCTCGAGCTTGTAAATGTCAAATCTGTGCTCTGATGCTCTGTTTAGGCTCTAGCTGAGTTGGGGTTACTGCCCTCTTAGGTCAGCTGCTCATTAGGTGGTGCAATTGCTCCCTGCTGCTTTAGTACAGATGAACTGGGTTAGGGCATATACTGTTTCCACTCAAGTTGAATGACCTTTCTGCTTCAGCTCTCCGTTCGTTGTTGACGTATGTCTTTGTTGGTCCCATTGCACTGGGAGTTCATGTTGAGTTCCTTGTTTGCTCTGACCCTCTAAGTCCTTTCCTGGAAAGAGGTGGCTCTGCAAGTAGTTATTCGGCCGTCAGGGATGGACTGTATTCTTGTCTCTAGATGAATGATCGCCCTCATTTGGATAAATTAAATGTACTTTTTAAGTGGAAGCAACATATAGAGAAGTGTGGAGCACTCCTAAACTGTGGAGACTGACTGAATACAACCCTTCTTAAAGGCAGCTCCTACTTTCTTCTTGGGTTCCTTTTTTTGGCTTTGGTCCCAATCTGTTCCTCAAGAATTGAGAAGCTGATCAAATTCAAACAGTTAATATCTGTGGAAGTAAGTGTTACTGTTCCAAGTAAGGGCCCTGCTCCATATTCCAGGGTCATTTTTGGCATATCTTAGCTCTGCAGACGTTCTCTCTTGTCGCTCTTCATCAGATGTCACTTGTCACCCTGAGCAGCTCCGGGCTGTTGGGGTCAGACAGCTCACACGCTGTGAGGAGAGCAGAGCTCAAATGCTGCAGTGGTCAAAAGTGCATCTTTGAGATGGTCTGAATCAAAACCAGGAGCGAAAAGAGACCTGATGAGTGTGCAGATTTGAGAGGTGTCTGTCTCCTCCCTCTATATTGACAAGTTTAGCTCTAAACTCTAGCTCTGATGTGTGTCTGGCATTTTCCAGTGTCACAACTGTGTTGGTAAGGTAGGAGCTTCTTTACAAGTTGGAGGTGAATAGTGTTCCTTTCTCTTAAACTGTCTTTGAGCATAAACAGCAGAGAGAATTCATAGGAGCTTTACTGTTAATGTGACCACAACTGGAACAGATAGGACGTATTTGTGAATGAATTCCTGACTCCTTGTGCATATCTTTATCCTCTGCCATTTCAGCAGTGTGGTGGAAGCAGATAGTATCCCAAAGCTATTTTTCTTCTCTCTGTAGCGTAAAACATGCAGGATATTATAGACATCAAATCAGAAGTGCATACTAATATATTTTACACGTGAACTAGCTTGCTCTCTTTCCCTGTGTAGGAGATAATTAGAATAAACCCAGCATGTTCAGAAGCACTAATGCAGCAGTTAAAGGGAGTTGACCATAGCAGCTTCCTGGAAGACAAGTGTAGCCTAATATATTTGGCACTGGCCTGAGACTGAAGGGGCTAAGGTACTATTTCTGGCTCTGCTATCAGCTTTTCTGATGCACAGTTTCCCTGTTTGTAAATACAGAGCCTTATCTCCTTCTGAAGAGCTCTAAAACCAGTTGAGGAAAGTCATGGGAGAGCTGTAGGAATGAAGAACCTGCTTGGCACTGGAAAAAAATCTGTATTTTTAGATTTTTGTACTAATATCTAAGCAGGCTCCTGTTCTGCCTTGCCTGAGAGGCTTCTATTAGGAGTGGGGCTTCAGCATATGGGATGCTTTTCAAACACACAATGTAGGTCAGACCCAGCTCTGAGCAGATGGCAGTGCTCCGTACAGCTAGACCTCATGCCCTGTTCCAGTGAATGGAACACTGCTGCTATAAACAGCTTGTGGGATGAATGCCTAATTAAAGAGAAAAGGCAACAAGTAAGTGTTGCAGTAGCAGGGAAGTGGGGAGCAAACTGGAATGAGTGGGAGTGGTTGAGAAGTCTAGATTGCACACCACTGGATTTCAGATTCTGGTTTCAGTTATTTAGAAAAATTCAGCTTTCTGTGCCTTCACTTCTGCTTCCATTTAAATTAAAACTATTTTTTAAACCTCTGTTTATCTTCAGAAACCTGTTTCTGCCTGTTTTCATTTAGTTTCTTAAAATTACTAGTTTAACCCAGTAAGACTTACCATGGATTTTCTTAAGGAGAAGAAATGGATTCTGCAATTTCAAGCCAATAATGATCTGTCCGTGTATAACATGAAAGAAAGAAATCGAAGGAATTTTTTTGACAAGGAACAGACATCTCTGTAAACTAATCTTTTCTAAGCCAACTGTGGAGAGGTTTAGCTTTCTGGTGTTTCCCAGGAAAGCATATATAACTCAGTGCTGTTCAGCAGTTTCAAGTCACTAGATAGGATGTAATTAGCATTCTGTAATGAGCTGGCGAGCCCACTGATGGTCTTGCCAGGAAATAGTTTAGGAGTCTGCAGAATGTACTTCGTACATCACATGCAATTGTTCAATTCTTTAAGACATTTCTCCTCAGCTCACAAGGTGCATTAGATGCGTGTATACGAATGTAGTGTGTATATGGGGAATGGTGTGGCTGCTTAGAAGAAGGTAATGGTATCAAAATTGGTGGCCCACTAACAATGTGAGCTGCGGGTACTGTTCCCATTGATGGCCTAGAAAGGAGAACCCAACGGTGTAGGTTGGGGAGGAGAGAATCTGGTGTACAGAAGTGCTGCGTATGTGTGTAGGGCATAAAGCCCAAGATAAGTGACATAAAACCCCTGCTGTGAGTACACAGGGAATGTCTGATTCCTGCCCTTCATTAGAGGGAGTTGCTCCGTGGGAGAGCAGATGTCTTCTTCAGCGCTAGTCACTGGAGTGTGGAAAGGCTCTCAGGGAAATCTGCATTAGACTCGGAGAGCAGAATATAGCGCATGTTTTCTGAAATACTTTCTGATTGTGCATGTTCAGCAATAATTTAGGCCCCAATCCAATACCCACAGAAGCTAATGGGTGTCTTTCTGTTAACTTCTTTTTAATAGACTAGGCCTATAAAGAGAAAACAAGCGTATTTTTAAGAGCCTGCTAATCTGTGGAGCATGTGTTACTTTGAGTGAAATCCCTATGTGAATGGAACATTTCCAAAAAAAAAAAAAAAAAAGAAAAAAGAAAATAAATTTCCGTTTGTGGAAGCTGAGAAACTGTAATGGCTGAGAAAGGAAAGGTCAGCTGCATTCTAGGCTAAAGAGTGAACATCTTCATGGTTATGAATGTGCTTTTTCCATGTGTGGGAGTTTTGAAGATGCCTTGATATTAATTATAGGGGAGAAAAATTTCTAATAACAAGAAAGCCACCCAAATAAAGCCCAAATGTCCTCAGTTTGCCTCAAAATAAATTTGACAAGTGTGAGGAGCAAAAGGAAAAAAGGCTTTACCTTCTGTTTCATAATCAGCACAGCTTTTGATGCAAAAATATGTGCTAAATGTCAAAAAATAATTTGATAAGTGGCATTATTGCATTACGTGCTTGTCTAACCATTATGTATTGCTTGTATAACTCTATTTCATATTTATTTTTTAATTTTTAAAGCCAGAATGGCCTATGAGCGTCTTGCCTGATTTTCTGTTAAACTACAGAACATGGAATTTCACCTGCTAATTCCAGAATTAAATCCAATAATATATGACTGTGCTAGAATACAACTATAGGAGGAAGCAATTCAAACTTAGAGCATGCAACAAATGAACGATCTGTGACATCCCAGGTTGAGGGGCTGGGTAAAGAGTAAAAAGCCTGCTTTTTCCAATTTGTTTGTCTAATTTCACCTTCTAGTTCTTTGATCTGCCAGATTAAAGAACTGCCTAGGATCAGATACCAGATATGGTGTAGGTTCTTACAGACTGTGATCAAGTCTCCTCGTAACCCGCTTTTTGATAAGCTAACAAGATTGAATTCTCTAAATCTCCCACAGAAAAGCGTGTTTTCCAGACCATGAATCATTCTTGGCTATTTGTTTGATACTGTTGCACTGGTGTGAAATTGGAGGTGTCCAGAGGAGAATGAGGTTCTGTTGCTGTGTTTATTTTTGTAGAGGCTCTTGTTCTTTGAAAAATATTAGGCTTTAAATACTTTCTGAACTGTGACCAGCTCTGTATTTCTGCCAAAGAAAAACAGACAGTAGTCTAGAAGCATCTCCCTTCTTATGTAAACTCACAATTGTAAGTATTTGCATACTGGTAAATGTTTCTTTAGCACTTCAGAGAAGCAATGATGGTGAAGTAATGCTCACTGAGCCCCAGATGGTGCTTGAAAAACTTCTGAAAGAACCAGGAAGTGTTATAGTTGGGACCAATGTGATAATATTGCCAATATCATGTTATTATCAGCTGGGTAACCGAGTTGTCTTGTTTTCATGCTCTTGTTGCTACTGAAATCAGTAGGGAGTCCTCTGCAGACTCCTGTAGACAAAAGAGTACCTAAACACTGTCAACTTCTTGGAGGTGGTACCTGCTCAATTCAGTCATCTCCTTTCTGTGTCATTTCTTGGGAAAGATCAGCATTCCAGTAATACTGGACTGTAAGAAAGTAATGACATTCAGATAAGATTTCGCTGCAGATTTTGCTGGCTCAGACAGAAAGGCGGCCTAGTATGTTTGTTCATTGTGCCAGTAAAGTGGGAAAGCTGGCTGTTGGCTACAGTGACACAAGGGTCAAAACTGACAGTCATCAGTGGTGTCAGAGTTTAGGAGAATTTCTCCTCTGTGTCATTTGCTAGACCTATCACACTAAAGCCTCATTTCTCCTGGTGTCTGCCTTTGACAGCAGGCAGCTGCAGATGCTTAGGACAGAACCTGTGCACCATACAGTGCATCAGTATGTAGAGGATTAATCCCCAGAAATCTCCCCCTGCATTCAGGGCTGGTATATTCTTTAATGTTCGTAACTTAGCTGTTTTTAAGTTATATTGTTTGAACTTGTCTTCACTAGAAGATAAATCCAGATTTTCTAGCTTATACCAGTATTAGATTTAGTAATACAGGTCTGTCCAATCCACCTGTCAAGAAGCTGTTTAAAATTTTAACTCCTTTTTGCCTAAACTCAATGCCATTTGGTGTGTGGTTCAGAAGCTTATGTATTCTGAATGGAGAGAAGGATTAATGGCTTATGGTTGAGCAGAAAGTCCATAGTATGAATGCTGCCAAATATGTTAGACGGAAAGTAACTTTTGAAAGGAAACTCAGATCCCTTACGTGACTTGGATAAGGTCTAAGTACAGTGTACGAGATTGTGGCTGTGATTTCCTGGTTGTAAAAAGGAATAAGTCATCTGACATCAGGGGAGTTTTACCTAGTTGATAACCAGGTAAATGACAGCAAAAGCTAGCAGTGAACTTCCTTCTCCTATGGTCCTATTCTGCAGAGGCTGTTCTTGAAGAGCTTCCTGGTACTACAATAAGTCAGTGAGAGCTGATGGCATTCAGGGTGTTAAAACTTCTGTTACATGAGCATGAGAAGTTTGGCCAAGGCCTTAAGATAAGGTACAATTATCTGTGCTAAAAGAAGTTTCAATTCTACCCCTTGTAGGCAGGAACCTGTGTTGCATGAATATTGTCAAAATCCAGCTATTACAATTAATTACAACTGTTGTGGAAGTTGTACTGATCCTGAATTAAGAATAACTTTTTATGGCTGGCAGAGGCAGATTGCCTGTAGGATTTACTGGGGTTGGCACATTAAGCACTGTGCAGCCTAAGCACGTGAACTTCAGCCTCCTCTGGTCTGCTTATATTTCAGATAAACCACCAGCAGTTTGATGTTTATAGTGGAATGCAATCTGAAAATCAATGTTCCCTTGTCTGCTTTCGCCATTGTGCTCCATTGCTCTTTGTGGTCTTATGTTATTAAAATTACATCAGGTGTGTAGCTGTATTGTATGATTTGGTAGTTGGAATGTGGATAACACTTGGATTATTGGGTCAGACGTATTTATTATCCATTCAGAGAGGGTGGATATCTGATGTGAATTTCTGGAAGTGTCTGAGTCAATTTTGTAAGCTGAGAACAGTTTCCCCATCGCTGGCTGCTGTGTGCACACAGTCCTCTGGCTGCCGCTTACCTTTGCTTTATCGTATGCTCCACTGGAGCGCAATGAGCGTGTATATTGGAAATTGCTCATTGTGTGTGTGGTGAGGGGAAAAAACCTGTAGATGGAATCTAGCATCTGCTGATTCCCTGGCAAAGGAAGAGGGGAATGGGTGCTCCTTGAACCTTTGTACGTGCTGTGTGGGGTTAGCGTTTGACTTTGGGGTCAGACGCTTCTCTACTGCTGGCACTGACTGAGGGGTCAAGGGCCAGACAGTCATCAGCACTGAGCAATTGGGTGTGTTATAACGACCTCCTGATCCAACTGACTTACTGTTACCTTTTTGCCATCTGAGTTGTACTCACTCAGTGTCTCTGGACACTGCCTGTCTCCTTACTGGGTGTATGGATGGGGATGGGTGGGATGACACATACATCCCTGCCTGGGCTTCAGTGGAGTTTCCAGCTGTGGGCGGCAGCACATGGCACACTACGGTATGAGCTGACATGGTGCAAGCAGCGTTTCTCAGAAATGCCCAGGTGAGCCTCAGAGGTGTGTATTTAGCAATCCAGAGCCAGGTGATGACACTAGTGTGATGCCTTTTCGGGTTAATTAGTCTCCCTTGGAAGCACATTGCATTAGCTTGGCAGAGTGGTTACCTTGCTCTCAAGTGCCAAACAAAAAGTGGTTGCGGTTGCTCTCAAAGCTCAGCGTAGCTTGTTGAGAGCTGCCTTGGGTGTCTGCCCAGCAGTGCACTCCAGACACCTACTCTTGTGGATGGAAGCAGGTTGAAACAGACTTGTCTTTGCGTGGTGAAGAGAAGAGAATCATCCACAGCACATGGCTGGACTTGTGCAAAGAAGGAGTCAAAGCCAGAATGAACAATCTGGCCTCACTTGGAAGCAGAATAATAAGAGTAGTACACCTACATGTGGTGGCCCAGAGCACAGCAGCCAGCCTGTAAAAAATCCCCAGCCTCTTTCCTCCCTCAGTTCACCAGCAGAACCCTGCAGGTTTGGTTCAGAGAGTCTGCAAGTGAGTGAATTTTCCTGCAAACTCACATTCAATTACCTTTCCCTCCCCAAGAGCCAGCTCCCTGTCCAGCCTTTTCTTGTAGAAAGATGCAGGGTTATCCTGCATATCACCTTCTTTCAGGTGCCTGCAAGCTGAATAGGGGAGGTAAAGTGCCTTCGAAGTGAGGAGACGTGCTCGGCCAGCAGCTGCTGAACTTCCCTATCAGGAACTGAAACTCACAGACATAAAACATTGAACCCAGGTTCATCTGAAGTCTTGAGAATATTTTACAAAGCTATATGCATATTATTCAATAAAACACATTGCACCTGGCCAGCCCTTGGAGCTGTACATCAAAGGGACGCACACACAGAGGAGGGGAGGGAGGGAGGTAGAGAGCTAGGGAGAGATTTCTCATTAGATTTTTATCTTGGAGATGATGCTTGGCTCAGCAAGCCTGTTGCTTCCAAGGTTATAGTTGAGAGTTTATTTTTTTTGCTGCCATCATAAATAGCTTCAGGCTTCTGAGTCTGACTTGTCAGATCTTCTCCCTAGTATCGGGTATGGTCTTTTTCATACACTTATCTGACTCTTCTCTGGCAAGGTCCAATTTGCAGAGCAGCTCTTTTCATGCCAGTCAGTTCATCAGGAGGGACCTCACTTCCTAGAAGTCTAGTTTGTAGAGAGCTGTCAAAACCAGCTGGGCTCAATCCATGCTTTGGTATCTAGTTTGCCTGTGGTCCTTCATGTACTCCCTTTGAGATTTTCTTTCTTTTCTAGTCAATCCCACCCTTCAGCCTGCGTACAAATTGTTAACGATTCTTCCTTCTCTAGTTGTTTTGTTGAGTTCTCCTGAAAAATACTGTGGTAAAAATACCAGGCTCTTGTTGCTCTGTGGTGTTAGCACTCATCTCGGGGAAGCGGCAGAGCTGGCTGCCCATGAGAGCTCTCAGTGCTGGGGAAGAAGCTTAGGCTGCCATATCCCTGTCTGCAAGCACCAGTGGTACTGAGAAAAGGCTCGCACGTGCCTAGGAAGTGTAGAGACGTTGGAGAGGGGTAACTGGCAACGTCAACCCAAGGTCTATCAGTGTGCCGTACACCTCAGCAGATTGTTCTCTAAGCAGCAGTGCCTAAAATAATTTTGGTCTACCTTGGTTCTGAATTAAGATTTTGCAGAGTCTCAATTTTCTTCATTCTCTGTTTCCAAATTTCCAAAACAAAGGGAACACCTGGAGTGGAAGATACTGCAGATGTCAGAGATTTAGGCTATAAATTTATAGGATAGCTTATTTTTCTCAGCATGGCATTCAGCAGCAGCCCACATCCAGGTATTTAATTTTAAACTATTAACACATAACATGGATTTGCAGCTCTGTTTTCAGTGCAAATATTTTATAATACATCATTGAAATTTAACATGGCTGTATATTTCTTATTACAGGATGGTTAAACCTGTAATGGCAGTTTCTTTCTTTATCAAATCCCGAAGAATCCTATTAGCTGTTGAGCTATAAAATCCAATTGGCCTTTTTCCCATAAGATCAGCTGAGAAGATGTGATATAAATTCAAAATATTAGCACAGACTTTAGCCTAGGGCAAACACTGTTCTCTGCAAGGATATAGGGCCTTCACTGTACTTACTCTAATATTTGTGACATACCCTTTACCCTCAGCTTGAGACTTTGCTTTCCCAATCAACAAACCTGTCCGCTTGAGACTTATTTGATGAGGCATTTGGTGCATCCTGCTGTGAAAGTAAGCACTGCATTCAAGGGTCACTTGAAGTCCAGCACGCCCAAGTCCTTTCTTTAAGACCACTTGAGAAGGAAGGGAGGGAATTTGAAGAAAATTCTATGAAGAGGAACTTTGCACCGAGTGAGCAATTTGGATGAGAATGTTATGCAGCCCCGAGAAGCCGTGGGAAGAGATGACCACACAAGGTTAATTGCATCTGCCAAGTGTTTCCAGATTTAAACAAAAAAAATGTTAAATCCTACCCATTTTCTTCTTCTTGTCTGCCAAGCCCATTAATAAGCTACTTAAACTAGCACACAGTTCTGTGGATTCTTTCAGGCAGTAAGGTGTGAGTAGTGTAGCCCACAAGATACTTGTGTTTCCTGCAGGATACAAGAGGACCTGTGCTGTAACCACCAAGCTAATTGTGGGGTCAGTGACGGCTCTGGCACAGCTGGAACCCGTAAGCACGGCTGGGCTGTGTCCAAACCAGCAGAGCGCTTGGAGAGCTCCGTGGCTTCAGTCCCCATGGTGCTGGGGGCCAGAAAGATGTACTCACATGCAGTGAATTCACTGCACTGGTGTCGGGGCTGAGCACGTAAGCTCAGCCTAATGAGAGCTCGGGAGCTGGCTCTGATCAGGCAGGGCTTTTCAGATTTGGCTCAGAGCCGGTCATGCTGGATCTGTGCTGACTCACAGTAGCGAGGTGTCTTCTTACTATTTTCATTATCTTTTTTTGTTGTCTGTTACCTGGGATATTCCAACTTCTCGTTACTTTGGATAACAGAGCGTAGATGGTATATGTGATTGGGTTTTCTCACTTAGAACATGGGAGTTTAACACACACCTTATAATTGACATCTCTTACACCAATAAGAACAGCAATTAACCTGTTACCCTTCTCTGAGAATGACAAAACAAGGAAGAATGTTGCATACAAATTAAAGTTGTTGGCCAGCAAAATGGGATCTTTTTCTGTCTCTCGAAAATAGGAAAGTTTCAAAGGCAGTTCAAAAGAAAAACTAACCATCCAGGGGGCTTACGCCAAGTAACTTAAACACATGTATTGCTTTATTTCTAAAAATCTACTCTTTTCATTACATTGATGTAGACTACATATGTAAAACCAGGCTTGAATTGCTAAGCTTCTTGCTCACTGAGTTCAATAGCATAAACTTGCATCTCAGTACCTCATGCTGTAGATGAGGGTTTGGTAGTCCTCTGGTTGTACGCCCTTGGTGGGAAGCAACTTGAGGATCAGAGCTGGTTCCTGTAGGAGGTTATTACTTTTTTGGCAGGATGTGAGTCAGCAACAGGTAATGTCTACAAAGACATGACTGGAGGGGTGAGTTGGGCCATTTTGGGTTACCAGTAGGACAGAAAGCCTCACCTATCAGCAGTGTTTAGTCATAGCCTTGGGCATGTTGTGCTCTTGCCAGATCTTGTGTGGAAAATAATGTTTGAGCGGGCCTAGTCCTAAAGAAAGACTCTCAGAGTTGGCAGATGATGACTCAGATGAGAGAGTTGTTCCAGCTGATTCAGTCAGGCATGGTGTCACTAGTCCTCCAGGAAAGCTATTAAATGACGTTTCTGACATTTGAAATCATTAATTATCACTTGGCACTTTTCAGAAGTGAAGAGATGCCAGTTCCATTTTGCATGGTTATTTTTTGGCAGATTTAATAGAATAAGAAGTCATGTAGGATTTTCTTCTCAGTACCATTAGACAGCAACTGTGTGCATTAAGCAGTGGCCCTGGTGACCTCTAGCCCCAATCCTCCTGAAATTCATCCTCTTTTTCATATATGAAGCCAGAATAAATTCAGTGTAGAATTGTGGCCAAGGTGTGTAAGACACCGTTATATCCTCACAAGAAGAAAAGCGCTATAAAAATTCAGGATCAGTATTTTAAAACACCCTCCAGGTCTGGACTCATGCCTTAAACTCTATCTGAAAATAAGCAGAAGTGCCAGACATTGCCTGTTTTGCCCTGCCGCTGGCCCCTTCCTTCAGAGCAGATTAGGAACAAATGTGGAACTCATGGCTCGCTTAAGTACTCCAATGAATTTAAAAGCAAACACGATGATAAAAAATCAACAGCCTTATCATTGAGTTTTAACTCTGACTTGTTGGTAACAATGGAGTTGTGTTACGTAAAATAGAAGTGTAATATATAATAATTTCTTCATCCTGTTATTAAAATTTTTGTGGTATCTCTTTACAGTTAGTAAAAGAGTAATGGAGTAATTGAGGGGAGCTATTCGCATATTGTTGGAGGAGGTGAACAAACTTTTTTCCTCGTTGCTATTTCCTCCTGTGAGAGAAAACACATTCCTTCTCTGATGATGTTGTGACTTTTGTCACGCTCTGCTTCTGAGAGTGTTTGTTAATTGGCACCTCTCAGGTGAGCCTGTCTGTCAAAATCACACGTGGCACCTGGATGCGTAATGTAATAAAATACTCCCAATATTTGAAAGGAATTCAGATTTAATATCACATTCTATAAATAAAGTCTCCTTGTTGATACAAGATTGATGTGATATGCCTTTAACCATAAAAATCAAAAGTCTTCTGTGCATTTGCTTTCTGATGTTGAATCTTTAAGATCCCAAATCAAGTCATAACTTAGGCCTGTGGATAAGTGCCACTGAAGTTGAAGACCCCTAGGTATATGTTTAATCTTAAGCATATGCTTTTTAAATGCTGCCCAAAGCCAGGTCCCACTTTTCTTAAAATTAATAAGATTTTCTTTTCAGACTTTTTTGGTGTTCCGGTTTCTGTGGATTTGGGAATGTCACTAAGAATGGGGATAGGCAGTTCAGTTTCCATAATATTGCTTTTACCACAGTCCTGCAGCCAGATCCAGAAGAGTGCAAACTATTATCATAGGAATGGAGGTTTTTTGTATGCTATGCAAATTTATAATCCCCTTTCTTTACTTGTAGAAAGCTAAACTTCTATCCAAGAACAAATGATCATGCAACCAAGTGCAGTGAAAAGATCACTGCTGTTGAAGGAGGGGATTTCTATTAGCATGTTGAGATTACCAGATGAATTACGTTGTCTCTTCTCATGCGCTGTGTTCCACATTAGTGGCTTTGCAAGTTACACGGTATGTTTGAGCCTCTTCTTTGGTAATAGTGACTGCAAGTAATTGAACACAGAGAACCTCAACTAAAGACCCCTGGGGTCAGTGAAAAGGTCCTTAGTGCCTGTTTTTGATCATGCCCTTGTTTTCTGTTCAGATCAAATGCCTCCTGAAGTAGGAGTTGGGTTTAGGAGAAAGTGTCCAGCACTTCATGCTGAACGTAGGTGTTCCTGGGAGGTGGAGATGTATGTGTTTTGGAAAGAGAAGTACGTCACATTCTTACAGTCGCATACACAGTGTGGGAAGGCTGGAGAAGCATGTGGCTGAGCATAAAAATGAAGGATAAAGTGCTTTCCTTGCCCTGGTGAGAGTGAGCACGCAGACAGAGAAACGCACACAGACAGAATGAGCCCTTTCATGCGGGGAGTCATGATTTACTGATGCACTGACTGCATACCAAGTGCAGCCATGGAGCAAGGCTTTGGCCCCTAGGGGGGTTGAAGGGGCTGACACCCAAACACCTTGAATCCTATTTTCTTCTTTACGACAATTACTGTTTCTCTGACTGCCTGAATTTACTGCTGACCTATACCAGTCTGTATGTTAAGATTTAAACTCCTTCTCATCTTCCCTTCCCTCTATTTCCAAACTGGTGTAAAAGGCTGTAAGGTGATATCAGCAGTTTGCATAAGGAGTGCTGGGCTGTCAGCATAATGTGCTTTGCTTAGATGTGAATGACTTTGGTGGCCGAGATATGGGCATATTTCCTTTAGTACTGATGATCGCTTACATTGCTATTGCCCCCGCTGGGTCCCATTCTGCTGGTTATTGCTGTGACGCTGAGGAAGATACAGTCCCTTTGCCACATCAAGGGCCTGACTCTGATTTCATGTCCTCTGTGACAGAGTAAATGAGTTGAAGTCAATGGAGCTGTGCCAGGATGAGAGGAGAACGGAGCACCAGGGGTGATGGATCTGCCTGCTTAAGGAGTTTTTATGGCTCCCAGGGCTGTGATGTTTGAATGCCTCACAAACTTTAAGACCACTCTTGTGGCAGAGGAAAGCAGTGTCATCCGTGCTTAACAGCTGGGGAGCTGAGATACAGTAAGATGAAATACCTTGGCCAAGGTCACTCAAGAAGCCTGTGACAGAGCAGGGTCTGCCAAATAAAACCTTGCCAGATCTCAAGCTGGTATGTGGATGGCTGGGCCAGCTTTCCTCCTAGCATGGGGCAAATGTGCTGTCCTTGCTTTCTGTCTGCCTCTGCCCTCATCTTCCTCCCTTTCTTGTGTTGTGGTGGTGGGAGCTGCTTACACGTGGGCCACTGACAAGGATCAGGCAAAGCTCAGCCTCTGGGATACTCTCCCTGGCACAGGCAAGCTGTGGTCTCTGGTGGTGCAGGTGAAGGACAGATGTCCATCTCCCAGGGGTGTGGAAATCCAGGGTCAGCACACCACTGGACGGTTCATTTCCAGGGTCTGAACTGTAGCACCTTCTCCTCTCACATTTGTATTATTTAGGGTGACTAATCATAGTAACAAATTGATTAAGGTTAACTGGATAAAGTCATCTAAGTCATATTTACTGCTAAACTAACTGCCCAGGGAGGTGAATTAATGATCTTTACAGAAACCTTTTATGGTTATTTGGCCACAAGGTGTGATCTGGTTTGATCTTTTATGCAACATAAATCAGTTTAATGGTTAAATCTGTGCAGCTAGCTGTTGAATTTAAATGAGGGCTTTTTAAATGAAGTATGATGCTTTTCCACACACAGAGGGACATTGAGCAGGTGTATATTGCAATTAAATGGGAAAACTTACAATTAGATAATGTTAAGTTTGTGACACTGGTTGACAGAAGCCTGGAGATTCATGGTGAAGGTTCATGATCAATCATTAATTCATGCCACTGCGGAAGGAGTAAAAATGCAAATGGTCTCAGTTGAGGTCAAAGCAGTGTGGGAGAGCGATGCAGGTTGTGTAGTGGATGGCTGAGACCAGCCATTCATTTCAATAGCCTTGGGTTCAAATACTCTGAGTCACAGATGGAAATGATTTGGGCTTAGCAGGCGGCTTGCAGCTTTCTAGCATTTATGCTTCTTTTAGCAATACCCAGGAAGTTCCGGCAGACATGAGGGGTCTGTTGTAAGAGGCAGGCTACAAGCACGTTCTGGGAGATGGCTTGAGACAGTTGCAGTTTTTTCCCAGAATGGGAGAAAGCTAAAAAGGCATTAGCAGCTCTCCTGGCCTCCCTGCACTTCAATTCTGTGCTCCTAAGCCGCTGATGCAGTCACAGCTGCTTCTGCCCCATTTATAGAGCAGTGGTATCTCTCCCAACAGCAAACTAGTTAAATGCTGAATGCCCTTTGGGAGGTGGAGGCTGACAGACCTGTGATTATGCATCCCAGGGCAACAAACCAGATCTGAAAATGAAACCAGCGCTTCTGATCCATACAGCCTTTTGTCCAAGGCACAAGACTATGCTGCCTGCTGTGTCTCTCATGATTCCTATCTTCACCAAGAATGGAAAAAGGAACCAACACTTAAGACAGGTCAGCTTAGCCATGAGCTGCTTCCCAGGGGATTTGCTCAACTTCTACTAGTCTGTTAGACGCACCTGTTTGCTCAGGTGCTTCCTGAAGAAAGGGAGAAGTGTTTGGGATGTTAACTAAGCACTGAGGAAAAGTTGTTTGTAGTTGGGAATGCCTGGAGAGGAGTGAATGGTTACTGTTTGATTGACTTCTGTTCTGAGTGCTCCTACGTTAATGTTTTACTGGTGATATTAAAGAACAGACAAAGAGCCTTGGGGTAGGTGGTGGGCTGGGTGTAGGTGAAAGGATTCATGAACAGTCAGGGAGGAATTGGCTCAGGCAGCCTGAGAGGTGTTTACCCATTCAAGTCAAAGTTGCTGATAGGCATGGTCCTCCTAGTCTTGTCTCCTCGTTGAGCAGAAGACAGTTGGCAGTTTTTCCTGGCTCCATTAAGTTATGGAGCTCAAACGTTCAGTGATTCTGCAAAGGCCTTCTGTGTGTTTGAACTCCTGGTGTGACCCGGGGGAGGCAGCGCAGCTACACGCTTACAATCTTGACTTAGGAGTTGGGCAGCTTGGGTTATAGCCTTAGCTCTTTTGTTTGGATGACTGTGGGCTTTCTGCATGTCTCCTCTCCGTCTTTCACCATGGAAAACAGATCTAGTAATGCAGAGCTCTGGGTAAATATTGCTTGTAAGAGTGAGGATGAAGATACCTGCTTAAGAGCTAAGCCTGCTTACTGTGGATGTGCTTCAAGTTTACTGCTCGAAGTAACACAGTTTCTGTAGAAGATCCACCTATGTGCAGGATCAGGGCACATCGCAGGCACTTCTTTAGTTATGGCTTTTCAGAACTACTGACCAGTTTGTTTTGTTCCTTCCTGGTGGATCACCTGTGCCAGCAAAGTCAGTAAATCATGTTTTAACACTTACAATAATAATTTATATCTTCAAAGCTCTTTGCCAACACAGGCTAATTGATGAAACATCATCAACCAAGAAACCAGTTTTGTCTTTTTGACTTTTAACTTACCATGTTACAAAAACCACATGAATGTTGTAATAAATGCTAGTCATAGAGCAAGGAAAGCAAAATGTCACGGGTTTCCTCCTCTCTCCTTTTACTGATCAAAGCTGTGATTGATGAAGTTTTAATTCTTTTTTTTTTTTTAATAACTGGAATGAATTACAAAAGAAGAAGGGGAAAAAAATGCTACCTTCATTCCAGCCTGATTCTGCTGTGAATTTATGGTAGTGGAAATTGGGGCTGTTTGGATTCTAATGCTTTTACCTCTTAGATATTTGCACAAAACAGAAAGAACATCACAAAAATATGTAATTTTTAGAGCCTTAAAAACTGAACAGGGAGGTTTAAGAATGTGCCTGAAAGTAATTCAGGCAGTATCTTTTTGTATCACATTAAAATGCAAGTTAGTGCATTAAGACTCATATCACTTTGGTGAGGTAAGTAAATATTATGATCCTGTTTAACATATGCCTTACCTTTTGTTTATTACCTTTTTGCGCAGAACAAAATAGAGAGAATATCACGAAAATATAAGATTTTTAGAGCCTTAAAAACTGAACAAGAAGGTTCAAGAAAGTGCCTGAAACTGCTTCAGGCAATACCTTTTTGTATCACATTAAAATGCAAGTCGGTGCATTAAGATTCCCACCACTTTGGTGAGGTAAGTAAATATTACGATCCTTTTTAACATATGCCTCAAGCTATATAAAAAGCCAAATAGAGACTTGGTATACTTAGATATAAATCATTAAAACTGCAGCTCCTTAAATTAAGACTGAATTCAGTCCAAAGAGGAAGAGTTAGAACTAGAATTATACTCAGCCCTCAACCTATCTCCTGTACGCCAAACTGTGATTTAATGACATAGTGACATATGAATAACAGCAGTGATGACTCTGCTGGCATTTCAGATATTCACTGCCATGGTCATTTCCCTGTTTTTAAATCAAAGCTTGTTTCTGTTGTGCTTGGATTTGAATAAAGGGTGATAACCGGTTTTAGATCTGGCTGCCTTACACTGGGAGGGGCTGTTGCCTGGAACCCTGGTATTGAATGAAGCTGGTATCTCAAAATAAAGTTGTAAAACTTGCTTGGTTTCCAGTTCAGTCTATACGAGTATGTTGAACAATATAGCATTTCCACCAAAGTGCATAAGGAGGCTTGGACTCATGCAGAGTTAAAGCACAAAGCAGGGCTGTTGTGGCAGGCTTGGAAAATGGTTTTGTTTGTAAAGAGTCTGTTTTCGGTGGAAAGACAGTCTGAGACTGAGGAGAATGCAGGATGCCAATTTCTTTGTTTCTCTAGTTAAGTATTGTTCTTTACCACTTCACAGAGAAATTGTCTTATTTACTACCAGGACTTTCAAGATTATGATCACTCTATACAGAGCCTGTACTGGTCTTTCAGTAACTTCTATCTGTGTTTCAGGGTGGAAATCAAAACATAAATCGTAAAAGCTTTGTTTCATTTCCAGACTATTAGAGTAGGGTTGTTCATGTGGTTCTAATGTGGGGTTTACATTTGAGGAACACTGAGAAGTGGCAGCTTAATTCTGTCAGCAGAGAGAGGCCATCATCTGAAATATCTAGCCCTGAGAAAAGTTACTCAGGGATGCACAGGTCACTCTCTGCTCTGATATTATGACTTGATTTTCTTGATTTGGTATTTCAAGTCCAATTTTAATAATAAGATTTGTCCGTTCTGCTCGAAGAGAGATGTAGTCGCAAATCATAGCCTCTCGATTTAAGAAAGTCAAATGCATCTTCTTCTTTTGTCCCACTGCTCAAGGAGGAAACTGAGAGGAAAGGATTGCATGGGGAATCTCGCTCAAAACACATGCAGAGTCTCAGCAGTTACTTGCTTTGGTTGTACTTTCAGATTTGCCCTGGCAGAGATGTCCAATTAGGAATAAAAAATAGTGTTGGAGCCTGACTGTGGTAGCCAAAGAAAGAGCCAGTTGCTGAGCATTCAGCATTACTCCCAATAAAAGCTGCTATAAAACATGAAGCTCATGTTCTGTGGTGATGCAGGAAGTGATGAGAAGCAAAGCAAGTGAACGTAAATCAGCTCTACTAGCCCAGGTGTCCACCTCTCCATATCTCTGCCAGATACGCTGCGGGAGGGAGTGAAGTGGTCCAAACAGTTCAAGAGTTGGAAGCAGCTCGCAGCTGGGGGAAAGGAAGTCTCTGGCTGTAGCACATCTTCCTTAATTGCCAAAAAAGTTTACCCACTTCACACTGCTGCTCCCAGTGCTCTGTCTTAAGTCCCACCTGGCTACGCTGTAACTCCTATTTTCTGCTTGTGCTGCAGGAAGGAAATAAAACAGCATTGTTATTGTCCCTGCTTTGCCCTTGACAGGCAAAGACACTCCTTTGCAGGTGGAAAGTTCTGGAGTAAAGGCACTAGCATGGCACTTGGAGGATTTTGGTTTAATTCTTGCCTCTGACACAAACTGCTTACGTAATCCTGAGCAAGCTGGTTAATCTCCATGTCCTTTTATTACAGCAGTTGTAGGACAGTCCTCCCCCAGCCTTTTCCTTTCTTGTCCAGTGTATGTACTGTTCAGGGCAATTCAGGCCTCCCTTGCTTTAGTGTAATGCGGTGACTGGATAGAGGGGACTCCATGGGCTGCAGGAAAAACCCAACAATAATTCAGGCCACCTGAGCTGATTCAGGCCTGGGGCAAGTGAAATTGGAGGTTGGAAGGGTGATGCTTGTCAGCTTTGGGAGTGGGGTTTTGCCTGATGGATGCCTACAGGAGCAAGGCACTCATTTGTCTTGGGAGAGCTCTCACAGCTGTGCTAAACGTCCCTGTGCTGATGTGTGCTGGAGATGAGGACTCTGGACGGTGACGTTGGAGTGCTGTGTCAGCCATGAGGGATAATGAGGTGTTCTGCTGATAGGAGAAAGTATGCGTGTGCTGTGCAAATTCCTGTGAGTCCAGATACAAGAGTCATTTCAAAGCAATAAAATTCCACTTGCATTTCTTGTTTCATTTCCCAGACTTGGAACTTATTTTGTTTACCTGAGGTTCACAGCACCTCTGTTAATGTTCAGAGGAACCTAGAAGCTAAGATGGGATTTCTAACTCTGTAGGATGGTCATCATTTGAGCTCAACCTGGAACACACGTGTTCATGCCAGACATGACACCAAGAGTCTATGGTTTCTTAAGATAACAAGTCACCCCAAAGCTGGAGCCTGAAATAGTTTGTCACAAATCCCTATGTCCAGCTGTAGCTGAATTTTAAATGGTCCAGTGGTGCTAGGTCACCCTTACATGTTGTTTGACCTGTTACAACATCGTGGGGCCGTCAGTAACTTGCTGCTAAACACCTCTGAAACAGAAGAAAGCTCTGCTGGGTGGCTGCTCTCCAGCAAGACAAAGCAGAGCACAGAGGGTAGGAAACAAACGACAGCACAGAGAGATGGCCATTGGCCAGGTTTGATGATACAATTTTTGGGAAATAGTGAGTGTGTAGAGAAGATTTCTGTTTTCCCTGACACCCTATTGATTCTTGTGACTCTAAGGCATTTGAGTGGAGAGGCACCACGAGAACCACTATTCAATTCTGCACGAATAAATGGAAACCTTGTACTGCTGTGTGACAGCCCCAGCCCTTCCTCTGCAGGGGAATCGCTACGTCTGAGTAACAAAGCAGAAGTGACCCAAACATGTGCTGCGAGCTGTTGGACCCAGCCATGCTGAGAGCCCTCAAGCACGTTTTGAGGAACCTCGGAAGGGTTCACATGTTTGAATTCAGGTCTGGCATTACTTCTGTCACAGCCTCGATCAGCAATGTCCCTCCAGCGACTGGGGCCTGAGCAGCATGATTTACAAGGGAAGTTACTATGTTAAATAAAAGTTACATGAGGAATAATTTACCCCCAGCAGCGTGCCATAATGCTGCTGTAATTCCATCAAGGCGCTCTGCTGACATCAGAAACGGCCCGTGTGAAGTTTCAGTGTCTTGTTAATCTCCCCAGGCCTCACGGAGGGGCTTGCAGCCACAGCTCGTGCTCCTTCATCGCCTGCCCTTCTCTCTCTGGCAGCCAACAGCCGCAGCGCTGGAGGCACAGGCACACAGCCCTTCCAGCACAGAGCCCAGCACCTCCCAGCACCAGTCATCCCCCACAGGGCCCGTGCGGTTTGGTAGAGGGAATTGCACCCATCCCTACACGCTCCTGGCTGGCTGGGTGCAAGGCAGCTCCAACCCGGAGGCTGTAACCGGAGCCTTGGCATGGCGCAGAGCTCAGGGCCTCCTTGGGTCTTATTAACTAACTCCTCTTTGATGCTCTCTGCAAAAACAGTTCTGTGGCTTCTGGTTTGCATCCCGCGAGCTGAGGGCGGGGGTAGATGTGGTAGGAGCGTGCACACCTAACCTGCAGGCACGGCCGGCAGCGTGCCAGAGCAATGGCCTCGCGGGCCTGTAGAGCAGCTCTGCCGCTGGGCTTGCCAGATCCTGACATCTGGCTGCAAATCCCACAAAGGGCTGGGAGCGTGAGCTGGGAGTGTGAGCAACTTACCCCGTGCAGAGAGTGAGGCAGGAGTTGCTGAGCCTGGAGCAATTTACACCGGAGCCTTGCGCTGTTCCCTTGCTTGGGCCCCTTGGACTGTTTGAGTGCTCATGACCCCCTGGACCCTCTCTGGTGGGACTGTGAGTTATAACATTTCAAGAGAGAGAAGGATGAAGGGGTAAAGAGGAGCAAGGGAAAGGCACCTAATATGATTTGAGAGATCTCTCTGGCAGTCGGTCTGTGTGAGGCTGCCATGTATAATAAGGAAACGATTTGTCTGGGAATGATTCAGTGTGTAAAACTCTCCCTCTCTGACCTCTTCCTAAGTCCCCAGCATGGGATTGCAGGAGGTTTCCAGCAGAGGAGAGCCGATAAGGCGCAATAGTTTTCATATGCTTGGGAGGAGAGGTCGAAGTGGCGGTGCTGAAGCAGCATTCTCATTGCCACGTGGGGCTGCGTGGAGGCACACTTCACCTTTACCCTGTGGAGGGAGTTGAATTTTGCCCTGCTTTGAGGCACATTAACCATCAGTGAGCTTTTCTGCCCAGCTGGCCCTCAGGCTTGTGCTTCCCACAGCCTTTCCCGCTGCGTCGGGGAGTGTGGCTAGCTAGACCCCACCAGCAGCTGCAGAGCTTCTTCCCCACCAATTTTCACGGGGCTGCCTCTATGCTCTGAGCTGGCCCACTGGTATTTCCCTGAGGTTTCTGCCTCTTCTGTGGTGACCATGGGGAGGGCTGGAGGCTGGAGCAGCTGCCCTGAGAGAGCCCAGCGATGGGGACTGGTTTTCAGCAGGAAAAATTTGTGTGAATTTTCTGGAGCTTGCTCTAGACACGAGGGTTGGATCGTTTTTGCTTCTTAGGTGCTCTGGGAATTCCTCCTGTCCAGCATTGTAAGCCTCTACCTGACTTGCACAAATGATTACAAACCTGGTATTTCTTGGGAATTGAACTGGTTTTATAGGTTGTCAGGATCTCCCAGCAAGTGCAGTGCATATTTCCCATTCAGCATTCACCATGTGCAGAGGAAAGACAGCAACAAGTATAAACTCTGCAAATATAAACTGTTGAGTTTGCAAATGCTGACTTTTAAAACAGTATCCACCTATGTGTGCTTCCCTGTCCCCTCATATGCACCCCAGCATTTTTGCAGCTTTTTATCATTGAAAAGCCTTATTATTTCTTGGGGCTGGATCCTCTTTTGCTTCTTGTCTTCTGCAGTTAATTATAAAATACCAGTGTAAAATGGTTGTGAGGTGTGAGCAGATCGAAATGGGCAGGGATCTTTGGGCAGCCTGAGGGGGCTGCAGGTCCCTGCCTGCTGCCACTGTCACGTGAGGAAGGAGCAGCTGTGTTTCTGTGCAGCACCCTTCCAGAGTAGTGCAGCTGTCTCCATATCCAGCATTACTCCTTTCCTTTTCATTAGCTGAATGTAGAGATGGCCAAGATTTCTGACCCTACAAGTTCTGGGAATTCCAAACTCTCCGTGTGGCTGGAGGCCATGAAATACATACAACGTCCCTCCCTCGGGGAGCTGGAGGGAGAACCAAGCATAATTCAGAGATGGGAGAAGAGACAAGCTCTGCAAAGGAACAATCGTGCTGCAAGATGAGGCTGGACTGGGCATGCAATGGGTTTTCAGGGTGCAAAGTTAATGACCTTCATCAGCTCACTTCCCCCACAGCAGTGACTTATGCTCATAGCTGCTTCACTGCTGGTAATGTAACCAGCTCAGTGCAGGGGCTACTTCTGAACTAGTTGTGAATGTGCAGCTAAAAAGCTGCTGGTGGGCACTGCAGGCCTAGTGAATTCACAGGGTGCAAGACCGAGGTGAATGGGGCTTCCAGTGTTAGCTCAGTAGTGAAGGAGATGTCAAAAGTTCAAACCAGTACTTAGGGTTTGTGAATTCGCTTTCTGAATGCACTGCTCTCCAGGTCCTTCAGAAATATCAACATGGACTGTAAGTGAAATAACTCCTTTCCCTGTTATTAGGTGATGCCTATTAGCAGACAGCTCATTTTCTGTTCTGTTCCTGGTGGGGACATTTTGGCCAGAAGCAGTTTCCAATCTGGCAAGCACAATGAAAGTGTTACAGGAAGGGAGAAAAGTCAAGATCCTTGGAGGAAATATTTTTATTCTCTTTATCTCAATGCTTTGAAAATAGCCCCTAAGCAGGATCTGTCAGCCAGGAACTGAATTGTCTCAAATTGCCTGTTCGCATGTATGAACTAGAAACAAGTCCACTCTGCACTTCTCTTTTCTTTTTTTGGTGGGAATTTTGGGAAAGGCAACCTAGACTGGGATCCCTACCCAGACTGAGTGTCTGCTGGGTCTGACAGTGGCCAAAACCTGCTGCTGTGTGGGGTCTGGGGGTGCAATAAGCTGTCCTTTGAGAATGTCTTGTCCTTGCTCCTAATATCCAGTGATTGGCTCTGAAATATGTTGTATTTTGCTTCTGAGCAGTTACAGTTTGCTATCACAATGCTGGATAGACTTGTTACCAATATGAACGCCCAGTCTCAACTTTGTGTGTTGTACCTTCTCCCCATAGCTGCCAGTATGAGCGCATTGTACAGTGCCAAAACCAATAGTGGAGGAAAAACAGGGAGCATGGAGGAAAATCAGCAGCTGTCTGTCAGTCATCATCTTCCTTGCTCTGCTGTTCACTTCTGCTGTGTAGAACAAATCATGTAACCTTTGTGTGTCTCAGTTCCTTTGCGTATAATGAGGACAAATATTAATTTGTCTCCTAGTGACAGAGAGTGGTTGTGTTCATACTTACAAAGTGCTTTGGTAATCACTGGTATACTGTCAGTTTCATGTATTGTTATCCTGCCATCTGAATAATCAGTGTTTCGAAGTCTGGCTGCCTGGAGCTCTGTCTGTGGGGTGCTGCTTGGCCAGCTTCCTGCTATGCCCGTGTGCTGAGCGTGAGGCAGCCATGAAACTGGTGCTGGGCGTAACTCCTGGATCTGCACTATTATGGTTTAGCCCGGTGCATTGGTGGCACATGGAGCTGTCATGGCAAGGACAGCCTATAGCTCCATGAGGAAAAGAGGACTGGAGTCTCATCACCTCCTCTGAGCAT
This sequence comes from Dromococcyx pavoninus, assembly GCA_033558185.1. Classification (NCBI taxonomy): domain Eukaryota; kingdom Metazoa; phylum Chordata; class Aves; order Cuculiformes; family Neomorphidae; genus Dromococcyx; species Dromococcyx pavoninus. The sequence continues at coordinate 1,987,804 of JAUMJL010000786.1, forward strand.
TTTACACATCCATCTTTCTCTTTCCATCACCCAGCCCAAGAGCCTTTTTCACCACCTGCCCAATGAATTTTCTGCTTTCCATGTGTGGCTTGTGATGGGATGGTCAACAAACCCATCCACTCAGGCTCTGGGATCCTGCACCTTGGCATGGTGGTGACTAGCTCAGTGGTAGTCAGCAATGTACGTTTCATTAGCACTTCCAGCATGACTTTTCTGAGCAGTCTGTAAATGCCACACCAGCCCTTTCTTCATTACCTTTTCTTCTCTTCACTGTTGAGTTAATTCTTTCAGCCCTGCTCCCAGAGGAGCTGCTGCTCGCTCACCGAAATATAAGCATTTCTTATCCCCTGACTTTCTCTGATTTTCATATCTGGAATATTATTTCCCCTCTTTGCCTGTCCTGCCTAGACACTGAACACTTTATGTTTCATTTCTAGTCCTCTCTGATATTTTCTTTCTGCATTTTGTTTTCTCAGTCTTGTGGGTTTTTTTGCTTTCCCAATCTCACTTTTTTATACAGGAGAGCGGAGTTTGGAATATTTCTAAATCATCCTGTAAAGCTAGGCAGAGCACAGGCTCCCAGTGGCAGCATTCTAGGTGCTGGCTAAAAAATATCCCCAGAAGCCTTTTGTTGTTATTCTTCTTTTATACAGATTTTTCAGCTCCCTTCTGTAGAACGTGGTTGCAGTGCTGCAGAAGCAGTTGGTTGCATTTCTGTTGAGAAGCCCAGGACTCTTTCACAAGGACAGCTGGGCAACCACAAGGGAAATACTTTTCTTCTCCTAAGAGCCTTACAGAAGTCAATCTTGACAAAAGCCCCTGGGAACTGGAGTCTTGCACAGATAGGAAAGCTGGCACACAGTCACGTAACCAGGGTCACCAGAAGAGATCAAAAGCAGCACTGGGACTGGGATTTTTGCACTGGTGCCTCCAGGCATGATCTTGGAATGTCTTCGATGGGTCTTCTGCTGGCTGCAATACCAGCACACCACCTACCCTCTACCACATGCAATGGAAATTGCCACCAGGCATGGACAGGTAACAAACTTTGATGCAGGAAGAATAGTAGGATGGCTTTGGGAAAAGCCTGAATTTATTATGATACATAGTAAATAAGATACAGTTTGTGAAATGGCCCTTTTAATTGACTCAAAAGATCAATTACTTGCATTCAAGATTCCTGCTTGAAAGGCTTTCTGTTTTCAAACAGCCAAACAGCATAAAAGTTAATTGTTCTAATGTAGTCAGGAAGCCATTTGCACCCGCGCCCCAGCGTTGATATGAAACGCAGTGGCTTTGCGGAGGGTAGCAAATCAGTATGGGTCTTTTTAGGACTCATTTGTCAGGATGTGTGCAAATCTATCTCAACGTCCCCAGATGGCCTGGAGATAAGGAAATACAGCTTTCCTAGGCCTTACTCTCTGGAAACACCACTATAGTGCAGCAGCAAACCAGGACTATCTCTGCCTTTGGCTCCAGGCAGCATGTGACACTCCCTGCCCAACATGGGCTTGCTTCTCTTCTCTGTTGTGTGCATTATGTTGGGTGTATCATCTTGAGCACTGCAGTACTGTGGCTGAAAAAGCATTCCTCCCTGTTCCAGAGAGACCAGAGATATGGGCTAGGCTATTTAAGGTCACCTTGGATGTTTCTGATCCTTGCTGCAGTGTGTTGCCCTGACCTAGCTGTGCAGCAGTGATCCCAAGCTGCAGGGTTGTAGGCAAGAAGTGGGGATGTTGCTGCTTGCTGCATATTGTCCTTTAAATCTTGCTGCTGGGGGGTGCATGCACACTGTGAGGGATGCTGCTTTGGTTTGGGAGCCATCCAGACTATAGGTTCTCTGATGGCGTGGCATGTGTATTATTACTTTTTAAGCAGAAATGAAACAAAGTGTGAAAACTGAGATGTGACGTAGAGCACGCACACCCAGCAAGTCTGGGTGCTCTGCTTTCAAAGCTTAAGCTCTGCAGAACATAAAGGGTTAATTATTTTAGCAGTAGCATGATTAAGTGCTGCAAACACTAATGATCCAAAAAGCTCAGTTTTATCTTACGAGAGAATTGTGTCCAGTGTTTTCATGCCTGTTAACTTTGCAGACAGCAGGTTTCCTACAGGAGCCAGAGATCCAGGCAAATACATGAAAAGTTACTGCAAATGCACGTAGTGTCTGACTAGAGCTGTGGTCCATAGTGGGAAGTTAGACAAGGTGAGACTGTAAAAGGCCAGTAATTGTACACAGGAGATGGCTGTGATTGCTTTGAATGTAGAGCCATTGTCAGGAGAGCAGAGGGAAAAGCATAGCCTATTTGAGCGCTCTTATCTCAAACTTGTGGCTAAGTGAAGTCAGGAAATGATTGGGGGGTTCTGTTGTTGTCCAAGTGTTTTCACCTCTGAGATTTGGAGAAACTTGGGATTTTGTGCTGCCTTTGGCATGGCTTTGCTGCCCTTTGCCAAGTTTCATTAATCAGCAGCCAAGGGTTACATGAAGGGTATGGTGTCTACCCGATGGGAAATCAAGGACCAAAATGAGAGGTTTTAATAACGTTTGTTTAACGGCACTTCAAGTCTGTTTTTTTTTGTTTTGGCTCCTGAAACATAACTGCCATCCTTTAACTATTATCAATAGCATTAGAGCTTCATGTAGTAACAGCACGCTGGGATCCATGAGAGAGTGTCAGACTGGCTTGCTGCTACATGAAAAATGTCAAATCTTGCAGCATCTCAGCTCTTGATTTTTTTCTGGGTTTTAGCACTTTGGAATTTGGTGCTGTCATCCTATCAAAGGGAAAAATGTCTCAAATTAGAGCTTGCTTTAAACAGATGCTTTAGAGTCTCAAATAAGTACAATTTCTAGACATAACTCAGAGATAAATTTAAATGCTGAAGGCAGCTACATTCACCAAATTGCTGGGAACTAGCTAAATGGGTGAATTTTCACTTCAGCTTCCCATCACCACTCAAACAGACCTTTTATTTCTGGGGTTTTTCTCTCAATTTGTTCCTGTCCCTGAGACTCTGGACTGTCTTCTATGCTGAACAGCACTGCTGTCCCTTTGTCTTTGTGTCTCTTACGCATCGCCATTTCTGGTTGTGTGACGGTGTTGCACTCCATATGCCTCTGTGTGTGTACAAAAAACCCTAATTATGGCATGTTAAATGAAACAGTATGTAGAGCGTGGGCTAAGCTCTGAGATATTTTTAGTCTTTTTTGGCCTTGTCATGGCCCTCACTGTATTTCTCTGGGAAACAGTCGCTGAGTAGCATCATTTAGCTCGTCCCACATAATTCCAGCCTCTTGGAAAGATGGAGTTTCCTGCCAGGCTTGAGACTTCTGGGGCAGCTGTTTTCCCAGTGGGAATGTGCCCATTTTAGCATATAAGACCTCATGCCTTATTAATTTTGAAGAGCATTTGGGGTAGAAAAGCAATCTTGGGACTATATGTTAAGTGTTGTGTTTGGCGAGGGATAAACTCCAAAGGTCGTGAGTTTAAACTGTGGCTGGTTTACGTGTGGTTACAAGGAAATACTTTGGTATCCCCTTGCTCCTTTTGCCCGGCAATTGGAGACACAATGCATCATTGCTGTCAAGGGTTCTGATGCACACATATTCCCATGAAAAGGGACAAAAAGCATTATTGTGACTGGCAAATGAAGATGCCATGGATGGGTGGAGGACAGAGAGTCAAATCAGTGTCTCCATGGAGAAGCACTCACCTGAGGCCGGGAGTGGCTGCCTGCTAGGTGAGTGGGCAAGGTGGATCAATGGGCAGCATTCAGCTCAGCAAACTTCTGCCTGCTGGGAGAAAGTGACTGTCCTGGCTAGGGGTATGGGAGAGACTTTGTGATGTGGGGTGTCAGGAGGTTTGCAAGAGAGGTATTGGAAAGCCAGGGTGGGATTACAGGGGACATAAAAGAATGGGGGTTATTGGGTTGGCCAGGCAAAGAGGGACACCTGGCTAGATCCAAGCACAGCATTAGTATTGCAACTTCCAGAACAGCTTGCTTGAAATGCTGGGTTCCAAAGTAAGAGCTGATGAACCTAGGGCCATAGATGTGGCCCCAGCAGTATGCCCTGTCCTCTTTGTCAGGAGCTGTTTCACAGCAGAATAGGCAGAGGGACAGATAACTGTGCTGTCTCCAGCTCCTGTGCAAAACCAGTGAGGATAATGGGCATGAACCGAGCTCCCTGGCTCTAAGCTGTCGTGTTTAAGTGCAGACACATGTTCTGCTCTGCCTGTTGCTTCAAGCTGTGGTAACCTATGGCGGAAGGTTGAGGCAGACATCTGGGGATGGTGATGCCTTAAACTGCTGTAACATGATTAGCTAGGGCTCATCTGGTTTTTGAACCTATAGTATTCACTTTTGCAATCTCCTCTTTCCTACCCTGAGCATTAAAAGCTTTTTTTTTTCTTTTTGTTTTTTGGTGTAATGAGAATTTCATGTAACAACATGGATTCAGGAACTGTGGCTTTATAAAGAAGAGAAAGTTGTGAGATACTGTATAAAATCACAATCTTCTATTATATTACATAAAAATTAAATTATACCGTACTTCAGAGACAGAGAAGTACTTTTATTAGCTGAGAAAACATACATGAGATTCAAGTTTTACATGCAACAGCACAAAAGGTGGGTAGCAGGGCTGGAAACTGAACTGATTTCTTCCATGTCTTCACACGGAGATGGGAAAAAGAGCAGCTGAAGATCCTGAGTGTGGAACTCTTCCTCTGCTGGGCAAAATATTACCTTAAGAACTAGAGTAATATATTTTCTGCAGACATTATACTTGCTTAGAAAAGGACAACCTTTATATATTTTTGTTTAAAACCAATTGTTCACTTTTAAAACTGCTAAGAATCTGAGGAGTGAATTTAATAATTGTTTTTTTGGAGAAAATGCTGCTGGCCCCAAACTAAACGAAGACTGAGATTAATCACAATCTTCCGTGCAATAGAAGGCATTTGAGAATCCATCAAGTTCATGGGAAAGTGATCTTGGACAAGCAACAAATAAATACTGTGACCTTTTGACTCTGCTAGCCCTGAAGCTGTGGTAAGTTTGCAGTCAGGCACTTGGTTCCAGACAGGAATTTTCATTGCTGCAGTGAAGTAAATCACCATAAGGAAGAGGCCTCACTGGCCCTGTCTGCATGGTGATATTTTCAGAGCTCTATTCCCTGTGAGTGCCCTCTCCATTAGTGACAGTGTAAATGGGAGACATAGTAGATATGCTCAGGAAGATTGAAATATCAGCATCTTAAACCATGTTAGTTGAAGCAGTACCAGGAATGCCAGCCTTGTCAGTGTTGTGGTCTGTAGTGGTGTTTCTGGCTGAATCCCAACATTATGGGATGGTTTTGTGAGGGGACAGAGGGTGCTCTAGTGCTCTGCAATGGAACCATCTTGATGTGTTGCCTGTAGAGCATATGAAGTTCATCATTCCAATCCACATCTCTTCAGCAGTTCAAGGAAGCTGAATTAATGATGGTAAGTAAAATAGCTTTTGGAAAAAGAATTGATTTTCATCATTATTAATTTAACGATCCTTAGAAACAAATGCTTTCTAAACCTTATGTTAAGGTAGGGGAGTTTACCTGCAATTAAATTGGTTGATTTGGGTTTTTTGGCTTTTATTTCTGTAGCCTAGGCAAAGCTGTGCCTGCCCTTGTTTGGACTCTTATGTGTCATGTTTTAATTACAGTTAAGCTGCAGTCATTGAACCAAGTGTCATATTGCAGAGTTGTTTTCAGACCTTGTGAGATCAGGCCTGGAGAGGTTTGAGTTCTCTTATAGAGCCTGAAAACTGAAAAAATAACTAGAGAACCTTTTTGTTTTGCTTGGTGAATCTTTTATTGTTCACATTTTCAGCCTTTTCTCTCCATCTTTAGTTCCAGATGAATACAGGAAGAAGTTAAGGCTGTTTTCCTGCAGATTTGTGTCTTATGGTTTGTTGTGAACCCTGATGAATGTATTTAGGTCTCATACATAAGGCTGTTTCTTATGTGGTTTACTTCAATAAGGCCCAAGTTCACATTTCAGCCTTTTCTGGAGCTGCAAGACCTGTGTCCTCTGCAGAGCGTGTGTTCATGAAATTTGTAAGAATTTAAAATTATCCCAGACACCTCCACTTTTCTCTGGTCTGGATACAAACTAGTCCATAGGTTCCTAAGTTATTAGGAAGAAGATGCATTAATCAGACTGCATGTTGGGTCTCATTTTCTTAGGAAGCAGAAGAACACTGATTTTTGTGTGGTTATAGGAACTAGCGCTTTAAAGAAATGACCAGCCAGTGCAAGACTTGGGACAAAAGCAAGAGTTGAAATTGATGCTACTTGGTAATCATGTTCAAGGAAGTAAAAGGCCCTATCACTGCTGAGAATGCTTGGGGAGACAATACAACCAGGCTGGATGTTGTTTTGTTTTGCTTGATTACCACCTTCTCCATGTGAGTTTGACATGGCATGTCCAGGGTGTCGAAGTGAGGAGAGTAAGATGAGTTTGAGCTCTGTGCAGTCATTATTAGATTTTCCATGGAAAATATGGCTAATAGAGTGCTTCTCGTCATTGTAGCTTCTGATGGGGGGGGGTTGTCTTCCACAGCAACAGGCTCCTTGCAGTTGCTCGCTCATACAGCTACGTGAGCTGTCCTGTGTGGGATGCGAAAAGACTGGTCAGTGTGATAATGTGTGAATGACTAATTCTGGACTGAGGACTGAGCTTTCATTTAGTTAGGGAAAGACAGGAATGTGCCCCCGCCTTCCTTCCACAGATTGCCCTCACCTGCTGTACCCTCCCTTGTTGCCTCTTAGTAAGCAGTGATTCATGGGCTCAGCAAGAACACAGCAGCTGCAGAGCATCCCAGTTCCAGAAATGGTGACAACAACTGCAATGCTGCACCACTACCAGCTGAGAGATGCTCCCATAACTAGCTGGAGCAATCACTCAATGAAGGGAGAGATCTTTTGGCTGAGAGCTGTGCCAGGGACTTTCTTGAACTGTACATAAAAAAGCCAGACTAGAAGAGCTGGATTGGCCTGACCTGTCCCTGTGCAAGAGGGAGTAAAGTCTAGTCCCCCACTGTGCCCTGTGCAATATTCCCTCCTATTCTGACTCATCTCACCATAACAGAGCAAAGAGAATCAACAAGCTTGTGTTTGCCCTTTGTTTTCCCTGTAAGTTGGCTGCATACAACCTGATGTTTAATGTTTCTTGCAGCAGAGTGGATGTAGCTTTTCTCTGGCAGAATTGAAGGAACTGGACCTGCCTGAGCCAAAATTTGTTCCCTGTGCCCTGTTCACTGGGAGAGCTGGTGCCAGCCTTTACTCAGGGCAGATGATGTCTCGCAATCAAGATGTGATTGCACTACTAGGTGTTTTTCCCAAGTACAAATGGCTCTCCAGTAATGTAGAATTTTTCATCCGCGATCATACTATGATGGCTGTATGGTAGTTCCTCCACTCCTGCAGCTAATCATAATTTTTGATAGACAAAAGTTCATTGATTCATTTATTTGCTATTTTTTCTCCATTTAAAAAAGTCCTTAAATTTCCATTACTGGGAAAACTTTTAACTGCCTTAACACTGCACCATGGGTTTGAGTCTGATTTGTTGAGGCTTTGAGGCGAGACAACTTTATTAATGACACTGGGTTCCTTTTCAGATAAATCCTCCTTTTTCAGAGAACATCTTTTCTAAAGAGTTTCACAGCTGATTATGGACACAAATAACTCATCAGAAAAAGTTACTGATACTCAGTGCTTCCTAAGCCCTGAGTTATTATCCAGTTAATTCTGCGGCACTGTGCATTTCCAGCTGTGTTGCAGTGGCACGCAGACCTCAGCAGCTGTTGCAGAGCTCATCAAATAGCTGTTGAACATCATCCCTGATTTGTCATAAACCTAAAGGTTCCTCCGGGGAATGAATGTTATCTCCTGCCACAGCCCAGTGACATTACAGTGATGTTCCAACACTGTCATTATCACAGGGACGTTGCTTGTTTGAATTCTTCCCCTCTTCCCTTTGCCTTTATTATTTTTCCTTTTTTGGGGGGGAGAGAATTGTGCTCAGCTTATTCATAGCCTTGTGCTTTTGAGTGACTTGTCTGGAAATGCAGATTGGTGTATGCTTTAGGGCTGCCTGGCTTCATGTCTTGCTAACCAGCTGAGTTTACCTTTTAAAAATATTTAGATACCTGACAATACCAAGAGGCAGAGAATAGTGGTTTTTTTGTGAAGTGCTCGGGTACATTGTCCCTATAGAGAGGAATGGAGTTTCAGGTGTAAGTTTTGGGATAGACAAAAGCTGTGTTTTACATAGGATTTTAATATTTGACTCTGACTATGAACAAATCCAGAAAACTTCAAAACTGGAAAGGAAATTCTAACTGGGGGAGAAAAGCTTTGCGGTTCACAGGAAAGCTTTGTTTTAAGAAGTGTTTATCTTCAGGTGCGTAGTACAGAACATGCTGAAGCAAAACCTTATTTCAGAATATTTTATGCTTCTGTAAGTTTTCCATGTCTGATTTTCCCATTTTCAGAACTTTTCCCATTTTCTTCCTTTTTTTCCTTTCAGACTTAATTTCAGCAGAACTGAAAATTTCATTTTCCGTGATCATTTCCCAAGTTGTTTTGGCTCAAAGATAAAAAACTTCCAAATATTTTCTGACCATTTCACTCTTGATGCTGCTGAAAACCCTATTTCAGTATTCATGTGCTTTCCAGAGACCTAAAAAATTCAGTCCATGGTCTGGTGCAGAAGATGTTTTACAAATGCAAGAGATCACAGTTAAATTTCTGATCCTGCTGGCCAGATCACCTAAACTCTCTGTGCTTCACAGGTTTATTGATATTATGTGAGCAACAATAAAGTTATTTTTGGTTTTGGGTTCTATGATTGTCTAGGCAGGGTCTGAGTTACTGCAGTCCCTAATTTCATAGTCCAGCATTTTAACTCAGCCAGCACCCCTTCAGGCTTTTAGTTTGGAAACACCTCGTTCAAGTCAGTGATAAGTGGCCGTTATGTTTTCATGGAAACATTATCAAAAGAGACAGGGAAGTCACTCCTGGCCAAATCCCTGTTTGTCTGTCTCTGTGAAACACCTTGACAGCATTATTTTCCTTCCCTGTATTGCACTGTAATCCCGTTATTTGCAATGATCAGTTCCAGGGACAGCCAAGTACTTGTGACAGGTAAAAGTATTTGCGTGTTTTCACATAAGTTGTGAAAATTGTTCCTTTCGTGACTGGGCTTCTTGTGCAACTTGCCAAGTCACCGTGATCGGGCTGCCAGTGCCCCAGTGAGTGTGCTCTATAAATATCCTGCATGGATAGAGAGTGCAAAACGCAAACAGAGCACTTAAGCGGTAAGGGCTTTTCTGTTGGGTGTGCTGGGTTTGTGCAGGTTGTCACTGTGACTGTCACAAACACGCTACAAGAAATGTTTTCAGCTGCTTGAGATAAAATGGATGGAGGTGGAGGCTTTGTGTTGGCTCGAAACAGTGAGATGCTGTCAGGCCAGAAATGTTCTTTCTGCTCCCAGCCGCCAGAAGACTTTTTTTGGCCTGAAGGCTTATGTGTGTAACAGCTTATATATTAGTCCAATAAAAGATACACGTGATATACCTTGTCTCACTATCAGTTCATCACTTAAAATGTTGCTGCAGGTAGTGGTGGCTTACATTTGATTTGTATCCAGTGTATTTTAAGGCTGCAGAACCATCCAGGCAAGATAGATGTCTGTCTCTGCTGTCCTCTGCCTGTTATTATGTATGTTTGTGTTAATGACGAGCTATCCTGTAGCCTTAGTCAATTTAAATATTGAAAACAAATGTCTCCCGTTTCTCTGCCTTGGGGATAGGAGTGATTATTTCAGCCTCTTCAGTGTGTATGAATCTGCATCTGTTAGAGGTCTCTAGTCTGCAGGGAGCCCAACATATGAACTCAGTTTGCAAATTCATATGAGAAATGATGAAACTGGCACCTAGTTCTGTAAGTACCTGTACCAATAATGGTCTAAATACCACTTTGCTTTGGAATTGCAGTTTTTTAGACTTTGTCACTTGGGTCAATGTCCTTGTGTCTCTTTTTTGTTTACATCTTGATGTTTCAGTGTCACCAGGATACATTATTATGACCCTGGGATGCAAACAGTCCATCGCTGAGGTTTTTTTTTCTTTTCAGTAACTTGGCAACGTTATCTGAAGCAACACAGGCTCTTGAAATTGGGACATACTGCAATACACAGGGACAATGGAAAGTATTTGTGGTACAGAGTATTTCTTGCACATTTGAAATCTCTGTTGTATCAGTCTTAATCAGAAAAGGAGGAGATGAAGCAAAAACTAATTTTTTTTGCTGTTTAATGTTTCTGATAAAATTAGCATTTGCAGAAAATACACTTAGAAATGGTAGAAGAGTTTCACACAATAACCGTAACAATGTTTATAGTGCTGTTTATAAATATGTGTTTAGGGAGACATAACATTGTAAATCATTGACATGATAAACCATAATATCATTTTTGTAGCTATTTAGGTGTGTCAACTGATTGAATGTTTAGAATTGGTGGAGCACATGTAGTAAAAATTTACATGAAAACCGTATCGATTTCAGTTGCAGAGGAAGCATTTCAATGCAGAATAGATGGGCTGCTGGATTTATCTGTATTCTAAGCCCGGAGCAGGCAGAATATGCCCAAGGGACCCCTTGTAGTCCTCATATGAGATGGCATAAGACAGTGGGAGGCATTGCATACGAGATGTAACGAAAAACTGTGAGCTGCAGCTCCTGGGTTCAGCTCCTGGGTCTGTCCCATATATCCCAACAGGGCAGTCTGTGATGAACTTTGTCCAATGCCCTCGTTTCTCACCCTTGACACGAGGGATTTCCTCTCCCATATCTACAAGTACAAAGGCAGAAGTAGATGCCACTCTTCATGCCACTCGTGATGAAACCCCAGCACTTTTTGGCTGCTGAATGCTGGTTTCAGCATTTGGGGGCTGCAGAGTTGGGATACCGTTAGCAGCAGAAGGCTCAGCCTCTCCACAGCAGTGGGTCAAGGGAGAACTTACATCTCTAGTGAGTGGGCAGTGGAGAAGGCAGAAGAAAAGCAAGAAGGCTTGGGACACATTGCTATGAGTTGCAGAAAAGTAACGGGGATTTTGCAAATCTGATGCTCAATGTGGTGATGTGCCATTTGTGATACTGTGTCTCAGTGTATCCAGATCATTTTGAATATCTTGTTTCTTCAAGCCAATATCAAGATTTTTTTGTATCCTGCAATCTGGAGCTCATTAAGTGCATGAGGCATGGCAAACAGTGTTTGCCTCTTAATAATGTAATACTGGGAAAAACAAGCTCTTAAGCCCATTTTCTGTTGGACACCTTCTGCATTCCAAATTTAATCAATTTTATATATGTGCACTTAAATGATTGTACATATGTCTCGCTGTGTCTGAGTGTGGATTTGAGCCATGTTCTGTGCAAAAAGTTCCTCTAGTCACCAATTCTTGGTTGAAGGCAGAACAAAGTGCGTAAAGAGCAGTGCTCCATCCACCCATCATGGCCTGAGAGATGGAAATGCCCCCTTACTGCCAATGTTACAGACGGGTGTTTCTCCAGAGGGAGATATTGAAGGTTGCAGTGCATTTAGGAGTTTGTTGTTGTCTGCTTCAAAGTGAGGAGAGAATCAATAATTTGCTAGGCTGGGAGCTGACAGCTTGTCTGAGTGCCAGCTCCGGTGCCCTCCAGGATAAGCTGCCAAAGTGACTGAGGGAGCAAAGCGGGATGTAAATTCCACAAGTCATTTTCCTGAAGCTCTTATATAGAAAACCTTTAGAAGCCTCTAACTAAGGACAAAATCCTTCAAGGCTTAATTCTTGCTTGAGAAAAATTCCTTCTGAGGTCAGTAGTCCTAATCCTGAAGTCTTATCACTTGTTTACCTCGATGGGATTTGATTATGTGTGGGGAACAGAGGGAGGGATGCAGACTGGGCTGTGCTGGAAATGCTTTCCTGAGAGTCTGGAAGAAGCCTGGCAGGCTTAGTCTCTCCAGAAATGGGTGCACATGTGAAAAGAAGTCCTGCTTCAATAAAAAAAACCCTTTGCTTCCTGCTTTCTCAGCACTGGTAGAAAGAGCAGGAGAAGATTCCTGTTTCCTGCAGAGGGTTTTTGGTGCCTGGTGGAGGCCCTGTGTCTCAGGGACAGCACAGCTCATGCTCTATTGTATGTGCTTAAGAGGTGGATTGCATCTGAGACCTTCCTTCTTCCACATCCTGGAGGGAAAGCAAGCCCTCCCAAGCTGACAACTTCCTCTTATCTTTTTAATTGCAACACAGTTCGTCAATGTGATAAGTAGTGTCAAATATAGGAGCAGATGAGAGCTGGGACATTGTTTTCCATTATCCTTAACCTGGGAAACAAGCTCTGGGTTTGCTGTGTGCCTCTGGGAAAAGAACCTATCAGAATGCTTTGGAGCAAGTCCTGGCTCTGCCTTCCCCATGTGTTATCATAGTATAACCCCATAAAAGGCCCCTTGTCCCTGTTTGCAAGTTATGGCACGCCAAGAGTGCCCTCAGCAGAGATTTCTCCTACCCATCTTTCCCCCCCCGCATCTTTCTCCCTGCAAGTTGAAATGTATCTCCTTTATACCAGACTCAGACTTTATTAGCCAAAGATCACACTTTTTTATTAACCTTCCAATAGGGCTACATCATCCGAGTGAAACACCGTTCAGCAGGGCATACAGTATCATAAAAGTCACTGCTGGTGTCACGCAGCTGCATGCAGTGCAGGAAATGGAGTTGCTGCTTTTTGCTTTTTGTTTGGTTTGAGGCTTTTTGCTTTTGGAAATTATTCTTTTCTTCTGCTTTCTGGTGAGGGACTTAAAGACGTCCTGTGTAAAATTGGCTCTAGAAAATATAATCAGAAAATATATAGGCTGTTGCATTGTTTTTATGAATCCCAGGTCATGATACGGGGGAGATTCCGTGGTAAAGTTTCATTAAAAGTAAAGGAGGAACACTAAAAGCTCTGCTGCTGATCCAGGGAAAGCAAAACATCGTCAAGCCAAGTAACACTGGGCCATCTTGTACTTTATTCCCTGCTGTTTATCTAAAGCACTTTTCTTGCATTCAATAGATTTCTTCTTCTGGCAGTTCATATCTCCATGAGTTTAAGAGGTTTTGACTAATTCAGAGCAGAGAGAGAGCAGAGAGAATTTTACAATGCTGCCACAGTCCCACTGAAAGAATTTCCGAGTGTTTTGCTCTCTGGGGCATATGAAGCCCAAATTATAAATAAATAATTGCCTATATATGTGTACATATACGTATGTTTAGATGTTCAGATTGTATTTATATCCATATATGTATTTGGTTAAAAAAAGCCTTGAAAATGAGCACCTTCAGAGGGAAGAATATGTGTATTGTAAGGCAGTCTTCTAGGTGGGTCTCCGATTATATTATAAGCTATTTGCAAATTAGTTGTAGAAGAAATTTAAGAGGTTTGATCCTACAATTGAAGAAGAGTATGTGTTCGTGTGAGTACATGTGTGCGCATGCAGACAGCAAATGTGAGGGATAACTGTGCTTAAACTGCTCAGACAAGTTTTATTACTTCTGTCCATCAATGCTGTTTTGAAATATGGCAGGCTGATACTATTAAGGCAGCTCAGAAATGTCTTTCCAAAATGGCTTTTGGGCCCCAGATCCCACGCTCATTTACTCCCTGATTCGTTTCAAAATCTGCTTTCCTCAGCATTTGTTGTTTGCTCACACAGATGCACTGAAAAATGGATTATTACCCAGTGGTTTTCTGTAACAAAAGGTGGGTTTGGTTAAGGTCCAGAGAAAGACATACAGGAAAAGATCACAACTGAAGAAATGACTGTGTCAAATTACATGTGAGAAGTGGGAAGATAGTGTGCATATGAAGGAATACAACTGAGTTAAAAAGATACACAATTGAAAGGAGAGGCAATTCAATTGAAGCTCACAGCTTCATTAATCTTATGGGTGTCGGACAGTGCCTGCCTCCACAATAAATCCCATACATCAAGATTCAGATTCAGGAAAACACATGAATTCCTAACTTTATCCATGTTTGACAGCCTCTAAAGTCATAGTGAATCTGTTTGCCAGCTCTTGTGAGGCTTTGGGTAGCACTGAAACCCCGTGGATTTTTGATGACAGGTAATTCCATGTATAGGTGTTTGCAGTGCCACAAGGGGAGACTGGTCTGAACCAGAGCCTTCAGCAAATGCATCCCAGGTATGAGTGATGCAAAACGGAAGCAGTCAGGGAAGACAGATTTTTTGATGGAAGTTAACAAAACACCTCTCATTTTAGCATGATGTGTTTGAGAAGAACAAAATAACTCTTAAGGCCTGAAGGTTCAAAAATAGCTTTGTCTGGATAAGAGCATTTGCCAATGCGTTACGATGCTGTTCCTAAGATCACACCTGTAGTGTTATGCACCAAAATCATGCTCTTAACTTCAGAAACCAGTCTCCAAAGGAAGACCACAACATTAAAAGAGATATAAGAGTGAGAATGAATTTAGCCAATTTCATCTAAAGAAACGTTTAATGGCAGGATGATCATCCTAAGGGTCGTTTAATACTGGGAAGAGGAAATGGCACATAACACAAGTAGCAACACAAAGAACAATGAATTCAATTTAATAAAGGGCAAATTCAAATTGGAGATGAGGCTAAAGTTAAATGGTATAGGGCAGGCAGAAAGGGAAATCGTTTGCTTAATGAGGTAGTTACGACAAACTAGGTAGAAGTATTCTAGTTTTCAAATGCAGCAACTGTGGAGTTGAGTCTTGCCTGCCTGATGCAGAGTTCGACCAGGGAGCCCAGTGGTGTTTTGTCAGCTCTGTACATCGTGACCATTAGGTGCATTAATAATCTGTATTTGAATAAAGGCACTACAGTAGCATCAGCACATGTTGAGAATCCTTCTTTCACCTCTACAGGTTTTTTTGTAACTTCACAATATGAAGCAAAATTTTAAGTGTGCTGTGGTTCCGTGAGATGAGATTTATAGACTGCATGGAGTTTTACAGCCTCACAGCATTAGTGTCGGGTAGGAACTGTGTTATAGAAAGGCTGGTGGGGGCTTTTTCTAGGGTTGCATGGGGCTTGGGTACTTAGCTCTTCGCTATTTTGTGGAGACAACTGGACACCCCAGAAGTATCTGTTAAAAATCCTAATGCTGTATTCTGCTTCCACTGTTTCCTTGAAGCTGAGCTGTCCTGATGGCTGTTAGTAATGCAGTGGTTGATCTTAATTAACCACCTACAGGTCTCGCTGCTCCAAATGGGCTCGTCTCCTGCCTGCTACAGCACTTTTTAGGAGCATGTCTGAAAACAGCCTCGTAACTCTGTTGCCAAGAAAGCTTTGTGAGAAAAAACCCCACTACAAATACTGCCAGAACCTCACATATGAGTAAAAGTTGACTAAATGTATTTCCAGTGTAAACTTACTGGAATTAGTGAACAATGCTAGGATTGAAGTCAGTTATTCTAATATGATGAAGACAAGTGATTAACAAAAATGTTTATCTCTTTGTGGCACAGATATACAGTTAATATTTCTTGCTTTATTTTAAACATTGATGGGCACAAAGCACTTAATTAATGAGGTTCCCAGTTAACAGCTAATGGTCATGAACAGGTGGGTTTTGCAATGTCCGGAAATGAAATGACAGCATTCGGTGCATGGAAGTGGCTTATATTGTCCAACACAGCTGATGATTACTGCATTTAAGTAATAGAATTCTCATAAGGATTTGAGCTGCTCAAAAATCAATGCAGTTTTTTCCAGGACCTTGATAATGATCAGGAAGTAAATGCAAAAGTGTGATCTCATGTCATTTGGAAAGTTAATGGAATAATCTGATGGGCAGAGCTTGCTCGGGATCTAACTGTACTCTGAAAAAGAAAAAAATCTTAAGGCGTTGGTCTCTGCCAGCAGCAATGGAACTGAAGAAGACAGTAGATTTTATTCCATAATTTATCTGAGATGACAATGAGTGTTGTCCCAAAGAGAAATAAAGTAGTGTTGCCTTTTGCAAGGAAAATAGTTCAGCCTAAATACTAGCATTGGTTGCTACATGCTACTCTAGACATGTGTGTTGGAGAGCTGGCTGGAAAGTTAATTTATTCCTGTATAAACATTACCATTATAGAAATCTTTCTTTAAGCTTTGAGATTTTTGATGGAAAAATTGAAAATTATCAGTTTCCAGCTACCAGAAAGTTTCAGATGGAAACAAGATTTTTCCCCTAGTGCAGACACATAAACACTTGCAGCAGTCGTCGTCTTCACTAGTGTGGACGTTGTTTCCTCTACAGCAGAAATTAATCCATTTTTGTGGTCTGGTTTGTTTATTGCTTGGTTCTGTGCATCCCTTGCTGGGTATACTATCCACCTTAGCTGCTACATCCTTGCACCAGTTGTGAATTTCTAAGTCTTGGTTTCTCGGTTTCCCTTCCAGTCATAAGTTTGTAAGATGCTCAGAGGCTTTTGTCATCCCAGGTGCTCTCAGATCTCAACTCTTTCAGATGAGCTGAAAATTAGTAATAAAGTGTTTGTGATATACACTGAAAGCAATGGCAGCTGTTGCACTGGCAGTAAATGTCAAAGAAGAAGCTGTGAAGGCTGAGGAAAGTAGATGCAAATTATCCAGAGTAAGAGCATGCCATTTTTATGAAATAACTCAATCTTTTTGGCTGGGGTTAAAGAATGACAGTCACGGATTTGATCCATCCCTCATATGAGTCATTGAAGTTGTTGAATAATTACCCATAAAATTTATGCTAGTGGAGTTGTTCCAGGACCCTAGGGAAGGTAATGCACCCTGGGTGTTTCGTGGGAATATTTTTTGAGCCTGTATAGGACATTACCAGTATTCATCAGCCAATATGTAGCCCTTACTGGACTCAGCTGTGCAACTGGGGAAGTTGAGTTGTCAGCAAGAGGTCAGAGGAAGTGACCTGTTGGTTCCTTCTTGCCTTCATTTTTTTGAGTAATGGTCCTAGATGCCCCTGTTAATGTCCACAAACATGAGTATTTGCAGTGAGCAAAGGCAGTTTGGAGCTGCAGAAGGCTGTGTGATTTGCATTAAAACATGCCTTCATGCATTTTTAAAAAGTGAAAGCACGGTTGTTTCAGAACTTGTTGGGATATTTTATATAGCTTAGGGAGACTGGTGTCATGTTATTAGAAAGCAGAGCTGGCTGGGAATGTGCTGGTGGTTGTGGACCACTATTCAAGTTACAGATAAATACATCTTTCTGACTAGCCAGTAACTTTGTGGCTTGAAATTTCAGCTGTGAAGTGAAAGACAAATATTAGAGTTTCTGATTAAATTAGGCAGAGTGGAGATTTAAACTTCAATCTTTTACTGTGGGGTACTGGGATGTTCCTTGGGTGCAGATGCCAGGTGGTCTTTTCCTAGAGAAGATCTTGTTTTTATCCTCATGTAAAATGGGAGAATTCTGTGGAATGAGAAAACTTGTACCTGTGTGTTAAATTAAGGACTTACTTCTGTTATCTTCCCTCCTCTAAGTAGGTGTCAGTCGCCTTTTTTTTCTTAGATACCATAGACTAATTCCTGTCTCTGCTCTGGGTTTGTAGCTGGGCAGAGTAGTTCATCACCAAGGGAAAGCAAGTCTTTCTTTATAACTGTTTCTCTTAATTTTATCTTGGCTTGTCAGTATCTGGCAGATTCTCCATCCTTTACACCATTCCTGTTCGACTCACTAACAGAGCAGTCATTAGCTCTGCATGTAGGGCAGGCTCATGGGTTTCATTGCATGTCTGAAGTTTTGTTCACTCTTTCTTGGATTTTCTTTGAACTTTATTTTCTTTATAGGTGAAAAAGCTCAGGTCCTGCTCTGAATCTGGTCTTGCTTTGTGTGTTCTTAATGCTTGTAATTACTACTGGACTAGACTGGCCTGAAGCAGTGCTGTAACCGTGCTTAACATTTCTGTTTGGAAAAGCATTTATGATGTTGGCATCTGTATCTCATTTTGTTAAGTCTACTTGTACTGTTTAGAACAATCTGAGGAGATTTATAATTGCTTGTTTTGTAATACAGCCACAAAGAATTAAGTAAAGGCTTTATAAGTAATCTCTCTTTTCCTCTATCCAAGGAAAAACTGTCATGTTTTCATATATGAGCTTGTTTAGGGTCAAAGTTTGGCTTCTCTCTGCATTTGATAGTGCTGCATCTGAGTAGTTCACAGAGGAATTTAGCACTTTGATTTTAAAATGCAGTGCCAAACGTGGAGAGAACAGTGTAGCTTGATTAGAATGGAGCTTGTGCAACAATGGGAGGTATATTTTCAGCAAAAAAATACTATGAGAAGAGATGACGACTTAGGAAACCAACTGCAATTAAAATTGTAACTGAGTTGATATTGGAGATGGATAACTGCTAGCTTTGGATATTTGCTAGCTATTCAGAAACTCATAAAGTAGTGAGAAAAGATGGCCTTATGTTTAAGGGTCTACACTGGCACTCAGAAAACTCTCATCGGTTCTTTTCCTGGCTGCCTCACAGTATGCCTCTGTAATCTTAGGGATGATTACAAACTTTTCACCATATGTTTTTTCTGCATCTAGTGATCTGGAGCGCTCATTTTAGTTGAGTTTCATGAAATTCTATCCTACCAAATAATATTTACTTGTTAGACTCTACCAGAAAGTAAACAAATGGTCTTTGGAAAATTAAACTGAGTCACGTTTACACTGTATAGGGATTCTGTGTCCTGGTCAGTGATGGATGAAAAGTAGGGCCTTCCAGAGATGATGACTATATCAGACTCAATGCTCAGACCAGGCATGGGATCATTTAAGTTGTTTCAAAAAATCTTGTGAGGAGGGAGAATGGGGAAGAGGAGGTGATGCTGACCATGAAGGCTATGAGCTATTTTTCCATAGTCATATAACTCAGAAAAGAGGAAGGATCTGACAGAAGCAGAGGCAGCCTTCCTCAAAGAGGGCTTTATCCATCATTGTTGTATCAGCCAAATGCAGGCACACTTGTTTTAATGAAGGAAAAAAATGCCTTTTTTTTTTTTTTAGATAAATCATCACAAACAAGCTTATGAGAAAAATAGAAGGAAGAAGGCCAAAGAGGCATGCCAGAGAAGGAAGTGTGCAGTCCAAGGGGTTCAGAGAAGACTGCAGTGGGATAGCCTCTGAGAGGGAGCATTTACATTACTAACTCGTGACGCGTTTACCTTCTGGGACTCCAACCTTGGACTGTTGCTGGGACATTTGTCTTGGACTTGGCCCCTGGGCTGGTGAGTTAGTGATGGAATGACACATGTCTCTGTTGCGCTGAATATGATGTTTTCAGATTACTCAGTGTGAGGGGTTTTGGTCTCTGATCATTCTGTTTCTTCTGCTCCAGTGATGAGAGGATGTGTCAAGTAGTTAAAGCACAAATCTGGGAGCTGGAAGACTTGGCCTCTGTTTCTAAGGCTGCCATAGCCTATTTGTGATTTTGGACAAGACAAAGAATGACAGACATTAGATGTAGCATTTTCCAGATGGCTTAGGGCTCTTTTAACTATGCTGTCATTGGACACAATGGGACTTTCTCCTTCGATTTTGTTGGAAGCAAGTACCTTATATTTCAGACTGTGTCTGAAGTATATAGGTTTCTGTAACCATTCTGATGCAAAAATTGTGTCGGCTGCAGTGCAGGGAACTGATACAACTTTTGCAGATGCTGTTTAGTGGGCAGGGAAAGCGTGGTGTGGCTAAAAAAGTAGATCACATTCAGGCCCTAGTTATACCTGTTCAAATCCAAAATAGTGTTGGTGTGTTTAGCCAGATTTCATTGCTATGCAAGTACCTACTACTTCACAATCACTCAGTATAGGTACATGTGATGCAGTATGGGCAGGAGAATGGTGACTGAAAATTGATTAGTTTGGTCCTAGAATATATCCCAGACTCAGTAAATAGCATTGCAAGAGGTTAGCTTTGTAATATTGCTTTTCCACTGTAGCATTACAAGAAGATGCTATTTACAGATTGTGCCCAGTTTGTGCTCTCTGAAACTAGGAAAAGTTTCCACTTCCGAAAGGCTGGGACTTCTGTTTCGGAAATAGAAAAGCATTTTTAAGTCCCTTATAGAAAATTAGTTTTTCTTATTTTGACAGAAGTATAAAATGTTTCTCTCTGGTTTTGTACAATGGTCAACCCAACACAGTTTGCCAGAATAACCAGTCTGGTCCCATCTTGGTGATTAATTTCCCTTTGGACTGTCTGGCAAATAGATATGGGTCCACAAACAGTTGTTCCAGGGAAAGTGGCAGTGTTGATCCTGCAGGCTGCTCCCAGCCTGGAAGTCCTCTGAAAAAGAGGAGGTGTGCAGGAGGCATCAGCAATTGATCAGGTGGTGTCATTTGCAGAGAACAGTCAGCCTCAGAAATCCCAGATATGCTGCTCATTTGCAGGTTGGTATACTGAGCGTAGGTTTGGCCATTTGACAAGGGAGGACAGGACCGTATGGCTGAATCCTGCTGCTGGAAAAAGATGCACAACCAGAAGGACTGAGTGCCACTGTTCCTAGAGAAAAATGAACACTTATGTGCTCCATTTGCTCTGGAGGCTTGCTCGGATAAGTCCCTCCTATATTGTGGGCAGTCTGGAGGGCGAGGAGTGTTGGCTTAGTGAAAGGTGCCTTGACTGCTTACTGGGGATCACAGAAACCCTGTGAGTTTGATTTAAAGTCTGCTTGGGCTTCAAGTACTTTGGTTTATGGCATGGCTGCTGCAAGCTTGGGGTTGCTGGCCTGGAGCCATCAGTGCTGTAAAGCACAGACCCTGTTAGCTGTTTCTCTGGTGTCCTGCACTGTGAGCCATCAGGGAACCATGCAGGGGCTTGATAGAGACAAACAAGAGAAGCTTGGTCCCCTCACACCTCTGTTTTGATAAACATGGTGAACCATACGTTGACAAGTCAAGTTTTACTATCAGAAGAGAGTTGTGCTGGGAATTTTCTGGGCAGATTCACTTACTGCATCCTGGATCTGTTTTAGAAACAATTGTGGAGTGAACTTTGCTCAATGGGTTTTACTTCTCTGATCTTCATTGCCCAGAATGGTGCACAGCAGCTGTGCTCTCTGGAGGAGAAAAGGCATTTTCTTTGACTAAAGATGCTTGCAGTTATTTCCTGTCTCCCCTTCAACACTTTTCATATTCATATTTTCAATGCTAATGAGAATCATGACTGTGCACCAAAAAGATCCTCTGTCCCCTAAAACTTCTCTTGGAGTAGCTGAAGACAAAAAACTGTAATGAACTAAAGCTTCCTCTGAGTCTTTGACTCATCCAATCACCTAAATTAATCAGTGTTAAGAAAAAGCGTGTAGCTTAGTGCAGCTACCCAGGGTGCTCTGTTTGGCTCCATGACTTACGTTGCTTTGTCTGGGTATCACAGCGTGCATATGGTGTGGGATTACTCTCTGTCCTCAGGTGCCTCCCTCACTTACATTGTGTAATCAAACTGATTTCAGCATGAATATCTGCTACAATGAAAAACAATTTCCAAGCAGCTATAGATTTAGTTTAGGCATCTAGTTCTCATCTCCAGTATAAATCCACTGAAGGAAAGAGTTTATTTAGATGTACACTGGTTGAAAGTAGAATCTAGACCTAAATGTTGTCTTCGAGCAGTATCTTGGGCCCTGGCTCTGTGATCTTCCATGTATATATATATTTATGTATGTCTTTGGTGAGAGCCTTAAATCAATAGTCATGGCTGTATATGGAATAGGCAGGAATGAAAATAGTGTCTGATTCCACGGTGTTCTTGGTAGAAACATCATGTGCAATGGGGACTAGCATTTGTGAGGGACTGGCCCATAAGCTGGGGTTCCTCCCTTCCTCCAGTTGTGCCATGGGCTTGCTGTATAACCCTTTGCATATCACTTACCTTCTCTGGAGGTCCCGTTTGGCTTTTGTAAAGCAGGAACAATGATTCCTTTCAGCTGTGCCTCTGCAGCAGTGATTGAGCGGGGCTAACAAGCAGTAATGCAGTCTTCGGGGAGCAGCAGCACTGAAGCTACTCTAGCGAGTGTTTTGTACTAGGAGAAGAATGGATTCTTAAAATATTTAATCAACAATCTCTGGGTATATATATACCCCACTTCTGCATTAAATAGTCTTAGTGATTTAGGGCTCTAGTATGTCTCTCCTTTTGTTTATCAACAGAACCTTTATTTTAGGTCATGATAAAGCTTTTTAACCATACTTTCACTGGTTATAGTTGTTAGGAAATCTTCTGCAGACTTTTTTTTTTAATAGTGACCCCATTCTCACTTTCTGAACTATCTTGACGTTTTTTTAAAGGGAAGCAATGACGAATTTCCATATGGGCTATACCTTGTAAAAAGATTATCTCTATTTATTCTTTTTGTAAAGTTTTCAGAAGGGAAGTCACTGTCCCAATGCACAGAAGCAATTTTTCTTTTCAATGGATCCTGTGAC
Organism: Dromococcyx pavoninus; assembly: GCA_033558185.1. Taxonomy (NCBI): domain Eukaryota; kingdom Metazoa; phylum Chordata; class Aves; order Cuculiformes; family Neomorphidae; genus Dromococcyx; species Dromococcyx pavoninus. Next base: position 2,010,317 of record JAUMJL010000786.1, read on the forward strand.
TCAAATCTAAACCTTTGCTCTCAGAGGAACACTTTTCAAATGTTTACTTACTGCTTGATTCCTGATAGGCAGTCTGGAAAAAAAACAGATGAGGTGTTGCTCCTGAAAGTTATACTGCTTTATATTGTTTGAAAGGCAGAGATTGAACTGATTTGTCTAGCAGCTTGCTTTTTTTCAGCTGGGGGAAAGACTGCCTTTGTAGCTCAGACTTTTATCAACAGTCCAGTAAAAATGTTTTATATACATACATAAAAAAATCATACAGCATTTATATAAAGCCTTTCATCTTGATGTCTCCAAAGTAGTTGACAAATTTGTCAAGTAATTTGTCAACTGCTTTCCTCAAAAGTTATCTCTTACTCCAGCACAAAAATTGAGCTGTGTCTGTGCTGGATGAAATAAATTATTCTTGCTCCTAATAGGTTTTTAAAGTAATCAGCAGACTTGTAATGCATGCATTACAAAATTTTAATCTAAGAACTTTAGAAACTTTTTCCTGGTCATTTAAGGGGATTTAATTAAACATGAAGCCACCTTCTTTCTTGTTCTAGTGAGGCTGGGGGGGGAAAGTGGTGCGTGTGGTGTGCTGAACAGCAGGGGATCAGCACTACCTATGTGCTCTGGATAACTGGGGGAAAAAAAAGATAAGTAATACAACACTGATGACACTCTGGGGTCTTATAAACCCTTCTGACAGTCACTTGGTGATAAATTCCATGGCACAGCTGGAACAGACTGTTCTGTAAGTGCAAAAACTACATGAACCTAAGGGGATGTCTGCTCCTCGGTTGGCACCCCCGTACCCATCTCAGCCTTGGAGAGAAGCCTCTGTAGTAAGAGTGAGTTGTCTTCCCAGGTCTAGTGATGTTCCTCTCTGCAATTTGCCCTTTACCTCACTGGTGACACCTTCACCTCCCGTGGCCAGTATTTCCATATGAGCCTTCTGTGAGCAGCGTTTGCCTTGTCCCGCATATATCCATACTGCACCTGTAAGGCTTCATCAGAGAATCCTCTTGCCTGCTGACCCTTTCCCTGTGCAAACTCTTGGCTACCTCCGGAGTGAACACGTTGCAAGGTGACTAAGGGTTTCATGGTGGATCCATAGTACGAGTGTGTTAATAGAGTCAAGTGCTATTTATTGGCTCCAGTGTATTTCACTGCGCCCTTGGCGCATTCGTGCTTCCTGTATGAAACTTGGCTGAAGGAGTCAGAACTGCAAGACATCATCCCGAATTCCAGCTGGGATGCGTAACTTGGCTACATGACATTCTCATCTCTTTGCCCCCCCCCCTTAGCCACTTCCCATGTTAAATAATTTCTCCGGACTCAAACGGGAAAGGGGAGATAATCTCCAGGCCAATGATGCTACTAAGTAGAAAAATTGCATAAATAAGTTAGCCATGATTAATAGTAAGAAATTGTCACTTGCCTCACTTGCCTGGAAGCTGTAGCTGGATGAAATGACAGTTGTTGTCTTGCTGTTGGGGGTTTAGGATGCAGAGAGTGAATTCTGGGGGTAGGGATTTATTTTACACATATTTTCAAACTGAAAAAAAAAAAAGATTTATTTTCTTTTGCTGCAGCCTTCTCCCAGTGTTCAGTTTACATTAATAGCTGTGGGAACAGCAGTTCTTATTGCCATATACTTCAGCTATTAACACTGTGTCTGGTTTGACAGTACATCTCTTAATTTTTCTTTTATTCCCTTGTGGTCATAAAATATGTATCAGCCTTCCTTTATAATCTCCTTTGGCATGTCCAGCTCATTAATTCATGTCTTTCTTTCCTCCTTTAGAATTTGATTTTTCTAACATCATACGCTTAACCAGAAGAAACAAACCAACTCTCTATTAAAACTTCCTTTTATTTTATTTTTTTTTTAAATTAGTAATATGTTTGGTTTCATATTTAATGGAATGATTTCTCCAGGAGCCCCTAACAGATTTTTACCCCAAATGTTTGCTTCATTGATATTTTAATTGCTATAATCATCAGCATTCTGAATAAGAGGTCTTTCCCCTAGCTCAGTCAATCCATACTGGCTGAGTAAAGCATGGCTGCGATTTTTGTGCAGATAAACAGCTTTGGATCCTATCCAACCACTTCATCAGTTTTAATTCGGCTGCCTAATCAGTAGCAAACAGGAGGGTTGTTTTTTGTTGTTTTTTGCTTTGTGTTGTTTTTTACGGGGTGGGGGTGTTAATATAGGGTTTGGCACGTTCCCCGGAATGGCACAGATAGTAGTTCCCCATTTCTCATCATGTTCATGTCAAAGTCAGCTCTAACTTTCTGGAAGAGTTTATAAGAAGGGGATGAGATGCCAAGACCTGCCTTGGGGCTTTCGTTCGTATCTAAGGAACCATACAGATATGCAGCCTGAACAAGTCTACTCTTATCTCAAGTTTTACAAAGGACATCTCTCAGGTGCCTGAGAAAAGCGGAAAGGCTCATACAGAAGCAGATTTTATTTCCTCTGTGTGTTTAGGAGTTGATGTTTTCAAAACTATTTTCACAGCAATCATGTTTCTGCTTTTTCTGATTCTTAATAGACCTGATGACTTTGATGGGGTCCAGGAGGCGCAGGTGACTGGTGCTTGCTGCGTAGGAACAGTATAACCCACTCTCACCTTGGCAACTCCAGCCTATGGGTTGCTGTTATGTGTCAGCTGTGTGCACAGTGTATATATAAAGGCCAGGGTGGTCCAGATGACCCGAGGCTGAGAGCCTTCTAGCTTAAGGCCCGTGACCAGAGTTTCTGGCCTCATTTTTGTCTACAATGACCCAAGAAAATGCCTGTTAAGGTTAAAATATTGGACCATTTACATTATCATCTATTAGCACCATGTGTCCAGAGGTGAAGTGTTCTGTGATTTATAGCAGCCTCTGAAGGATTACAGAGAGCAACCCCATTTTGGTCATCAGATCTAGGGCAAGCAATACCATCTGTAATAATAAAACTTGCCTAAAGAGCTTAGCATGGTATGAGTAGTAAACCATAGCTATGTGTCTCGGAATCTTGTCAGCTACCCTGGCTGCCCTTTATTTCAGCGTATAACTGTGCCTGGCCACTGGGAGACTGCAAAAGATATTAGTGGCTATTCTTCTGTATCAATCTTTTTCTGTTTCATAGCAGCCCTTGCTATGTAAGCAGCGAGTGGGCTTGGAGACGCTGTGCACGGCTGGGTGGCCACCACTGTTTAGGAGCAAGGTTAATTCAGAAGAGAAAAACACTGGCATTGCTACTGCATCTTATTCAAAGTTTACATCATAACCCAAATGACACATGCCACCGTTTTTTTTTCCATTTTGGATTAAAACCCCAAAGCTCTCTGTTTCACTATTACCAAGAAGAATCCCAATCAGAGCTGCTAAATTCAAACTTTTTGGCTCAGCCTTAATTCCTTACACACACCCATGGCTGAAGGGGCTTTAAATAGAGCTTTGAGTCATCTTAAAATTCAGAGAATTAGGCTGGGCTGGAGGGAAGGGCAGCAGATTTGGTTTGTAGCATTTTGGTATCAGTTTGCAGTGCAGATGTATGCTTCCTGAGGGACCTTGGATGAGGTGCTTTATCCATGATGGGTTTTTTTTATAGCTTGCAAAAGGGCAATAACACCTCCCTGCCTTAGACTGGGGATGATGGAAGCCCATTAATGAAAAGTAGACATTCAGATTGTCTGGTGATTCTGGTACAGCTCCACCTCTGCTACGTAGTCACCAGGCTTTTTATCAAAAGTGCTCAAAGATTTTCACCTGTGAGCATTTTTATACTCTCCTTGTGCATGGTCAGAGGAAGGCATCATGGCTTGCCTAGGGTTGGAGAGCAGTCAGTGGCAAAGTAGCAGTCCTGCCCCTGCCAGAAGATCCCACTCACCAGAGCTCAGCTGGGACCATAGCCTTGGATGGAGCAAAGGTGCCTGCTTTCTGCTCCTCTGCAAAGGCTGTTGCACAAGTCCCACAGGCTCCTCGCCTCTGGACGGACAGTTTATTCTTTTAATTTTGCAATTCCCTGCTTTTGGCTAAAACAGCATTGATTTTTGCAGGAGTGCATGGAGGGAGAAGTTTGAACATTGCACTATGCTACTTACATTATCATGCTTCTTTCTAATTGATGACAGCACTATGGAGGGACCATCAGGCTTGGGATTTTCCTGGCTTTGACTGAGCACGCTCTACAGGTCTGGTTCTTTTAACCTCAACAGGAGATCTGAGCATCCTGTTCCTGTTAAAATTAATGTGAGATGAACTTCCAGAGTCCTGAAAGATGAAGACTATCCTATCTGTCTTTTTTCTGCTTTAATGGAGAGATAGGAGAGGTTTCATGCCGTAACCCGAGAGGGAATTCAAACATCTGAGAAGACTCAGTTTCTTGCAGGTGAGATTAGGTAATCCTCTAGTCTCTGGCTGGGAGGGAGCTATGATGTTTAGAGAGTTGGGCAGTTTGTAGACCCCAAATCCTTCTAGTGATCAAACCCAAGAGTTTGTGCTGACCAGTGGCTTACTTTTTAGAGAAAGACAAGCAGTCCTGGAGGTTTGAGCTAACAGATGCATCTTACTTTCTTACAGCCTGGTAGTTGGGCTCTAAACTGTCTCCCGGGATATCACCAAAAAACTGTTTTCGCTGTTTTCATTTTAAAGAGCAAGAGTCGACTGACAGTGAAGGCTGAGTCTGTTTGTCAGGTGCTCTGTCACCCCTGGTTCCCCTGGGTTTCCCACCTTCAGGATTCAGCCCTGGCAGAACAGCTGCAGAAATTTTCACAGCTTTGTCCCTTTTCTGTGATTTCTTCCACAAGGGAAGACTGACAGGAGAAGGAAGGAAATGTGAGAGTGTATATGCATGTTGGTCTTAAAATTTTGAGAGAAGGGACTGTGGGAGCATTTTCTGGGTTATGGAAATGTGATGAATGAGGCTTCTTGTAGAAAACAATTGCTTCAATCCTATCAGTAAACTGGGTAACTGATTCCTCTGTTGCTACAGTTTGCTTCTTTCAGATGTTGCTACATTTATTATCACTTTTTCTTTATTATTTTTTATTTTTATTTTCCTTTTCATCTCTCTCTTTCCCTTTTTCCTTTTTCCTTTCCCTTTGTCTTTTCCTTTTCCTGATTCACACTATTTTGAAGCCATTGTCCAAGGAAGAATTACCAGGGTGAAGAGAAATCTGCCCATGGCTACAGTCTGATGGCCCGTGATTGAGTGCAGCACCTTAAACCACAGGAGCCTCTGGCATGGTACGGGGTTTTGGCAGATCAGATTTCAGTTTCCCTATAAAAGAAACGTTTTGCCTTTTTAGTATCTACTTTCCTTGTCTATGATGCATGTGCTCCTTCTCAGGAGTGCAGAGAGGAAAATCCCATCTGGTCTGTGTATGCTTAGATGTTGCTCTAATGGAAGCCATATAAATAACTAGATAAATAATTTCAGTGAGATTGTCTGTCGAGCATAATAGGTAGCAGGGTCAGAATCTCTTCCCAGTGAATCATTTCTTACTGTCTGAGTGGGATTTGTACTCACAACCCATTGTGCAGAAGCGTTCTCTGATTTTTGCTGTCTCTCTGTCTTTTCCCTGCCTACACATTTAGCTTCTTGATCTCTTGCTGGTAAACCCCAGGGAGCAGGACCACCATGGCCAATGTTGGTACTGTGCTTAGCACCAAGAGTTCAGGCAAAGGGTAGGTTTTAGGATGTTGCCGACATGTGAAGCTAAAGAATAAATTATTAGAAAATAATCTAGAATTTGTTATAATTTGTTACAATTTTTTCCTCTTTACTGTCATCAGATTTTGTTGGAATTGGGGGTTTGGGATAAGACAGAAAGGTGAGAATAATGAAAATAAGCTTTTGAGGTGTGGGTTTCTTGAGCAGATTTGTTTGTTCTGAGCTTTGCTTTGAGATCAGTACTCTCAGCATTTGAAAGAAGGAGGATATGAGCTCACAGCTACTGTGCTAGCTCTCTGCCCTGCTGTGAAACCTGGGGCAAATCACGTAGGTTACATTCACTCATCTTCACCTGGCTGCAGCTCCTGGGTTGACTCAAACAGTTTAAATAGGTCTTTACTAACCCATATCTGACTGCATTTGTGAGTAGTTCTGCTGGCAGAATGGAGAGTGCAATGAACTCTGGAGGGGTGAATGATGAGGCAGGGTCATGGGTGATGGGGACAGGAATGTCCCCAAGCAGAACTCTGCAGTGAGGAATAAGATGTGTGTTCACAGCCTACATTTCTCACCGGTGCCAATCTGCCACTTGGAAACTGGGACAAGAGTGATTCCTTGTCTCTTCCATGAAGCATTTAAGATTGTGAAAAGTTCAGGCAGGGCTATACAATTTCTAAGTTTGATTGTGTGAGTTAAAATATTTATTGTTTCTACAAACATTTGCTGCTGGCAAATCTGCAGGATAGGGTTTTTGCAAAAAGCAAATATGAAGAAAAAGGATTGCAGCTGCAGCAAGTTTTGAAGCAACATTCAGATGAGCGTTAAGGAAATCTTTTTCATTGTTTTGTGGTTAAACATATAGTATGTTCGTTGTAAATAAAAAATGTCAAAATTTGACCTTAAATTCCTTTCTCCATCAGAGAAAAGGTGTAGTTAGAAATATCCATTGACAACTCTCAGAAATATCCATTGACAACTCTCTTTCTGATGTTTCCACAGGTTGGTAAGGATTTTACTGGGAGCATGACTTCGAATATGACACTTCAGTAATGCAGAGGCTGTAAGTAAATAATGTAGTGTTTGCAACTCTTTTTTAACAGCTGCGTTTACACTCTTTACCAGAGCTCATCTTTGCTGGACTCTAACTTGCAATGAGCTTGCAAGGAATTGACTTGCAAGGAATTGAGTGCATCATGCCATTTTAGACACTGCTTTATCAGCTTCTTGTCTCATTTAAGAACTCCTATAGTGGTTGCTTAATCTGTGGGAGGAAAGACAAAGACATCTGTCAGTATTGCAGGAAATACTACAGGCAGACAAAATTAGAAATACCTCATTAGTGTAGGTGAACAGTGAATAAAATGTAACAATACATAACCAAAAGCTGGCATGCACTTGGTTCCCAAGCACAGAACAAAGCCAAGAACCTTATTTTGTTTGTGATACCACTAATTAAATTGTAATGTTAGAAGCTGAATGAATGAACCCGAGAGACTGCTGCCCTGGTCATGTATTTGTTGGCCCTTGGTAACTTGGTATCGTAGTTGGGTATCTGAGGAGTCTTATCACAGAGGCAAGCTTTTTGTGCAATTCCTGGTTGTGAATACTTGAAAAAAAAATACAATTTCCCTCTCTTCCTCAAATTTCCCATATTATTCTAAGGTTAATTAGCGAGCTGTTAATTTTGGTAGCTCTTTTCTGAATTCTGTATTCTTTTTCCTAATCAGTTCTCTTAGAATCTGCTCAATCTCCATTTAATGCAGTCAGCTACTCAACATCCAAACCTTTTGTAATAAATAGAGTGCTAATTTTTCCTTTTATTTCAATTGTAGTTGATGGCTTTCGTCAGGTGTTATCATATAACTCAATCATCTGCCATTGGAATTTGTAATTTAATCAATAAAGGAGGGCATTTTTCTCAAGGAGATCAAAAGAGAAAGAGCTCAAGACAAATGCACAGTAAAAGGAAGACGAAGAACAAAAGAGGCCGAGAGGAGCTGTGGTTTGCACTTAATAGCTGCACACTCTGGTGGCTACATCTGCCTGACAGACAGCAAGGAAAAGAGATACTGCTATTTTAGAGTTAATTAATCTAGTGATAACACCTATGCAGTCACCTTGCCAAATCTAGAGGAAAAATCATGGATGTTACTTAAGTTGCTATGACGAGTACCTTGTATCAACTCCACCACACTGAATGGTGTTAGCAGCCCTGTACCTGAGCAGTAGTGTTCACACTAGCAGTTTGATATCAAGAAAGACATCAAGAGATGAAACACTGCTATGCAAGATCTGTTCACATGCCTTTGTTCCATTGCTGTTGCTTTAGACAAGGGCAGAGGAGGGAGCAGCCATGACATCGGGCCACTCTTGTTGTGCTCATTGAATGGCTCGAGGCTTTGCAGCACAGGCATCTCCCTGGCCTCAGCAGAAGGTGGCTGTGGCCTGTGTACTTGCTCTGTCCCCTCCCTCTGTGTTTGCTTCCGTTGCTTCTGCTGTCCCAAAGGAGGGGGCGGTACTGTGCTGGCTTGGCAGGATGGGAATGGCTGTTCATTATTAGCAGTGAGGCTTCTCTTGGTTTCGTGCCCAGGCCAATGTACGAAGTGTCCTGAAGAGCATCCCTGCCAGTTCTGTTGCAGAAGTTAGTTTTGTCCCAAGGATGAAGATTTCCTTTGCTCTCACCCTTTGGAAAGCAACATGACTTTTTCATACTGTGAAGCAGCTTTGAGCAAGGCCTGGGAGGGAGATTGAATGCACCACTGGAGAAGTACTTGTGCTGGGTCACAGCTGGGAATCTTGGCTCTTTTACTTCAGCGAGAGATTGCCTGGACAGGTCTCAAATCTCAGGCCTCTGAAGCATCACTCATGGCTTTGCTGATAAATTACTGATAAATATTATGGTCCAGACTTGGCAAGGTCCACAGAACTCAAGATGAAAGGTATCAAAATTATTCATTTGTATAATGTTAAGATTTAAAATTAAAATAAATCATTTGGTCTTCAAGTGATGTCAAAATGCTGATGTGCTTATGTCCCTCCTAAAGCCCTGTTGCTAGTGCTGTAGCCACATTTTCTGTGAATGAAATGTCGAGCCAGCCATTGAAACAGGCACCTTGGGAGGTTTTCAGAACATGTTTTTTAAGTGAAGCAGGCACATTAGTCACGAGAGGCTTAAGAATACAACATTTTATGGAATTTTTGACATGCAGCGTGCGACATTTGTTTCAAAGGTTTTAGTATTTGCCTTGAGTGCTACTCCAGATTGAGTAAAGAGGGATTTAGAGGGTCTTTAGGTGCTTATTTTCAACCTAGGTTGACAAACTTTTCCCGTGGTAAGCACATAATTTTGTAAGACAATAAAACAATCAACTGATGAACTCTTCAGTGACTAATCTTAAAAAAAAAACCCACCCCAAATACTATAGCAGAATCTATTGCTTAATTGTGATAGAAACTTACCTTAAGATTTGTTAAGCATTGAATGTTGCGAATTGAAGAATGCCTAGACAAGTGCTGCATTGAAATAGCTTGGTGCTAATTTCTCAGCAATTCTCCCTTCCTGCAACCTTCTTGAGTTCAAATCCTGCTCTTGTTTTGCCCAGCTGTACCAGAAAATGTTGAAACAAGGCATGTGTGAAGTGTGCCAATCAGATGGCTACAAAATCTGCAAAACTGCAGCTGGCCAACTTGTGACAAATCTCTCCCTTTGCCCTTGGAAAATATCATAGAAGCCTTTCCTTGTATGAGCAATATTGTAAATATTGGTTAATCTTTTTTTCAGGAACCTATCTTTAAGTCTACTCCTCAGCCTTTCAACAGTGCCAAAAGATTACCAAATGCAACATATGATTGCTTATGATCCCTGCTTCCTTCTGGTGCACACCAAATAATGTCATCAAAGTCAGCGTTGCTCTGCCTGTAGTGTTTGGCCAAATATGAGAGCAGAAGTTCTCCTACTGAGTAGCTTAATGTGCTGTATTTGAAGATTGACTTTTTGGAGCAACCAGACTTTGACTGGCCAAAGCAATCACTGTCTTGCAGAGCCAGGCAGACTAGGGAACCAAGCTGTAAGAAGTGAAAAGCTTCTGATGAGACCTGAGGTTGAAAGCATTTCTCGGAGTTGATTTAGCACTCAAGAGCTCAGTGCTTTGTGGAATTGGAGCAGCCTCAGAAATAAGCAGTGGCACATGCAGGCTTTCCCCTCTGTCCTTCCCAGAAAAATGACTTCCTCTTTTCACCATAATTACCTGGTTTTAGGTAATTATGCTTTACTCCCGCTTTTTATCCCAGAGCAGAATAACTGGGGGTCTGAGAATCGTGCATGTGTATAGTATGTCCACAAATGTTATATGCTCATTAGTTTTTCCCCCATAATATCCCTTGCTTTTAAGCTGATCAAACAGTTTGAAACACTTGAGTTGTTTTTCTGTCTTGCTCCCAGCACCAAATCACCCATTTTAATGATTCCACACAGATTAGGTATTTGACAAAAAAACCAACCATTGCAGCCATTTTTAGCTCATCTCTTAAAGGACATTGAGTTTTGCTTCCCCTGGTTTTCAATTCAACAGGCTGCAGAAGGACTGGGTGTCATTTAGCTATTAAAGATTTTTGTTTTCCTGATCATTGTGAAGTAGCATCATTAACACAGGCAAATTACCATGCTTCACTGTGCTGTGTCCATGGTACATTAGAGGCCCTTTTCCATTGGTAAAGCTGGGTCTATTCTTCTGTAAAATGAGGGGCCCATTGGCAGTTCTTTGGCAAGTGAGACAGAGGGACCATTTAATGAGGAGAAGTTGAACATGACAAGTGCAGGGAAAGATAGCAGAAGGCTGATTTATAAATCACTGCATAATTGGGCCAAAATATTCATCCATTTTCAAAGGTCCAGGGAAGAAGACGGCTGCAATTTTGGGGTAAATGAGCAACATGATTTTTCCAAAGTGCATTTTAGAAAAGTTAAGCACTCTATTCAATTCCTCTTTGCCACACCAAGTGCTGTGCTTTCAGACTAATGGAAACTTGTTTGTATTGCTTAATTTTCTTCTTTGAAACGATGTATTGGGTTTTGGTGAGAAATTGGACTTATGTTTGAATATGTCTAGATTTTTCAAATAGGTTTTTAGTTTAATAAGATGAAACCAATTAACCAGAAAAGTCATTGCCAATGGATTTTACAAGTATATAAAAATATATTGCTTTTTCTTGAAACGTTTCATCACCCTTTTAAAATGTTCCACCAGTGACAAGGCACTGTGATGAATTTATTCCCTTATGCCTTTTCCCGAAGACATTGATCTCTGGCCCTAATCACGTGTGCGTGTATGTGGGGGGTTGTGGGCATATGCTTATCCATCTATTTATTTCTGTCTCACTTTTCCCCTGTGTTGTTCTGTGTGTTTAAGTTGTGGCCTTAGGAAAAACAAAGCCCATAAGCTATAAAAAGGTGCTCTTAAAAGGGCTAGCGAGGAATCTCTCAAATCCAGATGTTCATGCAACCGCTGAAACATTTGGTGCAACAGAGGCTTTGAGGAAGCCAGTAGCACCTGATTGTTATTCCACTGCATGCCTGAGAGAGGAAATGTCTCCAGGACACTCCTCTGAAGTCCCCTATTATGCCAGCTTTGCCTTGGAAGTGAGGGTGGGGACAGGGGTGCACTGTCCTGTAGTAGCACAGAGCTCTGTGGAAATGAGGTCAGGTCTCTGCCTGCCTGCCTCTGAACAGTATTGCTCATTTAATCACTTCTAGCAATATTTTACTTCCATTCTGAATAATTAAATCAGGGGGAATTTTCATATGAGGCCCTGCGAGCCTCCTCTGCCCCTAAATTTCCATTGACTCTGCCTGCGAGAGGGCTGGGTGACACATAGGACATGGGTGCATGCTGAGGAACTACAGGATTTCTCTTTCCATTACCTCAGCCCTCCGCATTCCCTTGTAGCTTTGCCTTCTGCTTAAATTGCAAAGGATATTAACTTCTATGAGCATGTGGGGTGTAACCCAGGCAGGCATCGCCTTGGGATGACATGGTTTTGCCTGCTCTGATCAGCTCTCTGCAAACTGAAGCATAAAGAGTCTGCTTTGATCTCTTAAGAACTTTGATAGTTTGCCTTAGTTACTTGTAGATACAGAGATGACTAAAACATGGTACTTTGGGGTAAATTAGGGTTCCTTTCCAAGTACATGGCATATGATACACAAAATGATCTGTTGCAAACAGACATCTCTGCTCATACCAGCTTTGCCCAATACAGAAAACATCTGTATCATCTGAAAGAATAACAAACACTACATTTTGGTAATGGGAAATGCTTTAATTCTTGTCTTCCACAAGGAGTGGGAGTGCCCGTCGAGGCAGTGCCCTTTTCGCATCCCTGTTTCCATTTAGAAGTGGTTCTCACATTTTGAAATGTCTTGATGTTTTACCAGCAGCCTGACATCATTGCTAATGCTCTCCTTGTTTACCATACAACTGGTGAGTTGAAGGAAATGATTACACAGTGGGCTCTAAAGGAGATACTACTCCTTTCAATGGGGTGTGAACTTCAGCACAAACCAAACAGTTGCCTCAGGTCCTCCTGGATTTGTCAAATTCTCTTGATTAGCCACACCAAGTTGTAAATGATGCTGCTGTTTCAAAAAGCCTGGACAGCCCAACACCTCCTTCCAGTAGCTGTGGTGGAAGCAGCATGTGCTGATCTACATCCAGGCTCTTCTGCTGCTTATTTAATTCTCACATTTTTTTGGCCTCTGTTAAATTCCTAGGCTGTCCCTTATACTAAAATGACCTTGCTCCTCCGAGGAAACCTCCCCCCATTCAAACGATTGGTACCAACACCAAATAACTGCTTTGTGGTATCCAGTTTTGTCCTGCATTTGTTTTAAAGCTTCCCAGGAACCCTTGGCTACTTCGCACAAACTGTTAACTCGAAGGTAATAATTTTGTCTGGGTTTTGTCACAGAAATTCAATTAAGGAGGATTATGAACACAGTTGTAGGCCTGTTTCATTTACAGTTGCAAATGAAACTCAGGCCACACACTGATCGTTTATATAGGAAAGGAGATGCTGTGTAGTTCTGAGTAGCTGAATTACCTGCATGTTCCTTTGTGTGGCTTCACTCATTGCAGAAGGGAGGGGAGGGAGACTTGCAAAATGAATAAAGGAGTGACAGAAACGCAGGAGAGAAATCACCAAGGGAAAAACTACCCCCACTGCTTTTCTCTAGGAGGCACACTTCCCGTCTACACATAATAAACTCCACAGGGAATTTCTTCCTCCTTAGAAAACATATTCTGAAGGGCAAGAGTGAGTAGTCATTTATTTATTTATTTATGGTTTACAAAGAGCAATATTCTGTTTTCATGGCCTCGGTTTGGCTCCAAGTCCCAGAGCCACCAGGGCCAAGGCATACAGTTTCATTTTTTTCCAGTTCTTACTTCTGGACCACGCAAACCAACTTTTCTATTCCTTTTTTCTCTTTTCAAGTTTTTCTGTGAGCAGATGAATTCCCCAGGTAGGAAGAGGAGGAGAAGGGGAAGGTAAAAGAGGGCTTTTACCGGATTGGAGCAAAATGATAGCTGCTGCAGAGGCTGGTTCCTGGTGGAAGCAGCATGTTTGGAGATAATGAAAGAAGAAGGGATTTTGTTTATTTTGTGAGATGCCATTTTTAGTTATGAAGGGCAAAACAAAGGCAAAACTTGTCTTGATGTCCTCTGATGAAATGTCTGTGTTTGAAAAGAAGCAATATATCTCAGCTTTGCTTTGCAACAATAAACTTGGGAATTACTTCGCACCACTCTGGAGATACGTGAAGGGCACGGCACTTGGTCATCTCTTCTTCCTTATATGGGCTTTGTCCCACAGCTTTGAGCTCTGTCCTCTTACCCTTTGGCTGGGAAATGCCACACTAATTTCCCTGGGATGTTGCCTGCCTGGAGACACATAGGATATGGCCTCCTCTTAATAGGAGGAACTGCCCCAGTCTGCAGTGCCTGTCCTAAGTATCTCCTGCTAGAGAGCAATGGAGTTCTTGCTAAGGGACCTACACCATGCATTGCCTTTGATTAAAGCTCTCCTCAAGTATACTATACTCTATTTAACAACTCATTTTCCTCTTGTTTCTCGCTTTCTTCCTGATCCTTCAGTTCCAGGAAGGGTTTTACTGTCCTTACTGTGGTTTCAACTATGTGCCCAAGAGGCTTACGGAATTCTTCACCAGATAAGGCGAAATAAGCTTTTTTGTTTCTACCTTTAAATCAGGTAGTGTTTTCGTACACCTCTCTGTATACAGCCTTGACACTGTTAAAGTCTGGGACTCAGGCAGCTTATTAACTCTCAAAAAATTCAGCAAAATTCACTGGAATTGATGCAGTGAAGTGTGAACAGTTTCTGCCTTTGCTCCACATCCAGGGCAAATTCATCCTGTGGTGAGGGGTTTTACAGCAATTTATATTTCTCAGTTGTTTTGTTGTAGAGTGCCAGACCAAACTTGTGAGAGCTTGTTGTTGAGGCAAAAACTGGATGAAAAAGCAAAAGGCCTTATATTAAAGGATGATCTGTGAGTGTCTTACCTTTTGAGCACCTTTTCTGAAGAAGGACAATTAAATTCAGGCTCTCAGCAGCTTTCAGTCCAGATGAACATGACTTTGGAGAGAGCATTGTGACTGGTTGGTTTTGAGTATGAATAACCTTGCAAAAGTCAGTGGGTTCGTGCGGGACAAAAAAGTGCTCACAGGGAAAAGGAGGAAGATGAGGATTTTGCATAACTGTGAGGTTATTTTGTTACAGATGACTGGGACAATCTGTCATAATCCAGTTTTGTCCTATAGGGGAGGAAGGAGAGGAGCATCTCCAGAGGGTGACTCATCAGAAGGGCGTTCCCCTAGGCCACAAGATACGAACTTTGAGCGTGCTGATATCCCACTGTTGTACCAAGTGCCTCGCTGCCTAGCCTAGCCTAGCTTTCAGGTGAATAAAGTAGGGTGAGATGAATCTCTGCCTACGTTTCAATCACATGTTTTATATTTAGTAAAGCAGATAAAACCAGCCTTTTTTTAGTAACTTTCAATCTGTAGATAGTAGAGTTAGGTCCTTAGCCAGCATAAATGAAATAAACTTCAGTGCTGAAGAGCAGATTTTGATGGAGTAATTTCTACTTTGCTCCAGTTCAAGCAAAGTCAAATCTCTGTGCAGTTCTTGGGGGGTTGTTCCAGTAGTACCCCTAAGCGTAGTAGCTACACTTTAGCAAAGGGACAGAAAGAGGCTGCATGGTATGTAACATACATGTGATTTCATGTGACGACTTAGGTTCATGACATCTGGCAGCATTGCCCTCTGAAACTGTAGCAGAGAAATAATCCTTTCAAATCAGCTCTGATGGAGACTGAAATGTTTTTCACTAGCCTAGTTTAAAAATTATATCTGAGTCTTTCCCTCCTGTGGCTGCTAACTGGTTTAGCATAAACAATGCACACAGGCAGTAGCCATTTCAGTGGTTTCCCTGGAACTTGCTGTACACTTTTCTTTCATTCATTTCTTTCTTTCTTTTCTATTTTTTTTAACAAGCTTGTTTTTTACACAAAAGGAAAAATGTATAGTTGAATCATAAAGCTAGATAAAGTATTGTGAGTCTGGGTTGGATTGAGACCCTTTTCAGCCAAATAATGACTTTATCTGCTTATAATGGAAGAACTGAAAGGGATGTGGGAAAGCAAGACTGAAACACACTCGGAAGCCTATATTTCAGTAACGAGGAGGAGTCTGATGCTTAATATCGGAATTAATAACCCTCCAAAGCCACCTCTTTTGAGCAGCTGCAGTAGGAACTGGCAGTGCAGAATGCACAGACTAATTCTCTTTCAGAGCAGCTAAAATTAAATGTTTGTTACAGCTTTCTGTTCGTATACTCTCAGCAGGGGCCGTTTTCTTTCCCTTTAGGCAAACCCAGAAGGGGAAGAACATTTAACAACACCAAACCACCCAGTCTGTGTGCTGTATATGTGCGTTGCTGAGCCATGCCTGGGTTGTCAGTGCTTAGGTGCTTAGGGTTGTCAGTGAAAGGTGAAATCTGGGCTGGTTGCTAGAAATCCGTGTTGTTAGAGGCATGGGAGAAAAAATGCTAATGTTACTGAGAAGGGCAAAGTTTGAAATCATAATCAAACAGAGAAGATCCATGATGCATTTTCACAGATGATAAAAGGCTGACAGTGGCAGTCTGCTTATCAAATAAGTAGATTTATTGAAACAGCCTGTGCTCTTATTAAATAGTTTGGTTTTTATGTTTCCATTTTATTTCATTTTGCTGAAGGTGTCTGGGTGTTTTTTCAAATTTACTCTTACTGCCATGAAAAGTGGCTAATTTAGATAATTTCTTCTATTAATGCTTAAAAGAACCACGGACTGCAGTGTTCTCTTCTTGCTGATAGAGGAACCTCAGCACAAAGCTAGTCCCTGTCATGAAATCTGAGCTTCCTGGAAAATAAATTATAAAGCAATGTAATAATTATAAGTATATTCCTTGCAAGATGATAGTGCTAGTGGAAGAGTGGCTACGCATTTCACTTAGTGTAAGTCTCATGCTGTAAGCTATGCACAGAAAATGGACTAAGATGGATCATTTTTAATCATTAGAGAGAAATAAAATGCAGGAAAAAATTGTTGTTAGCATTATATGACATCCATGAAGGGACCATTCCTTTCATGGCTCAGAGAAATACCACGTTTTGTGGTTTTATTCCCAGGGGAACAAACTGTTGCTTTCCTCCTTTTCTGAAAAAGGTTTGTAAGATGGGAAGTGAAATATTAATAATTGAAAATGCAAGATGCAGTAATACTATTTGCATAAGGAAGTTGCTTTACCCATGGAGGATATTCACTGTTTGTTGCAGAAAATATCAGCAGAGGAACTGTAGGGTCTTGATGGATCTAAAAGGCTACCTAGCAATAAACATGCTTCTCAAATGAATCTTAATGTGATTCCCAAGACTGGAGTTCTGTATCTATAGGCTGCCCTTTTTCCTGGAGGACCTGATGTGCTATGAAGAGAATTGATTCCCCTCGGTGCTGGATGTGGTGGTAGTAAGTAGATATCAGCATGGAGAGAGATTTTTTAACAAAGGATGTAAAGACAAATCCTTCCTCCTGCAGAATTTGCTTTGTGAAGTTTAACAGTCCCAGTGACCTTCACTGAGAAAGTCCTTCTCCAAAGATATTTTAATGGTGAACTCCATGGAGTTCACCCGTCTGCTGCAGCAGGGGTTAAAGACTGAATTGATTCTGCTGAGATTTTAACCTATGGTTTCAGGAGCTGTAGTGGTTTTTTGTTTGGGCTTTTGGAGGTTTTGTTTGTTAAGCCAGACTCTTATGCCTTCCTTCTGTGCTGTTTTGAATGCTAATGGTACTGAAACATTGCTCATAAAGTGCATACACTGTTACGATTCCTGACTTTAACTCTTAGCATATTTATAGGCCTCATTTCCATTTTTTGTGGTCTCATTAATGGAACAGCAATAATAAATTGAAATGTTAATGGGGGATCATTTCACCAACAGCAGAAGGTATTAACGAACTTGATAAGATAGTTGAAAGGAAAATAACTTTTTAGTAGTGTAATTTTTTTAACCATAGCCTCTGATTGTCTCCTTCCAACCATGTGTAATTGGGCTAGTTTTGAAATTATGAACATCATTTATAATGGACATTTTTATAATCAGCTTCCTGGATGTCTTACATGGGAGATGGACTATCTGCAGGAATTCCAGTGGGGGCAGCTATTCTAGAAGTTAAAGCATGAGCACTCTTTGCTGTACTCATGGTGGTAATGATAGCAACCCAGAAATCGCCTTTTGACTGTGTGAGTTAATGACCTTCATTAACGTGGTGTGAAAAAGTGGCCCTCCTTATATGAAGTGGGCCATTCACCTCCTGTTGTGAAGTGCTTGGAGACAGCATTAAGGTATGGTCTCATATAGGAGTTAAATTCCCCAATAGACAAGGGAATTGTAACTTATAGTCACAGTTTTGTAAAGGACCCTGAGAAGTCTGTTGGCGGCACTTTGTCTCACTTTTTTCACTGATAAAGTGGAGGGCTTTGAGTTAATGGAACACAGTAGGATTCTCAGGCCTTGTTAATTAATATATTTGAAGAATAAGTGTCTTCTGAGGGAAAGGTGATACACTGTGGGGCAATCCCTGACTGGGAGTAAACAGTACCTCACACTGTCCAGGACCTTTCCCAATGCTCTATGTTGTTGAAGACCTCTGGACTGGAGTTAGTTACAGCTGTAAGGACATTTCTTTATGCAAGTTTAGATGTTGAAGGTTAAAATTTGTAGTAAATTTGCAGTAAATTTGCATTCTGACCCCTGGTACAGCACACCTGTTGGATTCTTTTCCAGCTGAGTTCTAGGAAGTGTGTTGTCCATGAATTTTCATCTCTCTGAGCACATGTATTAGTGCTTTTTGGACTTTGTTTACCTATAAATGTAGGAGAAGTTTTGAAATAGATTTGCAACTTTTCACCATTCCTTCTTTCTTTCTTTTTATTTAACAATAAATTTAAAGATACCTGAGTGGGTTAAGAACTGCATGTTTGAACTGGTTGTTTCCTGCAAGAGAGCAGGGATTGGCATTTAAATGCGCTACTCAAGCTAATAATCTCATAATCAGGAGTGTAGTGACCTAGAAAGTTAATGTAGTCATGTGAGTACAAGTATGTGCAAATTTTTGAGAAAACAGAAAAAATATTATTTTCAAAGGAAC
This sequence comes from Dromococcyx pavoninus, assembly GCA_033558185.1. Lineage (NCBI taxonomy): Eukaryota > Metazoa > Chordata > Aves > Cuculiformes > Neomorphidae > Dromococcyx > Dromococcyx pavoninus. Next base: position 2,028,741 of record JAUMJL010000786.1, read on the forward strand.
AATGTGATTGGTCTAATTCTCTCTTCTTTTGTAGATAATGTTAATTTGAAAATTCAGTGTGGGGTCATTGGCTTCTGTGCAGGCAAACTGCATGAGCATGAGCCCACTGAGGTAAGCACGGGATAAGCAGGTACATATGGAAGTGAACAGGGAAATGCCAATTCAGGGGCATTGGAAACAGGGAAAAAAAAAAAGAAAAAAGGAAAAAGGAGAAGAGTATCTGTGTAGTCTTATTGGCAAATAATCAGAAAAGTGACTAGAAGTATTATATTGCGTTTTCTCTTGCTTAAGGCTATATCCAAAATGAGTGGGAAACTTCCCACAGTGTGCTTGAGCTTTGGGCTGGCACACCTGATCTGTGCTCACTCTTTCTCTGTCTCAGCAAAACAAATTGCTAAGTGCCTCAGGCAAATAAAGATATTTTCAACAGCCAGCGCTACAAACACTACCTGGCTCTAGCAAAGCAAATTTAATCTGCTATAGCTGTAATGACTCTTCAACATGTAGAGGAAAACAGTTTCTTTGAGTTAAGTGATATGGATATAACCAATACATGTGGCTATGTATTCAGTAAGGTGTTGTTTTAATATAGACAAGTGACCTAAAAATGCTTGCTCCTATTTGCTGCATCATCATCTGTTAAAGTTCTTACTTTAGCTTTAGCATAATTGTATTTAATTTTCCCCCTTTTTTTGTGTCTTACGAAGTTCAATGCATGCAGATTTGGTGTAGGGATGGAGGTGGAGCACAGCTGGTGGAATGTTGGAGCAGGGAGGGAGCAGATCTTTTTAAAGCAGCTAAACTTGTAGCCGAAAAAGATACTGCATTTATAATGTTCCCATTCTTCTCAATACTTAACAAGAAAAATGATTGTGTGTGTGTGTGACGTGAATATTCAGCACAGGGCTTTGGTAGCTGACCGCTCTCTTTTCACAGCCATCCAACCGCACACACATTCCTAGGGGATTACCTCACTGCCAGCGCTCCTCTGCAAAGCTCCGTTCTGCTCACTGTGGTGCTGATTTTAGGCAATGACCTTTAAAACCACAAACCTAACCCTACATCTCACCCCAAAAAGGTTTCTCATCTGTTAGCTAAATGGAAGCAATACTGGCAGCAGAAATAGGGTGGAGTGCATAGGTTACATATAGAAATTCCTCTCCAAGATCTCTTCTCCTCTTTGGCTCTAAGCACTCAATAACTTTTCAGCCAGAGAATGTTTGTCCCTTCCTTCTCTCTCTCTTTTTTTGTGTTCTTCCCTTGTTTTGCATATTCTGACAACACTATTTACTTCAGCCTGCAGCTCCCACTGCTTTGTGTGCTTTCTCCCCATCTCACAATTGCACAAATAAATCACTGAGGAAAATTTGCATTTGATGGGAATTTTTAGGTGATATTAAGTTTTATGGGTAGAACACAGTGTGTGTGATTTGGCTTAATTACACTGAATTTCCATTTGTAACACGGTAGTCTTTATCTGTACAAGGCTATTTTTGTCTTTCGTCTTTTTTTTTTTGTTATTAAACATGCCAGTGCATTTGAAAACCTGAGGATGGCAGGTCTCGGAGAGTAACGTCTTTCATGTATCAAAATATCTGCTTTTGCCAAGTGGAACGAATCAGCATCATCTCAGAGCTGCATAATTAATTTATGCCAGGAATTTCTGAATGCCAGGCGGTCAGAGTCCGAGGCCCATGTGTGTTGTAGCACCCTCTAGTCGCTTCACTGGTAACTTGTCTCACCCTAGAGGAGAGATGGAAGTCTGGCAGAAGAATTTGGATCAAGTGAAAGTTGATTAAAAAGTTTGTCCAGAGTTTCTGTGCCCTGATACACTATGTAGGTTGAACACACAACCTTTCCTTTCCCCTCACGAACAGTGGTGCGTGCTTTGGAGCCCTGCTGTATTTGGCTTTGGTGAGCACAGGGTTCCTCTTGGTGCTGCCCGTCCTGCTGCCACGGCAAAGCGTGTGGTTGGGGTGCAGCTTGACGTTGAGGTTACTGGAGCCGAAGTGGGCTGTGAACACACACACACTACCTGTTCTGCCACCTGAACTGAGGTCATTACACCTGCAGAGTGGTGGGCAGCCACCAGGGTCTTGTTGGCTGTTGCAGCATTCTTTCAGGAAGATGGGGATCCAGCTTCCCAATTCCCATTTTCACCCTAATAGTAAGTATCTGAATTGAAGGAAGGGACAGGAGTGCCATTATACCAAGCCACACACCTAACTAGAACATGTTAAATGCATACCACTGACCAGGAATTTGGGTATTTCTCCTTCCAAGAGCATCAGAGAAAGCTGTGAACCTCCTGCAGGACTCCCAGATCCGGACTCCTGGAGCACAGGTGCTTTGGAAGGCTCCATATGAGTTCGGACTTTTTGCCAGTTTCTGTGGAACAAGATTGGCAAATTACTTGAGATTTTCACACTGATTGATACTAATAATGCTGGTGCAGCTCCCCAAAGTGCACGAGGCACTGATGAAAGTGTTAGTTTCAATTTATTTATTTTTCAGGCCAAAGATTTCCACACTTGCACAACTCCCTTTGCTGCCATTTTCCATGCAAAGGGCCTGCGTGCCCCTGAGACTGATACTGCATCTGCTCCTCTGTGAAGACAAAGATAAACTGGTTCATGGTGTGTTGTTATTTCGCTTGCTCTTCAGCATAAGAACAAGCAGTAAGAATGCATTTAAGATGTTAATGAAATTAATGAAAGCCAGATCTCAGAAACAGCTGAGATTGTTGACTGTCTCAGGCAGATTTGTACTTAATTTTAATTACAGATGAGCCAGAACCAAAACCCTGATTAGAATTGCTCCAGATTTTGGATCCACATCTCCCAGCTTTGCAGTTTGGACCAGTTTCCAGTGTTTAATTCTCTTCCCATTTTATTTTTCCTTCTGGTTTTACTCCAGGTGTTGTAATGATTTCATTTTGTCTCTGTGAAAGACTGGCCTCAGTGATGGATGCAAGACCTGCTGCTGCGTGTCCCACTGGGGCTGCAGAGGTGTTGGGGGAGCACATACTAGACTTTGGATTTATAAAAGTTTCTGTGCCATCTATACAGGCAAGTGGCTGCCTCTACTGACATTCTGGGAGCTCAGTAAAATACAGTCCCCTGAGAAGTCCTCCTTCAGTTCAATGGCAAATGTCTTTCCATTTGGCCTGAAACAGCCACGATCTTGACCAGTCCCCAGCCACAAATATGATTGATGGTTTGTTACCATGCCTTCACCCCTGATGCCAGAAGACCCCATCGACAGTGCTGTGTTCTCAGTTGGCACACGTATCAATTCCACAGTATTCATACTTTCATTAAAAGGAAAAGCTGCTCGGAGAAAGTGTATTAATAATGAACAAATTCCTTTTTATGTCTCCTGGATATAAGGGGACTTCGAGCCTCTCCCTGGGGAGAGAGAATGGTCTGAACAGCCCAGTTAGAAACCTCAGAGGCAGCAGCACACGAGAAAGGCTGGTTTATCGTCTTTGTTCTTTTGTTGCTGTACTCATATCCCAGGAACAGCGTTACTTTGGGCCACTGATATTGTGCTGTGCATTTTTAGTTAGGTTGTGAAAAATACCTGTTCATAATGGCTTTAAAAACAGTGATAAAAGAGAGATAGGAAAAATAATTTACATTAAATGCTACAGTGCTTCATTTACACAATATAATAAAAAGCAAATTTTGTGATTAAAGCGATGATTGCAGGTTATTAAACTAGACTTTAAAGACTTTATAAATGAAAGGCTTTTAATAAGTGATGAACATGGATGATAATGCCCTTGAAAACAGAGAGAATCTTTATTAAGTTTGACACATTGTTCTCCACCCACCCACTTCCTGCTACATTACTTGGTCCCTGGATCACTATCACGAATATGCACCGGTGAGACAAAGCTTTAGCTGGGAAAGTGCTTGGGAAAGTACCACCTTCCATGGCTGCCAGGGCCTGGAGAACATGACATGCAGGGGAGAGGCTGTAACACCGTGGCTTCCTGCTGAATGGTGCAGGGGTCATGGGGCAGATAAAGCAGGTGGGACTCCGCTTCTGGAGCCAAATTCATCACCAGATGGTTTCCATCTAAGTGTGCAAGAGATCTCTCCTATGCCAATCGTTGAAAGCTTAAGCAGAGAGCTGACTGAGACATGAAAGTTGCTTTCTCTGGACAGTCGTTCAGCTAGAGAATCAGCATCTGGTGATGCTCGCAGGTGTTGGGGCTGATGGGTAGAGCCGAGCTGTGCTTCACTAGGGCCTGATTCAGAGCACACTGACATCAGTAGGTACCTTCTCACTGGCTTAAAGAATCTGGTCTGGGCAGTGCTGGAGTCAGAAACTGGCAATCGTTTTATTGCTTCTTGACCTTTTCAAGGGTTCTGACTGTTGTCAGGGTAGGACTTACTGACCTGGAGGGAAGGTGGCAGAGAGTGAGGCAGAACTGTGCTGCTGAGTTGTGCAGCAGAAGGTAGATCTGTCTTTCTCTCAACTGGTAATAAACTGATGCTGGTGTAAGGGAAACTGTTCCTGCAGGCAGTGCCTTTGGATTAGGTATCTCTGAGTCATAAAAAGTTCGTGTTATAAGGGTGAGCGTATCAGACAGCCCTTCCCAACTGTGCTTTTGGATAGCTTAATTTTACCCGTTCAACTTGACTTCTCATTTCAGTGGAATATTCTGCTCTATTTTGCCTAAATTATTAAAGACTGATGAGGTTTCCAACCTAGAAGTGACTGTATTTCAGTGATGGATGAGTTGATTCTTGTGTGGATATAGTCATCAAGGCATTTTTAAGCATCTTTGCCATGAAAGGCACAATATAAATGTGAAATATTATTTTCTGCCATGCAGCTGCTCAAATCTGAAATACACATTATGTCTTGGTAATATAGACAGTGCTTAAGACTGTTAAATTAAACTATTAAAGCCTATAGAAAAAACAGAGATGGCAGAGTGCAAATTAAATCTGAATTATCATTAAATTGCTGTGCCAGTAGTTTTCAAACACATTCATAGTGACCTGGAAGAGAGCAGGGGGAGTGGAATGACATTCACACCTCCTAATTGGAGTCATTATCTGTACTTTGTTATCGTGCTGCCCACAACAAGGGCATCACTGGGACAGCAGTGACACAGTTAGGGCAGAAGGATGCCTGTGGAGCCAAGGGATAAATACGGATGTAGTCAATGTCCTACCATCTTTTTGATTTAAAGCCAGGACATGGCCAAGCAATAGCTTTGTCAGGTAGGTAGTTTTTAAAGGTGATAAATGACTGCAGGCCTTTTCCATGCAGGGTGACTGAGGTGGGAAAGGGGGGGCAGGGTGCATGGCTGGGTTGTGATTGTGAGAAATGTCCCAGAGACATGACGATCCTTTCTCTCCTTTTCTTTCCCCTGCTAACAGCCCAGGCTCAGTGGGGAGCCTTGCTGAACCAGGGATTTCTAATAATTCCAGCTATGGCCTTCATGGAATATCAGATAGAAAAGAAGCTTCTTAGATCATCTGCGTGATCAGTCTGCCAGAACATGAGCACACCTGGCAATATGTTCTCAGGTGTTTTGTCCGGTTCATTTATATCCAGTTGCACGTGATGAAATTTTCAGAGCTTGCTTTGGAAGTTTGTCTTGGCTCCATTCTCTAATAAATACTACACAGTGTATTTTAAAATTAAGATTTTGCCTTTGTTTTCCTCATTTCATTACTCATGATGGTATCTTTGTGTGCCTCTATAAAATCTCTTTCCATCCTTAATCTCTACAAGCACTTGCAGGCATGTGGGTATCTGTTTATTGTGAGACAACCTCATGCCAATCCATCAGTTTCCTTCTAGGAGCACTTTATGACAGCAGAAAGTGATTAATTTTCAAAGCAGAAACAACCTTTAATCTACAGAAAAGGAAACAAACTCTCCCCTGCTCCTTTGCTGATTGAATCTGGAAACGAATGAATGATACCCGACTCAAATGTGTTTCTAAAATAGTTTTCATTAAATATAATCGGTCAGTGCTGATCATCAAAAGTGTCTTGAAGATTGGCCTATATATATATATGCAGTACTAAAATCAGAGTGAGCTCAGTGATCAATATTCATCCAACATCTTAATCTGCTCAACAGTGTTAAATAAATGGATTTTCCCAACATCCCTGCAAAGCAGGGAAATAATGTAACTCTTGAACAGGAATATTAAAGGAGAGAGAATAAATGTGATGTCCAAAGCAACGCTGAGCAGCTCCTGACTTGTATCTTTATACCTGTCATCGTGCTGTTTGTCATCATTCACTGATACAGCTGGGGAAAACTTCCAAGAGTGGCCAAGAAAAGACAGGGTTTGGGAAAATGGGAGGAAACATCTCAAAGTGGCTTCCCTTGTATGTGCCTTTGTAGTCTCAGTTCTGTCAACTGCTCATCACCAGTGGCTGAATTGGGACTAAGCCAAGTGCACATATAGCCTTAGTTCTGAGTATTGTTTGTTTTCTGTTTGACTTATTAGTTGTTGGCCTCCTGCATAAAGAATGGAAGCACAGATCCTTGTCCTTAAGTCCATCCGTTGCTATATTGATATATACATTTCCTGCTTCCAGTCTGGAGCTGAGCCTTGGTCCAAGAGAAGCTAAACTCAAATATAGAAGTTATTTTACATAGTGCTGCACTATAAAAATCATATTGATTTTATATACATATACAGTTAGCTCAGTAATGGCTAGAGATCTGTGTTCCTCACTGGACTTACTGTAGGAAATCTTTTAAATTTCACTGCTGCAAAACGAGAGGGTAACTAACAGTGTATTTAATTTAGTTATTTAAGGCCAAGTCTGCTATGGGACATTTGTCTGTGGCTATGACTTCTGGAGAGATTTGAATGAATGACCAAGAAGAATCTGAATCATCCAGTCATGCAAATTAAACTATTTCAATAATATGAGGGCTACTTTTCCTGATCCATAGTAATTGATGAGGCTCATTATATGTTAATACCATTCCTTTTTTTTTAATCTTACATGTAATTTGCTACAGTGTTTCAATGTGAAGGTATAATTAAGATTCAGTTGGCAATTTCATTCTAGACTGCTCTCTACAGTTGCTTAAATAAAAATTAGTGCCTGGATGCTATTTTCTCTAGAGGCAGAAGAAAATATTCTTTTTGATACTTCAGATATGAATCCATCCAGCCACTGCTGAGTTTTCTAACTGTGAAAAAATACAAAGTACTACCTCTTACAGGCAAGCACTGCTTCTCTTCCCCCTCTGTGGTTCAGTGGCCCTGTTGAAGGTCTTGTGTTCAAAGCAGCAGCCGAGGCTCAGCTCCTAAAAGCCGTCTGACTCTCATGTCAACTGTGACCAGTGACCAGTTCTGTTATGATCAGTGTGCATGGTGCTGGTGGCTACAGCAGCCAGCCACTCCAAGATCTGCATGACCACATTGTTGGTGCACCCATCCTAGTGTGAACCTTCATGAAATTTCATTGAAATTTTGCCAGGCTTATTATGCACATTAAGAGTTTGTGTTGGTCTTGAACTGGGCAAAAAGCCTTGGTGATGAGGGCAGGAAAAGCATGTGTGTGTGTTTGTGCTTGTGTATGACATCACTTTGTAGTGATCCTCTTCTTTGCCACGAGGCTCTGGCTATATGTGGGATTTGATGACTGCCTACCAGTTGACGACACCCATGAGCTTATGCTGGGGAGATGCAGCTCACTGTTGACAGCAATGCTTTGGAACACAGAGTATAAAAAGAGCAAAGTAAAATGTTTCTGTAATATCATACAAGGAAAGAGAAATGTGGGTGTACATGAAAACATCCAGGCAAGAGGGGGAGATGGGAGTTTCTGTGCTTTTGTAAAGCGAGTAAAATAGCCACCACTCAGGTAGTGGGAATTTCTGAAGTGGGTGGCAAAATCTCATCCTTTTTTTTGTAGCAACCATTTTTTGGAAGGAATCATTTTATTGCTATTTCATTTAGGCTGACATCAGGGGCTTTATGAACCCTGTTTCAGAGATTTTCTCTACTGGCTGCTTGAAAGGAGCAGGACCGTGTGTCTGGAGCACAAACCTTGTGTCAGTGTGAACTGCAGCTGCCTGGCAGTGGTGTTGCTTGGCAGGGCAGATCAGGTTGTTTGTCTGCCCAAAGGGAAATGTGCATTTTACAGTGATCTCAGTGTGAGGCCCCATGGGGGTTCATAGTCTGTAACATCCACAGATTGTCCCACCATTGCAATGCAGCTGCCCAGGGGATAGAAGAAGAGCAGAAAGTGGGAGGCTACCTGTGGCAGGGGCTGCAGCTACCGTGTGGGCAGAAGGGCAATCCCACCTTTGTCCCATTACTGGAGTGGATGGGATGATGTGTGAACACCTTTTTCAGTGGGATAAGTGATCATCATCCTGCTCTGCAGTGGGGAGCACTGTGCAAAATCGCAGAATGGCTCTCTGAATCAGTTTCTCCTCCTGTAAATTGGAGGAGATCTTTCCCAGGAATGCTGTAAAAACAATTACGTTACAGTGATGCTGTGGTGTGAGGACCACATGGGTTCTCCATAGAGACAGCTTTCTGTCTGACAGCTGCTTCAAGGATGTAAAAGGAAATGCAAAGATTTGGCTTCACTTTGTATCATGTGGAAAAGCAGAATGTGTCTTTCAAAAAGGAATTTATCACAGCGTTGTAGTGTTGAAGGACTGCGAGTGGTGTGGGTCCTCTTCTCTCTGGGTGTAACTGCAGCTCTTGCTGCTACTCACACAATGATGGGGATTTGGAGTTGCCTGTCCGTGCAGGTAACTGCGGTGGGAGTGTGCTGTCTCTGTGCCATGTGTTGTACCATAATGTGAGTTTTGGAACTGAGCCTGTTTTTAATAAACTGTACCTTTTCCTCAACTGCTTCCTGTCTAAATACTGTGCGCTAACCCAAAAATGAGCAACCGTCACAACAGCTGTCAGTGGATTTTTGTATGTTCTCAGCAAAGACTCTCTGAGGAATTTCCTTATTAAACAGCCAAGCTATCAAAAGCACCTTTTCCTGCCAAAAAGGGCAAAAAGCACAGAGAATCAAATGAATGTTCAGTGAAATTCTGTTACAGTTTAATGAGACCGGGCCTTGGAAGGAGATCTCTCCTGGCTGGTGCCTGCTGCATAGAGACAAAATAATATGCTAGAACCTTGAGCACAGAATGTTTTATCATTTTTGCTTTGACTCTTTCAGGGTATACTGGTACTTTTGACATGTTGCTGATTGATACTGTCACCGCTGGAGCTGAGCTGGGCCGTGGAGTATTTTTAGGGTTTCACATGCAGTGAAGTCTTGGCTACCTGTGGACAAGCTCTAATCTGGGAGAGTTGTTTCAGCCTTCAGTGAGTTTCAGATTTGAACTTGAAGAGAGAAAATATTGACCTCAGTTGTAAAAAACCAGATGTTTAGCACCAGGTCTGTCTGTAGCTTTTGGTGATTGAATAGAAGACTGGGGAGTCCTGGACCTGATGGATCAAGTGGGCATGTGGTGGAGATCCTACAGACAGGAAGGGGTGTGGAAGCAGGCAAGGAAGGAGGAAAGAGGAAGGATGTGGCTTCAACGAACACATCTGGAAGTCACTGGGTTTTTTTGCTGTGTTGGTTTATGGCCAATTCTAAAGAAGCATTGGTTAGATAATTGCTGTTGGAGTGAAATGTGTGAGAAGATCAGAGCCAGGGGTGATACTCCAGGAAATGACTTAGAAAAACATTGGGATAAGGCATGAGAGAAGCGGTGGCATTTTTGTGAAGAAGGATCCAAAATGATCTGATATGAAGCAGAGGGTAAAGTTAAAGGGGGAAATATCATGTCTGCAAGGCAGATGAACTGATCATGTGAATTAAGACTATTCATTTCAGTGGTAGCTCAGAAATGTGCTGTCTGCTTTTATTCCATCTCAGTCTGGATTTGGCCATTTTTGTTCTGAGTCACTGCCGGAAGGTGTCCTTTAATGCTGCCCTCCTGTACAGAATTCAGGAGCAGTGCTCTTTGCTGGAGCTAAGTCTTTCCATTATCTTATTTCATTCCTAAGGGAGCAAAATTGATTCCCAATAAAGCAGCTGGTTGATTTTTAAGATTCTAGCACTTGCCTATTTGTTTGATCTTTTGCTTTTCCATTTAACGGGTTGTTCTCTATGTCCCGCCTCTAAATGACTTTCAGCCGGTCTGTGAGCATGGACTGCAGCTCCAAGGCCAGTATTGCGTGCTGCACTCCTTCTCCAGGGATTCCTACCACATTGTCGGATATGAAAACTAATGAAAAATGTTGTTTCTTCTTTTCCTTCAGTGGATTTGGTTTTTATTCGTCTTGTCCCTGCCTGTCAGAGTCACCAAATCTCTTTTGTCACAGACCTAAAGCGCACTCCGCTTCACTCTCCCCTTATTCCCTGGAGTAAATTACCACTTTTTTCACACCCTTTCATTTACTTTATGGCAAATCAGTCTCTCATCATAGTCTTTTACCCTTGTTGCCTCGAATCCTTCTTTTGGTGCTGAGAAATCCTCAGCTTTCAGGCATTTTCTATTTTAGTGAATATGTTTGGCAGTAATAAACATCAGAGAATGGTCCAGGCCAACAGTGCAATACATACCTTGGTATTTCTTATTTATTTGTGATTAATGGTCACACACTCAAGCCAGACAGTTCCCAAATTAGAACATTTTCTCCTCTGTTACTGACCACTGCAAACTCTTCCTTTTATGTAGAGGAGAAAACATGCTTTCCTCCTGATTTTTAAAGGGGTGCAGTAGCAGTAAAGAGGACAGGTTAGGAAGCTGACTGGTAACTTTGCACATTATACACAGGGTTGAATAGGACAAAGTCTGTTTGCCAGAGTTACTGTGGTTGTGCAGCACTAGGCATTTGTTTATGAATGATGCAAATATTTTGCAGATGAAAAAGTGAGCATGGCTGTGTCTGTTATGCAGCATGATTTTTTAATACTTTCCTGAAGATCACTTTTATTCAGCAGGAAGCTGGTTATTTAACACACCATGTCCTTTTTGTGGGTAGCACTTCCCTACAGGATTCCAGAAGGCTACTGGCAGAACAATTAAGGGTATATATTTTAAGCAGTGTTTTCAAGAGATGCTTAAAACTCTTTTTACTTGTTAGGAGAATGGGAATTGCCATGCCAGATGAAATAGACAATCATTGTTCTCCGATGTGCTGCCAGTGACAGTATCTGATGTCAGATGCTTTAGGGAAGCTGCAAGAAACTACAATGTGCCATAAAGGAGCTTCCTCTGACTCACACCCATCAGAGCTGGCTGGTGCCCCAAGATGTGTTGATGTAGTGTAGACAGTGATTTTTAGCTCATGACTGACATTAGGATTGAGTCATCAATGTTACCGAGCAAAGCAGTGATGGATGCAAAGGTAGTTAGAGCGGTATGGCTTGGCCAAGTGTGGAACCAGGGAAGGTCAGGGTAAATTGAAATAGTGCAGTGGAAAATCTCAATTTTCATTACATTAATCACTTACAATCCATACAGTTTAGTCCTTTCCTTTAACTGGATAAATTAAGTAAATCATTTATGCAAGTCCATAGGCAAATATTACAATAATGTGTGTCTTAATTTGCTCAGAATTAAAATAAGCTTTGCTAATGAGTTCTTATGGTCACGAAGCAGTGAAGACTTGTGAGCCTCTGAATTACTATAGAACTTGAATGAAAAATAGATGTGCTTTTTTCCTCATTACTTAACTAATCTAATTCTTGCTTTCATTTTTAACTGCTTTTTTATGTTTGAGTGACTGGGATTTTGCTCTTCTTTCCCTGTGTATTTAAGCCAGCAGAGTGATGACTCATTTTTGATCTAATAACAATATGGGAGACGGGGGCCACTTGACTTCCTGTAATTTCTTGACCCACCACCTATTGAACAGAGAAGTAACATAGAATTGATACAGATGACTTGGCTATAAGATCTCAATATCCAGGATGTCAGCGTCAGCCTGAAATATCCTGCCTGGAGAGCATCAGACATGAGCATTGCCAACCCTGACATCACCTGCCTAGGGAGGCTGCACTGTATCAGTTATTCTGGCAGGTGGTTCCCTGGAACAAAGAGAGATTACATATCCCAAAGAATTTCAGTCAGCTGCATAAAACATTATTAAAAAGAATGATTAAATGAGGTTTGTGTGTTACTTGCTTTCTGGCTGTGTGATGACAGTACTCCAGGCATTGCTGGCTGTTTCTTAGGTGAGGGAAGCACGGACACAGGTGCGGTGGTGAGGTTCTGCTCCTGCATTTTTAAGAGGGCACTTGCTGGAGAAAAACCTGCACAAGCTGCAGAATTGCAGCAGCTCTAGCTGTGGTTATGTGAACAAATCCATTTTCATCCAGCTCTATCAACAGAGTGAAACCGGGTAGGACTGCAAATTCTCGAGTACGTTGGCCCGTGGTGTAGTGGCCAATTTCACACTCAGGGACATGGCAGACGTTGCCACCCAGGCAGAGTCACAGGCACGATGATTCCACCTCTTGCTCTCTCCAGAAAGTAATCAACTTGACTTTGGGGTTTGGATTTTTTCTCTTGTGTTTCCAAACTTCAGCACATGTCCTGGTTTGGGCTACAAAACAGTCCTCTGTAGAAAGCTCTGTTAGCACAGGGATAGTGCTTGTTGTCCTCTACATTGAATTCTTCTATTCTGGTTTTTTTGGTACATTTGCTGTTTGGGGGATCAGTAAAGCTGTGATAATGCGGAAGTAATCTTGTGCTGAATTGTCTGAATTTGGTGACTAACATCTACCCACGTCCATGCTGTCCTAGCTTGGCTGCTTTCCTTTCCAGATGTAGCCAGATGAGAGCTGGCCAACTTTTGTCTGCACTGTGCTGCAAACCCTCTTGCTGTTGCATTACAGTCTGTGATGATGATAGCACCTATGTTAGGTGCAAAATGATGCTTAAAATATTTAAAAGGCAACTTTCAAAAAAAGGACAGAAAAAGGAAGGAGCAGGGAAAGGTAATAAAAATATCATACCTGGGTCAGATGCATGCACAATTTTTCACTGTTCTTGGGAGAGAATGGCAAATATTTCTTTCCTCTGCAATTCCAAGCTTCTGAATTGGATCTCTGATTTACCCAAATATCTTCTCTTACGTGGAAATCAGACTCTTAATGTTGCTTATACACTCTTCTTGCAGTTGAAAAACTGAAGTAATTTTAACATTTCATCTACTGTCTTTACTCCATTGAACAGAAATAATGGAAAGAAGATAGAGTGATAAAGAAAAACACCAATGGGAAGTAGAATGAAAACTGATTGATGAGATATAATGTAGTTAAGCAGCAGATGTTAAGCACCGTTAACTGATTGTCTTATTATGTTCTTCCAAAGGCTCATCTCCCCCGACCCTCACAGGACGAGGGATCTGGATGTGTGTACTGCAAGTCAATGCAAATCAGAAGCAAAACATTTGCATGTAGACTTATAAGGAGCTTTTCAGTTAGACGGTGGTGGTATAAGTGCCAGCCTGATCTGATCTATTAGTGCAGTTGAGTCTAACCTCTCCAGCCTTTTAAACATGTAAAAACAACAGCTCTAAGTGGCTGTAAGGTTTCAATTACATTTGCACCCCAGAGGGACGCAGCAGTGACCTGACACTGATGGATTTATGAGTATGTTATCTGACAGGAAGGTGGGGTTGAAAACAATTGTTGCAACACATGCTTAGTTATTACACTAAACTACTTTCCTTGGCTTGGATGTCTCTTATTTTTCTCCTCATGGCAGGCTCAGGTAGTCTAGGGTTTTCCTACCAACGATATGAAGAATATTTTCTCATAGTTGTTTCAGAAATCAAAATGAAAAGAGAAATCATTTTAGACATTAAAAACCCACCACCACCATTTGGATCACCAGCACGGTGAGAAGCTTTTTACTTCAGATTTTTTTTTTTTTCTTAAAGCTGACAAGATTATTTCCTCTGGCTGGTCTGATTTCAAATGTAAAAGGATAAGTCAGATTTTTGTGAAAAATTTTACATTTAAATCCTTAGGATAAACATGCTTTACTGATATATTGTCTTGCCCACATTATATCATACAAGAGCTTGGTTTGCTTAGCTGGAAGCCACATAAAATTATTCTTGAAAGTTATGAATTGCTTTTCTTACTCCTCTAGAGCATTTTATTCTCTTTTGGGGCTAATCATTGTCAAGCGAAGAATTAAATATTGATGGGGAAAAATGAAAACACTTTAAATGGGCTGGAAAATACACAATTGCCATGACTATGAAAGTCTTCAAATTAAATAGTAATATTTCAGCATTCTGTAGCATGTCACAAACCTACATGTGTACATTCCAGCTCAGAACAACTGTCCTGTGTAATGGTTTCAGTTTTACAGATGTATTCACTGTCAGCCTATGTGTGAAGACTACTAAGCAGTTTTTAATTAACTTATGTCAAATGTTGCATAGCGGTACATCAACAAGAACTTACAAGAAGAACAAATCTTCATTCAGCTCAGAACAATACATGTACATAATTCATTACACTTGTACAGAAATATCCTGTGAAGGCACCTTAACTCTGACCCATGAGGCTTTGCAGACAGTAGATGTCTATTTTAATAATTATTGCAGTAACAGAGATGAATAGGAATATACCCTCAGATGCTTTTGTGCGCAGTAGCATTTAATGGTGCCTATATGTCATCTATCTTCTTGCATTATATTGTGTAAGTTATGTCTTGCAGAACGAGGAGCAGAACCAAGTGTTCCAGCCATATTAGCCCAAATTAACGGCCTCTTTGATCTTGTAATAGCCTGATGGAAGTGAAAGGCATGGACCTGAGCTTTAGATTCATCTGAAAGTATCTCTTTCTTCAGCAGAGTCTTATTTTGCATTTTCAGCTCCTCAGAGACTGTTTACCAGGCAGTGTCAAATCCTATGTACTAGAATTTGGATCTTTTCATCAGCATTATGGCCCAAATATTCTCAGGCAAGTTGTGTAGCTATGCTGCATTCTGCTGTGACAGAAGTTGCTAATGATACCTGTAGTGCATGTTTTGAAGATGGTGGGAGCATATCTGCATCTGGCGCAGGGATTCCAGGATAGATCAGCCCTTAGTCAGGGCTAAAATGTGACAAGCTCCTCGTTTGAGCTGGTGAGACTGCAAAACATGATTAGGCCATCCAAAATATAGTGGCATTGGAAATCTGTACGGTGTTAACTTTGCATTACAGGAAGAACTACACTTTGGGGAGAAAAAAGCCCCACTACCTTATGTATTCAAAACCACTCCATCTCTTTCACTGCAGTCTTGTCTTGGCCTTTCACAAAGTGATTGAGCGTCTGACCAAAGTGGTTGAGTCTCAGTTGGTTTGGAGGTCCTTGTACCACCACCAAAATTCTTGCAGTAGCCTGGGTGTCAAAGCTTATCAAGTGAAGACCTCCATACAAAGTTAAGAGTCTGATGCCTGGAACAAGCAACTAAAGAGGTCCATGGGTGGGTATTTTGTTTTGAGAGCTCACCACCAGTTCTGCAGCAAGAGGATGAGAGATGAGAAGAAATCAAAGCACCATGACAGACAATTACATGGGCTTTGTGTCCTGGTTGCGCAGAAAGCAGTTCGACATCGTCAACAACTTTCCTGCGTAGCAAAGTTTTCCTTTTAGCAGTCTGTGCACGGATCAGTCAGGAACATGATGTCTGCTTTAATAATTTTTCCTTATTCCTACTGTCTTTCAAGCGGTCACTGAGGTACAAGGACAAGAAAATTTAATCGTGCGAATGGCCAATAACAAGCAGCTTTTGCAAAACTCACTACCTTCACAGAGCTCTGCAGCAGCAGCATTTCTGCTCCAGTTTCTGTAGCTGATCTGTGCTGCCATCCCTGCTACATAAAACAAAATAGCTTGGGACAAACAGGACTGTGTAACGTATCCGTCCCTGCACCTCTCCAGCAATAGCCTCTTACTGCCTAAATCAATGGTCTGTTTACCTGAGGAGGCGGAGAATATGAAGTCAGGGATTTTCACTTCCCAGTGTGGTTCCTATCTGAAACTTCTGTGACCTCCCTGTGACTGCCAGATTAGCGGCAATAACACATTTTACTGAGAATATTTGGCAAGGAGGGGTTTTTATTTTGCGCTTTTCCTGTCTGACAGATGTTTTTTGGTTGAAGCAAGGGTAGAAATTCCCCACAGTGGTTGCAGGGAGACTTGGCCGCATCCATTGGCATTAATTATAATAATTGTCCTCTGTAATTAGCCACACGCCAGAGCTGGAAGCACAACGTCACGTCTCTGCTGACTCTGTCTGATTGTTGGGTCCTTTTGCGGATTGCTCTCCCACAACTGGGAAACAGATTGTTTGGGCTGGAATTAGAGAGTTGTAGGTAGGCAGCAGCTGCTCTTGAGCTTTTTTAATATGCTAGTTGGATGTGTGAGATCAAATTGTTTATGTTCATTTAGCAGACTGTTCAATGGAGGAGGGAGAACAATAGGAGCCCCTGTAACTGGTAACGCTCTGTTCTGATAGAGGTTCTGCCTTAGGTGACACATAGGTGTATTTATGACTATGTAAATGATTGGCTCCTGTTTCCCAGCAAATGTAGGAAACAGCCCTACACGTACCTACTCCTGGCGGAGAAACCCTTACTTGTGTCATGCCAGCCTGTGCAGGTGGCATTTGGTTTACCTGAATTTGGTGTAAATATTTACTCAGTGAATACAGTGCTACTGAAATTATGTAGGGATTCTCTGCTTTGTAGTTTAAAGCTGGAGATGAACTCACTGTCAAGATCCTCATATTTAACATGTAAGCCTATGTTCAAAAAGGAGGGTTTTCATTTGAATGCTGAGCCTCAGTGATAGTGAAGCACTGAGATTTACACTTTTCTTTAGCAGGGTCCCCTGCTTTCTGAATTAGCCCACATGTAGTCTAAAGATTAGCACTTTTTCCTGAAAAGATTTCACATCAGGGGGAACAAGGGACTTACTGCATACCTGTTATACAGGACTGGTGATCTTCACTAGGAAGTGTGAATATTGCAGGTGGATTACTGGAATAACCTACATAAGCCAACACCAGTTGTGTGGATAGCAAGGTTCGAATGATGGGACTTACACTACCACATTTTTCTCTGAAGCTTAGTCCTTCATATCATGTGTAGCCAGTCATATCAAGCTATGAAGGGCAGAACTCTGCTGTCATTCCTATGTCAGCAGAATGTGACCTCCTCCACCAGTGTACAGTACATTTGATCATGTCTGCAGCAATATTCTGAATCCCCACAGTTTTTTTCACCCTAAAATTGCAAAGCATTTCACAAACCTAAGTAACAAAGGTATTTTGACAAGGTGGGCCGGCACTATAAACACCATACTATCAAACAGCAAGTTAGTGCCCAGGGTGTGCTGAGATTCAAATCTGGACTTTTTGCTGGCCACTCCTCCCCTAAATATCAGCCCTGCACCAGATGATCTGCTGATGTGAACTTCCGGTCCTGTCAGCGGGCTGGGGCTGAGGTACAAGTGTGTGAATCTGCCTCCTACAATATTGTGTGCAAATTGGTGTTTCGTGTTCAGGGTATGTCATTAATGCAATATTGAAATGAAATCCAATTTGTGTCAAGCAGCCCTGATAACGTAGATACTGCAGTGATGCTGTAGTGAGTGAACAGGTAACCAACCATGCCAAGATGAGAGGTGGATGTTTTCCAGAGACACTCCTATGCGGTATGTTATGAAGCCTTGATGATAAAATTATTAAACAAAGATACTGCACTTTAACTGGAGAAGAAATGCAAGGTGACTGCCAGACTTGAATTGTGGAAAGAAATCTGCGCTTGTGCTCATCTAGATCTTTTAGAAATGGCAATAAAAGCAGAGTTTCCTTTTTTAATTTTTTGGTCTCATGCTAAGCCAAGGCTGACACCAGGGGTGAATCTAACTCTTTGCTCTGTTTGGTTGCGGGATGTGGGAGCAGAACAACACAGCTTACTGTAGCACCTAACCCAAAACTTTTAGATAAAGTGAGAAAACCTGCATTTCCCTCCTGCATCAAGTGCATTAAGTGATTTCAGCTTATGATATTGCATTCCACTATTAAAGCTAAACTCGAGTGGAGCAGGTGGCCCAGTGGTGTTATTTCACCTCTGAAGTCTGTTGGCAAATCTGTCTTCTTAACATCAAGTGGGAAAAAATGTTGGTGGCTGCATGCTAGGGTTTTTTAAAAGCAGGGAGTTGTTAATGGTAATGATGATTGGTGTTAAATGTTTGCTTTTTGCAAAGGAGTTGACTGCAATTTTTACAAGTCACTGTAGAGAGAGAGAAATGAAGCAGTGTTTTCTCTGAAGAAATTATATTCGCAAACCATTTTGAAAGTTTATGGGAGTTGGGACTGTCTTTTCTCTAAACAATGGTGGACACGTCTATATCCAAGCTTGGAAGGCAATTTCTTCAGGTTTGGCTGGAGAAGTTGTGGATCAGAGCAGGAATTCCATACTCGTTGATGGTCTGCGATATGCATAGCTTAAATCAGCTCCAAATTGAAAAGAAAAATTTAAATAGAAAGAAAACCCATATGCAGTGTTCCTGTCGTTGTGTTAAAGGAGATGTACTGAATTTGCACAATGGCTGCAGCAAGTTGTGAATAATGTATGAAAGGGAAAAGTTGCTTCCCTGTGCACAGAGAGAATGCAAACAGCTGTGCTGGTTCCTGTGTGCTGGTTGCACTGATGCACCAATATCACTATGGACCCACAACTAAAAAGTGTAGCAAATACAGAGTTCCTGAATTTTCCTTCCTGCTACAGCACCAGTCCTTAAGAAAGTTTAAAATTGCTGTTATTGTTTATAATTAATTTTAATTTCTTTTCTTTTGTCCTCTTATGGCAACTGACCATTTAAAGGCAGGGAGAGGGAATGAGAAACATACACAAAGAGGCCAATAAGGAAACGCGACTCTAAATACATGATAGCTTATGGTTTGTTTTTTTTTTTAAAGCTCATCTTTCTCTGTTTCAATGTTATTGTTTATTTACTACTGATGAAAGATGTGCATCTGCAGGCTTGGCAAAAGCCATTGTCTTCTGGTGCTTTGGTTTTGTCAAATAAACCTTGACTTCTGTTGTTTCTGTGTTCACCCACTACTTTGAGCAGTTAATCCGCTTTGATATGACAAGTCAGAATCTGGTCAAATATAGGGTTTGTGCTTCCCCTCATCGCAGTCCAGGCCTTCAATTTTTTTTTGTTTTGATGGCTTCCTGGCCAGAAAATGAGACCTACACCCAGTCATGTGGCAACTTTATGGTGGTGTTAGGTAAGGTTTAGGACCAGCAGGACACCAACCTTTTACAGAAGGTTGCCTGAACTCTGGTCTTTGGAAGAGAAGGGGAATGAAAGCAAAAGCATTACTTTCTTAGCTTTGTAAATAAGGAAATAAGCTTTTAAAAAAATTGAAGATCTGTTCCTCGTTGCCAGGAGAACCTTTGTTCTGATATGGAAAAGGAAACACAATTAGTCATTTTTATACTTTCAAAGCATTGGTATGATGGTGCCAAACTTTTTGTGACAGAACTCATCTACAGTTATCTGTCACTCCAGCTTATGAGGTTTCTAGGGCAACTGACATCCTCAGAGTGAACCACCCAGTGTATTCTCAGGATTCATAGAAGGCTGCTCTTAGTGGTTACTTTTCCTTTAACACTCAGATTTTAGTAGCTCAATTCCTAAAATTACAACAACAAAGTATTACTATTATTTATGAGCACAGGAGGATGATTTTTTGTCATGGATATTTTGCGAGGATAATGGTTAGGAAGGCTTCAGCTCTCTCCTCTGTCAAGTGTCTTTATAGGCAAGAGAATATTACTTGTAACTGTCTCAAACTTTGTCAGGAGTAACACTGGCTTTGCTGCTCTGGAAAAATGTAGTTGTCTCGGCCTAAGAGTTGGGCATCTCATCTGAGGAACAAGAGAGTTGAAGAGAAAGGCAGCGGAAAGAAAGAACTCTGGGCTGGGGCTGCAGAGAGGGGAAGCTTCTGGAGGCTGTCCGTGAAATTGCTTCTATCAAAGACTCAGCGAATCTCGGGGAGCTGATAGGGGATTATTTGTCTTGGTGGAACCAGGTCCTAAAAGTAGAGGAGATACAGTTTCCTGTCTAAGGGAGATGGGAACCTTTGCACTGCAAGTCCACAGTCTGGGGGGCGTTCAATGGGACACTGTGGTTGGAGAATGCTTGTTCAAATATGTTTATTCTTTGGATCAGGAAGACCATTAGCCATGCTGCCTGGAAGAAATAAATAATCTGATTAATCTGAAGTTCCAGATATTGGGGGATAACGTGTATACATTTTATGATAATTAACTATGTTTGGCTCCAGAGTCAAGTCTCTGTTCTTAAAACGCTTTCTTGTGAAACTTGATCATTTTGTCATTCCATGTAAGATGGATGGATAGTGGTAGAGAGATGTAAGGAATCTGCACCACAGCTGAGTGCAGTCAGGACAAGAGGCAGAAAGTTGCACTGACATATTCACATAGATGTTCCCCTGTGTATTACTTTTGTTTTCCAGTAGTGCCTAAAAGCTCTTTGACAACAATTTTAGGCTGACTATTTTGTATTTGAAAAGCATCTAGCACATTGGTGGCAGCTATTTAGGAAGCAGTTTTCTTCATTGCCCATTGGTATCATTCTTTCTGCGCAATTTGCTGTGTAGAGGCAGAAGCTGAACAACATTGATCATTCAGGTCTGCTCCTGATTTCCAGGCCAAAATGTAACAAAGAAAGAGGCTTTCTGGCTCATCAGCTAGCCAAGGATAAATGGGTACTATGCTTTTCACCAGACCTTCTCTATGAGGTGGTAGAGGGGCAAGAAAATGCGGAGTTAGCTATTGAAAATAAATTATGAAGTTACTTATAATGCTTAGGCTTTCAGCTGGAGTCTAACACCGTCCACCCCAGCCACTAACGCTTCCTGCTTCCCTGATGAGTGTCCATTTTCTACTCCTGGCTTGGTGTAAGGATACCGTGAATAGGATTTTTTATTTATTAACTGTGTTAATGTGGCGCATAGGAGCTGCATTACGCTGGGCACAGTACAAACACATTTATTTAAACTTGTGTGAAAATTACTAATGAGGAAAGATGGCTGGGCAAAGCTCTAGGTGTTCTGACACCTCTGAATAAAACAATGACATCCCAAAAGTGTTTAAAGTGATGATTCCAGCAGAAACTCGGCCAGCTGCTTCCAGAAACTCCTACAGCATACCATTAGCCTTCTCTAAATAGTCTATAAAACAGAAGACTTGACAAATCCTAGGAGATGGTCTTTACCCTGAAGTGTTTACAGTCCAAAGCCTTCATCCTTTAGAGAAGTGTCTTATATGATGTCATCCAATGAAAAGGTGTTGGTAGCTGTCTTCTTTAAAATTATGCACATCTCTGGATGGTCAAAACAGAGAGCAAATGGAGAAGAAAGGAAAACTCTCATTTTGTTCAAAAGAAGGAAAAGATGGAGACTTAAAGCTGAAAAGACTTGCCTGAGGCCAGATAGAGAGTCAGTGGCGGAGCCCAGAATAGAAGCCAGATGATCTGAGTCTGTGACAATATGCCTTAACAAAAGTTTAACAGGGATGTGTTTTCCTTGAAAGCTTGTTTTTACCTCCCTTTTGAATTGTCTTTTGATTGAATTTTTATTTTTTTTTTAAGATATCTAAAGAATGGCGTGGGGAGCTTCAAACAAAAATGATAATGCTGGGGAATCCAAGTTTAGGGACGTTTGCTTGGGTTCAGATTTACCATGAGCAACGAGAGCTGCTCTGATCCTAATTCTTAGGAAGGAACCTCAAAGATTGCAAGAGGCTATAAATATTTGCTTTATTTACAGTGAAGAGTACAGGAAGTTCTGAGTTAGCCTAATTTAGGCTTCAATATCGTCTATTTATGTACTACCTCCTGGGACTGCCTCTGATTACTGAAAGAGTGACCTTATTGGAAACCAACAAGTAGGTCTGCAGTTAATTATAAAGGATTCAGTGCTCACTGCAGAACTCTAACAAAGGTATTTTTGTGGATGATGTTACGTGTTTTTCTTTAACAGCTCAAATCAGGAGAGCTAAAACAGATGGCGTCCTTGTTACTGCTCTCTGAGAACACCTATAGAAAGACACTGGTAATAACTAAGAGGCCAGGCCTAAGAGGCCAGGAGTAATGGCAAAGCTCAGGCTGTCTGGGCTTGTGGATTACCATCTGAAAGCAATAATGAACTGGTCAGTGGGGTCAGGAACAGGTGATGCTGCACAGAGGGGGAGAAAGAGGGGTTTGTTTGTTCCTGCCTTTGGAAGAAGTGGTTTAAACATTGCTGCCTCTTTTTCAACTTTATGATAATAGCAGTGACTTAACCTAATCTAAATGTGGCCTTTGGAGCAAATGTGCTCTAGGACTTTTCCAAAATAGTTTCCGGAAGGAAAGAAAAATCTGAGTAAAGTTCAGAGCAATGTCTGAAGAGAGAAATGTAAAAAACTGGCTTAATGGGACAGCAAGTTTATACACGGGATGATGCTCCTCTGGGGCATTATAGAAAATGATGATAGCAGATTTTGTTCATCAAGGCAAAGTAAGCTAAATCAGATACAAGGCAAAGCCCTTAGGAGGGGGAGGAACGTATTCGATTTAGTGAGGCAACTGTGATAGTAATTAAAGCCCAGATGGAAACCTTTGAATGTGTCTGGCGTCTGCGTATCCGCTGTGTTTTTTCTGTTAACTTGACATTATAAAAGGAGCACCCACAGAATAAAGAGATGGTGTTTGAAATTTCATCAGTCAAGCACTGTCCCAAATTTGTTTTATTGTAAACAATCTTCAAAAATTGCTTTGGGTGTGTATGATACAGGCTGGGAGTTTTCTCAAGTGGTAATTCATGAAGAGAGAAATAGTACATTATTTCTAGATTTGTCTTCACTGAAAGGCAGTCAGGATTAATCACACCATTTGCCAGCTTTGACTGTGAACCTCTTGTTCTTCGGACATATGGATAGAATTTTGTTCTGCTGTTATATATTCTCGCTGAAGGAGAGTGCTATGCTGTTCACCTTATGAGCAGATATGCTGCAATATTTTACTAAAAAAACCCTAAAAAGGGAAATGTTTTCCTACTTTTTCCATCTAATACACAAGCCAAAGTGAAGGATGGTATTGTACAGAAACACTGTTAAAATGTTAGAAAAATGTAAGGAATGATTTGCTGTTACTGCTGAATGGAGGGCTGGGGGTGGCTGTAACTCTGCTGGGCTGTCGCACACACTGGGAGCCTCAAGTGTCTCCTGCCTGGTGTTTGAGTCATTACTTTATCCGGAGCAGACAGACTGCTTCCAGTCCCAAATCCTCCAGCATATGCACTACTTAAGATCTAGTACAGTCCTGTGTGTCGTGCTAAGATTTACTGCTACCACTTGAGTAACTGGAGACCTGCTGTCCATGCTGACGTTTGTCCTGGTTTGACAAGCCAGGCTCGGAGTGCTGGCATCACTCACCAGCCTTTTGTGTCAGAGAAAGGGGAGCAAGTCGAATGTGCAAAATAGAAAGGGGAGAGGGGGAGGTATTCCTCTTCAGGTATGTTATATCTCTTTGTCACATGTAAACACATATTTAGGGGCTTTTAAAGAAGTTTGTTACTCTCTAGACAGACCAGTGTATTGGCAAGTTTGTGATGTTACAGTTGCAGTCGAAGTTGCAGTTAAGCATTTGTAATTAGCAGCAATATTAATGGTCTTTAACGATACTTAACTCCAGGCTTGTTTTCCGCAAGTTTTCATTACCTTTATGCCGATAATGGCTTACATCCTTTGTACTAAATCCATATTGCCAAAATCCTTCTGGTGGTTTTCACTTAAAAAAGTATTTCCATGTAAGCATATTTCCCTGATAAGTGCTCTCAAGTCTTCGTTAGCTTTTTGGATTTTTTTATACTAAAGTACACGGGGCCTCTTTTGCAGTCTGTATTCTGAAATAATAACAAAAAGGGCACTACTTAAAAATATGAAGCTTTCTTTTAATGAAATTTTTTTAAGAGCTCTGCTCTTAATCCACCTGCTCCCTGGCTACGTTTGCTCCTGTGCTCTCCGCTAGTGGTTCGCTGCTTACTGACAAGAACCCAAACCCATTGGTCCCATGACTCATGAATTCGAGACAGATTAAGTTTCAGATTTAATTTTTTTTGTTCTTCATTTTACCTTTACATTTAATATTAGAGGGCATAACAACTGTATGTATCTGTCAAAGGTGGTTTTTACATAAGTCAGGTTGCTACTTCTAACACTGGAAGTGGAGCTGCAGTGTTCTTGGGCTTTATGATCAATCCTCTGGAAAAGGATAAGAGACTTGCAAGGCAATAAAAGACTTGAGTGTAGTGCAGAAGAGGAGCCTATTCCTAATCACCTTTTCAATCAGCTTTTCACCTGTCACCCTGTGAATTTGCTTAAAGCCAAACTAATTGTAATAAAAAAATAATAATCTGTTTTTATTCCGTAAAACCAACACCCTGTAAAGTTTATAAGACTGCTGGTTATATTTATGGCTCTTATACCTCCAAAGGGAGGCTGCGGTTCTTTTGTCTGCTATTTCATTGCTGCCATGGGACTAATGTCCAAGTCTTGCATCACTGTACGTAAGAGGAGACTTGAGAGATTTATAAGGGGAAAATGGTGACAGCTCCATAATTTATTGCAAGGCTAACGGGCAGCCCTGTAGTTCCTGACAGCTCAAAGCCCTTGTTCTCTGGGATAGTTTGTTTCTAATCCACGGCCTTTGCTGAATCTTCCCCCCACCTCTCTGGATGAATGGACCCAGACTGGTGAATATCTATATTGCTGCATTTTCCCTCGGTATTTTAACAGCCATTCACTGTTAGGACTTCCTATTGTTGAAATTTGTAAGAAATTTCAGGAACTTCACAGCAGAAAGGCATTTTCATATAAGTTGCCTTTTTTCTTGTTGTTCCTTCCTGCAGCCCAGAGTATCTTACATATTCATTGTCACACCGGATGCTCCAGCAGCAGCTTTAAGTTTGTGAGCCCTGGTACTTTGCTGTGTCCAAAAAATGGGTAGACACTGAACAATACCTACTTTTTAACTTATTTGAGGAGAATGCTGTGAATCTGCATAATGGTCTCACACAGAAAATGCTCTATCTTCACGAGTTAGTGAGTCAGTTTGGGGGTATTCTACTGGCAAAAGCTTTCAGAGAAATTATGCATGGTTAATTAATGAAGGCCGTCTGAACTATTATTGTGTGTGAATGCACATGCCATTAGAATCAATGGCTGGCTGAAAAAAGTTAACGGTCATTAAGGAACTGTTAAAAAGGCCAGCGGACACAGATTTACTCCCTTGCAGGGCTCTAGTTGGGTTAGGTGAAGACAGAGATTGCTATTTGCCTCCAGGCCACAGGACAGCCCAGGCTTTGTGCTTTCCTGTCCCCATTTCTCTTGGCTTCTGTCACTGGCAGATTTACAAGAGCCTGCAAGAGACCGGTCTTCAGAGCAGGTAAAGACCTTTACCTCACTTTTACTTATTCTTAAGAGTGGCTGGTAACAGAAAGTCGAAGTGAATGAGCTTGAAAGGGCTAAAAACCTCTGACTACCTCTCCACGGGTGTGAAATGGAGCTCTTTAATGCAGAAGCTGCAGGAGAGGGTACTGTTTAGTTTTGGATGATGCCAACCTATCTGAGGGTAAGTCTTTAAAATATGGCTCAGCTGAGCGGTAGGATATCACCTCCAATTTATGCTCAGATAGCAAGAAAATAAATCGAGCACTGCGACAGATCTAACCACTGGCCAATGGTATGGGAAATGGAGCGCTAAACGCAACTGAGGATTAGACAACTGTGTACCATTACTGGCAATTCAGCTGTGAATGTCTCGTGTACAAAATATAAGTGACGTGAGCTATTTCCTGGGCACCGATATTCTCCTTTCCCTTGAACACTATAGTTTTGGGGTTTTCTTTTCTACATTGTATTTTGAATGCAGTGATTCTGACTGAAGTAAGATGCATGGGGAAAATTAATGATTTGATATCTTCTTGCTGCTGCCAGAAGAAATATAAAAGAGTCTTTGATCTGAGGGCTTTAAAAAAGTGAGCTGGACCAGTTACTGATACTTACTTACTGACCTAAGTAAGTGATAAAGGAACTGTGTTGAAGTTTAATTAGTCTTGATCAAGATAACATTTTTAAGATTTAGAACTAGTGGCCTTTTGAAGAAGAAAGGCTTCCAGTTGTCATTTATGCAACAACATGTCTTTTTGTTAAATTTAGTATGTCTCCAGCAAGGAACAGTTTTTATTTTAGAGGAAAAGAGAAATGGCTTATTTGATAGAGATTAGCATGAACAAGCTTACTAATATTTGAAGACAATTTCTCTGTCTTAGCTTTTTCCCTGATTCATATCCCACA
Organism: Dromococcyx pavoninus; assembly: GCA_033558185.1. Taxonomy (NCBI): domain Eukaryota; kingdom Metazoa; phylum Chordata; class Aves; order Cuculiformes; family Neomorphidae; genus Dromococcyx; species Dromococcyx pavoninus. The sequence continues at coordinate 2,055,155 of JAUMJL010000786.1, forward strand.
GAGATTACCTCAGACTGCCGTTGTTAGTCACTGTTATTTATATAAAAATATGTAATACATTTGTGCTTGAGGGGTCGTCTGTAACAGGGTATGCAATTTCAGATTGTAGAGACTGGCAGGAATTAGTGTGAGGAATTGCTTTCCAGTGACAGCTTTATCCTGCCTGTAATATGTCATTGCGTGTGACTTTCAATTAATCACTCAATAAGAAAACATTGCGCCTGGTGACAATGGTGTGTCCATTAATATGGAAAAGTAAGTCTCAGCTTTATGAACACAAATGCTGTCGTGGTCCCCTGCCCACTCGTGCACTTTAATCATTAAGTCTTAACCCAGAAGGAACATTTCTCTCTTTTTGCTCCCCCATCATCCTCCATTGCGATCTATTAAGCTGCAATCCATAATGTCTTGTGTCTCTGGAATAGTTTGATGGCATGTGGTTTTAAATGATTACATGAATTTGACTTTGTCTCGCTCTGCCTTGACCTTGGTGTCTTCAGTGTCCTCTCCCCTGGTTTCAAATTGAGAGCAGAGAGTTGGGAGAGAAAATGGAAGAGTGACAGAATGGACTTTGGAGACACTTCACAGGAGGTTTAGTGTTGCTTTTTGAGGAAATAGGGGAAAGAAGATGTAAGAGAGAAATCATTACTGGAAGACAAAACGCACTGATTTGCAAATTTGCAGGAAAAAGACATCCTGCTGTCGAGCATAACTGGTTCCATAGACTGAAGCCTGACACTTGCTGAATCTCTTTGGTAAGCAGAGTGGAAACCTCGCAGTAATTCTTTCTCTTGCTCGCTCTCCCATTTATAACATTGCTAAGTAATGTGTCCATTTAAGTAAGCCCTCAAATTTCACTGTGTTTTTCAGCTGTATCTATTTCCTGAACATAAACATAAAGAGGCATTTGGGTTCTCTGTGCTTGTGTGACAAGGAAAGAGACACACCTTGGTCCCAGCCATCAAGTGCACATCACTGTTATTATATCCAGCGAAATTCCGGAGTAGATTCTTACTCCCCTGGAAGCCTTAGTCTTCTTTCACTTGTTTTCTTTTGGGTTAGTGTTGAGGTTTTATACTTTGTGGAACTTAAGTAGGAAGTTTGGCAGTAATTAGTGTCAATAATTTTTCTTTTTCCTGTAAGGGGACAAACTTAATTTTTAAAAAGTACTTGGCTGGACAAAGTCTGAAGAATCTGCAGAGCATCCTGAGAGCTGGCTTACAGCAGAGCATTGGCATGTCACCTGAAACAGAGGAAACTCATTTTTGTATCTCTTCCCATGGATTAATACTGTGTGCGAATTTGTGACACGTTTGACTTGTTGCCATGAAAAGTGCACACTGAAAAAGGCATTTGTGTTAGTCATGGCTTTTGGGTGTGTTGGGTGCATTGGAGTACTTTCACTTTTTGTAAATAAAAAGTCTTTGGGATTCTGAGGAATAACAAGGTTTGTGGCTCCTTGGGGAAATCTTCATGCTCTGGCTTGCTGAATCTCCCTATTGTCTCCGAATTATCAGCCAGACAATAAAACAATAGTTAAGGGTTTATCTCAAACATGGTTATTCTGGAGCAAATGCAGTATTATACCAGTGCTATACAAGGTTCTAACTCCCTCTGGGTAATGTGACTTCTGCCAGTTGGCAAGGGTATTGGTTTTGGTTCTTTAATTAAGGCTAACTCCATGTATCCTGCTGTATGAGCAGTGGATCTGTCAGATGCTGAACTTGCTAAACTATGTAAAATAAAAGCACCTGCCCTCACATGGACTTGAGGGCATTTACCACCACAGAAGCTGATCTCCTTGGTGATCCCTGGCAGATGCAAATCCAGCCCAGCTCCATAAAGCCATTTACTGCCAGGTGGGGGCCTTCTATTTACATCAGGCTTTTCCATCAGGTGAAGGCAGTTGGCGCGTGTGTTAGAAACCATGCGCACACAGGGGAGGCCTCCAAGAAGGAGGGTTTCTGATCAATTTCTCATTCCCGAATTATTTTTCCAGGATCCCCACAGCATGGTGTTTGAGTAACAGAATAATTTTCTAGCTATTAAATGCCTGAAAATCAGCAGTAATTAACTTAGTGCAAATTCTTCTCTTCCTCTGCCTCATCTTTGCTCAAAAAAACAAACAACCCCCCTTTCTCACCAGAGGAAATGCAGATGCAAGAGGTATCTTCCGCCCTAGTGCAGACGACTTATTTTTCACCCCTTTCAGTTCTGTGAATAACATAATTGCTTTGTTATCCCTCAGGGGATTTGTAATATTAACATTGGTTAATGACATTAATTTGAGTTTTTACCATTAATAAAACGGCATTGCTTAAAATTAAGCATTACATTTCAATTAGTAGTCCATCGAAGACTTTAATAGTCTGGAGCATTAAAGCGATATTTTTTTTTAATTTCTTATTAATTTTTTATTGTATCATGCTAATTTCCAAAGAGTGATTGAAAGCCCAGCTGATCTAACAAACGACCCTATCTGCCATGTTTCTGGAGGGACTTCTTTCTTTTATGACATTATGCAAAAAGGTCACATTTCCACAAAGCAGGAATCTGTTTCAGTCACCTCCTGAATTCATTATCATCCTTTTTACTTTTTAACATGAGGCACATGATATACAGGCACCCCAGGTGGACATGTTTAAATTAATCTAGTAATAATTGATTCAGAAGAGAATTGGAGGACAGAATTTGCATAAAAGCCATAATGAGAGCAAATCCTCCAAGGCCAGACTGAACAGCTAAGTCCCTGAATAACTTACATCTCCTAAACTAATTTGGTTATATATGCAGGATGAAGGTGTGGGGGCTGGAGCACCATGTGATCTGAATTCATTACAAATAATTTATCTTCTCCAGAAAGCCTGGCCTCGGAGTGTATTAAAATGATATCAGCCCCTAAACGCTTGCTCAGACCCTGCCTCCTGGAAGATGTTGACAAGGTTCTGTCCAAGGGCTTGTTTGGACTTTCAAAAGCATTCTGAGGAGGAAAGCAGGCACCCTGGGGCTGGGGCATCTGCTAGCAGGCTGCTTCCCCAGCCTGATGGGAAAAGATTCAGATGTCTAGTTTTGGCTGGACATATGAATTTGTCAAAAACATGAGAGTGGAAGATGATCCCAGCTTTCAGTGCTGATATTCCTCCCTTCCATTCTAGCATGGAGCTGCTTAGCAAAGTTGTAGATCATAGGGTATGTAGTAGCTCCTGGATCACCTTGGTGTCTTTGGGAATTTAGGGAAAGGGACACTTTACAGGGTGGGAACTGTAGTGTGTACAGTTTAGGTAAATAAATCTGTTGACGGTGAAAATTACAACCACAGTTCATTAAAAGAACACAGCCAGGGCTTTCTGAAGGTCACCTATCCTGCTTCACTGTCTCTTTGGCTGAATATAATTTTTGAGTAAAGCTCTAAAAGGATGTTGCAGTGACCTAACACAGAAATACCAGTATTCTTAGAGTGGTGATCTTCAGTTAGTAGGTAACACAGTACCTTGCTCCTGGTATCAGAGAAGTTGAGCAGGATGTTTGGAAGAAGAGGAAAATTCAGCTCACCTTTATAAAAAACTGTTCATCACCAGATATGTTTGGGGGGAAAACTGATGTCACTGTTGCTTTCAGCATTTTGTTGCATTTTGTTTACACACAGCAGTAAGTAATATCCTGTCATTTGTGAGCTGTATATTTTCTGCACTGCTTCTCTTCAGTGCTGTCCTGGAGCCAGTAGCTCTGGGAAAAGCTGTTCTCCTCTACAGTATCCTAAGCGCAACGTGAGATGTAGAGCAGACAAAAGCAGCCCTACTGCTCCAGTGAAAGAGTTAATAGAGTCCAACAGGTAACTGCTGCTGCAAAAATTATGAGAAAAGCTGAGCATGGCAGGAGAAAAAAGAGTCTGGCTGACAATTATTGTTTTGTCTGTTCAGATTTGGGGCATATGTAGGCCATTTGAATGCCTTCTAGCCTAAGGTTTCCATATGATAAATGATGCTGTGCAGTGCCAAGAAGATGCTGCAGCAAAATGTATTCTTGTTTCCAAGCAGGCTGAAACTTGGAATTGCATTACAGCTATGCTTTATGCCTATTCTCCTAGAGTTCCAATTAAACCATGAGTACGTGTTAGGTGGCACAGGGTAATCACAAATCTTTGACAAAAACAAACAAGCTGTGGTTTGTGTCTCCTGCATGGGCAAGCATTAAAGGAAAAAGTTCTTCTCATCTTATTGTTGCCATGTAGCAGTAGAACAAGGAGCTGGACCCCAGTGCATGGGGCTGTGTGAGTGATGCAGGATCATTTGTAGGGTGGAGCAGAAGTGGGATGGGTGGCAGGAGCTGTAGCCCTGGAGCGAACGATGGAGTCTTTAAACTGGAAAAACAAGTCTCTAGGGAAAGTCAAGCCCATATGTTATGGCTGACTCTCAGTCATATTGATTGGTGTGATGATTTCATGGCTCAGTTTGCATCTGCTGGAGACTTGAATTCTGACATTGCTTTAGGTCAAAGGAGAATTAAGTGATGGGTTTTTTCTTTTTTTTTTTTTAATTTCTTCTTACTGTTTTCCCAACTGTGTGATCACAGAGCCACTATAGTGGCTGCTACACAGTTTATCAGCGTTGGCCCTCTGCTTGACACAGTCCGGGGCCTGCAGTTGTCCCCAGCTTGCCCTCTTGGAATTGAAGAAAGAAACCTTGCAATTTGCCAACCTGTATTAGTTCTGATACAATTTGGAACCATTGTCGCTAACTTCTTGCTTAAAAACTCATGGGATGTTTCCACTGGGCTCTCTGACTAGAGCTGAATTAAAAAAATTGTCAGTAGGACAACAATTAGCACACTAATAAGTAAAAAATTCAAGAACACTTATGGTTTTCGTATTAAACTGTGAGACAAAAGAAAGCCTGGTACCAAAGCATTTGAAAGAGTCAGGAGGAGTTTACTTCTCTTTTTGTGTCTACCAAAAACTGGCTGCAGTTATCAGTGACAGAGTCACAGAGTTGTGTCACACCTCAGCTGCCCCAGCTGCAATGTGTAGGTGGGCGAGCAGGAGCACCACACCTCTGAAAATCACTGCAAACAGAGGAGTGTCTCCAGACTGTCAGGCACCAGAGTGTTTTGGAATGACATTGGCTGTGCAGTGTGGTGTTAGGGACTGCAGCTCTCCTACCTTGCAAATTTACAAGGAGCAAATTTACAAGGAGCACATGGAAAGTAATTCCATAGTCAGTCCAGGCCCCAGAATTACCAGAAATACCTCCACTTTGATATCTCTGTTGACAGCTTCTCAGAGAGGCCATTCTGTGACCAGCAAATAGAAGGTGTTCCATCCCCACTGTAGAAGTAGTCCTCTAGAGAAAGGTGGAGGTGTACCACCAGGGAACTAAATGACTGTAAGCCTTCATTGCCAAATATAATCTTTGGATAAACAGAAGACTTCAGACTCAAAGGCACCTTTTCACAAGTGCTAAACTCATACACCAAACAAATGCTAATAAAACTTCTCATGTCTTTATATTTTGTGTAGCCAGTTAAAGGAAAAAAGATGTAGAGCCCTTTGGGGAGAGCCTCTTGTACTCAATGTGTGGTCAGGTTAGCGCTATTCAAAAGCAGGTCTGAGTATCAGCAGAGCATGTATTTATTTATGCCCACTAGGTTTGGCAGGAACCCAATGGTACAGTATATTTTGCTCTGTTACACAGGCTTTTATTGTTGAATCAGCATTATTTAATGGAAGCTTTCTATAATAGATTCCTGTTCTGGAGGGCCTCCTCTGGAAGGTAAGGAAACAGTCAGTTTCCAGGACTATGCGGCCATTGCCTGTGCTACTGAGGCCAAGTAACCAAGTGGTGGCTGATGGTAGCTCATTAAGGGCTTACACCAGTCCTTAAAGAAGTGGAATAACACCAACCAGTTCATTTTCTACCAAGCTATTATTGTTTTCTCTGTTACCTGATCCGAATGAGAACATCCCATTGCATTTTGTGGGCTTGGTTTGGGACCTTGAACCAGTCCTGGGTGGGTCTGAAGAGCAATTGGAAAGTGCTTTAGAAATAAAATGCCCCAAAGTACACTGTCAATCTTCTTTTGATATAGTCCTAAGATCAAACTATGGACTATTACTATTCAGCTCCAATACAGGCTTCCCGAGCCAGGAACTTAAGAATATATCATGTTAAACTGATCTATCCTTTGCAAAGAGTTTTCTGAATAATTTATATGCATAACAGAAAGCTTGCAATGAAGTGACCTCCATCGCTTATTCCTGATATAAAGCTTACTGTGATACTGCAACCAGTGCCTTGCAGACTGTGGGAGGCAGGAGCCGTGAAACTGCCCCAGAGGTCAGTACGGAGCTCGAGCTTCTGCTTTGCCACAGGAGAGCATATTACCTGCACACTGTTGTGATCCATTCTGCTGCTGAATTGCAGATCTTTTTTTAAAAGATAACTCTTGGAATATCTGCATGAAAATGTGGTTCTCTTTATTGTGAGAATGAGTTCAGTGTGAGGCTCTTCGATGCTGTGGTAGTGAAGGCCATGAGAAGCTCTGAACAAGGTAGACAAATGAGAGCACAGTAAACCCCAGCCATAACAAGAGCTGCAGTGTGGAAGCTGCTGTGAAACGAGAGGTGAGCTTACTGATTCTTCAGAAGACTGTAGGGTGGTTTAATTAAAGCAAAACAAGATCTTTTGGCAGATTCTCATCCAAACAGTAGTTTGACCAATCCTACGTTTGCCTCAAAAGTAAATAAATGAGAAAACGTCTTTGTGTGCAGCCTTAAGGCACCTCTAAGGGTGCAGATGTGATCTGACATGTGGACGTGCAAGTGCAGTGTGCCATGTTCTGGCTGTGAGACAGATCTGTCTCCCCAGTGCAGGCAGGGCTGAGGGCTGAGTGTATGAATGTGGCTGAGGGCAGAGGGAAAAGCTGTGTCTTTTCTTCGATAGTGTGAAATGGCCCTTGGAGCCAGTCCGGTGGGACGAATTCCAGCTGGTGAGGGTGGAAGGGGAGGGCAAGGAGCGGTGGATGAATAAAGGGCCGTGGTTTTGTTGGCCTTGGAGTTTTCTAGGGCAGAGCTGCCTGTGCCAGCCTGTCATAGCCGCATTGCTGAGCTGTCTTGCTTTGTAATGTTTATATTTATTTCCCTTATTTTTCCAGTATTTTTTTGAATACTTTAATGTCCATCTATTTCCATTGTTCTTCTTGCCTCTGGTATCCCATTCTAATAAAATTATAACTGTGCCAATCACAAAAGATCCAAAACAGAAGAATTAATGCTTTTTCAGGAGGTTTCTTTTTTAGTCTTTTTTAAAGGCATCTCTTTTCTTTAAAATGAAAGATGAAGCATTTTCTTTTATCCTTAAACTTTACTGTCACGTTTTATTAAGTCAAAATGATAGCTACAGTCAGAGGAAAGCAGGATATGAATTCCTGGTACAGCCATTTTTAAAGTGTGCTTTGTTTCAAAGCTCTGAAGATTGATTGAAGGTATTTTTCTTTTAGACATGGCGCTTTAGTCAAAGGGGGCCTGATCTGAGTAACCCTCTGTAAATCAGGATTAGTTCCTGTGAAATCAATGGAGCTACAATGATACAATACAGGGCGAGTTGGAAAGACTCATGCCCTAAGAATGAATAAGGAAGGGACTGTGGGTGATCCCCTGAATGCTGCACTTCTGCAAGGGGTGAAGCCACACGGCAAAGCAGAATTATGTGCTGTCCCTATTGGGCTACCATGAAAGGGGCTGGGTGAGAAATGGGCATGTGGCAGTGGTTTTGTGCTCACATGGGTGCTGTGGTTGGAGATCTCAGCTTTTGGGTTACACTGAGCGTGCAGACCTCCTGCTTTACCCAGACAGAGCAACCCTTTGCCCGTCTCCTGCCACCACCACTGCAGTCAGGGAGGCCCATAGCTAGGGGAGCCTGATTTAAGAGACAAGAGGATGGTGGCAGAAGTGGTGCTCTACAAAATATCTGTTGCTGGATCATATTTCACTGGATCCAATGGAGCCTGAATTTGTTGATGTTTTTTTGGCAGAGGGCCAGAGGGATTCACTGTGTAGTACAGGGGAGGGGAGAGGGATGCCCCATCACTGGGCCTTTGGAATGTACAGAGGTGCAGAGGACAGGCTTTTGGGAGGGAGAGGGCAGACAAACTTGGACAGATAATCTTATTGGACATTTTAATCCTTTTTTTTCATATGTCTGCATTTTGGAGGGGGGAATAGCTAAAGTGGTGAAAAATACATCAAGATGAGCAAATAAAGAATCAAAATGATATGTCCTGTCTGAGATTTGAGTTTAACTAGGGATTTGAGCTCATGTCTCTCATCTGCACTGAAACCTTGACAGCTGCTTTCTTGAGCCCTAAGCCATTTTGAGAACACAGTCTGATAAGAACAGCTCTTTTTTTATAGTCTTTAACTGTATCTAAACAGCTTAATGCTAGGGCAAGTTCCAGCAGTGCAAACCGCCACTAGCCAGGGCTGTGCTTCGGCTTTGCAGTCTTTTAGAAGTCTGATGAGGACTGGCTCTAAGCACTGGTCATACTCACAGTGAAAATCTGCAGCTTGGGCAAAACTGGAGACTTGAGTTTGGCCGTCTCCAGTAGAAATAAAATATTTACTCTTCATAAGTAGCTGCTGGACTCTCTCAGGCAGTTACTAGTTTTCTCTTGGCATAGAATTGACCTGCTCTTGCAGATGGCACTGCTTTGTATTCAGAGTAAGATTTCTTTTTCAGAAATAAAGTTGCAGCAGCTTGGAATAGCAATTACTGATTTAGAGTCTCTTTTAAAATATTGAGAATAAAATAAGCAAGCCAGCCTGGGAGAGGCAGGTTGAAGGAGTAACCTTTTGCAATGCTATCCACTGTCTGGATATTGTTCAGCTGGAACTCTCAGGCTCTGGCTTCTGTTGCCCTTGGTCAAGGTGGTATTTACCCATTGACTCTAGTAGACACCAGTTCAGGGCTGCACATGACACTGATTTTGTTCAGCTTCCCAGCACATGAGTGATACACACATTTGCTGAATGAAATTGTATGTAGAGGATAGGGAACATAGGAAAGAATATGAGTTTTTTATAACGTTCCTTTTTCATCTTTGTCATATATTATTTTCACATCAGATTTGAAACCGTTATTTCATGCACGCGTTGGATTTCCCTATGGCAATAAGGAAAAAGAAAATGGAACTTTACCCCACATACTGGTTACAGCTTTCTAAGGAACACTGAAGTCTCTTGGACTGTGGTGAAGTCTCCCAGGGAAAGTGGCAGAAATCCAGCTACTTGGCACAGTTTACAACTAGTCCAGACAAAACACTAGTAAATGTACTCTGCTTTGGCACAGAATAGTTGTGGGATGTTATGAAGCTTTCCAGTATGCAACTTTTTATCATTTCATGACCCTGATGAGTGTGAAACTTGAATTTACTTGTTTGGTGATTGTAGACCACATAGGGCCTTAGAGGACTCTTTGATATAAGAATTTTTTTCACCTAGCTTGGAACCATTGTTTGGATGCTCAGCACATGAAAATGGCCATAATGGCTGAGTCTGTCTAGTTTTGTACCTTATTTCTAGGATTAGCCAGTAGTGGCTGCACCAGGAAGAGTAGAGCATGGGTAAAATGAGATTTCCATGACTGTCTCCTCCAGTTTACAGCAAGGATATCTGACAGCAAATAAGTCCTTTTGCACATTTCCCACAACAACCATGTCCTATCTCAGGAAAGTCTGGCTTTGTCTTCTGAACTTTAGGTAGATCCAAGAGCTATACAAAATACACCTCTCTGGGTTTCACATCTCTGTACTGTTATTCACTCCTGTATCTGTACTGAAAAAAATGGTCATTCAAACCAATGACTGAAAATATAATCCAATGATTCTTCATCAGTAATTTTCGTTACAGCATGAGGTGCACATCTCCATCATCCGAGATACCACTGTACTCAGTGGTGTACGCCCTGCAGTATGCTTGTGCTTAATGACTAAATGCTGTGCTGGTCTTAGCTTTGAATGATTGCACATTTTTTACTTCTACCAGTCCCATTTTTTAATTGAACATGATATTTGCTGTGTTTCAAAAAAAAAAATCCTCTGTGGTGAAGTGCTGTAGAACCTCCTCTGGAGAACTGGAAGGCAATTTTTTACATCCCTGCATAAAAACTGCATGTATATAGGGCTGGAAAAAATGTGAAGTGCTGTAATCTCTCACTTACACTAGCTGGGAACCAAGCCCCCTAGAACTACCCCAAATCTGAATGCCAATGCTATTTTCAGTCAATGGTATGTAGCTGCTGCTGAGGAAACGCATAATGGATGCACTGGCAACTCATCTTCATGCCAGTGTTTAAAATCACAGAGAAATACGATAAGACTAAAATGTAGGATCCATCTTTCAAACCAGTTTTCTCCCGTTGCTGCTTTAAGCAGGCCCTTGTGGTTCTTGTTGTGCCCAAAGATTTTTACAAACTTCTTCCAGCTCCTTGACTTCACAATGTTGTCCCCTATATTGCAGTTCACTCCATGCTACGAGCTTGTCATTGTGTATCAGTGCCTCATGTTATCAGCCATCAGCCTGGCCACTTCAGCTCACTGAGATTGTGTTGGAGACTCCAAACAAAAATATCGAGGTATCAGGCACTGCAGGTGTTGGTTGTCACGCTACATTTATGAATCACTACACCCATAGGAACTGAAAATCTCATTGTGTGTGAATTTAATCAGAATCAGCTTTATGACTAGATAAGATTTAAGAGTAGGAGACTCCATTTGTTTGAAAACGTGTTTGCAATAAGTGAAAAAGTTACATAGGAAAATACAACACCCGCATCGGTAAGATTAAATTTGGCAATGCAGATTTTTCTAAGCTGCAGTAGCATCTTGGGGAGCCCGTGGCATGGACTAATTAATCCTTCATCCCCTGCCACAGACCTGGTAGGCCCAGGGGAGGTTTTAGAGCTGTATCTTTGCTGCTGCTATTGTTAAAAATGCTCATGCAGGAAAGGCGTGACTTTCTTCTCTCCTAGCTGGGGAGTGAGTGCTCCTCCTCTTTAGCTGTGCCTCAGCTCTTGTGACTGGGAGCTATAGCATCCCATGATAATGCAGGCAATCAACTCACTTCTCAACATTCTCCCCATTAAGCTCTTTTAATTTTTGTGTTACCTTAATTAGTGCTTTCCTGGCAACACCTTTAAATTGGCTTTTCTTGTTTCAAGACATCCAACAGCAGTGGTAAAATGTAAAGTTTCTTGTTAGAACAGTATTAATTGCACGTGTTTGCATGGCCTTTCCTTAGCAGTCTCTTGAATGTAGCATAACATTTAAATGTGGGCGTGCCATGAAGCCGAGGAGTGAGTTGTCCACACTGGGGAACATATTTACTGCTGGAGTATTTGAGATTTCATGTTGTCAGCGCTGGCCATTGCACACCGGCTGCTGTGTAAGGACATAGACCCCAAAGATACACAAGAGAGATGTGTTTAGGGAGCTGTGCACTTCCCTTCTCTTTGAAGTAGAAGCCCAAATACAGTTGTAAATTGGGTCAATTTTTTTTAAATGCTATTTGTGGAACATTATCTTGTGTACTTAGCACAAGTGGGGTTGGGATGAAAGGGGAACCTCCACCCTTCTCTACCTATGTTACACACTCTGAATAAGCATTTGTTGTTCTGAAAGTGGAATTGTTGGAATTGTTTGTATTTCAGGTATCCTCCCTGGGCCTACCTTGGAAGTTAGATCTGCAGCTGCCCTTCAGTCATGGTTGTTTCAAGATTAAAGGCCATTTCCCTGTCATTGCCAAGCCTTTTTCTTCTTGCTTTTCATCTCTCAGCATCACAGAATGTACCTGAATATTCTGAAGCTGAACATCAGCAATGTGTCAGGAAAGAACACCCCACAATTTCTTTTGAAGGTAAGAGCTTCTATTCCTGTTTCAAGTTCCAGTAGGATGATCCATTTTCAAGTCCTTCCTGGTGTTGTTATGGATGATGGTTTAGTCTGTGCTGTTTTCCTTTGAGTGGTGATTCACAGGCCAGTGCAAATGGCCTAATGAATCGTATTCCCTTTGATGCTTTACAGTGTTTTCACTCTTAGGTTTCAGAGCAGTCACTTAATTCAGGTAGTTTTGGGCCTACTGGTGGAAGAATCTCCACTTTCAGTTCTGTTGCGAGGTCCCTGTAATCTTGTTGCACACTGTGTTTTAGTTTCCTTTTCTCTAACTGGATTCAGTAACACTCATGAACTGCACCTGGCTGGCTGGACACTTGGTTAGTGAAAAGCCATTGAGAGTCTGGACATCCTTGAATGCAAGAGAAGTAAACTGTTTAAAAAATGCAGGGTGTGGGCTGCCTTTTTGTTTCCTATTGGTTTTATTTTGTTATGTATTTATTACCTTTGCTAGGAGTTTTCTCTATCTTCCATCTGGACATTTAACCTGACAAGATCTTAAGAATATGAGAGGAGACCTTTGTGTTGCAATAGGCAATCCTACTGTTCTTTTGCAACAAGGAATTTCTCTTGCCCTTATCCCAGTTGGATTTTCCATAAGTGTACATGTCCTCCTAAGGTGCTGGCTGGCCAGTCTGTCCACTTACCCACATGGTAGTTAGGTCATTATATTAACACCACCATTATTTCTGAATTCACCCCAGACTAGTGTATTAAGATCAGTGTACCAGCATCATCAGCTGCTGAATCTTCTTCTCTAAAAATGGTTTCCTCCTAAATGTTGCAATATTGATTTTGGTTCCCATTTAAGGCTTTGCAATGCATCTCCAGTTACGTTCTTCACTAAAGGCAATTAAGTACCTTGCAGTGTGCCTCTAGTTAGGTTCTTTGCTAAAGGCAATTTAGTTGTGGTTTTGTGACCTTTGAGATAGGGTTTCCAGGAAGAAAGTAGTCAAAGACTTCATTGCTGACCTTTCAGGGTTCTTCTAGACAGCTTTACTCTTCTGCACAGAGGAGGAAACTCTTGTCTCTTAATTTGGAAAGTGCAAGAGATTTCTTGTCTGTTTTCCATTATCTATGCTTTAAAGGTTTAAGTGGATTAAAGTAAATGAACAAAATCTTTAAGACTACATTACATGGTGCTGGCTCTAACCTTGCTCTGGTGGAATGGGTACATAAACCTTGTTTTAATTTTAATTGCTAAATAAGTCTAACCACGTGATTAACTGGGGATGATTGAAAGGAGAAGCTCCTGCGGCTAAAAATGTGGTGGAACTCAGTTGGATATTTTAATAGCTAATATAATAATGGGAATGTTACAGGTAAAGAAAAAGAGAACAAGTATGCATTCTTTCTATTAACAAGGAGCACCGAACTTTGACTTTACAGGGAATGTGTTTGCAGGATCCCGCACTGAGGTGAATCATTCTGCAAGGAATATTAGAGCCCTGATTCCTGATGTTGAGGAATTGGTGGGCATTTTTGGCACTCAGTCGGAGTGCTTCTCTGCAGAAGTGATGGCTGCATAAACACACTCACAAACTGCGAGTTTGCTTTGTTATAATCAGGCATGAATTTTTCACAGAAAAAAATAATCTGTCCTTCCCTTTCACTGTTCTTGTTACCTTCCTCTCTTTAATGATAGAGGGCAAAAACTGATATGAGTTAATTAGAACTTGACAATTATACAAAAGAAGTAAGGATTGAAATTGCAGACACATTGGGAAAATGGCCCACATTATCACTGAGGTCTCTTAAACCCAAGTTAGATTCAGAGTTACTGTTTTTTTTCTCAGCACCCATTTCCTCATGATTGTTTATGATACAGATTAATCCTGTACTTTCTGTTGCAAAGTTCAGTTGCAAAGAATGCGCAGAAATAAAATTAAAGGCACCTTATTTTCACTGCACATAATATTTAGGCTCTATGGAAGGGGGCTTAAAATTCTAAAAGCACATCTCAATTCCTAACATAATTTACCTTAAAACTATAGTCTGCTCTGATGCCAGTACAAGCAGGTTTAGGCTGCAGAGGAGACAGGCAGGGAAATCTACATCTTATGCGCTGTTGCAGATTCCTCTGAGGATGTCTCTGCTTAGCTCATGGGCTTCCTATGGGTCTCCAAATACATTATCCATGCATCACAACCTGCTATACAATGGAAACGTCAAACCAACAACTTGCAAGAGTGACCCCAGCAGCAGCTCTGCCCATGCTTCCACTGCCAGGAGGGAGGATTATGGTACAGCAGCAATTTTCAGTGGATGTGTGGTAATATAAAGTAAGGCCCCAGACCATTCTGTGATTCAGGATGTATTAACTTACTGTCAGGAAGAACAGACGAACAATACGCTTCATGTTACAAAGGGCTTGAATAGCTTCTTTTTCACAGCCTTGCTAGCGAGGCTTCCCATTGCAGGACAAAGGGGATGCCATAACATATTTTGTGGTCTCCAGTCTTCAGTTCCCACCTTACTTGTGCTCAGCCTCTCTTTTGACTGTGCTTTTACTTCAGATTATGATATTCTTAACACTTAGTTGGCTGGATAATATCCTTGAAGAATCCAAATAAAACTCCTTTCTGTCTAGTTTTTAACTAATTTCCTGAGAAATTATGTATTTTCTGTGTCTCATCTTTTGCTTATTATATATCATCCACACTGGTCAACTGTTTGAACTGATAGCTCTTTGTATTGCTGTGGGAGGCGTAAGAAAGAGAGAATACTGAAGACGACCTAATCATTAAGCAGAAAGGAGTCTACTTATGCAAAATGCTTTTGCTTTAGCTGTGTTTCGTCCTGAAGAAATGCCTGTTTCTTTAGAGCCCATTTCCCAAACCACCTGCCATTACTTGTGACCTAGGGAAAATGTTCTAGACAAGTCAAAGAACATAAATTCTGGTCCTAAATGTGCTTATTTTATATGCTCAAGGTAAAGTTTGCACTGCTAGGTGAGATGTGGACTGGGAAGGGGCTGTGAGCTGAATGATTTATCCTATGAGCCTGCACAGAGATTGTGAAGGACAGGTTAGGAATTTGTGCTGTGAGTGCTATACTGTGTGTTTCCACAGAACCAAAATAACACCACAGTGCCCCAGTTTCCCTGGAGCTTGTAAATAATGCTTATTGTACAGTTCACCAACAATAATAACGTACCCAGTTTGGGCTTTTCATAATTAGATTGTTCTACTCTATGCTTATAGGAAATCCAGTTAAAGTTTGATTTCCCTTGTTAGATCAATAAGAAAATGATCTTTTACTTCCCAGGAGTCTGTTTCTGTTGTCTGATTACCTATTTGGCTGTGAGTGGGTAGCTACATTAAGGATCTTGCATGCTTGTTTGTTTTTCAGTGAGCTATTAGTGAAACAAGTCAGGTATATTCTTAGTGTATCCTTTTTTATTTATACATGCATACACACGTGCATCCAAGTCCCATTTCATTAAACAGTGTGTCATCCCACAATAGCTCCACGGTGGACTACTCTGGTATGCCAAACACTGGAGAAATTTTTTCTAGTTCTTGTCAGTCACGTTCATCTTTCTTGTCTTTTCCATATATATCGTACAACCAATAGATCGGTCCCTGCATTTGCAACTGGACTATGCCTTTGCCATACTGTGCTGGTTCTTCACAGTCTCCTTCATTATTATATAGCTGTTTCTAGACATAAAGCATCTTTGCTATTTAGTAGGGTATTTGGAGCTCCTTTGTAAAATGCCCCTAGGGGAAGCCAGAAACATCTTCTGCCGTGGCAACACTATGTAAGATTTGTTATTTCAAGCACCACAGTCACAACTGATGTGCATGTATGTTTATCAAGGAAGTGTATAAAAGTTTGCAAACTCATCTGTGTTATATGAATCACTTCCATGTTCACAGCTTGACTGGAAATGAGTTGTAGATAGGTTTCCACTTGCAGTTTCTACCATTATTTATTTCTCGTTAGTTTTATAAATTAAATAGCTGTGCTCAGAAAAAGTATGACAGATTTCCTATGTTCTTTTATGTTGCGTCTCCCAGGGCTTTCTCCAGTGGGTCATGGCATTTAGTGTAGGCTGGAAGATCATCATTTGTCCCTGCCTTTATAATTGCAACCTGTCTTCATCAGTTGATCCCACGCTGAAGCGCAGGAAAGAGGTGGATTTGGTTAGATAGCTTATATCCCAAATCTCCTCAGGACTGGGAATCTCAGCCATACAGACCACATCATGACAGCTGGTGACAGTTCTCAGTGTGCAGAACTTTACCCATTGTCTAGTCATCGGTCTCTCCTAGATGCAGACAAGTTGCTCTGTGTGTTGCCTCAGGTTTTCAAAATGAATTAGTTGGGGAGTGTTTAAATCTGGGATTTTACTTCAGATTGTCTGTAATTATTACCTCCTACCAGATGAATGTTATTCAGGTTGCATGAATGTAGCTTATATGTTCTCAATATTTTTTTCTTTAAATGACATTGTATTGAAATGTGGCCAGCTTCAAACACTGAAATCTGTGGGGAGTAGTTAAGTGTTTGGTTGTTGTACTGAAAGCAAAAGCTGTTTTAACTTTGTGGGCTGAAGGATAATAGGGTATGATTTATTTCTTTTGAAGGTTCTTGACATTTTACCAAACACGCCCACTGTTACTGTATTGGTCACTAATACATTATTCCCTTTACTGTATTGATGGAAAAAACCCACATTAGCATCTATCAACTCCAAAGGCCAGCTGGGAAAGCCCCTTAGGAAATTATGATGAAGATTTACACTTTTCTAGAGCAAGTGAGATTTTGAAAATCCAAACCAAAATTTTAGTTAACAAAGGATTAATATTGTGAAATGAAGTATGAGAGGTCTATCTGGCTAAGCATCAAAGGGAAGACGAAGTACATTATGGGAGAATTGTCTTCAAGTTCATAGCCTTGCTGCCCTTGAATCTCCATGCAGGGAGTCCAAACATTAACTAATGATGGAGTGTTGACCAGGAACTGGTGGCATCCTGTGGGTGCTACAGAATATTTGACCTTCAGTGTTTTCCAATATAGATTCTGTTTACATTAAGCAAGCCTTGTGACAATTTTTTTTTTATCTTGAAAAATGGAACTGTGGCAACTGAAGCTGATATTTTCTTCTTTAGGGTTGATTTAGAGTTTGTTTGAAAATTATGACTAATAAAGCCATAAATAGACAGTGGTTGGGGAATTAATTTTCTCTCAGGCAAAACTTTTGAAAATTACACCCAACAGCTCTCAATATATTTTTCACTCCATAATAATAATTTTAATGATAATGATACTGGTTCTTTGACACTTCCGCATTAATGGTGTCCAAGGCATTTCACAAATAATCACAATGAGATTTGATTGAAAAAATGATTCAGTGTGCTGTTTCTTGGGGCCTCAAGAAGAAAAGGGGTCTTGGAAGAGCACCCTTCATTCATGAAATGCTTTAGACAGAGCAAAACATGAGAAGCAGGAGAGAAAAGGAAGGCTTTATGGTGAAAATTCAGGAAGCAAAGTGATTGAGTAGCTTTTAAAATTACAACGTGATTGAGTAACTCATGTATCGAAGTGAGGGAAGATAAATCTTTAAAGAGGTATGAGAGCTCACGTGAAGGAGCAGCCTCTGGCTGTGAGTGGCAGTGATGGTGAGAAGGGAGGTGATGCTCAGCAGCTGGACTGAGGGAGGTGGGCTCACCATGTGCAGGAACTGGTACTTAGGTCAGCAGCATAGTATGCATGGACCAATGGACCATGGACCAAAAACTCTGGTCAACAGCAGAGTAACTTATTTATGTTTTCCAGAGGTACCTCTGGTGTAACTGGGGCTAAGAGCAGTGGCTCACAGCAGAGTGTGCGTAGTCCTTTCTTTGACACAGTGGTTGGATCTAGGACATTGAAGAGGGCTGCCTCTTTTTAGATCCCAGGCAGTGCCTCAGAGAAAGGAAACAGGGTGGCAAGCAAAGCAAAGTGCTTTTCTTCTTTTTCTGTGTTTCAGTGCAAACGAAGACACGTCTCATGGAGACCTCATTCCCCATTTTAAAGTTTATTTATCATGGATCCCTAACTGAATACTTTTGTGAGTCATTGGTATGGCAGACCTCATTTATTTAGCACATCTGCTTCTGATGAGCGTTAATATATCAAATTCTCCTAGAACCTTCCATTCAAGGATGTCATTATGCTTTGATAAAATTCACTTTAATTCTAGCAATCTCATAAGAAATCACAGAATCACAGAATGGTCAGGTTTTGAAAGGACCTCTGGAAATCATCCAGTCCACCCCCTCTGCTAAAGCAGGTTCTTTAGAGGAGGTTGCACAGGGACATATCCAGCTGGGTTTTGTGTATCTCTAGAGAAGGAGACTCCACAGCCTCTCTGGGCAGCCTGTTCAAGTGCTCTGTCACCCTCACAGTAAAGCATTTTTTCCTCATGTTAAGGTGGGACTTCCTGTGCTCCAGTTTGTGCCCATTGCCCCTTGTCCTGTTGCTGAGCACCACTGAAAAGAGTCTGACCCCATCCTCTTGACACTGCCCTTTAGATATTTATAAGCATTGATAAGGTCCCCTCTCAGTGTTCTCTTCTCAGGCTAAAAAAGACCCAGCTCTCTCAGTCTCTCCTCATAAGAGAGATGCTCTTGTTTTTATTCTTGTTTAGTCAGGCGGGGTTCACCCTAGAAAGCCACAAACAGTCTCAGCTCAGTCAAGCACTTAATATGTACTTACGTTGAAGTCGATAGGATTGTGTACTTGAAACCAAGCGTGTGCTTATGTGCTGAGCTAGGCCACAGCCAAAGTGCATAGGACTGAAATATCAGGTCTGTAAATGGAAACCCTAGCATATAATTTTCTTTCTAGCGAGTTCTGCTACCGTAGGTCCAACTGGCCAAATTGTTCCTCTAATATGGCTGAATCAAGTAGTTAAGAAATCCAACACATTCCTCGGCTTAGTATAGGATTAGCTGAATGAAAGACTGTGATCTGCAATACACAGTAGACTGCTTTACAGGTTTTTATGATCATTTCTAGCTTTGGGAGGTACTGATAAAATCCTGAAGAAACTTTTGTGCGTAGGCTCAAAAAGCTCTGACTTCATAGGTCATCCATCATCTTATAACATTGGGTGATCCTTAGAATGTATTTTAATGGAAATGCTTGAGCAGCAAAATTTAGATTTGTATTTTATACATGAGGATTGCTCTGTTTTACAGCACATTAATAAAAGAGGTGGAGGTCATTGGTGAAATGTGGTCTTTGATACTCCTTTACTATTATTAGTCAGCTTCCAATTTAGAAACACTGATCCTTATGAGAACAGGTTAATTTAAAAAGCCTTTCAGCATTTTACAGCCTCTACTCCAATTCATTGGTGTAACTGACTCATGGTGAGACCTTTGTCCACAGAAGACAGGAGTCCTCATAGGCCTGGCTACCTTAAAAGTAGAAATTGTGTTTGACTTGACATCTCCAATTCAGTCTCTTGTGAACCAGCAGAGAGGGTCAACTCCTATTTCAGGTGTGCATCCAAAGCAGATACATTTGCTTCTGTGGCAGATCTGTCTACCTGCAGATGAAATTCAAGGAGAGATTAGCCATGCTTTCTCTGCCCTCTCCTATGTTCTCACTAGTGAAAAGTTACCCTGAATCTTGCATCATCTCTGCTGGCACAAGTGGCTGGTGTAGACATGTAACTGTAAGGATAGTGAAAAAAAGTTGCCTTCAGATGTGGAGGAGGCAGATTGGATGATGGTTGAATGGTTTCAAAGGAGTATTTTTTCCAACAGAGTGCAGTGGCTGTAGGAGCTGAGATGCAGCTTGCTTTCCTGTCTGAAAAGAAGGATTATACTGATCAGAATGTCATAGGAAGCTGCAAGTAATGCATGAGCACTCACCTTACCTTTTTCAGAGAGGGAGATTGCATGACAGCTACAGGGCTTGTCTCAGTAAACAACGGATCACAATACTTAAACACTCTGCAACATCCTTAAGAAAACAACAAAGCTCTAGGTTTGCTGACAGTGGGCTCTGTGTGGCACTTGTTAGCCTGGTGTCACAAGGTGGTGGTGGGGCACAGCTGCATGACACCGTGCAGTGCGATGTGTGGTAGTAGACGAGGTTTTTGAGGAGAGTTGTTGAGAAGGGGAAGCAGTGTTAGGGTATTGTTTGCTCCGGTTGGTAGCCTTCTGTGGAAAACCAAATCCTTTCCATGAAGTCCTGTGCTGTGTAGACACACTCCTTTGATCCTGTGGATCTCAGGCGTGGCAAACAGACATGCTCATGTCTCATGGACGTGCATCCGTGTTCTACACTCTTGCAGCACTGCGGTGTCTCCTCTTGCTCTAGATGAGCCATTGCCAGTGAGGATGTGCAATGCCGGGTGTTAGCTGGGGTCTGAGGTGTTGTGGAGATCTGAACAACAAAAGCCATGCTGAAGAAGGTAGAGCCTTTCTCACATCACATGACAACTTTCCCAGTGCACCAGTGTGAGGCCTAGGGACTCAAAGAGTGGAATTCTCCTGGCTGTCCCCTGAGGCAGCTCTTGATAGAGCTTCTGCCTTCTCTTCACTGTGTACAAATAGGATTGCAAGTGAAACAGAGAATGGGCCAAGACTGACCTTTCTGATGGGGCAGAAATGTTGGAGAATGGCAGGAAGATGTGTCAGGGCTGGTTTCGGTTAAATATTAGGAAGAGGTTCTTCACCCAGAGGGTGGTGAGGCACTGGAACAGCTCCCCAGGGAAGCAGTCACAGCGCCATGCCTGACGTTATTCAAGAAGCATTTGGACAATGCCCTCAGACACACGGTGCGAATGTTCGATTGTCCTGTGCAGGGACACAAGCTGGACTCGATGATCCTTGAGGGTCCCTTCCAACTCGGGTCTTTCTATGGTTTTAAGAACTGTAGAAATGTGCAGAAGTAGGAATGTGATTCACAGTCCTTCAAACTCCTTCCTTGGGGTGCCCCCAAGGCAATTTAACAGCATGCTGTCCCGTACTGGGAGTGACCACTAGTTCATGCTTCTTACCTGGCATTTTCTTTATTTGGGATTGAATCCCTGGGTTCTTCCTGATAGACTGTGGTGTTTTTCCAGCTTCTCCATATTAATAATAAAAAAGTAAATAAACAAGCAATAGTAATTGTACTTTTGCAAAAATTGGGTTTGGACTAAGTTCTTTTTTTCTTCTTATTGAAACAATTTAGCAACACATGTTTCAAAGAAATGACTAAAATTTAGGAAACAGAGTCAAGACCTTGGTATGCATTAGCAACAGTTAGTGCCTTCTGTACAGCATGCGCTTACAGATAATTAGGCCTTGATGCACTTAGCCAGTATCCTGAAGCCCATGCCTAGATCTCCAGATGTCTTTTCTATCTTGGGACGAAAGAAACTCCACAAGGTCAGTTCAAGGAGGAGGTGTAGGCAGTGAGGGAAAAGGTGCACAGTCATCTAAATTTGGCATAATTCTAAATTATAACACGCCTAGGTTGCTATGATTATTGTCATTCCTATGGCTCTGTGAAGGTACAGCTTGAACCTTTGTTTCTCCCTTTTCTCCCTCCAGAGTTGTAAACAGCAGAGTCTTCTCTTCCATCTCCTTCCTTTCGTTGATAGCTGAGAGATGGGACTATTCCCTCTTTCACAATACCAAGACAGAAAAAGTCTTACTCTTTCTTCTTCCAGTTATCTCTTATCCACATGTTCTTGGACAGACTGGAGAGAGACTTTAGTAACTCTTTTCCTTCTTGGAATTCATTGAAAGGGAATGACTCACAGTGACTCTCAGGCCATTCATGAGTTAGCTCATTGTTTCTCTCACCTAAGGGAGAATTTTGTAATTGGCCAAGATGGGAAGAATTGATTGAGCAGGCAGAAAAGGAGGTAAAAACATGACTGGAAGGTGAAAACTACTGGAAAAGAAAGCAGGAGTAGAAGGGGAGGTGAATGTGGGGTCAGAGGAGTAAATTTAGTGAATCCATGAAAATGAGACAGCTGGAAGAAGATCCCAGTTGGGTATTGAGGGGAGAGAGAAGGAAACTGTGAGTTTGGCCCATTTTATAGAAGGGGTTGTACTCTGCTAATAGCCTGTGAGTGGAGATCAGAGATTTGAGAAGGCAATGAAGCTAGAAATTGCAGCAGTTTACATGAGGACACATCTAATGTACAATTAAAGATTTCAACGGATCACGTTAAAGAAAGATAGAATACCAGTTATGAGGTAGAGGTGGTGATGGGAAGACAAGACAGCAGGGTGATACGTGTGTGTAGGAGGACTTCTGGAATAAAGCCAACTTGAGTTTCTTGGTCTTTTGAGTAAAGTTGAGCTCCAAGTGCTGACACATTTTTTTGCTCAGCTCTGCCCATGCAGCAAAAGATTTCTCCTTCCCCTGATAAATTTGCTGAATTGTAGAGTGGTTTTGTGTTGTGGAGGCTACTTTTACATCACAGCATGGAATAGCAGTGAAAGTTATTTTCCAAACACTGTTGGACTAACCTGTGGTGTGACCTACAACAGAGCGCGAAAATTTAAAATGAGGTTGATATTAAAATATCATTGTCAGTCTAATAAGGATTACACTATAAGTAGACTTCAGCTTCTGTGTATCTGTTGCCATGTCCACACGTGCTGCATTTGAGAAGACAGGAGGTAGCATGGGTAGTCATTAGCCTTCTGATCTTCGGTTACAGCCTTTCTTGCTTTGTCTCTAATGGGTCCTGGTCAGTGGCCCACACAGAATGGAAACTGTGTCCTGAGTCTTAGCAGGCAACCGTCTGCTCCATGGAACATACTCTGAATACTGAAGGTAATTTTAGCAGAGGATGGTCTGAGATGGTAGATCTGATTCTGAAAAGGGGACATGTTATCAGTCTATACCAAAAAGACAGCCTGAGACCTTACCTTATGTCCTTATATTACAAAGTGATTTGCATCTGTCTGTCATTGTTGGGATCCAACACTGAGAGCCCTCCAGGCTAGTGGGTGGTATGAAAAAGATCTAAATGGTTGAGTACTTCTAAACTGGAGTATCTGCCAGTCCCTAAACACAGTTTTTCCTGTGCCAGGGCTGGAGTAAACCAAAAGGAGAGGAGATCGTAAAGTTACAAAAGTCATGGCTGTCATCTGGGCCTCCTCATGAATGCTGAAGTACACACAGTGATTAAATGTGTCATGAACTACTAGGCTGAGTTAAGAGAACATAGAAGAGACCACAACGAGGCAGTAAGGGAAGCACTCAATGTGTAGCCAAGTTAACATAACACAAAAGTAGGCCTGAATATCAGCGGAACAGGTATTTATTTATTCCAATTGAGTCTGGCAGACCCCCAGTGCTACCTGTGTGCTCTGCTTCATTGCACATGCCTTTACTCTTGAATCAGCTTATTTTACAGGAGCCTTATGTCATCTATGTGATACAGGTTATATTTTCAGGAATGGGGCCCCTCTGAGTCTTCCTCCTTGTTCAACTTCCCCATCTTCCTCCCTTAGGTCTTTTTATGATATTTTTTAAGCATTTCTATGGAACCCTAGGATAGGAGCAGGGTTATTCTTTATATGTGGGTATACCTTTATTTTGCACAAAGAATCCTTTGTCCTGTTTAATTTAATTTCTTTTGCTCCAGACAAGGAAATCCGTGTTGAGAATTATTCTGGAACAGATATTCTTGAATAGCACAGTGGTTACCTTTGCTCCATGCACCTAGCAATGGCTTTGCAATTTCCAGGCATGGGCATTTAACCTCTCTGCTCTTTTTGCTGGATGTACAAAGCTGTTACAGCCTGCTGAAGATGGGAACTACAAGTGGAGTTAAGTGAGATGAAGCAGTAAATGGTGTCCTTCAGACAGGGAAGTCTCAACTCAGTGTTTACATACTTCTTTCTTCCAAAACACACAGTGTAAGGGTGAGGTGGGGAGCAGCTGGTTTTGAGGAGATGAAGGCTCAAGTTTTACCACATCTTTAGAAGCTGATCCAAAACCCATCAAGCTCAGTGGAAAGCCGCCAATGGTTTGAAGAGCCTCTGGATCAGGCCTTTAAACCCAGCTCCTGCAATTTGGCTCGTTGTCCTTGGTGCAGCTGACTAATCCTTGTCCCAGTCCTGAACTCTCAGGAAGCCAGTGCAGAGCAGCGTGCTAGAAGCTGCGGGGACCACCCTCCGAAATGGCTGAGGGCCTCTTTTCACCTTGCATGCATAATAGCCTGAGCACAGCTGTAGCTGCAGACTTACATTTCCTGCAAAGCTTTGTCTTCTTTGCAGCTGCATACCTGAACCACCTCGAGCTGTGGAGAGGCTTGCAGAGCTTTAGAGGCTCTAAATCAGATGTCTGGCGATGAATGGTGTTGAAAACTATTAAACCTTTGTTCATTGGTCCTCATGTGGAGGAATTGAGAGCATGGATCTTTAGCCTCCTGGAAATGGTTAGAAATGAGGAGCACAAAGGAGTCCTTGATGAACATTTTGCCCCTAAGCCATGTGGTTCCTTGCTTTCCGGCTCCTGCTGCCGACATGCAAAGCCAGGGCCCTGGTTTTTAATTTTCATACTGTTTTTAAACAGATACTTTTTCAAATGTAAACATGCCCCAGCACTGAAGGTTTGCAGCCAAATTAAAGAGTCAGCACTGGAAAAATCAGCCTTCTGAGAAAGGTCAAATACAAGCAAAGTCTGGAATTCATTGGGTCCATATGTGCACACTTCAGCTAATATGGGGTAGACTAAGGGCAGCACTTACCTGGCAGAACTGAGGTAGCTTCAGAATGAAAGGCTAGAACTGTCCTTAGGGATGCCTGTGGCCTGAGGGGTAGATTTGAATGTGTCGAACGAAAAAAGACCCGTGTCCTTACTCTTAGTTGTATTTCCATTCCACTTTATCCCTTCCCTTTTAATGGGAAGAAAAAAGGTTAAGAAGGAAAATGTGCCATTTGGCATTAATTCTGACAACTCACGTTTAGACATTCTTAGTTGGGACCATGCTGGGTTTAATAATCTCCAACTACATGCCTATAAAAGCTTAATTTTGCTGTGAGGATGCATGCCTTGCAGCCTTTAATTTAATAACCAGGAAAGGTTTCTTTATAAGTTGTACCACCTGCAGTAGTAATAGAAATCAAGACACTGCCTGTTATTTCTTGGGTTTGATTGACATTTCAGCCAACATGGAAAGATTCAAGCCTCCTACTGCCTTAATTTTTTTTAATTATTTTTACCTGTAATTTGTCAGAGCTTGCTGCTAAGAGGAAGAACTGATGAGTGTGCCTCTCTGAAGTGAGGAGCTTTTGCTTAGAGCAGCAAATGAAGAAATATTCTTCCTGCCACTGCATTGTAATAGTGGGTTAGTTAGCAGGAAAGAGTTGGTAGGAAAGGAGGTAAAATGACAAGAGAAATGATAGCCTAAAAGCAGGATGCTTAAGAGGTATCATCATTATGTAGCAAACCCCTAATCCCACCCTCGTCAGCCAACAAAAATGCCAGGAGATCTGCAGCACATGTCAGCGGGCTGACCTGCCTGAAAGGTGGTGTTGTTGTTGGTTCTGCTGTTTGGCTCAGAAAAGTCGCTTCAGCTAAAGAGCTACTGGAAAAGAAGACAGAGGCCCATTAGTTAGGAAAACGCCAGAGGTGAAACTGCGGTGCCTCCCTGGTGCTAGTACATCATTAAGGGTCCCAGAGGAGTGTAGGAGGTGGATATGCTTGAAGGTTAGGTGGGCTGAGTTATTCCTTAACTCATGACTTTTCATTGAAGAGCAGAGGAGGTACACATGTTATGTGTGGTTACACACTGTGACAGGAATGTTGAAAAGCCTCCAGCTCCTGGCAACAGAGTTTTTATGTTGTAAGGATGGAGGTCTCGTTGTTGGAGAGGCTCTGGCAGCATCCAGGTAGGTGGAGCATGGGACCAGGCCTAATGATGTCCAGCTCCGTGACGGGTGTTCTCAGGAATTGTTATGTGGTGGTGGCATTCAGGGCAGAGGCAGAAGCTCTACAACAAGGTTCTACTTTGGAAGGGGACACAGGAAAAGTGGAGTGTAGGGACTTACATGGGTGTTTTCTTAAGGTTTTGGTAACGGAAGGGCTTGATTAGGTTTCATCCGTCCATTGAGGGAGAAGGGACTTGAAATTGCTCAACAAATATCCCTGCATCAAAGATTTTAAACCATTGCACATCTGTAATCCTACAGAGCATGCTGAGACGCCAAAGGCCTTGATGAGATTTCTCCTCAGCATTGTCATCTCACCCCTGTGTAAAGTGAACTAGTGGCTACAACAAAACATTCAAACCTGGCTGCCTTCAGTGAGACTTCTCAATTTGTCATTGGGGATATAAAATGACAATGGAGCATGTTTTCTCCAAACTCTTTTGAACTGGTCTGAACTGCATCATTATTGTTATGAGTCATCAGGTCATTGACCTGCATATTAGTATCCTGTTGGTATGAAGCCAGAAGATATTACCTTTCATGTTAAGCCTCCTGGATCTTCAACATCTAGTCTTTGAATGAGATGGGGTTGCTTGTCAGGAAGTCACAGAGGGATTACAGATATACTGATTTGGTCTCATTTGTGCCTTGCTCCCTCAGATATTTGGTATTCTCTATGTATTTAAAAGCCAGAGTAGTTAACAGTTGGAATAAATTCGCAGAAGTCCTTGATGACTTTCTGAAAGATAAGTATGAATCTATCCCCATTTATTTTGTGCAGTAAAGATATAAAGTGAGAAGCTGGAATTCCATGATCTGCGATACACACAAGGCTGAAGCTGGTAACTGTATCAAAAGCTTGGATTCTGTGGACGCCATGGCATCATGCCTGAGAGTACTGTAAAACTAGTAATTCATCTTTTTCTTTAAACTTGTGTATTTTTTATTATATCAGGACTATCTGCCCTAGATCTCTTCAGTGATGTGTTAGCAGGTGTAGCTTCTGGAAGAGCTTTGTCTTCATGAGCGTAGTGTAGTCAAGTCTATTGCTTTGCATTTAGCTTATGTGATTGCACTTTGTACAAGTGGCTTGCTTGGCAAATCCAAGCTAGCTGATAGAGCCCTTCTCAAGCTTGTGCAGTCTCTCAGCCACAAAGATGCTGTGATCATAGAATCATAGAATCTTCCGGTTGGAAAAGACCTTTGAGATCATCGAGTCCAACCGCACCCATCATCCGCTAAACCATTTTCCTCAAAAACTCATCTATCCTTTTTTTAAACACCTCCAGGGTTCGTGACTCAACCACTTCCCTGGGCAGCTGTTCCAGTGCCTGACCACCCTCTTGGTACAGAAATTCTTCCTAATATCTGAATCTCCCCTGGCGCAACTTATGGCCATAAGTTGATGACCCCCCAGTTTAAATTAAGGAACCATTTAATTGCCAGGGTTCCCAGGTGTTAGGTAAAATGAATCCTGGAAGAGAACCTAAAACCTGAAGAGAAGGTATAACCTGTCATGGGAGCAGCCAAGTCTTACGAGCAAATCACTTATACTCTACTTGGTTTTAATCAGTTTACCCCACCTTCTCTTTCCAGAGGGCAGTGGTTTCTCTTTGCTTAGCAGAGAAGGTAGGGCTATGCAGGTGTTACAGAAGGCAACCCAGTCCTTCTGCATCACTTAGCCCTGGCACTGAAAATGATTCTGCAGTCTTAACAGAAGCTGTTGTCTTCAAAACCAATGCTGACACTCCATCTTGGATGTGAAAATAACTGCTGAGACTGCTCTGCGTTTGTGTATTTTTTTTGCACATTCTGCAGAGAATCAGAATAAATAGAAACCCTTTAAATAGATTAATAATTAGCCTTCCACTGACAGATGATTCTGTAGAAATCCATTAGTGGATGTCCAGGTGAACTCACTGCTTCTAGAGCAGCTTTATTGTTTTCTGCTTTCTCATTTTCATTGCAGATCTGAAGCCCTGGGTGTCGAATTTCACCTATCCAGGTGTACATGACTTTTCTCAGCTTGCACTGGATGCCAACAGGAACCAACTCATTGTGGGAGCAAGGTAAAGATAATCTTTTAATTAGACCAAGATTGCTGCTTAAGGTCTTCCCCTTCAGGTTATGGCTTCAGAGGAGAGTGTGTTTCCAGCTTATGTGGTCAGTCTCTCCCTTAAAAAGAAAGCTATAATTTATGTAGAGGGATTTAAACTCCTAATATAATTGCAAAGAAGAGAAAATTGCTAGAATTAAAAAAAAGAAAGAAGCAATCAAAATGACTGCTTAATGGAACAGAATGCTGGCATCTCCCTTGGTATCATGGATGTTAGAAGAGTTATAGTAAATCATTCTGCACAGTCCCTCTGTCAGCACTAAGTTTGACTTTATGGTTTATCTGCCATGGCCATACTTTCCCTCTGTACCAAGGTTCATCTACACACCGTTGTATGAGTTGTAGTGAGACTTTGGCAGTGTAAATTATGGCTTTCTTTTATCTTCTTTTAGAATTCACTCCACAACCTGTTTGCTTTATCTTGCTGATATAACCAGATCCTGATCTAATGCATTTTGGGGCAACTCTGTTGTTCTGGCACATTGTATATAATTAACATACATTTTCCTTTATTTTTAAACATTATTTTTATTTAGGATGTCGTGAGAGGAAAGTAAAGGCAAATAGTATGAGTATAGGCAAGCTGTAACAAATTTAGAGCTGCATTTGTAACTATGATTCAGTGAAATAATACACGTCAGGAGTGGTTGAATCATGAGCCCCAGCAGCAACTACTTTTTATTGCATAATAAACAGATAAGACAACCCCAAAAGAAAAGACTAAGCATGGTCTAACAAATCAGTTTAAGTATAACATTTAGAATCAGATAACATTGTGGTAGCAGTCTGTGTTATTAATGAAAACGGAGGAAGAGACTGCTTTCTTCCTGGGTTATTCAGCATTAGAGGACAGGGAGGTGAGGAGCAGAGCTGGAAGAACTCATGATACAAACAAGAGAAAAGAGCAAGATATGTAGCAGAGGGAGAGTTGTTTGCTTCACAGACACAACTGAAGGGTGATTTAATACAAATTTTCTGTGTGTATTTGTGCAGTAAATAATAACACTTGCCTTCCTGTAGCTGTTGAAATTGCCAGAGGCCCTCCTGCTTTTCATACAGAAACATTTCACTTTTCAAGCTGTGGCTTTACTTGCGCTGGAATCTTGAACCAGCAATTATTAATATTTATTACTTCAGAACAGCATTTCTTTGGGGACGGGTGTGAACGGTGCCTTCTGCCTGGCATTGCACAAACACAGGCACGTTGCTCTGAGGAATTTATGGTTTACAGAACCTGGCTGCACAGCGCCCTCCCCCAACACAGACGCTGCTGGCGCTGACACGCTTCACCCCTGCTCAAACTCCAGCAACACGTCCTAGAGGGAGTCTCTGTCTCCACAAGAGTTTGTACCGGTGTGGTTAGACGTGGGGCTACAATATCATTATAAACAGTGGAAATGACAGCAAATTTGGCTCCCCGCGGAGGTACAATATAGTGCAGTGTATTGCCTCATGAGGAAGCAGTGACAAGTATTTACAGAATTTGCTTGGAAAAGTCTGTTTTCATGAAGCACTGCCCACCTGACTGCAAGTTTTAATGGTGCCAAGTGGCTCTGTTGAGCAATTCTTGGTAGAGTTTATGGAGATGTAATTTCCCAGGGTGTTTTTTGAGGTTGAATACAGGCTTGGTAGGAGGAAAATTGGGAGCACTGAGCTCTTTCCCTTTTCACCACCACATTTCCACTCTTAGTGAGGTGACAGGGAGAGATGCCTGGATATGGAGGTGTGGAAGGGTTCTGCAGTGCTCTGGTACAGGAGCTGTACCAGAGAAATGGGAACAGGAGAAAAGCCTTTTATGTTCCCTCCTTCCCTGATAAATCCATACCTTGTTCTGGACTATTTTTAGGGGTGATTTTTTTGAATCATTAGTTGCTCGTGCACCATCTGCTTGAGTTTGCAAATGAAACAATACCTCAAAAAGATAGGAGCTGTCTCTATCCATCTCTACAGGGTGTAATTTATGAAACCTAAATTTAAATGTTAACCATATTTAAATGTGCTACTGTAGATCATATTAGTAGCAACGCCAGCTATTCTGGGGTTGTGGAAGGAGTTTGGGATCAGAGTGGAGTTTGTAAGTACTCCCACTTCTCAATTTCCTGGTTAACATCATTCTCTTAGATGATAGCATTATAAATTATTTCAGAATAGTTCTTTCTGTCTCTATTTAAAAGCAGTATGACCTCACCACAGCATCTCTTTGGCTTAGTTCATCCTGCATTTCAAAGCTTCACAGAAAATTCTTCCTAGAAGAAAAGAAGATCCTGGGGCTCACGAGGGCTTTTGGTTTCAGGAATTGGACACAGCATGACTGAAACTGTAAGAGGTATTGAGGGCATTCCATGCAGACAGGGCGCTGGAATAACATGAGCCTCAGATTTTTAAGCTTTGTCCTTATCTGAGAGCCCTCCCCAAATGACTGGTGCTGTCTGAGTGCTAACCAGAGGAGTCTGATAACTCCACTGCACCAAACACCTGCCAAGTCAAAATCCCAGAAACAAAAGAATTAGTTTCAAAAGCCCACCATGGTTTCTAAGCAACGTATTTACTTGTCACATCGTTTGTAAAATCCAAACACTTGCAAGTAAGGATATGAATAGTTTAGAACACTGTAAATCTCACACTACCCATATTGTGAGCCACGTTTCATTTACTATAACACACATTTCAAAAATTCATAACCTTCATTTTGACTCATAGTTTGCATGTTTTGTTTTTGTTTTAAATGCAGTGTTAGTATTTTAATGTACTGTTTTTCTTCAGTCAATGAGTGATTGTTTTGAAATATTTGCTGCTTTTTTCAGCTCTTGAGCACATGTGTTTACTATTTGAGCTTATTTTAATGGGAGGAAAAACAATTTTCTAGACCTCATTATTATTGAGAAAAAACTTGAAAATATAATCTAAACAACTCAAAACCCAGAACACATAACTCTCCTCATGCATTAAAATATCTGATGATTTTAGGAAGTTGAATCCTGCTTTTTCTGTGCTAGCTATCAGCAATGCCATTTTGTCCAATCGTCCTGCTTTTCTGCAAAACACTTTCTTCTTTTCATCAAGAGAAAGCCTTGAATTTTTCAGACCTGAGAAACCTTCCAGGTCAAAGCCAATAAAGGAGCTGAAATAGAAACTGATTGCAGCCTTGACTATGTAGAAACTTCCCTCCCTCTCTAATAGCGTGATCTGGAACACTTATTGTCTTTACTTTCAATCTCTTTCCCATTATTAGATTTCAAATCTAACTCTGCTGTACCGCATGCCTGGTGCGCAGTTTGCTTTTATTAACTGAGGGTCTATTTGCTCTACCTAAACATCTGAAATCAAAGAGTAATGGTGAGGAAATGGGTGGCAGTTTCTCGCAGATTAGTGTCACATAATGAGCTATAGTTTTGAATTATCGACACAAGTTGTATATGTGCAGCTACGGTAGAAGAGCCACAGAGGAGATTATTCTGGTACCGGAACAAAGGCTAGGAGACTAGGACACTGCTCTTTTGTCAGTAATGTAGCTGGTGAATGGACTGGGAAGAACAGCTTGAATGAGCTGCTTTATAATAAATGGTTTAACAAAGGAGATAAGCTGAATTTCCTAATTTGATGGGCAAGCAAGAGAGACCTGTGTTAGAAAGTGGTGACTTAAAAGATGTAGCTGAATTCATGGTATCTGCTTGCTGTAGCTCAAGGCCAGATCTAGTTGCTGTCAGAAACCACGGAGATCAGCAGACTACCTGGGCAGCCAGACTGCCACAGACCCTTTGCCTACACCAGTATGCCCGTCCTGTGATGGGGATGCCAGAGGTGATGGTGGTGGGGCAGAAGGAAACCTCCATCCCCATTCCTGCAGGATGTTCCACCTCAACTCTCCAATGTTCTTTTTTTGCCCCTTCTCTATCCATAGCAGAGACATTCTGACCTTCTCCCATCCCCATGGCAGTGATTACACCTACGTGTGGGAGAGGCAATGCTCTGCTCTCTAACCTGTGCGGTAGGCAGGGTGCCCAGTCCCCAGGAAGGGTGGGGTTTTTTGAGGAGGTACATAGGGTAGCTGTGACATCCCACCTCCTTGAGGAGCCTTACTTCTTGGGACTGTCTCGCTACTGGCTGGGCAGAGACAGAAGCCAGTAAAGAAATGATGATATGAAAGACCCTGCTTGGAGTCAAGCCAAAAAGCATGCTTCACAAGAGCTCCCTGGTGAGGAGAACATAAAACGTTTAAAGGAGGATGGCTGAGAAACTATGTGACAATCTGGCACAACAGCAAACTGAAGGAAAACAGCTTGGACAACAGGAGAATGATATCCAAACAAATGGCTGCACAGAGAGTGGCTGGGAAGCCGTAAGGGAAACATTTGACTTTTCCCAGAAGGAAGCTGTGGGGGTACCGGCTCAGGGCAGTAGCCTGCTGGGGCTGTGGATGTGAGAGGCATGGCTACAAGGGTTGGCCTTTTGCAGTGAGTGGAGGTGTTACTGTAGAAAACCAGCCAGAAAGCATCATGACCAGAAGTCCTCATAGTTCTGCCTGCCAAGGGGACTGTCAGCTCCATCAGGAGATGAGAAAGGATCACCTCTCATGCCTGTCGCACAGGGAACTGCAGGTCAGGAGCCCTTGTCACAAATGACCCTGGAGGTAGAGGGTAATAAGCAAAGGCTGCATGAAGGGGCTCAAAACTGGCAAGTAAAGTGCATCTCATTCTGGACTGCCAGATTTCTCTGCAATAAATATAAAGCCACTAAGCTGCTGGTGATGCAAGTCTGGATGCTTGGATTGAGCAATTTTCATACTTGATTTAGAGCTGAACTGAATGTGCCTGTTAATGCCAAGAAAGGAGATGTGGTTAGCCTGGGGAGCAGGGAAGGTGCTATATGAACTTTCAAAGGCTGTTTTAGAGGGAGCAAAGCAACCTGAGCGCGCTCCTTCCTGGCTGTTATTCCTTCTGGCTGTATAAGCATTAAAACAACTCTGGATCATGCAGGCTTAGGAGTTGAAGACTGAATGGAGTGATATCACAAAAGTGTGGCTTCAAGTTGCAACTTGCAGAAATATGGCAAATTGTAAATATACTCTAGGACCCTCAACAAGCAGGTTTGGCACCACCCCTAGTTTATTGAAAGTCTCAGGTGTATCATAGATTAGCCTGTCAGACACCAGGTTTCATGCAGATTTCTGGCTGAACATAGGCTCTTTCCTGCCTGCTTGGTAGAAAACTCCGGAGCACCACAGTAAAACTCTCAAAACCTGTGCTGCTTGGAAAATATCACTCTTACCCTTGGGCACTTTCAGTCCTGTCCAGATCTGGATTGCTGCTGAACCCTGAAGAGAATAAGTCTCAGCAGATTATGTAACCTGGGCAAAAAGCATTTTGCAAAACAGGAGTCAGGTCAGAGTTGATCCGCAGATTTAGAGTATCGGTGTTGGGTCTGAACTCTGTCAAGAATACTTTCTGTTGCCAAACGATCAGTGCCCCTCACCAATGTTTATCTTCACAGGGCTTCTGTGAGGCAGGAAAGCACAAATAATTTCATGCTATAGATGGGAATCTGAGGCCCAGAGGAATTAATAGCAAGCCTGCCCTGTAAAAAGCTGTGATGCTGAGACATGTGAGTTTATAGTAGATCTGAAAGGTAGTACAGTGCTGCACCTAACACAGGCAGTCCTGCAGGGAGACTCAAATCTGCACAGCCTCAGAGGTCCCTGCACTTGGCCAATGTGGACCTAGCCAAAGCTCTTCTATAGACTCACAAAAAAACCTGTGGCAGAGGTGGGATTTGGACCTTTTACTGTTATATTTCCATCTGATAGTTTAATGACTTGTCTTCAGCCTTGCATCTCTAAAGAAGATGTAAGTCTTCAAAATGGGACAGGTGGGGCTTCAGCATGGCTGAAAAAGAAAGTCATGTCTTATATAGCATGAAGAGACTAACATGCAAACAAGCTAACATTGGCCAAAACTACATGGGCATAGCCAAAGGTTAAATAGTCCGCAGACTTGTCCTGTTACCAGCCAGGAATGACGTGCCATTTGTCCCTGACTACAGGATTTGACTCGATAGTCTCTGAAACAAAATGACTGAGCTGAGTTGCTGCCATTTTGGATGGCTCGCATCAGTATTGTGCTGTCTTACGCCAGCTTTACGCCCTACTAAGTCACATTTGGCTGAGAAATTACCTTGCCAGTTGAGGTATTAATGAGGACGTGAGCATGCAAAAAGCGTGATAATGTTTTTGATTATATCTAGATCATAGGAGGGCAGCTGAAAACAGTGCTGCGGAGAAACCTAGAAAAACAAATACCATCCTTTCTCATTGTGGTTTTTACTATCAGAGAAAAGAATGGTCCTAATTAAAGTTGCATTCTTGAATCGGGGGCTGGAGGGGGCACTTTACATGGTGATGTGAGAAGAAAAGGGAGAATCAGTCTCTGAAATTAACAAAAACTTTCAAAGCAGCATTGATGTTTTTTAAGGAGCTGCCTGACCTGCGTGGCAAAGAATATGGTGAAGGTGAGAAATGTGTGAGTAGACAGTGCAGCTAGTTAAAGCCATAATTGGGGGTGCACAGTTTCTTTATACAAAGAACAAAAGTGTGATTTAAAGTGCAGGTTTTAACCTCTTTAGTTGAGCCTGGAATAGTTCAGAGGGAGATTTTCCTCTCTGATACTGTGCCAGGTGAGGTGAGGTCAGCTCAGCTCTTGTGTAAGTGCAGATATGTGCAGCCTCACTGGCACGTGTCATTTACACCTAGAGTTTGTTTCCCTGTGCTGGTCTGCAAGGAGTCTGAATTTGCCATCCCCCAAAACTGTACTGTCCCTGACTTATACCCTTTGAGGAGCAGTGGAAGAGGTATGGATAGGGAAGGATGGAAGGAGAGTTGTTGTGACTGTGACATTTTGGGAACTTTGGAACCTGTTTCAAATTTTATTCGAAGTGTAATTTTTTCTTAGTTAAAATTTGTGCATTTGCTCAAGTACAAGATGTGAATTTTTATTAACTCAAAATAAATAAATCAAATAAACTGCCGTGCAGCAGCACTGTCAGGTTACTGGGCCAGACCAGTGCACAGGAGAAACCACATCTGCAGGAGAGCAGAGACAGCTTTGCCCCAGGTGTTATACACAGAGAAGAGGTTGAGGTGAGGCAGTCTTTGGTCTGTCATCTTTGTGGGCAGAGAAAACAATTGGTCCTTCCAATTACCTGGAAGGCAGTACCATCTACCCCTCTGCAAATAATCTCACCAGAGTGGTAGTCTGTGCACTTTTGCCCATCATCAGAGGAAACAGACTATGGGCTGACTCATGGCCCGTGCCTGCGCAGTGCTGTGTGAAAGGCAATCTTGGTGCAGCACAGGCTGATGAGAAGCAGTTTTACACAGCAAATTGCAGGCCTGACTGGAAAAATATCTCACATTCAAGATAAAATGAAAATTGGTGATACCCTATCACAAAGGCAGCCACCCATGAGAGGCTCGCTTGCCTTAGTAACACATTGAGAATAATTAAGTTTGAAGATTTGTATTTCAGAGAGCGGGATGAGAGCAAACACAAGGTCAGGACATTCTAGCAAAAGTCTTGGAGTCTTGGACCTGATGTGTTTTACAGCATCACAGAATGGGTCTGCAGAGCACTTTCCTTTTGCATTACTGGAAATACTTTCTCTTGCTCTGGTTAACTTGGCGTTATGTCAGTTTTCTATGGCACGGTTCACCGCAGGGACTTGCACATCACTTTATATCGATATGTTTAGGTACTAAGCCTACTGTTCTGTGCCACAGCAAAGGTAAAAAAAAGACAGCAAAGAGAAGAGTTTGGTTGGCAATAACAAACTCACCAGCCAACTCTGTCAGTATTTGCATACAAGTCATGTTGAACTCATCCAGAGTTTGACAAAAGCCTGACAGAACTGAGCATGTTTATGAGCCTAAGCAGGCAGATGGGGAGGGGCTGTCAGGGAAGATTTGAATGATAATCAGTGCATCAGAAGAAGAGGAATTTTACAGTATGACTTATTGCAAGTACACCAAAAGTGATGGGCAAATAGGAGACCAAAGGTCCCTATGTGGCTTGGGGCCATATCAAGGTGCTATAAGTGCTCTGTGATTCTGCCAATTGGAGGAGAGGGGGAGAGAGGAGCTGTCAGTCACATGTCAAGAGGCACTTGAGGTAGCATGTGGGATAATACTTGGTGGTCTGAGAGATGGACTCATTCTTTGAGGAAAATAGGAACAAACCCACACGTGAGTTTTGAAAAATTGGCTCAGTTTCCATCTCTGAGGTTTTGAAGAACTCATCTAGGGAAACAGAGGGAGGGAAGTGTAACAAAATACCATGGAAATTGTCCCACATTTTATAAATATATTCAAACAATATTAGAAAAAAATCACACTCCTTGTTCTCTAAAGTGTCTACATAGGGCTGCTCTCCAGAAAAAAAGATGGTTCAAGGCATCTCAGGAGCATAGCAACACTGTTACTCCCAAGGAGGTGGGATCACATTGGATCAAAGCTTTGCTGCTCCTACCCTGGGGAAGGTCCAGAGATACCAGAGCCAGCTTGCTGCTCCCCTTCTGAGCAGATGGAAGAAGGGACACAGCTGTTGGTTCACCAAGAGCCAATCTCCTTCCTGATTCTCCCTCCCATGGCAGCAGCCATCCATTTAGATTTCTGAATATCAGAACAGTCCAAGAGTGTCACAGCTTTGCTGTTGTCCTGCATGCTCTGCAGCTATCAGCATCTGTGTCTTTTGACTCTTCCTGCATCTGACTCTGAGTACACAGCACCAAGCCTGAGCAGATCTGAGCCGTGCACCCTGTGCCATTGAAGTTGATGGTAATTCTCCATTGACTGGAATAGAGAGGATTTAATTTTCATCCTTGTTTCCATCGAGGACTACTAAATGGGCTTCAGTGGCAACCCAGAAACAGTAGCTGGAACCGTGGCTTAATTTGGAAGCTACTTAATCAGAACGGTATGCTGCTTGCATAAGGATCCTCTTCTAAGATGATGCTCCTTTAGCTCTGGCTGGATTTATCACTGAGAAATGTTGCTTTGGGAAAAGCAATTGCTCATACAGCAACTGCATCATATTACTGTATGCCATTTAGTATGGTTCTCTGTTGAACATCTATTGATTTTTAAGGAAGAATGATGTACCAGACAAGTTTTTCTTCAATAGAATCAAAATTACTGGTGAATAAGGATCCAGCTGGTAAGAGAGATGCTGGCTCTCCACCTTTTCTCCAGCATATGTATGCCAGGCCCTTCAAATGAATCACTGGCATAGCATTTGCAAACAGATCATCTCATCACACTCCGGAGCAGGCATGTAATTAACTCCTTCTGACAGCAAAGGCCAGAATCATCCTTCAGGAGCTGAGTTTCTTGGGATGGTTGGCTAGTTCAGAAATGTGGATAACCATCTGAAAAGTTCAGCCACAGCTGGACCTGCATAGAGGCATAGTGTGTTAATCTATCATGAGATTTGGTAGCCAAGAGCCCTGGGGTCTGATCTCAATTCCATCATTGACTTGCTGTGTGCTTTGGAGAAGGTCATTTAACCTTTCTCTGGCTCATTTTCTCCATTAATATAAGGGGGGAATGATACTAACCAGCTCCCAGGGTGTTATGAAGCATGACTAAGCTTTGTTTGTCATGTACTCTGGAAGTACAAAGTATATCTAAGGCCTCCAGGAGCAAAGATAGGAAGAGCTGACAGGAGCTGCTGGCTCCTAGCCTAAGGCTTAGCCCCAGCACGTGTCTTCCAGGAGTGCCAGAAGGGAGCATTAGTTTTGTCACGTGCATATTTCTGTGTCTTGTTTTGCATCACCCAAAGGACTCAGTTCTATTAATTATTTTTCTTATTATCTGCAGTGTGACAGTCCTGAGTCCCTCTTGCAAACCTGGCTCCTGATTGCAACACAAGTGTGAGGAATGCCTTCTCAGAGCACCATGAGCCTACTTGATTCTTCAGTACCTCATCTGGGCTGTGCTGGATGCTGGTTTCTGTGCAATAATAGCCCCCAAAAGGGAAGAGCGACTCTCCTCTCAGCTCTCTACAGCTTTCCCTAAATGTATTTTTTTTAGAATGATCAAACTTTATTATCAGCTTTTGTTGGCTTTGTTTCTACTTGCAGAGTAATTTTCTGCATACAAAGAGATGGGGCTTGAGATAGCCTGCCCTGTAACAAGACAGGGGTGAGCGTCTCATGTCTACTATAAGGTGCAGGCAGATAGCAATATGTGAGTTGATGTACATGTCTTGTAGTGATACAGACCAGCTGAGATAAGGCAGTGTATTTTTGGTCTCTGTCTACGTATCAAAGTCCTGAGGGGTTTTGGTGGTGGTCAGCATTAGGGAACTCATGGCTCCCAGTTTCCTAACAGAGGTTGTTCTGAATCTACAAAGAGGTTCTTACCCTCCTAGTGTGTGTGGAGGACAACAAAGGTGTGAAATGTGAACAAACTTCACTCATTTAAATGGAAAAAATAATGTGAAGCTAGAGAAGCCTTTCATTTACACCTGCTTATTCCATCAAGTGTAGGGATGTTCCTCCTGATCTACCACAGCAGAACTGAAAAGCGTGATCTTCTTTAACTAGAAGGAATCACCTTTTAATCAGCCAGCACAGTGCTGACAGATGCAGTGCCTGAAAAGAGGCACGGAAAAAGAAGCCTGAACGATTGTCTGAAGCAGGTTGCAACCCTTATAATTTCAGTACTCCTAAGAGGAAGGATCTGGGTTTTTATTCAAGCACTCTTGTTATGCAGCTTCCTAATGGAAAGGCTTAATTCGACTTGGAGCTCTGTTACTCAGTGGCACCGAAGAAAAAGTACTTTGCCGTCACTGTAAATTGTTTCAAGGCCAGGCAATGTGAGAGCAAGTGTATGTGCATCATGTTTCAAGGTGTGCTTGGCTATATGAAATAAACACTTAATAAGCAGCTTTGACTTGGGAATGTCATGACAAGCAGATTTAAGTGGATATATTCTTCCACCCTTTCCTGAAACACATCTCAGTGGCTCTCCTGCTGTTCTTGTACGCATGCTTTGTGGTACCAGGCACAGTGAGCATTAATCATTTTACAAGGCAGCCAAATACAAATGATGAAGCCAGTTAACAAATACTTTCATCTACAGGATTTATACTGCAGCTTGGCTCTCTTCATATGAAGACTGGCATAGAGAGCACAGTTCAGGAAAGTTGTTCAACATCTACACAATTTCCATGAATCTAAATGTCACTTTAGCATAAGTTTACATGCTGAAGCCCAACTTTGGGAACAAGTTATTCTCCTAACCAGGACATAGACTAATGGACCAGGAGATCAGCTCCTGGTTGTGCTGCAGATATGCTCTGTGATTTTGGCTAAACTTCTTACTCTGTGCTTTAAATTTAAGTGTAAGCTATTCTCTTCTTCACCTTTCTGTTTATATCTAAGTGGCAAATTCTTCAAGACTATGTTATACAGAGCAGGAGGGTCTTTACAGAAGCTAGCTCGACATATCTGAGCTGGGGGATAATATGCCCCCTACAATCAGAGATGACAGAGAGAGGATCCACCCTCAGGTTGTTTAAATAAACATTTGCTGTTGCTGTGAATGAGTCTCCAGAGAAACCACCATCAACCCAGTCTGTGTCTTAGCACAACCAAACCACGGTCTTGGCTGAGACTTCAGTATATTACTGTTTAACATGGGCATTTTCAGAAATGCATTGATGTTAATGAATAATATGGTTAGTAGTAATAATAATTAGGAGTTTGAGGCACCTTTTAATGTGTATGATACCATTTGTCCCAGAGTACTTAAGAAGAGTGTAGTCGCTTGCTCTGGAGATAGCTGAAATAGAGCCAACTTTGGGATGAAACAAAGCATGCATTTTAATACCATGGCATGAAGTTGCATGAACTTTAGGACAGAAAATGAATAAGAGGGTTGTCCAATCCCTCCACATTTGTACACCAGGTTTTTATACAGGAGAAGGAGGTTATTAGAATAGCTGGTGGCCTAGTCCAGATGGGTTTAATTTAAGAGTGAAAGGAATTAGCCAACGTTCACTTACAAGACAAAATGGGAGGAAGAAAGAAGGCAAAAAAGACCCAGAAGACACTTCATCTACTCATGCAGAGATCTCAGTGTTCTCATGTATTTCTTACTCCTACTCTTTCAGCTGCTTTAAATTATAGGTCAGGAAGGTATTAAACAGACATAACTTCAAACACAAGCAGAAAAAAAGAACACAAATGGCGAAATTCTAGGTACAATAAACCATGCCTGTCATTCAGAGACCTTGCTCATTCTTGGCCTGAAATTGCAGTTAAAATGCCATTCACAAAAATGACACTGTCTTATTCAGCAGATCTTTCCCCTTGGCTTTTTATTCCTCGTATAGCTTTACAGAATAAGTATGGTTAAAAGAGCATGTTATTAATTAAGGATTAGTCAGTTCTAGCTGGGCAGGTCAACTGAAGTCTGGAGGAGTATCTGATAGCCTGGTCTGCCTACCGGTGTTCGTATTACTGTGATTGTGAGAAGGATCAAACAAACAAAAAGAGAATGCCAGTGGCTGTGCAGACACCAGGTAAGGGAAGCTGATAAAAAATGTAGAGTAACCCTCTTTTCTGTAAGGAAGCCACAAGGTCAGACTTAAAGAGCTGAGGTTAGGATGAAGTCTTTGAAAGATCATTGTGCTATTCACATTAGTTCTACTTTCCTGCCTGGTTTGGGTCTCAGCCACCTGAGCAATGGCAATGCTAATGCTTTGTCCAGGTGCTACACAACAGTCATTGAGAAGACAGAGACCGGCTTTATTTAAATGGACACTATTCCTGTCTGCATCTGTTTTGGCTGAGTGCAATGAAAATTGTGTCCTTTAGTTACGTCTCTTCCGTTAAAGATATTTTGGTTGATTTGCTCTGCAGTCCTATCAGGGAAAAAACCCCTAGTATTAAAATTTATTACTCAGTCAAACTGTCCAGCTTTTTACAAGACTAAAACAAAGAGCTGAAATCTGCATTATAAGACTTCCAAAATCAATGCATTTAAATAGCATGCTTAACAACAGGATAGCAACTTCAAGTTCCTACTTATGAGAATTTCTCCTTAGGGTGTTGTAAGATTGGGGGCCAGTGACATGGTTTGCTTCTCCAGGGAGAAAGCTTGTTCCATGATATCTCATGTCCTGGAATCCTGGAATTGCATTAATATTTTGGTGAGTGTCGCATGTGCTTTTCTAAGGGAGCTGTGTCAAATCTGTCACTGGATGTGAATTTACTTCCGTTTTGAAATTTTATCTGTATATAAGCTTAGTGGCTCCATTCTGCTGCATGCACCTGCAAGTATATTTAGGTCTGTAGCTGATGATGAAGAGTTAATAGCAAGTTGAGACAGCATAGGGTTTCAGACTGTACAAAAAGAACTGCAGGATCTCCAGTGATAGGACTAGGAGAGAAGACAGAGATGTGTACTTACAGGAGGTATAATACTTACTGATATATTTTGTTCAGATATTGCTGATGGGTCTCATTCTTCTCTGGGTTACCTGTCCCAGTACAGAATAGGATGGTGCAAATCAGAGCTACACTGGCTGAAGATTCAGTACAAGGAGTTTGACTTCCCAAGTTCCCCATCATCCCTCTTCCCATTCTTCTTTATTGACAGCCAGCAGCAGTTGAGACCTTTTGATTTATTTGTAGAACTGCGACAAAGTATACAGGCAACGAATGATTTTCATTTAGGATATACACAATGGAGATAACAGAAAAGGGAAAAACTGCTCAAGCTTGGTAGTGGTCCTTATGACTCAGTATGAATTTGTTGTAGGTTTGAATAACTTTCTTTGCTTGGACAGAGCGTTCTGCTGACCACAGACCCTAAGCAAGGCTCTTCAGAAGAGTCCTTAGGACCTTTTCATCACTATAGGAGCTTTCCACTGACTCCTCTCACTTCACCAACCTAAGACTGGAACTGGCTTTTCTACTAGTTCTGGGAGTGTCTTGATACTGGCACTTGTAGAGTGGATAAACTGTATCATCAAAGCTGCACTTTCTACTACTTTCTACTGCCACCTCCAAAAACATATTTCACCTGGTATAATGTAATTGTTTCTTCTCTGAGAGACTGTGGTGACAGGGATACTGGAAAAGAATCAAAGCTCTTCAGACCCCCTGACAGATGGGATGCAAAAACATGAAGTTAGATGTGGCCAGACCCTCAAGCACACAATTAAGTCCGTATGGCTTAATATGTCAGCTGATTCCTGGTAACTGCATTGTCTTCACAAGTGAAAACACAAGATAAATCATGTCACCTAAACTTAATCAACAGATGTTTATACAAATGTGTGTTCCCTCCTGTTTGTGATGGGATGCGAACCTGCAGGAGGAGGGATACAGGAGCTCAGCTTATGTGTGGTATCTCATGCTACAGTGACTTATGTTAGGAATTCTCTTGCTTTGCCTGTAGAGATGTGATGACAGGAGGATTGGGACTATCTGCAGTCACTGCCTTGATTTCCCTGCTGGCTTTCTGTGCAGAGGGATTCTGCAAAGAACTATCTGTCCTCTTCTCCTCCTTTTACAGAGTCCTAAATGGGAGCACCACAATGACAGGCTTGGAGGGAACATTCTACAGGAGTCAGCTTTTCTCCAGCTGGATTCTGTATAACCCCAGTTTTCTCAGAATGCAGAGGAAAACATGAGCACAACCCGTACACGACTTCAGCCAAAGCCCTTTGAGAATTTACAAACAGTCTCTGTGTTGTTGGGATTTCATTGTGGTTTTTCATTATGATTTCTGGAACGTTTCACTCCACACCTGCTGAAAACTTTGTTACAAAGTTCACTAAGACCCTGATGAACAAGGGGCACATACCTATTCTTGCATTCTGTGGAGAGGACTCCAAGAAAATATTGTTGTTTGTAGAGATGAATGAGCAAAACCTGTGACTTGCTTTTGTAATTTTTCCCTTTCTTCTTTGGTAGCCTAACAATTTGTAATTTTTCTGCTTATTCATGCAGGAACTACCTCTTCAGACTTAGTCTACACAACGTTTCTCTTATTCAGGTATGTTCACTTTTTACTTTCTTGTTTTATTTGACTTGCTAATGAATGTTCTGTAATAGTTGGTGTACATTTTCAGAAGGCTCTATAGTGTAAATTTGCCCAGAGTGATGGAGCAGGGAGAAGACAAATTCAGAACCAGATGCTTATTCCTGCACCCAATGATAATGCTGGGGGAAGGGCTCTTCTACACTTGCCTATTTGGACAGTGGTCTCTGCACTTGATTCTTGGGTGTTTGGGTGGTAACAGATCTGCCAAAAATACAGCATAAGGAACAAGGCATGTAGTGTGACTGATATGGTCTTAAACACAACAATCAATAGAAATCCCTGGCTTTCATTAAAGGAGATGTCAGCAACACGTAGGAGAAGCTTTTACTATTCTTGTCCATCCTTGGTTTTAGTCATTGTTAGCCTTTGTGAACATGGATTGCTGAGGAACTGTGCTTTGCTGAATGCTTCACTAAAACCAAGATTGTCTTGCAAGCATTCAAGACGCAAAATGGGTTGAAAAATGTATGATGTTAGCCATGGCAGAGCAGCTGAAGATTGAAAGGGCTTGCAAATACCCAGCAGTATGAGGACTTTCCTTCCACTGCACTGAATCTGGAACTGAAAGATGCAGCAAAAATTGTTAGTGAAACTCCCAAATGCTTATCTTTAAATAAATCAATAAAAACCTTATACCTTGGGATATTTACTATCATCCACAGTTGCTAGAGCACCAAAGATGCATTCAGCATTTTTCAGACAGATTCAAGGGC
Organism: Dromococcyx pavoninus; assembly: GCA_033558185.1. Lineage (NCBI taxonomy): Eukaryota > Metazoa > Chordata > Aves > Cuculiformes > Neomorphidae > Dromococcyx > Dromococcyx pavoninus. The sequence goes on from JAUMJL010000786.1 coordinate 2,098,919, forward strand.
CTTCCTCCTGTACCTTACCACTCAAAGCCATAAGAGTAGTACTGCCAGCCATTCCCATGTGCACAAGCCTTTTGCTGTTAGTAGGAGTCACAAGTTTAGATGGAGAGAAGAAAAGATGCTTAATGATTGTAAAATGCATTGAATCTTCCTTCAAAAGGAAAAAAAAAGTCCAGAGTTACCAATAACAAGAATAGAGTTAGAGAAGCTGATACTCCCACTTGGCAAGAGTTTCCCTTTGCAAAGCCATATTAGCATGGCTGGAAGGCTTCCAGTGAGCACACAGGAGAGGGAAGTCTCTGTAGTTATGTGAGGTGTCCTACCTTCTACAGTGCCTGTTATCACACTGCCTGACACTGCCTCTTGTACTTATCAGACAAGAGATCCCCTTCCACGAAACCCAGTTGTGAATCTCCATTATACACTTCTGAAGTCGGGATTGGCTTGGGCCTTTTTCAGTGCTGTGAGCTTCCTTTCCTTTCCTACACTGCAAAACATGGGAAGTCTCCTTCTATGGTACTGGAGGATGCTGTGGGATCTCGGGTTAACATAATGAGCTTAGTTTGCTCCTGCTTTCTGGGTGTATCCGGTCACTTTGCCAAGACTTTTTGCATGACAAAGAGAGCATGGAATTATGTTGACACACGTGTTGGGAATGATGGAAGCGATTGTTTCCCGACCTAATGGTTGCCTAAGTAGCTGCTTGGCCTGTCTCCATAAAGCACATGATGTGGCTTAGAGGCACCCCCTCCCATTTTCTCCCTTCACCATGCATAATTTTAAAGATCAGATCAGAAAGCAAGACAAGAAATGCAAGGAATTTGCGGTAAGTTCCATGGAGGGTGAAAATGCACTTTTAGAAGTAATCACAATGCTAATTTGGGTTCTTCTGTATTTCCTCTTTGCTTGTAACTAAAATATAGTGTGGATCTGGTCAGGTCTGATTTGGGAGTAGATTTTCATCTTGAAATTGTGGTCTGATTTACTTCTGCTCATGCGACATACTCTTCAGATTACCAGCAGTTCTAAATCTGCTTCAGGGTGCAGGATTTTGTTGATGGATGTCAACATCAGTGTCCCTTGCATTCATACTTCTATGATGTGAAGGCAGAAACATGAGGAGTACAGTCTACAGAGACAGCAGGATATGCTGGTAGTGAGGCAAACCTGCCAGTGTGAGGAATGTATCTCTCTATGGGGGGGAGGCAGGTGAAATTTAAAGCTATTTTTCACTGAGTGTTCTTGTGCATCCCTAGGCTGCTCTGTTCCTGTGGGAAAAAGGCAAATGTACATTTCAGCCCCACAACACTCACGGAAAGGAGAGGAAGCGAAGATGTTCCTGTGAAGGAGATTACTCTTAATTGTCTTTTCAGCAAGGGTGGCAACAGCATCTCGCAGGAGCAATATCCTCATGCCACTGCTTGCTAGCACAGCAAATTCAGTACTTTACTCTCTCATTCTAGTAATGGGTAGATTTACTAGCTCATTCTACCTAATGCATGTTTTCCTTGACAGTTACCTATTCTTTAACCTGAAAATGAGTATTTCCTGCCATTGACCAGGCTATAATGTTTTTCATCACAGTATTACTTTATTCAATGCTTTCCGATGGGATTAAAGTCTTCTTTTTCTGGATTATAATCCTCTTTATGAATATAGTGTATCATAAACCCAGTGTTAACCATGTTATTACTCTCTGATTTTAGAAGGGTTTTAAGCTCTCAGAATTTAAAAGATGGTGCTCTTTCCTTCTACCTGTTGAATGACTGTGGATACCTTTCATATAAGCTCAATTCAAAATCAGTTAAAATTAGCAAGAGTTCTGCATCAACTTCAAGGATTGTTTATGAAACTGTTACTCCTGAAAATATATTTTAGGCACCTTTAGCTCCAGAAACTAATGTTACAGTATTACTCCTGAATCTGTGTTGCACTGCCATTAGTATAAACTTAATTTCCTAATCTCCACAGCAAAGACCACTCTGGAGTATCACATAGCCACTCCACATAGTTGACACAGAAAGGTTTTGTAGACTAAAAGTAAAAATTTAGCATTATGTGGGCAAGTTACTGGACAAGAGCTGTGCAAAAAGATAGCATTATCCTATAAAGCAGTTGAGATTTCAGGGGACGGGAGGAAAAGAGGAAGCTTTTAGGATGCATCAGCTGTTAGACTGTATTATACTTTCATAAAGGGGTAATTTCTTTTCCTTTCTTAGTTCTTAGCTCTTTGTCTTGGATTCCTTCTCCAGGACTAGATGCTTTTGTCCTTGGTGGTCTACTGTGTGCCAAAGTTTGCTCCTGACTTTGAATTTTCTATTGGTTCTGCTGAGGTTGTTTTTCCAAGGTTGTGGAACTGAGTTTTTACATGAGAACTAGTGAGTGGAGTAGAGCAAAAACTGAAGGAGAACAAGTTCATTTCCTGCTTGATAGAACCAAATGTCCCAACTTCTCTGAGACTTCCCCCTCACCCCCTCTCTGTTTCCAAAATGTGCTTCAGAAACGCCATTTGGGACCTGAGAAACCTTTCAAGTAGATGAGTTTTACTTGCATGAGAAATTTATGGATAATTTTTTTTTTTGGCTGAATGTCAATATCCAGAAGGAAGTTGGGGCCAAAGTATTTTTGGGGGTCACTTCAAATTTTTTTTGTCTGTTTTTCTTTCCAAAATCGAGGCACATTGTTAAAGAATTTCTCAAAATCAGCAACTTGAGATGCCTCTGGAAGGGTATCCAGAGGCACCTGTTAATTTTGGAAACTTGAGCATGTAGCATTCAAATTCTTGCAGCAGTCAAAAACCGTAAGTTTAAAATAGTTCCTGGTCTTAATCTTTTAGCATCTTTTTAAACAAAATCCCTGCAACATGTTTCGTCTCCACCTTTAAATGCTCTTCTTTTATACATTGGGAGCTCTGAACATTAGATATTTTATAGAACACGTTCTTAATATATATACATGGAGCACATGCTGTTTAATTCACTCATGGGCCTGAAAGAAGGCTTGCTCCTAATCTGCAGCTTGCACAGTGAGGCCACAGAAAAGTCCATTTTATAAAGGAGTTTGTAATTAATAGAGTAGGTGGAAGGGTCATTTTAAAAACATAAGCCTTTGAACAAATTTTAAAAATGCACAATGCTGATTAGGACTTCTTAGCAAGGAATGCTATTCTCTGATGTGCATCAAAAGCAGGCTACTTGGCAGGCATTTCATAAATCCCAGTGCAGTTCCTACCCCCTGTTCACCCTGATTTCACCTGGAACTTAGAGTTCTCTATAGAACTGTGTGGAAAATGATTTTTTCCAAGCTTTTTGAGATACCAAGATATTTTTCATGAAGATCTAAACAAGACTTTTTGACATCTTTGTAAAATCTGAAAGAGAAGGAGATAGACACATGGCTACTTAGGATGCAAATATTGTGTGTCAAGTTATTTTCTGAAACATCAAGGGAGAGGATTTGAATGTGCATTTCTCTCATCTTAGGCAATTGACCTGGTTTGTTTGGGGCATCTTTTTTCCTTTCCTTTCCATTCCTTTCCTTTATGTTTGTGACCAGAGCTTTCCCTCTGGATCCACGGTTCCCTTCTGGACTTTTGTCCAATAAGTTTAATACAAACTGTTAGCATTTTGTTTTTATTTTAGTTGTTTTGTAATGGAAGAAAAAGTTTCTAACCAGCCCTGTGAAGCTTGTATGCTGACCAGTTTTGTTACATCATCTTAATAGTACTTAAAATACTTCAAGAGTATGTATGTATTCCCTTTCTTAAAAATAAACTGTATTTTAACAGATTATGCAAGATTAAATGGGTGCACCTACTGCAAGCCTATTTGGAAGACATGTTATTTAATCCATTAAGAAGGAAACAGAAATTTGAGATTAAAGTATGCTTTAATTAAGGATCTTAATATTTTTTCCTAAGAACAAAAAAAATTGAGTGAGGACTAAGTTCATAGAATCATAGAATCACCTGGTTGGAAAAGACCGTTGACATCGAGTCCAACTGTACCTCTCCACTACTAAACCCGATCCCTGAGAAACTCCAAACTGTGGTTACAGACACAGCATTTCATTTCCCCCATAGTCATAGCTCTGAATTTGGTAGAATTGCCTGTGGAGTTATGCACTGTCCAGTACTACCTGAGCTGCCAGAATCTCCAATCACAGACTGAGATTTACCCCACTGTAAAACATGAAAGTGTTACAAAACACATAAATTTATTCGCTTTTTGAATTTTGCTCCAAATTTATAAATCAAGTGCACGTACATTCATGTGGGCATTTCAGAGAATGTCACCCAATCACTAGGGCATAACTTGATGAACTTCTCACTCCCACCGGAGGCATAAGTCTAAAACCCAAGCTACAGGTTAGCAGCCTGCTTAAGTAGCATCAGCTCTTAAGTGTGATCTGAAACTTAATGAAATCCATTTTCTTCTGTGGCTATCGTGGGCCTTTGGGATGGGTAATGGCAGGAAGATGTGCCAGAGGAGGTTTAGATTGGATATTAGGAAGAGGTTCTTCACCCAGAGGGTGGTGGAGCACTGCAACAGCTGAGTCTGCCAGCATTCAAGAAGCATTTGGACAATGCCCTCAGTCACACCGTGTGAATGTTGGGAGTGTCCTGTGCAGGGACAGGAGCTGGACTCAATGATCCTCTCAAGTCCCTTCCAACTCAGGGTAATTCTATGATTTTTTTAAAAGCCCAAATTGAGACAAAACATTTCTGCATGATGAACAGCAGTGCATTTCTGGTAAAGATGTTTTTACTCAAATTTTTCTTCCCTAAAACTAAGCAGCAGAAACATCACTGCTACATAGATGAGGCTTTTCTTAAACTGCACAGCTGCTGTTGAAGCCCCACTTCCCTTCCTGCTAGTCCCTAGAGGGATCTTTAACTCTGTGGCATAATCACTGGTAAATCAACAGTACCTATCAACATAGTATACTTAATAATAATAAAACTTATCTGTCAGTCCTCAATATGTCACATAGCAACAAATGGAACAGGTTTCACAGTTTGTACTTCGAATCAAACTGAGCATTAAATGCATTATTTTCTACTTATTTAGGGCTCAGTAGTGGCACTTTTGTGTGTGCTGATGAGAAACAAGCTCTGCAAGTGTATAAAAGTGTGAGGAGAGGTGGCAGAGTTTAACTTGGTTTTTCTCAGTATAGTTGAATAAAATACGATAAACAAAACCAACAGGGAGCAGAGAGTAATATAGTTTACAGCACAAATTGTCACTCAAGTAATCTGTCCTGGTGAAAATATTTCACTGGGAAATTTTAAGGATTCAGAACACGTTCACAAAGCTCTGGCGCTCATCACAGAACTTACAAATAATAAATAAATCTTATACCTCCAAGAGATGCTGGGTAGGAACCAGACAGGACTTGGAGTGCCCAGATTCGTCCTGCTGGATCTTTCCACAGGTGCCTGAAGGAAAGCTGATCTGCCTTGTTTATCTGCCTGGTGTTTGCAAAACAGGGATATAGCACCCCTTTATACAGTGTTGTGAGTTTTGTCACTAAAAAGAGGTAAAAGTATTGTATTTCAGGTTTATTTGCAGAAACATCCTTGAGCCAGAGCCATTCCCATTTTTCAAAGTATCCTTTCAAAAATCATGAGGAAAACAGGCATTGATATGACAGCACAAACTCAGGGGTGCTCGGAAGTTGGCCCAACTTTACTGAAGATATTTATTTCTTCAGTCTAGCCAGAGTGTCAAAATTATCATCCAATTTAAAATCTGGTTTGGGAAGTAATTTTGGGAAAGAGTGAGAATACTTTGCCTATCTTTATGAACCACTGAGCTGTGTGAGAACTCCATTTTGAAATGTTCAGGAGGAAGCTTCAGTTTCCAGAAGTCATTTTCTTAAAAGCAGTTTATTATTTGTTTCTTGCAGATTCCCAGATACTTCTTTGAATTATATGCCACATATTTCTAGATAAAATATTTCTTTAGTTTTAGGCCAATGCAGTTCCTTATTTAAAAACATAATCAAAACCTCTACTAGAGCAGATGCAGTCTTTAATATGTGGCTCATAGCTGAGTTATGATTGTCACATATTTTATCAGTACGCTACAGTTTTTATTAACAGATTAACATATAAATCTATTCATAAATCACCTTCCAAAGCTGCACCTAAAACCTCTCACTCTCAGCCTAGAGGTTTAAAGCTATTCCATAATAAAGCTTACATTGACTGAACAAACTTTCTGGCAAATTCAGCTTTTTATTCTTATGGTTTCAGGTTCTCAAATCAAATCTACTCCCTGACTACACCCTTAAAATGATCAGGAGCTAGACTGCAGCTTTCAGGTGCAGGTCTGCTTTCCCGAGGGCTTATCTGGGAGAGAAATTTTTACCTGTAGTGGGAGAGGGGAAAGAAAACAAGTCATGTCAGACTGGAGGTGACCATGGCTGAAGGCCACACTTCGTCTTCCAAGAATGCACTTCTCGAGCTCCTCGCTGCAAGGAGCTGTACTCTTTCGTAGGATCCAGTATATGCTGTTGTGAACCAGCCTTGTGCTGATGTTACTCATCAGCTGTAATTGAGGGAGCAGAGAAAGCAAATCTCTTCTCACACTCTGTAGCATTGAGTGATTTCTGAACACAACATCCCTTCTGTCTGAGAGAACCCAAGTCAGGAGTCCATTTAGAGCCAGCAAAGCTCCTAATCCCAGGTTTAGCTTTAAATAAATGCCAGTTTTCCTTTGAGAATTGTCCAAGTTAAGAACACGCTGCATGCTCTACTGAATGAGAATACGCTTCGATATGTGCATTCATAGATTTGCTAAACTGGCTTAGAGTGCACTGCATAGTTGTGATCACTGTAATTGCCCTCTAAATTTAGTATTTAGGCATGGAAAAGGAAGTTCTCATATATTTACATATATATTTTTATATAGACATATGAACATACTTGTACACAGGAGGGTCATGTACATAGGGTTGTACAGCACATATAGGAGATGCGGGAGCTATACCTGTTTGGATTCATAATTGGCATTAAGCAGAGCAGCTTTCTTGGAGGCAGTGAAGGCCATGCAGCTGATTTCCATTTGGAGGAGAACGACCTTGTCATGCTCACATGGTAAAGTGAGGTTTGGATGATGACTGTCAGCCGTGGATTGCCAGACTGCTTTCCTGGGTAATTTGTGTCATTCCCTTCTTTTCTTCCTTACCTCACCTAAAAGGCAAAATTACTACAGGGGTTTTGGTCTTTGTCAGCAAACATTATGAGTAGGATTCAGAAACTGAGAATTTAATTAGCTGCTGAAGTCACTTACTGATAACAGTAGCATATTGGGCTCTTTATTTGATAAAACCCTGCCAGACATTTTATGTGTAGGGAATGAAGACTAATGTTCTTACTCCTTGCACCTTACAGTCAGGACCATTAAACATCCTTTAGAAAGGGGAGGGGAGGAATTAAAATAAAAAACAAAACAACCCCTTTGACTTCTTATTTCGTGTCACCAACATTGCTTCTGTATCTGTGCAAAATTTATTTTGGTTTGCTTATTTACCCCTTTTTTTCCTGTGGGCTGCTTTCCACTCCACAAGCTCCAGCAGGCTCTTGGGGATCTGCGTGTGCTTACGTCCTGGCTGTCCCCTGCCCTGACACAGACATTCGTCTGCTGCTGCTGTCAACAAACCTAGTTCTGCAGATGTTCCTGAGAGGCAAATCAGCCTCTGTAGCAGGCTGCACCTTAGCTAAACTGACATTTATATAATCTGAGATTTATATAAAAATCTGAGTATACTGCTTTTTTATTATTATTACTTCAGGGATGTGGGGTATTTTTAGACATGGAGAGGTTTATTCTCTGGCTGTGAACACTGGCTTGCCACAAGGCACAGAAAGTGTTTCCTAGTTGCTTCTGTCCCAATTAGGGTGCTCTGATGTGATCATTAGTGAAGGCTCTAGTGCAGGACAGGTTTAATGCAGCACCTTCGCCTAAGAGCAGTCGATGTGGCAACAGTGACCCATTGAGTTTCACACACCAAGCGCAGGGTTCACGCAGTCAGCTGCTGCTTCATGCTCTCCTGGAGAGGAGGTGATACCTCCCGCAGTCTCTCTGCTGTTCAGCCAGTAGGGGTTTGTGGAGGTGGTGAGCTGCCAGTCAATGCTGCACCCAGCGCTGTGGTTTGCTGCTTCTCAGGGCTGTGCACTCAGTGAAGCGCTCTTCCTGCCTGGGACACAGCGCCCTGACCCATCCCTAGTGTGGGAGCTGAGCTGCATGCAGAATTCAGAAATGAGAAGACCTTGGTAACAGAAAGGACTGCATCTTACGAGACGAACAATGGAGTATCTGGGCCAATTACATTTTTCTTTAAGACTGAGAATATAGGGAAATATCTAGATTTTATTCTCAAAGCAGAGCTTATAGAGATTTAAATGATTCATGTCCCTTGCACTGGCTCTCTGCACAGGATTAAGTTTGACCCTGATAGCATCCAGTCCTTTATAATGAAAGTGTACAAAAAAAAAAAAATCACCATTTATTGATTTGCGCCTCTCTAAGAGGGCCCATGAATGACCTCATATGTTTCTTTTAAAACCAACTATTGAGCTCTTAGAAAAAAAAGAAAAGAATTATTTTATAGTAAATACATTTCATGTCAGTGTGTGCATTTTTTCCCTAGATAAATAATCCTGCTTTTCTCTGTTAGTAACAGTTTAGCTGATGTGTGTTTTACAGCTTCTTTTAAATACAACAGTTCTGAATGACTAATACAAGGGGATTATTGGAGCCTGGAGCTGCACAGCGGAGACACTAACGTGGCCTGCACAGCTGTTAGCAGAGACCCAGAGCTGAGCAGCAGGGATGGGAACAGTTCGCTCATCACTCCTACAGAACATCGATCCTGTCTCAGCCCAACAGGCTCAGCTTCCCTGAATCATTTGAGAACCTCAAAAAACTTTGGCCTCTAAGCTTAACTAACCTTCCCCAGGCTGAGCTGAAGAAAGCATGGCCCATGTGCTAAGAGAACAGATGAGTAAACAGGCACAAACTTGACTACACGTGTGGCATCTCCAGCCACCTCAACTGGCATGTTTCAGGCTCAGAAGCCTTTCTTCAGGGCTGCAGGAAGAGTAGCAAACCTCCAGATAAACAACAGCAGGCAACAGCTGCTGTGAGTTGCCTGCTAATGGGTGGGAAATGGGAGAGGAAGGTTGAGTTCTACCACTGGAGGAGGGTGAGGGCTGTGGCTGTGGGGTATAAACCAGTTGCTGCATTCACCACCCCTGGAGCAGTCAATAGCATAAATGATCTTATAGGTGTTCTGCTGTTACTGAGATGCTTCTTTCCTTGAAAAGCTACCACGTATGGTTGTATCTGATACATTTTGATTAGTCTTATAACCAAACAGAGACTAAGCTATTCTGTGAGTGGGGACTCCAAGTGCGGGGAGTCAGTGGAAGAAGATATGCAGAAAAATTGTGTATTTGTCACTATTCCCTGACAGCGTGGACTTGGTGTCTCACTTGTAGACTGCTGTGGGGAGGTAAGGTGATTTCCAGCCATCTCCAGTCTGAGCTTTTCTTTCTCCAGACGTGAAGTTGAGATAATGGCACTTGTCCTTTTGAAGTGCTTTGAAATATGTGGCTTTCTGTTTAAGACCTAAGTATTACATGTGATGATGTGCACTTGTAAATATAGGGAATTTGCCCTAATCATGAGTCTGCTGTGTTGTTTTATTGTGATTCATAGTATATGTAATACTAAGCAGATGTTACCTTCAACTCTGCTTTCTAGGTAAGCAATTGTGAAACAGCAGTATGTCCACGTGTTTAAAATGGACCCATTTTTCACTACTTTTTTCTAAACTTCTTAAATGAAAACCTTTTAATGGAAAAAGAGTATTGAGGGTATTATGAGGGAAAAATGCAATGAAAATTTATCCATTCAGATAAAACCACTTAGACTATAAATACTTCTGTAAATTTGCTCTGTGAAGAGGACATCTTGGAAAGAATTTGGAGGAAGGGTTAAGAAAAATATTTTTTAATAAACTCTTTTGTGTCAGGAATTTGGATAAAATTCTCCATGTTATTTTAATTATTAATCACTTCAGGCAGGAGACAAAGCTTGGTTTTCCTTTTTTTTTTAAAGAGAGTGTTTTATTTCCTTTTAAGTAAAGAAATAAAAGGGCTACAGCCATTTGAATAGCTACAAGGTTGCTCAAAGAGAAGTGATTTGAGCTTTATTGAGAACGACAAAAAAGTTCTGAAGTTATCCTGGAAGTATTAAGGGAAAAAGTGCAGTTGCCTAAGAAGAGAGGATTTTGATGCATTAGGCAGAAAGGAATAATAAATGGTTCATAAATATAATAGTGGTAAACACAGTGACAGGAGAAAAAAAAAGTATGTGACTAATATAATTGTTACAAATTTAGTAGCTTTTGCTGTGAGATCAGTTATTGAGGATTTAAGAACAAGGCAGAGAAAAGAAAAATATTTTTTTTCAATACAAGATAAATGTGAAAGCATTGAAAAGCACTGAAAAGGAGAGAGACAGAAGACGCACAGAAGTATGCTGCATTAATTCTGTTGAGCCATTTTGTTTCCCCTCATATTAATTAAAAAGCATATTCTCAAAACTCATTTGTGGAATATTTGACTTTGGTAGAGGTCAAACACAAACATGCTGGAGGGGAGCTGAGGGAAGAGACAGGTGGTGGGGGAATGTAAGGGCAGGTCTCAAACTGAAGGGAATTGGAAAATAAATCCTGGGTTGGCAGGAGAGTGCAGACTGGAGAACAGAGCAGAAGAGCTGGGAGGAAGGAATAAAAGACTGCATCAGAATCATCTTTGCAGGAGAAGGACCAAATAAATTCCTTGTTGAGATGAAGCTTGGCAGAGCTCACTATGGCATCAGGTGCTGACGTCTGGTGTTGGAAAAGAGGAGGCAGAAGCAAGGCAAACTGTGACAGACCAAGCAGGGAGTCTGAAGGCATCTGTTTCCCAGTTTTAGGAGGAAACTAGGTGGATTGATGCTATGCACAGTGGTGGGGCTCTGGCTGCTTACAGTGGCAGCAGGCAGGGACTGCATCCAGCTAGGCTTGGCAGTGAGGGGACAGGAGGGCTTAGAAACACTTGAGCTTTTGGTGGTGGGACAAGAGAGGGGCAGAGAGCCATCTTCCCAAGCATCACAGTCCAGTTTTGATTTAAACTGTTGTGCACATTTATTTTGCAGCAAAAAACATACAACTTGAGAAATATCTTTTGGTTTTTTCATAAATCAACCCTATTTGCTTTTTTCCCCAAACTGACTCCTTCTGCTTCTGAGACAAGAATTCAATTTTAGATTGTTCAGGTGCTGAACTCGACCACTGCATGTATTGCTGGTGATGTGATGGTATTTGAAATGTGAAGCTTTTGATATGAAGATGTTAAGAAATGGAGAAATTCATGTCCTTTCTAACTTGTCATTTCCCCACTGACCCCTGAAAGTGTTGCTGCATCTGTAGATAACTGTAGCCTGCTCAGAGCCTTCCAGTGTATTTAGGACTAGATGGATGTTGGCTTCACACTTAATTGGAAATGCTGGGCAGAGGAGCTGGGGATAGTATATGGGGAATTCAACACTGTTGATTCTTCACTTTCTCTGTATTTAAGTGTTCCTTGCTGATGGAGCACAGATGGTCTTAGATTAAGGAAAAAAACATGCCAGAACTGCAGGCTAGGCTCAGACTGGGGAGTTAAGCTTGACATGAAATAAGCAGAAGGCTGTAATTAGCTTATCAAGAGCGTTAGGCACCTGGCAGAGAAAGCAGATATGTAAAGTGCAATGTAGCTATGGAACAATAAAACAATACCAAAATTTGTTTTATGAAACATGGGAGACTTTTCATCACTATCTTCCTCTTCCAGCCCAGCCTGGTAACAGCTGAATGGTCCTACTTATTCTTGGTTATTAGTGATTTATCAGAAGTGACATTTTCTGGCAGTTTGTGATGCTGAACACCAAACCCCATAGAAGCCAGAGAGTCTAAAGGTCAAAATATAGGTGTGTTGCCAAAAACTTTCCTGGGAAGCTTGCTCCACATTTGCCTGTGTACCACGTGTACTCCCTGACTGCAAATAACAGTCACCTCGCTGCTCCCTCTTCTTCTTTGTGCCTTTTTTTTGCACACACGGATTGTTTTTCACCTTAACCCTAGGATTCAGGCTCACTGGGACAAGGTTTGCCATTTAAATTTAAACAGAAATGCCTAGCAGAGTGCAGCTGAGTACTTCATGGGCTTCCATAGTACATGTCAAAATCCTGGTGTCTTGGAATAGGAGTCTGGATCCTTTCGCTCTGCACGCAACACAAATGGAAATTTAGATGTACATCTGCTGTGTTGAACAGGGAATGTACAAAGACTCCTTTTTTGCCTATGTTCTTGAAGCTCAAAAACTATTAGTTTAAAATAGGGAAGAGCAGGAGGGAGAGTCTGGTTTCACTTAAGTTCCTCTGGTATAGGCAGGCTCAGGCGAGATCTTTGTTTTCAGCCTACCTTGAAAAACTTTCCCAGCCTCTCTGGCTTTCACAAAACTGGCCTTGGCTAATTAAAATAATCACAAAGTTTTTGTTTGATCTCAGTAATGCATCTTTCAATTAATTAAAAATTTCTAGTGCCTTTTTTTTCCTTTTTGGTTGTACTACACCAAGCTTAAGTGCACAATTGATAAAGAATGTTGACAGGCTAAATTGAATCACATGCACGTTTATTTTTTTGGTCAATCACTGTCACCTTTTTTCAAGCCAAGACAGGACTCAAACCATGTTCAACCTCTTATAAGATTTTAATGAGAATATTTTGCAGTGTTTGTCTCATCTGAAAGAGTATTAGGCCCCTCCGATGAAATACATATGATTTCCCTAAAGAAAAACAGGAGGCTTGGAACAGCAAAAATGTTATCTCAAGTTCTTCATTATTCTCTTTAATACTGCAAGATGTGCTGATTTTCATTCCTGAATCTCAGCTTAATTGTTGGGAGAATCAGATCCAAATTGGGCATTTCCTCAAACTTATTTTAGATCCTTCTCAAAGCAAACAAATAAATGCTGAGCAGGTATGTTCAATGATGTAGTCTGGAGGGGAATAGAAAATGCAAGGCTTCCCCAGTTCAGAAAACTGATAATACACAGTGGTTTCTCATGTGCTTCAGTGATTACATTTTGGGTTTGAAGCATATATGAAAAGATTGCTTTTCATAGCTAAACTCTTAATGGCAGTGCATAAAAATGCACTCAGTTGACTGTGCAGAATTTGGCCCGTCTGTCTCAGAAGCAGAGGGGGAGGGAACACAAAAAGAATGTATAGTGGAGAACCCTTAACATCTCTACGTAAGAGTGAGCTTCAAAGAAGCACAATGGCAAGAAAACTCAGAGCAGAAAAATGAAGGAGAATAAAATTGCTTTACTTGATGCAGGGATACAAAGGAGACTACAGCCATGGTAAATTGATTTTGTACTGAATATGGGTTGGTCCATTGGAAGGGTTTTTGAACTTCCTGCTCCAGAAATCATTGTGTAAAACAGTAAGAGGAGGCTACTTATAAGTCTTGTCACATCCATCAGTGGAGCTCACAATGAGGAAGGAGGGATTTAGTTCTGAATGGTGACTCCACCAAGGAACATAAAGGGGTGGAGAAGGACATCTTTCAGCAATAGAGGGGCCTCCAAGAAAGAGTTGCCTCCGCTTTATCAAGGACAACCATTGCTGTGAGTCTGTTTTTTGGCGTGCTTCTTAGAAATAGCTTGTTGTACCTTGTTTATGTCAACTGAAGGAAAAAAAAATCAACAAAACCTGCTCTTTACAGAATAAAGAGTGCTAGTGGTGTAAGACATGGGTACAGTTGGACTCAATGATCTCAAAGGTTTTTTCCAACCAGAAGATTCTATGGAATTAAACAGTGCTGTGTGGTGCCCACTTCGCCAGGATCAGCCACGCCTGCATGTGCATCGGTTCCACTGGTATTCCTGACCTGTTCTTGACTGCAGTGGAATTTTTCTTTAATAGTTTTTGACTGAGTGTATTTTAACCTCTTTAGTTATTTTATTGATTTATCATATAATTTTATGTCTCTGTAATCTCTAGTACATTTAGTAATGTTTGTTGTCATGAGCTATAAACTGAATGTGACATGGCAAGAAACCAAATTCCACTGCGGCTGTTAATTACCCAGCATGCTGAAAGTCTTGTCTCAGTCTCTGTTTGCTTTTGATCTTCAGTAATAGGAAACACTATAAGTTATCCTTCCTTAATGTCCTCTGTGCCGTTCTACAGTTCTGGATGCTGTCATTCATTCTAAACTGGCTACAGGTGAGAGCTTTGAGGTCTTTTTTTTTTTTACTAGCATGCCAAATGTCCCTGTTAACGAAGACTATCAATTTGCATTTGGCCCTGTCCCTGGTTTTGCATGCTTTAACACAATAGAAACATCCAATGGATTCAGTTGTTTTCAAAAGACAGATAAGCATTCCTTTATAGTACATGTAACTAAATCATTGTCAGTGTTAAGCACTTTCAAGCAAAATGAAACAGATCATCAGCAAAATGAAATCATTGTCACAGACTGACATTTTTCTTTACATAGAATGATAAAAATACAAACACTAGATAGTGGAAACAGAAATACAGACCCATCTTTATCTCTCTTCTTCAGAGCTGTATCTTTCTTCCAAAGTAACATGTTGGTGTGTTCATCTAAAGTTGCTGCATAAATGTGTAGCTGTCAGTGTAAACTTGGCAAGTAGCCACAGCAGTGTGTACTCCTTCTTTCTTTACCCTTATGGACAGCACTGCAATCCGATCTGTTGCTAAAACCTGTAATCTGGGCATCATTCCTGGCTTCCATAAGCCCTTCTGTTCAGGTGTAGTGTCACATGCATAGCTCCTCATGTTGCTTTATCACCAATATCTTTGCCCCCTGCCCCTGATGCCCCTTTCTTTGTATGTGTTGTATTACATTAATACTTGTATTAATTTTAAGGGTCTTTCACAGACCTGCTTATCACTCCCTGTAAAAAGCTCACCTGACTTGGAATCAGCACAGGAAGCCAGCAACTCTCTCCCACTTGGTTAATATGCCTTCTCCTCTTTTTTTTTCCCATATGTCCTCTTTTTGCCTCGGAAGAATCCCAGTCTTGCTATATAAAACTCTTCTGGTCACCAGAACCTTAGGATGGGTTACGCAGCTGAGACCTTTCCCTGTCGCATGGTTGTGCTCCATTGTCTCTGTGCTCTGCCTTCCACTGCTACCTGATGCCTCGTATATTATTATGCTTTGTTTATAATGTATTTTGGCAAGGTTATACCTACACAGGCTTGCACAGGGAGTCCTGGGCTGTGATGGAGGCTCACGGGCATTACAAAACCTGCAAATTTGGATGACAAAGGAAGTTCAATTACGTAAAAGAGCTCAAATTCTCCTCTGTGTGGAATTCAACATCGAGTTCCAAACCAAGTTTACACCAGGATTACTGAAAGCATGCTTAAAACACTGGCAAGTCAATCTGCTTGCTTCAGATATGAATTTTAATTTGACTGTGCCTCCTCAAGTTTGAGCTGGCTGCACCATTATAAGCTGTCCTTTGTACACTAAAATTCCCAAAGAGCTGAAAAGTACAGGTTGTAGCCTGGATGTGACTATCTGTATTTACTGTTTGTCTTAGAAAACATTGCTTCAGTTTCAGTACTTGGTATCAAATGTTCTTTACTAAAGCTTTAGACAATTGTTGTTAATAATAAAACTTTTTACTTGTACAGTACTTTCCGTTTGGGTACACTGTAGCAACCATGATCTCTTAAGCCTCGTACCGTGCTCCTTTCGGATAAGGAAATGCATAGCCTAGCAGTGTAAATTCCTACCTGACACTGCAAAGGGGCAAATGTCTGATTTACAGGCCGTATGTTGTTCAATGGAATCTTCTACAGGACAAATGGAAGTCAAAGGCACCAAAACGTAACTTTGTTCTGTACATTATACTGTGGCCTTGCCTCAGGATGTCAGAAAGCAAAGGAGAAGATGTGTGACATCTCTCCCATTGTTCTACTCTCTAAACCTGTTCCCTCTGTGCACCACTGGTTCAATATATGCATTTTGTGATACTAACATAAAAAAACCCTATGCAAGAACTCATCTTGTGCTAGACAGGAAAGCTCTTAGTGTTCAACAGAGCAAAGTGCTCATCTCTATCTCTGACATGCTCAGTGGCTTTTCCTAGTCAGCTGACCTCTCTTTGCTTCTGGTTTTCCTTTTCTCCCATGTGCCTGCATCGCCTGTTCAGCTTGCAAGTGCTCTCGGAGAGAAATTCTCTCCCATGGCATGTTTGTATATTGCCTAGAAATATGGGGTCACAATTTCAGTTCATGTCTCTACGTGCTCCTATGATACGAGTAAATAACAAGGGATTTTGAAGCTGTGAAAGAAATAAAATCAGTAGCGTTCACTATCCAAGAAGGGCTCAAAGCAGCTGACAGCTTTCCCTCAAAAAAGAGCTGGTAAATTTGCAGTTGAAAACAGGTTGTGTCTGTAGGCAGAGACATACAACACTGGTACCAGAGATTACTGCTTGTGCAGAGCTGTGCTACTGGGATGTGCTATCTGTGCAGGAAGAAGGCTGCAAATATTTTACCTTGCATCTGAGATGACAGAATCATGAACATAGTGGGTTACCATGACTTGGCTGTTGGGATAACCATCAGAGAAAGTGGAGCTACCATACTTGAAGGCTGTTCTGCCAGGTGTTACAATGATACTCTGTCCAACTGTGCAGATAGTCTGAGAACATTATGTGGAAGGACAGCATCTACTCTAAATAAGTGAGAATGAAACCAACAAAGAGAGTGTAATCAGAACTCCTGGAAACTCTGCTCCCTGACCAGTGTGTGCAGATGTACACTATTTATGTAATTTTTGTGAAATAGGTGAGCCGGTGCAGTAGAACTTCTTTCAGACTATTGCATTTCTTTTTGTAAGGATGTGATAAGAATCCATGAGTTAGAGGAACGTGAATATCCAAAGATAGTATTGTTTGGAGCTGAGGTAAAGATCTGCTCTTAAAATGAGAAAGTCCTTTTTGATGAATTATTCCATCCTTACTATGCCAGTATGTCGCATCACTTCTGCTCTAACTTGAACAGAGTGGGTGTTCATCTTCAGCAGCCAATAAATGCCAGGCCAGAATCAATTCCAGTATAGTAAGAGAGAGGCTTTTGTTTAAAGAGAGAAGATCTGATTCAGGGATTAAGGTTATGGGAATTGGAACCCACTGGTGAATTTTTTCTGCATATTTGCCAGCCTCCATCTTCTAAGTGTTTTGAGGTCTTCCCCACCTGACTTATTGTCCAGCCCTCCAAAAGAGCTGTACCACTGGGCCTGGCTGTTGATGGGCGCTACGGGTGCTTTTTTTAAAGCAAACAGCTTGAGTTTTACTGCATCTTGAAGGATCCCATATCACTTAAGGGAAATCAATTAATAATTTGATAAAACACATTGCAGTTCCCTTCATCCAAGGCCCCTCCTGTCCCCACGATGAAGTGACTGAATCCTGTGATAATTCCTCATACCTGTCACTGCACGCAGCAGTGATCTGTAATTTGTATACTGCAGTATGTAGCAGAACTATTTATTGAAGCTTGGCATTATGTTCTTTCGGTATTAGTTATCTGTTTATCAGACATGTTTATCACAGTTTTAATAAATTGCCAGTGTTGGAACTTCAGAAATGGCCTCTAGGGCATTAAGCTACTGTGCTTTATTATTAAGAAGTTAGATTTCAGTATGTTATAATTTATAGAGCACTGTAAATGTGCCTTATCCTCAAGAGACAAAAACCAATGCTTCGAAAAGGGAATTTAACTTTCCACTTTTAGACTAAGACAGCAAGTCTTTATGGAAAAGTCCTGGAGGATTAAATAAGGAAGAAATAGCTAAAGTGTTGTAGAAATGTTTTTACAGTACACATCACAGAAACCCAAGTTAAACGAGAACCATTTCATGGATTTTCTGGATCCAGCCTGTAGAACTGTCTGAAAAGATTTTTTTTTCCTTCTAAGTGCTATAAGACCCGGGACTTACCAATTTCTTTTAAATGCTGTAGATTTGACCCAGGGGAGGGTAGATTTATACTGGTGTGATCTTGTGAAGAGACTGCAAGTATGTAGGAACATAGAAATAAAGTTATGAAATGGATTTGCCATTATCAGTAAGACTCTATGGGTGATATTTTAGAGGTCTGAAATATGTTCATCAGTATGGTTGAAAACATTGAGGCTGACATCTTGTAGGGGAATGAACGGGCCTCTGAGCAGCCACTGCCTAAAAGGCTTTGTCTGCACCTCAATTTAGCAAACTCCTTAAGCATGTTGTTAAGCTAAACCGGTCTGGTAGGGTGTGTAAATATATGCTTTATTTCCATTAAAGTTGGCAGATAATGCAGTGAAGAAACATGGTCCCCCCATGTTCCTGCCTCCCGAGAGGAGGAGAGAAGTTTCCATTCTGGATGTGAAATGAGCTGATCCAAAAAAAAAATTATAAATGTAAGTAAGAAACACAGAGAACTTAGGCTGGTAGAAGGAATCCAGGAGGCTACCTTCAAAGCAAGTCTTTTTTTCCAGAGGTACATTTCTCTGAACATACTAGTGCCTGGTACAGCTACTGGGAAGGAAGATGTAAATAAATACACAGGGAAAGAAATGACTCTGCCAGCACAGGTCTCTAGTGCACAGTAACTGTCATATCACAGCACCTCCTGCGCTCCTTCCTCATGCATAACTCAGCAAAGAGTGATGTGACTGACAGACTCTGCTTGGGGTGCCCGGCATGGCACAGGCAGAGAACCAAAATCACCTCTTACTCCGTGGGCAGATTGAGAAGTCTCCTGTGGGCACTGAGGAGGGTTGATGGAAATAGAAGCTCCTGCCATTAGCAATCCCTGCAGACCCAAACCTGGGACACAAGGTACTGTTTCTGCTTCTGCTGACATTAGCAGAAACCTGAGCCACTCAGTACATTTTAGGAAATGCTGAGCATCTTGCAGAATAAGTCCATGTTTTGGGTTTTTTTTTTTGTTGTTGTGGGGTTTTTTTTTCAGTAAGCCTGTACTTGTGGGATTTTTTTGTCTCCTTCCAAACATACACAATGTATGCTTTTGTATTATACCTTTTTTTCTCCTGATAAAAGAGAACAACGTGATTCTGGATCTGTCTACGTGCATGAGAGGTTTCTAGTAGCCTGCACAGAGTACATATTTAATGGAAGTGAGGTTGGTAACAGATGGATAGGTTTGTAATAAAAGACTTTAGAAATTAAGAATGGATTTAATTTACCAAATAAATATGTATGCAACCTATTCTCTTCCAATCTTCACTTTCCAGTTTGAAGCAATGTTCTGGTTTTGCACAAAAAACTGTAACCTCTGTTGTGCAACTACAGTGCAGAGATTAGTGTGTGCTTAATCTATTAAATTCATATGTGGTGTTTGAAGTAATTATAAATTGCTGCCTTATGAAAATCTGGTCCATAGAAGTCAAAGAGATTTTCACATCATCATTTGAGGATGCACATAACTATTGATAACAGGACTTGCTAGCGACAGGCAGGTACTTTGGATGCCAACACTGGGATGTGCAGGTAATTAAATAAATGTATCCAGAAAGCTTCTCTCAGCAGTGCATGCTGAATAACTGATTTGACAGCACATGATGAACTAGGATTTTTAGAGCATTGTTGAGCTGCAATCTGAACTGGGAGCAAACCATGAGGCTCGTAGGTTATTAGAACCTACATTAACTCTTTCTGTACCTGAGTGTGCCATTCGAATATTCAAATATGTACTGATTATAGCCATTGAGGCCCATTCCTATTAGTTTCTAGTTGGGCAGTGTTGCAGCAGGTACGACTGCTTCTCCTGTGGTTGTTTTCCTTTATGTGACTTCCTAAAAATACAGCAATAACACACAAACCCTTTGTAGTTGTTGTTGAGAAAATCTGCCTGCATAGAGCTCAAGAACAGAAATAGAGATGTGAAGAACCAGGTGTCCATGCAAATTGGCTGAAGGAAGGCATGTTTAGGTGCATTTTCAGTTCAAGGTCCAATTTGCTATTACTCCTGTGTATGTCTGCACAGATGGCTGGGCTGTCCTGCTCCTAGTTTGGATAGCTCTTGTCTTACACAGCAGCTGCAGCCCTGAGCTGGTTGTTTCATTTGTATGACATATGAATCTGGTGTTCCCTCATTCTGCACATGGGCCACGTAGTTGTAGAGGAGGTCCTCAGAGTGGCTGGGAATACTGTTAGAAACTGTGTTTCTCCTAGAAATGCAGGAGGGAGGAGGTGCTGGAGAGCTTGTAAGGAGGTGGCATGAGAAGCTGAAGTGTTTATGGTACAGATTTAAGGGAAGAAATCGCTAACATCCTGATGGCCTAAAAATGTGTTTGCTTGTTTGCATAAGCATATGGGAAGTAGGGAAACAGCTAGGATAAAGTGCACACTTTCCTGTGTTTCTACGTAGCTTTTCCCCCCAGGTTTGTCACATCTTCATCCAGGCACTTTTTTCCATGACCCATGACGTGAAAGTTGTTTTATTGCCACATGGGTCCAGGGGTGTCTACTGCTTTTGACTGACATGTGTAGCAGGAGATAAAAAAATAATCCCAGATGTTCTTTTCTGGAGCTCAGAAACTTAAATGTCTCAGACAACTGAGAAAATGAGTCATAAATTCAGGATGATGACCCAACTAAGCGACCCAGAATTTCTGGTGGATACAGTTTGTACCTCATCCAAGCGTGCCAAGGCAGCTTTCAGGAGTAAAAGGAAGTTGTATTCCTTTGGTTTATTGAGGGAGATGAGGAAAAGGAGGAGAGATGGCTAAGTCAGCTATGCAAGAAGTTATGATCAGGTACGGAGGCAAAAGTACAAAGCATCCCTTACAGTGCTGTAGTATTATGCAGGTGTTATGTAGATATCTGTCTCACTGAGAAACATATGCACTCTAGAAGATCTGAAAGCCTCTCTGTGATATGTCCAGTACATAGTCTGATAGTGAGACAACAAGATTCTAAGACAGAGGAAGAAACTCTTATCTGCGAAGGATTAGCTTGGGTTGGACATACCAGTGAGATGCAGGATGCAGAGCACCAGCATTACACAGGGACTTTGCATAGAGAAACCCAAGACCATGGAGACGACAAGAGTGGGAAATTTTGATCTGAAAAGACAGTCAAGTAACGAAACCAAGCAATGCTGGAAAGCCCATGTGAAAGCCCCAAGCTTATAGGTCTGAACCTGCCCAGGGTCTCTTGCCAGGTCCAGCCCAAAGGCCATGACCACAGATGTGGAGGGGGTTCCTGTGAGCCCAGCAGAAAGGCTTGGCTAGGCTTTGGTTGGCTGTCTGGTGCACATTCATACCTTGCAGTACAATTATTTACACACAGTTCAGCTCCTTGGCTTTGCAATTTTATTTTTATTATTGACAAGATGTTCTGCTTTGCAGGGTCATGAATATTTTCTTTGAGTCACTCGAGGTCATTGGAGTTACTCAGCCCTCAAACTAGCTCCTCCTTGTCCTACCTAAGATATGTGTGGGAGTTGTAAAACACGCTCTGGATTGCCATATTGCTTAATTATCCTCTCAGCTCTAATGAAATGCACCCTGACTAATGATGCAGTCACAAACAACATGTTCCTATAATTTGGGCCATCACCAAGAAATTCTGTTATCAATAGATATCAAGGTGGTTCTTCAGAGAGCTGAAGGGCAGTGTTGCTTAATAAAAGAAAACATTTTGGCACTGAGACCATAGCTGGAGGGGACCAGTGCTGTGACATGCCTCAAAGCTGCCTGTGGTACAGGTGTCTGGCGGGAAGAGCTGGGTGTCCCCTGGGAGGCCACATTCTTCTGTGTCGCTGCATTCTGAGAAGACCCAAAATATTTGCGGAGAAGCAGCACTGATTTTTGAAGTAACCAATGATTTTTGTTTTCATTTTGTCCTATCAAGTACTGTTAAGGTAAACTTAACAGGATAATGGAGTATGCTCTGTCTGTGTTTTTGAAATGTGAAGAAGAGCCACCTAATAAGTTTTCTCTTTTCTGTTTTTTTTTTCTATTAAGGTTGTCAAAATTTGATCCAAGGTGCAAGGATACTGTGGTTAGGTGACTATGGGCTAGACTTGGGACTGAGGATCAAAACACTACTGCACAGTTGTTTTGCAGATGTCAAGGACTCCTAGAAGTCACCAGATTTCCTTGCTCTCCTATAATCTCTAATTGGCATGAGCTCTCTGATCCAATGACATATTCCCTCTCAGGGTATGGCTAAATGATTGTTTCCAGCAAGGACTTATTCCAGCTCTCACAAAAACACTTCTGAGGCACAAGCTTTTGGCCTTCAACCTGAATTGGACATCAGTATATGGGAGGTATTTCCCAAACAACTCCCAGGGAAAGGTTTGTGCTCTTCCCTTGTCCCGCTAAATCTTTGTCTGTGTTTGTAAAGTCTTACTTCAAGCCAAGTTGAACTGGATGCTCAACTAATGGAGAATATACCTTTTTTTTTTTTTGAATGAGGTAGAAATATGGCAATATCCCTTCCCCAAAAGTTGTAAAATTTAATTTCCTGTTGGTGGTGGTTTTTGCAGATCTGAGTTAATGTCTTCATGGACCTGAGCTGGGGCTGGGAAAATCCCCTCTTCTTAGGGGTCTCCCACCTTTCTCCTGAAAAAAAACAGAATTTATCATGTATTGAAGGAATGATTTCTGTGGAAGTTTAAAAAAATATCTTGGCTGCAGTGAGAAGGTTCAAGAAGAGTTCAGATCTGGACTGTACTTTGAAGCCATTTTCTGTGTTGGTAACGCACTGGGGAAGAAAATAAATTCTGGCTCTTTTAGGGGAGCTTTGTGTTTGTATCTGAACTTTGCGAGCCTGGCCTTTGCCTATGTAACAGAGGTAGTTTTCTTGTGCTGAGAATGATGTATTATGTATAGTATGGACGTTTATAAGTATTTTCACCTCCAGCTAACAATACCTGCTTGAATTTGTTAGGACTATTTTTAAAAAGTGCTGAAGGGAGGAAAATAGCGGAGGGCACTGAATAGTTGGGTATGTTGCTGAATATTTTAAAACTAAAAGTTCTCTCTAATGCAGCTTTGCTGGTCTTGACTTTTCTTGTGAAGGAAGTGGTCTCTTCGCTCCAAAGGAGTCAGTCAGAGCTGAATGGGGATCCTACATGCTTTTCATCCAGGTCTTGCAGCCCCCATTCAATAGTGCCCTCAGCCCTAACGGATTTTGCTCCATCTGACCCCTCTTGTCTGGCATTTCAAATCGCCATCCAGCCTTTCTCCCTTCTTCCCGGCTCTCTGGACTTTGCCTGTCAACTCCCAGTTGTTGTTTTAACCAGCTCATTTTGCTACAGGTTTACTTTAAAGGTGATAAACTTGTGGGTAGTTTGAGGAGACCAGCAGATTAATGCAGAACGACTGGGCGTTTTTCATTTTGGTGATGAAGACTGGTGCTTTTATAAAGCACTGTCCTCTCTGAAAAAGGAGGGTGGCTCATTGTACAGGGTTTGTGTCTTGGACCTTCCAGTTGAATGATGATCAGAAGCTGTATTTACATGTAAATTAAAGTCTGTCCTCTGTTAACATTCCAGTTGCTTCTGCCTCTGGACTTCTCATCTATTTATCATTTGTGTGCAGAGTGAGCACAGTGGGAGCGAAATACAAGTTTACCATGACTATGATGCTTTTAAATTTGGCTGTGTAAATTGGCTGGAGATACTTGGCCTGGGTTTGGGAGTCTCCAGACGTGGGAGTTGGTGGCCTTGTCATGTGACTTGTGCGTTTTGTTTTCTCAGGCAACAGCATGGGGTTCAGATGAAGACACCAGGAGGTCCTGCCAAAGTAAAGGGAAAACAGAGGTAAGTTTTGCTTTGTTACAATGATGCTATGGGTAAATTTGTTTGCATCATGGGAAAACCACACTGGGAGCATCTGATGCTAACTTGAGCTTGTAAATTTGCAGCAGTTTAGATCCACTACCACGAGTGTGTAAGCACCACTGAGCAAGCCATTTCAAAAGCACCCTGTCCAAGTTATTAGACTTGCTCTGCATGAAATTTAAAGGTGATTTCACTGCTGGAGGGGACACAATTTGTGACACATCAAGGAGCAGAGTGGTGGCAAGCCAGAGGTAACCCAGGCAGTGAGGTCTGAGGCTGTGCAGGTTGACTTAGTCTTGGTGCTCAGCAGGCAGCCTCTGGCACTTGGCCACGTGAGCTTCGATGCTTGTTTGCAGTTAGAGTTCATCTTTGTATAATCCTCTTGAACATGAGAACTGGATCTGCTAACACACTGAAGACTGTTCAGGTGGAACATCCCAGAGCTCCTTCAGAGGCAGGTGTAGTCTGATAAAATGCAGTTTAGAGCAAGAATTTCTTGATCAAAGGCATGCTGTCCTACGAGTCCTGAGTTCAATGATATTTCTGATCCAAACAGTCCTTTCTGCCCCTCTCCTGAGAAGGTAAACCAAAGTCATCTATCTAAACGTAGGAAATATTTTGATTTTTCAAGTGTGGTCTCGTTACTATTCAAAAATCTTCAGGCCTCAACTGAGATGGTGTCCAATTGTCCCTAATACTGCACCACAAAGACTTCCCAGTCTAAAACAAAGGAGCTGGACAAAGAATAAGAGAGGATAAGCATGATCTTTCCTTAGCCATGGACGGTCAGGCAGAGAACGATTGTGTGGCTGACCTAGAATGCTGGAATTCTGCCAAGTTCCAATTCAGTGCTTTAAACACAGGATTATATGGTCTTCCATTGACCACATTCATTTTCTATAATAAACTTCATGTGATTACTGTATTAACTTGTATATACACAAAAAATCTAGCTTGAATTTTGCTGGATAGACAACAATTTTCTTCATGTAGCTGTGGAGAACAGGAGTATGGGTATTCTAGAACGCGTGTTAGAGTTTCGTGTAGGATCTATATTATGCAGGAAAATACCATGATGGCAAAATGGACTGGGTTAGGTGAACAGCAAACACGACCAGCCACAAGAAGAACACAACAGAAGTTAGACGAAGTTCAAAATGTCCAAAACCCAAGACATGAGGAATTTTTGAATTTTCATTTTTGTACTTTAAAATGTGCAAAGAAAGGACTTGTTCTTTTCTTCCACTGTAAAGTTTGTGAGATTTAAATTGTATCCTATTGTTCATGAAGAATTTGGATTTATAACCCAGAATTATTTTGTCAACCACTGTATAAACCCAAGCATTTGACTGAAAAAATTCTAGGATAATTTCAATTTATCTCTTTTTGCTGTCATGCTGAAAGAAAGCAACGGTCTGAGTACACTGCGCATCTTTACTGCTGCTGCCTCCTCGCACTGGAAAGAGTTTGCCAAAAATTTCATGAGGATCTCTGAACAGCTGAGTTTATGCTGATTCTGATCCAGACCTTGACATTTTTTGAGGGAGCGCAGTGGCCATGGGTGTGAAATTCTGAGAAATAGTAACTAAGCAGATTGTTAAACACTTCTTGACATGCAATTAATGGCAAACAGAGGTGTTGACGGATAGTCTGTCAAGAAGACATGAAGCTACAGACAAAGGCAGAAGGATTCTGCAGTAAGTAAGTAAACTCAGATCTCCCAAGTCTGTATCTACTCTAATCTGTGTGTCCATGGCAAAGTCCCACTTGAGTAGAGTCTATACATTCATTGTTTGTTACACTGCAGAGAAATAACTTAGCAGTAGCTCCAAAAGTACCGAGTTTACCCTAGTCAGCTGGTGACATGGTCTGCTCCAGCTAAGAAGTCTAGCCATGATCCAGCATCTCTGCCCTTGACTGGGTAAATGCAGCAAGTAAAGGCAGCACTAATGTGAATATTTCTGATTCTGCTGTGTCATGGTGGTACAAGATCCAGAGCTCTGCCTGCATCAGCTCTGCTTTGTCAAAACTTGACTAATAGTTTTCTACCTAGCACAGATGATTTGGTGATAAATATGTTATGGGTTGTCAGGCACTTAAATATGTGGTGATAGAAGCTAGAAATAAGTAGGACCTTTGACTCTTATATTAATTCACAGGGTACTTTGAGTAAGTTATATGACTGGTCCATTTTCCTTTCTGATTTAATAATGTCTGTATTTTAAGGTGAGGTTTTCAAAGCCACCTAGTGTATTACCATGCCTTTTTCCTCATCATTCTTGCACCTGTTGAGTATCTAAATCAGATTCTTCCTGTGGCGTAGAAAATATCTTCTAAAATTCTTAGAGCTTTGCTATAAGGAAAATAAGAAGTGCAAGAATAAAAGACACAAAATGCATATCACAGAATTATAATTATTATGGCATGATGGGTAGTCCTCATTTAAGTACCTATTGGCCAGAGAAAAGGGAGATGAGAAATATGAGTCCTAGATTTGAGGTTAGAAGCCACCATTAGATAATTTCTTCTGACACCCTGTGTAGCTCTGGCCACAAATTTCATCTTCTTATTCCTAAATTGAGCTCAGTAACTTATGTTTGGCTGCTGCACTGTCTTGAGGAAGGCAAAAAGTTTTGAACTGAAAGCCTGAAGCAAATGGGCTGACTGTGTGCTTTGCTGGCTTGTTCTGATAGCAGATCACCGTCCCTGTTAACAATGTCTACTTAATCTCCTCTTTGGATCTGGCTTCAGTTTTGAGTGGCTGGGTCTCATTTTGCCCTTCCTCTGCTTGATTAAAGAGCTCTTTACTTACCAATATTTTTTTCTTTACAAAAGCATTCAGACCCTCTTATTAAATCAGTACTTAGTCTTTTTGATAAAGTAAAAAGCTGGGTTCTCCAAGCCTTTTTCTTTAAGTCATTTTTCTTCTCCCCTTGAATATTTTTTGTGTCTGTTTTCTGCGCACTCCAATTTTTCAACTGTATTCTATTGCCAATCTCTCTAATGCCTGAGTGCGATTAAAACACTCTCCCACCTTTTATTCACCCTCCTCTGTTCATACACCTGGCAGTTTCATAAGCTCTTGTGCTGTAGGAGATCATGCAGAATTGCCTAGCCACCGTGACCACTAAATCCTTTTCCCAGTTGCTAGCCTTGGTGTATAATCTTCTGGTCTATAAACAGAGCCCATTTGTTTCTTGCCCTTTAATGCATAATATCTTACAAATATTTATTTTGTTTGTTGGGTCCAGCTCACCAGCCTAACGTGTATCATTATACATAGATTGAGGCTTTGGCCTCACTGGTAATTACTATTTTTGTAATATTTGGGTTATCCAGAAATGTTTGTTAAGAAAAATATTGATGCTGGGCTAGTACCACCCCATCTGGGACCCTGCTAGAGTAGGAAGCTTATGAATTATTTCACTCTGAAATCGGTCCAATCATTTATCAGATTTTAATCCATTAATGTATACATTTTTGATCCCGATTTTAAAATTAACTCTCCACAATGTGTCATGTGCTATTAAAACAAACACTTTAGAAAAGTCTCTTTCATTTGTGCCGTATTTATCAAGCAAAACTTGTGGTTCCCTGAAAGAATTGTATATGCTCAATTGCCGTGTCTCTGGAGACGCTTGCTGGCTTCCACTAGTAATCATTCTTATTTTTGCAGCATTTATAAAATGTCTCCTGAGTAGCACCTTAAAATTATCCCCTGGAAGACATTCACATTACCGAGAGACAATACAGAGAAGAAAGTCAAAGTTAGGCTGCTTTTTTTTCTGTCTTCCAAATGATATCACCCAGAGTTTGTAGTTAAAATGAGTGATGGATAGAGCAGAAGGGGAAGAAGTGTGTTTAATTTCATTAGGAGTTGCTCAGCTTCTAGTTTCTAATTGGTTTGTGTCTGCGTAACAGTCCACATTCACCACATCTAAGGAATTGTACCTGGCATGGCAAGTTGTGGCTTTCTAAACAAGAGCATTTTGGTCTTTCTGTTGTCTAAGCACAGAATTACTTGTTAACTTTCCAAAAGCAGTACACTGTCATTTCAAAACGTGAATGGGAATCATTTGTGAAAATGGCAGTGATTCAGCTCTTACACACTGTCCTAAGAGCTTTGTAGAGAAGAAAGGCAATGCACCGATAACACTTAGGGAGCAAGAAAGAACCAAGAGACGTTTCTGATAGGCATACAGCTGCTGGTTGTCCCAATCTATTGCCAGTGTAGTTTCTTCCTTTTCTTGGATGATGTCCTGATGCAGGGGATTGTTATGATTCACACAGTGTTACAGGCAAATCCTAGCCCATGGCTAGAGCCCCCCTACAGAGTTAGGTGCAGAAACCGCTGAGCTAATGGACGACCCTGCTGTCTGAGGCCTTCAAGTGGCTCTGCATCACCCAGAGAATGTGTGCTCTGGTTATCTGGTGGAGCTGGGAATCTCCATGTCATTTAGGAATAATAGGGACTGCAGTGATACACTCAGTGACAACTCAGGAGTGCAGTGATAGAACAAGAGGTAAAAATTTTGAGCTGAAAGAGAGAAGATTTAGATTAGATATTAGGGAGAATTTTTTTACTGTGAGGGTAGTGAGGCACTGGAACACGTTGGCCAGAGAAGTTGTGGGTGCCCCATCCCTTGAGGTGTTCAAGGCCAGACTGTATAAGGTTTTAAGCAACCCGATGCAGTGAAAGGGGGGTTGGAATGAGATGATCTTTAAGGTCTCTTCCAAAACCATTCTATTATTCTATCAATAGGCATCCAGGTAGGATGGGAGCATATAAATCCTCAGGCAAACAGAAATAACTGGGAGTCTGTCGGATATATTTTCCCCCTTTCTAACTGTTCCTAGAGATCTGAACCTACATTCCTGATACTTCTGCTAAGCTATCAATGCAGAATCAGCACCCAAATTTGATTTGAAATCCATCAAAGAAAATTTGACTGGAAAAATTATTGGCAATTCTCTTTGCTACTTACTGCAAGTCCAAGTATTGGCTTAAGCTGGTTAATAGAATTGTTTGTCCAAAGTAATACACATATCTGAAAGTGTGTTAGTAACAGTGCTCAAGAACATGTTAGATCTTGATAATATTTTTAACAAATTGAGATGAACTGCAAGAGATAAGTTAAATGCTTGCTGCACTTTAAAATGCCATAGAAGGGGTAACATGGAGTTCTGATGGCTTATCTCTGATTGTGCTCCAGGAGTTTGTGTTTCTGTGATGAAATAGTATTAGCCTTAAAATACCCAAGAATTAAAAAGGACGTCTCTTGACAACAGGGCTTGAGTGGTTTATTCAAAGTAATAGACCAGTTCAAGTGGTGCCTATATATGGGTTTGCTTTCAAAGAAAAATGCATCTGTACAATGAGATTAAGGGCTTATAACATTTCAGAACTCCAGGGTTCAGAGATGACAGATGAAACAACTCAAGAAGCACCTACAGCTGGTTTATTTGCAGCATCCTGAAAATGTCGTTTTGAATTTTACCTCAAACCAAAGCTGGCAGGCGTTCAGCCCCTCCATTTGCTGATCTGTCCACAGGAATGAAGGGAGTAACAGGGCACCACTCTACATTCTCAGGTTTAAAATGTGCTTTTCAAGCAACTTGATATCTGTATGCGCTAGAAGGAGGCCCACTCCTGTCCACAGCCATGGCTGTTACACTACTCCCAGACACATTTAAAGCTAAATGTTACGAAAAATTAATTAAATGAGAATAGCCAAACTGGGGGAATGGCGTGGGGGAGAAGGGAGGGAAACAGGAGGTTCGGTGACATTTATTAATGACTGGGAGTGTTGAGCATTAGAAGTTGTGTATTCTTACTTTTTAGGAAAAACCAAGGATCATTAGACTGGAAAAAGGTGGTATCTTCTCAATTTAAGGCCTTACCTCAAAAAAAGGGACCAGTACCAGGTAATTTTGAGGAAGGAGGAAGAACCCCAAAGTGGGTAGCATGAAATTCATTGGAAAATTAGAGATAACTTAATGCTCTCGCGGTGAGCCACAGGTTTTTGTCAGCTCTGCCATATATTTAATAATAATCCCAACTAATATAACTAGGTTATTCTCATTAACCATATAAATATCCAGTCTTCTCCCTTTATTTAAATCCTTAATCTCTTGATCCCAATAATATCTTCTGGTAATGAGATTTGCAGATGGATCATACACAGATTTAACTGTCTGCTCTGTAATGTGAATGCAGGATCCAAATATTGTCTCGTCTGGACAGAGTCGGGTTCAAGCTTGCCAGATTTCCTGGCTTTAAAGCCCGTCTGAATTTTGCCTCCTGCATGCCTAGGGTTTTCCAGCCACATGGAAGAAACTGCATTAAATAGCTCCTATTTTCTGTAGGGGTTTGTGAGATCATTTTACTAACCAATCGCCTCCGCTACGAATTATTGCAGAGAGCAGCGTGTTGAATGACTTTTCGGAACAAATCCAGGCTGGTTTAAAGACCACAGAGAAGAGGCTGCTCCTTGCTAGTTATTTTGAGAATAGGGTAGAAAGGGGATCTAATGTAAATCTCAGCGACAGTATCTTGAGAAAAATCCTACAAGCTTGAACATTTAAGTGGCTCAGTGTCTTCTTTGCTTTTGCTGCAGGTTTTCATAGACTGGCACGACTGACAGTGGGTATAGCAACCAGAAATGCTAGATGAGCACAGTATTCCTCTTTGGGCCAGAATAGGGACGGGGGGACTGGTAGTTAGATCTTTGTTGCTGTCCTTCAGGAACTCCTTTGACTTGGTGTGTCACCATGGCAAATCCTGTAGCACCTCTGTGTTTTGATTCGCCCAGCTGAGAGAACAGAGCAGATAATGCACATCTGTTTCAGAACATTACTTAAAGCTGTATAAATTGCTTTGAGACCAGTGGATGACACGTACATGTTATCATTGCTTTTCCTTCAGGAGCATGGAGTGCTGTTACTACCATCAGTAAGGCAGGTCCAGGGAAAATGCCTGCTCAGCTAATTCATAGGCATCATTATCTAAGCAGAGTGGAAAGCATCCACTAGTCACCCCAATTTCTGCTTCTTACAGCCAATGAAATTATTAATGGGCTTGATGCATCCAGTTCCCTGAAAACTGTCAGCTGCCAAATGTTTCCAGTCTAACACCTCATCCATACCGACTATGCTCTTTTGCTCTTTGCTAGAGCAACTGGCAATGGGCTGGAAGTCACAGATTAAATATTCTGGTGCATGTTCAGACAGCAGCAGATATATTTATTCAGTATGGTTTTTCCTCTGTTTCAATAAATTTTTGCTTTGGACTGAATGGATACAAATAAAACTGTGCTTAATTAGGCTGAAGTAACACAATATTTTACCAGCTTCCAGCATCTTTACACACCCAGGTTATTGTGCCTTGCAGTAAAGCATGCAATGGATGTATCAATGCCAGTAGGGTCCAGAGGAACATCCAACACGTGACCTCACAGGGAAGTTCTTTTTTTGTGTGCTGTCCTCTCAACTGGGAAGATTTTTATAGAAACAGAAGTTTGTTAATCTGTAATATAGCTCTGTGAAAGAAGGGAATTCTGAAAATTAGGATTTTAGATTTCTGCAGGAGAGAGTTTTGATTAGGAATATATGGAAGTACCTAGGCAGGAATGGGTCTAGCAACATATAGGGTTTTGGCTGGTTTAGGTCAGAAGATATGCTCAGACTCTGCAGAAAGCAGAGAAAGGTGGAGACAGAGCCAGGATCAGACGGATACTTTCTTATTGTGTGAAATTTAGGTACAGAGCTGCATTCTGGGTTAGGTGCCAAATTCATCATATTCTGGAAACAAAACTGTGTTGGGAGAGGAGCCTGTACATTTTTTTTTTTATAGCATCCCCTCAGGAATTTCTAGTACTTTGCAGTTAAATATATAGCGGTCCTAATATTATGTAGGATTGAATAACTGTGCTCTACAGAAAGAGGAATTACTTAACCCACTCATGAAATACAGACATCTGTAGGGCAGGGAATAACTAACAGGGCTCACAGCACCATGTAATAATGATGGGTGAGGGCAAGGACTTTGTTTTGTTTAAGGAAATGATGAGACGTCTGTTCTCAACACAGCAGGTGTGACAGTGCTTCTGAAGGTCCTGCTTGATAGACTAATGCACCGTCACCATGGCTGGTTTTCTGAAATAAGAAGTGCTGAATTGAACCGAGCTATAAATTCAAGCTGTCATTTCCGGGTGCCAGGCATTATGTATCTGATCTCTGATAGCACTGCTGAGACTCAAGGCTGGCAACACCTCTCTGTGGCATTCTGTAGCCTCTGCCTGGGCTGGGCCAGTGCTCCTGGGCTGGCTCTGGAGTGCGGTTCCTGTGGTCTTCTCCATTCAAAAGCAAGCCCCACACATCATGCCCATGTAGTCACTTGTCTGTGGTTAACGCTGGTGAGTTTTCTCTAAATGCCATCCTTCAGTGAGTTGATTTCCATACAGCAAATGAAAGGAGATAACACATAATCCAGCTAAGGAAGCCTCTTCCTTTCCAGATGATAGGGAGTGTTTTTACACTGCTGAACCTTGCAAATGAAGTCTTCAGGGAAATGATCAACAGCGTGGAGCACTGTGAGACAGGGAAACTCGCAGAGTGATTGCTGCTTACAGAAGAAGAAGCGGTGTCTGCAGCAGTAGGCTCAGCTTAGTGGCAAATTATGATCTATTGGAGAGAGGAAAGCAAAGCAGCCAGTATAACCCAGCCAAGTTTTTTTTTTATTTAACAAGTTTAATTTTCTGTTTACAGGAGAATGTAATAGACTTTCTTTGCTTGGAGCCCTCTAGGTGCCAGTCATTAGCTGTTGTTCATATCCTTTCCTCTGAGGTAGCCACAGAGTGCAGGGCACGCAGGCTGGCTCCAGGCGCGTGGAGGAATTTATCTATTTGTATCAGCAAATGGTCATACAGTTGAGAAGAGTTTTCGTATTTCTCACTGGCCTGGCCTGAAAGAGAAAATCCTACCATTGAAAATCCAGAGCACACTATCCTGATGGGAGGCAGGGCGTAAAAATCTGTTCAAGCACAAGATTCTCCTGACCAGCCTGGCTTAATTAAGAGAAATTGCTGCTATTTTCCTGCTGGCACTAGTGTGAATGATAGATAGTGCGTACGGACCTGCTGTCCTTCACCAGAGTTTGTGTCTGGGTAGCATTTTCTAAGCTGCAGCACTACTGGGTAAAATAGGTCAAAAGTATCATCATGAGACAAAGGAGGATTCCTCCTCCAGTCTAAGCAGAGCACAGAAAGAGGCACTTGTGTAGCTAATACACACTCAACCTGATGGATAACATCCTATCCAGGGTCCGTGCAGGGCTATGATTAGAGAAATAACCAGCAAATTGGGCTTGCTCACTTAGACCACTAGCTCCTTACAGGTGTGCACTGCTTGATGCAACAAACTTCAGTCCAAGTTAGAACCTAAGGAAAGTGTATTCTAGCTGCAATCTAGGTATTTTTTTTTAATGTAATGAATAATCCTGCAGTCTTCTTTTCAAAAATTCTCTCTCTCTGTCTTGTGTTCCTATAGGAAGAGTGCCAGAACTATGTTCGAGTGCTAATTGTTTATGGCAAGAAGGTTTTTACCTGTGGTACCAATGCCTTTTCACCAGTGTGTTCCAGTCGACAGGTCTGTTTTACCTCTTCTGCGGTGATGGAGAGGGCTGGATACATTCTCTGGGAAAGGCCTGTCATTTGGCAGGGCATCATGGCTGCAGAGAGTATGTTCCAAATGTAGCCAATCTGAAATTGGTTTGGTTTTGATCTTTTGATCTGTCTGGGCTGCTTTGGGGCAGTGGATATATCTGCAGGTGGGGAGCAAGAATGAACTGGATTTGGGCAAAATGTTGCTCGTGTAAAACTTGGGTGTGCTGTTGAAAATGGGGAATATAGACAAGCTTAGCTGTGAATGCCTCCAGAACTGAATACTTAAACGATTCCTTAAAATAAATAGCAAAACTCCTTTTAGCTTCAAGGGAGGCAGGAGCAGGTCCAAAGCAATGTTTATTTTTATATGTTTTAATGCCAGTTTACATTCAGGAGGTGTCTATGGAAGATTAGACACCTGTGCTAGCAGCAGAAGCACCTGATTACACCCTGTGGGCTGGGGCCTACAGGCTTTATTGGTTGGAGAATTACCATTCTTACAAAGCAATAACACCAGTGAGGCTCAGACACAACTTCTTATGTTGGCAAGTGATGGATTTAACGATGTCATCACTGACATTACTTTCTTATAGCTGCATGTTTCTTTTAAATCAAGGTTTTGCTTTTAGATACTTGTAGGCAAACTGAATTCCCTGTGCCTATAAGAATCCAGATGCTTTTTAAATTCTCTCCTCTCTCATTTTCAATACAGGTAGGAAATCTTAGCAAAATCATTGACAGAATTAATGGAGTGGCTCGGTGTCCATACGACCCTCGACATAACTCGACAGCTGTGATTACATCACGAGGAGAACTCTATGCTGCAACTGTAATTGATTTCTCTGGACGGGATCCTGCTATTTACCGCAGCCTTGGAAATGTTCCCCCACTTAGGACAGCACAGTACAACTCCAAGTGGCTCAATGGTAAAGTTATGTGGGTCATATCTGAGCAAGAGGTGTATTAAAGTCAACTTGTTAGGCTTGTAAATCTCTTCCTCTGTTTTCATATTTGGACCCAGACTTAGGATGGGGAAGGGCTTCTGGTGCAGTAATCGATGCAGTTTAGAAGATGTTTAAAAATAGCCTGGAAGTATTTCAGAAAAGTTGATTTAGAATATGGAAAGTGGGTCTTACAGGCTCCTTAGCATATATAGGAGCCTCTGTCTTGTGAGATGACCAAATACATCCATTTAACCAAGAAAAAAAAAGAACTTTAAACATCATATTGCTGACCCAGTTCTGCACAGTTAAACATCCTCTGCTTCCACTGACTCAGCTGAAGATGGTTGGTTTCGGTGCAAGATCAGTCCGAAAATGAGAAATTTCACACCAAGTTACATTCCATGCTGTTGTGGATTTATAGGTATTAAAAACAGCTGTTACCCCAATGTACTTATACACTGCATCAGGCAAGCTATAGAATTTGACTGGGCCCACACCTTCTGACTGGGGCAAAGCACACCTTGCTTGAATAGGCTGTACTGATGGAGACCCCAGTATTTCCCAGGTAAGTTGATAAGATATTTAGAATCTTTCTATTGGATTTCAGGACCTTTCAATCAAAGATACGAGCAGTGGAACTGTGCACTCTCTGGAGCTTAACGAGGCTGAACCAGGCTTCTTCAGGCACAGTGAAGTCAGTATGGAGATATGAGTTTTAGGAGAATGATGTCATCAAGCAAGACTGTGAATTGGGATGAAGAAGCAGCATAACCCATATGCATTCATTAGAAATATTGTCCCTCTTGTCTGTGCATGAATGGAAAATTCAGAAGGAAGTAGGTTTGGAACAGAAAAGTTTAAGGAACGACAAACAGAAACCGAATTTTTAGTCTGTGATTGGAAAAACTAACGTGATTCTTGGATTTATAACCTTGCACTGTGTTGGTGACATTGGAGTAATTTCATCCTGTTCCGGCCACTTTTCAACCACAATCAAAAACTTGAAGATGATTCAGAGAAGAGCTGTGGTGTGGTTTGAAGCTTGGAAAGCCGACCTCACAGTGAGAGACTTTCAGAGCTCAATTTATTTATCTTTCTTTGAAGGAGATAAAAGGTGTTTTGTTCATGGTATGGAAGTACTTACATCAGGAGAAGATTTCTGGCAGGGTGAAGTTCTTTAATCTAGCAGACGAGTCATGACAAGAGCTAGTGATTGGAAACTGAAGCCAGATAATGTCAAATAGAAAAAGAAGTGGAGGTTGCAGCTGGGGCAGTCTTTAGTCACTTGAACAAGTCACTGAAGAAATTGATGGATGTATAGCCATGTGATTTTGGCCAGCAAGATCAGATCTTCTTCGAAAGGTGTTGTGTAATTCACCTGTTAATGACTGCATCTGATAGTGGAATTACAAGGTGAAGGTCCCTGGTTCACGTTAGCCAGAAGGTCAGATTGGTGATCACAATGGCCCTTTTAAGGCTCACTGTTTGTTTGAAGGAGAGGGTTTGATGGGAGGTGCGTTGCAGTGTCTTCTCCTCTGTATCCTCGTCTGCCTCCCAAACTTGCCTTGCAGCAGCAGCAGCCTGCCTTCCTCTCCCTCCATGACACCTCTGTTCTTCTTTCACTCCTGGTCTGCAGCATTAAAGGCATTTTGTACTTTTCTTTTTCCTTCTTCCTTAGAGCATTACTCAGAAATGAACATTGTAAAAGCACCCCATAAAAACGCCAGGAGTTTCTTTGTTTAGTCAAATATTATTCATTGGCTAATCTTTTCCCTTTGCCAAAGAAACCGTTGGGATAAAAGACCATACACTTTAAAGCTTTGTTAAATACTCAATTAAAATATTCACTACAAATCCAACTCCAGGTTCTTTTTAAATTCTTGTGAAAATAACCATAATTCTTGGAGAAAAAGAATTAAGGAGAACTTATTTAAGTACTGTCAGTCTGTAGCATGGTTTTGTTTTATGGTCCTAAGATAATCTTTTCTGCCTAGAAACTGGAAAGGTTTCCTGATAAAAGCCAGATGCGATTGTGCTGGGAGAGTAGGTTGAATGTTTCAGTGCAGCAGCCTGGGGAATCGGGCGGATGCGTGCAGCATATTTAACACTTCATAAGGTGCACTTCAGAAGTGAATAGGTGAAGGAACCCAATGGGAAAGCTTTATGTTGTAAAATGAGTATGGGTACAGAGAATAGTCATGCATATGCAAAGCGATGCTTTCACTGAAATCAGTAGCAGCTTTGCCAATAAAGTGGAGAAACAATGGGGTCTTTCCAAGATCTGAAAAATTGAACTAGAGCTGTATCCCCATATATCATTATTCATATCTACTGTTTTTATGTTCTCTGCTGACTCCAAACTCCCTGTGGTCCCAGCTTTGACAGCCTGTGTAAAGGGAGCTGGCGGTGCAATGCATTGAGCAACTTAGTGAGCATGGATTGTTTTCTGACCTGCATAAATCTCTTCAAATGTGTCTTTTTCAGAGCCTAACTTTATTGCTGCCTACGACATTGGTTTGTTCACTTACTTCTTCTTCCGTGAGAATGCAGTGGAACATGACTGTGGGAAAACAGTGTATTCTCGAGTGGCAAGGGTTTGCAAAAATGATATTGGAGGGAGGTTTTTGCTGGAGGACACATGGACAACTTTCATGAAGGCCAGGCTGAACTGCTCCCGTGCTGGAGAAATCCCTTTCTATTATAATGAATTGCAAAGCACCTTCTACCTTCCTGAGCAAGATCTGATCTATGGTGTCTTCACTACTAATGTGTAAGTTGTGCTGGTTTTACTGCCCTTCTTCTATCCCCAGCTGTCTGAGACTGACCGTGTGCTGATTGCTTAGAGAGTCTGAGCGATCCCTTTTGAGAGATCCTTTGGTTAATGTGAAGGAATAGATAGGTCTGTGTTATCCATCATGGCAACATACCCTTTAGGACAATGGTGGTCCATGAGAAGGACAGGTGCATATGCCTGGGAGAGAAGGACAGGAAAGAGGAGAATAGGCTCAAAATAGCCTTGACTGAAATCAGTATTGGACAACAGTTTATAGAAGGAAGGTCATGCGAGCTACACAGCATTTGATATTTCCAAGGGGGAGCTTACCTCTGCTACAGACTGTTTCAGGTGCACAAATCAAAAGCAGTGTTGGAACTCTGAGAGGAAGGTGTAATTTCTGAAACTTCGTAATCACCTCTTCTTGGCTTGATATTGAAAAAACTTGTAATTGGAATGATTTAGTGTAGCTGTGAAAGCAGAAAGGAGAAGTTAATTAAAAAATATATTAAAAAACTCATAATGTGTATTTTTAAGTCAGGAAACTCAAATAACTTCTCTGAAGCCCAAGGCTAGGTTGATAAGTTTCAAGCTATAACCAGTCTGTGTGGTATTGAG
Organism: Dromococcyx pavoninus; assembly: GCA_033558185.1. Taxonomy (NCBI): domain Eukaryota; kingdom Metazoa; phylum Chordata; class Aves; order Cuculiformes; family Neomorphidae; genus Dromococcyx; species Dromococcyx pavoninus. The sequence continues at coordinate 2,136,861 of JAUMJL010000786.1, forward strand.
TTTCAATAATACATGTTCTCCAAGGGTGGGTATTATCTTGACGTGTAAACTAGAATGAAAATCGGAGTTAGTTACTCCACGTGACAAACACTCAAAGTGCCTTCCTCAGGCTGGGTAACCAACTTCTTTAGGGTTTTTGTGTGCAATGGAGAACTGTTCAATATGGACAGGGCTCTGTTCCCAAGAAGCTCATAGCAAACCAAGGAAGTGAAGCCCCATGGAAGGCCTTCCTGTTTTAATGTGTCACTTGCTGATGTGACAGGGCTTGAACTTCAGCCCTTGAAGTCACAAAGCATCAACCCCATGTTCTTGAGCCAAAGCACTTTTTGGAATTTCAATATGAGAGTCAACGGAGCCTGAATGTTATTCCCACTTCGTAAATGCCAAGAAGGTGGTAAGTGTTTGGCCACTGTGATCCATCTTCCCTGTTCTGTTTCTGCACTGCCATTGCCAATGTGAGCCAAAAGCAGCTAGAAAAAATAAGCATGACTGAGCATTCCACCTTGACTGTGGACTTTGGGAAAATCTGTCCTGTGACTGAAAGGAGCAGGAGTCATTTTCTAAAAACATTTATAGGATGTTAGCCAAACGTACTCAACATTACAAGGAAACCTGGAAACCTGGCTACTGCTTTGGGCATTTGAGTTGATATTTCTTTTGGTTTTTTTTTTTTTTTTTTTTTTTGCAGTCAGGTAGGACTTTTATAACCCTTAGTGATAATGTTTTATCTATCCATTTGTCCATTCATCCAGCCAAGAACAGAAGTTGGAAATGGGAAAATTATTAATAACTGTATTATATTGATAAAATTGGTTTAGTTTTTGGAATATAAGATGGGAGACATAGGCTGCCTCTGGTTGGACGAGCTTGTCTACTGTTTCTGTATCTCAGGTTTAATGTGAGACATAATGAATGTTACCCATCTCCTCTGTGTTACACTTAAGTCACTCTTCATACATTACTGGTGTACGTTCTCTCTTGTATCTTCAGAGGACAATATAATATGTAACATTTGTGTAATTGAAGAGATGAGTTGTTGGTAAGAGCTGAAGTTAGATCAAGTAGCGTTTTGGATCTACAACACGATGTTCTTTAGAGAGTTCAAAGAGAAAATGTTCCAATTTGTCATCCGACTAGAGAAATAATGGTAATTCCTTTAACTTCCACTGGGACTTATATCATGCTGCATGGGCTCTGCATACCAAAGAGGGGTGATATATGCTCCAGTCTGAGTTTCTTTCTAGTAGAATACCGATGCACCACAAAACTATGATTTTTTTGTGTGTGTGAGTAAAGGTGTTTTTATTTTGGAGGGATCATTTTTAATGGATTTAAGGTCATCTTATTACAAAGGCTATTAGTGGTTGTGGTAACACCCACATATAGATTTATTGCTTCATGTTTTGTTATACCCAGCTGAATCAGTGGGAAACAGCTTTTCGGGAAAGCTGCTGTTGAAATATTTAAGATGTTTTTATTAAAATTTTTCTGGGAGGTAATAGAGGCAATGTTAAAACCTCTTTGAACTTAACCCATTCTCTAAACCACCTGGCTAATCGCAGGAAGTAGGAGGTGGGAATAAAGGAGGTTACACTTCACACCAGGACAACACAGGGCCAGCTGCACAAGCTGATGTCACTGGCTTGACACTGAGATCAAACTTTTCATAGGGAGGGATGGGAAGTATGCCAGGCCACAGAGGGAAAGGAAAACGGACCACAGATTCATTGAAAACCTCTTTCCTTTCTCCTTTCTGGTAAAGGGAAAGGGCTAAACTGTGGAGTCCTTAGCAGGGCCCTAAAAATAGCCTTTCTTTTTTTTTTTTAAAAAAAAAAAGTGTTTTTGTTAGACTAGCAGGTTTTTATCCATTCTTTTCCTTTTTCATTTTCTTTTTTATTCTCTTTTCTTTTTTCATGTGTGCCGCAAGGCATTTACTTGTCATCCATCATTAGCTTTGTCTTAAGAGCTGCCGTCTGTGAGCATGCACTGCATCAGTGGTGTTCAGACAAAAGTGGAGAAAGGTTCTCCCGGCATGGCTTTGATATGTTCAAAGAGAGCTACTCCATCACTCGGGGGATGGAAGGGGCAGGGGCAGGAGCAAAGAATGGGAAAGGCAAAGCAAGAAGTTCTTCCTGATATTGTATTTCTTGGATGAATTATGCTGTGAAATAATCTGTTCTTCTGCTTTTCAGCCTGGGATTGTGAGTGTAATTATTGGTTTAGGAAAAAAAAATGTGTTCTTTTCAGAGAATTCAAATTGCTTTAATTAGCAGAAAGATACATACAGCAGGGCTTGGGTTATTTAAAAGGCACCGTGACAAGTCAGTCTCTTGTGCTAGCCCTATTTTTAGTTTTATTCTGATATCTCTTTTTCTAAACGTTGTTCTTTTCCTTTAGGAAAAAACAACAACAAAAAAACAAGGGGGAAGGGGAGAGCTGAGATCAGGTCTGAATTTCAGATTACCACTTAGCAAAGGTCCCTCTTTAGGCTGGCTTCCCTGAGGTGCCATCACCATCTGGGAAGCACCCTCCAACCCCTGAGGCAAAAGGAGCTAAGCCTGCTCAGGACCTTGCAGAAATGGGTCCTCCAGGACTGAAATGGGACAGCAAAGGCTGACTGATCTGTGTGTGAGCCTGACTGGGCAGCGGAGCCTCCCTAAAACAAATTCCCTTTCAAAGGGTTCTTCTTACAGTGGCATTTCCCTAGCTGTGTCTCCCCTGGCTGGTGTGTGCATGGTGGACAGCCTGCCCGAGACAGATGCTATTCCCAACTGGGAACACAAAGAAATGAACTGTGATCATTGAAATCAGAGGCTTTTACGTATTAGCAAGACCTTTTTGCGTGCCGAGCTGCTGTAACAACCAGCTTGGTTTGCATTGCCACCCTTCCCCTTCCCCTTCCCCTGCATGCGTATGCATGCATGTGTGTATTTTGTTTTTATACACGTATATAAAATATTAGCAGATATCTTTTATCGTTGAGGATTTCAGGATCCTGTAGACACAGAATTTCACCTTGAGAAACACCAAGAGATTAAAAATTAGGTTATTTGTAATAAATAAAGATAGATTGGTTGTTAAAAAAATGAAAATAAATGCAGACACAAATAATCTATGCAAATTAAACTGTATTCACCTTTCTTGTCAGAACTGCTTCCGTGACCCTTAAATCACAGACATTTTAAAAACAAGCTTAAAATTAATTCTCAAAATTGTCATGCAAGCCATCTGCATTTTACAATTTATTTATTTATTTTTGCTCCCTGTGAGATTAGTATCACTGTACGTCTACCTAGTAATTTACATGTATTTTATTTGAGTGAAGTTTGATGTCTGTTATGATGAAAATGTCAATGTTCTAATGATTAAATTGATTTTTTCTCCCTTTTTCCAGAAACAGCATAGCTGCCTCAGCAGTGTGTGCCTTCAATCTGAGTGCCATTACTCAGGCATTTAATGGCCCCTTCCGTTACCAAGAAAACCCAAGATCAGCCTGGCTGCCAACATTAAACCCCATCCCTAATTTCCAGGTACTTCAGTTTTTTCCAGGCCCTTTTACGTTCTGTCACTCTGATGCATTGATTCGTGTGGGACACCTTGTTCCAGGTAAACCCATGGTGCAGATAAATTGTATCTTTCCACATTTCAGTCTGTGGGAATCCTTGCCACATGTTATTGAGACCACAGGATTCATGGCAAAATTTGAATCATCTTACCAATAGTAAGAATGTTAAGATTTTTTGTAATAATGAATAGTTTAAATCTCTGTTATTCTCATCACTGACAGGTAAACTCTGAGAATGTGATCCTCACAAGGGGACATAAAGACACGTTCCCAGTGAAACTGGAAAGTATTGAAAGCTGAAGCTGGACGAAATCAGACTAGAATGGAGACAACCTATATTTTTAAACAAGAAAGGCAATTAACCACTGTGACTGTGTAAGAATGTGATGAATTTTCCATCACTTGATAGGGCCCCGAAGACTACCAGTGTTTCAGAGCAAGATGGATGTTTTTCCATGATACAGGAGCTCAGCCAGAAGTTATGGGCACATTGCAGCAGTAACTAGTGGAAGAGGACACATGAGAATTGTCACAGTGGTTCCTTTGCACCTTAAAAAATCTTTTTAATGAATGAGCAGTTTTCCAGGATTACAAGTTAAGGTCAATTTGAAAATTATAGAATAACTTCATCCGCTTTATGCCCAGATTCAGTCAATGCAGGGCAGTATGTTTGTGTGACAGGCCCAGCAAACCTGTCTTCTGAAGCACAAGCCCATTTTACAGCTTTGTCCCTTCCCACCTAGGGAATCCTATGGTGAATGGACTTGTCTTCCTATCCTCGCTTCCCCATGGTTAATACTTTCAGCTCGATTGTGTGAATCTGGCTCTCCTTTATTATGGCAAAGGTGCTGAGGCTGCCTACAAATGCCATCTGCCTTCAATCTGGTGATGTCAAGGACCTTCCAAAAAGGACTCGGCATTTGCTTGAAATGACAGCAAGAGCAGATGGGAGTCAGGCCCACACTGCAGGCAGAGATGCACTCGGGTTCCTGCTGAGGAACCTCATTTCTCCCCTTGAATTCCCTTGAGGCCCCTGAATGAGGTATTCTGCCTGTACAAGGTGGGACAGGATTGGACTCTTGATCACCCCCTCAGCTTGATGCACTCAAAACCAAGAAACAAAGGTTCTCTGAGGGTGCAGTCATGACAAGCGAGGCTTAGTTTTTTTTCCTTTTTTCTTTTTGAGTTTAAAGGGAATATTAAGATTAACTGAGAATGAAGGACTTTCTTTCCCTTGCCAGGCTAACCCAGGAGGAATAGAAAAGGACTTTGGAAAGCATTCCATGTAGTGAAAAGTATCAGATAAAATGTGGAGTGCAAAGATTGCAGCAGCAAGATGAAAGAAAAGAGTCAGAGGAAAATAAGGAAAGGGAAAGGAGGTATGTGGTGGACAAAAGGAAGATTGCAAGAAGAGATTGAAATGTTTTTCAAGTACAGGAGGAACAAGAGGTCAGCGAAGGGCCTTTAGGAGATGACAAGGGTAATTTAGTGACAGAAAAGGCAGATATTGCAAAAAAAATTAAATTATTTTTTTTGCCACAGTGTTCACAAGGGAAGATGAAGGAAAGATGCCAGGTTTTTTTTTCCCTTACAGAGAGGAAGGAGAAATACTGAAGGATATAGATGATCAGGGCAGTGCAGATAATCAGGAAATTAGAACAAAACAAAACAAAACCAAATCAGAGGGATGCTTTGTCAGCACATGGGCTGCCAATAGACCAAAGGGATTATCTGTGACTTGATGAGAACGGAAAACAAAACCAACAATGACATTCCTACCACTGGGACTCCTCTTTCAGTAATGCTCTAGAAAGCAAAGTGAGTGGGGAGAAAAGCATCCAAAGCAAGACAAAAGTAAACCAGAAGTATAGGAGACAGCAAGAGAGAGAGAGCGCTAAAAAATCTTTAGAACTTGTGATGAAGTAGTCATTAAATTAAAAACACCACCGCAACAGAAAAAACATAAAAATTCACCTTGAGGACACATCAAAAAAAACACTGATGTTTCCTTAGTCTGGCTACTCAGGAAGATGCTAAAGTTGATAAAACAGTGGCCATTTTCATGTGTGGTGGAAATTAGTATCACCCTGTTCATCTGATTCATACAAGCTCCAAAATATTGTAGGGCTTAGTGCACCAGCTTTTAGGATCCGTATTTATTGTGTAAATGTGAGATAAATTCCTGTCAACTCATTTTAGTACATGGTAAGAGGAGCTCTGCATGGTGCACCTTGGAAAGACAGCCACACAGCAAAGAGTTGCTTTGATGCATATTGAGAGTACTACGTGGGGAATTTCTACACCGTAGCTGGAGTGCTGTAAATTGGCACCCTAATTCATGGTATATTAACTTCTCTTCCAAGGAAAGCCCAAACACCTGAGCCCAAAATGAAGAAAAAGAAATTTGTGGTTTTTTCCTAGGGAAATTACTCAGGTGTGATCATTGCTTAATGATGTAATCTATCTGGACTTCTGTAAGGCCTTTGACACAGTCCCCCACAGCATCCTTCTCTCTAAACTGGAGAGATCGATTTGAGGGATGGACTGTTTGGTGAATGAGGAATTTGTTGAATGGTCGCATGCAGAAGGTAGTGGTCAATGGCTTGATGTCCAGATGGAGATCAGTGACAACTGGTGTACCTCAGGAGTCCGTTTTGTGACCAGTGCTGCTTAATGTCTTCATCAATTGCCTAGACAGTGGGATCAAGTGCACCCTTGATCAAGTTAACACGCTGGAAGGAAGGGATGCCATCCAGAGGGACTTGAACAAGCTCAAGAAGTGGGCCCATGTGAACCTCATGAGGCCAAACAAAGCCAAATGCAAGGTCCTGCACCTGGCTCAGGGCAATTGCTGGTATCAACACAGGCTGGGGGTTGAAGGGATGGAGAGCAACCCTGCTGAGAAGGACTTGGGGGTATTGGTGAATGAAAAGCTGAATGTGAGCCAACAGTATGTGCTTGCAGCCCAGAAGGCCAACTGTATCCTGGGCTGCATCAAAAGAAGCGTGGCCAGCAGGTCGAGGGAGGTGTTTCTTCCCCTCTGCTCAGCCCTGGTGGGACCTCACCTGGAGTCCTGTGTCCAGCTCTGGAGCACTCAGCACAGGAAAGATGTGGACCTGTCGGATCAGGTCCAGAGGAGGGCTGTTAAAATGTTCAGAGGGGTGCAGCACCTCTCCTACAAAGACAAGCCGAGAGAGTTGGTGTTGTGCAGCCTGGGGAAGAGAGAACTCTGAGGAGACCTTATTGTGGTGTTGCGTCCTTTCAATACTTGAAGGAGGCTTATGAGAAAGATGTGGATAGACTTTTTAGCAGGGCCTGCCGGACAAGGGGTGATGGTTTTAAACTAGAAGAGGGTGGATTTAGACTAGATATAAGGAAGAAATTTTTTACAATGAGAGTAGAAACACTGGAACAGTTTGCCCAGAGTGGTAGATGCCCCATCCCTGGAAACACTCAAGATCATGCTGGATGGGGCTCTGGGCAATGCTCATCTAGTTGAAGATGTCCTGCTTTTTGTGGGGGCATTGGACTAGGTGATCTTTAAAAGTCCCTTCCAACAGTGAGAAGCAAGGTTGTCCATGGACTGATTATGGGAGTTGGCAGGAATTCTATTTGTACCACTGACTCCCATGGCTTTGGGTAGGATAAATAATCAGTCACACAGCTGTATTTTGGAGTAATAAATCTTCAGCTCACCACACATGGCATTATGGGGAAGAGTGAAGAACCAGCCCTGGCTGCTGACATGGACCGCAAAACTGCATGGATAGTATGTGTGACTTTTGAAAATGCTGGATTCTACAACTCAGGCCTTAAAATGCATTATCCATCTGGTAGGACTTACGCTGGTGTTTAATGACAGAAGATGAGCTCTCTTCATTCCTGCTATTCTGGATGTAGCAGGGCATTGAACCCTAACCCCATGCACCCTTTGGTGCTGGAGGATGGGTGGACAGCAGTTGACTGACAATTTGCTGTGAAAATAGAGGAGCTGTGTGTGGGGAGGGGTTTGCTACTGGCTACCCTGCCTTGCCTAAGGTGAATCTGGAGTGGTCTGCTCAAAAGAAAGCACATAACAGAGAAGTAGTGTGGTGAGTTGGGTTCTTCAGTGCAAAACCAACCCATTTTTCAGGGGTTTTAACCTTCTGTTTTCATGTATTGTACAGACTGAGATGCTAAGTAGAGTCTGAAGATGGTATGAAATTCTTCAAGGATTACCACAAAACCTTTATTTCCACTACTAGCTTTATTCTACAGCTTGCTTTAATTCTTTCTTCTCCTCCTCGGTTTGTTAATGCCTTTTGTCCTTCTGATGGGCTGGCTCCTGGGTATCACAAGGGAATGAAACATCACATCACTGGTCAGTGGACCAGCTGGGAGAAACATTTACAAATAGTGGGCTGTAGGCCAGAGCTAGGCTAAGGACCTAAGATCAGGATAAGGACTTGATACTGTGACTCCCACAAAGACCGACCTTCACAGGAAATCAACAGGACACAGCTTTTCCAGAAGAATTTCAGGGCTTGGTCTTGGGCTGCTGGAGTGGGGAGAAAATGCAGGTGCTGAAGTTCAATCTTCCATGTTTAGTGCGGGACGCTGAACGATGACAGCCCTAACGAGAACCTGACGGAAAGAGTCCTGCAGGATGCACAGCGCTTGTTCCTGATGAACGATGTCGTGCAACCGGTGACTGTAGATCCGTACGTGACTCAGGACAGCATTCGATTTTCCAAATTGGTGGTTGATATTGTTCAGGGGAAGGATACTCTCTACCACGTAATGTATATTGGGACAGGTAAGAGCATCAGGGCTTAAGTTAAGTTTTCTCCGCTTCCTTACAGACCTAGTAGCCCAGCTGTGACATCATTGCACAGTTGTCATTCATTATCATTTTGGCACAAAACTGCATGGAAATCAGTTTGCCTGAGTAAATTAAAAGCAGGATGGAGGACTTGAGGCAAAGTCTCATGTGAGCAGACCGTAAATCCACAGTGTGTTTAAAAACAACAATAAAATTTTTCTCCTTCTTAAAAAAACATGCTTCAACTAATCAGACCAATACATAACACTGGGGAAGAGCAAAGGTTGCTGTAATGCTCTGTGGTTTAGTGCACGTAAGTTGCCACTCTGCACTATGACATACTCATCTCTAAATAAACAATAATAATACTTAACCTCTAGTCTTGCCCCAGGTTTTAATTATTTATTTGCTTGCACTTCTGTGTGCCTCCTGGTGTATGACTCCCAGTGCTTTTGGGAGTGGGCATGCACTGAAATGTAATGCAGATAGGGAAGCTGAGGCAAGTGCTTTTTTGTGGTAGCGTAGTGAGCCAATGGTAGAATTAAGTATATGATTCAGTTTCTTGATTTCTATGGCCATCCTGTAATTAGCAGGACACATTGCCTCTTCTGAAAAGCAGAGATATCGTGGATAAATGAAAGATGCTGAAGAAGGACAAAGTGTTATGAATGGTTGTCTTAGCCCATATTCATACTAATGATAGAGGTTAAATTAAATAGTTTGATTAATCAGAGCATATGGTCAGCCTCATGGGTATAATGTTGTTACCCTCTATTGCAGAAGCTTTGACTGTAGAATAAGATAGATCACGTCTGTAAGTGTTAGTTTAATCTCGCATCTGAATGCAGAGTCATTGCCTCATTCTCCTGTTACCACCTTCCAAGAGTGTGCCATAATTTATCTAACTTTTACCACCACTTACTTCAAAAGTGATCATCTTGGATGTGTTCTAGTAACATTCCCACTGTGGGAGCCTCCATGGATATTGATTATGATGATGAAAAGATTGTACTTAAATGGAAATACATCATCGTTCTGCCATTTTGATATCTTGATATTTTAAGCGAGGAGTCCCATCTACAAAGCTTGAGAGAAAGCTGGGATACTCTCTGCCTCCTATCATTTCTGTAGAAAGGTCCGTTGCCATAAACTTATCTCCTTATTTGTGTTTGCATTCTGGCTGTAGAAACAGCCCTGACCAGAGGCAGCCCTGAACACAAACCCAGTCCAAAGACAAACTGAGCCTAAAACCTGAGCCTCAGTCTTGCTCCATCAACTCTTAAGACCCTCCTAAGTGAAAGAGAAGCTTTGCATGGCAGCCAGCCCCACCACTGTAAATTGCTGAGTTTTGGCACCAATACAGAGTATATCAGGACAGAAAGATTAAGCTTCAAGGGACAGCTGGGGCTGACAGAACTCTTTCAAGTTTTAATGAAAGATGGTGTGGCTGTCTCCTTTTCCCCAGTGTAAATCTCCAACAGTTTATCAGATCTTCAAATTGTTAAGGCAGGAGTACTCTGAGCACAAAAATATATGTTTCTGTATATGCATTGCTCGTGCCATAGCATCCACGTGTCAAGCTGGCAGGACAACTCCTTCCAGGAAGAGAATCAATTAGAATTGTGACCCATGCAGTCATTATGGAGGCCTCTGAGATTTCCAGCAGTGTTGCTTCATCTGTTGTCATTTGTCATGGCATCAAATCACACCGATCTGCTCCATAAACCAAAAGAAATATAGACTTGAGGCACCAGAAATGATCCCTGCTATCTGAGGTCACCTTGCTGAATAACGCACTGGTAACGGGACCAGACTCTTCTCTGCCTAAGTGCTCCAACTGGGAAATTTTTCCAGGTGCTCACTCTCCAGATGGTTCACATCTTTCCGGTTTCCCATTAAAATGCATTCACAGATGGTTTCCGTAAAGTCTGAGAACTGCTGAAGATTGTAACCACGCAGCTGGAGCTCTCGCTACCATGGGCAGCAGGTGACCCAGAACTAGGTTTCAAGCAGCTGCGTAAAGATGACTTTAATAATTGCACACTTCAAGCAGGTATGAACTGAAGTTAAGGCCTTCAAAATTTACTTATGCCTTGTTTCTTATTCCATTAGAGTATGGCACCATCTTGAAGGCCCTTTCTACAACTAATAGAAGCCTGAAGAGTTGTTATTTAGAGGAAATGCAGATCCTCCCTGACGGACAACAGGAAGCAATCAAAAGTCTCCAAATTCTGCACAGCGACAGGTCTCTCTTTGTGGGCTTAAATAATGGAGTGCTAAAAATTCCTCTGGAGAGATGCTCCATGCACAGAACAGAAGGGTAAGCAAATTTACAGCTCTGATATATTCCACTTTAACCTAAAAAGAAAAGCACCAGGGAGACATAGTCCAGTTTGATTTGGTTTAGAATGCTTTTTTTTCATCACTATGAGACAATAGATGCTGTTGGAAGTGCATCTCCTGATAGATACATTCATGACAGGAGCCGTGAGAATGAGCAATGTTTGTTTTTTGGTAAATATTAATTAATCCTCATCAGAAATTAATTATTTGTTTACTACGGAAGGACTTGAAATATTTACTTTTTTTTTTTAACGTGACATTTCAGTGTTGCTTTAATTAACTCCACGTGTTTTGCTGGTTGCTCTTTTTGGCAGTATAGCTGCAGGTTTCTGACTTTGGGTTGCAGCTAAGCTCTCCTGACTTATCTGAGTGATCACCTCTCAAATGTCTGATGAGACAGGACTGGGCTGCATGGCAGTTGTTACGGATTTTGGAACCCAATAGCTCATCTCAACTATGTGTGACACCTCTTACACCTGGAAGGATTCTGTACCTTGATTGTACCTTTTAAAGATAGTAGGAAAAAATGACTTTTTTAAACCGTCATCCCTGGCTCCAGAGCAGTTTTCCACCCAGAAATGCACATAGAAGTTCTTTGCATCCCAATAGTATTCCTCCCCATTTAAGCAGGTGAAAATGTGATATCAGCTCATTGAGACGTGCTCAAAAAATCTCCCTGAGCGTGTAGTGGGATCTGCTGTATTTAATTGCTTGTTTACATCTCTTAAAAACATTCTTCCATCTCCTCTCTTGCTTTTGCTTTGCTTTCCTTCATGAGAGTTTTGTCTGAAACTGATGTCCTCTATGCTAGACAAGAGAAAGGAATTTGTTAGCAACATCTAAGCGGATGCCCTCTTCCATGGCCTACTGCAAGATGTCCCTGTTCTCTTGCCAAAAAAAGGGATATAAAAAATGTCACCATCATTTTATTTTCAACAAGTAGAGTTTATGTATCAGTTTGTACTACATTCACGTCTAGCTAAATATAAAAATGTCAGCTCTTTCTATTTTCGCTGAACCTCTTAATTATCCCTTTCAGAAAATATAACTTGGTCATGACTGTAAGTTTGACACAGAAGTGTTTAGTGGGTAAAGCTTTAGTAGCTTATATAGACAGGCTGACACAAAAGTGTTCAGCACAAGAAAGAGAACCACAGCTGGAAAATGCCATCCTGTCCTCAGCCCTTAAGAGCAGAGATTTAAAAATGTAGAACATAACAGCTGTCCTCTTCAGGCTGTCCTGGAGAATTTCAGTTTAAAAAATATTTATGTGTGTATATGATCCAGTTTCAAGAGAAATGAGTTCTTCCCTGTCTTTCTTTTCCTAAACTTGAGTTCAGCTTTCTGGCAATTTATAGATCGTGTCCCACTTTCAGCCTGCATAAGTAGTTAGTATGACACTTCCATTAAAACTCAGATGGTGGAAGTTCACTCAATTGCCTGAACAAGGAACAAGTAGGGAGAAAGCAGTGGTGGCTGGAGAGCAGAGCGTTGGGGGTACCTTACAGGAGTACTGTCTGTTTAGGTCCTGAGGGCCAGAGTGCCCTGCTAGCATCACCTTATCCCAGCAAAACAAAAACCTGACTCCAAAGAGGTTCCCTTGACTACAAGCAGCTTCAGTTTTATGCATTATATGGCGCTGAATCCTCACTGAAATTACTGGGAAGCTTGTGCACCAACACTGTGTTTTTCTAAAACAAACTTTCTGGAGGTTTTTTTCAGTGAAATAAGGAAGCAGTCCAGCTCTTTGAAGGATGGAGACTCAAACTCTTCCTCCATTGACTGGTTTCATGCTACTTTTAGGCAATTTAAGTCAGTTGCTGGACTGTACCAAAGCACACGAGATAGGGTCTCCTGGCAGCATGGTGAGTGCATACATTTGGTGATGTGGAAGGTTAGAATTTGTTGAGTTCAGGTGCTGGCCAGATAGGGTGCTTGTGTACATTGTAATGGATCCTTTTGCTCATGGCTGAGTCTCGTGGAGGGACTGTGTATTTGAAAGAAGGAGGGAAAAGAAGGCTGAGAAAAGCCAAGGAAGGCATTTATTTGTTTATTTGTTTAAAAGTGTATTTTGATATTATTATTGATTTTTAAGCTAAGCGCTTTTTTTTTTTTTAGGGAATTATTCATCTGCATTTTTTTTCAGCTGCAAAGTCAGAACCCTTTTTCCCCTTAACATCCTGGCTGTGTAGGTGATAAGTCAACTTTGCCTCCTTTGTATTTCAATACTGAACTGTATCAAGAAGGATGTTTTAATTTCCTCCAGTGCATTCCACCTGGCACTTCTCCTGGGCTGTAATTTATTGCTTATTGTTGTGTCTATGTTTAATACATGCCAATATAGAGTCAACACGGGAAGACGGACTCCTGCCCCCACAGCACCCCCCTCCTCGCTTACTTTTTTGCTGTGCTGTGACTGCTTGACTGGCCTCCCTGAAAACCTCTGCTTTCAGCAGTTTTTATAATCTAATCCTTTTGATGGGGGCTCAGGAAGCTTGGAGGTGATGGAGAATTTGTGCCTCCCAGGCAGGAATACCACAACATGGTTTTCTTTGGCTGTGCCTCATGTTATCAGGAAGCTTTGCAGCTGACTTGGAGTTCTTGCCTTCGCCCCAATCTCTCACTGGAATGGGCAATCACTTATTGAGGAAAAAAATGATCCTAGCATTGATCCCCTCCAGTGATCCCTGCTGCTCTGCTGCTTTAAAACCTTGGGGCTTCGCACTGAGGCTCAAAAATGGAATAGAGGGAAAAGCAGCAGTGAAGGGAAGAGATGGAAAGGGAAAAGGATTTCTGCCATCTCCTTTACTGTTTGTTTATTGACACGGCACCAATTTAATCTCTTAAATGGTGACCAGTAACTCAGCCCCATGTCTTTATGTAGTTCGTTGACCCAATGTATTTCTAGGTGTCTGAGCAGCGTTTTGTGTGTGCCCACTGACCTGTCTCAATCTGTCTTTTCAGCACAGCCAGCCTTAGCAACAGGGCAACGGGAAGACATCTGTAATGTCAGCTGCCCAAATTTACAGGCTGGACTTGGCTGCAAGGACCTTGCCTTGTGTGTGTGTTTTCCTGTTGTGCTTCAGTGCTGCTATTCCCTGCTCCCTCTGGAGACTATTAGGAAGATGTCCAATGTGAGCAAAACCTACAAGCCCTTTGAACACGCAGCGTGTCTTGAAGGCTGCTTTGCTGGGTGGTAGCTTGGCTTTACTTGCCTCTGGATTTTGCATGGCTTTGAAATCTTTCTAACCTCCCTGCAATTTTCAAATGAGCTTGGATTTTTGCCTCAAGTTGCCCCCAGGCTTTGAGGAGGGATATTTGGAGAGCCAGCACTGCAACTTTATCACTGCCACCACCATATCTCTAGAACGTGTCTGAACAAAATCCTGAATCTGAATTATAGAGAGATGAAGACTTCAGATCTGGACCATTATTTTCAGGTGGCACCTTTCTCTAGGAGTAGATTAATATTTTTTTCAAAGGGTGGGGTGAGGATATTTATTTGTGGAATTGCAACCAAACAGGTAGGAAAATAAAGCTGATAGGGAACACTTTGTGATCTCTTTATATTGCCCCTTTGCAACATCAGGGCCACGGGCCTCTGAACAGACGGAAGCCCTGAGGCAGACCTTGGAGTGATTTTGTAGCCATTTTTTGATTAAACATTCAAATAAGAAAAAGAAAATGTGTTTGGGAATGAGACTCTTGAATACCCAACTTTTCTGCTCTCCCTGTCCTGAGCAGTTGATTTTAGTGCACTTTATGCTGATATTTATTCTTCCCTCTTCCTCCCTCGAGTTTTCTGCATGAAATTTACAGTTTGCATGATGCAGGTTACAATTTTGGGATGGACAGTGTGGTTCTAAGAATAGCTTATCTTGCCTGTCCTCTCCCTGTCATACTGTGCTCATCATTTGTGGGTATCCCATCAGGTTGTGTGAGTGCCACCTCAGGTCAGCCTCACGTCAGTAGAGGTAGTCCTGCTTCTGAGGCTATGGGGACAGCCAGATCCTCTTGTGTGCAGCTATGACACACTCTCATTTGAACTCTGCCTGCTTTTTTGACCTGGTTGCAGGGAATTTGCTGTTGAGTGATGCTGAGCTTTTGCCCTCCTATGTGGCCTAAATTCTGCCGTACATCCCCTCCGGCCATGGTGCTTAATGCAAAGCTAGCAGAAATGACTCAGCTGACAAGTACTCTTATTTGCTGACTTGAGATCTGTTTGAGAAACACAATTCACCTCTAAATAGCTCTGGGCCAGTGATCAGACAACGAAGTACCACATAGGTGAGTAACTCCTGAAATGGCTCCAGGGAGTTTTCAGAAGAAAAGGGTCAGTAGCTGCAGTGAAGAAGTAGAAAATTTTCTTCTCTCTTTCTCTCTCCAAAGTGCAAAACTGGAACTCCAAGCATGGTCCTTATACCACGTCCACCATGTACTTCAAGGGGGTTGTGATATCACCTGGAGGATTACTTTGGTGTTTATCATTATTTTCTGGGGTTTTTTGATCCTTATGTGGTGCAAAATCCTCTGTAACAAAGGAATGCAGCACTTGAATTTGGGATTGTAAAACCAGAATTACAGGATTACCAGATATTAGAATTTAAACTGCTGGGGAACTGAATTGCGGGAATAATACAGTCTTGGAATAGAGCTAAATATTTATTAGTTTTGGGGAAAGAGTGAATGGAATATGGGCTGTAAGTCCTTTGACTTTCTCATCGGAATGGTGATAGTTCCTTGAAGGAAAACAAGTAACTTTTATTGGGTAAAGAAGTTCTAGAGAGGAAAAGGTGAAATGAGTAGGGGAGGAACAAAGTAGAGACTGTTGTTCAGTGGAGCCCAGCATCCTGCAGATTGCTGAGGTGACGTTGATTGCCAAAGTGTTCATCAAAGGCCTTGAAAATCCAGTCCCTTCTTCTGAGCTGAGGCTGTTGAAAATCTGAGCCAGATTTTGTTTTGAAAATCTCGCTGACAGTTTTCAGAAATGCCCAGGGTATTGAACATGCTTTTAAAAACAGAGGCAAAAGGAAAGGTAACAGACTACAAAAACATTGTGATAAAGCTTAATAATCAGTTTCAATGTGCTTTGGCTGATATGGCCTCTCCGAAATTAAGGGAATTAGGTAATTGTTGTATCACCAATAATGCTGAAGAGCTTTAGAAGATTTTATAGGCAAGGAGTTTAGCCCAATCTTCTGTCATCCACAGTATCCAATAATACATCAGAATAAATCACTGAACATCTGGTTTGACATTCTGGTTGCATTTAAGTAAATAGCGAGACTCCCACTGACAGAGAATGAAGACATCAAACAACCACGATCACTAAAGCTCTTGGAAAGAGTGAAGTTTGGTAGATGAAATGGATCTGTGTTCTTTAAATAGAAGTACAAAATTACACCTTTTTCTCTATCCTGAAAAAACATTTGCATCTGCTGTACCAGGCAATTACTCCCATTTTGTTTAATGTAGCTGCTTATATGTGTAAAGTTAAGTGCATCCATACTATTTGAGGGATATGGACCTTTAAGATTCGAGGGGATGGTAAAGGAGTAAGAAACCTGGATTTCAGAATAGCAGTTGAAGTACTTCATTTCAACAGTCTGGAAAAGGGACTTGGTCATATGTCTCAAATTGGAAAAAAAATAAGAAGGCAAGGCTAAGCGGTGATGGAGTGAGCAAGGGCATGTTTGCAGTGAGATGCTAGAGAGATTGGTTTTCAGTTTCATCTTATGTGACATTATCTTTAATGGCATGGAAGAAAGAAAATAGCATACTTTGTAGGTGGCATTTAAGTATGAGGGAATCGCAAATAACAGTGAGGAGAGAAATGCAATGTGGTGCCAGTGGGAAGCCAGCAAGAGGCTGAGTTTGTGGAATAAGCCTATGCTGAGATTGCTGTTGTTTTCATCACAAGAAAGGATGAAAGAGTGGACAGGGGCTCCGCTCTGAACCAGATGAGTTATTGCTTTTAGGTTCCTGCTTTTAGCTCCAAACTATGTAAATGGCCCCAGGTGAATGGTACTGCGACAGAAGGGAAATTTAGCACTAACCAGAGTCCAGGATTATACGACTGCTGAAAGAGATGAAGGTCACTTCAGGAAAAGCCAAACAAAATCAGCTAATTTCAGGGCTCACTGGCTTTTGTCTTCTTACTGTTATGTCTAGGTTGCCAATTTGGTCGTTCGTCTCTGGATTTGCCAGGAGGGAGGAAAAAGCTGAGAGGTTGAATGTATTGAGGACTTTTGTTTGCTCTTATTATTAAAGTGTACTGCCAACATGACTTGGGTCGCAAAATCAGGAAAGGTTTAGTGTACGGATGCCTTTACCTCTAGCAGGCTGGCTTTAGGCCAGCTCAGATCAATGATGTCTCAAAGTCATTACCATCTGATGCCTGATAGACAGGCTATGTGAAATTAGTTTCAACACAGTGGTGACAGACAGGAAAGCAGGTGGTTTTCTTGGAATATGTAATGTTAGGATGACATTGATGCTTTTGTTATACAAACAAGATTAATAACTAAAGCAGCCAGCAAGCCCCAGGGCAGATATCCATTGCATTTGTCAATTCTTGCAATTTGCTGCTATTATGTCATAAGATTTGTATTCTGCGCAATGCTCAAATTCAGCAACAAGGCTCCTGATGCAAAAAGTCTACAGCCTTACTGCTGCCATGGCTGGTTTGCTTCGTGTCTCAAGCTTCTAGTCAGCATTTTCAGTCTAAACCACAAGTATGTCCAATGTTAATACTGAAATAATATATTGCTACAGGTGCATCATTAACTTTTTATTAGGAGATGTGCTGTTTTACCTGTTTGGGGAGGAGGAAGTACCTGGAGCCAGAGCAAATTTTTTGTTGTTGGTTTAAGTGTAAAATTCGAGTACCTGTAAGTGTATAAAATATGTATGGGTTATAGAAAAAAATAATATTGTACTGTTTGGTGTCTTTTACATGTCAAAATACCAAAGTACTGTGGATCTATGGGAACATTCCAGTCTGCAAAGGGATAGGACTTGGATTTCAAGAATATCCGTTTACTTAAGTGATATTTTCTCTTGTTAAAAAGTGAAATGGACACTCCTTGATGGCATTTTTATAACTACATGGGAAAAAGCAATGGAGAATATATTGGCAGGACCTTTTTGCCTCTTATGCAATGTTAAAATAGCCCTGCATTGGGCCAGAGATGTGTTAGATCCTTAGGGTGTAGTAGGTGGTCATTTGCCATTTCCAATATACACTCTACAAAGGCCTGTCTAGTTGAATCTACATCTTGTTGAGCAGAAAATAATTACCCAGAGCTTAGTAAAAACCAACTTTCACAAAGGAGCTACTTGAATATAGATTATTTTGTGCAGTCTGGGTGACAACTGTAGACTGTTTTCAGGGGTTTTTTTATCACTCATTTTCCAAGTTCTCTGCCTTTGCAGTTTTCTTTCCTAAGTTCCCATTTGAGCATAATTTGTGTCCTTAAATCATCAACTTTTCCAGAGGCTACATAAAGCACCTGTCTTTGTCCCTAGCAATGGATGCGCTCTTGCCTAAACCACCCTTTTTCCTGTATCCACCTGTGCCACCAGACTACAGGCATTGACCTGTAGTTCACACAGAAGTGTGAACACAGAACAGAAATGCAGAGGGAGAGCACATCTTAATCTGACAGCCACCTCCAGAAACTGACATGTGGCAGAGGCAGGGAACAACACTTCAGTGCACTGATATGCCCAAGCTGGTTTTCCAAAAGGATGTCTTGTCCCCTCTGCTTCATTCCATATGGCAGCCCTGGGAGGCGTATTTTCTTAAGCCTCAAAAGCTTGCTGAGGCTAGGAAATGGTTGTGCTTTGCAATCCAGACAAACATGCCCCCATTCGGGAATACCTTCTGGCTGTTCCTTTCATTAGGACTTTAATAGTATCCGAGTTTTCTTGTGGATGACTGATCCTGTCATTGGTAGTCAGAGGCCCTCTGTACTTGTGTTGTTATTAGAGGTCAGTTGTGCTTGGCACAGTAACAAGAGTTTCTAATAGTGTTTTTAGAAGAACACATTCATTTTTTTTAATAACCTACTTTACTGATGTAAACGTAAATCCAGTTTTAATCAGATTTTTTTCCTTAGGAAGGCATTCATCTTCATATTTGAATAAGTGCAGTGTTGTTTTATTTCACAGCTTTAAAAATAAAAATAAACATCTATCCAATAAAGAAGTCACTATTGCTAAAAGATGATGGAATGGTATGTCAGAAAATAAGCAAGGGAATAGTTTGTTGTATAGATTGTACGAGGCCATAATCTATAAACCACAATGGATTAAAGAGATATTGAAAATGGTAGAGCAGGAGGTGGAAACTAGCAAGCCAGGGTGCCTGATGTGGAAAATAAAATGAGGTGAAACTGCCTCTGAAAATCCTCTGTGCACTGCTTCTTTCAAATAAGTTACATGTGTTTGGCTCATAAATGGGCTTCAGTTTTAGAGGTTGTTTTACACCATGGCTTTAATTTATGCATTCGAAACAAATCATGTGCAGAGCATCAATCATTGATGCTAAGCATGTGTGGGTGATAAATTACACCTGCACACTTCAGCTTCTCTGCTGCTGCATCCGATGTCAAATGCCAAAATACCAAACCTTGTCTGTCCCGATTAACATCGACTATTGCCCTCGCAGTGGTGGTACCTGTGAGCTGTAATATGCTCTTCCAGAGTAGTGCCCTGCTCCACAAATAGCCCCATTAATTGCTTATGAAGGATATGGCTACTTGTCTTGAGGAATGGGCAGTAGCATCTGGCACAGAATATGTTGCATTCACCAGCTGAGAAATGAAGCTGCTACTTGACCAGCGTTTGACTAAAGCAGCTCAGTTCCACTTGGCTTCTCTTCTCAGTGGGGAAAGATAATGGATTTGTACAGATCACTAACTCATCTCTGCAGTTTGAATTTTTAAAGGTATCAGAATTAGAGAGATTGTTTGAAGGTCTGGTGCTTTTTTTTCGCTTTCTAATCTTATTTTCTTAAGCCATGAACATCCTTTTGATTCTTAGTCTTCTCTTTTCATGCCATCTGGCTTTGGGGAAGACAGAAGTTTGCTCTTCCTTGCACAGGCTATTGAGGTTGTCAGTAATTATGATTTGGTTGGCTGGAAGCTAATATGATTATTTGTTTAGTTCATCCCCTCCGCAGGTTGATAGCAATGGGACAGTAAGCTAACCTTGTTGGGAAATGCCTGTCTGCCAACTAACAGACACAGCTAAAATCCCCTTATTTCTTGCAAAGGGCTGTTTTGTTGGAGTTAACTGCTCAAAGAGTGCAACAAACCAATGTGAAATTCTGAGGTCTTATTCCCCAGAAAGAGCAAGGTGGAATCCTGTGCAGCCCATGCTTCTGAGGTGCTGAGGACAGATAAGTGTAGGTTGCTCAGGGCATTGCAGGATCACATGTATAAAAGCTTCCAATGAACTAACTGGTGATGCTCATGGGGGTTTAAAGGACTAGGTGCAAAATGCCGGTCTTCCCGTCCCACTTAGGAACATGCTATTTATTCATTGCAGGTTCTAAATTCATCAGCAAACATGCAGAACCCTCTCTTGGAGCAGTTGGCAGGGTTTTGTGAGCAAATGCAGTTTGGGAAGGGAGCTTCCCAGTCTTTGAATCTAGAGCCCTGCCTCTGCAGATCATCATGTCCTGTCATTCCATCGCTATTTACTTTCAGTCATCAAAAAGGAGTGAGAAAGAGGTAATTGTAATGAGAGAATGAAAGTCAGGAGAACAAGCATGTCCTGGCAGATGCGAGGAGGGGAGTCCTTCAGTGTGAATGCTCTGGATGACTTTTTTTTGCATTTTGGTACAAAATGGCATGTTTGTCTGTCTTCTGTCTGTTAGAATCTGTTAGTAAGAGTGGGAAGAAGCTCTTTCCTTTGATCTATCAAACCCTAATGTCTTGGGTCCAGTTCTGTTGATTTGATGATCCATTTATTACACAATCTAAAGCTTTTTAGCTCTCAGGGGAAAATGAACAAAAGATGAAGGTACCAAGACATAGAACAAATTAAAGTGGGAATGAGAAACGTTTGAACTACAGACATTTAAGCTTTCATGAAGATTCTGAAAGAAGATATCGTTCAGGCTATTACAAAAAAAGTTCCCAAATCCGTGTATTATATAGATTACAAGATTACCGCTGTCACTTTGCAATGCACCTTGTAACAAGCATTTTGTTTAGGAAGTTGCTGTGCTCTATGATTGGTCATTATTGTGACTTTGCTCAAATCCAACCCTCTCTTTAAAAGAAAGAAGAAAAAAAAAAAACAAACCAACAAAGAAACACCACCGCCACCCCCACAGCATACCAAAAAAGCAGACCAAGTCACTGTTGATGCTTAGTTTTCAGTGTATGGGTGAGTAGGTCCCATGCTGGTCTGAGCAGAAATCTCCTTTGCTGGTGATGCACCTCATTACAGGATGCTGAGTGGTACTTACTAAAGCAACTGAAGCTGTAGCTGCTGCAACAATGTCACACAACCATATTTGGGGATTAGAAGTGGAATTTGGATGTGAGACAGGGCATGAATGGGGATATATGAAGGGGAGATATTTTCAGAGGACCCTATGACTGCACTAGAACAGGAGAAAGGCACAGGGTCCAGTACCTCAGCCACATGTGGAGAGCACATGCCTCCTAGTTGCCTTCAGCTGTCTTTGGGTTCCCTTAGTCTTCCCTTCCCTGTTTCTTTACCCCATTCCTCTAAGGAATAGGAATATGAATAGAAATACTTGCACAGCTTCGTGCCCTGCACATGTCTCCAAGTAGGCCCTTGGGGCACATTGTGAGGTTGTGACTTTTCGTAAGGAGATCTTGGGCTGGACCAGCATCTTGGAAGCAGAATTTTTTTTGCAGCAGATGCTATTAGTGAAGGCTCAGTTCTGCCAGGCTTCAAAGGCACAGTAAAAATTCTTTTGAGTCATAGTAAGAGTTCCTGTTGATTTCAGTGGGCTGTGGATAGCGCCCCACTTGCAGAGTCTTAATTCTTTGTGTTATCGCAGATCACTGCTGTAGAAGTGATTGCAACAGCCAGCAACAGGGAGGCTTTCAGCTCCTAAACAGCAGGCAGCAGGTGAGCTCTTATGAGTAAGATCTTATTTTCATGCAAATGTCTTTGGTAAGTGAGAATAAGGAGCTACAGAAGAAAATGCCTTGAATAGAAGATACAAATGGAATTGTTTTTCAATTGAGCATTTTCAGTGTATGCCTTTATGCCTCAGATAAGACATTTATTGTGAGGCAATGAATTAAAGTGACTCGGTATTGATAGTAATGCCCTGTGTTAATAAATACAACCTCTTAGATGTCCATCAAGAGGTGTTCCAAGTCTTCACTGAATGTACTATGGTTAGCAGATGGCCAGAGGGGAATGGGGAGCACAGACCACGTGGTATCATCACCATCTTACTTCCACAACCATCCCATTTTACGGGCTTTCATTAATTAAGGCATTACCAATAATATAGCCAGCGTTAACCTGCCACGCTCAGGTAGTCTTTTGGGATAATGGGTTCCCTCTACCCGTGTGAATTATGATGGGACACAACATTGTGTCATTACTTCCCTGGGACATTCCCAGCCTGCCACTGAGGAGACCTGGGTGTGGTTTTCACTGTATATGTCGTATGAAATCTGGCCCCACTAATCCAATGGCAGAAGTGCCATTGACTTTTAAACATCAGAATTTCATTTTGGCATGTAAACTCCTCTGTATCTCCTTTCGCAATATTCATACACTGCCCTGTAAGACTTCAGGTCCCACGGCTCGGGTGAGAGTTTTCAGCATCATCATAATACAAGATTGTATTTACACGTAAACATTTCAATTTATTTTGTGTTCTGAGCACAGAGAGAAATGCTGTGATATCTTTACATTTTCCACACAGTGGTGCCTGGTCTATTAAGAATGACAGCATATTTCTGAAGCATTTTGATCTGTGTGTGCGTGTATGCATACATATATTTGTCTTCTGGTGTGTGTTTGCTGATGTGTTTTTATCTTTTAATGACATAAATAGGGATATATTCTCTAAAGGTATTGTAAGAATGTAAGTTAGGGTGGATTTTGATGTGTTCACTTAAAAGTATTTGCCAGAAATGTTGTTCTCTTGCAGTAACACAGGTTGCAATGCTTTCCCTGCTTACAAAAGGAAAAAAATGCAGCAAATTGTGTGTAAGTAAATACATTCCTCCTCACACTTAAGTGTATCGCTGTCAGCTGATATAATAGGTTTCTCACCAGAGTTGAGGCAGTTGAGTGGGCTCTGAATCCTGAAGGGAGGCAGATAGCGTAGCTATTTTGTTTTTAGATTTCAAATGGTTTTAAGGGCCTGCCTTCAGATGAGGAGAACTCCGGGCTTTGATGGTTGTTAAATTACAGAGTGCGCATTTTGACAACACAAGTCTGAGCTGCGTAGGAATTCATTACCCCCAGGATGCAGAGCACAGGGACAGCACAGCGCGGGATGGCCGAATCTCCCAGCCAACAACGCTGCCCTGGGTTTTTGCTGGGGCCCAGCATCATGGCCTTCTGGCACTCTGGCTGGGGGTCAGTGGTGGTGGCAGGGGACAGCAGGCTGTGACTCGCTGAGTGTGCCGTTAGGGATCTGTATTTCCCCGCTCTCAACCAAGAGCAGCACATTAGCTACATGACATACATTGTGATAGCACCAGCCAAGTGGTCAGTGCCTAACCGGGATGTATTGCAGCCTGTGGAGTGACTGAGGGCTGCAGCACAGAACATATGGAGATTATTTCCTGAATTTATGCTGCACATGTTTTCCTATAAATTAAATTCAGAGAAAATGTGTATCATAATAGGGTGATGCTCACAACAGCCTTCCCTGTTATGAATTACAATGACCTCTCTAAGCTCGCTGGGTGCCCAGTGAAATGGCTTCATGCAGTTGGAAACAATAGCATGTACGTGGTGTCAGGGTCTGAAAGCATGACCAGAAGTCAGGCTGTTTTTTTTTCCCTCTCATTGCTTTTGTCATTCTTATTCTTCTAGAAACTACCCTGTTTCCTCCTGAAGGGCTGATTCCACTCAGCAGATGCCCCGGGGTCTGCTCAGTCATTAACTGGGTGCTGCCCTTGCTGAGGGGCTGCTGAATGGCAAAGGCAGCTCCGGAGGTGGTGGCAGCCCCACTTCAGGGATAAGGGCAGTGTGGGTTGGCAAAAACAGCAGGATGGGGGTCCTTAGCCAGAATAATGAGCAAAGCAGCATGTGTCCCTTCTGTGTCCTTGGACTGTGGATCTTGGGTCTTTTCTAGGCAGCTATTTGATGTTCTGTTGCCTGGGGCTGGGACAAAATTATCTTTGCCTTTTCCTTGGGTGCGCTGAAGCTACTGAAAGAAAAAACATTGTAGAGACAGTCATTGTAACTACCTTCCTAAAGCGTGAAAGATAAAGTTGTGTTCCTCGGTACTCTGTGTGTGAAATCTTTAGTAGAGGAAATGTAGGAGTTGCCATGTAGGAGCAAACTGGAAACTCATAATTAACATATACATATATACACATGTGTCCGTGTGTGTGTGTGTGTTTATATATATAAAGCATTGGGTACCAGAAAGCAAAACAATCTAGGATTTGTTTGGGGGCAAATCACTGTGGAGTCAGTACAGACTGATGAATGTTTTCAGCTATGCTTAAGGGACTTGCTTTTTCATTTGCAGCTGATTGCAGGCTAATAGGATTTCAAAGATTTCTGGGAGGGAACAGTTCACATCTCATTGCATTTGATTCTTCTGGTTTTTTTTTTTGATGTTTCATTTATCATACTGATATCTACCCTTAGAATAAATTTTATTACTCTCCTGTTTAGCTTCTTGAACTGAATTTTTCCCCTTGGTCCCTTGCTGCTCTCTAATTGGCAGTTTTAAAACCATTTGGGACTTTTGGAAAGATCCTATCTGCCTTTTGTGTGATGGAAGAGAATGGATCATTGGAATAAAAAATAATGCTACATATCTTTTTACATTTAGTCCTCTCTTCTTTGTCGTTCACTAATACATGCATGATGTATTAGTGTGATGTATTAGTGTGATGTATTTTCTTTTCTTAATGAAAATTAAAGATTTGAAAGCAACTCATGGGAACAACCAATACAGCTGAGTTTTATCGGGACAAATGAATTCTGTGACTGACCCTCTCTGTTTAGTGGCAGTAGTAGCCCTAGTTATTTTCTTTAGCAGCTCACGTGTTGGGAACACACTTAGCCTGTAAATATGGATTCAGGAGGAAAATGAATACGACAGTGTTCAAAGCAGCCAAAAGCTTAGAAATAATGTTCTGCTGTGACTTTTCCAAACTGACATCTTGATGTTGGGATTATAAATGAAACTATTGTTCCAGCAAAGGCCAAGACTAATAGAAAGCCTTTATTACTGGTCCATTGGCTAATTCTGCTTGTCTAACCCCTTTGGATGGACACAGTGTCACAAAACATACTCAACAGAGGTTGCTTTGTGTGAAATTTGGCCTGCTGAGTGATTACATGGGGGCACAAAGATATCTCAATGACAAGTGCTCTTTGACTAAAATTTGTAAAGTCATTTTCTTTTCCTAGGCCTTGGAGAGAAGTGAACTGATTTTTAATCTACAGCTTTTATGAGTGATATTTGCTTTGTGTCCTATCACACTTCTATTCAGCCGTTGTCCCCTTCCAAGCAGGTAAACCTCTGCTTAGAAGAAATTGTTTCTTCTACTGAGCCTTGGTGCAGTTGATAGCTGTCATATACAAGCACTATACTTGAAAACGTTGTCTTTAGCGCTAGACAGTCTTAAACAGCTTTAATCTTTTCTCTTTGCATGTGCAGGGAATGCCTAGGAGCCAGAGATCCCTATTGTGGCTGGGATAGCAAGCAGAAGCGATGCACCACCATTGAGGACAGCTCCAACATGAGCCTGTGGACTCAAAATATTACCGAGTGTCCAGTAAGTGGAGGAAGTGGAAATATTTTGTATGTATTGTGGGGGGGAGGGTGTATGTGTAGAAGGGAAAATGAGTGTGTGGCAACTTGATGATGACTGGCTTTTGGGAAAGCATGGAGAGCCCAGTGGCACACACTAACATCAGTACACAGCTTCTTGTGTAGAACACAGAGCCCCTAAATGTATTTGTTTGCTTCAAAAGAGGGATCCCAAAGCAGTTGTTCAGGCCTGCTCATGCCCACCCATGCCTTGAGTGAAGAAGGTTGGATCATGTTGGGTTGCTGCTGAGAACCATGTAAGCCCCAGATGAAACTTGAGTTTTCTTGGGGCTGCTCCACTATCTGCACAATTTCCTTGGCTTCCCTGCATGTTGGGGAAATCAGAGTAGCTGACTGCAGCATCCTTGGGCAGCATTCAATTAATTTTCCTCTTGGATCCCTGGGCCCAGGAGACAACACTTATGAAGACGTGTCACACTGGCAGGAAGAGACATGTAGGAAGCAGCAGAGAGACAGGGTGGATGGTTTGCATAGGGAACAAAAAGATACAGTATGTACGAGAGAACACAAGGGAAGGGTAGAGTGTAACCAAGAGAGGGAGTATGAGAAAGAATGTGGGGTTCTAACTTCACTTTAGCAAAGAAAAGACCAAATCTACACCATATTGCAAGGAGATGGTCTTTCCTTGCCTGGTCTGCATCGGATGCAGCAGTTAAAAAAAAAAAGGTGTCTTTGGTTGAATCAGTTTGAGTTGACTCTCTAACTGCCTTCCCATCCACCCACCCTTCTCTGACAACAGTATCCGGTTCTTGGCTGGATCCTCAGAAGCCATCAGGCCAAATTTAATTCCTGCTGTTTGAGCCATACCTGCAAGGTGGCTGGGGAAGAAAGCAAGTCTTGTTAAATAAACTGGAAGGGTGGGGGAGAATTCTCATTAATGTCCATCATTATTATCTAATGTCAATTAGCATGTTAATACTACTAAGTCTGGTAGATAGAGAGAGAGGACTGGGTGAGTTATAGCTTCAGTACGCTATTTCTGTCTGGAGGTGCTGGGATGTTTATTCCCCTTATCTTCCTTACTTCTCAGAAATTTTCCTGGGAAATATTAGTCATTACTTCAATCCATCCTCAGCTTGGCAGGCTTAAGTTTTTCACTGCTGGATTCAGAGGCTTGTGTGTTTATAACCCTCCTGTGTTGAACTGGGATGCAGTGCTTCTTGATTGCCCATGCTGTTATCTCGTCCTGCTTAATGCCTGGGTCTGTTGATAGGTGTGTGAGGTGTTAATCCTCTAGTCTGAACATGTCTGCTGTGGTGCACACTGGGGAACAGGCTACTCCAGATCATTGTTTCAAGGTCATGAAAATCCAGCACAGAATATTCAGGAGCTTTGGCTGTTCTTAGGGCACTAGTTTTCCATTTGTTTTAGCAATTCTATTGTAGATTATTTTCCGTGTAGGCACTCTCATTCTGGTGCGTGTATCAGCCGTGTGCTCTTCAACTGATGGCTGCCAAGGTGTGTAAAATCCATATGCAAGTGCTTTCTTTTTCTTTTTTTTTTCTTTTCTTTTTCTTTTTCTTTTTCTTTTTCTTTTTCTTTTTCTTTTTCTTTTTCTTTTTCTTTTTCTTTTTCTTTTTCTTTTTCTTTTTCTTTTTCTTTTTCTTTTTCTTTTTCTTTTTCTTTTTCTTTTTCTTTTTCTTTTTCTTTTTCTTTTTCTTTTTCTTTTTCTTTTTCTTTTTCTTTTTCTTTTTCTTTTTCTTTTTCTTTTTCTTTTTCTTTTTCTTTTTCTTTTTCCTCTGCCCCTCAGTGTATTAAGTTTGCCGCTGGTGTGGAGTGGGATGGCTCTTTTAAGCACCTACATCAGAAATATCCAAATATTTCCTTGTGTTCAGTGCAGGATAAAGGTCATGGTCAACAGAGGCAAGATTGTAAGACTGCATGTGCAAATGACCGCTGGAAAGGCAGGGAAATGCAGTGACCCAATGTTAAATTTCACTCCTGAAAAAGGCCTGTCTGCGAGTTCAGCTGGATGAGCTACTGTCTTAAAAGCTCCTGGCTTTTCTCACTCCACTTTGCTGTACTGAGCACCAGACGCTCAGCTGTGCTAGTACAGCTGTATGTGAGATCACACTCAAGTGTAACGCAGTGTAGATTAAAAGCACCCCTCCCAAATAAACTTTTCCTAACCCAGTTAATGTCAGTGAGTTCTTCTGCAGCCTAACCCACAAACAGATGTCCTGGCACAGCTGAGGATGGCACACAGCAACTTTTAAAGCCAGAACTGGCGTATTATTGAATTATATCCTACAGGGCCAAGCATTTTGTGAGTCAACCACAACACTAATGCAACTTGATTGTTCCTGTTCTGAAAACATGCTTTTTCAGAGCTAGTCTGAACATCTTTGTACAGCACTACATTGTAACATTGTAACACCAATTCCCACTCTCCAGCTTTAATATTAAGGGATCATAGATAGAAGGTTAATCATATAGTGCTAACATAGTACCTTGGGCAATGGTAAATATATGTTATTACCAGGTAACACCCAGAACCTCCTACAGGTTTGTTGCTAAAGTTGCGATGTCAAACACTTCAACATTAAGAAATTATAGGACACAAATTGCACAGGCTGCTCCTCTTTTCCTTCTATGTGTTGCTAAAGTTGCGATGTCAAACACTTCAACATTAAGAAATTATAGGACACAAATTGCACAGGCTGCTCCTCTTTTCCTTCTATGTGCATTACCATATCAGGGAGCCCTGAATACATGATTTCATGCTTAGGCTTGGGAGAAGGCAGTGAGGTGCTTTTTCGTTTCAGGGAAACTGGAAAAAAGTCACATCCTACTTTATAATATCTTACTGGTGCCAACATGAGCCACCAGCAGGAAAGGAATTTTAGATTTGGCCAGCAAACTCCATTAGCCAAGCTCATGGGGTCACTGTTGATGGTGGTTGACAAGTCAGGAATTGAGTATTCCCGACAAAGCATATAGTCCTTCTTATCCCATGCCAAACGATACTCTTACTTCCTGGTTTTCATCTCAGTCTTGCTCTGTGTGTCCAGCAAACCCCTGTCTCAGTCATCTGGCATTTGCTTCATGCTACCTCATTTTCTTGCTAATCAGTGCCAGTGTCCCTACTTCTTTTTTGAGGTATCTAGCAGACTTGTACCCTGTGCTGAATTCATGTGGGCTAAGCCGCTCAGAACTGCAGTGCCCAGGCTAATCCTGCTCTGGCCCACACTGAAGGATGCCCAGTGCACAGAAAAGACTTTAGGTGCCAGGATCAAAATCTATGAGTCTATAAAAATCCAGAATTTTCCTCATCACCTCGCAAGGATTTTATCTTAGGCAGATTTGAATGGCCTTTCATGGGAATTGCAAAAAGCTGTTAGAAGTTCAGTTACTTGCTCTAAACACTAGCTAGATTAAAGGAACAGTTTGCTACTTATGGACATTCTTTTTCCTTAGATTTGGTTTTAGAAATGGTTGAAATACTTTGAAACTTTACAAGAATTTTCAACTTCTGTCAAACAGCCAACATGGAAAGTTCCAGATGAAACATTTAAAGCTTGGCAAAATTATAAGCAGTTGACATCTCAATCCTAAGAGGAAACACAGATGAACAGAAAGAGCAAGGAATTCTTCTAGCCATATCTACAATATCAGAATAAACAGTGAAAATATCCTGGTAGCAGGGGATAGGAATAGTCAGTCTAAATTTTTAGATCCTGCACTTGAACCTTTAGATGGCACAAGGAAGAAACAAAACGGTGATACCTTTAGTGAAAATATGGCAGTTCTTGAAATACAAGAACTCTGAAATCCGCAATATTTTTGAGTGAAAGAAGGACATTCGACCACATGTGTTTTTAAAGATGTCCTCTCTGTCTGATGGGTGCTGTGCTGGCTACAAAGGACTGGCCGTGCAAAGACATTCCTCAAAAAGATCAATGGATTTGGGTTTTGATCTCACTTCCCAAGTTTACCGTTTTGAAAATATTCTTATCATTTAAAGATGGAACAGTAATCCATATGTAATTTCTTAAGTATAAAAACTTCCCACACTCACAACGTGACATGTTTATAAATCTCAGCTTTTTAGTTATGGCTGCTTATTTCTTTAACTTTTGGGTTGTTTCCCAGTATCACTTATGAGCCAATAATTATTTGTCAGCTTTTTTTTTTTTAAAATAGAAGCCATGGGCCATATCATACCATTGATTTCTGAACAGAACTCCCTGCTGGAATCAGCAAGACTCTCTGGCTCAAAAATGAGCAGAAATGATCCAATACTTGGATTATGACTTTTTGTAAGGCAGGAGGAAAAAGGAGATAAAAATCTAGTACTAAATATTTGAAAGTAGTTATTTTGATTTTTTTGTACCCTGAGTTTTAGCAACACAACTGTATTGACTTTTGACTGCATGCATATTTAAAACAACAAATTCAACAATGACAAAACTCGAGTGTTCTCTTCTCTGGGCATCTTGCCTTATAACCTGCAGCCTGGAGCAAATTTTTACGAGGAGATGATAATCCATTGCAAACAAAGGTTTACAACAGATGCTTGGAACCCCCTGACTGCAGTCTGATGAGCGCAGTAACAGATCTAAATTACTTCCATGCCACTGCTCCATGGTTTTGGTGCTTCTGTAGATGGGTGAGAGGCGAAGATGACTGCCCACCAGAGGTCCATTGTGAGTGTTTAAAGTAGTGCCAGACTTGGAGAATAAGCACAGAGCAGCATGTTTCAAAGGATGAGTGTTGGAAAGCATGACTCCTGTGGCTGTGGTTGGTCCCTGTGTGGCTCCCGAGCAGGTTAGCAGTCTCTCTGTGCCTCAGTTTCCTCATCTGTAAAGCAGGAGAAATTATTTACCCCTGGGGCAGTGCCAGGGCACTGATCCTGCTGACTGCGAAGCTCAGTGAAGTGTGGCACAGTGGGGTTTGTCAGCTGTAGCTGGCTCAGATTTTTGGCCCCAGCCTTTTCCTTTCTTCACTCTTAGTTGTGGGAGACACCAAGGCCAAGTCCAGTGTTCTCTTTGCCAGAAGTTTTACCAAAGCTACTGAGCATTCCACCACCCCGCATGGTACCAGTGGGGATGAACCACTGGCACGCAGCTGCTTTCCTGCCTTTGAGGCTCTGCACTTTGGGACGTGGGGTGGGGAGGGTGGAGGGAGCCAGTGGGGGACAGTGCATCATGATGCTGTGCTGTACGGAAGAAATAACTGTCTCTCTGTCTCCTGTTTCTGAAGTCAAGAGCAGAGGGAAAGCCAGGAAGCTTTCCAGACATAGGCCTGGAGTTGCTGAATTTTGCAGTAACATTGGAGCATACACAAGAAGGCATCGGTGGCCTGGGAGGAATCCCACAAGGAGCAGATAGCACACATCTTTCTGTCAGCCTTGGTGGTGAGGGCCATAGCAGCTTGGTACCCCAGCCCTTGGCTTAGGGGTCACCTACCAGCACTGGTTAAAGCAAGGCAGAGGAGAGCAAGCTCTGACATCATATCTTCTGGAAGGTCTTCACCTGTCCTGGGCAGAAATAGTCCTGGTTCTCATGCTTTTGGTCTGCCAGGACTACCATATTTTTAATTCTTCATTATAGTGCACAGTAAGTTCAAACCCCAGCTCATTTGGGGCTGTACAGGCCCCAAAGGGGAGAGGAAACAGATAGCAGCGTGGTCTGGTCTATAAATTGCCTTGAGATGAATTTGTGCTCTTTAGCCCATCATCTCCTTCACCCAGCTTAGCTATTTAGGCTACAGTTCTGTTTAGAAAGGGAGCCAGTTCTTATTGAGTGTTTGCACAGAGCCAAACTGAGTGAGGCCCTGGTCTCAGCTGGTCACTATGGTTATACAGCCACTAACTCAGAAAATATTCTGCAGGAACAGTCCCAAGCACTGCAGAAGCAGGAGCATAATGGAGTGGGGACAATCAGCACCAGCTGTTGTGTTGCTTGAAAGGCTGAAGCTGTGCAGGGTGGGACGAGGGAACGTGGTGGTTTTGTGGCATGGCAGATGGATGCTTGTGCTTGGAGTGGTGCTGGCTGGGTCGACTTGGGTGCCTGTGTGCACACGTTAGGTATGCAGGGTGGAATTTGGAGGGTAAATATTGATGCGGCATTGTCTTAAAACAGCCCTCTGTTTTGAATCTTGCTCACAAGCACAGACAGCTCCCATCTAAGCTGCATCTTAATCCCGAAGCAGCTTTGTTTGGCATTTCTATTGTGGGGCTGTCTCCAGAAATGTAAACTTTCTATTAATGACCTTTTTTCTTTTAAAATTAGGTGAAAAACCTGACAACAAATGGAAGACTGGGGCCTTGGTCCCCATGGCAACTGTGTGAGCATTCGGATGGGGACAGCACAGGCTCCTGTATGTGTAGATCACGTTCGTGTGACAGTCCCCGTCCTCGCTGTGGAGGTCGCAGCTGTGAAGGGGCCATGATTGAGGTCGCGAATTGTTCAAGGTAGCTCAGCATCTTTATGCTTTTTAGGAAGGGAACGAGAATTGTACCTGTCCACAACTTTGTTCCTTCCTTGTGTTTCTGTGGCTGTGTTGTTGTATCATGGCCAAACTAAGGTACATGATGTCCAGACTGAAGTCAGTGAGAATTGAAAGAGCCCAGGGGCTCTGAGAGAAGGGCCTTCAGCCAGGGCGCTTGGAAGATGGACACCTAAAATTAGTGTTCACATTAACCTTCTGTACACTGTGCCTCAGTTTTCCTCACTGCGCAGTGAGGAACAGCCCATCAGGAGAGGGGTGAGTAAGGCAGAGGTAGTTGTTAGCCAACCCAGCAACCATAAGCTAAAAAAAATCCAATAAGCTCATCATTTTTCAGAGTTTAGAGTCCAAGATGCTTTACCAGAAGTGAGCAGAGCTCACACTTGTAAAGACAGGGCCTAGCCTAGCTTCGAGCAAGTCTTGTTTGCCTCATTTTGTGAGTCTGTGAACTGTCTGCAGCACACTGGCTAGGTGAAAGCAACACATCATCATCTGGCAGTGAGCAGTGCTTAGGAGGCATGCCTGCTGGGGACAGCACTTAAACAACAGCTTGTGTCAAAGTGCTGCCCTTCCAGGGAAGCCTGAAGCTTGTGCCTGAGCACTAAATAAGCTAAATGTCCTCTGGTCAGATGCCCAAACATAACCATGATGTTCGTGTCCATGTTACCCCACCACCCTCAGACTACATCATGTCATGACTCAAGGAAACATGATGCAACAGTGTAAGTACTACTTAACTAAGGTGGGGCCAGCCTGTATTTTAGTAAATATTGGGTCAATATATTTTTTATCTACTTTATCTTCTCCATAAACACTCATTCCATTAAGGACAGCTGTCTCTTGACTCCTCCCTGGCAATCAGTGCTGGTCTTGGTACCAATAAGTCAACAATGCTCATGTTTTAATTGGCATCTCTCCTTCCAGTTGTGGGCTGTGCTGCCTAAAAGGCGTGCAGTTGTTCCTGCCCCTGTGCTGCCACAGTGGGTTGAGCAGAGCCTTTCCAAGGCAGACTTTTTATGTCAGTGGCAAATGGAAAGCATGCCACTGGGATGGGTTTGTCAACACTGCTCTGGCGGCAACAGAGGCAGGAACAGCTTCTAAGAAAGGGGATGAAAAATACATTATTCAATCTTAAGACACAGGAAAACAGCACAGTTTGAAAAATAGGGACATCTGGTCATCCTACATCCGCCTCAGACCTCAGATTTCCTTTAATTGACTTCATATGGCATCAAGATTTCTTTTTGCAAAGAGGGAGCAGGCTGCTTAAAGATGAGTTCTGTTAGAAAGCTGGAGATCTAAAATGGGAAAATGTTTTTATTTCTGTTTAAAATTTTGAAATACTAGTAGATGGTAAGAATTGCTTTTTTTTAATTTAGTAGAAATTTCTTTTCCTTTTTTTCTGCAATAACAGCAATTTTCCTTTTTCCTTTTTTTTTCTTTTTGTGACTGTACATATAATCTTTTCTTTGAGTTAAGGAGCGGGGAGGTAGTAGGTGGGTTAAAACATGGCAGAATAGTAGGATTTTTGTATAAGTGAGTTTCTTGGTCTTTGACCTTGTTTGAGGCAGGAGAAGGGAAGGGAAGGAGGGAGGGAGAGGGATGAGAGAACAAGAGGAGGAGGAGGGAAGAAACAGCTAACAGGGTTCTGAAATAAAGCTGCCAAGAACAGGCAAGAGTAGATAAAAAATACGAAAAGTGTGAAGGGCAATGTGGGTTTTAACTTTCATCCTCTGCCCTGATTGGTGCCATGCCAGAAAATATTTCTTGCCAGCAGTGTTATTAGTCAGTAAATGCTTTGAAAATTAACATCTGTTTTCAAGCTTTCAAGAACCAGAGAGCACCTGAGTTGTTTTTGACTAGACTTTTAGAAAGGTTTTTCCCTATGAAAAAAGCCACCCAAAACAAATGAGATTTTTTTGGCTTAAGGCAGTGAAGTGTCAAGAGTAGGCAATTCTGTAAGACAGAGCATTGCTCTGGCTCCATATGAAATGAAACCTGCAGCTCAGAAGAGGTGAGGCACAGTTCCTCCTCTCCTGCTCCGAGATTCCGTAGTGCCGCCAAGTCAGAGGAAGATGAGCTTTAATAAATGCAAAATTTTAAAGATGAAGTTAACTTCAGTGCAAGCACACGCTGGGTTACCCCATGGCACAGCAGCGCTGCAGGAGCCTGCACGTGCTCAGCCTGTCGCAGGAGTGGTCGTGGACATCTCTGTTGCAGAGGTGTGAACTAAGGGGTTTTACATCACATTTGCTTCAGGCTAAGTTACCATTGCTCAGCAGAGATTTGATCACTCATTAAACTTTGAAACTCAATCCATCCATCCTGCCTCTGAGCTCTTAATTGCCTTCTGGTTTCTACAGATTTAAGGTCACACTACAGTGACGTCTGCAGGCGGCCATGAAAGCTAGAGGAAATTATTGTTGTTTTTAATGAAATTTGAGATTTCTGTTTAATAGGATTCAATGCTTAAGGCTTTAGGTAAACACCAAATATTACGAGGTTTGTGATAAAATCATGGGAGTTGGCAGTAGTATTGCTGCAAGAGATTTAAAGCATCAGCACCTCCTGAATAAGCAGAGGGTAGGTTTTATACATCCTTTGGCACAACTGGCATCAGTTAGCCTCAAAACCTCAACTCTTTGTGCAGAATAGTCCAGGGGATACAACTTTGGGATCAGCCATTGGTTCAGAAAGGAGGGGTTAGGAGACATGGGGAAGATAACTGAGGAATAGTCAGTTAAAGTTACAGCAACCACACTGTTGCCCAGAAAATCCTAGGAGTATTTTCAAAATAATTCAGTGTTGGCTTTATTCTTTCCCTTTCCAATTCTTAGACACTTCAGTGGGAGGAAAGAACTTCTGAAACTCCCTCTTCTAAACCCCTACTGATGCGAAATCTAGTTGAAATTAATAATCTCTTCTGCAATGAGTTTAACGATTCCCGTCAGTGCCTTATGTGTTTTGTTGTTGAGCACAGCACGACATGGACAGACCATTAGGTAACACCCATACTCTGCTCTGTCTCACTTGCTTTGCTAGAAATGGCGCTTGGACACCTTGGTCTTCCTGGGCCCCTTGTAGCACCTCCTGTGGGATCGGCTTTCAGGTCCGCCAGCGATCCTGCAGCAACCCTGCTCCACGGTACGGGGGCAGGGTCTGCGTTGGACAGAGCAGGGAAGAAAGGTAAAAGAAGTCCACAATGTGTTCACTTCTGTGGTTAAAATGTTGGTAGCTGCAAGTGGTGGCTCGTACATAAATGCCGATTAAGGCTGTTTGGCTGCATACACAAAGCAGAAGGAATTCCAGAGCCTGGGGGGGATGAGGTTGCACACATGCATGACCGTTATCTTTGGATGAGCCTGTAGCCATCAGAGGCTTCCGAGCTGCCTTCCCTCTCAAGCAGGACCTTTCAGACTTTCACAAGTGTTCCTGTCTCCCAAACAGAGGGCTGACCTCCTCAATGAAGGGAGAAGCTGCTCCTGCTGTTAGCAGTGTAGAGTTTATAGTTACAGTTGCACTGTTCTTATCCATCCCTGAGGAGGCAGTTGAATATGTGCAGCTTCCATTGCCAACTGCACTGTTCCTAAGTCTCTATTAAATGTGCTGATGCACCAAAATAGTTCAAGACAAAATAAACCTTAACTCACAGATTCAGGGTTGAATTTTTGCAGGCCTTGGCATCAGAAAAACATGCTTTTCCCCCTCTGAACTGAAGAAATTTCTTTCAAAATCACTAAAAACCAATACTTTTTGAACCTACAGAGCCATCTGCACTATTATGCTTCTTCAAGCCCAACCTCTCACTAAACACATGCTTCAAGGCATCCCAATTTGCTTTCCAGATTTGACATTTCATTAAAGGCCACTTCAGCTTGGCTGTTGCGTGTGCCTTGAGTGGTCACTTAAGACAGATCTCACTGCATTTCTCAGAATACAAAGGGCAATTTATTTAACTTTCTTGATTCAGGACATTTTAATATTTTGGTTGATTTGTAGCAACTCGGAATGCTTCTTTTTGAGTTTTAAAGACTACATCTAAGTCAATTGCAGTCCTGTGTGGTTCAATTTGAGAGCAATATTGATTAAAAAGCTGAACAAAATTAAAGTTATCTTTGAAAAGGAAACATGAAATAGCATTAATTTAGATATAGCATATAGCATATAGCATCTAGTTCAGCTTCAGTTGCAAGCACTGGTTTTGCAGAGTCCAGGCAGCAGTAATGGCCAGATTGGGGAAAGGGAAGATGTCAATTGTTTAACACCTGCCATTACTCACATATCAGTGCTGTGGTGATCTTCCATTAGTCCTCCTGTTGAAAATATTAACCATCCACTCTCTTTGTGACACATGGGCTTCAGCTTCTGAGCTCTTTTCTGAATGCAGTGCATGAAAGTCTTGAGAGTACAGCACTTTCATAAACCCAATCTTGACCATTTACTCCAACTGCCTCAGTGAGCTCAGCTTGGTTAACCACTCCCTATTCCATACAAAGGGTACAGTTCTCTGCTGTGAACAGGAACATTGATAATTTGACTGTTGTGTCAGCCTTGTGCTGGCTTTCTGTACATGCATGAATTGCACCCAAGTGCAGTGTGTGGTCTTACATCCATCACCATTTTGTCCCTGGGATGTGCTGACATGGATTTTTTTGAGCAAGTGCTTTATTCTTTCAGATTCTGTAATGAGAACAGCCCGTGTCCATTGCCAATTTTTTGGTCTTCGTGGGGTCCTTGGAATAAATGTAGTGTGAATTGTGGTGGAGGGATTCATTCAAGACAGAGGTCCTGTGAAAATGGGAATACGTGTCCAGGCTGTGCTGTGGTATGTATTGTTCATTGACATTGCACCTATTGACATCTAGCATCTAGTGACTTGGTATTTAACTCCTCTTTCCATCTTGGTTTTATTTCTCAAATTAAAAGAAGATTATATCCTCAGCTTTTGCTGGCGACGATGCTGAAATGAACTGGGAAGCAAAGAGGTGGCAGATTCCCAAAGTCAGTAAAGCTGGTGTGAGAGTGGGTGTGTGTTAGGTGTGTGTGTACAGGTTAAGGGCAGGCTGGTATACAGAGGACTTCCTTAGGCCTCTGTAGGCATAGGTATCAAGTCCTTCACCTGAAAGCATTACGCATTTGTTTTCTTCTGTCCTGCTCTCATTGAGTCAAGGAAGGCATCAGAAATGAGTCTCACTGCCATTCTTGAGTAAACAAGAGGTCAAACACCTAGTTAGCCCACCAGTGAGGCAATGGCTACCTATTTGCTCTCTTTATTTTTCCTTTCCTATTCTGGCTGCTGTTTCATGCAGCTGTTTTAATTAGTTTTATGGAGAGTTTTCTTTCAGTGTAAGCAGATTTGATCTGGAACCTCCCATCTGTTCACAAGCTGTTTGGCATTTACTCTAGAATCGTAAAGTCCTGAAGCATTACATATCTTTCCCTTTGCCAGAAAAGAATGGTTTATTTATTTATTTTTAAACAAGAACACAAAGTAAGTTTGTCACTGGAATTCCTCCCACTAGCGGTGAGAATTTTTAAGACCCCAAATCACCCCAGTGTTTTCTGTACTCAATGGATGCTCTGCACCAAGGGTGGCAAATGGTTTGTAGCCCTCGCTAGAGAGTTCAAAAAGCCAACCAAACAAGAATAGCTGTAAAAAGAGATGATCTAAACCCATCTTAAAAATAAAAAAATAAACTTTGCAAGGAATAAACCTTACTAACTTTTTGTCCTCATGGGGCTCCTCTATGCTGACCTGAGAGCAACATCTCAGGGTCACAGTAGAAAACTTTACTGTTATTATTATCTATTGCCTGAATTATTCTCCTGCCCATAATGTACCAAGGTTTCGAAGCCCCACAGGACTTTGAGTCAGCAAAGTAACAGAAACCTGAAGGAGACATAAAAATAGCAAGCATAGTTCACCCTTGAGGTCTGTCTGAAGCTATGCACCGCCACTGCCTCCAGAGTCACCACATTTTGTGCTGTGCCCGGCACTGGCTTGTGCTGTGAGGTCAGCTAAGGTAGATGGAGGCTGTTTTATATCCAGAGGATACCCCCTTGTTTTCTGCATTGTAAATAAATTTCTGTCAATTAGGCTGCTGCTGTTTTGTAAGAGGAGAGTGTTTTTTCTTCTTGGCAGGAATATAAGACCTGCAATCCAGAGAGCTGCCCAGAAGTACGCAGGAACACACCCTGGACCCCTTGGATGCCTGTCAACATCACCCAGAATGGTGCCCGTCAGGAGCAGCGCTTCCGTTACACATGTCGTGCCCAGTTGTCTGATCCCCATGAGCTGCAGTTTGGGAGGAAGAAGACTGAGAGTCGATTCTGCCCCAACGATGGCTCAGCAGTGTGTGATACTGATTGTACGTCTTGCCAGCTCTGGGGTCATGGGACAAGCCTAGATTTGGTGGTGGAAGGGGGATCCTCGCAGAACATCAAGAACCTGAGCATGTCTGAATAAGTCTTAACGTGTTCTTCCAGTGTCACTGCAGAATGGCAAGGATGGCCAGAGCCTGGTGACTCATAGTTGTGAGCTTGGTGCTTATGACAGTGTGTAGATTTGCTCTTGCTACTGCCAGACTGTGCCAAACAGAACAGGCAGGTAATGAGGGTGTAGAGAAGAGCCGTTCTATGGGACAATGTGTCCAGAAAGGGCATTTATCAAGGTTATCAGTAGACTCAGTTTATGTGTGTACAGATTTCATTTTGTGTCTACCTTAGCTATAACCCTGTGAAACAAAACTCTTTCTAAGGGATTCCAACAGAAATTCTTCCCCAGAGCACATAAATTCTGATTTTATTCACGAGCTGAAGCCCTTTTAAAATGCCCAATAACTGATTAATTTGTGATCTCATGGTATCTCGTTTGTTTTCCTTCAAGCTCTTGTGGATGACCTCCTCAAGACTGGTAAGACCTCTGCACGGATTATCAATGGGGGCTGGTCCTTTTGGGGAGCCTGGTCTTCCTGTTCCAGGGACTGTGAGTTGGGCTTTAGGACCAGGAAGAGAACATGCACAAACCCTGAACCTAAAAATGGTGGCTTGCCCTGTGTGGGGTCAGCGATGGAGTACCAAGACTGCAATCCACATCCTTGCCCAGGTAACCATGACCATCTTCCTGCATGAAATTCAAAAGTGTTCTTCACCATCTTAATGGTAGAGGCACAAAAAAAAAATAGTATTTCCACAGTGGTGGGTTTTTTTAATTTGAGGGATTTATTATTTTTTTAAAGCTACTGTAATGACCCATATATGTAATTTTTAGTGCTATGACTTATATTTCACCTTGGCTCGGAGAGTAACATAGCCACATCCTCTAGAGGAAGTAGTATCGTGGCTTGTCTAGCAATTCTTTGCTTCAAGAAGGTTTGATGCTCCATCCAGTGGAAGGCATCACAGTGCATTTGCACCTTGATGAGGAGACAGGCTTAATAAATGTGGCTTAATACTGTGTAGAGATGCTTAATGTGGCGATTCTTCTTGTGAACACTTGTTTCTTCCCCCTCTCCTGCTTACGTATTGTTCTTGCGATGGGCATCTACTCTTGACATCAGTTACCATTTCCTGCACAGCCAGCAGGGAGTATTCTTGCCTGGTTTCCTGGTTTTCGAGTTTGTCCTCATGTTTATGTTGCACTCCTGGTCCAGAATAGTAATAATAGACCATTGACTACTGTATTCTCTCTCACTTATCCCTCTCCTTGCTCTGTAATAACTAACTATCTAAACTAAATTTAAGTGGACTTACACAAATTACTTTGCCTCTTTGCAGTCTTAGCAATTATCTACCTCTGGCAATATAGTTTGTGACCTGCACTTGAAAATATTATCTTGTAATAGTATTATTATGATTCTAAAATGCAATACAAAGATAAAATTCCAATGCAGATAGGAAAATATGAGCAGAATGTGCAGCAAGAGCATAGCAAGAGTGTCAAATATTGCACTCTATGGCCTATAAAAAGAAAATAACTCTAGCACTATAAAGGCAGCTATTAGTACTATTTTGGAAGCTCTCAGTGGCTTTTCACTAATGTCTGTGCCCTTCTTCTGTGCTGTTTTTTCCCCTTAGACACTATGATGTTTTACAATCTGTTCTGAGTGCATGATTATTATTTCTCTGTGTCTCCCTCCTTCCCTGCCTCACTTAATGTGTATAAACAAATCCTGGGTTTATCTTGCACTAATTAATCAGGTTATTATCTTCTGAAATAGTGGCATGTGGATCTGCAAATTAGGCACACTAGTAGCCTGACAAGGGGTGGTTGGAAATCAGGGATCTTAAGTCCCTCTCTGGTTTTACTATTAAGCTGTTGTGGGGCTGTGCTCACATAAAGTCTCTGAGTTTCTGTTTCCCAAAGGCTGGAGGTAGAGTACTCGAGGTCCCCACAGAAAGGTGCCATAGGAGCTCCATTTAGGTTGTACAGCACTTTTTTCCTATCTGCTGTTCCTGTAGGTGAAGCCTCAGGAGACGTTATAATAATGACAACAATGCTGTTTTGTAATAAGGTGTAGAACAGATTAGATTAGATTAGATTAGATTTCAGTCACTGCCCTAAAGGGTGGTTTCTGTTTTGGCACTTCATGATGAGTGCCAAAGAGTCATTTTGTGCATAGACTTCATTCTGCATCTGCAGAGTGCAGCACATTCGTACACTGTCTTGATATGAAGTTCTTGTCAGGCCCAAATCTACTGGGGTGCAAGGAACTGCTAGCTAGTCTGGGGCAGGGTGGTCTCCAGCTTTGTCACAGTGAGAGGAGTGACCAACAGCATCTACCTCTCTCTCCTTGCTTTTCAATGTCCTTCAGTGAAAGGTTCGTGGTCTTGCTGGACACCTTGGTCTCACTGCTCTGCAACCTGTGGAGGAGGACACTATCAGCGCACGCGAACTTGCACCAATCCAGCTCCATCTAGCGGAGAGGATATCTGCATTGGTCTGCACACTGAGGAGGCGCTTTGCAACACACACCCATGTGAAGGTAGCCAGCTCTTGTCCCTGCTCCACCTGGCTTGGGTGGTGGTGGGAGCAAATGTTCAAAAAGCAAATCGTAAACACTACGGGTTAGAAGCTTTTCTGTCCCCTCAGTAAATGTTTGTTGAGCCAGGAAAAAAGAAGACATCCCAGAGTATATCACCTTTGTCTTTGCCTGTTGATTAGGCTGTGCTCTGATGTTCCAGTGCCGGACAGGCAAAGTCTTGTTAACAGCTGATCTGTTTAAAGTAATTGAAAAAGCAGGAGCTTGGTTCTTCAATGTGGAAACTTACAAGACAAACCAAAGGAGTCATGGAGCATCAATCTGTACAGTTGCTGAAAGGACAATCCTTCCTTTTTCTCACACAGACAGGCAGATGAGCATGTGCTAAAACTCAGAAGACAGGGCTTAGATCTGTGCTGGTTTTGAACCTCTTTTGTGTATTTCTGATCCAGAGCAGGCTGACTCCTGCTCTTAGGAACCTCATAAAAACTCTCTAACTGCTGTAACTTATGCTGGCTGCTTGGGTATCCCTTGGAAACCACCTCAAATCTTGGAGGTCCTGTTGCAACATTTTCCGGTCTAGCTTCTTGTACATCTTTAACCAAAGAGCTGATATTGGAGATTTTAAGACAACTCTATGCCATCCAGTTCTTCACCAAGAGCTGGTTCAGTCTGTATCAAGAAAATTACAAGCTGACAAGCAGGGTATGATTCTTGCATTGTTATTTGTATAGAGAAAATTAAAGCCGCCTGGGTTGGTTGTACAAGAGAGGCCCAGGCCAAGATCTAGATATCTTTCATCACAAGAGAATTTTGATATCTGCAAGGGATCCTTTTCCTTCTTGGTGACGTCCTGATCTTGGATTTCAGGTGGCTGGTCAGAGTGGGCAGAGTGGAGCCTGTGTAATGAAGAGGGCATCCAGTACCGCAGTCGTTATTGCAAGGTGCACAGCCCAGACTCTTCTCAGTGCATCGGAAACAGCACGCAGTACCAAGATTGCCTATATAATGAAATTCCTGGTATGTACATTGTCATGGAGGAGGGAGGAGGTGGGTCAATTCAGGAGAGCAGCTTGTGCACTCACTATCAAGCTAGGCTGGTATTTTCTCTGCTATAAATCGAATTTGGATGCTTCTAGAAAACCAAGCAAACATGCTCTAAACTCCTTTGTGGCAAGCACAGGGGTAACTAGCATTCCTTTAAGGCAGCTTGGCTTTAAAACAGAATCACCTGTATCTGTAATAGATAACTAGTATTGCTTCATATGTGTTGGAAGTTCATCTGTGGCTGGATTATAAAAATTATACCTGTTCTCGGTAGGGTACGGGCAACAGAAGGTCCTTGAGTTCAGGTATCAAAAGAAGCACCCCAAAGGAGTGAAGAAATGAGGTGATGCAGATGGAGAAAATCTGTGTGAGAAGTGGGGAGATTAATTAAGGGTCTGGCAGAGCAGCACTGTTGATGGACAGTTGGTCATCAACATCTTCCACCTTGTATTTTGTGGAAATTAAATCTCTCAGGCAGATACTTGGTATGGGTCTAGGCTGAATAACCCCTTTCCATGTGTTCTTTGCTGGATTACAGTGCCCTGACTTAGAAATCTGATATCTCTAGGCAATGGTACTCTTCTTTTTCATGGTTTTCTAGCTATTTTTTTCCCCTAAATTGAATAAGTTAAACAGCGATCAGGTAATTGTCAGTTCTTTGGAGAGTTTTTGTTGCATGTGTTTCACACTCTGAGCTTATCATTCAATTTAGAGAGATTTGCTGCAGAACATGTGAGCAGCTTCTCGTGTCTGGAGCACAGGGGGTTTAATTACTTAAAGAAGTAAAGTGATGGCAAAATGACAACTTTCGCCAATCTTCTCTTTGTTTAGTGATCCTGCCAGCCTCCAGCATTGATGAGAGCACGAACTGTGGAGGTAGGGTACCACTAACCATATATCTTATTTTTATCTTAACCTGGTTTCTTTTCTCCCTGTGCAGTATCAACCAAACCATTAATCTATAAAGCTCATATCCCACTGATAGCCTTAATTCCACTGGAGTCTTGCTGTCTGAGTCAGACTGGAGGAATGTATCGCATGTCCACTTGTCAGTTCCAAGATTTTTATTTATTTCAGGGTTTGGATTGGCCACTGAGGGTCATTAATTACTGGGGAGCACATTACTTGTCTCTCTTTACCCACAAGGTAAATGGTTCAGGAGAAAGGAAGGGATATTCCTCATTCTACCACTATAAGCTTCCAGCTGATTGAAGGCAAGGTGCTTTTAAATAACCTATGAAAATTTCAGTGAACACCGTCTCTTAGACACATCCTTTGCTGATATAGGATGAGATTAGAGTTTGTACTTGTCTTCCAAGTACCTCCTTTCATTCATTCCTCACCTTTCACAGAAGTCGTGTCTCCTTCCTGCATGTAACTTGGAAAGATCCAGTCATTAGTGTCACTTTTCCACTGCTGTAGGAGCTCCTACGGTAAAAATGCAAACTGAAGAAAATGGCAGGTTCCTTCAACATTTTAAAATGCTAGTTTCATACTAACAGCCATGTCAATTCAAGCTTGTGCCACATCCCTGCTTTCCTGAAATCTAGATGATCTGCAGGCTGCCAAAATCTCTTCTCCCTGTGGAGATTATGGAAAAAAAAGGCACACCACCTGTGGCACAGAAATGTGGCCTCTCAATTTGTGACTTTGGGACTATCAGCAAATTAAGATTTTAGCACCTGCAATGTAATAGTTGGCTTTCTGTGTCACTCCTTCTCCCTCAGAGAGTGCCCTGTAT
The DNA here is from genome assembly GCA_033558185.1 of Dromococcyx pavoninus. Lineage (NCBI taxonomy): Eukaryota > Metazoa > Chordata > Aves > Cuculiformes > Neomorphidae > Dromococcyx > Dromococcyx pavoninus. The sequence continues at coordinate 2,180,823 of JAUMJL010000786.1, forward strand.
CTGCTGCTCTTCCAGGACTCCTTGCTGTGGCTTTCATTCTGGTTTTGTGCACTGTATCCACACTTCTTTCTTTTACCACCACCATTATATTTTTTGTTGCAATCTACATTTTGCTATAGTTAATATTATTTATTACTTGGTGTTCTACAATATTTGCCAAAGAAGCCAATCAATAGAAATTCTGTCAATGCATCTCAGAAAATCTATATTTTAAAGTGATGAACCAGAAAGCTTCCCCCCCTGGGGACTCACAAGCTGCAAACAAAATAATTTGTTTTTTTTTCTCTAAAATATGGCTAAAAGTCATCTGAAAAAAACAGATGAGTATTTCAAAGGTGAGAAGGAAATGTAAGAGTGCTTTATGTTTTAGAAAGATTTCATACTGTAGTGAATTGGTCAATGTAACAGTGAAATGAAACATTCATTGCAATGTAAGTAAAGCTGGACAGGAGGACAATGTGACAGAGCATCGTGTGGCTTCACTGAGCATGGCTGCAGATTCTGTGTTTTAGCTCTCATGAGTGACGTAAAGCAGGCAAAGGTTTTAGAAAGGGAATGTCTTTTGGAAAAGTGTTGTAACATTTAGTAGGAAATTATCATCTTTCTACTGTTTTTTGGACTATCATCCAAAACACAATAGAAAGTGGTAATCTTGCAATAGAATTTTATAGTGTGGTTTAAAAAATAAATGTAGCTCGTCAGTCTGATAAATTCTGTATGCTCCTTACTGTAATTATGATTGAAGTGCATTACTTTGCTGTAGAACTCTATTGGTTTTGTTCTCTTTAAACTCAGGAGGATATTTTTTAACTAAAGATTAGAGCAGAGCAGTAGACTAATGGGCAGAATTCTTTATTTGAAAAGCATATCAGTTAAAATGTAAGATGGCACCAAAAAAAAGCAGATTGTGATCAGACTAAGAATGAACCTCATTTAAAGCCACTCTCTGAGTAGTCTCTTCCATTTCTTTGTGCACAGTCAAGTCAACACAGCAGTCTGTCCAAATGAATTGGCTTTTCAACTTTTACAGAAATTCTACCTCTGCGGTCACCCCTGAGCTGATGTGGATGTCCCCTGGGACAGCTGTCCTGGGGGAGGCAGTCAGGGGTCCCCCACAGGCACTAGGGCCCCTGTTACTCCTCTTTGAAAGGTGACAGAGCAAAGGCAGAGGAAAAGCAGTAGCGTTTGGAGTCATTATCGCTGATTCTTTTGCTGTAGATCCTGCCCTGCACGCAGCAAAAGACAACAGGGTCATAGAGGTTTGCCACCCAAGATTGCTTCTGGTTGCTTCGTTAGCTTGGTGGCTGTAAAGGTCACCTCTGTTTGTTCTGTTGTCAGTGGAGATCTGTTGGTGGCTGTTTTACCGTAGGGTTTGAGATTCTCTGAGATGAGGGCGGAATGAGTAGTACTGTTTGACTTTGTCTTCGCCCCACCCGTCACAGTTGCCAGTTAGGTACCTCCCAGTGCGTGGGATGCAGAGCTACAGCTCCTTCCAGAGGTCAGTGTAGTGCTTGGAGGGTGCTGCTGCAATCCCACGTGGAGAGATCTCTGTAGGAGGCTTTTATACTCAAAGAGCTTTTCTGTTTGAAGTGTTTGCGCTGTAGCCACCCCACCAGCACCTGCCTGCAACTGGCTTCCTATCTTTGCAGCTTATGGAGAAAGCCAACAAAGAGGTGTTTTAAAGCAGTTCCCCCCTTTCCTTTTCCACCTTATCTTTCCTACTCCCCTGAGGCCCCCTGTTTCACTGTAAGCAATACAAATACACCTCAGGGGTAGTGCACATGGCCAAGGCAATACCATCCCGTGAATAAGCAAGAATGCTGAGCACACTTGGATTACATGGGGGAGGAATGTGTGAATCTCCCCACCCCTGCCCCAGTCCCATAGGCATTTTGTTTAGCCATCAAAAAGGGCTTTCCTCTCCCTTCCTTCTCCTTCAGAAAAACACTGAGCATTTTTATGCCCTTATTTCCATGACAGGCACATGCTTTGGAATCCATTAATGTGCATTGTTTGTATGGCTCATTTCTTTAGCTGTCAGCTTAACATAATGTTTAGTTTCAATATCAATAGAGGGGAGAGAGGAGAGACAGGAAGGGAGCTTTGAGAAAATAATGTATGAACCTGTTAAACTGCACAAGGCAGAGCTGCAGTGGGGAGACTGATTTGCAGGGAGATTATATCAGTTTATGTTAGAACGTAAGACTCTGGCTTCAACAGCTTATTAATTTTGATCCCAAGATGTCATAGCTCTGATTTGCACCTGTGGTCTTGTTGGGAGAGGGAATAAGGCTGTTCTTTAAAAATAGCATCCCTTGTCATTTTCCTTGCAGGTTTTAGTCTCATCCATCTGATTGCCACTGGGGTCTCCTGTTTCTTCGGCTCCAGCCTCTTAACATTTGTGGTTTACGTGTACTGGCAGCGCTGTCAGAGGCAGTCCCAGGAGTCAACTGTTATCCACCCAACCACTCCCAACCATCTCCATTACAAGGGCAACACAACCCCCAAGAATGAGAAGTACACCCCTATGGAGTTCAAGGTAGGGTACTCAATGAGAAATATCACAAACAGATCGATACTACCTGAACAAATTCTGTATTTATGTCATGGCTGGAATTGGGTAGGTTTGTGTTTCTGTGCCCAGCTGTTGGGATTACTCGTGGGTTTGAAGGGACATTTAGCCATGCTATAACAAAGGGGTTAAAAATTCCATTACTCCAATGGGATTTTGTTCCGTTTCACAGTCCTGCTGAATGCCAGTCTGGCAAGTACATACCAAGATACACCAGCCCATTCTGACTATTTTATGTATAAGAATTGTCCTCTTGGAAAACAGTGAGAGCTCAGTTGAGTGTATTGTTAGTGTGTGGCAAGAGGAAACGGAGGGGAGGAAGAATAAAAATGGAAACTTCATTAGACAAATGCTGGGAAAAATGCTTATTGGTAGGACAAGATTCTGGAAATGTTTTGGGAACTGCCAGATTGGAGAGAACAAGAAAGCAGAGAGGATTCTGCCCTCTCTATCAGCACTGGACAGAACTTACCCCAGGCAGCCATACAGAATTCAATGATAGCAGTACAATTGGGAGCTGAAACCTTAGAGGAAGATGAGTGTGCAGGAGACAATACTCTGAGAAAGTAGCACTTTGTCATATTTGAGCATCGGTCTCCAGGTGAAGTGTGTGATCAGAGAAGCGAGTAGTGGGATGGGTGAAAGGGCTTCATGTCATCATGGGAGGAACAGCCTGCCAAAGGTCACTTGAATGGTGTGGAACCTTATTTGGGACATGAACACAAATCAGAGGAAACCCTGCAGCTGCTTGTTCTTTCGTATAGTTATGTGCTGTTGACATTTTGATTGTCTGTTTCTGCTGATCTGGCCCGGCTTCTGAGACCCAATAATAAGATCAATGGTGGGACCATTGCCATGGTCTAAACTCCCTGGCTTTTGGGGACTCATTCTACGTAAGGTTTTGTAATGCTGGGCACAGGACAACTCCTGATACATGGCCATGATTTGCAATGTGAATACGCATCAGAAGTAAGAGCTTACATGGAATCATTTGAAAAGAATCAATGTTGGTTTGGTGTTTTAAAGGAAAAGAGTTTGAGTTGGAAAATAACAGACTTGTTTGGCAATGAGCATGTGCTGAATTCCTTATGTTAGGTATTGCAGCCCCTCAGAGGATCCCGCTGCAGTCTCAAAAATACATTTCCTCGCAGCATAAGGCTACAGTTGCATACAGTTTAATAAGGGTGCAGCATCATAATGCAGGTCAGCATGGATTTGTGGAAAGTAAATCATGTCAAACAAATTGGATTCCTTTTTTAAATTAAATAAATATTGATTTAGATAGGAGGGAAGCAGCAGACATATTGGGATTTTCAGAGGCTTTTAACAAAGTTTCATAGGATGTATTATTCTACACACTCTGCGTATACTGCGTAAGGTAATAAATTATTAAGAGAGGGAAAGAACTGGGACCTGATCATGGAAGCGTCAAAGTATGAGAGCAATCCTTTCAGTTATGTGAGTAGGTGTGCCAGAGTCAATAGAAACACCTAGATGAGAAAGGCTTGCAAGAATTAGAGATGAGCAAGAGTACCCCCTTGTTACTTACATAGTAAACAATGAAGAAAAGAGACAAATTTATTTTAGTGGCGTAAATCAGGTAGTTACAGAGTTGGCTTTGTGTTAACATTTTCTTCATCATTTATATTGTCATATGTTATCAGATGATGATAAAATAGGAACAACGGCTGAAACTTAGAAGGATGAAGTTGCTCACAGAATGATCTTGATCAATTCAATAAATGGATATTGAAATGCAATATGTCTATGCCGAGTGGTGCAGTGGAGTAGAAGTATAACAAAGCTAAGCAAAGTTTAAAACAGCACTTAATGTAGTATCAGGAGGGAGTCGACCTCTTTGATACATCCATTGCTGAATACTTGATCCAGCGTGTAGGAACAGTGAGCAGCTGTTAGAGTCTTTTTTCGAGGGACATAAAGAGCCTAGGCATTAGATCAAGTTTTGAAAAGTTTAGTTTATTTAAAGTAAGCCATTAACTGACTGGGACTATGTGAGTTAGACTAGGGGCAGAAGGACTTGGACACAAGGAGAGATAGTCCAGATGGGGCTTATTTATAGAATGTTAGGAAGTGAAAGAGTTCAAGTGCATAAATCTGCAGTCATTGGACAGAACAAAATTAAATGTTTAGGAGCGAGAGGCTACTTGCTTAGAAGAACTCAAAGTCATGCTCTTTCAGCATGGTGAATGAGACAAAACGATTTATAGAAAGGGTTAAATCTCTTTAAGAAATGGAGCCCCTTTTCTCTGTTCCTGTTGAATATTTCCTTATACTCATCTTCTCTATTGTCCTTCTTTTCTTAAACTCTTGCCCGAAAATATCTCGTTTAATATTGCGAATTTGCCACCTCTCAGTGTTCCCTTGAAAAATATAACATTAGTGCAGTAAAAGGAAGGCTTTTTGTGCTCTGTGCTGTGTAATTACTTACAGAACTTGTTATTAGCTGGCTTTATATTTAGGAATAACTGGCAGATTTTTCTTAGGGTCAGGAGGGAGTTTTTCATGCCTTCAAGGAGCATGTGTGGTTTTATTGTGATGCTTCACAATTAACATTCAAATGATGGAGGAGCTAAAATTCACCTTCTAGAAAATGAGGGTTGGGCTGAGCTTAGATATGGGCCCATCTGAATTTAAGTTGTGCATGTATGAAAGAAAGTAAAACCATCTGAAGTTCCAAATCTAAACCCAAGTAAATTTCTTTTCGGCAGATTCCAAGAAAAATTCTCCCAACGTTTTTTAGTTAATGAAAGCAAAAGAATCATTGGAGTTTTATGGGTGAGAGTATGAAAGAGTTAATAAATCCAAGTTTAAGAAAGTACATGGTGTGTAGACTACTTATCAGTAACAGAAAATGATAATACACAGTGACATGATGGTAGCAGAAGGCTGAGCATATGCACAAGTCTATTATTTTCCATTCTTTGATAATAATAAGTCTTCTGTGACCATCTTTAGTTTGTTTTCATCTTGAAATATCTCTGTCTCCAACCAGCAGTTGAACACAGTAGAAGGTTTGGCTGTGTTATATTCAAATATACAGCACTGAATGCAAACTCATAAATCAAGGTGAATTTTATATGAAGGCAGATTTTAATGAAGGAAGTGCTAGCTGATATGAGCCGTGTTGGACATTTCAGCACAGCAACGCAGTAATGCAGATCAGATGTAAATATCGTACGTAATGGTGACCTATTGATCATTTAGCCGATGCTAACTTGCCTAGGCAGTGATTTGCAGATGAGTGTTTTATTTTAGCTGGCTTCTTTTCCCTTCCTGTTTTGCTTTCTTCACAATGCTGTCAGGTTTATTATAGTATTAGCTATTTTAGCCATGATGGCTTAAAAGATTTCATGCATATGCATTTACCGGCAGCATGTTGATTTTCATTTGTTATTCATAGATCGTAGGGGAGAGACCTTTTGGGTCACCTAATAAGCAGTTCATGTTTCATTAATTGATTAAAGTTCATACAGCACTCTGACAATATTGAAGACTGTGCAGAACAAGAGCATAATGAAATAAAAATTATCTGCTCTTCACATTTTGTCATGATGGGTTACAGAACCACCTACAACCTTCCCAGTACTGCCATGTCGATTAGTTAATAACTGGCTATCAAAGCAGAGAGAAGATCCTCTTTTGTAACATTTTGCTTCAGCTGCTCGGTGACTTACTCATATGAGTTACTGATTAGCATGCTGTTGAAAAGCCAGATGATCCTGCAGTACAAGCAAGAGGAAGTAAGCTCAAGGTTGAGCCCTTGTGAATTAGGAGCTCTTGGAATAGCAACACATGGAGAAAGGGTTTGGATGGAACTTCTTCCTATTGCTAAATCCTCTGCCAATAAAGAGAGCCAACTTTTTTATTCTACACGGGATTTGGACAGGCAGAGGCATCTGCGCATTGGTCCAAATCCAATGGCCTTTGGATCAGGCCAGATGGGATTAGTGAGAAATGTAAGTTTGCAGGATGGTTATGATGATGATTCTGCAGATTTTCTTCTCAATTATACTGGACAGACCTCCCTCTGTCTTTCCTTCCTTAACATAGCTTTAGTCATGAGTCACACAGTCAAATTCTTTCTTTACTGTTGCCTCAAATAAGCTAAGGAAACACTTGAGCATTGCATCTGCTCTCATAGAAGCTAAGGGCCAAACACTGATCTTTTGCTCATGCAAAACAGTCACATATGTCAATGAGCAAATTTATTGTGGTGGAAGATGAGGTAAGAACTGAGTGAGATTGCAAGATATGGCAATGAAAGAGAAACTAAATTTTGACGTATCCCCTGATACCTGAATTTTCTAGAAGGACACTAGAACAATACACTTTAACTTGAGTAGGACTGTGAGTCCTACAGTTACCCAAAATTATGCAGCAAATTAAATGCAGCTACCAGAAAATAGGGGGAATATTCAGTGGGCTTTGTATAAATTAGAAACTGCAATGCATAATTTTTAATAAAGTGAAAACAGTGCTGTTGGAAATTAAATAACAGTAAAGAACAGACACTCCTTGTGAAGCACTCTGGGCACTGTGATCCGTGCTTCATTAGTAATTCCAAATAATTCATGATAATAAAAGACCAACATGGAGAGTTATGGAACAGAAACCAATTCTGGTTTTGGAATAATAATCCTTCTTCTTAAAGCAACAAGCTGGGTGCTTGGTGTGGCTTTTAACATTGCAAAAAGAAATAAAGCTTAGGGTTTAGGAAGGTAGATCCCTGTATAGATTTTAAATGTTTATCTCTTGGTGATGGTCATTTTCATTGCCACTGAAAATTGCACCTTTTTTATAGTCGGGGAAACAGCCAATGGTCCAAGTTCAAATGAGTTTTAAGTACTCTCAAGTCCCCTAGAGGAATGTTTGTCTAAGTCACCTTCAGTCTTTGAGGGTGTTTGTTTCTCTCTGCCATGGAAAACAGGTCTTTGGTGTCCTATCGCTTAATTTGATATGTTGCTACTTCAAATAAAACTGGCTACCCCATTTATTTGTAGTGATAGCGGCACGTACATTGATGGCACTGTGATATAAGCTTTTTCCTTTTCCAAGTGACCCTTTCACTGTGAGTCATTTGAACCCAAGGAAGTGGCTGTGAAATTCAGACATAAGCCAGCAGTCAGTGACACCCAGCACCATCAATAACTTAACAACAGCCTTCCTTAATTATTTGCTTTAGCTGCATAGCATTTTAGAGAGAGATTTAGCTGATGTAATCAGCTGGAATAAATAAATAAATAAGTAAATATTATATTTTTTATGTCTTGGTCTATATAAATACAATAAATCAAATGGAAACATAAATTTTGTTCCCAGTGAATTTCATGTTTAACAAAGACTGTTTCCTCTGAACAAAGTGGCATTTAAGAACATTAAGTGCTTCAATGGTAGAGTACATATTTTTAGTACTTACTATGAGTGTAGTATTATTTGAAAAGAATAGTAGGGGCAGGGGGTTGTATTGGCAAAGGAGCATTGTGCCCTTTCTTGTATGATCCTGCAGTTCCAAGTATCACTTCAGGGGACTCGCAATTTACATAATGCTAGGAAGGGAAAGCAAGAGAGCTTACTGGTGGGGAAAAAAGGATTAAGTGGTGCATCTCAGTCAAAATCTATTAGTGTCTTTCTCCCCTTTATATCATTGGGTCGAGTCAAATGGAGCAGTCAAGTGTGCCTGGAGGTGTGGCTGTCCTGGGATGATTGTGCCTGTAGAGTGACGTGCATCTCTTGGAGGTGTCCTCACCCCATGACACCAGTGGCTCAGTGGGCTGCTGTGTACAAGTCACAGACATCACCCACTCATAGATACCTTATTTAAGAGTAGGGGAATCTGCTAATTTGGATCTAAATGTTTACTTGCTCTTGCTCCCTCTGGGATGCTAAGCAGTTACTCACAATGTTTCGCCAGTGGCATCTGGTCCCCACTGCATCCCCTCCTCATGCAAGCTCTCTATTACTTCTCAGGGCTGTCGCTGCTCACTGTGGAGTGGGAATCTACATTATTTCTCCTTCCCCACTGTTTTGAGAGAGTCCAGCTTTTGGGATGAATTTTTGTTTTCTTCTTTAAGCACACTGGGTGTAGATGCTTCATATTCATCCTGTCATGTTTTTCTCTGTTGATTCAGCCTTCTCTCTTCCTCTTTGTGTGACCAGGTACTTCTCTTCTACACCCAGGTCAGGTATATGGTGCATCCTCTGCCTTACTCCAGTGTAGGCAAGTCATCGTGGATGCTGACAGTAGCCTTTCCTAGGGGCTGTATTACCGCAACTGTGATAATCTATGCACACAGGCAAGATAGATCAGTTTGTAAGTAGGCAGGGTTTTGGTTTGATTTGCTTTTAATTAGATTAATGCGTATAGCTGGAAAAAGCTGGCAGATTTTTGAACATGTGAGCTGCTGTTGTGCAGACCTGAAGACAGTCAGATGTATTCAAAAGTTTATCTGATTTTTCCAGCTACACTAATTGATCTAATGCTTAATATTACCTTTTTCTTCCAATTACTGCCTCTCCTAATTTCTCTGAGATTGACATGTATTTTCCCCACCCACCCACTTGTGCTGGAAGAAGGAGAATTAAATGAAAAACTGCAGGAATGGGAATAATAAAATTGCACTGTACTGACTGCTGTGCATTTACATGATTTCCCTCTACTGGTCAGAAGAAGAATATTTCCAATATACCCTAGCATCAAGTTAATGGTTCTCCCTTGGGTCCAGATGCTTGAAGTGGTTCTTTGCTCCTTTTCTCAATGAAGCTCTGGCTGGCAGTGTTATGTGCATTAGCTGAACTGGGAAATCCACAGTGCCTCCAGGATATGCAGGAGGATTGAATTATGTGTTTGCAGAAGTGTTTAAAGGGAACCATGAAAGAGGCAGGGAGCTAAAGCAAAGGGAGATGATAATATTGGACAAACAATAAATACCAGAAAGCACGTAACCTTTGTGGTACACTTGGAGGAGAGCTACCTCGTGATTCATTGGAATAGCTCCACCAGCAAATAATGGATTTTTAAGTAGAATTATGAAGAAATGTCACTGTGAAGATAGCTGTGTCAGTATTCAGAAGTAGAGCTCAATGTCCAGAGTGCATTTGGCAGCTTTGTGAGAGGACAGCTGAAATACCTGAGCTGTTTCTCCTGACCTGTGACCAGCCTTTCCTAAAGAGCAATTGAGTGCTCAGGGCTGCTGAGGATGTGCTGGCTGCTGCCACTGCACAGACTGTAGCAACACTACATCCATTGCTACTTTTCCCTGGGGCATCATTTCTATGTGCACAGTAGGTTGGGTATAGGGTAAGCCGGAGTAGCCGTGCCTGCATTCCCCTGTAACTGAGGAATTCTCATTAAGTCAGCTCTAACATTGTCCTGAGATTTAGCACAAAGCATGTGAGTACAGGAAAGAACTGAAAATACATGGATGAAGGAATCTAGATGGACCGTATCCCAGAGTCTGTGAGAACCATCCAGTGAATAACTCCAATTACTTTTATAAATATCATGGATCTTGGTCAAATCCCCAGTGCCATATAATGCAAAGGTAATATAAAAGTGTTTGTAAGAAAGCAGGCCAATTTCCTCCCAGCTAATTGAGTCACTGTTAAGCTACCCAAGTCCAATGCACTTAAGTTACACAAGTAGCTCCTTGAAGTCTATGTGGAAAATGCCAATTGGATTTGGGGACAAGAGGAACTATCTGTAATGATACAGGCCCACAACTGATAGAGTACACCTGGACCTTTCCCATTCAACAAAGCATATCGATGGAGTGTTAAATCCTGCCTGCTCTTTTAAGTTTGACAGAGTTGGGGCCATAATGGAAAGCAAAACCAGGAGAAACAAATGGGATTGACTCTACTGTGCTTTTAGTTACAGTGATGGAAACCCATTAAAACAATATGTCAGTGTTCATACACAGGCAAATCTGAATAATATTTAAGAGTCACGTATCCTGATGAAATGAAAAGTGGTTGGGCTGAAATGGCAGCTGAGCTGAGACCATAATGCTGAGTGGGACAAAATCAAACACAATCGTTTTTTGCATTGAGTTTCAGGATTAGTGGATGAAAGGAGAGCACAGAACTGAGCTGCATAAGGGAAGATTATTTGGTGGTTAAAAACGTAACTGCACTGGTCTGTAGATCTAAAGAAAAGAGGATCGTTTTGGTGCCTTAAATAATCTTGTGATGTGTAAGTAGAAATTGACTTGGACAGGAATGCTGCTGCAGAGATTGCAACCTGGCTAATGAACACTGGGCAGTCGTTAATGGGAACGTGTAGGGCTATGGGGAGGAGTTGTGTGGGGCACCACAAGCAGTAATACAAGGTTTGGCTTCGTGTAATATCTTCATTAACGAACTTGGAGAGGGTGCAGTCTCTGTGTTAATTAAACCAGCGGAAGATATTAAACTGGGAGGTGTGTCAAAAAAACAGCCATTGGTATAGAAATAATGGAAAAAGACCTGGGGAGGTTATAAATGTAGAGAGGAAATAACAAGGTGTGGTGCAGCGTGGGGAGAAAACAAAGTAATCTTGAGCAATATAATCTAAAAGCAGCTATTTAAGGGTGAGAGACTCTTGGAAAGCAATAAGACTAGAAGAGACTGAACAGAGTTAGCAGATGGCAAATTAGGCTAGTTTTTACTTTTATTTCTATTTTTGCTCCTTTTTTTTTTTTCTTTTCACCAGTGCAGTTATACCTTTGCAATTCTCAGTCTAAATGTAGCTCTGTGGGCTGGCACCAGGCTACAGGATTTGTGTTGGTAATTCACCAGGAGAAGCAGCTCTGAGGCCATCTAAAACTTCAGGACCGCTTGCACCTATGTAACTGAGAGGAGGCCGTGAGAACTGCCTTCCCCAGACAGACCTGCACGGTCTGCAGCCGGTCACTGCGACCCTACCACCAGCGGGAGCCCAGGGCAGCGCGGTTGCTCTGGATGATCAGCTGCACCCAACAGGAACTATTACAGTCAGTTTTAGAAGGCAGTGACTGTACCTCTGGTGAGTTAGTATCTCTGAGCACTAGAGCACGCACCAGGGCAGGTGCTGCAGCTCAACTCACGAGTCTCTGCAGTAACACTGTTTGTATACAAGAGGAACCCAGGAAGGGCACACACCAAGGCATAGTCGTGCAGCAACAAGACAGTTCACACCTTCCCACGCAGCTGAGGTCATGTCTGCTATATCCTGTGCACCAGCTATTTTGGGAAGCAGCTTGGGGCAACCCTGAATTCCTCTTTTGTGTCTGGATGGCACGTCATGTGTGTTGCCAGCACCAAATTGCTGGCAAACCAGCGATAAAGAGCAAGCTTTAGACTAGACACCTGCACTTGCCAGTGATAAGATTTCCATCAATTCCTCAAACTTCAGTTTCCAGTTCAGAAAAATACTTCAATCTGGATTTAGCTTTAAGCAGTGACTCACTTCAGTCTGCCTTGCTATTACAAACGGTTTGTTTTGTCATCTTACTCATGCTTAAAGTCAAATACGTGCCAAAGCATCTTTTTCACAATGGTCCTTCATGTTGCCAGCTCTGAAGGTTTTTAGAAGTTTAAAACGGCAGTAATATAACCTCACTCCCTCCTAAGGATAAAATAGCTATTTTCAAACAGCTGTAGAAAACTGTAGCTATTCATTTTCTTATAATTGAATGTTAGTTCCATTGTCAACCTGAGCACATCTACAGATGCTGCCGTCATTTGGGGGTTGTTTAATTTATTTACCAATAACAGTGAACAAAGGAATTCCAGTCTAAATATATGGTAAGCTTCCATCCAAAAAAGAGCATGTAATCATAAGTTTAGTGTCCCAGCGGGATTTTTTTGTATCTCTTTTTGAAAGGAAAAACCTACTTAAGTAGAAAATAGGTTCCTCATCTGTACATCTGCACTTCACTGTAAATCCCACAGCCTTATTGAATTAATCGGAAAAAACCCAACACATAAACCTTGGCCACTTCTGCCTTTGACTTCAGTGTAGGCAGAGCTCAAGAGATTTTATAAAAGCATCGGGTGAGATAGTTTGTTTAGTGTAAGACACTTTTTAAAGAAAGATCAGAAAGAAGAATCATTAAAGTCTTAAAAATCACTCAGCTTGCAGTAAATACATGGGTCTCATAAGTTCTTTCTGGCAACTTCTATCTTTCCAGGGTTATTTGTAATGCCAACAGCAGTGTTGTGGCATCCAGTTGATCGAAAGAAAGGGAACGTGTGGGTGGGCCAGATGTCATATTTCTTGGTGTCAATTATTGATCCATAAAACAGCTGATCTGCATCAAAAAGGCATTTTGCTCAATCTGATTTCACTGTAAGAAGCAAACAGCTTAAAAGGAGCACAAAAGAACCTAAATATTGGATCTTTGCTTCATTACATCACTGCACAATTCCCTTATCCCTCCATTTTCCTGGGGGAAGAGAGGAAGGAATGGTCATCCCACTGTTGCTACAGGAAGTCTGTTGGATGCTGTTCCAAGGAAACTTGGAAAGGCTATCCCTATTCATTTAGGGCTAATCATGCAACTGAGTTTAGTGGGAATGCTATCCTTGATTTCTGCAGAGGCAGGATACAGGATGCACACGGACTTCATTTCGAGAGTGCTAAGAGGAATGGGTTGGCTACACAGCTGCTGTCTGCTACCCTGATTTTTAGACCTTTGTCTGTGTCCACAATGGATGACCAAGGGTTAGCAGTGAATGGAGTTGTTACCCTTGGTTCCTTAGTACCTGCACTCACTTTGTGATGAAGGTCAAGTTTTACTTTGTAGTACACTGGAACATTCAACATTACAAGCAAACTTGCAAGATGGAAGCTTCCAGCTGGGCAGTCTGTCCCAGCACAGGCGACACATCTCTGATGAGTCAGGCCCACTGGAAAGATGCACTGCATTGTTCAGCCTCTTCAGATGCTGAAATGATGATAACAACCACAAATGCTAGACAGAGTTGTTTGAAACCCAGGAAGGTCACCCAACTTTTTCTTTCTTCTTTTTACCTTTTTAAAAGGTTAAAACTTGCTGACTGTTTCACCTGCCCCACCACCAAAACAGGAAAGAAGATCTGGAGCTCAAAGAGAATGCTGAGCTCCAGAATGTTCAGTGTTTTCTGTGTAAGAAGGTTCGGGAAATTTTGTCATAGAATCATTTAGGATGGAAAAGACCATTAAGATCATCAAGTCCAACCCTTATCCTAATGCTGCCAAGTTCACCAGTAATCCATGTCCCTAAACATCACATCTACAGGTCTTAAATTCCTCCAGGGATGGTGACTTAACTGCTTCCCTGGGCAGCCTGTGCCAGTGCTTGACAACCCTTTCAGTGAAGAAAATTTTCCTAATATCTAGTCTAAACCTCTCCTGACACAACTTGAGGCCGTTTCCTCTTGTTCTGTTGCTTCTTACTTAGGAGAGGAGACCAGCATCTGCCTCACTACAACCTCCTTTCATGTCATTGCATGTCACCTTGGGGGACTACGTTATGACCCTTTTTCTTATATTATTTTTGTGTGTATCAGAAGCTCTTAGAAGCATCCTTTTCAGTTTAGTTTCTCAAAAACTATATGGAATTCCTTTTAACTGGGGGTCAGGAGATGTTCATCCCCTTTAAAAGTCTTTTTGAAATTTTCATGATTGTTTATTGAAAATTGATCTGTTTATGTGTGTAAGAAATGTTTATACAGCTTGTACATGCAGCTGTAAGATGGGAGAAGTACTGAAAGTCCCATACTGTTACACATGAAGATGTTTGGATACTTCTGGGAGAATGTAAGCAAGTAGGTCAGTGGATTATGACTTAATGATTTGGAGCAGAGGCAGCATTTGGGGGAGTAGTGGCAATGCATTGCTGCAGAAAAAGTAACAAATGGAAAATCTGAATGATGACTTAGGCTAAAAATATCAATGGAGAAATCTGAACAAAATTAAATGGATGCATATGGCACAATGCAGTCATGTTTAACACATCCAACGCTTGGCTCTACCTTGGGAGAAACAGCCTGTGAGTATATGTCAGGATTTTCCCTCCAGTTTGAGTACCGGGGGCAGAGCAGCACACAAGAGGGGGCATCTGTAAACTTTTCCCTCAGGCTCTTCCAGTTCCAACTAATTGCTAATACGATAGCAAGAGTGATCAGAAATAGTTTCTACATTTCTGTAAATACTGAAATACTCAGGATTCTGTTGTGCTTTGCACAGACATGCAATTCACTGGCAACAACATCAGACGTTTTGATTAGTTGACAGATCACATATAATGGAGAAAGTTGCTACTGTTTTACATTTCCCTAAAACCATATACATCTTAATCCATCTGAAAACATCCCTGCTTGACAAAGCAGAGTTCCTGGATCAGAGGGTTTTTTTTTTTTACTATGTTAGTTATATGCCAATGCAACATAATGAAGGATCTTCTAAAGAAAGCAGTTGAAGTTGTGTCTGCTTTTGAGTGTTCCATTGGGTTAGTGCATGCTGGTGGCTTATCTTCTGCTAACAGGTTCTTGAACTGAGGTTTGTGGTGAACAGACCAGGAGAAACTGATTATATCAAATATGCTGGGATGACATGGCTCATATGGGAAGGGAGGAAGCAGGGAAAAGTATTTGATAGATCCATGTTGAGTTTCTAGCTATTAGTTGAAAGGACCACTTTTTCTAAGCATGTCCCATGGGTGTTCCTGTTAGCTCAGAGTCTTGGTCTTTTTTGATCCTGCTTACTGAGCAACCAGTCCTAAGAGGCTGTAGCTGCAGGCAGGGGGAGGCATTAGTGTTTGATATTGGAGAAAATAGAAAACAAGAAGCAGAAAATACAGGTTGAGTATTAGGAAAATTGTCATCGGTAAGGTCTAGTGAATGCTCAGGTGACTGACACATCTCCCTGAAGGGTGCAGGATGATAGCACAGAAAGGTTCAAGCAGAAAAAGCAAGTCATTCTTCCTTCCCTGAAATCTCTACCGAAGACAGCTATTTTAGTCAACTTAGTTACTGCAGCCACAGAGAAACCAAAAGAAGCACCAAAGGATTGTCCCTTCTAAGGGGATTTATTGGGCATTGTCTTCAGCAACCGCTTCTTAGCCACTGTAATACGGGGGACTTGGCTCAGAGGTGGCTGAGGTGAAGAGGCACTTGTAGGAGTTGGGCTGTGAGCAAGGGTCTGGTCTGTGTTAGTTTTTGTGATCACTGTAGTTGTGAGGTGGTGGTGACTCTTGGTCTTTCCCGTTGGGACTGATAAATATTGATGGGAACACCTAGAGGTGCAGCAGGCTGTTTTGATTCCCACAGTAACTCCAATGAGTTCAAGTTATCAGGAGGCGCTGACCTTGATGACATAACCCATATAGCACAGGGGGAATATCTTCCGAAGAGAAAGTCATTGACCATCTCTGTATTGCCACAATGAAGAGCTGCAGGATGAGAGCAAGGGTTAAAGCTCTGCTTAAACAGAGCACAGGAGCTCACCCAGAGAGATGTAGCTGTGCACCTCTTCTCCTGCAGTGCTTGCAGGAGTATGTATGTGTACATCTCATAAAATTCACTGTTGCCTAATTTGCCTTCTTCAACGTATCAACCAATTTTTAGTGTCAAGGAACCTAATAATCTATTTATTAAAATGAGACAGACAATAAGTTTGTGTGGAGAAATGTTAAGGCAGCGCACACTGATCATGCTGATTTAGGACTGTTCTGCCATTGCAGCGTTTCCGGAGACAAATTCTTTGCAGCTAATTGCATTATAAATTCTGCTAAACCATTTTCATAAGGTATTTCCCTAAGATATAAGCCCTTCATTGAAAATAAACCCAAAAAGAGCAAAGAAGCAGTTGTGGGTTTTTTTCCTAATTAAATGTAATATGAAGGTAAGATGAGAGAGAGAGAAAAAAATATGTAAATCATGTTAATTAAATGCTAAGTCTGCTGTAATGGGCTAGTTTAAAATACTATGGGATGTGTTGAAACTCATACAGGTTTTCCAGCTGAAAGCCAGAAAAGTAGAGTCCTGACATGTTTGTCCTCAGATAAAGATGGTCCTGAGCCATGCTAGGTTAAAATTTTGATGTCACCAAATTTCAGAGGTGTTAATTCTGGCATGTCATGAATCTTAACAGTCAAAAAAAGTGACCCAGATGAGGCCTGGATAGCGAATCACCTTCAAGAGAGTCCAAGGAGTGCAGCAATGGGAATTGGCCCCTTCCTCCTGCTGTGGTGGACCATGATCATGGGGTAACACTGCCTGCTGTGGGTATCCTGTGCTAGGGGCACTGATAGGGAGCAGCAGTCATCATGTACAGCTGATACACAGACCCTATCTGAAGTCCTGTGTCCAGTTCTGGAATCCCCAACATAAGAAGGATAGGGAACTGTTGGAATGGGTCCAGAGAAGGGCTCTGAAGATGATCAGAGGGCTGGAGCACCTCTGCTGGGAGGAGAGGCTGAGAGAGTTGGGGTTGTTCAGCCTGGAGAAAGCTCCAGGGAGAACTTAGAGCAGCCTTCCAGTACCTGAAGGGGCTACAAGAAAGCTGGGGAGGGACTTTTTACAAGGGCAAGCAGTGATAGGATGGGGGGGGGGCAGCTTTAAATTGGAAGGGGAAGATTCAGATTAGACATTAGGAAGAAATTCTTCACGATGAGGGTAGTGAAACACTGGCACAGGTTGCCCAAGGAAGCTGTGGATGCCCCCTCCCTGTGAGTGTTCAAGGCCAGATTGGATGGGACTTTGAGCAGCCTGGTCTGGTGGGAGGTGTCCCTGCCCATGGCAGCGGGGTTGGAACTGGATGGTTTTTAACGTCCCTTCCAACCCAAACCTTTCCATGATTCTATGATATAACACCTGCGGCGTTCACCAGAGAGCAGTTCCCCCAAATACTTTGCATTTAGCAAAGTGCATTTTTACAGACATCTCAAAAGTTTTTATCAAGCTGGGTCAGAAGACACTGAAGCAGAGAGCAGTTAATTGGATTTCCCAAGGAAGCATAGCAAGCAGCGGAGGACTGAGTCTGGCTTCTTTGTTTTCCAGCCTCCAGCACAAAGCAGCAATCTGTTGCCCACAGCATTTTAATATTTCTTTGGGTGACTGGGAGCAAAGCATGACATTTCTTTTCTCCCTTCCATATTGAAAGGTGCAAATTCTCATTCCTCGGAAATATTTGTCACTTTGAATGTGTCTATACAAATTCTCTCCTTGGTTCATACAAGTAACAAAATGTGAGATTATTTTAGAGAGTGCAGGCAGGGAGATGACAGTCAGACCAAGAGGAGGTTGAGCCTCCTTCAGATGGTGGGAGGAGATGTTTCAGGTAGTGCTCATTTCCAAAAAACGATGTTTGGTAGTTCAGCAATTGGGAATTTCTTTGCCAGGGCGCTTTTGCCATAGAAAAGCCTTTCCTCCTAATGTCTTGTATGAAACTGGGAGTTGCAGTTCCCATGGTAGCTCTAACTGTGAGCCTGCTATTGGGTTAGAAGAAAGTATTTTCTTTTCTTCCTCCTCCTCTCCCCCTCCCCATGCAGTAGAACTACTCAATTACAAAGAAATTGGGAGATAAATGGTACTGCCTGTGGTCTCCTGTCTTTGAGCCTAGGGGTAGCTCTGATCAATTCAGCAGTTACAACTGGGATGTGGCTAAGGCCTGACAGTGTCATGGGCACGTGCACAGGGTGAGACCCTACTGACCTAAATGTAGCCTCCTAAAAGTTGGGCACCTACTATCAGCATGGCTCCCTGTTACTGCCAGGGCTGGGGGCAACAGGGGCTCCCCAGAAGGTAATTTTCATCTGTACCTGCCTTCATCCAGGAAAGAGGGCTTCTCTTCACTTTGCTGATGGACCCCTGATGCCTGATGTTTAGGTGGCTGAAGTTAGTTGGGTCAAGTGAAGCTAATGTAGCTGAGTATTTCATGGACTTGAGCATTAGTTAATTAATCTTCATCTTGCCCTGGGCTGAGTCAGGTATGAGCTGTTTGTCTCAAGGGGAAACTGAGTTGCGGTCTTTTTCCAGGAGCATCAGGCTGTGGCAGAACAACCTAGGTACCAGGACTAGTTGCCTCAGCAGACCTCTCCATCTCTGCTCCAGGCAGGAGAGACGCTCATATCCTCTTTGAAAGTGCTGTGTCCCAATCATGAGGATGCTGTAGCAAACACACCTAGTGTTGACTCCCAAGTCAAAGGAGTTCCCTGCATGACGACCACTAAAGGTGCACGTAGGTGTGACCTAGGCCAGAGATACATGGAAGAAGTCTAAGCCAGGGGCTAGTTGAAAAAGCTAGCATAAGTGTTCCTCAGCCATATTCACAGAAATCAGATGACTAGGAGGTAAAGGAGAAAGCTTCCTAAAACTATTGCATCCCCCCCAAAAGAGATTGTTATCCTTGTGCATCAGTAATGGCTGGCATAGCAACGGGCTTTCATCTGGGGGGAGGGGGACATCTGCTTGCTGGTGGGAAGAGTAATAGCAATTCTTGGAAAAAGCAACGAAGGGAGGGAAGAGGGGAGGGAGAAAAATCCCATTTCTAAATTTTTGTGGTAAAAGGGGCGTTTGTGTGGTTCTCATTTTTTATGTTGTTGTTACCAACAATTGTTGCCTGGTTGTTAAATTTTTTGAAAGTGATTTTAGTTTTTCCAAAAGTGACCATGATTTGTTACTTATACTGTAGCTTACAGAAGTGACACACTTAATATCGGGGGGTCCAAACCTGGATATCTACCAATGGAGATGGAGATCAGGTAAATGCACACCTGCTCTTCCAAAGAGAAAAAGCTGCCATTTGGCAACTGGTTTGAGAGGGAGCTGCAGGCTGTAACGTGGGCATTTTGGAAAAGATTAGATTGAGCATTGCCATCAATCACTAAGTTTCATGTAAGCCCAGCATGGTTTTGTGTGACAGTGGTGTTCAGACAACATGCCATCTATCAGGAGACTCCAAGTCCCTGGAGAAGGCTCTGGGTTCTGGCCCTAGCAGTAGCTGAGCACAGGTCCACCCAAGGAGACCTGGCAGGAGTTGTGGTCCCCCATAGAGTAGCCCCATAGCGAGCGTGATGTACTGTCTTACTCTCCCAGCTGGAGGGAAGGTGGTGGTGGCTGCAGCAGAGACTGTGATGGAGAAGGCAGGTGAGAGGGAGGTGTCTGCAGGTAGAGAAGACTAATTATGTGGCACCAGTGCCGTGCCTGTCATTTTCTCTTCTCTTTTACAGACACTTAACAAGAACAATTTGATACCAGATGACAGGACCAACTTCTACCCGTTGCAGCAAACCAATGTGTACACGACAACCTATTATCCCAGTACACTGAACAAATATGACTACAGGCCCGAGGCCTCCCCTGGAAGGACCTTTACCAACAGCTGATGATGGACAGATCCTACAGGACTGGATCGCTTCCTATATGATTTTTTTTAAATTGATTTTATGGACCAAATACTGGCCCAGACTTTAGATGTAAATATTGTACAGTAGGGTCTTTTTTTTTTTCCTTTGATTAATTCTATTTCTTGTAAACAGCACATCTCCTTACAAGGACAAAAATGCACATAGACCATTCTGCAGAGCTTTTGTGGATATTTAGCTGGAGATGGCTCTTACTACTGCAGTTGTTTATGGCTGGAAGATCAGCGTTGCTATCCAAGGCCAACGTTGTCAAGGAGGTGGCTTTGTGCTGGGCTTGGTGGCCACCATGCAGCAGCAGACGTTACACGGGTGCACTCTAAGCAAGGCAGAAGGTGGCCTCCTGGGGCAGAGGTGTCCGTCTGGTGAGGAGCATCCTTCCTGAGACAGGGTAGCAGTGGCGCACTGGATGACACGCAGCTCATGAGACAGGCCGAGCGGGACTCCATCGTGCCAACAACTTGAAGAACGCTTTCTTTTTCTTTTCCTTTTTTATTTTTGATTTTCTTTTTTATGTTTCTGCTAAGAAAAAAATAAAAAAGAGACTTCCTAGGGCAGCGTTCCCTGTATCTTCAACGGAATCTTTTCATATTACAGGAAATACTCTCCACAGCCTTCTTTGGTAATACACAGTTCAGCTGATGAGAAACAACACACAAACAAAGTGTGTTACCCAAAGAAGCTTTCCAGAATGTTTCCAGTCTTAATTAAAAGAAAATTATACAGGCAGTGAGACACTCAGAAAAGTAAATGTTGGAGTAACATCGGAGACATGGACTTGGAGTGCCTAACAAACAAAGATGTTTATATCACTGGAAAAAAAAGATGTGATGATTGCCGCACAAGAGCCACAGGCTTTTTTCTTTCTTTCTGTTCTTCTTTTTTTGTTTTCTGAGAAGTGTTAACTCTTTTTGTTCCAGCTTTGATCCTAATTGCATCTGCCAGGAAAGGCAACTTTAGATGCCATGCTCTTCTTGTGGAAAATCACCATGCTTTGGGCTAATTTTTCCTTTAGTTTTACTGTTGGTTTTTAGTTCATTTACTTTCAAAGAGTGAATAATTCTGACTTTGCAGGGGGAGGGTATTTTTGTAAGGAATGTTTCCATATTCTGACATGACCCAGAAAGTGTGCACATTCTTATGGTGTCTTCCAGTGAGTACTCTATCAAATAGTAACACAACTGAGTAATGTGCATTGTTTGCCAGTATTTCTTTAATTTTTCTGAACAAAAACTACCCAAAAAACAAATGCTGCTGCAGCTATTGAAGTAAATTGGGGCAGTAGCATTATTAAACAGTATATCCAGCCTTGAAATGTAATTTTGTGTATGTGTGTGACTGTGTCTACAAGAACTGTATTAGTTTGATGCAGAAGCCATGTTGTCTACAACCAGATGTTTGTCTGACATAATTGTTTGGCAAAAAGGAAACTTATTGCTGGTGCTTAATGTACAATTACATCTGATGTGTTAGCAACGTGAACAAGTTCACCGCTGTTATCATTCAGTGTTTCTAAATATTTATAATGAACTCCTGATGCTAAGGATTTTAGAATGTCGCAATACTGAGCATGAGATAAAAGTACACCCTGAAACGTGCATGAGCTCCACGTGGTCCCCAGCTTGGCTTTGTTGTCTGCATCTTACTCGAGCAATTGCCATGCCCGTGCTTGGCTGTTGGCTCGGCTGTGTTCCCAGAGGTCCTGTTTGTCTTCGCTTTCTTTCAGATTTTTCTGTAAGCTGACACTGGTCGTGTCTCAGTGCTGTTCCTTTGCAGTTGCTTGGTTGGAAGCCCAGCTAGGGCTGTGTGCTCAGCTCTTTCACGTAGGCAGCCAGTAGGAAATGAAGAAAGACCATATTGCTCATGACAAGTATATTGCTTTTCCTGCGAGGAAAAACCAACATGGCTCTGTAAGCCTGCGTTACGGTGGTTTGACCAGAAGGCAAGAATAAAGTAGCCTCTCATTTTAAATTACTTGTTCGACTTCAGTTTGCAGTGATTGAAGGCTGTAGGGAGATTTGTAATAAAGTGTGGTCATTAGCACTGCCACGAGGACACCTTAGGCTCAGTGATGCTCATAATTTTCAGCGGTTTTTCTAATTTAGCAGCTCAGCCTGCTTCTGCTCTGGCCTGAAGTAGAGCGAATAGAGGAAGAGAGAGCAAAGTGCCCTTAAAGTGTGGTCAGGAGCTGATGCAGATTTCAAAGCTCTGTTTGAAGCAACCTGCTACAACCCTTCAAGTAGGCACAGCTGGGCGAGAGTAGCAGGAGTGAAGCAGGAAAGCACTGGCAGCACCTGCAGGGGGGCTCTTCCCAGGCTCCTAAACCCCATTTGAGGAGCGATGCCTTTGTGCCTCATGGTGTAATGAGTTCACCTCATCTCACTGAATTTCCGTGTCCCCTTGGCAACATTCAAAATCCTCACTTAAAGTAGTTCTAACAGGTATGTAGCCCGGGGGTTGAAAATTATTACATTAGACTATCAAGACGGGATTTCTTAGCTTTAATTTATGTGATTCAGAAGAAAACATTGGCTCCCAAGATCACTGTAGCCATTGTAAAATTAAAGCCATCTGCAAACTTCACCTTCAGAAGATTCCTTTTATCAACGCATTCTGAAATTATCATGTATGTGGCAGGGTTGCAGCTGAATTTTGGGGGGATGTGAGTGAGTCAAACCTTGCAATTATTTTGATTTTGTGTTTTTCCTTTCTTCTTTTCTTTTTTTCTCCTCCTTAAACATTTTTCCATTTTCAGCTTCACAGAATAACACACTGTAAACGGATTTTTTTCCCAAAGTGCCACGTAGCAGCTGAAATTATTTAAATGTTCAGCTCACCAAGATAGGTCGTAACTGCCGTTGCACTCAGGAGGTGGATGTTTTGTAGGCTATTGGGGGGCAGATGCTTCGAGGGTGGTGCATGTGGTTATAGTTTCATCAAGGCATTCCTTCTTGCCATCCATCCAAATGAATTCGGGCCTTTTTTCATATAATTGGCAATCACAGCAAGGGTCTGTAGACTCCATTTGAGCGGAAAGTAGAATCTAGGAGAGAGCAAAAGAAAGAAATCAGAATGCTTGTTACTCAATTAATGTTTGCCAGAGTATGCAGTTCTTTAAGGACAATGTTAATGTGGTGGAAGGGTTGCATTTTTTATGAGCTCTCTAATGCGTGGCAGGTTAATGACACCACGTACGGGGATATTCCTGTGATCCAGGTAATTTGGCAGCTTGATCATAAGGTCTGTAATATCTGTAGCAGCTTGAATTGTTCCTGCAGCTGGATGTTAAACTTGCTAAAATTTCCTGTTCCTAAGGCTATCTTACAGTACACTGGAAATGCATTTAGTTAAGGAGCATTGCTTTCCAAAAGATCCATCTTGCTGCATATATTTTCTTTTCCTTTCACTTCTAAGACAGAGAAGGAGAAGCCTGGGCTGTTACTGCATTGGTCTAGAGACACTGATTCTCTGCAAACCCTTTGGATAGTATTCAGGCATACAGTATGTAAAATATGATGGAAATCTTACAGCCAATATGTTGTGGAAGCATCTTTAGTTCAGCCATTCTTCTTTCTTTTTCCATGGAAGTTGCTGCCTTTCTCCCTTTGGAAGGGATAGGCGTTACGGCATTGTCCAGGCTGTGTTGTGCCATTGCTGTCAGGGTTTACTTCATCAGCTATGACCCAGCAGAAATAACTGGTGCAGCTCACTAACAGACAAACCACTTGACGATCAAGCCACAGCGAAAGAGGTGCTGTTGCTCTAAAGGTGCCCGTGAATGTTCAGCATATGAGCCAGGGCTGCTCTTAAATATATGAACTGTACAGATACTATAGAAGAAGAAATTGTATTGTCTTACCACCACTGTTCCTGATGCCTTACATTCAGAAAATTAGATGGTTGGTTTGAAATCAACAGAGAATAGGAATGGAGTCCATGTCTGATGCAGACAATTTGATGCCTCCAGTGTTAATCTAATGTTAAGCCCACCTGGAGAAAAAAAAAGCTGTCCACTGAGTTTGAATTACTCTTTGTACCAAATGTAGTGGGGGGAGAGTTATATATATATATAAAAATATATTAAAAAAATGTAAATGTAAGGTTTGTGTAACAACTTACTCTTTTTTTGTAATAGTGTATACATCTATCAATGGATAGATACAGTATATATTTATAATATATACACACACAATATATATATTTAGCAAAATGCCTGCAGAGGAAAGCTAGAATAAGAAAGGCAGTGCTGGTGTTCAGATTCCACAAGGACAAATTGAAGTGAAAAAAATGTAAAAATCTAGGATCCTTTCCATTAGGTTTAAAATAAAACGCTTTTGAAGTAAATGAAATATAATTTTTTAATTGAAAAGAAAATTGATTTTTCTAGTTAAAATGCTGATTCTCCCTTAAGTCATTCTAGTTAAGAATGATCAAGAAAAAGACTCTTGTTACTGCTTATATTTTCTGAATAAGCCTCCCAGATCTCTCATGTGTATCACTGTATTGTTTTTGTAATTATAAGTAGGGAGTAATTGTGCAAAGAAAATTAAAATAGCAAGTAGGGGTAACAAATATTGTGCCATTAGAGGAAAAGACATCATCTATTAGAACATGAAAAATGTCATCGTCCATGTTAAAGAAGTTGGCAACTGCTTTCTGAGTTATTGATTGACATTATGAGCCTTGACTTATAGTCACACCAGGAGGCTGTAGTACAAAATTTAGGGAAGAGAAACCCTGAAACCCATGGCTTTTGTTTTTCAGAGGGGTCCAGAGAAGCCCCCAAGCCATGGACGTCAGGCACTTGGTGCCCTGGGTGTCTCTGCATCCATTCCTCACCCCATCACTGCCGCAAGCCAGCCTGCACGCACAGCGGGACACAGCACCCCTTGGAGCTGTCTGGTGTAACAGACAGACAAACACCCAGTAAATTGGGTTGGAAGGATTTTTTTTTTTTTTTCAACAGATGGCTTTAAAGCCGTGGTGACCAAGGCCCAGACTCGTACAGGTGAGTCTTCTTTCCCCTAAGCTTGTTAGGAGAAAACTTCAGGCAGCTTCAGAGCAGGTTTGGGGCAGGTGAGCAAATCCACAATTTTTCATGCTACCTGTTTGCCGGAGCATTCAAAACTGGACAGAAACCTCTCTGGAGTTGGGTCCTTGTGGAGCCTGTCTGGTCTCAGCTGTTCTGCTTGGAAATTCCTCCTTCCGGTCCTTTGGGAAGTTTTAGTGTCTGCATTAATATGGGCTGGAGGAGCAAAACTAGCAGCATGCTGTTCAGATAGCCATGGGTGCAAGTGCTCAATAGCATTCAACACAACTTTGGGTCTTGAACTTGGTTTTTTTCTGTTCTACCTCCAGCCTCAGTTGCAAATTCACCTCTGCTGCTCGAGAGGGTTCAGAGCTGTAAGAGCAGCATTTGGCTTGCTGCAAGTCCCAACCGCAATTTGGTTTCAAACAAATGTGATCATGAAAAGTCTTAACATTCCCCTCCAGTTCTGAAACTTCCATGAGTGGGGGGGCTGTTAAGTCGCGTGCCACGGAGTCAAACAGAGGTCGGCACAGATGGGCCATTAATAACTGAAGAAAAAAAGGAGTTCAGTACCAAAATGTCAAACAAAGTAAAAGCCAGCTGGCTGCATGACAGGATGGTTTCCATCCACACTCCCCTCCTTGGATAACATTGAAGCCTGCACATACTTAAAAGCGATGCAGCTAATTAGGTGCATTCCCACAGAGGAAGGTTTATGGAAGATGAATGGTATGTGAGATGGAAATGATAGGATTTAGCTTGTAATTGAGGTGGGAGAGTGACAGATGCAATACTGGATCTCAGATACATGGGAAATTATTATGCGTATGCAGATTGCTTGCCCCAAAACAGTAAACCTGGAGAGTATTATTGGACTCTGTTGTGAAGGCACATCACCCTTCCTATGCAATCGATCTTGATGGTACTTTAGTATAAAGGTGACCTAGACTGTAATCACTGCCTTTAGACACTGTGAATTTTTTTGGGGTACTCTGTATTTTTATATATTGTACAATGTAAAGAATAATTCAGAAATAAAAGAGACCAACCTGGCAAGCCTGTGAGTTATTTCCCCTTGGTGGCTGATGCGCGGTGGGGTTGGGGCTCCTCAGCAGCACTGGCATGCTGGGTCAGAGGGAACAGGAGGAGCTTCCTCTTCATGCTGGGGGCCAAGGACAATGCAAAATTCACTGAGCTGC
This sequence comes from Dromococcyx pavoninus, assembly GCA_033558185.1. Lineage (NCBI taxonomy): Eukaryota > Metazoa > Chordata > Aves > Cuculiformes > Neomorphidae > Dromococcyx > Dromococcyx pavoninus. The sequence goes on from JAUMJL010000786.1 coordinate 2,207,007, forward strand.
TTGTGTGGGGATGGGGAAATGTAGCTTACATCCTTCTTCACTGTGTGCACTCTGGCTGCATCCTTAGGCTCCAGTCTGGATTATATTTGTCATGAGTTACAGACTATGTGCTTACAAAATCGTGTTGCTGAGTAACACCAAAGTCTGTTGCTTCAGTTCAACTCCCCTGCCACAAAAGCTGTGTTGGAGCTCCACACCACCCTTGCGGGGCACTTGAAAAATGGTATTTCTGAGCCAGGTGTCCAGTGAGGTAAGGTCAAATCTGTCTGAAATTCGGGGTGCCAAATCCCTGTCCAGTTTTGCAGTACACATCTCGCCTCTGCTCCTCAGCTCTCTGCAGGTGACCCCGAGTCTCCAAGGACACCACTGCTTACCATGCCAAGGAGACTGGCTGGCTGCAGCAAGCAAAAATACACTTGTCTTCTGCAGAGCTTTCCAGGTGTATGTGCTCAGTTGCAATGAAATCCTATTGCTGCTCCTTCTCAAGCTCTACATATTGATGTGAAAAGTTATAAAAAGCTGAGGGACACATTTTGATTGAAGGATGATCGTAGCCTCGTATTGAAGAACTTTATAGCTCTTGTTGCATTTATTAATCAAAGTAAAGACCATGAAAAGTGACAGAGTCAGGAACATTTTAGTTTATGTTCCGATACAGCTCAAGACTTATATTGAAGTTTCATACAGAAAATTACACCATAATGTCATAAAAAATAGATTGGATTACTAATAACCTGAAACGTGCTACACCTGCATACATAATACTTTAATCCTACTAAATCATAAGCTATCATTTGGGTGTTTTCATATTCTCAAGTGTGCATACAGGAATTTATTTTCAATGCAGACCATTAAAAAGTAATTGAGAGGCATAAGATCAGTAAAAACAAACTTGCTGTGAATAAGATGGATTTTTTTTCCCAGTTAGTTTGCACAATAATACAGGGAGGCCATTTCTGAGTGGTTTTGTTCTGCATCAAGACACCTCTGCACACAATTAGAGCAAAGTATCACATTGGAGCCTATTTCCAATTTCCTTAAAATCTGTCTACCACAACATTTTTTTCCTAGTTGCTAATTTGATTCATTAACATAACGGTTTCACCCATAGCCCCAGTACATTTTGTTCTCTCACCTTCACTCCACATTCTGACTGTACTCTTTTTTGTCTTTAATTCTTAACTGTGTGTAGTAAACAGTAAACAGATTCCCCATTGGCTTTCTATTAAGCCAAAGCCTTCAGGCTGTGCTGCTGGTGTTGGGCTGCTGAGCAGCACCCACTGCCCATGGGCTTTGCTGAGGAGCACCCACAGCAGCACGAGCAAACCTGGAAGCTGAGCTTTCTGAGGAGCCATGGCCCCTTTCAACCTGCCTACGGCAGCGCTTGGGGGTCACAGTAAGAAAGGGAGGAAAAGAAAAAAGCAGAAGGTTCTTTGTGATTCATTTCTATGTTTCCTCCTGTGATAAATGCTTGAGGGATGCCCTGAGCCAGATGTTGCAGTGATGAAGCTGTCCTAGCCCTGTCCCTTTGACTGGTGTTTTCTTCTCCATTGGGGGCTGGAAACGTCAGTGAGCAGTGAGGCACTTGCCTGGGGAAGGGCACAGCCAACACTTGGTGGGTGTTGCAGAGGAAAGGATGGGCAGGGAACTGCAGCCCAGCCTAATTAACCTCAGTGCTTGCAAAAACCACCAGAGCGGGTACTCAGCTGAACGAGCTGGAAGCACTACAGAGCAGATGAGCAGCTGTGTATTTGCACCAGGGCACTATCAAGAGCAAGTCACGTCAGACCAAGTTAATTTCCTCCTCTGAACAGGCATCACATCCTGCAGATAGCACAGAAATAAGAAATATCCTGCAGCCTGATTTTCAGCAAGGCTTTCAACTCTCTGATCTATGATCCCCATATGCTGCCCAGAACTGCAGCTGCCTGGGCGTTGCTGCCTGGGCAGTGGTAGCTACGGGGGGAGACGTCTGCTGTTGGTCAGACAAAGGGAAGAGCATGGGCTGTCCCACCTCACATGGCTGTGAGGCTCACACCTCACTGCATCCAGAAGACACTCAGAGCTGGCTCTGAGTGGGGCAAGTGGTAGCCGGGCAGGCACTGTGCAGATCCCTCCTCAGAAATCAGTCAGGCTGTGGCAATGAAACAAAACCTCAAGTGTGTCTACTACTGCTGTGCCCAGTGCACCCACAAGTGCCCCAAGCCCCACCAGAATCCTTTCAGCCCTGCCTCTACTCTTGGCCTTTCCATCTGCCCACACAGGTGTTTTGTTCAGTTGTAAGAGCCCATGTGGCTGTGACGCTGAGGCTGAGCACACAGACACTTCCCAAGCTCAGGGACAGTCCCAAAGGCATCTTAAATCAGCTCAGTGCAGACACCCCAGCACAGAACACCGCACAGAGCAAGTTTTTTCCTCCACATGCACAAGAGTGAAGACTTACTTTCTCCTGTGAAAGCATTGCTTCTTGTGGCACCTCATGTGGTTTTGTTTTTTCCTCTCGAGCATAGAGCCAAGAGACCGCACGCTCTCAAGCACACAGCTCAATTACAAAAGCTTTGAAGATCTATTAAACAATGCTGTTTTGCAAACAGTTGAAATACATTTTGACATGGTTTGTTTTGCTCATTCATAAAAAGCCACTTGTGGAGTTATCATTGCACTTTCTGATTTAAAAGCTGTTTCAAACTAATAAAGAAGGCAGCAGATTACAGCATTGCCCAAGCCTGTTTCCAAGAGGAAAAAAAAACCCAAAACACAGCCCCCATCGAACCCCCCAGCATGTGAGCTAAGGACAGACAATAAATTCTTTACATTGTCATGAATGGTGAGAATCAGGCTGTGAAGGTGAAAGACATCAACCCATTTTCCAGGACAAGTCCCCTGTCTTTGGTCAGATTTCAACCCTTCAATCTACTTACTTAGAATTTCCCCAGACCAAAACTGTTTCTTCTGGAGAAAGGACTAAGGTAATTTTTTTGAGGGGGGATAAAAATTTGAAGCTGGATCTCAGCAGCTGGGTTGACTCCTACATTTTCCTGCTTTGCTATGGTGGGCTCATAAGGCAGGTTTCTTTTTGTCCCAGAGTTTTATCATTTTTTTTTTGTTGTTGTTGTTGTGCCTGACCCTACATTGACCACCTCATGGCAGACACTCAAGCACATGTAAGATTGGCTTTCTCTCGCTTTAAACTATAAGGATGACAAGGAAACAGTGTGGTGTACTCAGACACTGGCCACATCCATTCCTTGCCTCCATGGGTGTATCTCTACAGAACACAGACAATGCAACTCACTGGTTCCTTGCACCACGTGAAGAAGGTCAAGTATCCAGCAAACATGTAAAGGTTTTTCTGGCTGCGGGGGCCGAGGTGTTTCCTCACTGAGGAGCTGCATTACTGTCACGCTTCAACATAAGTTTTCTGGAGATTTTCAATGTCAAACATCACAGCTCATGAAGTGGCAGTGAAACAGAAGCAAAAAGTTGTCCTGGTTTTCCATCACTCTGGAGACAGTGTGGGATCGCCCAGCTCTGGAGTCAGCATTTACTTGTGGCAAATGGCAGCAAGCTAGAGATGGCTGATCCATCTAACCTTGTTGTATTCTTTCATTTGTTAAACTTCTTGTAGTCATTTCCTTGATGTCCTGGGAATAATGGAGTCAGCAATAGATTTCTCCCCTCTCAAGTGCAGGGTAATGAACAGCCATCATCAGACACATTTGATATTTCCATGATGTGAAGCATCAATGGCCACAGAGAAAACTGTACCCATTTTTGAAGTACTTTACTTAATTTGCTGTCACAAGCAAGAGATCTGTATGGGAGAGCAGGCATAATGCTGATACATTTTTATTACCCTGGCAGGAGCCACATTATTTTTTTCTGTTTTCACATTTCTTAGCAACAACATTTTTTGTTCATAGGTTTCTTTATAGGAGTTTGGCTGAAATTATTTTTATGTTGTACCCAATTTACATGCTGACTTACATCAGCCTGACCACGAGTGAGAGCCTTGCTTTCTGCCTGAAAGCCTCCTGTCAATTACCACTGTCTTCTGCTGATGCAACACTTCTCTGGCACTGGAAAAGACAAGTCTTGCTGCCCAGTGGAGTTCGCCCACCCTGGGGAGCAGCTTGGGCCCTGGCAGTCCCTGCCACACCAGGTGCTGTCACAGCCAAGCAGAGTCCAGAGCTAACAGGTACAGACTCATGCTCCAAACATCCCTTCTGTGCAGCAGCCCAGAGACCCACAGTACTGCCTAGACGAGATAAAATCACCCTGAAGAAGTGTCACGAGTGTACAAGATAGGATGAGCTGTAATGTTTTAGCATAGACTAAGCCCTATTCTGGGAAAAAAAAAATCTCTCTTCAGTGGCCACTGAAGTAATTTCTCTATGAGGCTCTGCTGGTTTAGTTCACACTGCTGCTGATCATCTCTCACCACAAACCCTTCAAGAGCTGCCCTTTCCTTTTCCCACCAGAGATACTCTTTCAGCACCAAAACTAACTACAAAGTTACGTCCATAATCCAGATTCAGCTCTGCAGTCAAAGACAGGTTTAGAAGACCCCAGGGAGAGGCTGAGGTTCAGGATGCACTGGGGTTAGTCCATTGGCCACCAGCATTTCCTCTGCCCATCCATGCCTGAGCCCCACTCACCTGCAGATATGGAGCAAAGCAGAAAGCTCCCAAAAAGAAACCTCAGTGTGGCCGCAGGACCTGCTTCAAAGCCTCCTGTTGAGAGTCGGGACAACCCAGGGCTGCCCCACTGCCACGGGGCTGTGCTCCCATGCTCGTTTGGCTCCTGAAGAGTTAAGGTGGATTTTTTGTAGTCCTTATCCAAGGATGACTTCACTGGGTGATTGGCCTGCCATGGGAGAGAAGATTGTGCTGCTCCTGGCAGCTTGTGTGAGGTGTCCTGGCATGGGGCATGCCCCGGGGCTTCCCCTCCACCAGCTCAAGGCCCCTTTCCCCCTACCCCCCAAAAAAACCCAAACCAAAATATCCCCTTGTTGCAAGGTTGTGTTTCTGTGGTGGTGAGTGCAGAGCAAAATCAGTGGTGTGTGTCAGAGACTAATGCCCTGGTTCCCAACAAAAACTTCCTGGGGCGCCCAACAAGGATGTGCAGATCAGGAAAGAGAGAATAGAAGTCATTTACACTCCAGGGAGACAGCAGATTTCAACAACAGCAAAGATAAAATAGAAAACAGGTTAAAAGCTCTTTAAGGATAAGCATCGAGGGTTCAACTCCACACAAAACTATGGCAGGGATCTGAGATGGACCTGAGATGGGGGATGGATCAGCTCTCATTCCCCCATGGATGGAGATCTCCGTAACAGTGCAAAGATTAATATGACTGGAAACTGTGTCATTAGAGGAGCCTTAAGCTCCCATATATAGCCTGGAAAGAGACTGTTTCTAAGAATAGTGAGGCCCAGATATTCCACAATACAAGAGTTGACAGATTTCTTCCCAGCAGCAATAGGATGTGAGGCTATTTTAAACTTACCCTGGTAAGTAGTTAGAGAGTTACTAGAGAGCTCATCTGAGAAAATAATCGTGGATCAAGAGATCCCGGGTCAGGTCCGTTTCAATTAGATGCAGAATAAACACAAGGGAGGTTATTATGAAGGGTCTCCTTTCCAAAAGCCCAAATGGAGACATTAACAGCGGGAACCAGCAAAATTGACATGCCTGCAGCATCCTGAGCTGTGAGCCTGGATAAGGCAGGGTGTGAAGTCAGAGACAGAATGGTGTAGAGGGGCAGCAGAAGCTGCCACCACCGCCAGCACCTTCCCTTCCCTCGGTCTCCTGCTTGCTGCAGCCCCCCTGCCCCAGTCCACCCCTGTGCCCCTTGGTCTGCAGGGACTCTGGGTCCAACAGCGGTGCCAGATTCTGGTGGCCCTAAACCCTCACTTAAAGTGATGGAAATCTTTCTGTTGGCTTGGATGGACTTGGGTGAGGCCACGTTCACTCAGACTAAACAATCCTCATTTCATACCAGTATCTATCAGTGACATTATAGCAGGAATAAATTACTCCCCTGTATTTTTTCAGAATTAATGAACAGTGATGGCAGCACATTTAAGTAACCTCTTTAATGTGCAACAACCAGTACGTAAAGTAACACGCACTCCATGGTCAGATTCCAGTTTTAAAAAGAAATGACACAGTGGGTGTAGTACGTTGACAAATATATAGTGGATTCAACATTATTTTCTTAAAAATAAAAATACATCACGTTGGAATATTGCATACAAAAAGTAGAATTTGCCGTAAAATAAAATTTTATCAAATCATTTAAAAAGTTACAAAAGTAAAATGCATACAAACTCCAGTAAAATTGAACAGTCTTACAGGTCGAGGATAGTTTACAAAGATGCTCTCAACACATAAAACCCTCTTCCTTCTCTGTATGTTCACGCAGTTCAAAAACCCCCTACTGTCAGGTGCGTCACATAATTAAAAGCTGGTTTTCTCACCTTATCAAGTACTTGTTTCTAAAATGCACAGCAGAAGACATTAAACTTGGTAGGGGAAAAAGATATTCTAATCTAGTAAATATCATAGACAGAAAACAAATATATCTGGAAAACACATTGTTGTCCCTGGGGGGGGGAGCAGCAGCCAGTGAAGTGGCCTGAGCCTAAAGGGAAAAGCTCCTCATAAAGGAAAAAAAAGGGGTTTGCTTATTGCATTTTTTTCATGTAGCGATACAAAGTGAGCGCAACGAGTCTGTCCAAATATAACAAGTGGAGAAACCACAGGGGAAAGTGAACAGGGAGAGATGGTGGAAGGAAAAGCTGTTATTGCTGAAAGCGAGTCTCACCGGCCTTCTCTGCCACACCTTGGAAAACGCACGCCCCTACGGCACGTGCCACAGCCACAGCCGCTCCTGCGGCACAAGTCATGGCACAAACATAAAATGAAAGCCAGAGCTTCAGCCTTGAGGAAATAAAAACCAAGGCTCTGCTAAAACTGGGTTGTGGAAGACAACCCTCCTGTGCAAGTAAGATATTAAGAAAAAAATTCTTCACACTGAGGGTGGTGAGACACTGGCTGCCCCCTCCCTGGAAGTGTTCAAGGCCAGGTTGGATGGGGTTTTGAGAAACCCTGTCTGGTTGGAGGTGTCCCTGCCCATGTCAGGGGGCGGTGGAAGTGGATGACCTTTAAGGTTCCTTACAGCCCAAACCATTCTATGGTTCTATGAAATAACCCAGGCACCCACCAGCATCGCACCTCTGGGCTTCCCGGCTGCAGCGTCTCCCTTCTCCCCCTCTGCTCCAATCGCCGTCCCCTGGCCCAGGCATGAAACTCCCTACATTGCTGCTGGGGTTTCAGCAGTGGCAGGAAGAGCACTGGGGCATTGCGAATGGGTCCATGTCTGGGTGGGCACAAACTGCTCCCAACGTGTCGTGATCCCAAGTAAAATGCAGAAGCCAGCACAGCTGTGCAAATATTTGCTTTCGCCTGTCAAAACTTTGGAGGGAGTTATGTTTCTTCCTCTATTTATTAGTTTCATCTGTCTGGAAATACAAACTGCAAAAATCATAAGCAGATTGACATTACCTTCTGACTTTACTGGGACTGCCACCTGCTCTGTGGCCTTTTTACTCTGCTATTTGGAACGACACTCCTGGAGGAAGCAAGGTCCTGGGCCACCTACAACCCACCCGGCATCAATAACACCTGCAGGGGAATGAGGGAAGCCTGTGTGGATACCTATGCTTGTTCACACACAAAGGAGCAAGCCTGGAGGCTGGCTCTCCATCAGAAGGAGGCTTTTCCCCTCATCAGCTATTCCTATATGTGCTCACCTCTTCCTTCCAGCTCCAATGCTGGAATCCATATCCCAGACCCATGGAAGATGACAAGGCTGTTCATCTTGGCAGGGTCAGCACACAGCCTTGCGCAACTGTGCATACATGAGCACCACTGCCTCCTGGCACACACCACATCCCTGCTCCCCGAGTCTGGTGCTTTCCCACCACCAGGACTAGTGGCACCAACATCAAACACCACATCAGTACCAAATACTAATGCATGCTTTCATAGCAGTGTAGCAGCTGACTGCGAAATTATTACAATGATCCAGCTTTAGTCTAAAAGAAAGCCCCCAAAACCAAAACAAAAAAGGTCCTTTGTCATAGACACATTAATTTTTGCAAGTGATCTAACAGAAGAAATTAAGATGAAAAATTAAATCTCTGCTGCCATAGCATCACAGGACAGTTAAATCCACTGTGCAAATGGTATAATACCCATTCATATTTCAGCCAATCCTCACAATTAAATATCACTTCCCTTTCTCTAACAGCCCATGTATGCATACCAATCAATTCAGCTTGACTATATTACAGTGTAAGGCAGCCACTTCCTAAGTTTACTGTAGAATAAGCCCAGCATTAACATCCCCATCATCACAAAACTTCAAATTTTATATGGATTTCAAGAACTCAACGCAATAGTTCAGAGTGAAAATGCACTCTAGAAACCTCCCCCCTCCCCTTAAGGCACCCATCAGCCTGGCGCTCCCTGGCATTACTGATGCAAGCTAAGACACCAGGCAACCTGGGGTTTTCCAGCCCACTCCCAGATTAAAGACATCCCACTCCCGTTCACTTCAGCTCTGTCAGGTGGTTAGGAATAACTCCGTGATGCTGTGACCCTGAATACCTGACATGTTCGGTGCCTGTCACTTGGCCTCTCCTGGTGTGGGAGCTTAAAGTCTAAGCTTTAGGCAAATCAGAAACGGCTCACACCAGACTATCTGCTCACGTATGTGCCAAATCCTTTGGGTCTGCACTCTCTTCCCGTTTACATGATTTTCTAAAAAATCACTATTTTTATGCATATGAAGTATATGGTTTTCCAACCCATCCTTCTAGAACTGGTTCACTCCTACACGGACTCTGGCTCAGGGGAGCAGGTAGCCTCGTGGGAAAGAGAGGATATGAATGCAATGAAGAGACACAGTAAACAGTGCTGTCAGTGGAACCTACATCTACCAACCCTGAGCTCAGCAGCAGTGTGAAAGCCAGCACAGCTCCACAGCTCGCAAAAGAAGAGCCAGTAGGTCTGGAGGCTGAACTGAGAGCTATTACTGAGCCAAACAGAAACCCGAGGACCAGCCCATACTTAAAATTAAGAGCTATTAAAGGTAGAGCAGTCACTGCAGAGCAACCATCTTAGCATTTTCGATATAAAACATAACAAAATAATTTACATTTTAGTGGACTCCACACTGCTGGGAAAAATGTTCTTCAGGGACATGAAGCTACAGGTTATGAAGAGAAGAAAATATTGTGACTTCCCAAAACACATTCCTCCACGGGCAAGTCACAGGCCAAGCAGCAGCCAACATCAGCTACTCTGAAGCAGTGCAAGGTAATGCCTCATTTAGATAAAAACCACCGTTGTTGCAGACTCAGAATTAGAACTTTCACTAATTAATAAGAGAACTATTTTGAGCTTATCCTGCACTATCAGCATTGCTTAGGGCTCTCCCTGTAGTCTCAAACTCTAACTTCCAATAAAGCGCAGTTATCCTAACAGCTCAGACTCTCAGTATATCCACAGGTGGGCCTAGTGATAACCCATACCCAAAAAGTATTCCCACAGGTTCATTTGATTTACTGGCATGAAATGGACTGCTCCTCCAGAGAAGGCTGCTGCTGCTGGGCACTGATGAGGTTAAAAGAATTTTCAGAGATCTCAGCAAGCACATTTGCAACCCCCACCTCCAAGCCAGGCTTGCTAATATAATGAAATCCTAAAGCCTGCACATTGTGTGTGTGTGTAATGCAGCAGTGTCCTGCACAATTACAAGTAAAGTGGCAGCAATCTATTGGTTTTCACTCAGGCAGATTTCCATCGGACTGGCTGGGAACTCTTGTTAAGCCCAGAATGCAGGTCTCCAGCAGAGTTCTGCTGTACTGCTCAGCTCTGGATTGTGCCTCTATTTTGTTGGTGCAGAGGCATCGAGGGCTGTAATTAAGACCACACACTACAGCACTCAAGATGGACACAGAAACTTCTACCAAGGATTAAAGATCACGAGAGTAGTGAACAGTTTACACCTACTCAGAAAAACAATCAGTGGGGTTTAAAAGAAGATGTTCATTCTTCCCCCCTGACTGTATGGAGAGCGTCCATCTGGCAGCACTGACAAATACTCTGAATTGTTCGATACTTTCTGGAACAAAGGCAGAATAGGTTACAGTCTGAATACTGCCTGAAGTGCTTCTTCATCTTAAAATAGTCAGGACAGTGAAAGGATTAGAAATCTCTGTCACTCGGGACAGTGCCCAAACTATGCAATTTTAATCTTAATATAGCTACAGTAAATTGCAGAAGCAAAGCTCCGAAGAGCCATCTGAGCTTGCAATTCTGCCACAACAATGCAACTCCAATCAGACTCTTGGCAAGTGAACCTTGGTTTCAGAAGACAATAGGTAGTAGCAGCTACTGCATACTGAAACTATTTCAGGCACTAAAACATAGTAGAAAGGAGTTGGATAGTTATTACCATTCATCTGAAAAACGGTAAGAGGATGATGCCAGCAGTTCTGAACACGCTGGTTAGATTGATTTAGTTATCCCAGTGTAGGTTAGCTCCATTTCTACAAAGAGCCTGCTTCAAGACAGAAAGGATCATTTAGTAGCTGATATAGGCAATGAGCTAAGTCAATTTTCTGTTATTACAGTAAATATGTCCTTTGCTCTGAAAACATAAAAAACAGGGAATAGCTTGTTTTATTTTACTGCACAGTTACACTCCTGAGTGGAAGGTATTAGTGGCACAATCTCTCTGCAAAAGGACAGCAGACAGAGTGAATGGATCCGTGTCTGAAAGGCAGTGCTCAGTTCAGGGTTTATTTGAGTGAGTTTACAGTGTCGGTGTCACCCCAGGGTGGCAGAGAAGAGTCCCACTCAGGAGCAAAAGGCCTTTGATCCAGACTTTTACAGATGCAGAACCCTGCACACCAGCCTCCTCCAACACATGCACGCACCCCCTGCAATAAAATTGCTATGGCAGGAAATCTTTCATCCCCTGAAAAATACTCATGTCAGACAGTGTATGTATGCGTTCCCACCCACGGCAGTGACTGGTTTAGTTACCAACAGTGGCATACACCATCCAGAGACATGATTCCTTAAAATAAACCTATGTAAACACATATCCTTAGATAACTTACATATATCTATATATAAGTTTCATTTGTGTATACATAGATATAAATATGCACACGCACAAAAACACACCCCTAACACAAAGCACAGAACACACACACGGAAATATAGTAAATGATGCTCAACTGAAATCTAAGAATATAATTAAGAAATTATTAGCAGGTTTAAAATTGAGTTAAAAAACTATTCAAAGTGTCTTTAATATTTATGCTCAAGTATGGGCCAGAACGACCACAGATTAGTACTGATAAAAAGAGTTGGCATTATATTTCCTGTATTATGCCAAAACTCAAGTTATTTCTCATTGTCAAACTCATTGTCATTTCACCATCAGGGCACCACATCAATTAGAAGGGTTTTTTCCTTAGGATATAGTGATTTTAAAGACTAGGGTTAGCCAACAATATTTTAGGCTCCCTCAATCATAAACTAATCCTAAAAATCACGCACATTTTAGGGTACCAGAGAGAACCACTGGAACTTGGACATTCTCACTCACAGTATTCAGTAGCACAAGCAGGTCTCCACAGTAAAAAAGGTAGTACTGGAGACGGGGGATGAAAAGGTGACACAATGGTCGCTTTTAAAACAGCAATTATCTACCAAAAATGACTCTCCAGTAAACTTCTGAAATATCACAGATGCTCCATGTTCAGACAGATATAGAACCATGGTGGTATTTCAGAGGTGACTGCAAGGTGGAAGTTGGGTTTCAGTGGCAGCTAAAGTTATCATTTACATGTGCTCCAGGGTGATAACAAACACCTCTAACAACACTGCAAGGACTGTTTGGGATATTTAATATGGCTAAAAACCCTGGTACCAGTGTCTTATATCAGAAATCACTTTATTAGAATGTAAATGTAGTGTACAAGCACCAAATTGTTTTAGCTTAACTGTTTAATTAATTAATATTCACTATAGAAATTAATAACTATTTCAGAGAGAGATCTTTAAAAAAAAAGATTTTTTCCTGTCATCTGTTTTTTCCTTTTGCTAAGATTATTCACTATTTCTGTTCTGATAGAAGACTCAAAAAATGACTGGTACCCTGGTGTGTACAGCCTTGAGTCAGCACACAAACATACACACGCACACACAACTGTACATCTCACTGCTACATCAACAGCCTTTTAAATAGAGAGTCCCAGCTCTGACACTGGGACCAAATATATTCTCTTTGTGCATTTCGGCATCACCACTCAAGTTCCATGCTTATCGCAAATCAAGGTGGTCTGGGCTGCAGGAACAGCCTGTCTCTCACCCTCTCTAATAAAGCCACAATTAAGTCCTGTAATTTCTTCGTTATTCCGCTGTCAGCCATGCATATCCAGGCAGATGTGCAGACTGCAAAGCTGACTTCCAGTCTCTTCCAGCCCCTCATCAGTCCGGCGTTATCACACAGAGACGACGACATCGAGATAGAGTCTGTCATAGGACTCACGGAAGCACAGAATGAGGAGCAGGCTGAGCAGACACGATCCTGGCAGACACCAGTTGAACCAGGAAAACTCTGTAAAGCAGAAAACAGAACCAACCTCAGAGCTGTCAAACATATCGCATGTTTAAAGCAATGAAAACTTTGATTGATGGCAGGTTTGAAGGAAATTGCTGTGTTCTGAACAAAATCTTGACAGCTCCCAATGGTTAACGTGGTCTATGAGACTTCCCCTTGCATGCCTTATGTATACATAATATTATATATATAATCGATGCCTCTGGCTAATATCAATCCTCCTTATCCAACCTGTCAGTGGAGAAAACAAGGGAAAAAAATAAAATCTATAATTGCTAATGGAGCATAAACCACTTCTGAAGACTCTACTCATTAGTTCTTTGATTTCTATGGATTGAAAACTAAAACAAATAAACAGCAAAAGAAAAAGGAATTTTGAATCAAACCTGATACATAGTATAAGGAGGGGAAAACAACTCCTCAGAAGAAACTTGTGAGTGGTATGATCAATTCAATTTAAAACTAGTTGCACAAACAGCCCTTCAGAAGCCTCATTTTATCTTTTAGATATAATGTACTGCTCTTAAAAGCCTGTGTTTGACATTCAAGAAATCCTACTGTCTGATATTTGACTACTAATGAGTAGTTTTATTTGCTTTTTTTTAAACAAGCACACAAATTTCCTTTTTTAAAAATCTGTCAATTTACTGAATAAATATTAATTTTACTAGAGATTTTTTTTTTAAAGTTCCCTTTACTATTATATTTGTTTATACAGAATCTAAACTCTCCCTCTAGGTCTGAGTTAAATTAAATCAAGACTTCAGCATTTTTACTTTTTTAGATCTCTAAATTATATTGCTAAAAGAAAAAACCCACAATTTATATTACACAATGGAAAGGACAAAAGTCAGAAAGCCTAAAAAAAATCAACCTTCCAAAGGCAGTTACGTTCAACAACACCCTCCCCTCCCTCATCTTCCAAACACTCTTACAGATTTGTTGAGGAAGTAATCTTATTAAAACCTTAGTAGAATTTTCCTAGGCTTGGAGAAGACCGTGTTATGTGATGTCAGAAGTCAACAGGCAAATGCTGGACCAAAATCTTCAATGCGCTGTAAAGTTTCCAGGGCTCAGCTCTTTCACAGTCTTTGCAACATCAGAGTGCAAGGATAAAAAGAATGAAATTCAAACTAAAACTACTAGAGATTATTTTGCCTAAAAAGCAAGACCAATGGAATAAAATGAATTTGACTGAGTTCTGGTTTACCTGTAAGCTTCTTAAGTGCCATTAGAGGACGTATTTGAATCAAATGAAAGACAATTAATATAATTATCTACCTTCTAAAGGACTTTTTTATCAAAGGAGTCAACAGCACCCACTAGTTTTGATCTCCCCTGTGACCACATGCACTCTTGTGCTTTCAATCATTTGTGAAACTGCATCGCAGAGAACAAACTGTCCCAAGTACAAATTACTTTTATTTTTCTTTTGAAGAAACAGAAAAAATATTCCAACTGTATGGATATACTAATTTCATGTTTATCCTTACCTGTATTCACTCATACCTGCTAGGAAAAAAAGGAAAAAAATAGCCCCAAATACACTATTTATGAGAGAACAAGTTCACTTCACCATAATTCTTCAGTCAGAAGCAAGAAACTGCATCCCCATCCTCAATTATTAAGCAGTTCTGAACCGGATTCTGCTTCTGGATTGTTACTCTAAACATGATGAAAATATCCTCAGAGTATTCTGCGTAATCCTCTCAGCTCAGGTGTAAATGTTGGAAATAACAGTATATGTGAACAGAGTTCACACCAATTGCTATTAATCATAAAAGCATTCTTTAAAATGAAAAGCCTAAATATCACGCCACCTGAGGCTAGCAGGGACACAATTCAGATTTTACAACGATGCAGTTCAATGTCAGTATCAAAAAAACCCAGAAAAAAATAAAACTAATTTCTTAGATTATGTTCACAGAAGGCAATTCAGAACAGGATTTCTAACCTGCTTGCAATTCCCTGGCAGAAAGACACACAAACCACACTGAAAATTTGCTCTAGGTTATATTCTTCATGCTTTCAAGCACAATTCATTCTTAAATTTGTCAGTCTCCTCTTGGTTATAAACCACATCAGGTTAAGAAGTACATGCGCTCATGATACTGTATAAAAGCTTGCAATTTCTAATGCCTCCAAAGGCAGGATGGGTTCTTCTTTTACAACTTAGAGTAATAATATATATTATAGTCTACTAAATAGCACCTTGAATGTTACGATTATGAGTTATGAGGAAGCAGATATAATAATACTCAAGAGATGAGACAGTCTGAAGCAGGTGATGAAAATACCAAGTAAAACAGTGTTCTGCCTCATTAGGCCACTGGATTCCACCTAAAGGAATTGAGTATTTTGTCTTCGAACAGTGGTCAAAAGCTGCTCTCTCCTCTTCCATCATACGTGCAACCCACTGAACGGAGCTGACCATAAAAGGGGTATTTGCTCTGCTTCTCCTGAGTGATACAGTTACATCCCGAAGCATGAGACTGCATTAGCTTTATTGTGGTTTTAACACCCATAGACACAATTGTTATTAATGGTCACATTACCCAGGCCTTCATAAAAATATGATGTCATTATGTATCTTGATGGTTTCTGGCTACAGCAAATTCTAAGTAGAATATGACTATACACATCTCATCTCACACTAACGCAATTAATTTTTATTCGCATGCATACAGAAAAGAACAATTCAAGTTCTCCCTTTCTGCTACATAGGGGGATTCAAGCACTGGATTATTAACAGAAATTGTATGTGCACATCCTCCCTTTACGAAGAAGGGTACGTCTTCACGGAGAATTATATTTTCAAAGTAGCTTATATTTCTTACCTGTATGGTAAAACGTGAGGAAAAACAAAAGCACTCCCATAAACACATTACTCAAAAAGGTGACAACCCCGCAGGTAATTCCTTCTGGAACAGGGTAGACTGTCTCCACGAAGAGCTCAAAGAATATTGGTACGCTGCTGTTGAGGAATATACCCAGCAAAATGCAGGATGTGTACAGTGTAGCTATAAAAGAAAACAAAAACAGTTATTAATTTCCCACTGGCATTTTTCCCCCCTATTCAGAGCTGCCAAGAATCCTAATACTTGAGTAACTGAAAAATGCATAAACTTATTTTTATCCTCTGTGTATCGTAAAACATATCACACCCCAGTAGTTTTAGGCAGAATGTATGCATTAATTTTGGGGAAAAAAATAGAAATACAAATTAATTTTTTTATTTTAAACAGAATCCAAGAAGACACATTCCGTGATTTGAAATTCACTTGTAAGTAAAACAAACAGAACAAAATTATGAATGCAAAGCATCACCTACTGTTTGATTTACCTCTGAAGTGAACACGAGCTATTGTCCTGTACACAATTAGGACAGGAAGCAATTAGCGCACCAAATTGGAAATGGACATAGATTAACCTTTTGACTTAGCTCTAAAGGTCAAAACTAATTTTGCTTTCATTTTACAAATAAATATTAATGATCTACCAGATATTAAGACATTAGTATTCATCACAGCCTGAGCTGCAACATGTTGAATCCCTTTTGACTTCAAAAGGAAATGAAGGACACCCAGTGCCTGGCAGGAACAGGACATATTTGATAAAGCGGCTTATTCACTGCTGTACAACAAAAAAAAAAAAAAAAAAAATAAACAGATATTTCTTCAGTAGCCTCGATATTTTGTTCTACAGTTTCTGGCACTGTCAAATACTTTACAGTGTTTAATATCTTAATAGAAATGCTTAACATGCCTATATTATCTATTAATAAAGCTATTACATCTATTTCTAAAAAAAAAAAAACTTCAGAAGAATTTAGTACCGACTCAGAAAGGTAAATAAGTCTTTGCTAAGTGCCGTCATGGGAAGGGGAAGAATTCCTGACCAGCAGCCTTAACAACGTGAGGCTACTGACGAAATAAAAAGTGTAAGGAAATAATTAGAAGAGTTGGAAAAAAAAAAGAAAAGTCTGGAATATTTTCTGAAGTTTCCAAAATGAGAAGAAAATGTAAAGAAAAATTTTTCAGATTAAAAATGTTGCCAAGTCACCAGGAAATTACTGATAGCATCTTTTCACTGCAACACAGTAGAAAATCCTTAGACTTTTTCTTTTTATATGTTTATATATGTTTATATATGTTTATATAAAATAGAAACTGTATTTTCAGTTTAATTTACGTTCTTTGGTCTTTGAAAGGGGAGAACTGAAACAGCTCTGCTTCATCTTCTGTTAAGTATTGCTCAATCTTTCAATTGAGAAACTGTTAGGAATCAGAAAAGTTTCAGCTTAAAAAAATTACAAAAAACCCACAGTTTCTTAAAATATGAAGACTAATGGAATAGAGATAAAGGTATTAAGAAGCAAAAAAAGACTATCTATCAGATCCTCCATCTGATGTGGTTTGCTTCCAAGGCACAAAGGCATATTTCTTTCTCTACAAAGGATTTGCCTGGACAGGAAAAAGGGGATAGGAGACTCAGCCAGAAAGATGATACAGATGGCATGACTTCAGGAGGGACAGCGGGCCCCCACATTTTTTTAATATACCAGAATGTTCTGAGTTGTTAAAAAAAAAAAAGAAGAAATAAACCATGATAACTTTTTCAACTCTCAGATTCTCTTATTATGACCTGCAGAATAGAAGTCAAAGAAATGTATGCCAGGTATTTTCTAGAGTTCTCAGAGACAAAGGAAAAAACCAAATCACTATTAGTATGCTCTTCCCAACGGGCTAGTCTAGCTATCACTGAAGAACTGATTCCCTAGTTACAAGATCCACACATTTTTGCTGCAAGACCTCACCACTATTTAAAATTTCATGAACCTCTCTCTGAATTCCTGTTTACCTCAACTACATATTTCTCTGTCTCTAACTGCTATCAGGTGTAGCCAGAAAATCCGAGTATTGAACTCCGCTATTTGAAATTTTTGTGTTGGCTGAAGAAACCAATACATAAATGAAACAGAAGTAACACTCAAGACAAATGAACATCTGCCCCTCATTACGCTCAGTTAAAGGCACCTACTTGTAACTTCTCCAGAAAATGTTCAGCACTCTCCCCACAGAAAAGGGGGTGAGAGCCAGCAGTAACTGTGTTACAACCTCAAACAGTGAACATAGTCATGAAGCTGCTGAAAGCCGTAATGAGCACCATCAAAATGTGGAGAGCATCAGAAGCAATACCTCTACAGGAAGAGTGAAGCCTCTTCCACAGACAGCAACAGCCAGGAAAGGCATCATGTGCCTCTGGACAGAGACGATCTCTAGACATATAATTTACAGAAACTTAGATTCACTTTAGGGTATTAGATTGCTTTAGGGTGAAAGCAAAAACATGCATCTAAGATTAGGCAGCCATTTAAAAGAGCAAGACTTCAAATTTCAGTATATGCAAAAGTTTCCGTATAACAAGCAGAAGCCTCCAAAACAAATTTTACAATTTAAAACGTGCTATTTGAATGACCTCATCGCTCATCACTTACTAAAAAGTATTAAGACTACACTGTAAGCAAGTAAGCACAATAACTCTGTATGTACTTTAGAAATGACACCCTTACATCTCCTTGTCACCACATCTTGCTTTAGTCATTCATTTAGCAAATACACCCACCTGCACACATCTCAGAATTCCATACTAGTATGAGCAAACAGCTTTAGCATTAGCTTTTGCTTTCCCCAAAGAATTACCTGCCTTGTGCACGCACTGAAAACTGCCAGCTGCATACCAACAACAAAACCTCCACTGACATCACAGATAATACTTAAAAAACCCAGAAAACGTCAAGGCAAAAGGACAGGCAGAATACAGTGTCCATCAGATGCCAATTTAAATTCTAAGAGCTAATGGAAACGACAGCTTTAACTGGTAAGCCTCAAAAAGTGGCTCTGGAAGTGAAGAGATGTACACATCTGAAAGCCTACAGGATTCTCCCTGAAAGGGTAAATACTGTAGTGACAGGGAAATATTTTTTATGTCATGTTTCTGTAAATCATCCAGGGTCCTCCTGATTGCTATACAAATCAGCTTATTCCATTGACTTAGCAATGAAGTCACAAATGCAACTGATCAACTAGACAGAAAGTCAAAGATAAGATAAGCAGTTTCAGAAAAAAAAGTTATAAGAAGTCAAATAAGATTATAAAAGTGTTTTTTGCCTTTTGTTTCATGTACTCAGTAGCACAGCTCGTATTCCAGCTCATGGGCAACACGACACTGTAGCAGAGAGACCATCACCTATTAACAGAGACCATTTACTTTCCATTACAGCAACCGTGCATTGAACAAACAAATGATTTTAGGCGGTAGAAGAACAGCTGCTAGAGTTACAGCAAATGTTTTTTCAATTAAGACAATCTTGATGACAGTCATTGGAAATGAATATAGGACATGAAAGCGCTGACAAAAAAGAAAAAGATGATGTACCAAGAAGCTAACATTGTGTCCTACAGCCTAACGAGGACAAACAACCAGCCTGGCTAGGCATATCCTGGGAAGTGTGTCATGCTATTAGTATAAATAAAATCATTCTTTCTTAGGAAAAGGAATTAGCTGCCCATGAAGCTATGCACAGAGTTGTGTACCTGAGACAGTGGCAGCTGCGGGCATCAATAAACAACAGAACAGGGCTGGGTTTCTTAAAACTGCTTTGATTCATGTCATGTTTTAAAGATGTTTGTGTGAATTAAGCAGCAATTTCACAGGTTGGCCTCTGCAAAAAGAGCAGAAAAGGGAAAACGTCCAACCGAAGCACAGCTGCTTTGGAGACCTGGCCAGGAGCTGCCATGGCAGGAGGCTCAGGCTAGGTTTCACCATGTCATGGTCATGCTTGAGGTGTGAGGCAACCCATGCTATTTCCTCAGCACTCACCCTCCTCCTGACCAGGAAGAAAGCAAGGAATGAAACTGGCCTTGATAATAGCACTAGGGATGTTACCAGTTAGATTAAGCAAAGTACTGACTGGGCACTGATAGTGACAGAATGGATTAGCACAAAAAGGAGAAAAAATGGCAATAAGGAAGGTTCCTTGCTGGCTTCTTATCCCCTGCAAACCTTCAGCTACCAGATGGCAAATACATGCCCGTATCCCCGAAATAGATTTTCTTTTCCCCCAGCCACAAGCTGCGGCAAAAGTTTTATATCAATTAAAAAAAATTAGGAAAAAAAATCAGGAATTCAAATGTGATTTAAGTGATGGCGTGCAGTTGGTGTCCCCAGAGGAGCTTGCAGTCTTAAGTATCTCTGACAACCAAACAAGTTCCCAGAACTTCCCAGGGTATTTTGCAATGTGTTTAGCAATTTACTCTTAAATCATACCACCACCAAATGTATAACAGAGCCCCATCCAAACCCAAATGAAATTAAAGGAAGGACCTTCACTGATGCAAATAGTTCCTATCAACCTACTGGCACACACAGTTTGGCTGACTTTCCACAGAGAATATTAAATATTACCATTTCTTTAGGAAAAAAAAAGTGTTTTGCAGATAAATTTACAAAAGAAATGGAGATACCCTAGAGCACTAAGCAGGTGGTATAGTATCTTCTTCCAAAGTGCTCTGCCAGGAACTCTTGAACTCTGTACATTTTGTAACAGTTCTCAGACAAATTGAGCCAAGCTTCACACAAATCTCACATGGATAAACAGGAAAATAAATACAACTGAGTGTGTTCTCTTGGTTGCAGCACACAATTTAAAGCAAAACCTACGGAGATCTACAGCCCTTCATTATTGCCCGTTGTAACAGCATCCCAAAGGCCGAAATGAAAGGATAATGCTTCACATGGATGTGTGCTTCACTGACTTTAGTACTTTAGTATCCCCACCAAAGACCTGAACAATTCAAACTCAGTTCCTATCAAACTCTCTGAAGTCTGTTAAAGTGGAATGAAACTTCCCTATAATTTAATTCCTGTTACTGACCATGGTAAGAATACTCATGGAAGAAGTCTCCCTTAATTTTTCCATGAGAAATGTGGCTCCCTCAAGGTAAGACAGTGATTTTTACTGTAATTCACTTACAGGAACAAAAAACACAATAGGAGAAGGACGTCCCTGTAGGGTGCCTTTATAACATCAGTATGTTTCATTGCCTGAATTTCCATTCCAGCATGCACTGATCAAATTCTTATCTCATTATATAGTTATGAAAGTAACCAAAAATCTGATCAAATTGGATTTGTTCTATATACTTCCCAAGAGAAAAACAAGTGGAACTCTCTTTGAAAGCAGAGCATTCACTTTGGAGAGCTAAAAAGGTGAAGAAATGACTGAGTGAGCCTCAAAATAAAAAGGGAGGGGAGGCTGAAAATCATGCAATATTTGAGGCTTGCTATTAGTAGATATTTAAAGTAGCCAGATTATAGATATCCATCCCTGAAACGATCCTTCCAAATTCCAAGCACTGTGCTCTATTTAAAAGTGGGTTTAAAAAATGTTTTTAAATAAAACCCTTAAATTAGTTCTTCCTTAAGCACTCCAACTGTGGATTCACAGAAGCCTTCAGAAAAACAAAGGTCATTGTTCCCATCTTACGAGTGGGAAAAGCACAACAGAAGTGAGGGCAATTATTTGTCCATGGCCATAAACTAGTTAATGCTGAAGTTAGAAAAAGAAATGTTTTCAGGCCACTGTTTTATCATCTAGGTCCCCCTGCCTTGTACTTATCAAGCATATCTTGTTTGTTAGTAAAGAAAATAAACTCAAAGAATAAAACAATCAGTATTAAATAATTAATATCTCTCTTTTGCAGTGCTGTGCTTTGCAGATGAGAACAGTGAGACAGATGTGTTTATAATGTTCAGTCTGTTGAACCTGAAAATAAAGTGTAGACTGCTTAACCTTAATACAGTCATCAAAGCATGGACTTGCCACCTTATTCAGAGTATCTGCCATACAGCACTAGAAAAGATTTTGTATAGCAAAATTCTACTGAATGTGCTCATAAATATTAGAATATTCTCAATGTGCAATGCTGAAAACATTCAATCTGAACTGTGAGCAACTAGCGTTGCATATCAATTTCTGGAAAATGCTAGTATTTGTATCCAGCAACACAAAGTGGCAAGATACTGAAACTGGCATTACAATGCCTTACACAATTATTTTTGGGTCAAACTATCCCATTGTAAATAAATTCACATAATGAAGTTCAGTACAAAGCAAACTAACAATGGACTTGGCACAGAGAAACAGATCAGCAGCTGCACTGGGAATTCAATGGAGAAAGCTATTTTAATGCTCAATGTGTACATAAAATGGTCTTTGCAACTTGCTGAAAAATGCAAATAATATACATTAAAATTAAAATTTCTTAGAAGAAAATTCAAGCTTGCTCTAAAATATAAGCTAATTCCAGAATCAAGTATTTAAGAGCTGTGATTATCCGATGAGAGGTGTTTTAAACAGATGATACAGTAGCCATGATGAAACTCTATCATTATTGCCTTGCTTTCTTTTTCTTTCCTGCATTAGTAGCTATAGTTTATACACACAACTCCAAATATCCTTTCTATAAAGTCTTTTGGAGATACATTAAGAAGTCAGCAAATGACAGAAAACTTGTCTTGCTCTGTGGCAGGAGGAAAAACAGAGCATATTATGATAATGCAGAGCAATGCATGCATTAAAATACAAACAATGCTAAACAGAATCATTTAAAGAAAACACAAAGCAGTCATTGATTTTTAATACCTGCATTAAAGGTCTCCATTCTAAGTAATTACATTTTGTAGAAAATACCTTTAAATGATGTCGTGCTTATTTACAAGGAATTAGGAGAATATTATTCAAACAAGTGCAGGAAAGAAACATTTTGCTGTGACCATTTCTTCAAATACAATTCCTCCCCCAATATTTAAACCAGAGGTTGCTACAATTGCTACAAAGAATACTGATTAAAAGAAGGGGGATGGTTTGCTTGTATTTTAAAAACAAATCTTTAGAGATTTTCTTCCTTTCCCTTTAGGGTGAATAATTGGCCTTACTCTCTCATCTTTTTAGCATTTCAAAAGCCTGTTTCCATGCAAAGGCTCCCACCTGCGCCTACCCTGGAGAGACCAGTTGAGAGACAGGCAGAGGTTTCTCAGAAGAGGGGAACGAGCATGCGTGCCATCAAATATCCACATGCTACAGGACACACTATCTGTGGACCTGGGGAAACCACTGGCAAGGTCTACCTAAGAATGCAAACTTTATTTGTGGATCAAGCAGCAGTCAGGTGAGACGAAGCGGATGATAATGTCCTCTAACCAGCCTTCAACCCTATAGTGAAGCCTACCGTTAACACCTGGGCCATTACAAAGACTTCCACAAGGTGTCTTGCTTAGTCAGCAAAACAACTGTCCTGTCCCATGGAAGAAATCCCTCTTAACTGTACTCGCAGTCCATCAGGTCATGTGGATGTTTTAGTCGTTTCCCAGTACTGTTGAAGACGAAAACACTTATGGGGTTTTCAGGGCAATGCCCAACTTGCCCAAGAGATCAACATTGGAGATAGGGCAAGAGAGGAGGCGGAAGCCTCTCACAGAATCGGAGCTAGATGGTTGGAAAAGAAAATCTCCTTGGAAGATCCAATGTACAGACACACGCATGCACCAAGTTTTCATAAGAGTCAGTTTTGAATCCTGTTTGCTCTGCCTCAGCATTTGAATAAGGCTGAAAGTGTGGATCAAGACCCATAACTGGCTTTGCAGCACCACCAAGCCTAACACTCAAGCTCTTTGCCACAGGACAGGGAGAAGCTGAGGAGCCTATGAAACTTCTGGCACCATCAAACTCTCTTGCCCTCAATAACATGGCAATCCCTGCTTTGCATCAGGTGGTAATACTGAAACAGTTCAGATATGTTTGCAAAGCAGCTCTGGGATATAAAGCATTACACGGAACTTTACTGAAAAAAAAATTAAAAAATAAAAAAAAGGCAAAAAGGGGAAAAAAAAGAAAAAAATAGAAAAAAAATCTCAAACCCAAACACCATACCACCCTCCCAACAACAACCAACCACAATGATGGCTACTTTTGTTTTGCTTACCATCCAGCTCTACAAAAACACACAGAGGATAACTACCTGGACATCCACTGTCAACACTGGTCCATTGAGTGTGCCTTGACCAGCAACCTCAAACCACTTCTCCAAGTGCCATGAGCCTGCATTTGACCTTCTACATTTATACTCTGATATGCTCTACATCTCAAACTTATAATTAAAAAAAAAACTTAATCCAAATCGATTCAAATGTACCATCTCTACCAATTACTGTGGAATGCAGAGGTCATCATCATGTTGCATCATTACACTGAGGAATAATCTAACATGAAGTCCTATAAATTAGCTGAAATAGCTTGTGTGTTTTCATCCATAACAGCGTATTTCATGAAGATATACCACTGCTTGTCTGTGTACAGGGATCTAAATTGAACAGGAGCATTACAACTATTTTATAGGAAAATAAATGAAAAAAGGCTGATATGAACCCTGGTTTGCCCATGTATGAAGCTTAAACATCATGCCAGAAGAAAGATCTTATTTGGTGGCTACACATTAGGCCCTGATGCTTTATATTGCCTTTTTTGAGGAATGCACCATATTGCTGGCATTTCTATTTAAAACAAGCTTGTGTTTTACAGAAAAGGGCTCAACATTTACAGTGACATCTATAAGCACAGCACAGACAGAAAACTCTAAAATAAAATTTACAATTCAGTCTAAGGAATCATTCATTTTAATTTAAATAAATGCATGAAAAAACAACCAAATCCCTATGTTAGGGATGTTAGTTTAGGATACTTTATATGAAATCCAAAATACCGTAAGTACTTCTATGTCCTGACAGTGGATCACCTTTCCAAAAGAAAAAACCCAAACCCCACCATAAAGCACCTACATGCTATAAACAAGCAAGAATTCTTCCACAACCTATGTTGCATGTCATGTTCTTTAGGAAAAAACAAAATCAAAGACAGAGGTCCATCAGTTTTGTTTTGGATCACTGGTGAGTACCTGCATAATGACTTTCACCTCTTGAAACCTCTCTGCTTCATTCTTATGCATAGACTTGAAGGGACATTTATGCGTTTGGCTTGTTGCATCAATTCAGAAGATAGAGTTACTGTAAAAATTTACATTACTGCAGGCTTGCAGTGATGAAGCAGGCAAGCACAAGAAATAAGTTTTTATTACATTTATTTCAGATTTGATGGAAAAGAAAAGTGTGGTCGTTTGGTATGACAACAGGCACCACAAAATTTGATTCATTGATTAAAATAAGTTTTATTTAAGCAGAACTTTTTTTTAAAAACTTGAAATTCCAAGATAAATCACAAATTTGACCTATCCATCCAGATGGTGCTTCTTCTGAATTGACCATGTATTTCAATTTGCTGTACCCACTTTAGTTTATAGTTGTGACATATGCAAATGTGCACCAAGGACACTTACTGAA
This sequence comes from Dromococcyx pavoninus, assembly GCA_033558185.1. Taxonomy (NCBI): domain Eukaryota; kingdom Metazoa; phylum Chordata; class Aves; order Cuculiformes; family Neomorphidae; genus Dromococcyx; species Dromococcyx pavoninus. Next base: position 2,232,172 of record JAUMJL010000786.1, read on the forward strand.
ACTCAAAGTTAATTTGAATAAAACAGTGTTTTATACACTACTCTCCACGCCAAACTATTTATTAAAAATGGGAAAAACTATTTTCATTTCTCCTATGATGCATAAACTTGCCTATAACAAAGATGATATTTTATTTAAAATGGATTTACAGAATGCTTTGACAAGTAAATCTTTGTAAAAATCTTGATGGCTTAGTTTTACTGTAACTCATTACCCTGTTGAAGGTCTTGGATCACAGGTGGATCAATCCTCTTGTGCAGATAGCAAGGTGAAGGACAGATTTTTAAGAACTAAGCATTGTTAATTTTTAACTAAGGGTACAGCTCACTGGCAGCTTGAGCAGACCTCTGAGCTAGGGACTCCTGCCAACCGCTTTTTTCCCATCTTTTTGAGGCACAGATTGAGTTAATTTTGGGCTGGAAGAGTTCCCTGAACCTGCATGCAGGTGCAAAAAAAGAGGACAGCACAGTGCAGGGACAGATTTAGATGGATGAAAATACTGTGGGTTGCCTTGGTGTGAACTTCATCATGTGTTTCAAATAATTAACGTTAAGTTTGGTAATGCTAAATTCCCAGACATGTCACTGTTCCTTATATGCAATGCTACTCCCTTCATCTGATTTTTCTTATTTCTTACCTCTGTTACTCCAAAACACTCAAACCAGAAAAACACCCCAAAATGAATTTTACAGATATTTTCTGGGTTCTTATTATTGGATTTTTCTAGTTTTTAATCTTTTTATGAATTTATTGAAAGCTGGTAAATATATTTCAGATTCAGGGGGTTTGGGGTTTGGTGTTTGTGTGTTTGTTTTAGTCTTGGTAAAACTACTGCATTACCAAAGATACCAAACCAGGTTAAAACATAATTGACTTAAGACTGAAAATATTTGACTACAACACCAAGTATAAATTATAGGAATTAAAATTATTGACGATACCTGTGGTTAAAGGCAGATGAGTGACACTAGTTAGACAGGTGAGAGTGAACCACGTTGATGCTAATGTTGCTCCAGATAAAAGCAGCAGCAGTATAAACTTCAGCATGCCCCTGATAAAATCTGCAAATCTAAAATAAAAGTACCAATCAGAGCAGTACAAATGCTGATTTTATTTAAATGTGATGCCTGACAATTAACTCTGTATATTCTCATTAAACACTCTGGAGACTATAAAAACAATTTTAAAATCATTTCTCATTCTCAGAAATAGAAAAAAAGGCATTTTTATAGAACGGTGATATTTCCAGCTGTCAAGCTGAAGAGCCACAGATTTTTTAGCTGTCATAAAGTAACAACCAAACCAGAACAATTCTCCAGGCATCAACTGAAAACACTTGGTATATACAGGAAGATTTCTTTTTTTTTTTTCCTTTCTGCATTTGTTGGACACAACATCACACCAGTACTTACATCTCTGTTTTGTCGGCGTTTGCCAGTCTCCCTTGGCAGACACATTGCTTAATTAGCATAGGAGGAGGCTGCTGCATTTCATTCAAGACATAGTTAAGTGTCAAGACTCATTCCTGTGGGAAATGACAAAACTGCAAAAACCAGAATCCCTAGATCGAAGATGACAGGAAACAGCTTCTAAACCCTTGGATACATTGGCAATAAAGTTTTTGGTGGCTTAGGTAAAAGAGGAACTCTTTGCACAGGCAGTCACTGCCAGTGGCTGATTTGGGTTGAAAAGTTCAGAAAACAAGATCTGGTGCCACTCTGCTCCTCCACCTGCCCCACTGACAGGCTGGGGGAGGACAGCCCCACAAGTCTTCGGGCAGTCTGGCTGTTATAAAGAGGGAAATATGATTCTTATACCACCTGATGGTACAATTTTTTTTTCATCTTTTTTTTCTTTTTCTTTGAGGACATGTAATGCATTTGAGCTGTGCTCACATAGCATAATTACCAGTGCAACTGCTCTTTTCAAAAGGGATTTCAACAGAGCAACTAAAAAAGATGTATTAGAAAAGGCAATGTCATTTATCCACTAGTAATTTTCTATAATCTCCTGCTTAGGAGATGTGATTTTGGGCTGCATGGGTTAGGTATGTCCATCTAAAGAATGTCTTTTCCCCTTCTCACCTCCTGCCTCAATGAGGCTGACAGCAGCACAATCCACCTAGGTTGGTCCATGACAAAATTTGCCACCTCTCCTCTTTCAAAGATCACTTCACAGTCAGATACCACACAGCTTACTTGATAAAACAAGTAAGCTCTCTACATACACAATAAGGGATGTACAAGCAATGCAATAAAATATATCTACATAAACCCTTTGCTCTTATTTTGATTCTCCCTGTGGTTTAATTCCACATTGAATTTAGCAGTGAGTAATTCAATAAGCAGCAGAGGAAGATCAATGCTCCATATAATGTTAAAAGTTTATGACTGCAGTGTTCAAGTGGCTTATACATCAATCTCTAATAGTCAGAGGTTAGCTGCTACTGTTGGTTTTTTTCTGACAATTCAAATCCAGCAATCGGGATCCCTTCTTCTCAGTGTTTTGCCATTTTCTTTAATTTTTCTTTGGGATCACTGGGGTCAAAATCAGCTATTTTAAAAGCTTCTCAGAAGCATCTCAAAGTGCAAATTTTGGCTTCTTCCACGGAGACTCTGCTTCACCTGTTGGCAAACATCACCACTCCCCTTCCGAACAGGCCAGATCCTGCATATCTTGTCTAATGAAACAGTGTGAGAAATACCAGCCTACAGGGAGGGACATTCACAGACCACAGGTCTGGAAGGTATCTTTAGGGGGTCCTCCATCTCTGTCCTATCACCAGGTATATGTGGGGATGGGAGGATGATGCACAACTAAACTGTTCCAGATAGTTAAATGGAGCAAATATATGCCTTTACTGAGTAACTGCAACTCTTTTTGACACAAAGAAGTATGTCTTTGTTGTGTCTTGGTTTGGGTATCAGTTACAACAGTGTGCTGCAAGTAGCTCTCAGGTATCACAATACTCTAGAAGGGTCACATACAAACTGAAAGGTTTATGCAGCTATTGAATTCAGCCAGCAACAGAAATAATGGGGAAAAATGGCATAGCAAACCAGCCTGAATTTGGTAATCAAGGGACTTCTGCTTCATGTCTGCTCACAGGAGAAAAAAGACAATTGTAAATCTAGTCAACTCTTCAGAATGATGGTTTCAATCAAAAAAGAATTATTTTTACCCTCTGATCCCAGTATCTGCTTTCCAAACCCGCTGTTCTGTTTAAATCTTTTTTTCATCATCTAGCATGTAAGGGGATGTCAGCAGCTGTTAAAACAGGTAGGCACACCAGCAGAGAAGGTGTATACTTATCCAGACAGAGACTTCTGAGCCTACTGCTGGTATCGGTCTCCTGCAACCCAGCAAATCCAGCCCTAGGCTGGATCCTACAGTTAAAATCACAAACCTGTATTGCTGACAACACTGTCTGTTGCTAAGGAGATCATCACCATGTCATAAAGTTTCCGCATTTTGACTACACTGCAGGTTAAAAGCTGGAAGAAAAACAAAGCTGTGGAGGACAAAATCTCAGAAATATCTATGATCATTAGCAAATGTGGCAAAAATAATCTGAGAAAAAGGAATAGATTTGTGTATCTATGCAATGTTGCTCTTTGACACTGCAGCACCAGTATCAGTTGAAAGCTGCCAGCAAAGGGTACAGCACCCGCCAGCAGCCCAAAATAGCTCAGGCTTTTCAATTATAAAAATGCATCATAAAAATTAGCTAAACATATCTAAGTTGGGACAGCAGCGGGTGGAGAGCCAGAGGATTTATGTATTGTGCTGAAGAAAACGTGCACCATTTTGAAAATGAGATAGATGAACAAATTTCAAAATTGGGCATTACTTTAAATATAGATGATTTAATACTATTGTGATGTGCAGGACCAAATGCTCCAGGGCAAGGTTTAGGTTGTTACAATTGTAAATTATAGAAGCTGCATTGACATAAATGGGAGGACCAAATTCCTGGACTGCACCAATTTCACTTTGATAAATTAGCATGGATAAATAAAAATTAGCAAAAAAAAAAACCCAAAACACAACAGTTTCTTGAGAGGGGGTTAAGGGAAAGTGCTGCTTGCTTGGCAAATCACAGTCCTGACACTGAAATACATCAACTTGTCAGCCTTGACAAGAATCATTACTTAATTTTCCTAATTACAAGTTTCAGCAGATTACAGTCAGACTCGTCATTGATTCAACCCTACACAGATAAATGCTGAATAGGCCTAGGAGGAAAGAGTCATCCATCAGTAGTGACAAATCACCTCCTCCCTCACTTTCTGTACGCAAACCCTCCAATCTGAACTGTGTATCTCCCAAGTTAGACACACATATTTGGAGACAGACTGTTAGTATTTTTTTAATTTACTCAAAAGCAAAGCTCGAAATGCTACAAAATACTGGTATTCAAGAAGATTTGAAATCAATTTTGAAGCAGTTAAAGAGACTGTCAGCATTTCCTGAAACTGAACCCAGGCAATATATTAAATAAATTAATCTACCATAAAGGTTGAGATTTGCATGTTGCCATTGAGTCAGCAGATTCTCTCCTAACAAAGTTAAGTGAGCTGCTAAGGGTGCCCCTCTACTGTTGTAATGTTGCCAATATACCAGAGATGGAACAGATTAAACTGGCATGCTACCTACTTCAGTGTGTAACCTGCTATGGCATCTGTCATTCACTGCACTTGGTTTCAAATATCTACTTCTCATGGAGAAAACCTCGTATCTGAGCTTAGCTAATCAAAAGCAACTCTTTTTACAGAAAAACAGGGTGTGAACTTTTGTTTCAATAGATTAAGTCTCTTGGCCTGCATCTGAAGCGGAGAGGAGGGAAGCGCTTGTTTCTCTTCCCCAGGTCAGTAGTTTTTTCCTCTCCTTCTGTCGCAGTTGCTAGGCAGCCTGCAAAATGTCAGGATGAGAAACCTCACATTTCTTCATGCATTGTGTACCCTGATGATGCACAGCAAGTGAAAAAGACAGAGAGCGTCAATTTCTGTCCTAGAAAGATGCCTCTCTGGGTCCACCATCCCACAATAACGATGACAAACCCCTGCACTTGAGCTAAACTCATTGCAGAACTGGAGTCCAGCAACTTGGCCAAAATGGGCCCAGACTGATTTCTTTGTAGAGGAATGTAATGTTATTGTGGGTAGGCTGCCTGTTATATTCCCAACATCCCTTTGGGAATCAATATGTTGATGGAAGTGTTGATTGAAGGAGACAGACACTAATTTCTCCAATGCTTTCCAAATGTGCTAGAATGGGTTCACCCTCATACCAGGCAGCTGAATTCACAACAATTGTGTTTAAAAGAAGTATACAGGAAGCACTTGTCAGTATGACTTGCCAAATTGAGGTATATGCACGTGGCATCCTCAACCCCCAGCAACCACTATCATGGAACATACAAATTATTGCTTTACAAGAAATACATCATAACCCCATTTCAAGTTTCCAGAAGATAAGAGAAAACAAGTTACATTATTAACAGGATAAGCTAAATGAAAATCACAGTTGAAAAAATGGAGAAGGACATGTAATTATTCCTACCTTGCCATTGCTATGCCAACAACACAACCTCCAACTATAGACCAAAATCCAATCCAGCCTGCATCCACCTGACAAGAAACAAAAAAAACCCAGAAAAATGTGTTAAAACGGAGAAAAGAAGATGATAAGATGTTACTTTCAAAGCAAATGGTGTGCAGGAGCTGTGAACTGCTAGCAAAAGCCCCTGACAAGAAGTGCAAGACTTCTTCTAGGATATTCAAAAGGAAATAAATTCACTAAAAGAAAGTATGACTAAGTAGCCTATGCCTTAAACGTGACCTTTGTATATAGTACTGAGTAACATCCTCTGGATTTTTACAATCCTCTCTTAAAAGCTTAGAAACCCTCTTCTCCCCATTTCATCTCTTCCATCTGGTTAACATTATTTTCTTTTACTAAAAGTGCAGCAGACAGCAATACTTCCGTTTGTTTACCTGCCTCTTCCTTCTTGTCAAAAGGTTCTGAAAATACTCACCACTGGTGAAGGGTCAGCATGGGGAACCATGACAGTCTGGGATGCCAAAGTGGCTGTTTATTTTGTTTAAAATTTTAGAAGTGGTCCATATGTATTAAAAGCAGCTTAAATGTAAAAGCCTGATAAAATTATATGCTAGTGCAAAATTAAAACACCACTTACAAAACTGATGCTGATTATCAGTCAGGAGATACTTACTTGGCTTACGTGAACTGGCGTTAATATCAAATCCAGAACACCAGACCAGCCAGAGAAAACACCGAGTGGAATAGCATAGGCTAAAGCAATCATCAAGAATCGGAAATTGCTGTGAAGACAAAACACATGCAATTAGCTGCAGTTTATATTAAAATTGCACTCAGATTAGCTGCTAGAGTAAATGACACCCCAGAACGTACATTCTACCCATCAGAAGAATAGTAGAGGTCTGAAAAAGTAGCAAGGAAAAACATGAAAGGTATCCAGCCATGTAACTGAAATACCAGTGGCTGAGATGTTACTGCCTTAGCACTATGATAATAAAAAAAAAAGCCAGTTTCTCTAGGCAGTTCAAAGATTTTTGTAACATGCTCGGCTCATGTGCTTCTCATTTCCATGAACAATGCCTCCAATTTGAATGGGCAACCTACTTAGCCCAAATGTATGTTAGGAATAACAAGCATTAATTTAAATTACAAAAAGCATATTTCAAGAATAAAATCAGAGATTCATACTTTTCAAACTGTACATTTTAAAAAAAAACCAACCCTGCTTTACTTCTCTTTATTTTGGTGAAAGGCAGGGAGCACTCTGGGAATGAGATGGGTACAGCTGCAAGAGTGGAAAAAATTTGACTGAACTGTCAGAAAACAGAAACAAGTATAAAATTCTGCTCTAAAGAGTCAACGTGTTTGCTTTTTCCTCCCAATTAAAACTATTCAACCTTTAGCATTCAGTGAAGATGAAGCAGTCAAAGCTGTGTCATCATCTTCATCACACACAGCTAAACAGGAGTTGGCAGACAAATCCCACCACCAATTTCCACCACCCACCCACCATAACCAAAAGCAAATGAGAAATCTTTGCATCCAACTTTTCCTCAAAAATGTTTAGATTTGGGAACAAAACCAGAAAATATGTTTTGGACGTTGCAACACTGATATTTGAAGAGATTTTACACTTGTTCCAAGGTTATCCCATGAGGTATCTGTGTAACCACAAAATGTGGCTCCCCCAACTCCCGACCAATTTACATAAAATTGATCCCGACCACTACTAGTTCCTTGGCATGCAGCACCAAGTTGATAGCACATAGTTATGAAAGCCAAGAGGGAGGGAAAGAGCTTCAACTCTCCAAAACATTCAGAGGTTTGCAGCTTACGTTGTTTTACTCCCCTAGAAGATGCACTCAGAGCCAACAAGCCAGTGTTTTTTTGCACTGTTCTTTTTCACACATCCTCTTCTTGAATAACACATCTCTATCACATGAACATATCCTCCTCTTTCAATATCATTCATGTCAGATTTATTTTTTAATGTAACGAAAAACAACTCCCAAACTTTAAGCTTTTCCACACGTTGTTTCTATTTCTCTGAATGCTAAAGCATTTGCTGTCTTCCTGACAACTTTTTTTCTCTCTTAGAAATGCCATACTCTTATCCTAGTCTATCTTGCATCATCTTGACTCCTCTTAAGGCAGGTTTTCTTACACAATTTAATACTATCCATGTAAAAGCTATTCCACTATCTGTAAAATAAAACACAAGGGAAAGTGCTCATTTTGCATGCACATTATACAGCTGTGTCATAGACTGCAAAGAGGGAACAAGTCTTGGAGGCACTCTTCCAAAACAGCACTTGCTCAACATTCAAAATCTTTGAGTATCTGAACCTCATCTTCACTAAAGAACTACTTTTAGTGGGGGTGAGTACTTTGTAACTTATTTGGCCAAGATCATCTTTGGCAAATTTGTCTTCTGCAACTCAAGCAATTAGACGCACTGGCAGGTGGGGCAGCTGCTCTGTGCCATGTCCAGCTCCTAGTTCCAGTATGACAGAACCAGCTCTGCACCACAACATCCGCCAGCGACAGAGGCTACCACCCTGCCCGGTCTCCAGAATAAGGAAAGGGACCAGGAGAAAGGATATGTGGCAGTGATAAAGCAGCATGAATCACTAGTTGTCATCCTGTCCCCTTGTCCAGCAATAGCCAGTGCTGGCTACATTAAATGCTAAAGCTATTTGAAATGTACATCTTAAGCAGCTGCTCCACTTTCCATGGCTCCAGGCACTTGTATTTATTTTTGCGATTTTGCAATTGTTTCACTGAAAATAGAAAAATGTGCTGTCTGTCACACCATCAGTTGGTGAACCCACACTGTCTTCCATCGTATCAGCCCTTATGACAGGATATCACCATTAGCCTCTCTGTTAAACCATTCCGCTGGAATATGAATTGGCTTTTTCTTCTGTTTTGTCGGGTTTTTTTTTTTCAGGAATCCATTTAATGCCACAAGAATCTGTAGAACAGATTCTTTGACAGTAGCCCCGTCAAAGTCAGTCATCATTTTCAGAATAACTTTGAGAGCGCTTATTACAATCAGGCTCACTCTTCATCACTGGATGGTGATGTCATATGAAAGTGTCATTAAAGAATAATGGTGTACAACAGCCCTGCTATAAAATTTCCAAAGGCTTATGTAGTCTCTTGAAAATATAAAAGGGATGTAACTGACTAAAAGCTTCTAATTACTTCAAAGCAAAAACCACAACAGATTTTTTTAATGTAGATTTTAATACTTAATTATTTACCTGTATTAGATTTTTTCCGTGAAAATTTGTGGTATATTCTGAAATAGGAGGGGGAAAAAAGAAGTCATGGTTGCTTCACCCAAGAAACTGAGAAAGGGCACCGTACTTTTTCTAATGGAAATTCAAACTATGCTTGTCGCAGTGTGTGATAGACTGTTAAAAGATTTGGGCTTAGCTCCCAAACCATGACTAATCTGTCGTCTCCCACTGCAGGCTGAGAGAGTTGGTGTCAAGAGATAACCAGAGATCAGCTAATTGTTATAATCTGTCAGAAGCAGAAGTCCTCCAAATCAGGAGGAAAAACTAAGTTCCTAAGCAAGCTCCCAAAAAACGGCCTTCAGAGGATGGCAGACCTCAAGAAATTATGTATAATACAACTCTGCAAGAAGCAGCTCAAGGACCTGAAGGCATTGAAGGAGAGTGGGAGTTGTAAGCACATGGTAGACCCCTTTGACATCCAAGAAAAAAGGTCAATGACTCCAACGGTAAATTTATGCTATGCTTCTTTATTTTGAAGCAATAAAATTGCAGCCTGGGGGACACAGGGGAAATGATGAACATCTGAAGTCTCTTGAGTATTTTCTGGTGCAAAGTTAGGTCAGCCCACTAGCTCACACACATCCTAAATGCCTTACCCTCTGGTATGAGAACTGTGTAAATCCGCAATAAAAGGGAAATCATGATTTCCTGGTACTCACCAGCTGATTACCTTCAGTCTACCCATTAAGTCAAAAGAAAGACTATCTGTGCCAAGAATTATGAAGTCTAGATTAGGCAGCCAACAGAGCTTAGAAGCCTAATGAACCAGATGATGGATTTCTCTTGAAGCATGGCAGATACCATTTTCTTCTATAAACCCCCCTTGCTTGATGGATGGTTGCTGAAAAGCTCCCCAAGATAAGTGGGTTTAATGATGAACTGTTGATTGTTTGATGTACAGAGGAATGAAGAAGTGCCTTTGATAAGGAATAGCATAGAAGAATGTATAAAGACCAAAGGGAAGAGAGATATCATGATCTACCTGACCGCATTTTAAAAACACCTCTTGGCTCTTGGAGACATGATAAACTGTTCTCATTATTTAAGCATCTATTTTTTTTTCTCAAGTTTTACTGATTGTGAATAGCCAGGTTTGCTGTTTACCTCTTGACCTTACTAGTATTTCAGGTTCACTGTTCACAACACTTTGAACAAGGGATCTAATGGAATAAAGCTCCCAAATGGAGTACTGTCAACAGAAATTTTGTATTTCACCTGCAGAGTCAGTTGCTGTTTGGATTTCTGTACAACAGCAACATTTTTATAACACAGCCCTCAGGCAGGGTCTCACCGCACACCAGCTTGGGTGCTTAACAGCATTATTGTGTGTGCTAAGTGTCCTTATGGGAATTGCTGTTTTCTAATATCCTGAGTAGGTCACTTTACAGACCAATCAACCAGCTGTACTCACACCTTCTTCCAACTGCCAGCCTGCTCCAGGATGAACACACAAGATTAAGAATCTTGTCAAGTATTTACTCCCCCAAATTGAAACAAAAGGCTCCAAAAATGAAAGAAAAAAAGAAAATGACAACAAGGGATGCGTTGTTTTTGCTGGCTCTCACTTCCAGAAAGTACAGGCCACAATAGGCTTGTAATAACTAATTGCATAAAGCTCCCACAATCGCCAACTTTCATGCAGCCCTTTGTACATAGATTCAGCGCTTACCACTGCATCACCCAAGAAACCATTACAGGAAGAGTCTAAAGCCCCTCAGTGAAGTCAGCCATGCTTTACACCATGGTAGCATTTCTTTGTCCCAGAATTTAATCTGTGTAGTAGGAAGTACAGGGCACAGGCCTTCGCAATTATTCATCACTAATATTACTGTTGCTTTAGCTGTTCCTCTGAGATCAGATTCCCGTTACATCAGATGTTGTACAAACACGGGGGGGGGGGGTGGGAGGGGCAGGACTGCATCTTCCCAAAGGAGCCCAAGTGGGAGAAGCTGCAAAGCTGGAGATCTTTTAAATCCAGAAATTTAAAGGACACTAACTAACCTTTAAACCTGTACAGAAACTTATCTGGAGACACTTCTATTCCCACTTCGTATTTTAACACATAATTAATGAGATTTAATAGTTCATATAATGTTCAGATCATTCAATGCTTCCATGGTTGAATGAAAGCTGTGGATACTCCTTTGAATGGCAAGCAAATGCCAAATTCATTCCAATATAATAAGCATGGAAGAAAGCAGCTTATTAGTTAGTTATGCCCAGTGTTGTTAATTTTTAATTACCTCACACCTAGCAGTACGGACACTCCGTGTTCTCGTATAACCTAATGTAACAAAAGTATTGCATAACAAAAGCCACGCTAACAGATGTCTGAAGCAGTGTTGGTGCTGAAGAACTCCAGCATGAAGGCTTGAGATATACTCAATGATTTAATGCCTTGCTTTTTAGCAGTTAGCATCCTTTTATGTCTCAGCATTAATATTTAATTTTATTTTGTTTAAAAGCACCACACAACAACTTGTTTGCTCAATATGAAGATTAAAGCACACTTGTTTTTATTTATTTAGGTGCTGATCTGCTTTGAAGTGGAAACCCAACAAGGACCTACCTTAAGAGTCTACAAAAACTTCTCCTGTAGCTGAGCCGTTGACTCGCTGCTGCCACGCTGGGAGGGAATGGAGGACGCGAGGGGAAGTAGGCCAACGCTGCAGAAAATATCAGGGAAACCATTCCAAATTCTAAACAAGAGGGCAAAGAATAACAAAACCAAGAACAGATGTTAGCATTGAAAGACGTATTTTGGTACAGCACTGCTATCAGTCAGCCTTTGAAACATGAAATCCCACAAGTGCTTGACTGCTCCTGACAACAGATCTGTGTAATTTGAAGGACAATTTCTTTTTACCTCCCCAAGAAAGATTTAATATTGAGATGGAGAATCATTGAGATGGAGAAATACCCAGAGTTCATTTCAGTGACAGGAGCTGTAGAAAACCAGGTTCACACATGGGAAACTCAGTGAGGCAAAAGCAAAGTTTTTGCTTTTTCTCTTTGAAGAAAACTGCATTATAAAGACACATTTCCTTGCAATGGAAGTAATGCAGTGCAGGTAACAGCGTGCTAGAGACTTGAAACAGATGGTACTGGGGAAGCCCCAGGGCATGGAATGACAATTACTTGGCACACAGGATGATGAAAGCAAATGAAAGGTCAAGCAAGGCAGCATCTCGGACACAAACAGTATTACATGGCAACAGAATATAAAGAGAAAAGCAGAGGAGCAGCCAAGGCTCTGGAATAGATGGAGCACAGGTAACAGAGAAAAATGAAAGAATACAGTTGTTTGCAGATGCTCATCTTGTTGAGCAGCAGGCATTCTACATATTTGAAAAATTTCACAGTAGAAATTCTGAACTTGCAAAGCAATGAGCACTTCACAAAAAATACTCAGCAATCCTAGATCAGACGTTCTGAAGAAAAACAACTCTATCCACAGTCAGTCTAATTAATTTGTTTTACAGGCCCTTTACAACACATACCATGTTCTCCACAGTCTTCAATCCCAATATTTCTCCTATCCCCTTTGAAAACAAGATTCTTTGCTGCTACAGAGAGAAATGTGAAGCTGAAGTGCATTACCTTGTAAGAACCTGTGATCTCATAACAAAGAAGTGTTCACCAACACCCCAAATACATTCCAGCAGAGCTGGATACTCAATTGCATTAATTTTCTTTTTTCTTCTCCTTTTAGATAAATAAATATGAACGTGGCACTTTGCCAGCTCTTCTGCTAAACGAGAAGAAAATAAATTCAGGAAACTGAAAAGTAAATGGAACTCTGAGTCTAAATGGATCAGCTGGAGATAGTGAAGGGAAATTAATATTTCTACTTGGTATATGGAAAAAAAAGTCTACCTGAGACCTCTTTTGAAGGCATAATGGAAACATGATGATGCCATTCTTCACGATCCAATACTAAAGGATTCATTTTGAATTACGTGGCGTTTCAACGGTCAAGAGCACTTTAACTAGACCTTCTCCACATATCTCCTCTGTTGTCCAGAAAATGGATTAATTTCTTTCTTTATGTACATTGTTTTTGACACCATGAGCAGCGAATAAAGAACTGGCTGTAACTGATCATCCCAGATCCAAGAAAGGGATGGGATGCTCTGTCAATGCAGGATGATACTAGACAGGGAAATAAGGCTTGTCAAAAGCTGTTTATCCCCATCTCCTGCATCTAGGTCTACATATAGGTTTAGAGGTATACGTATGTACATGCATATACATGCTTTGATCACATTTTAAAGGAAGGCTTCAGACTCCAGACAGGTACAACCAACAAGAACGTAACCACACACAATCATTAACTTTGTTTGAGGTGCTTATTATTTAATTCCATCATACTGCAGTGCCATAAGGGGAAACACTAGGTCTTTCTCTGAAGAATGTAAAACACGTTGATGATTTTTTTAAGTCATAGCAATATTTCATAACAGGTGCCCATCTGGGGCCTCTTCTATGGGTTGCCTCAAGATTCCTGCCAGTTGAATTGCTGCAGTAGGAGCAGTATAGTGACACTTCATTTTTTTAATAATTATGAAATTCAGCATGTAGTCCTTGTAGTACCTACTTGCAACTCTTTAATGTTTCCCAGTGTTATAATTTACAGGCTAACAAATTTGCCTCGCCAGCACTGCCCTCACACACAAATGAAAAGAGTAGAATTCACTTTGGAAACTAAAGCAGCTCCCTCTATTGAAGAATAAGAGTCTTTAGTGCCATCTGAGCTTTGCGTATCACACTAGTGTCTCGATCAAAAGTCCAGGTACTGCCAAATACATCTGACTTCTTACATGTTGCTTTGCTACTTCATTAGGAAACCCACTCCTTTATCTCCATCATCATTTACTCTACCAGACTAGATAAAGCAAAATAAATTCCCAGAACACGTTTTAGATTGAAAGTAGTGAATAAAAATAAGCAAAAGATAGAAGGTAATAAATAGGTCAATAATGGGACTCAGGGAGCTGCCGTCACAAAACAGAAACTAACTATTGGCTTCTCAACAGTGCAATGGATGCAGCATTCAGAATTAGACAAGTCAGCATAAATTAGTGTGCAGAAATACAGCCATGTGTATCTCTTGTTGAGAAGTGAATCCAGAATGCCTCACAAAAGCTGGGTTCCATGCCACAGCAAGCTGTGACTGTTGAACTGAAGAGATGCCTGCACCTTAGCCTAGGAAGCAGGTACCCTGCTGTCCGAGTAAATCCCAAACAGAGAAGAAAATAAATAAAAGAGGTTTACAGACGCACAAGCCCTCTTGATACAAGGTCTTTTTTCTTTTGATGGGTTACTCGTAGCACAAGACTCTACCCAAAACCAGACTTTCCTCCCCATCTTGTGCTGAAATGTAAAGGGGGAATGATGGTACTTCATACACACACAGGCGCACATTTTTCTTAAACAAATAATGATTTTACACTGATATTTAGGAAACCTCTGGGTGCAGTCCAGAATAATTCAAACTTCCCTATGCAGATCAGGTAATACAATTCCATCCTGATTTGCTACATCCATACTATTCCAGCTATGAACATGAAAGCGCAGACACAGATGACACAGAAAGAGGTCATGGTAACTCAACTAATCTCTTTGCCCACATTCGAGATAAAGGAACAGCAATTTATTAAAACACAGAAGAGACTGGAATTAACAGAACAATTTCAGAATGGGTTTATAAGCAATTGCTTCATAATCATGTTTGAGGTTAAGTCCTTGGAAAATTAGCACACTCTTGGCACGCTACTGATTCCAAGGAAACAATTCACATTATTACCGTATTTTAAAAGTCATTATCTAACTTTTGGAAGTTGCTTATCTAATGCTACCTCACAAAACAGCAACAAGATCCACCACAAACACAATGCCAGGGTGCTTTTCCTGTGAAAGTAGGTTTCCATGGCATCTAGAAGGAAAAGTCCTGCCAAGCCTGACCACACTCGCTAAAGAAGTAGGAAAGTGGGACATGAGTCCAACTGCTCTGTCTGCCACATTCTGTAACACTCTTACTAGTAATCAGTGAAGCCAATTTGAGTTTCATTTTCTACGCAGCTGATTAAGGGTACAAATAGGACCCTACCACACCTATCAGGTATGTTTTGGTCCATGGGTGAACAGAGCCGTACAACTATCCCAAGGCTGTTACCCACTCCAGGGCAGCCTTCCTTCCACCTCTGGAGCCTTCCTGGCATAACACAGCATGGGGGAGATGAACAGTGGGGATGTCGATCCCTCAGCTCCCCAGCGAAACAGGGCTGAGGTGAGAAAGGACAACTCCCTCGAGAGAGTCAAGACAACCTCCTCTTTGACAGCTTCTACCAATTTTAAACCAGTTGGATCTTTTGCCACCATCGCTGCGGTTCACTGCAGGTCAGTACCATTCAGGAACCAGTTTTTTTTTGTTGCCTGAACAGCAAGAGGGTTGTCATGAACACATAAACTCATAAAACACAACTATAACCATAGCTGCACAAAGAAAACCACCTCTGTTTCAAGTGCTTTAAAATACTAAGTAAGAACTAGAGATGCCTCACAAAACAGGCTTGCTAGGAAGCTGAGGAGCTGCATCTTATGCTGGGCCCAACAATCCTGAACAGGTGTACAGGATGTTCTCAAACCCTTGGCGGATCAGAATTGTTGAAAGAGTTGTGCTGAGACATGGGGCAGGCACAACATACCCCTGAACCTTAGTGGCAAGAAGATGCATCATGGTTTCTGAAGAAAATACCTAGGAAAACCTCCCAGAACAGAACAGAGGAGAAAGCTAATCTCTAATGGGCCACTGAGACAACATTTCTAGTGCTACCAGACTCAAAATAGTGGTTTAGGCACAAAGCTGTACTTCCTCTAAGCAGATGAATTCTTCACTCTCCATGGAAAATCTGGACATGGAGAGCTAAAGCACTTCTCTAATTGCTAGATTTTTCCTCCCATTATCTACTGTTCCTCAGGACAAAAGCTGACTTGCCTTTATTTTTCCTTCTTTCACACTGGCCATTTTTACCTGCCATGAAATCTTCAGAGTCTAACATCATATTTACCTCTGAAAAAGGCCTAACCAAACTCGAAGTTCCTTGTTATTCCAATACATTTGAGCCCAGTAATAAGAAGGTTACTAAAAAATACCTGTTGAAATAGTGATCCAACTTCTCCGCTTTTCTTAAAATGAACAGTAAAGGGGCCCACACTCAACAGGAGTATTAACTTGACAAAATTTCCATAAGAATAACATCCAGAAATAATAAATGATTACAAAAACTAACCCAATTCCATAAACCTACATATAAACTACACAGTATATATACTTTAAGACTTCTGGAACACTTAGGGCTAACTCCTGGCTGAATTTCAGAGGCTGCAGTTTACAGGGCTGGGGGGAACCCAACCAAATGTGCAATTGCCATGACATAGTAAAATTCAGCTGCTTTTCATGCTATACCATTTTAAATCCACTAAGAATCCCATTGTAGTCACTTCAGCAACTCTTTCTCTTTACGGCTTGCTGCTAACTTTAAGTGACACAAAGAGCCGCAGAAGCCACTGCATGAAAAAGAGCATGGACATAAAATCTAAGTTATATCAGGTGAATTTTATATCAGTGTATTTTTCCATTAAACCATTGTCACTTTACTGAAATTTCCCACCACATAGAAATTATGTGATTTGAGTTAAAAACCAAATCTATTGAGTTTTAATTTCACTGTTAGATTCTTAAATACCAATAATCTAAATACACTTAAAAGGCATCAGCAAGTAACAAATTAAGGTTGATTTAACGCAGGAAAGAATTTAGTGCTAAAAGACTATTGGCTTCCCATCCTTATAGAAACAAAAGAAAAAACCCAACCTGTCACGCACACATTTTTCAAAGGAAAATTCAAGAAGCAAAAACCAGTTTGGATGCTCAGGGAAAGCATAAGCTCTCCTAAGATCAGTTGATACAGAAAACTGAAATACTTCATTTGGAACCGGTCTGTACAAAAGGCTATTTTTAAATACTACCTATAGAAAAGTGGAAAAAATTAACCCTTCTGTTAGTACATTTTACCACTTCATAATTTTCCATCAGTCACTAATAGTTTTCTGTGCAGACCAGCCACTAGAGGGTAGTGGTTCACAAGTCCCAAACACATACATGAAAAGTATGTAAATTTTTTTATATATTTTTTCTCTTTTTTTTAAAAAAATAAAATTTTTAAACCACACCTGCATAGAGCACAGCCTCGATGCGGTCCTTGATGTGCTCAGTGTTGCTCTGTGAAACCAGTGGGAGGTGAGATGTTCCATTAGGAGATGGCACTACAAGAGGTCCCACTAGAAACGCACCAGCAGCTCCCAGGTAATTGAGCAGTGATGCGATGGCTGTTGCTGTGGCACGTTCATCTGGAGAAAACCACGTTGTGGATAGAAACGGTGCCGCGTTCATGACAGTTGGCCCTGCCAAGCCATTTAACAGCTGCCCTCCGTGAATCAGCCTGGAACAGAGAATAGTTATGAGAGTCATTTGGATGACAATTCTTTCTTTTTTTCTTTTTTTTCTTTCTTTTTTCTTATTTAAAAAAAGCATGTGAGATGCTGAGAGCTGGGGATGGACTGACTGCATGAAGAAATGAAAGTCTGGTGCAAAAAAAAAGATATTCCATACACTAAAAGAAGTCAAATTAAACTGATTTAAAGAATCCAGAGCTACTCTGTTCTCATTACCTCAGACAAATGGAGAAGCAAATGTTCTCTTCAAAGCAAGAAAGGAAGAGGGAATAAAAGGGACTTTCTTTGCTGACAAAGGGTATCATTATAGGATGTAAAAGTAGGAAAAGTGTAGAAGCAGGAAAGTTTTAAATTACAAACGCCTTAAACCTGACCCCTTTTCTGCATAAATCCCGACAGAAGATTTAAATTAGTTATGGCAGAACCAAAATTGAAACACTTCAGCAAAATACTATGCATATTTTTTCACTGCATTATTTATTTTTATTTACACACTCAGATGAGTTCTATATGCCTACAGATGAGGAGGCTGGGCTGTTGAGGTTTCCAAGAGAATCATCTTCTCCAGCAATCTGGCCATTCTCAACACACTGCTGAAACAGCCAAGCAAACCCAGATTTTTCTTGTTTTTCACACTCATTGGGATTTAACAGATATGACTGGTGACAGAACAGAGATAGTACTTCCAAGCAGTAAAGTCTCTGAAAACTTTGGCTTAATATTAGTACAATGAGCACATAAAGAAAGGACTTTTTTGAAGGCTCTTCTACACGTGAGAGTCAGCCAGAAACCTTCCACTTTGACTCTTCCAAAAAGTGATCAGCTGTGAAAGGCAAAAGCACTTTGGAATTTATATGAAAGCCTCATGTCTAAAAAGCAGTCAGCGAGTCAAACAAAACATTGCAACTCTCCAAAGTAGATCTAGCCATTGCAAAATAAAATGGTGGCAGATGATATTTTTAAATGGGTGGCGTCTTTCTAAGCATAGCAGGAACTTGATGGTATTGATGCAAGACTTGAGTTGTCAGACATAAAAAGCTACGGCCTGAAAATGGGGAAACATAAGCTAGCATTTAGGCAAGGTTTCAAGCCACAAATGGCTGAATAATACACAGTGCAGCCAGAGTTTTTTAAAGAAGAGAAGTGAACAAAATATGCAAAATAAATGCTGAACGACTCTATTAAATTAACAAGCTTGACTGCAATAAAAAGGAATAGCTGTTACTGATTCTCAGTGGATTAGAATTTAACTTTTTTAAACACAATTTGTAAGAATATACAGAAAAAGACAAAGCTATTACATACCATCTGAAGAAAACCTTTCCTGAGCCGGGACAGAAGTAAAGGTTCACTCTTAAATATAAGCAATTGCAATCTTTCTTTTTTTTTTTTTTTTATAAGTTCACATAGCAAGGACAGATTTCACCCCTATTAGTTCATGATGTGCATCAGACAGACATCACCAAGGCATGGTCAGCCCTTTTTAATGCTTGTTAAACTGGGGCCCCACAATACAATAAAATTAAACATTTTCAAGTAAATAAGAAGCATGGTCTAAACAATGCTCTGGTATAGTTTTCTGGAGGACAAATTACATGAATCTCTTATTGTTACCCTCTAACCCAATGCACTTTGGACAAACCAAGGTATCCTTGTGTACTTTGGTATAGTCATTCTACTGGTGCCACTACAATAAGTTATTCTCATACTTATCCTAAACTGTTCCAGGTTATTTGCACAGCTATGCCACATCCCCAGAAACGGCCACATTTCACTAGCAGTGAGGTAACCACTGCAACAATAAAGATTTTATTTTAGCATTTCCTCTTGCTCTAAAGTGAATTTAATGCTTAAATTGTGTTTGTTATTCTTTGCTAGAAAAACTGGATTACCATAAAATAACCTTTATAGCTACAGGTACCATACTGACACATTGGTTCATTTATCCCACTATGATAATATTGTTTTAATTCAAACATGCCTACTCTATGGCAATCCTAAGGGCAAATAAAACTTACTAAAAATCAGAAAAAAGTACAATAGTTCCCCTGTAGCACCTGTGGGCATATAGGTACTTACTGGGTAGAGGGATAAAAGTTTTGTAAAGAAACCCCAAACAAACCATCAAACAAAAAAAAAATCTCAATTTATATATTGTGAGAATTATACACACTCTTCACGTACCCACACTTCATACTCAGATTATGTCTATCAAACTCCACTCTATCGAATAAAACTCTGTAACTGGCCTATATACTCAAGGGAGAAACAGCTGTTAATTTTACTTCACAGATCCCAAGGGAGAAAGTAGATTCTTAATCCAGATCTTTAATGCTACATTTCTTTTCTGTCTCAGTTTTTTCAAAGAAAGAGTCAATTTTTGCCTCTCTGTACGTCCCTGTTGTCGGCGTTCTCCTGGCTGCTCTCTCTCTGCCTTTTGCCTTGCCTGATGTGCTGTCTGTTCCCATGGATTTGCCTTTTCAACTGCATTTTTTGGCATTTATCATTCAGGGTAGAGCATCTCTTATCTTCATATTGCTTAATTTTTCAAGTCTAACATATTTGGGTTAATAAGCACTAGCTTCAGATGAAATTGGAACTGATATACAGACTACTACCTCAAATATTTCTGCATATGATAACAGTCTAAACCACATTTTATCTGTTTTTCAATACTGGCTTGAATTAAGCTACTTTTTCCTGAGAAAAAGATTATTTGCATTGTTCCTCCACACGTCCTTAACTCATGTCCCTAGCAAGGCAGGGACGAGAGATTCAAACACAATTCAGTGCACTGACTAAGCTGCTACTCCAGGAGACACATGTAGCAGCTTCTCTATCTGACAGAGAAATATGAACACAACAGTATTGGTGGCTTTTTGCTGTTTGTTACAACGTCTTATCATCACCACACTAGATTTTGGTCTCACAGCCCATAGGAGTTGCCTCTTGTACACACCATCAGTGCTAAGAATTGCTTCAACACCAAGAGACTCCCCTATTTTCTTCTTGTTTCTGCTACTAAAAAGGTGCAAAGAGTAACTGCATTTTCCCCTGTCACTATTTCAGCTCCATTCTAAGATTTATCGCCAGCCTTTTTCTTAGAGAACAGAACTTAGCTCAGGACCCTACTCAGATGGAAAAAAGCTTCTCAGTCTTATTAAACTAACAGGGTAATTTTCATCTGCTATTTATCCAGCTTTGCTCTGTTTTCAGATGCATTATTTATCCAATCATCACCTAATTATTTTCACGTACCAAAAAGTAGAAAGTTATTGAGTTCAAATAATAGAAAACAATATGAGTAGAGTGCTTCTTAATCACAATCATGAAAGTGAAAATTGGAAAAAGTGACACCAGAAAGTCATCCCTGACTTACAAAACAATTGACGATTGTCTAGCTTAAAGCAAAAGTAGGAAAGTAAACATCTAGCCAAATATCTTATTTCTGATCCTTTCTGAAGCCAGGTGAGGGACTCATTCAAAAATTTCAAGGTTTTTGCACACTTGACCTTGATGCTAAAATGCTCTGCCAAACTTGTACTTTGCAGTTTAACATGCGAGCCCTTTACAGATAAAAAAAAAAAATATTTGAGGACTGGCAGTAAATACTAGTGCTAAATATCATGTCCCATAGCATCACAGTAATTGATAAACTACTCATTTCATCATGTATCTATCTATCTATTTAAAAATCAATATACAGACATGTATATATATATACAACTTTGCACAAAATAAAGATCACATTTGTGCCTAACCTGGCCTCTGAATCGCAAAGTGGTAGAGCAAAGGTTAGTTCAAGTATAACAATAGAAATTAGAGAAGAAAAACTCTTCTTGTATTATATTGTCTCTTCCAAATTTTTGTCAAAAGGTTTCAATGATTGATGATCATACCGTACAGTTAAGATAGGAAAGAGCTTCCATTTAGTCAGCTTTATTTATCTTTTTCTCCCTGTACAGGTTGAAACTTTCCATGCATGGTTACAGTCCCATCAGGTACTGGATTTGTTTAGCTATTAAAACGCTGTGTGTTCCATAAACATTTTTTCTATGTAAAAAAGCCAGACATTTAATGTTTCCACCACAGTATGCCTCATGCCTACACTTAAGAGTATTTCAAATGAAAGAAAAATCTCATTAGTTTCCATAGTCAGCTGGGGGGAAACAAACGCAACGGTAGAGGGAAAATGACTGTCCCCATAAATTACTTTTAATACAATGGATGTAAATCACAACACAAAAATAAGTCTCCAAAGCTCAGGCTGAAGATGTGATAATTGAACTTGTTTTGGGAAGGCTAGGACTGGAGGAGTTGTATCAATATTTTACCAGCTCCTCTGATGAGCCCCCAGTCAACTGGGAAATTAGGTTCCTCTGGGTGCTAGGAGAGAGCAGAGCTCATCTCAAGAGCCTTGTGGAGATGAGATTTTGGAGCATGTTTTTTTCTTGAAACTTTTATCGTGCTTTTCCTACGAGGTGCCATGAGAACTGACCACTTAGTCACTATTCAAACTTCTGTACAAACGAAACAAAAACCAAAAAAGGTAATTCAGTTTTGCTGCTATTTGAAGTGTGAGGAGCAATAAAGTCTCTGAGAGCACTAGCCTGCTGCTGCATGAAGTCAGGAATATAAAGGGCCTCAGTCTGGGGAAGTTTAGTAGATTAATTGCTTACCCTAAAACTTAACGCAAAAAAGGATTTCAGATAAAAAAGTTAATGTTTTACAGAAATACATGGCTGATTTTTCTTTCATATGCCTGACATTTTCACTCATTGGAAGTAGTGAATTGTTCAGCTACTGCTAATTTGCAAGAGAAATAAGTTTATATAGTGATTAGCTCATTGTGGGAACTACTGGAAGTAAATGAAAGAGATCCTTCTGCTGGAGGACTTAAGAGCACTTTTCAAGTGCTATTGAATTTAGCCTCACTACATGGCAACAAAGCAAGTAAATAATTCCTGTTCTAGAGCATCTACATTGATGTATGATGCAAGTTCCTTGCCCAGGAAGAAGATTACCAGAAGACATGGACATCCACATTATACATTAGGAGATTCATTATACCTCGGAGGGAACTGATATCAGTTTTGTACAGAACCACCTCCGATTTTTCACAATCAAGTTACTAAAAAAGGATAGAGCTTTTCCTTTAGATTCACAAAAATGAATACAACAAAGAACCCTCTATTAAGTGGAACAATTTCAGTTACTTTTTAAGACAAAAATAGAATTAGGAAGGTAAAATTCATGCTTTACAGCAACTCACTGCTATGGAGTAAGGGGAGAAACCAATGCAAAGGCTATTTTGTTCATAACTTGAAGAAGAGTGCAGTAAGGCTCTATGTCTGGAAAAGGACTGGAAAGAAAAATACCTCTGGGTAAAGCAATGAATTCATCTATTAAAAATAACATTCTGAAAGATGAATTTCATGGACATGCGCTTCCTTTCAATATTTTCATTAAATGATATATTTATACTACAAAAGCTTTATGCCTTCTGGATATTCATGGATTGAGGCCATTAGCATTTTTAGCTTGGTTTTGACGCATGCGACCATTGATATGTGGAATAATTTAAAGCTTTTTTTCCCCATCCGTAAGAAAAACTATTACAAGCAGAAAGCCTGAGTCACTGTGTGGTACATTGTTTCTAGCAATAAAGTGAAAAAGAAAAAGAGAAAAACTTTAAAGTGTACTTTTGACGACTGTCATCAGGAACCGGGGTCAGGTTTCATCCCCTGTACAAAACCATGTCCTCAGCTCAGTCGGTCACAACATTATGGGAGCAGACTTGGAAAGGACCATGTCATCTCCCAGCACCCCATCCTCATGCCTTTTCTGCCACTCTTAATGAAAACAGCACATGCATTTGTAATGGTATGAAAACCAGTGAGTTTTGGGTTTAAATCTAAAAGGACTGGAAAAATAGAACTACTCCAAAACTATTATTACCAAGAGTCTGGCAAGAGAGAGATGAGGATTTGCTAGGAGGGGAAACAGCAGTCTCAGGCCAAGGCCCCAACATCTCCATCAGACATCCTGACAGAGGAAGGAGACATGACAGGTGGACAGCGAGAGCCCTGGTGGCAAATTCACTCACATCCTCATTCTATGTTATTGAGCAGCCACCACAGCTGTCACACAGCTGAAAAGAGGGTTTCTCCACTTAAAGCTTCATCCAGGTTTGAAGCATGAGGGCACATGAAACCAAAGCTTCTTTTTGCAATTTTGTTTATATTAAAAGTTAGGGAGGGGTTTTTCTTTGAAAGCTAACCCTCTCCACAAACCCATTATTAAAAGAAGACATCTTGAATGCATCGCTAATGGCAGACATGCTCATCTATTATGAACAGACCCAAAATAAACAGCATTTCTCTGAACACGAACCAGGCAATTACACTATGGGTAATGAGGCAAAACATACTGAAACAAGTTATCAAGGAAGGGCACCAGGACCGGCTGCTATCAGCGCTGCCGTAGGAGAAAGCTGAAGAGATCACAAGATAGGTCCCTAAGTAGCATTTTTCAGTGAAAGAGAAGGAGAATACAGGAGATAGATACAGCAAATTAGGGAATGAGATAAATAAGACCTCTTAAGTTAGTGAAAGAGCAAGAAGGTGTTTTCATTATAATGCAGCAACTTTGATACAAATTCAATTAATATGAACTTTAAAGACAGAAGTTAGCAAACAGAATATCAGTCACAAGACTGAACAACATGATTAAAAAAAATTACAAGCTCTCCACAGTTGAGGATAACATCTGCCATTATATGAGATGGAGCTAAATATTCCACAGAATATAAATTCTCTTCCGTTCCAGCACAGGCTTACACTACTTGAAGCTTTGTAGAAATGCTGCCCATTAAATATCGCTGCAATACCAAGCCCTTTCTGAGATTTCAGAGTTTTCTTTAATAGATCTACTGGATTTACCACTCCCTGAATTTACACAGAGTCTGTAAAGCGCTAATACAGTGACTCCTGTTGCCTGGGGAGGCAGATGACACCTACAGTGCCATGGCCTAATTTCAGCACAGGAGTAAGAAGAAAGAGTATTTATCACCGCCTCCTTTTTCCACTAAGGCTGTTCCAGCTGAAGACGACGATGATCTGACTGTCACTGAAATGGCTCCATTTGGGGCAGGTGATTCTGAGCACAGAAGTGTGTTCAGTATTGCATTCAGTATTGCCAGGCAATAAGAGAATCCTAATAAGCTTTTTGTTACTGGAATTACCTCTTCGAGACGCCCCTTTGCATTTTTCAGGCATGAGAATGGTGACTCATGGTTGTTTCAAGTCCAGGAAAGACAAATAATGAGATGATCCCATGTCACTCTTAAGGCTTCCGGGGTAAGAAAGGGTAAGAGTGGAACCATTGAAGAATAAGTCTAACATGAATAAAATACAAACTAGGTTGCAACCAGCTAATAGAAACAAAACGTGCCGAAGATATGGTGAGAGTAAATCTTCAAATAAAGGAAAAAGTCAACATTAATATATCTAAGAGTAGGAAAAAAACTCAAAATCCTAAGAAGTGAATTTTAGGAGTGCCCTACGTAGAGATAAGAGTTGGACTCGATGATCCTTTTGAGTCCACTCCAACTCGGGTGATTCTATGATTCTGCTAAAGAAAAAAACCCTTTATAGGATCTACCAGCTACCACTGTGCCCCCCATAAACGACTCTGTAAACAACCTCTCCTGTTTCCACCGTCATTCTCTGTGCTATTGTCTTGCTAGCTTTCCAATAAACTTTTTAATGGTACTTATTGCCAAGGAGCGCCCTCTCACCTCTGTGACTCAAGGTCCTCAGTAAATACTTCACTGTTGTGAAATCTAATGTGAAGGCCAAACATGACCAGCCCACAAGCATACTAAGTTCTAATAAATTGCTTAATTAATATATTCAATCCAAATGACAAATTATGTTACATTCTTTACTTCCATGTCTTTAATTATCCTGTCTTTCAAAACATTTTAAGAAGTCTTACATCACACGGTCAGTCTTAAAAGACATAGATTTATGGCTATGAGCTGATTTCATCATTTATTTCCTTCTTTCTTACACGTTTCAGCTCATACAGCTTTTTGCCTAGATTTATTATTTTAAAATCACATGGAAGACCTAAGCTGTATATAAATCTATTCCCAAACACATATTATGAGACAAAAATGAAGTGGGAAAAACAAACCTAATTTTGTCTATTAAAAATTGGTCTCCTAATAATGTTAATGTTCAAGATAAAATAATCAAATTCTAAAAGACTCCAAGTAAAATATTCACTCAGTGCCAAGCAGTATTGAAAAGAGAAGGGATTGAATAAAAGGCAGGGAAAAAGTATTACTGATGCTATAACCTTCAGAGAAGGGAAGAAGACAAAAGTTCAGGAATGGTACGATTTTAATTTTTTTTTATGTTATATATAACTTACAATAACTATGAACTAAAATAGGTGTGGCAAATGAGGCTTTCATAGCATTTATAAAGGAATAACGGTTTGGGGGTTTATTTTTAAAAGTCAAATTCACTGTCACACATCTGGCATATCTGACAAAAGTGTGCGGTAGTTACAAAAAATCCTTCCTAGCCTTGTCTGTATGATACACACATTAGCCTCGTAGGTTAGGGGGCTGTGAAGGAAAGCAGGTAGGTAGGAGCATATGTGTACGTGACAGGGACTTTAATAGTCCATGTACAGGCTAGTTCCTCATCTCCGACCCAAGTCAATACTTTCACATTTTTGCCATGCACTCCCACTTCAGCCTTCACTGAATTTATGCAGTTCTGGCATGGATTCCCAGTACAGTTTTAGGTCACAGACTGACAGAGTATGAAAATTCACCATAAGGAACAGTTGCTTTAAGAGAGACACTCAAATGTGCAACCCAAATTCTCCCTCATACAAGTAATGCATATACATGAACAGAAAACAGAGGTTAAGGTTTGTGTTTAAAACATGACCCAGAGAACTGGTCTGCTGTTACACGCTAGAGCCAAAAGAATAATTACAGACTAGAAAGGAGCTTTAGAAAGCACTTGGATATTACAAGTCTGTGTGAGATAAGGTGCATAAAGCAGTCAGGATTACATGTCAGTCTTAACAGTGGTTTCCTCACAACTGTGATTACTCTGATAGCCAATGGGCTTTAGTAGCTCTCCTTAATGTTAAATTACAAGAGCTTAGGGAGCAGAGACAGCTACAAAGCAGAAAAAAAAAAACCCTAAACCTGACAAACCTCATGAATGTTCTTGTAATTTTATCTATCTTAACTCTGATATAATTGCCCCATGGAAATCCTTCAGTACATTACTGCAGATTAGAAGGGCACCACCGGAACATACTACAAAAATATGCAAAAGCGTTTCAAAAAATTCCAGTTACACTGGCTTCTGAGATGCTCCAATGTGTGTGATTTTGTCCATCTGGCTCAGTAATATTCAAATTATTGTATTAGCACATATACACACTTCGAGTAAGTGCCAAGTTTAGTGCTCAGCCAGTTGTTGCTAATGCATTAAGCAGTAAAACTCATCTCAAAAATATTATTTTATTTGGTATCATGCTTCAGTAATTGATGAAAATTGGCCTTCCGTCCTAGCCCTCAAAACAATGCAGGTTGTCTGGTATAACGTCACACAGTGTGTACATTTACAATGTCTCAAGAAAGCTTCACTGAAAATCATCCTTTTGCTTCACACAGAGCTATAACTAATTCTCTGTAGATTTTTTTAAAACAAACTGTGTAACAGATCAAACTACTTTTTCAGTACAGCTACAATTCTTGAAAAGATCTCTTTCTTTTGAGCAGGCTAAGTAAGCAAATTTATCAGTTACAGTTGGAGATGATGCACACTTTCAAGCATGAATTAATTAAAAAAGTAACCTTTTCCATCAGGATTCTGCTCATGCTTTTTTTTCCCTGTATGGTTTTCAATAAAATGTATAATCAAATTTTACACATCTCATCAGACTCTATATGGTCCACAGTCACTCCTTCTCCAGTTAAAGAAGCTGTTCTTTGAATGTTTCTCTGAAAGCATTTATTTCACCCTTCTCCCAGGACTCCTCATTGCAGTTATGCTAGGAATCCCTCCTTACCTTTCCCTGTATCTAAATCTTACTCAGGAATTCCTTACTAGGTTCTTACAGTCTTCATCCTGTCTTTGAGGTAAAGCCTAGACCATCACAAGTCTCTGGGCCATAAATCACAAATTTAAAGTGACATGACACCACATTTCATTGCATTTAAAATATACATATATTTATTCCAAGATTGGTCAGAATTGATGAACCGGATGTTGAGCATCCCTTGGCATCCTGAGAAAAGGTAAAATGAGAGCACAATAAGGATAGCTTTTCCTGGCCACCTTACCAGTACATCTTCACCTTCAAAGTGTCATTGTGAAGAGTAACAATATGGCTGGTTCAGCCTCCTCTGCTCACAAAGTCCTCGAACACCATATTGAAATGGGCAAACCTGGTCAAGTATTATCAGGAGCACCTTGGGTGCTTCCTTATATACTCAATAAGCACCTAAGAACTGAAACTGCATCCCCGCTGCTCGCCACATTGCACTGAGTTTACTGAGCCATTCATTACAAACTAGCTATTTATTCCTGATTGGGACTAGTTTTACAATCAATGCATTCATTACATTCTCAGCCCTCTCTCTGAATATGTTCCTTTGTTTTACCCATGGTACCCAGTCACCTGCCTTCTACTTCACACCAAACATTTTCTTTTTCAACTTAAAGGTTTCCAAGCCGATTTTCAGATAAGCAATACTAAAGAAAAAAACAGAACTTTTTGGAATAATACAAGGACCACCTGGAAGCTGACTAGAATTTGAATTCTAAGCAATAAAATCACATAGAACTCTCTCATAAGTAAATTCTTTTCTTAGTGATTGCATGTTATGCAAACATAACCAGTGAAGAGCCAGTGCTTCCACTGTTTGTCAAGAAGCAGAAAAATGCAGCTAATGCCCGCACTCCTTCCTCCTTCAGCGTGAGAGGCAAAAGAAAGTTAAGTGAACAATAAGTGATTCATATTCCCTAGATGTATGAAACTAGCGTGACTTACTGAGGACTCTCAGTTCAGGATACACTGGTGACACAATCCAATTGTTTGGATTGTGTGAACTTTTAGGATGGAATCTGTGTCTATCACAGACTCTTACATCGCACATGTACAGAGGGTATTCATTTCAACCACAGCGAAAGCACATGAATACTTTGGAATGCAGGTTGGAAGAGACTATGTGAAAAGGTCATTTTGCATAAATTCATCTATCTTGCTGCACAATCCCATACACCCGATATGAGAAACATAAACTAATTATTTAACATTTGCATACAAATTACATATTTCTGGATTTCGTGGTATGGTTCCCTGTGTGATCTGGGGCCAGTTTCTGAACCTCTCTCAATCTTGGCTTCCTTGTTTGCAAAACAGATTAATACTAGTTATGCAGGATGGGGTAAGGCTTAATTAACCAAGTTTGTAAAGGGTCTTCTGATCTTCAGATACTATATAGAAGGAAGATTAGAAAAATCAATTTAAGCAGCAAACCAACACGTAGCCCATGTCCACACAACAAACGTGGCATCAAATTCATACAGAAAATTTGTACAAACATTTCTTTGTAGCAGCATTAAAAATTACACTAACAGAAAGTATAAAATATGTATATTAAAAATAACTAATTCACTTACTTCTTCCTAATTTCTAGGTCTGAAACTGGAACACATCTCAGGCCAGCACCCAATACCATGAGGGATGATGTTAGTAACACAGTTACCCTTAGACCTAAGAGGAAAAAACAACATTATTTTACAAACTAAGTCAGTAATGTTGCAAAAAAAATGTTGTCTACATATATATGCATTTACATGCAGTCTCACAGAATTAATCAATATCTCTTTCAAATCCTAAGCATTTTGGTGACAGTAAGAATTACATATACATTATAAAACCCTGTGTAATTTTCTATGTTTACACTCCAGAATTATGAAGACCTACTCTGGGCAAACTATCATACAGGACTACACCCAAAATCTTACAGACATTCTTGGCAGTGAAAAGTGATAATAAAAGTATCATCAAAATATACAATACTCCCTTTAGAAACAGAAGCATCAGGGAACAGGCTCCAGTATGCGATATGAAATCTAGGCAGATCCAAAGAAAAATCTGCACTTGTACATTCTTTTCCAATCACTTAATGAGTACAACCACAGAACTGTTATTGTTTTCTTTCATAAGGCAGATACACATCTCATCCTGAAGAAATAACCATTTATTCAGGGGGGGAAAAGTACAAGTATTTTTCTGCAGTCCTTGCAATTACGCCAGGTTTTCGCTGAGCTCAGCTCAAATTGTCAGAGGTTGTAAATATAGTACATTAGAAAAAGCTACAATTGACTGATTCCTTGAAGGTTTTTGCCTCATACTGCGATTCTCAACTGAGAAACACTTAGATTAGAAACAACTTTATCTTAGTGCTGCAAACCCTTTTACCAGCAATGTACTTGCGGCTGCTAAGGTGTTTCCATCAGCAGCAAACAGAAGGGGAACAGTGATGGCTGCGGGGCTTAACCTCCAGAATCTTGTAACACACCAAAATCATAAATATGCACAATTAAAAACTGCTGATACAGTCTGTATCTGAGAAGTTGTAAAACCTGAAACCATTTCACAGCAACAAACAGAAAATAAAGGGCTTCCATGTTCTTAGAAGAATGTAATAAAAACAATTACACGATGACAAACACGCAGCATCTCTAACATTTAGATGAAAGTAGTAATGACACAAAACAGATGGAAAAAGAACAAGTCCCTATGACGACTCACCTAACAAACAAATAATTTTGGATTCTTTCTAAAACTGCCAATTTTCAGAGAAGTGCTCCTACGTTAATGACTCCTGTAATCTGCACAGTTCAAAGAGTGGTCACATTAAATATTTTTTCTCTTAATGTGAATTTTATGGGAGGTTAGAGCACGTATTTTACTAAAATGTAATGTTAGAGGACAAGACATCACTTTGCTCTTACTGCAACAGCTCTTAGAGAACCACCCTCACGGGCATACAATGACTTCTACGGGACATGGCACAAACCAAACCAAAGATTCCTCTCTCCATCAACCCAGCTCAAGACAACCCAATGAAAAAGAAGTTCATGTTACAGGTTTTCTAAAATGGAACTATGACTTACTTTGGTATGGCTCAGTCATAAACAAAAGGAACACAGCCTGCGGTCCTGGGACTCTGAAGGACACCTCACATCCCTGATGCCCTGGAGAAGTATCATCAGCCAAGAATATTTGTTTCCTTAAAGGATTTCCAGTACCTGCCCAGACTTACTTGCTTGACTGTGCTCAGCCAGTACATGTTGATGTTAAACTGGTTTTTCAAGTATGCATGTTCAGAGAGCCCTAACTAAATGTCTGGATAATACAGCCCTTCAAAATCCTGTTGTCCTTCATGTTTGCTGGGCCACCATGCAAGCCTTCACACGCACGCTTAACCCCATGTAATCATCCTGCATTCGTTGTGGGTGGAATTTATCAGGATCGCATATGTGATACTTTAGCCTTTTCTCCTGGGAAATGAATTTTTGTCAGCATTGCTTTTGTGCATAATGAGAACTTGTACACAATAAGAATCAGAATTTTACCAACAGAAAATCAAAACATGTCTTTTAACTGAAAAATCTGAAGTTTTCCATTTGGAAATTCTGCTGCAATGTTTCAGGAAAGTTCTAATAATATACATATCACCTTCATATCTTCCATGTAAACCACGATCTCCTTGAATTACATTTCAGAAAGTACAGCACACTCTGCCTTTCAGGAAACAGAAGGACAAGAGACAGCCAGGCCGGACGGTCCTGCTCAAGGGACGTCACAGGGGGCAGAGGCCAGATGGAAGCCCAGGGCACAGAAGCAAATGAGTATTATACAGAAATATAAGTTTAAATCTCCACAGAACACATGAGGACTGTTTCCGAATTAAAAAAAAAAACCTATTTAATTTTTTTTAAATCACTACAGCGAAACACACAAACCAAGAAAATGTTTAATTTAAATCTACAGAAAAGTTTGTAAGAAAAACAACATGCAATTCAGTGAAATCTAATTTGGATACCAAAGTTTTACCCCAGTCCTAATTCTAGGCTTATCTTTAACATCAACCCTATATGTTGGGCAATTTTAAAATAAACCCTTACAATCAAGAATGTTTGATCTCTTAACATTCTTTGAAGCCCTCATTTTGAATATTATACACTGCAACACAACACTTTTAAATGTTTTTATCACACAGATTACTCTTTGACCTTTTTTTCCCCTCCACCTTAACAAGCAAATACACACCAAAAAATTCTTTTGGCTAAACCTGCGTGTTGAAAATGATGACACCAAAGTGAAAACATATAAAACTGTCAGACAAGCAGCATATTAGATGCTTTCTTTGCTAATTACATGATGTATTTCTAACCTCTAAACTCCTTCCCCCTTTATTTTGCTTTATATTTTAACTCTTCGAATCTACCCTCCTTTTCATCTTTGTTAGAAATTGGCCTTTAATAGAATTTTTTAATTATTTCAGTATTTTTTCTTTGAACGTTGCAGTGGCCCTTAACCTGAATTGGACATCTTGTATTACTCTAAAAGGCACACCCCAGGGTGTTTCAGATAGCTGCATCTGTCATGGGGACAATAAACCAAAGTAAGCAATTAAGCCTGAAAAAAAGTCCGCAAACCTTGCAAGAAATTAATTCTCTATTTTAAAAGACCTATATAATTCACACAACACAGATTTTGAGTAGAGGCAGCTTCATTAATTTTACTCTGTAAATGAAAACAGTAATTGATAGGAGGGGGCTATAGCTTCTTAAAATCCATCATCCAGTTTCCAGTCCTCCTCTTTTAGAGGTTCCTGGAAACAGGCCTCCTTCAAAGGCATTTTCTGCCAACAGAGGAAGTTTTCTGTTCTTCAGAGCCTTTCTCCTCAGTTGCTCATTTCCACCCTGCTCTTGCAGGAGGTTTCTGGGCCCCACGGATTGCACCGACCATTGAGCAAAGACTGGCCACGTTCAGAACGGCCAAACGTCATTGAGAGCAATAGAAAAGTCTGAGCTAGCAGCAGAAATCAAGTCAGTAATAAAAAGACATACTAATTATCATTTATGAGTGAAACAGTCAATATTGTTTAACCCCCCTGCAGCTAATAACACAGTCTGCTTTACAACTTCAGCAGCCCACGCTGCATTTGATGGTTTTTATTTCAACAACTACACCCAAGCTCCTGCCACTATTGAAAATTTTAACACAAACTCTCAATCCACAACACTGCAAAACACAGGCTTTTAATGCAGCCAATAACATGTACTCGTAAACTAGTAATGATTACCTGTGCCAGCAGGATTTGCTGACTGGATCTGTCTCCTGGGACATTCCTAGCTGACCCACTACCTTCCTTTGCTGGGGTAGCATCTGCTGCTGCAAGATACACAGTGGGATGAACCCAGGGCCCATCACCACCCACAGCCCAACACTGAAAATGAGCAAAATCCAACACTCGGCAACGCGGTCTCACACTGCAGTGGGAGGTAGCGACTGACAGTGACACCCAGTTGCTGTTTAGCTGCCTCAATGCAACATCAAGAGACGGCATCTAAACATGGGTGTTACATCCTCAACAATTCTTCCAGCACTCCTTACTTTGACAATGTTTTGTAACGTACATGAAAAGAAAAAGCATTCCGCTCCCACACTGCATTACTGACTTGTAAACCAATAAGTGACTTCCTATACCCAGTTTAGTAAGGAGTTTAATAAAAGATGTTGTGCAGCTATAATTAACTTATTCTAAGTAGTTACACATTACCAGTTTGTCATTCACAAGGAGATACATGATTAACAACCGTCCATCGCCTTTGTTTGCTTTTGAGAAGCAGGACCATTCCACCTGTCAGTCACCCACTATGACAAACATCATAAAACATGTGACTAACAGACTACAAAAAACCAAATCCTTAGTCACACAAAACACACACTCAGGTCAAAATTGCCTGCATGTCCAGAAGTGGAAGTTTCTACTTCTGCTACCTACTGGCAGCGAACACCCTGTGTATCCCCACTAAGGCCACTGTCTGGCAGCATCCTGGTTCCCTAGCTACTGCTACAGACCTGTGGAGAGCAACATTTCTGCTTCAGAGCATCACACAAACGGCAGGTGCTGTTCGGGTTTGGTTTCCCTCCCCACTCCTAATGAAGCCGGAGGAAATTCCAGTTGGATATGCATAACATTATAATGGAAGAATCATAGAATGGTTTGGGTTGGAAGGGATCTTAAAGATCATCCAGTTCCAACCCCTCCACTGGATCAGGTTGCTCAAAGCCTCATCCAACCAGAACAGACACTTTTCACCTTTCTGCTATGACTACTGCAAATGTGGGCAGAGGAAAGGCTGCCGGATTCAAGCCTCCCTCTGCCTGGCACGGTCAGCAGTGAATTTACCTCTTATGGCTCACACCCGCCTCTCTTGGACACATTAACATTTGAGGGGTTTCCTTCATTCAGCCGCGGATACTAAAACCAGTCCTACTAATGCAGAATACAACAAGGCTTTGATTAGAAACAAGTGACATCAGCCTGCTGCACATTTTCAGTTTTTAAAGACCAGGCTGGAAGCAAGAACCGTCTCTTCTGACACTGAACTGAAAACATTTTAATTCGCTCAACTACTCTGCTATTATTTTGACTAAAGCACATCTAGCTAAAAAAAAATAAATAATTACGTGTTAATGTACACACGTCTGGAAATGAAAGACTCCCCAATTTCAGCAGTTACTCTAACATTCACTGTTAAATTGTGCTTTCCCCTCCAATTTAAAGCAAATACAGTTTTCAAACAAATTCTTGTTCTGCTTTTCTTGACAAAACAAAACACAGGATCTTACATTTTTCTTTCTGTGAAGTTAACATACAATAATCAACCTTTACCTTTAGTTTCAGTAATCAAAACAATGAGCTCTGAGCCTTACACTATTTTCCTTAGGTCCTGGAATTGTTTTTGTCTTGTCTAAATCCCCTCCTTATTGTTTAAACATGCTTTTTAAAACAGATTTGTTTGCTGGATACCAATTCTCCTCTTTATTTCAAGGATCTGTTTCTCTCCCTTCTTAATGTGCTGCCTTTACATTTAGCCACATTAAAACAAAAGTTTTATTAAACAGTTCACTCTATCCGGGAACCCTAAGAGCTCTGCAGAGTCCCTGCTTCATCATTATCTACCACGCCTAAAATCTTTGTACTTTAAATGTAATTCTAGCAAAATTATACTAATAGTTGTATCAATTACTCTCACAAGATCTTTGTCATGATTAAAATAGACCCTCAAAAATTGCTACCTTTCTACTGAACACAGTGAAGAAAACTTCTGTTATGCCTGCACTTTGCCAAGCCAAGTACTGTCATTAAGGACAACAAGGAGCAATGCTCTTTCAGAAGAAGCATCCTTACATCCAGCAATACAATTCTCAAAAGAGAACAGGCTTTTCACTGATATAAGAAGACTTCATAGCTGAGTTGTGGCTCTGAAATCTTTCTAACACATGGAACAAACTTGGAAAATTAATGTATCAGGCCTGCCTTGGATTCCACAAAACCACTTGATTGTAGAGGAGCATAAACTGTGTTTGGTAACTCAATGGAAAATAAATACATTCTCAAGAATACCATCAACTACACTCAGAAGCAAGAAAATTTGGAACCAAATAAAAGGACTATCTGCAAGAGCAAACAACTACCAGGTCTTACGCAGCTAATCAGTTTGATGGCCAAGATGTCATGGGGTGCCAATGAGCATCACCTGGATCTCCCTTTCTCTCTGGCTACATGACACTGATGCGTCTCTTACTGTCCTGTCTTTCATAAGCTGTGTTTTTTGAAACAAACTGAAGCCAGTTGTTTCCATCCATTCCCCTGGCTCTATGTGACATTACCAAAACAGCATCCAAATTTCAACTGAAAATGTTTGGTTCTTTTCTGGTTGAAAATTAAGCAAACTCCTAGTGACCTCATTCAAGCATTCTGCAACACAGACGACAGCAACCCTTCTGGTACCAAATATCAAGAACCAAGCTCTATCATATATGACTTGTCTGAAATAAATCAGTCAGATCCAAAGCCACATTTCAGCCTCCAGCCTTGTCTTGATTACAAGAAGTAGGCCTTTTCCTACATTGAGAACTGCATGGCAAGGGCAGATTCTACTAAACACTGTGCTCCAATTTCCATCTGTTATATATAGTAACTGGATTGGCACCCCCAGACAAAACATGTAGCAGAAACCTCACGAAATGTAGATGTAGGAGGTAATGATCTTCAGAGGGAAATTTCGCTTCACAATTTCATACGGCTGTTACAACACAATCTGTCAGCAATAGCTGCCCAGCCACACCAAGGAAGTCTGATATTTCTTATAAATCAATTTATTTGCAAAATTTAAATTTGAGGGAACAAACTTTCTAGGTATAAACACAGCAGTTTCAAGTAAAATAGTTTCTGTGGTTTGATACAGACTTTCTAATCTGGGTCAGAAATCCAGAAGAGCCAGTACCCCCAAGTGTCATCACTGGCAAACCAGGGCAAAACACAGGGAAATCACCACCAAATCAGGAAGAAAGACTGGCATCAGAGACTAGATCTGATCAAAAGATAAAGTTATTTCTGCTGCTAGTACCTGTGGGGCAGATACAGCAAGTCTGTGTCCAAAACTGAAAAAGGTCTCACACTCATCCCCACCAGTTCTGTTTTCAGTGTAATTCTCCAATGAAAAACAGGCATTCTCTGGAGAAACATCATTGCTCGAATCTTTATAAGAACAGCACCACTCCTGAATTATAAGGTTAGTTTAAAAATTTGTAAACACTCACACACGCGCCCCCCCCCCCCCTTATAACTAAGAGACTCAATGCACAGAATTTAGCTAGCCAAGCATTTCAGAGAGAAGACAGTCATCTTCAGGAAATGACTGAACACGTGTAACAACTAAAACAGACATAAAGCTGCTAGGCCATAATTGTGAGAAGCAAAGCTAAATATAATGCAATTGAGAATTATTATGACAATCACACAACCCGCAATTCCTAAGCCTCTCCATCTTTCACTATATGCATCCTGATTGGAAGGGCGCCAAGATACTTACGTATTCACACTGCACCACTCAATTCTGGTGTGTATTGTAAACACTCTTCTTGCTTTACAGTATGTTTTTTTCTCCATTTTTAACATTCAGTAAACCATATTAAAATAATTATTTTTCTGTTTACCCTAGATAATAATTGAACTGCACCTGTTAGAAGGAAGAACAAGCTATCACAACCATGTCAAGAGGATGCAGTGTGCTTTTATCTCATTTGCATCAATTATGTCAAGATAATATGATCAGTGGACCCATCTTGTTTTAACACTATCCAAGCACATAAATAACCTCTAAAAAATATGTCAAGGAAAGCACAGCAGCATAGCTTAATTCTCCAGCTCTCTACTCCTCAATGTGTAGCTGAAACAACATAAATGGCCCAAGTTCTTTTACGGTGTCTTACATAATTAGCTCCACTAACATGGATGCAACCACAGCTGGTGGCAGACTATACCTGTAAATACAAATTAAGTATTTCAGAGTTTGTGCAGCAGTTTAAAAGTTTGGTATTTTAAATAAAGTAGTCCTGATTTTAATAACTGTACAAGCTTAATCTAAGCTTTTGTGTACATAAAAAGGTAGTTTACAAGTATGGAAATTTCCTTCCATATGTCAGCAAAGGATTTTGAAGCACCCTAACAGTTTAACATCAACAATGGAAAAACAAATGGCAAAAGATGCAGATTAAAAATCTGCATTGCAAGTTTCTACGAGTGTTGTAAATTCTATTTATCAGTCCAGAGACTGACATTTTGCGTGAACAGATAAATAAAGCGCTGAGTTGAATGGTATTTGCCAGCAGATCAAAATGCTGATTTCAAATCAGTCTCTTTACTAAAATATCTCCTATTCTTTAATACCATGTTTCTTGGCTTCAAAGGAGACTAATTATTTTAGCTTTTTATTGATACTACACATTTTACTGCAGAGAGCATCCATTTCATCTGCAACTAATCCAAGTGCAATTACCCTCTTGCAGAGCACCTCTGAGACAAGAGAACACTGGCCTGGGGAAGCAGGACCTGCGTCTCTTGACGTGCCTTATGAAACTGGGCAGGCCACTTACCTTCTACTTCACTTTTCCCTCCTTCTCCCCACATCTGCCTTGTTCACTCAGGCTAGAAACACATGGAAACAGCAGTGACCCTCACCATTAGAATCAGAAATGCTAGTACTCCAGGCCTTCTCTTCACCTGGGGTCAGTGCAGTGTTGGGATACAATTTAAAAAAAAGGCTATTTGAGCGCTTACTAAATCTGTGAAATTAAGATACAAACATGGGTAAGAGTTGTTCTTTCTTCCTTTGTCTCAGCTACAGGCTTTATACTGTCAGCTTCAATATTTTGAAGGGGGCCTGCAAGAAAACTTGGGAAGGGACTTTTTACAAGGGCAAGTAATGACAGCAGGAGGGGGAATAGCTTTAAATCGGAAGGGGAAAGATTTAGATTAGATATTAGGAAAATGAGGGTGGTGAGACATTGGCACAGGTCGCCCAGGGAAGCTGTGGACGCCCCCTCCCTGTAAGTGTTCAAGACCAGGTTGGATGGGACCTTGAGCAGCCTGTTCTGGTGGGAGGTGTCCCTGCCCATGGTAGGGGATTGGAACTGGGTGGGCTTTAAGGTCCCTTCCAACCTAAACTACGCTATAATTCTATGTAGTGAAACATGAAGTTTCAGGTGAATAATTTAATTCCATCCACTTGATAAAACAAAAAACTATATAACAGGTCATGTGCATTTGTACCCATGTTCTAATGCATACATACAGAGATGCAGAGCAACTG
Organism: Dromococcyx pavoninus; assembly: GCA_033558185.1. Taxonomy (NCBI): domain Eukaryota; kingdom Metazoa; phylum Chordata; class Aves; order Cuculiformes; family Neomorphidae; genus Dromococcyx; species Dromococcyx pavoninus. The sequence continues at coordinate 2,270,561 of JAUMJL010000786.1, forward strand.
ATAAAAACAGCTAATAATGTAGTTGGGGACTAAACTTCATCATTAATTTTGAAGCTAAACTATAGATGCTTATTAACAAGTCAAGAGAAAGTGCAAGACAATGAGCCTTCGCTCTAGCTCTCACTGTTGCATTTCTGGACGAATGCCGACAACCCAAGTCTTTCAGCGCCAAACAAGGGGGAAGGAAGCTTTTTCTTTTCTCTTCCCACTCATTTCAAGGACTCTGGATTGCACAGCTGGCTTAATTACCACACAACTAACTACAGATCCTTACACGTGGCGACAGAGAGCAGGAACAATCTCTCCTGTACGCATCTATCGGGGAAGATGTTCTGTCATTATCTTAGTGGTACTTGCCCGCACCACTCAACAGTGCATGAAATTCTTCATTTTAAGATATACAGAGGCACTTTGCTTTGCCAAGACAGAGAATCAAGAAGCAACCATGCAGCAAGGATTGGCAGCCCCACTAAATACTGCCTAGTGCATCCACTAAGCAGGACATGAATAGTCTCTCCTTTCTACTATCCCTGCTGCGAGTTGAGGGAAAAACAGCCTTAAGAGTCCTACTGACGCAATAAACCATGTTGGTCTTGTGACTTGTAGGAAAGGTCACTGGAGTAAGCATTCAATTTTCCCCTCTTGTGAACATTTTCAATGTTACTTTAATGTTAAAATGCATCAGGCTCTACCTAGGGTACGTAAGCCATACCAAAAAAGACTTTTTGTAGCACTGTAACAGGTCATTAAGCCATTTCATCTTTTAAGGCTCCTGATCAATTCTTGATATTAACATGTTTAATCAATTAAAATATAACAACTCCAGCTTTCTTGAATATTCAAAAGGGATAGCATTCATCAAAAATAACCAAATAAAACAAAAGCTTTCTAAAACCAGTTGTATTTGACATCTCGTATTCCAGAAAAACATAAGCATACTTTGCAAAAAGCAGAAGACCTCTCACTTTCACAACACATCACTCCCTCAGACTGAGTCATATGGATCTCCAGCTTTAGAAAGAGGAAAAATCTAAAAATCCTGGCTACTACAAATCTGCATGAGAAAGCGCAATCCGTAGCTTTTGAGGAAGTTGGAGCATTAATCACAAGTTTCTGCAGCATAATTATAGTTACAGCACAGCTACAGAGTCACAATAGCACACACACATGAGAAATATTAAAAAATACAAAATTATGGCAGGAAGTGATGGGATAACTCTGAACGTCACCACTAAGAGAAAGGCTGAGCAAGACACAGTTTCCCTTGCCCCGGGATTATAACTAAAAAAATTCTTAAAGGAGTAAGGATGCACTGGGTTGCCACTGGAGAGAATTCAAATTACGTTCTCCACAAAAACTTGCAAAATATTCTAACAAAATTATCAAAATCATCATGATTCTTAAACTTACTTCTGCTCATCCAGTGGAAGGTGTCCTTGCCCATGGCAGGGGGATTGGAATTGTATGACCTTTAAGGTCCCTTCCAGCCCAAACCATTCTATGATTGTATGATCTCAGCGCTGACCTTGGTTTTGGGGGGGAGGGGTTGGACGTTTTTAAATAAATATTTTATATAAACAAAATATTTCTGTTTGGTAATGTCAGAGTACAGATTTTCACGACAGGGAACATTATTTCAGGACCAGTGCTGTGCAATATCTACTTATACAGTTCTGAAAATGCAAGCAAATATATGTTTTACACGGCTCCCTTCCCACAAGTAGGGCATTTCTTACCAGAAAACAAAATATAGGTAGGAATTGGCAATGCAGAAAATATCTGAAATTTATTAACAAGTAATGAACCTCATTTTTGCATTTCTTGCAGACCTGTTTTTCCACTTCCAAAACATAACATGAAACTAACTCCTAAAAACAACATTGGCAAAAAATAATGAATAAAATTTGTTTGTTTGTGCAATGGTGTGGCATTACTAGAATTGAGAAAGCAGTAAAGCTGGGTTAATTCAGCACTGCCAAATGAAAATGATCTTTCTTTGTTAGTACTTAGTTTCTTCTAAAACGAAAAATAAAAATTATACTAATTCTTTAAAGGAAACAGACTCAGTTTTCTTTAAAGGAATCAAGTTCAGCTTTTGCAGGTCCAAACCTGTTCTACTCTCTTTTTCTCTTTAATGGAATTATAAATGAATAGCTAGGTATTATAAATACAGTATAAACATACAGCTAGCAAAATGAATGCAATACAACTTTTTCAAATACTTTACTACTTCTATAATAAAAAAATCTATAAGAAAGCCCAAGATACTTTGATAACAGTGGAATTATTGCTGTAATTTATGTTGCAGAAGTTAGCACTCGCTAGCATTATCTAGTACAGTAGCCACACAGCTAAATACTTCTAGAAGAAAGGAGGTTGGCAAACTTAAATGTTTTTAAAATGGAGCAAGGCAGTGGACAATGTAATGGTATTTTAGGCCCTCTCTCAGAGGGGCCACATCCACTCCATCATCCTTCTTGTTCCTCCACCACAAGGTCAGACACTGTCACTCCCAAACCCACGCAGGGAGCAGGCGCTGCAGCCCAGGGTGCCTTGGGCAAGGAGAGGGTGAAGGAAAGGCTGATACATTCTCTGGCTGACCAGAGGCACTGCCAGGCAGAGCTCAGACGTTGGGCTGTGCAGAGGCAAAATACTGGGACTTTGTTGGAAATACAAGAAGACCAAAAGGTCAATTGTGTCCAAAGAGAGTTCCCAGCTTGTGCTTTTAAAACTGCCTCTCAAGCCAGTTCACAAAACCTGTGTTTGCCGATCTGCATCAAAGGTGCTGCTAGCTACCTAAGGCACATTTACAACCGCCTCTTGCTCACTTAGTGTCTCGTTCCCTGTTTCTCCTACTTGTCTTGTTCCTCTACCTTTCCCAGCCTCACCACTCCCCACCCTCCAGCTCCAGATCCCGTTTCTGCATCCATGCCTCCTATGCTTCACCCACTACCTTGTCCCATACTCTTTCTCTTTTCTCTCTCTCTCTTCCAACCTATCTAAGGGCTTTTCTCACATCTGCTCCCACTACTTTGAGCCCGCTTCTTGCATCCAACCTTGCCTACTCCTCAACAAGCAGGAGGAGGGGAGGACAGAAGGAAATGGGAAGATAAGATGGGCATGCCACAACAGCAAGTAGACACAGAGGTGAGGCAGAAAATAAAGAAAAGGAAGCAGTGAGATTGGGAAAAAAATGGGTGAAGAGAAGGTTATGAGGGGTAGTAAAAATATGTTGAGAATACAACAGGGGAGATGCTGGTGCACAGCTGCCTTAGTATTATACTCTCTGCAGTCATCTTCTAAAAATTACTTTTGCCAAAGTAACTTCCCAGTTGGAGCAGTGCCTGACCTAGCTCTGGGATGCTTAAGTGCTTTATCTCTGCTTGCGTTAACAGCTGCATAATAAAAGTAAGAGATCATATTTTACACTGGTAAATTATTTCCCTTTTCACCAATTTGCCAACATGGAGGCACAGCAAGTTCCATACCCCACACCCACTGTGCCTGAATGCTCAGTGTAGTCATACAGGCCACAGCCTCAAGATAGCACAGTCATTACTATTCTCACATAAGCTAAGCAAACATGTTAGGATTTTACTTTCCGTCATGAAAAGTCATTTTAAATACAGCATGCAGCTCCCTGATACTCTTCAGTTTGTGATGTTTCCAATAGCTGTCCCAGCACCACTGCTGCAGCTCCAAAGTGGTGAGCAAAGAGCGCAAAGGGCACAGCAGTTGCGTAAAGGATAGCAATACAAAGAAATGTCTGGGGAACCACGGTACAAAGCAGAGACAGGGGTGATGCCATCTAGAAAGACTGAGCTCCAGGAGAGAACATCTGCCTTCAGTCATGACTGATACGTTCAACTCAACCTGTCTCATCAGGAGGTATGGAAAGTGATGCTAACAATCAAGCTAGTATTTCTATGATGAATCACAGTGGCATCAAGTTAATACAACTCATCAGATCCTCGTTAAACCACTCCACGTTGCTAATCACTCCATGTATCTCAAGTGGTCTTTTGCAGCATGCCGGACTGCAGTGAGGGTGGGCCAATCAGTTCTCTAATGAGTTCTCACTTCTGCAAGCCCTTGCACAAGCACCCTGTGGACTTCCATGTAGCCACAGTATACAGAACTAAATGACAAAAGGGGTTTGGTTTAGTCTTCCTTTTCTTCTTATAATGATATTGAGGAAAAAAGTATGTCTGTATGCACACACCAGCAACTCATCAAAATAAGTTTTGAAAAATCAAGCTGATCAAATATCTGCTCTGGTGGGATTTACCTATATCCAGCTCTCTAATTGCTTCTTTCATCTTTCCACATGAAAAACAACACTTCAGCTCGTTTCTTCCAAGATTTGTTAGCTTAGGAAAATTAATCCCCTACATGGGATTTGTTAAGTGTGGATTAGTATCATCACTTACAAGACAATGAAATATGCATCGCTCATAGCATGCAGTAGATGATGTCCACAGGATGAGAGAGAACAAACTGGGGTATTATTTTCCTTCAAAATTTGCCTGCACTTGGTAGAAGTGCATCAATCACTTGCCTTTTCACCAAACACATACAGCTTTCACTTCATATGAGTCAAGAAATTCTCTCCCCTACCCCCTTTTTTAAAAAAAAAAAACAAACAAACCTGAAGCACTAAGTTTACATTTAGCTTCCATTAAATCCATGAGATCTATGGATTCTTCTGCTGCTGCTTCTCCTTCTCCTGCTCTTGTTGGAGTTAACAAGACCTTTGCTATTAACATGAATGCTACTGAGTAGAATCAACTGTTTATGACAAGATTTTACTTTTGCTTACTCTCTGGAATCCCAGTACATTTCAGTGAGGCATCAGAAACATCACACTCCCCTTTCTCACTGGCTCCCTCACCGTCCTGCCCACATTTTCATACCTGTAAGCTTTCCCATTTCTTTCCTGCAGGCTGTACTAATCTACCAAAACCAAAGTGTCCGAACAAACCTTTTTTCTATTGCTGATGTCTGTAAATCCTTTTAGCTTGATCTCACCAAACGATATTAAAGTCTTACAGCCTTATGCCAAGTCTCATCCGAGGCATCTTTAGCTGAGGCTCACGTTTGAACTTGACCCATCAATTATCAAATCGGTAATTTTGAAACAGTGGCCACATATCTTGCAGCCATGCATCTGAGATAAGAACAGTCTGTTTCTGAGATTACGACAAAAAAGAGTAGAAAATGTGTTGATTTGCCACAAGGTGAAAACTCTTAGACTTTAAAAGTTCTTGATTCGCTTGTTTTTGTCCTTCTGTTAACCAAAATCCCACATGTTTACAATCGCTTGGGACACAACAGAACTATGACTACTTCCATTAAAAACTCTGCATGTTCATGTGAGTGCCACCATGGAAAGTACTTCACGCTGTCCATCTCTAGCAACAGTGATACCTATCCGCAGCTATATCTGCTGCAATTTTTCTAAGCTATCAGTAACATGCTCCAATATATATTTTCTACCACACTGGCCGAGAGCCTGAGTGACAGACAAGGACTCTGAGATGTCAAAAGCAATGGAAACACTTAACAGAAATAAAGTCTTTCCCATCTGTTGGCTTTACTTGACAACTTCAGTTTCCACTGACTTCCAGAACATCCTGCTTCCTCTTTGCTCTCTGTACCTGCTTTCACTTCTCTAAAAAAAAACCCCAAGGGCTTTTCACAAACATTTCCTGGATGTAAGAAATGTAGGGAGAGAACAAGTTTATGCGAAGTGGTCTCCCTCCTGTCTCAGTGAGTTAGAGGAGACCAAAGGTCACCAGAAAGTAAAATCAGAGTTTCCATGCAAGCAGACAATCTGAGAACTTCAAACATGAAAGCTGCTCTGCAAAATTCTCTTCATTCACGTGTAGTTTTTCTTGTACAGAGAATAGTTATTAAGACATCTTAATATTAGTAAGGGCTGATTTAGTACTCGTACTCAGTATTCACAACTATTTTGTCAGACTGTATTAAAGGATTTAACCTCAAAATTCCCAGGTGGAAGAGATAAGAACTATAAAATGTCTCATATAAGGAAACTGAGAAGCATGATTTGGGAGACAGCAATAAAATCAAGAGTTTGATATTCAGGAAAGGAATAACTATTCATACAAGCAAAAACATTCATGGTTTCAAAAGACAAGCCAATCTCCATTAAAAAACAAAACCTGATTATTGATGTTTTCTCTCTACTTCGTAATTTAATCACTAGGATAACAATGATATGTAAATTTAATTTCAGCAAAATAAAGTTATTAAGAATGTCTGTGACCCATGCAAGCATGTATCATTTTATAAAAAAGGACCAAGAATAATTACATTCCACTTTTACAAGTAATATGTCACATTTCTTCAAACTCAATATAAGGCTGTGCTCACTGTATTTCAAAAATTAATGAAAAATATCACCATTCTGTTCAATTTGTTTAATGTAAATTATCACATTCATTCTTCATTGCCTCTTCTTGCTTAGACGGGAACATAATGAAGACTGACATTATATATTGCTTCTAGGTCCCACCTTGTAACTAAGAACTTAACTAATAAAAAGAACCAGTGAATCAGATCCATAGAAGAATGCAAGGTTTTGACTTCCAGTTGGATATATAAACAGCCTAACAGTTCAGCATGCTTATATTTACAGTTCCCAGGAAATGAAACACTCAAGGCACAAAACATCCATAAACACTCAAGCACCATGTGACGAATTGTAGCTAATTTTAATCACATAAACAACAAGGGTCCATCCAAATGCACACTGAAGTAATTTCCCATTTAATTTCAGTCTTACTGAATCTCTAAAGGTAATTATCATTTAAACAAGGACTCTCTAATCCTATCGCTAAAGAAAATGCACCAGTAAGACACACAGCTCCATGGCACACTCCATCTTCTAACCTTTCTTCACAAAGAAACCAACCAACACAACACATGTAATTCTTCTTATGGAAAAGGGTTTTCAAACCTACTTCAAAATGACAGCACGTACTCAAACACAACGCACACAAACATAATTCTGAGTTTCAACATGCACCCAGCCCGGAACATGGCTAGGAAATATCAGGGATGCCACTGCTATCGCTATTACAGCACCCAGCCAAGGTGCATGGAAAGCTCCTCCAGACTCGTGAGGAAAAGCACACTGGCCGAAGTCTCCATGAGGCCAGAGGAAGCTGGGTGATAGGAACAGGACTTGCTCCCTAAAGAAGAATTTCCAGCCGTGATACACAAGCCTCACTGAGCATCTGAAAATGAACATAATTTTGAGAACAACAAGAGCTCAGAAAAAAATACAAACTAGCTTTTAATTTACACACCTTACAGAAACACCACCTGAACCCAGGCTTCCTCCAATGCCTTGAAGACCCTTTAAATACAGTTAACCCCCTTGACAAGAATGTCCATTCCTTCTCAGTCTGTTCAGAACTTCAAGCGAGATTTGTTTTTGCAGTTATAGCACCACCCTCCTTATGAAAATTTACCCTCAATTTCATCAAACCGGGAAATTCCTTCAGATCCACAGGAACATGAGCTTCAGCTAACCAAGACTGTCTGTCATGTTGCTTCCGACACCATCACCCATTCTGGGTCATCGCAGTCCTTGGTAGAGACTACAGTTGCCGGTAGTATCGTCTGCAGAAATTCCTCAGCGAGGCAAAAGTGACACCACCTATACTACATATCTTTCCCAGCCTGTATTCCTCCCATTCTCCAACTGCATCGCCCACATTAACTGCAAACAGATCTCCACAAAAAAAATCCAGGAAACACACTTGGCAGGCCAAGAGGAAAAAGGTCACAGGACAAGAAACCCTTTGAGGTCAGAAAACAAAAACATTTTAATTTCTCCATCCTAGATCCCTTCTATACAGAACTGAAGATGAGATCATTCATAGCTTACCTAGCATACCTTTTACTAAAAATAAACACTGCTATTCTCTGTCCTCAGAAGACCCCACACTTCTCTGAGAAGCTGTGATGGAATTGAATCATGCAGCCCAACAAATGCTTATTCCAAACAGGATTATTAACATGCCTATTGCTGAATATTTAAACTTTCAACTTCAAATTAGTTGAAAGGTAAAAAAAAGTGACCAAACCTTTATAAGTGTACTGAAATAAGAAACAGTTGCATGAATAATACAACAGAAGTTTGGTATGGAAACAGATTTATGTTTCAAATTGTAAGCTACAATGAATGACTAAAAACCAAAAAGACAAATACTTTTGGGCTTTGTCTGAAGCATCACAACACAAAATCAGACTTAGCTGACAGCAGGCAGCTACTTATCACTATCAGTTAGATCTACTAAGACTATCTAACAGCAGAATCTCCTCTCAAATTCTGACATGCATCATCTACAGTGCCATACTTCTGATACATGCCAGGTTTTACATACTGACACTTCACAAAAACATTTTTTCCTGACATCTCCTTTACCAGCTAGCTCCAGCGACATATGACTGAAACCAGAGAGTAAATGGTGTCATTGCTCTATATTTTTGGTACAGATAGTATATCTGGTGTAACAATAAGCATTTGTACACCCTAAAGCAAGTAAAATACTGCCCTTGCAAGGTCAGACCCAACCAACTTTACAGCTTCAAAGCAGTAGAATCACACACTCCTCATGGAACACGCGTACGCCAAAGAGCAGACACCTCCCCACAATGTGCCTCCAGTGGAAATGTGCCACAAAGGAGGGCTGGGCAGCAGTAGCTCTCTTCATTGCTCTGTGAGAAACCAAGTGGCAGGACTCCATTGTCACTTCCAAAATGAACAGCACCACACTCTCTGTGGGAATCATCCAGGCTCAGAAAACAGCACGAAACACAATGGGGCCCCCACAAAATCTGCTGCTGTGCAAAGAACAAGTGCCAGAGCCCTTATGTACTCCTTAAGCATCCAGTGAGTTGAGATGCTCTATTAGGCTATGAACCAAAATTATCTCCATAAGGAAAGCAACAAAGCAAGAGCAAAGGGGTAGTTTGTATTAGTATCTCCAATGAACATGGAATTTAAAAAAAAGAAAAAACCACCCCCAAGCAATCAGTTAAGGTAATAAGGAAAACACTTGTACATGCATTCCCATTAAAACAAGCTGCATGTGAAAGTAAGAAATTCAGCAACTACATTACTAATCACATTAAAGAAACAACAAAACACTAATGTTTCTTCTTCCATGAGTTACTTTGAAACTTCTCTGGTATTTTTTTCCATGGCTCAGAATCATATAAGAATACAAACTACGTTCTACAGGCACAGGTTCAAGTTTAGTTTTATTTCCTTCATAACAAGAGCAGAGTCGTTGTCTTCACCGTATAAAACAAAATAACTTTAAGATAATTAACAACATTATTATGCAGCAGTCGAGACAGACATTGATGACTTAAGTCTAAATTGCTTGAGAGCAGACTGCATGCACAGCCACCGTGGACTCATTTGGAGAGTGTATTTTCAACCCAATAGGTTTTATTTCCCCAACGCCTCTTCAGTTTTAGGAAAAACAATTCCAGTTTTGAGACACAACCCTTCTCAGCTACAACTTTTCTCCTTGCCAGCCTTAACTTTTCCCACTTCCCTCTCCATAAATGAGCTATTAATTCCTAAATAAATGGAACCAGTAGCACTTAACATCAGGGGCCACAAGGGTATGTTGTTCCTATCTCCTGTTTAGAGGCCTGTTTAAACAGGAATTAAAGGACTAAACGCTTCCGTGGTTTGAGACTCCAAAGCTTAAATCTACAAACAGAAGTACTTGACCTCACCAGAGCAGTCCCTGGGGTGACTACAGATGAACTGTAAAGGCCCTGGAGAAGTTCTCCAGGGACAAGCACCATGTTCAGAAATTTGCTACCAAGACGCAACGGCCTGAATGCAGATTAGGAAACTGTCCCTCGTGCTCATCTTCTGAAATCCTTGAGTGCAGCTTCTGGTTTATGTCACTGTCTTTGCCATCTCCCAAGCCACGGCCTTCATGTCCTGCCTGCTTCTAGAAATGAAGTATTTTGTGAACACGGATTAGGAAACCATCCCTCATGCTCATCTTCTGAAACTCTGGAGTACAACTTCTGGTTTTATGCTGCTGTCTTTGCCATCTCCCTAGCGCAACTAAAAGCAAACCACCACCTTCAATGTCCAGCTTGCTTCAAAAAATGAACTCCTTTTGAGATGGATTGACTGCCCTGAGCACTGACATACCCTGATCCAAATACCAACACAGGCGCCTGTTTTACCACTCATTACCAGAAAATGCAACCATCTCCAGGTCAGACACCTACACGGCAAAGGCAGAAGGAAGCAGAGCTGCAGACCTCGTATGATGCCGTAACTCCCCCTGAGCTTTAGGAATAGCTCCCTTGTGAAGGGCCTTGCGCGTGCTTTGTGTGGGTGTCCTGAAAACAGCACTTGTGGTGCCTTTACAGGCTCAGTCCCCTCCTCGGAGGGCCGAGGCCGCTGTCCTATGGGCTTCCACAGGCTCGGGATCACCACGCTGCCCCTCACCTCAGCAGGACACGGGACAGGGACATGGGACAGGGAGACGGGACCTGGGGCAGGACCCGCCGGCCGCTCACCCTTCTTGTCCATGAGCCACATGAAGAAGAAGCAGGGCGCGAAGCCGATGGGCCCCCAGAAGACGAGGAGGGCGATGTCCCAGCCGCTGAAGCCGAAGGCCAGGCGGGCCGAGTTCTGGATGGGGCCCCAGGTGTTCCACACCAGCCCCTGCGCAAAGCCCAGCAGTGCGAACAGCAGCAGCACCAGCCAGCGCCGACCGTACACGCGACCGCCCGCTCGCGCCACCACCGGCACCGGTACCGGCACCGCCGGGCCCCCTCGCGGCCCCCCCCGCCCCCGCGGCGCCTGTGGCGGCGGCGGCTGCGGGGGAGGCAGGAGGGGCCGCCGCTCCTCAGCGCTGCTCCAGCCCAAGCCCATCTGCGGGGCCCGCGGGCACCGCCGCCCGCTCCTCAGCGCCCGGCGCGGCGGCCCCGGCCCCGGCACAGCCGCATGCGCGGTCGGGGCGGCCCGGCGGGGGGAGGAGGGGAGCGACACCGGGGCGGGGAGCCGGGATTCCGCGGGGAGGGACGGAGGGAGGGACGGAGGGAGCCGCGGGGCGGGGAGCGCTGGGCTGGGGACACGGGGTGGGGTCAGCCCCGGCTGTGGCGTTGGGGTCACCGGAGGGGCCGGGTTTGTCACCGAGACCCCGGCCCCGCCCGGCGCAGCGCAGTGGCCGGGCTCGCTTCACGTGCGGGGCCGGTGCCGTGGGGAGATGGGGTTGGGGTCCCCGGAGGTGTCAGTCCTGGCTGCGGGGCTGGGGTTCCCGGAGGGCTCGGGGTTGTTATCAGCCCCGGCTGTCGCGCTGCCCCTGCCTCACTCTGACCGGACCAGCCCGGCCGGGCTCCCCGTGCCGTGCAGCGGTGCGAGAAGACGGGGCTGGGGTCCCGGGGCTGTGGTGATCGGAGGGGCCAGAGCACCCCTGCCGAAGGGCCGGGTTTGCTGTCAGCCCCGGCTGTCGCTCAGCCCCCCGGACCCGCCCCGCCCCGCGCAGCGCCCGGGCTCGCTCCGTGCTAGGGGGCGGTGCCAGGGGAGGCCGCCGGAGCGAGCGCCGGAGCCGCATGGCAGAGGCACGGAGTCGCGGCCTGCCCGCGCAGGGTAGGTGCCCTCCGCCCTCCGCCGCTCTGCTCGGAGCGCCCGCCCCGGATCCAGCGCTGCAGCCTGGGGAGGCCACGGCGAGCGGTGCGGCTCGTCCCTTTCCGGGGACGAGGCGCGGGGCTGTTTCCCGAGCAGGGCGCAGCGCCAGGCTGGCCCTTCAGGCGGCGGGTGCCCTCATCCAGGGAAGCACTGAGCTGCTCCGGAGCAGCTTTCCTCTTGATGGGTGAGGGAAACTTTTTGTGATGAGGTGCCCTTGCGCGTGGCAGTGGGGGTGGAACTGGATGATCTCTAAGGCCCCTTCAAACCCAAACCGTTCCGCGATTATCGTAGAATCACAGAATGGTTTGGGTTGGAAGGGACCTTAAAGCCCACCCAGTTCCAACCCCCTACCATGGGCAGGGACACCTCCCACCAGACCAGGCTGCTCAAGGCCCCATCCAACCTGGCCATGAACACTTTCAGGGAGGGGGCATCCACAGCTTCCCTGGGCAACCTGTGCCAGTGTCTCAACACCCTCATCAGAAAGAATTTCTTTCTAATATCTAATCTAAATCTTCCCCCTTCCAATTTAAAGCAATTCCTTCTTGTCCTATCACTACTTGCCCTTGTAAAAAGTCCCTCCCCAGCTTTCTTGTAGCCCCTTTAGGTACTGGAAGGCCTCCATGAGGTCTCCCTGGAGCCTTCTGCAGGTTGAGCAATCCCAATAATGAGGGTGGTGAGATATTGGCACAGGTTGCCCAGGGAAGGAGTTGAGGCACTATCCCTGGAGGTGTTCAGGGCCAGCCTGGATGAGGCTTTGAGCAACCTGATCCAAGGGAATATGCCCCTGCCCATGACAGGAGGTTGGAACTGGATGATCTTTAAAGTCCCTTCCAGTGCAAACCACTCTGTGATTCTATGAATACAAACTAGTTGTGGGGATTGGGGAAAAAAAGTAGGATTCAGTTACAGCCTGCTCTGAAATCAATTTTAAAATAATTTGGATGAATACAGCATCATGTAGACTAAGCTCATTAGAAACTTTTATCATTTAAATGGATTGAAGTATATATTCATTCCATTAGGTGGTGTGACTATTTATCTGTGTATGTACCATCTGCACTTGTCATAAAATTAATGGCTTATACATTGCACAGTGCTTTATCTTTGCTGAAAAAATTGGATATTGCAGGTTGGCTTGCTTAGGCATTCTGTCACAAAATCTGGTAGCTGGCTTGGTGAATGCCTGTGTGCAGTGGGATCCACTCGGGCTGGTTTTAGACCCTATGTCGGTGTCCTAACTGTTGATGTGCATGTGATGCCTATCCCACGGTTTTGCAGCCCAAACCACACGCTCCCATGAAATTCTTCCCTAATCATGTGGGCGTGGTTGTCTTCTTCAGCCCACGTGGTTCTATTTGCTAGACTGCGGTTCAAATTAGGAGTTGCACTGAAGGTGCAAAAAGGAAGTTTATACCATCTGAAATCAGCAGAACTATCATCAAAAAGAAAATGAGACTTTGCCTAGAAAAGCTCAGGAAATTCCCCAGGAAAAATAGAATTCATACACAAGTAACACAGGGACATGCGGATTTGAGCTTGCTGTGTAGAGCTGTAGTGACAAAAATAAAAATGTAAAAATACTGGACAAAATTCAGATTTGGTCATGACCAATAGGTATTCCAGTAGTGCTCTGGGGCTCCAAGTAAGATTAATTCCCTGTTCTACTAGGTCTTTTTCATACATTACCACCTCAGCACAATTTAGCCCATGCCAAAATGTTCTTTCAATTTACAGTGGCTGTGTTACTACTATAACATAATTGATTCGGTGGCATTGTGCCAGAGACAAAGTGCTGTCATTTGCAAAAGTAAACAAAGTGAAAAACTATTTCTCTCTTTGAACATATTTCAGTTTACTGTACTGGGTTTCTTGGGTGTTCTAGTGGCAGGAAGCCCATCCAGAAATAAGGCAAGTAGGGCTTTGCAGTGTCCTTTAACTGCAAGATTTGCCTCTTGCCTCTTACTATCTGCATAGCAGAATGAGAACTTGAATACAAGCAGGATAACTCTTTGGTAAGTTATCCAAGCCACGTCATCTTATGATGGGTTTAAAGATATTTTGTCCTATATGTGGGTCTGGAAGAAAGGGAAGTTTCTGAGGAACAGCAGCAAAAGGAAGGAGCTGTCCACACAGGCTTAGAAAATCTAGGGTTATTTACTACTGACTTAATCATGATTTAAATAATTTATTATAATTGCTTGATTTGAAATTGCTCCATCTTTTCATAGCTTCACAACCCATATGCGCATCTTTCAGTCATGGCCTGACCTTTTCTATTCCAGCTATTTAATTAACACCATGTAATATTCTGTGTGAATTATTCTTGTTTGCAGGATGTGGTATCATTTAAATTTGTTAATGTAAAGGAGCAGTGCATTGTTGATAAACTGTTGGAAACCAAATTAGCTTTATCTTGCAGCTAGCTGATTGCATTATTTCACTCATGGGTATAATACTTCTCTAAATATGCTAATTTCACTCTTTTCTCCGTGTGGTGACATTTTTACTGTTCTCATTACTGACATTTGTAATATTTGGGGTGGGGAAATCTTTTCTTGCTTTAACCTCATTATAATGTAGCTAAAGAGATTTGAATATTATCAGATGAAGTGCGCATACATTCAGGCAAGCGGAAAGGTTATTTTGTCTCCTGGCCCAGAGCTTTCACACCTGTAACAGGACTTGCATGGACTTATGACACCTAGATCGAAAATTGTGATACACAAGTCCATCTAGTTACTCATTGCCCAGCCATGATAGTGTATCCTTTGGTAGATACCTTCATTTCAGACCTAAAAGCTCTCAGGGTGGTTGCATCTCTGTATACATGCCAGTCTGTCTGTGTCCAATCTAAAACCCTCTGGAGTTTGTCATAGGAATTGGTGGCCTGGAGCTCTGATAGAATAGTGGTGACATAAAAATTATATGATTGAAGCTGTTATTGCTTCCAAATGCTCATCCAATCCCTGAGGCAGGCCTGCCTGATCTGCTTGTGACTTGGCACCTAGACTGTGTTGAGTTAAACCTGGCATATAACTGATAAACTGAAGGTTTTGACAGGTTTGTTATCATCTTGGGGCATCTGGAGAGTCTAATTCAGCTTAAACACCCGTGTCATGTAATGGTTGAGCCGAGCAGTCCAGGAGGGAATCCCCCTCCATGGTGCAACCTTCAGTTCTGAGCACATTGGGAAGTGCCATTTGCTCTCTACATTCATCAGGTTTTTGGCAGATTTGCTCTCCACATTACTTTCTTCAGAGAGATCCAACAAACTTCAGCATTCCCTTGTTTTTTATGCCTCTCTCTCAACAGCTCCTAGCATTGTGTGTACAGTCTTGTGCTTTCTTGTGTCAACTTATATCTTGCAATCGAACAAGTAGCAATTGATTGCTCACCCTGTAAAGGCTACAAGCTTTTTGGCACAAAATGGACAGGACGTAAAATTCATTAAAAGATTAAAAAATGGCATTAGACAATTCTAAATATTCCTTCCAGCATCCCAAAAGGCCCATTTTCCAGGGATTTCCCTTACTTCTAGACTTCAGTTGGAGTTGTGACAATGTGGTTCCAGAGCTGCCATGAACAGTGCTAGTGTAGCAGGGAGCTGCAATGGTTCTCTTCTTTACATCCTGCTTTGAACAACACCTTTGAAGCTGAGCTTCTGAAATGGGAGCAAATCTCATTCTTCCCCCATTAACTTTTGATATCCCTTTCCCTTCAGTTACTTAGGACGAGGTTGTTTGGTTCTGCTCTGGTTTGGGCTTGGTTTGGGCATCTTCCCATCTATGTGTTCTGTAACTTTTGGCATATTATCTCACGTTTCTTTTTTACTCAGAGATAGGCAGACTTCCAGCTCTGATATCTGTCCCAGTTTAGCACCCCTCAAACCAGTGCAAATGTCATACTCCAGGAGGAAAATGGTTTTATGATGACTTTCTTTTTCTTTTTTTCTGGTATCAAAAAGAAATAAAAATACAGACACTTCTTTAGCTTATGAAAGCTGAATGGTTTTATTCTTAAATTCAAATGTCAATGTTGTCCAGTGGTCTTTCCATACCTTTTGATTGCAGGCTGTGTTGCAAAATGACATTTGTAGTGGAGATGATGCGACCATGAGCCAGAGCCCATTGCAAAGTCCTTTAAAGAGATGTGGGGTAGCTCCTTTCTCTTGTGAAATCCGCCTTTGTGGTAGGCCAATGAAAGACATCTCACCAGATTCCCTGTAGACCACACTGTAGGTTCTTTACTGTAGCTCTCAAAAAGAATATGCAAAAGTCAACTGGCTTGGGCTTTGAGCACACTGAAAGCATTTTGTACTCCATTTCTGCTTGGTCTGCTATTCATTATCTGCTTAACAATGAACATATAGATGATGATTTTATCTTCTTTAGGAGGGAGGTGGAAGCTATGTGATGTCTTTCATCCAAGCTCATTTTGATGGCTACTTCCCTACCTCACTTAGACAGCCTTCAGGTTCAGTGTCTTGGGTGTTTTAGGGACCTTATTTTGGAGCTCCAACTTCAGCAGAGGATGGTCCCTGTATTCTTTCATTTTATTCAGGGCCAACAACAACATTGACAGAGTGTTTTGCATCCCAAAGTTGTGTTAGGGAAATCCAGTTTTAAAAACTGATTATTTCCTGTCTTCCCACAAACCTGAAAATTATGGAAATTAACTGATTGACATGAGGATTCTTAGGCTTGTGTTGGGAATGCAGAGGGGAAATCTCTGCCTGTCTCCTTGGGCTACGACTGCTTCAGTGTAGATCTCATTGTCTCTAATGCCAGCAAGAAGAGTTAATCATCTTACTCCATCCGTTGTGTTTCTGGTGAATGTGTTTCTCATTTCTGATCAGACTTTGTCCTTTTCTCCTGTTGTTTTATATCAAAGCAACAAGGACTAACGTAATTATTGCTCTGATATTATTAATGATGTAGCTGTTAAGGAGTTTTTTTCTTTTGGTCTGGCTAGTCACGCTTGACTGTCATGCAATGGGTATGCTGGGTGCTCTCCAAATGAGTGTCCTGAAGATCTGATTGTCTGGCTAGGTGTTTGGAATCCAATCCGTACTGAAGACATAATGCTCACAAAATGTTGTCTGTTTGGAGACGTGACACTCTATCATGTAATTCTGTAAAGAAAAAAGAGGCTAAATATATTATCTCTGTGTCTGTGCTTTCCAGAACAGGGGCATATATGATTTAAGATTAAATTATTCTATGCTTTTTGATCACAGACACAATGAGAATCTTGGGAGCAGATACAATAGCATGAGATTCTGATTTCTGTTAGTGTATTTCAACAGGAGCAATATGAAGGCTGTTTGGATGTCTTGGTATGAAAGTGCAACTATAATGTTTTGGAGTTTTATTGTTTTGCTAATGTTCAGGAGGTTATCTTAAATTTCCAAGTACCATGTGCTTTTGAAGACTGCATATAGAAGACAATATTGCTTCTGATACTAATATTGAATTAGTCAGTGGTCAACGTAGTAACATTCGTGTTTAAAAGGAATTTGAAAATATTGAAACTCCTCTACTGAAAGGCCTTTACCCAATGTAGTAATAGGCTGACAAACACTGAGTTTTGGTAAATTTTGCCTATCACAAGAAGCTTCCAAAATTCAAGGCAGCAGCACTGTCGTGTCTTCTTCTAAAATTAGAAGTCATTTTCCGTCTCCAGAAAAGCAGGTGCAACTGGTTAGAACAAGAGTTCATGCACATCTGAGTGGAGATTTGGGCTTACAGAGTCCTTGATCTTTTCTGATGTTTAGCTCTTGGTGTTTCCAGATAAAAAAACTCTGCAGGCAATTGTTAATTGAAAATGAAAAGAGAAAGAAAATCTCTGAAGGAAAGAAGGTAAAGGTGTGTTGACACCACTAGCAGCACCCTGTTGTATTATAAAGATGTGGAAGTTAAGCTTCTATGTGCTTTATCAGTAAAAAGTTTATTTTATGTTTAATATGAAAAGTTAAAACTAACATTAATGAAATGTTAAGGTTAAAAATTAAGTTAGAGGAGTTTGGTAGTTCACATTTTGGGGAGCTGTATTAGGTCAAATGTATCTGTAGCTCTACATCGTGTCAAAGCAACATTTTAAATTATTTATATTAACTCCAAGATTCAAAACATTTTAACAGTTTCTCACAGAAAAAACTTCATGTTGCTACATGAGGACCTCTATAACAAGAAATGGCAACTTTAGGCTTATGTTAGGAAAAAGTTTTTCACTGAAAGGGTGATTGGCCATTGAAATGCGCTGCCCAGGGAGGTCGTGGAGTCATCGTCCCTGGAGGTGTTTAAAAACAGATTGGATGAGGTGCTTAGTGCCATGGTTTAAATGACGAGTGGGTGTTGATGTTGGGTCATAGGTTAGACTAAATGATCTCAGAGGTCTTTTCCAACCTTGTGATACTGTGATACTGTGAAACAAAGGTTAATTGCCCTTCTTGTTTTACCCATGCTGAAATAAATGGAATGGTGTAAACAGATGGAAAAATAGCCATGTTTTTTGTTTAATATTCCTATAATAATGGCAATCCCTGAATCTAATAGCCTAATTGTGCACATTGATTGTTGTGCACTTCAGAAAGTGTTCTTGAGGTTCACATGGTGGGTCTCTCCGGTTTCTTTCAATCCAATAATTTATGTAATTAAAAAATGCTTCTTTTATTCTTTTAAAATATTATACCTCTAATTGACTCAATCATTAATCATAATTTGTATCATATGTAGTATAGTAGTGAACAGAGCCATGCATACTTCCGTTATAACCCCTTTGTGGATAAATTCAAAAGGCTCAGTTGTATTATTGACTATTTATTACAATGTCTTGTGGGAAAAAAAGTATTTTTAGAATACTGTTGACTATTTACTACAATAAGTTATGGGAAAATGGTTTATTTTAGAGGATTTTTATTCTTTTCTTACTGTAATTTTGAAGTTCTTGTCAGTCAAGTTTGCAATATAGGAAAATGGTAAAGTCAGAAATGGTTTTGGTTTCTGACAGTGAATTTTATAGAGTGTATTCACATTTACTACTAACAAGAAATAGAAATAAACTTTACTTAGAATATGAACAAACGCCTTTTTTCTTAGAAATATGGATGTTAGTTCCCTGATGTGCCAACCTCCTTATCTTCAATCATAATGTTATATGAATATTACATTTTGTATTAAATTTCTCATCTATTAGGAAATGTTGTGAGAAATATGTATCAGTGCCTGTGTGGTATTAAAAAGAAATGGCTTTGCTACTGTATTTCCTCAGCAGCAAGTGGGTGTAATTTACACCCCAAATAGACAGAAAGGTAGAATTGTAGGAGCCAAGCTTAAGGAAGAGCAGTATCTCCTTTGGAGAAACTCTTTTATATCCTGATGGAAGGTTTTGATCAAAGACTATAGTCTTTTCCTTCAAAAGCAAATCAAATGTCTTTTATCTGGCAAGTACTGCAGTTCCATTGTGTTTCACTTTGCTTTCAGCAATTTTGCCAATAAGAAGAATACGGAGTTCATTTGAAACATATTTCTTATGACCTCTGTCAGTTGTACATGTCCTAATTTAGCTGGGTTTGGGGGAGTGCAAGGGAAGAGGGTATTTCAGATGGCAAGGAGCTGCAAGGACAAGGAAGGAAAGGAAGGTGTTCCTTCTACTAGAGGAGACCAGAGGAGCAGAGGTCATCCAACATCCAGTTAGCGAGCTGAAAACCAACACAACTGCTTTTGAAAAGTGCACTACGGGATGGAAGAAGAGACAACAGGCAGAAGCTGGCCAGAGGTTCAGGAAGAGCTTTCTAGGAAGAGCCCGAGGGGATTTAGGAAGGAATTTCATAAATGTATCCTGAGATGATATGCTGTCATTTAGAGCAGGGGCAGGAAGTTCCTCCCAGTGCTGTGTTCTGGTCTCAACCTCTTACTCCATCCCTAAGAAGTCAGGCAGTTATTTCCTTTTCTTTATCCAAAAGACTGTTTGAGGTTTGAGGGCATAAGCCACACTGTTATCTCACTTCATGTGTTGAGTCACTCAGTCTTACTGTAAGAGAAACTGTAAGATGCTCAGCCCTGCTACAGCAGGACAAGAAAGTGAGTGCAAATGCAAATTCCTCTTTTGGCATCTTTCTTTTCTTTTGATGCCCTCTTCCTGTGGTAGCAGACAAGGAGGGTGAGGAAGGGTGTGTTGACTTCAGGCTACCAGAGTAAGCTTCAGGTACCGGTCTTACCAGTGCAGAAATGCGTTTGTCTGGTCTATCCTGAGAGGCTCCATGGCTAACTATCCTTCAGTAGACACAATATTTATCCAATCTCCGCTGCATGTACAGTTTTGACATTCCCAGAGTAAAAAAATGAATAGTAACAGCAGTAAGTGGTCAGGAAGTAATACCTAGATGTTAGTGGTCAGGAAGTAATACCTAGATGTTCATATGGTATGTCCTGAAAACTATTCATGTATATTCAGATGCATTCTGTTTGCCGAGAGTCAACTGATTATAGTGCATAACCTTGTAATCACATGTAGATTATTTCAAATTGTTTTTTTTAATTTACAGAGTTAATGTGCTGTGAAATCATTAAGTCTGACCTCCAAACCAAGTTATTTTCTTTTGATTTGGGGAGTTTGCCCATACTCCCCCATACCCTCTCTTTTGCCACTTCTGGTTGTCGAATAGTTAAGATTTTGGAGGTCAGTTGATTATTTGAGTGACCTAGCAGCCCTCTATTAAGGTATTCAAAATGCTTAATTTTTTTCTTAACTTTTTATATTCTTTTAAGAAATATGATAATGAAGCATTACAGATTTGCAAGAGGAATGATTTGATGAGGCTTATACCAAATGTGTTACGAGGATTTCCTTGTACTCCCTCTTTTAGAAAATAATTTTAATACTCTCAATTAAATCTCATATTTAAACAGCAGGGTGTTTTGGCAGAAGCCAACCACCACTCACTAATTAACTCTTCTAATTTGCCAAATTATTTTAAATGAATGACAGTACATTTAGCTTTTTTAATGACTGTACATTTAACTTCTGAACAACTTTGATCAAGTCCACTTTTTGTCAGACTGCCTGCTGTGCTAAACTCTTGATTCCCAAAGCCCACTCAGTTACTCAGTAAAATTGTTAATCAGAAACATTAAATTATTTTCTCTCTCAGAAGCACAGTCTACTGGCAAGTGCTTTGCCAATTCATCGCTTTTCTTTTACCTGCCCTCAGTGCTGAAGTCTGGATGAGTCTTCATATTTGACAACACTTCATGTAAAGACGACTGGAGAGCTTTGGTTTTTTAATTGGAATATCTCTATTTCACAATGTGTTACCTTTCTAAAGAACACCTACGTTTTTCGCCAATTATATAAGCTGTCACAGTTACAAAACTTGAGCTAAAACTTGGTTTGACTTTTCAGTTTCCTGGTTGGATTCTATACATGCCTTGTGTAACGTCAAAACATGAGACAAATTATTCCTGTTTCCTTTTGTACTGTGAAACCACATCATTTGTTGAATCTGATAGAAAGAATTAATTTAACGGTATTCCTTTTCTCTTTTGGAACTGAGGAAATGAAGACTCCAACAGAGCTTTTTCTTTTCAAAGGGAATATGCATTTCTGTCCCCTCCTGCTACCTGATCTCCCCTAGGAATTTGATACCTAATACCCAAGACGTGCCATGGACATTTTATTTCTTTGCAACACATTTTATTTAAACACTTCTTTATTTATACACATCTGACTGTATGCCCTTATATCTCTTATACGACCTCAGGGTTTGCCTAGAAATAAATTGCCATCAGTATCAGGTTAAGAAATATTGAGAAGCAAGAGCCCCGCTTATAAGGTCTTTGTGAAGCTATGATAACAATAACTAAGGAAAATATTATTCTTATTGTTTTAATTACAAATTTTCCTGCTAATCTCTCTTTCAAGAGATATTTTCAGATATCTCTTAATTCCTTTACCACTCCTACAGTATATAGTTCCACCAGAAATCTCCATGGATCATGAGCAAAGTTCTCCGAATTATCATAGTATCTATTTGATGATACTTACCTTTCATCGCATGCCTTTTCTCTAATAGCCATTTAAATATGCATGACAAATATTATGGGGAAAGAATCCTATTTAGTTGACTGCTGTTCTCACCAAGAAATACGTAAAACTGAATCAAGACACTTAAAAGATTTTTCACACAAAATCAGCAAGACTCCCCATTTGTCTTTGCAGAAAAACTTAATGGTCATTTATTAATGCTTTAAATTTTCTAAAAAGTTTCAAACCACTTCTCATTATGTTATGTATTGCATGTGATTATCTGTGTCAGGAAAAGATATACACTCATTTCATGATTTTAATACTGTTTGAAGATAGGAATGATTAGCATCTTGCTGAGATAGACTGTCCTCTTTCATTGTTTCTAAATGTTGCAGGGAAATAGGTTTACAACTGAGTAAAGCGTAGTGACATGACAAAAACCTTCAGCAGAGGAGAGGCTGTATAGTCTAATTCTGGGGAGTTTTTTTGGCATTGACACAAACTTTCCCAGTAGCTTGAGCTCTGGGCTTCCAGATGTGTATTCACTGTGGTTAAAACCACACCTTTCGAAAGCACAATAAGCATGTGGAAATCACATTAGGAAGCCATACAGAATCAACAGTTGGCTTCAATCAGCCTTCTTGTCTCTTACAGTAAAATTTCTGCTATGGTAGCACATCTCAACTGTTGACTGAAGTTACCTGAAGCTTTTGCAATAAAACTCAGCATTACAAAATTCTCCGGAGAAGTGCCACCCGTTTCTTGCATTTCTTTGGATTTACATCCTCTAAAATAATTAAGTGTACTGCCCTTAAAACAAAAACAACTGAGTAGACAAAAAGACATTCATGTGGGGATAAATTTAGCCTAAGCAGGAGTAATTTCATTTGTATGAGTTGGAAAATCTGAAAGGTATGTAAGGCCAGCCAGCCACGTTATGAAAGCCACCTCTGTATGATATTACAGTCACAGCAGTTGAGGACAGAACTTGTTTTACAAATCCCCCTGGAAGTGTTCAGGTCTGGACTGAGCCTTGCCTTGGTCTTTGATCAGCATCACTGCAGAAAGCCATGCTGAGCTTTAGCCTCTTACCATGCCTGCAGCCAGCTCCTGGTGGCTGCACCAGGACGTGCCGTTGTGTCTGCAGATGGTCTTTCTGCCTTCTCTGGACATGCTTCCTCTGGATATACTAACCTACTGCTCAGAAACACCCAGAGCCTCCTTCCGGGAGTAGTGCAGACCGTATGGTAAGACATATGGTCCCCGTGAGGCCTCCTTATGTCCTGGTTGTGCAAGTTGCTGGAGCGTGAGACAAGGCCAAGTGTCGTAGACATCTCAGTGTCACAGCAACACCATCCTGTCAAGTACTGCTCTGCGTATGAGAGAAAACATGGAAAACAAACCAAATTCCAAACTTTTTCCTGTCATCTGCCTTAAGAAAGGGAAGCTATTTAAAAATTTAATGTACTGTGAAGATAAGATATAGGAGATCTTTGGTTTTAAAGCTTCAAGATGGAGTTTTGGTATGTGAAAAGAAAGAGGGATTCAGTTTCCTTGGAAGTCCCTGGGAGAAGGGACCTCTTGACTGTAGGGAAACCCCAGCTCTTATACCTCCCACTGAATCAGTGTGAAGGCAGCAGATTTAGAAAACTAAAACTTGCAGGTACTCTGAAGTGTAAACTGTCAAAAGAAGAGGACCTCGCAAAAGTTACCAAAGAGATATGACATGCACAGGGCTCCTCTTATTCTTGCCATTCACACTTCAGCATTCATATATTTATTTCAAACTGTTATATTTGAAACAATCCTGAAGAACCTTCCACAATGACCTTATTGCTGGTGGGTTCTGTTCTCTGTTTCCCCTCACTGGCAGCGCGGGGCTGCCTCATGTGGGAGACACTGGTTCTGCACTAGCTGTCCCACCACCCACACACAGGGAGGAGCAAAAGGCAAAATTAGTACTCAACAGTAAAGGGAATTTTCTTGTCTTGTATGTATTTAAACCACTGTGTATGCCAAACCATAATTTGGCCCCTAAATAGAGTGAGTGTATTGGTTTGTTTGTTTTAACTGAGCTGCTAGGAGTCATAGGGAACCATATGTATTGATCCGGTGTGTTAAATCTTGGACGTTATACAGATAGAGATTCTGGATGAGTTAACTTTAATAGAGGTTAAAAAAATGAATGATTTTTTTACATGATCTGGAGTTGTAGTCCACTGCTTCAGCTCTATGGAGCTGTTATGTTATTTCTTAAAAAAAAAATCAGCTTTTCCTCCTCAATCTGTCCCTAAAGAAAAGTTGTTCTGAAAATGCTGAGTTTATTCAAGGTTGCTAGCATTTCAGCTTGACAGTTTCAGTGGGGCATATAAATCTCTAAATAGCAAAGGAGTAAGTGGAAATCCTGGATTAGTTGGATTGGCAAAATTTCCTTTTTCTAAAATTCTGTAGATGAAAAGAAATTTTAAAACACTTTACAAATACCTGCTGGTTTGGTTACGCTGCCGTTTTGAGGATTAAATCAAATGTGTGGGAACCTGGTTTGCCATCTCTGACAATGCTCTACACTCCTTGGAAAGAATCCCTTGCAGAAAGACTTACTCATAAAATTTATGTTCTCTAAACTCTGGCCATTATTCGTAAAGTTTTTTTATTGTTAGCCTAATTCTAAACAGTTTGGCTACAGTGCTTTATTACCTAAGCTACAAGTGAAAATTCTAAGCATATGCCTATTTTTATATATAATTTTTTTTTTTACATTTTGAATGGTAATACAGGAACAGTATTTGCAGTAGAAGTTTGACTTTTAAAAAAAATCTACAAATATGATAAAAAAATCAATCATGAATGAAAGAGTTTGCTTTGCTGTGTAAGATGGTAGGTAACACTTCACGAATCATAAATGATCTCTCTGCAACTGTTTTTTTCTTTACGTAGGTGAAGATGTCAAACCTTTTACTCCTGAGAAAGCCAAGGAAATTGTGATGTCTTTGCAGCAACCTGCAGTCTTCTGTAACATGGTTGGCGACTGGCCAGCCCTGCACTGGAATGCAAAATACCTTTCTATGGTGTTGGATGGAAAGACAATCCAGTTTAGGCTGGGTCTCAAGACAGTGGATTTAGGTGAGACTGACGTAGATAAACGTTACCTGTCACAACACTTTTTTGGGTTCTGCATTCTGCTGCCTCTCCATTATCACTGTTCTCTCCCTAATGTATTGCTTCTCACCACAGGCCTTGTTTTAGGACATTGAATTTGGCCAACAGTGGAAGTCTCTCTTTCTTTTATGTGTATTCTTAGTAGGAAGTCTGGTGGGTAACACTAATCTATAAAAATCGAGCATCTCAGTTTTCTTTCCTTCCTTTGTCATGTGTGTGTTTGGTCCTGATCTTACATGATTCAGATGTTCATGTGAGCTGAGCTTCCATATCCACAACCCTGAGTGCACTGAAGAATTACCAATTGACAGGCCTGTCTTGTGTTTCATATCTGTAAAATGGTGATGATTCTCACCTTCCTCACAGAGGATTTATAAGGCCATGGTAGTTTTCAATACTTTACAGTCTTGTGATGAAAGATGCTCTAGAAGTGTAAAGCATTAAGAAAATCACTTGACAACAGTATAATAATTTAATCTCTAACCCTCCAGATTCACTCAGCCATGTAGGAACAAGCCATGGGAGAAAGACAATTTTTGCACTTCATTTTAAATACTAGAACTCTGTTTCTGTCTGTAGCCACACAGTACTGATCATAGTCTATCCATGAACAGAGTTCCATAACAGGAAGATAGAGGAAGTATGCTCGAAGGTGGCAATCTGCTAGCCACTTTAGATTATGCATTATTTACTTGTGCCCTGTACATCCTTTTCCTTCCCAGCCGCATACCAAAGTACATTTTGCTATGCACTTTCTCCCTTCTGCCCGAAATATCCCTTCTGCCAGACAAATCCAGTTTTTATTGAATATTCAATATAAGTTATAGTTTTTTAAACCCCACCTAGCTATTCTTTCTGTACTATTCTAAGCTTCAGTTAGACCATCTCTTTCTTGGAATGCAGAGTCTGCATACAGACTCCAGATGAGGGTCTGTCAGTTTCTATGGAAGCGGTAGGATTACATCATATTGTCTTACTTAAAAAGACTGTGTGAAATTTGCTTTCTTCACAGCATCGTGACCATGTTATTTCATGTTCAGTTTTTTTCAAGAGAAGTGATGAAACAGAAATAAGTGTTACAGGAAAAATGCTTTGCATTTTAGGATTTCAGATCATTTTACCAGCATGAATTAATGATTCCTATGCTGTTCTTGGGAAAACAGATGTTATTTATTCCTTTTCTACAGACGGGATACCTGAGGTGTAGAATTAATACGTTGGTAGACATCTTTGCAGCAACATCTCTATAGTTTGATGAGGTGTCAGCCAGTTCTTGCACCACATGTAAAGGCATCCCACTGCCAATAAAGAGGAAGCTGCATATATATGACATTTTCCTTGATACCTTGTTAATATATCTCAGCTGTAATATGCAAGACTTACCAGGAGAAAAGATAGTTTTGGTCCTAGTCTCCATACATTTTGAGAGTCAAATGGGTATTCCAGCTGGGAAAGCTGATAGGATTGAAGGAGCGTTATATAGCTAAGTAGTGGATTGATGCTACCAGCTAAGTAGGTAAGAATCATCCTGACAATAACTCGTAGTTAGTAGGGATATAGAGTGGATTTAAATTGGAATTTGTAAATTTGAAGTTGCATCTGTCTGTATTTTGCTTTTTCCTAAAGGCATCAATCCCTAGGGAGCAATGGATTTGTCTCCAGGAACCTCCATTATATGCTAATGCGAGCTAGAAATGTCTTCCAAGAAGATGGGTAGAGCCTCCAGGGGTTATATTGTAACTGTACAAGACCTGTGATGCTATAAAAAAATTGTTTTGAAAGAATATGTTAGCGAGGCCATTAGCCAAGCCATCTGAGTCTGAAATAATATATTTCGTGTGCCACTGTCATTTGGAAGATGGTTGATATCACTGGTGTGCTTGACATTGTTTTTCAAGAAGGGCCTCTCTTTCTTATCGTTGTTCATGCTGACTTTCCTGGATTAAAAGAAGGCAGTGATTAAATAAAGGCAGTTAGAGAAAACAACAGGAGAATATGAGTAAAATTGTATTGATCTCTCTGAATATTCCTCCCATGTTTACAATCTATTCATGGCCTTAAGATTAGGCGGGACCACTCCTGCCACTGAATTGGAAACATATGCAAGAAAGAAACTGAGAAGGAGACTGCTTGCTGGTGTCACTCTGAAATGACTGCTTCAGAGTTTTTGAGATAATTTAAGCCACAAGGTTCATCTAGAAGATCATAAATGATTCGAGACCTCTTGCTATGACAACTTCTCATCTTTCTTTAGTGCCACATCTACAGCCTGGTTTGGGATTCCCAAACTGAAGATTCCGTAATATAAAAAAGTGAAAACTGCAAATGGGGCGATGTGGTGGGAGTTGCTTGGATTTCTTATTTGCTTTCCTTGCTAGTTTGGAACTTCATGAGGCATATGGATGTGGAACGTGAAACACGGCAAACATGGGAGCTGGCAGTATTATTAGTGTGAATTATTTGTACTTACATAAGTTTGTGTGTTTGATAGTATTCTGTCCAATTACACAAGTTAAACTATACGTGTACATAAGAGGAGGGAAAATTCAGTCAGAGGAGTAAGCATTGGCAGAGATAAGGTACCTCCAGAAAAAGTACCAGCATTCATTACAGGAACAGTGAAGGTGCTATTCATCAGGAAATCCCTACCCATCTAGTTCCAGCCAAGCTGAACGATTTATTTTCCTAAAGTGGGATAAAGGGTGAGGAGTAGCTACAGAAGTTCTGTTTCTGATAGGGAAAATGCAGCATTTTAGTCTTGGCTACATGGAGCGCACCAGCAGTTACAAAGGAAGAAGAATGCTTACACAAAGCTGACTTCTGTATGCAGGCATTTCTTATTTTGACCATTTTCTCAGGTTGTGTGGTAAAACGCATAAACAAGTTTACTGTGAAGAAACTGAAGAAAGCAAGAGGTTGTCAAGCTGATCAGTTATGAGTCACAAGATCTCTGGAGGGAATTTCTCTTAGAGATGGTGGATAGAGCTGGTGCTGTCAGATGCGCAGTTGGGTAGAAAAGGGTTGCAACTTGGACATCTGCGCAAGACATTTTACCACTAAGGACAGAGAAAGAATTTAGACCTCTGAGATTTGATATAGAGAGGGAGTGCTAATGTGACTATAGACTCAGTCGCCAAATAGGAGGTAGAAAAAATTTAGTACAAATACCAAAAGCTGAATAAATGTCACATAAAGCTGAGATTTGAGATGGTTGTTGGAGTAGGATGTGGATGGCCAGCTTTTTGGTCTGTGAGTGTGCCTGTGCTTTGTTAAGATGGTTACTCCTTGCTTGGATTATTAAATAGTTTTAATTCCCCAGCAGCTTGGAGTAGACATTTTGTTTTCTTTAAGTTTGAAGAAATAGAAGAGGCATTTTACTTGCATTCTTACTGGAGCTTTAGGGTATTTTCTAGAGCTGTTATCCTTTTTTTTCTACCTTTCCCTTACTTTACATTGCAGACCCTGTCTTTCTGAGTAGAACAGAATTTGGTGCCTGTCAGGACCAGACCTTAACTAAGAAGGGGAACTGATTCCTCCAAAAGACACTTCTTCCCTCTCTCCCTCCCTCAGATTTCAATCTGTGGCTTTAGGTTGGGGAGAAGAGGGCTGTCATGCCTTCAGATACCCTGTCATCAGACAGCATTGGTAGCTTACTTCAGACTTGCGTGGCCTAATCTGCAATTTATCAATTAGAAAACACCTTCGACTTTTAATCATTAAGTGTCAGCAAACTGGTTAATACTGTTCTTGCTTTCAGCTGCCCATTGCTAACATTTTTACGCTATTTGAGGTCTACAAATCCATCTAAGTAGTCTGTCTGGATTACCTAAATAAAGTTTTTATTACTATTTATTTTTCCATAATCACCTGCAACTTGGTTCTGAACAAGTTATAAATTAAATCAAGAACCCTGCCCTGAGGAGATTGTATCCCAGAAGATAGTCATGCCTTTTTTAGTTGGAATTTTTTTAATGATACTCAGACTGAAATAAATACACAGTGAGGCAGAAGGAGCATATTTCTTGCCTTTGAAACACTTGCTCCTGAGTTATGTTGGAAGACAGGCAGTGTCCCAAGCACTCTTTGTTCTCATTGAAATAATACAGATATTGAGCCACTTACAGTAGTGCTTGTATCTTTTATCTCATTTTTCCATCAGAGCATCATTTAGTAAAATGATGTGCATTATGTTAATGACTAGGTATCAGGAGAGGGAACTGGACTGCAATACAGACAGGGAATCAGATAAAGGGGGGGTTGGTTATTGCAGGTGATTTATGTCTCTTGTATGCAGTTCTTAGGCAGGGAGCCCTTCTACTGCACAGACCCAGGTTCCGAATTGCTGAATAGTGGGGCTTATCTGACATTTTTATTTAATGAATTTGATAGTGAGGGGAAGGAAAACCACTGCCTAGGCTACTACAATGGAAAGTGGCAAAATGATGGTGATAAATGTTTGTAAATGCTGTTCTCCAGCCCAAAGGGAGTAAGAACAAATGTATGAGACTCTATGGGAACTGCTGTGATAACAAAATGAAAGCAGTAAAGAAGAGCGGCTGCTGCTGCTGCACAACAGCAAAAGGATCCCATTTCTGAGCAGCTCTATGCAAGTTACAGAAGGTTAAATTGCAGCTCTATCATTGTCATTCATGGAGGCTGCAGTAATTTTTTCCCAGTAGCAGTTATAGTAAAGTGAGTGATTTTTATTTTTTTTAACATTGGATAAGTCTCTTTGAAGTTGGCACAATTAGCAGCTGTGGGAAATGAAGATCTCTGATTAACCAGAAGTGAAGTATGCTGTGATGTGGGTTATCTTGTAGGCCTTCCAAGTGACCTAACCTTGAGCTGAAAGGCTGTATCAGTCAGCCTGACCAAAGCATGACAGGAGCAAAACATTGCTGGTAAATACTTTTATGTCTGCCAAAGACCACTGCAATGTGCTTTTGTCAGTCCCAAATGAAAAATAACGACACGCAGCATTTTAGATGGATCAGTGGCACACATTTTTGTGTAGAATTACCTTTCTACACATTACTGTGCTGATTTAGTTATTTCTTTATGGAAAAGGGAAGATGAACGTGTCCACCTACTTAAATCTGCAGAGGCACAATAAAGGGTACACAAGTACTTCTGTGCAGCTCACACGTAAGAAGGGAGATGAAGCAAGGGACAGGTGCTCAGTTGTTTAGGGAACTTGGGTATATTATTGAGTTATTGTGCTGAAGGGAACCTTGCACGTGAACAACTGTAACTATTGGTGTGCTTTTACCTCACAGCAAGTTCAAGGTGGCAGCCATTCACTTAATGGAAAAGCAATAGTCCCAGACTTTAATTGTGAGTTAGGTGATGAGAACCATTTTATTGACCAGAATCAAACCACCTAGTCCCACTTCGTATCTCATGTTGCATTTAACCAGAGCTGAGAGAGAGAACCTGTGTGTTATTTTTACTGTTTCTGTGCCCAGTGCTTGTGTAATTTTTGGCTTTTCTTTTGTTACTCTAGTTCCCCAGTTTGAAACCAGATGTAGCTACGTGCAGGCTACGCTTGAAGAGTTTTTGGCTTGGAGTTGTGGGCAGCCTTGTCTCTCTGGACCATTCAGTTGTTACGAGTACTCGAAATATTGGGCTTATGCTGACTACAAATACATTGCCAGGATATTTGAAGACAAGCCAGAAGTTTTCCAGGTAAAACATTCTTTCTTCCTAGTTTAATCATTGAAAATTATCTAATGTATCTTCTGAAACGTCTATTGAAACCTTCTCTCCTTTGGCCGTTTATGTTAAAATTTCGAAATAAAAGCTGTTGGCTCTTACGCAGGCCTGGCTCGTTGCAAACTCGAGACCCTGCTGCTCCTCCAGATTCACCTTGTAGGCAAATGGTACCCAAATTAACAGCTCCGCTCATGAGAGAGGATTTCATGGTGTGGATTCACCTGTAGCAACAGGGCTGTAACATGGCTTTGCTCTGTGGCTCGTTTTCTCAAGTAGCACAGTTCCTTTCCTCCTTTCATATGTTTAGATTAAGTATTTGTGAGGAGGAAAGATTTATGAGCCTACAGGATTATTATACCTTGATTGTCTATGGAGACAGTAAAATATATGAAGTGACCTGTCAATACAAGTACATAATCCATGGTAATTTCCAAATGCAGGTATTAGGCCACCTACCTGGGCTATTTTATTTTACTTTCTCCATGTTTCTCTTCTATTTGAATGTATTGGTTCACCTATATTCCTTCTGCTTCTCCTTGCGAATTGTAAGAGGGCAAAGTTAAGGATAGCCATACAAAAGGTGTTATTTTTTCAAAAGATATAAAGAAAGATCAGGAAAGCAAGCCTTATGATTTCTATACTTTCAAATGTGAAGATGGAATCATAATTCCCTGCGAATACTGTATGACTGGAATGACAGAGAGTACGAACTGATGAGCCCCCTCAAATTAATTATTTCGTCAGAAAGCATTTCCCAGTTCCTATTATGTATTTTATTCTTTTATAGCAGTAAAATTTGTACTTTAGAGTATGCAGTGTGTTTTCAGACTGTCTCATTTCCCGTTGTTCTGTGGGTCATAAAATAAGGTTTGGGCACAGAGCTCATTTCCCCTCCCTTTGTAAGCACACTGAAACACAACCAGGATCGCGTAAATTTGGGCAGCACAACTCTGATACTGGGTCATGTTGTTTGAACTTGATGTTTCCAGGGACGTTTCAGACTTCCTCACATCTTTGAGAGACTTCCTCTATCCGTGGTCCTGCCTTTGCCTTCTCTCTGTCTGCCTCGACAGGTGGCGTTTTCCTGTGTTTTATGGCACGAGGTAATAGCGACTTAGAAGATCTGACTAGCCTGGTGCTCCATTTTGTCAATAAAAACATACTGGAAGGAAACAGTTATTTTCCTACCACCTTCTTCCTCTTGCCCCCGTTCAAGAACAAAACCGTGGCTCCAAGAATTGCATTTCTGTGCAGGTGTGACGCCACAACCTCATCACCCGGCCTATACCAAGCAACAGATTGTACTGCAGTTTTAGAGTAGACACATGCAATGATTATGTCATGGATTTTTTTTAAAAGCAGAATCTGGGAAGGAAAAAATCAAGGGTGTTATGCAAGCAAATATGTATGTCATCTGCCAGTTTCACAGGCATGGGAATGAAATGCATACATCAGTTCCAGGCTCATACGGCTTTTGAAACACTGCTACACAATTTATACCAGCCAAAAGAATTCTTTGTAGAAATTCTCTTCCATTCTTGTGTGAATTTGATGATAATCCCTTTTTTTCTTTTTAGGTTTTATTTAGATTCACGTAAGGTGATTTGAAGGGGGAAAGAAGGCCAACTGCACTGTTATTTATAGTGATTAATAGGGCCATTTAGAAGTTGTTTGAAATTTAGATTGCACTGTTTATCATTTACAGTTGTGTGGGCTAAGGTAATGATTCCATTATTCTAATCTATGAGCAGTATCTAGCATCTTACATTTTTTGTTCAGTTGATATTTCATTACAGAATTTGAAATATAAATCAGAAGCAAGATATATGCATGAAGTTTAAATAGAAATGAGACCTTTTAAAGTGACATACGGGTGCAGATTAACTTCATTATAAGCAGCAAATGAAATAAATATAATTCACAAGTAATGTGCCATCTGTTATGGTTGGAACACCTTTTAGTGCATTTTTTCTTACTGTGGCTTTTTATTGTAGAAAAGAAACCCACTGTGACAAGATTTCAGTAATCCTACCACTTCCTTTTCAGCTCATTGGCTAAAAACTATTTTACCCATAATCGCTTCAACTATTTACTACTGCTGCAGCATTTTCAAAAAGTTCTTTTAAATCTAGTATTGATTATGTGTGCTTTCTTTCCACTTAAATTGTAACAAAATACAAAAACTATTTAGGTGTGAGATTAAACTGTAGAAATGGTGTTACACTTAACTTTATCACTGAAATAGTTATATTGGATTTTAAATTTTATGGCTGCTGAAATCTATAGGAGCAACTTTTTCTTTTTGATTTTTTGCTGCCTTTGACAAATGTTTATATTACACTTCTGCATTTTTTTTCAAATGATATCTTTAAAATCAATAACTCTGAAATTCAAAATCTTTAGCAACACCTAATTTTTGGGAAGGCTATCACTCATTCTGAGGGTTTCCTGATACGGAGTCATGGTGAAGTCATCCTTATAATAATGTCTAGCAGTAGTTTTCCTCATCCATAGATCTTAAAAACGGATAGTCATTCACCTGTCTGCAAGCAGCAAGCTTACATACTTAAATTAGGAAGCTAGACTCCTATTTTCTCTTTATAGACAGAGGAAAGAGAGAGGCTTTTCCAAGAGGTGATTGAGAGTGCTTTGAAAAGAGCAGGAGCCAAGCTTAAATTAGGTTCCTAAAGTTAGGTGATGTGAATGACCCAAAAGTGCTTTACTGAGACGGAACAAATACCGTTATCTTCCTTTTCAAGATGGGGAAAAATAAAGCTCAGAGATGAAGCGATTTGCCCGAGACCATC
The DNA here is from genome assembly GCA_033558185.1 of Dromococcyx pavoninus. Taxonomy (NCBI): domain Eukaryota; kingdom Metazoa; phylum Chordata; class Aves; order Cuculiformes; family Neomorphidae; genus Dromococcyx; species Dromococcyx pavoninus. The sequence continues at coordinate 2,303,975 of JAUMJL010000786.1, forward strand.
AGGAAGTCAGGAATTCAATCTCTGTTTCCTAAGGTTCAGTCTGGGGCTCCAGCCAAAAGGCAGCAGTATCTCTGGCTGGTATAATTCAAGTTCTTTCCAATAAACAAATGATCAGGCCATGCAGGTGGCAGGGTGAGCGACAGAAAGATAAGAAGGCCTTATCCAAGCTGTAAAGAGCTGTCCTGCAAAACCCTAGAACTCTGAAAAATACCTCACTGTCCCTCATTCCACAGCTGTCATCCCCAAGGAATTGCTTGTGGGAGGATCAATGGACCGGCAAGCTCCAGAAACATGTTCATAACAGATGCATACCTGTTCTGCCCTTCCTCACCATGTAATTGAGTTGTTTAAGTTCACTGCTTCTGCAGTTGCAAAGACAGGAGAAGAATGTGTCTATTAAATAATAAGGAACTTACAAAACCCAGTGTACCATGGGGTTAAAGTCATACCAATGGGGTAAAGTGTATTTCCAGAATAGTGGAGAAACCTGAGACAGGAACAAGGAGAGCGCAAACGTGCCACATGTATTATCAAATTGGTTTGAAAAGGGAATGGGAATTTTCCTTCCTTCCCTTCATTCTTTTTTTAAATGCCATGTATCAGACTTTTCTAAAAGCAATCCTGATCTTGGGCAGATGATTAAGAGAGGAAAAAGGAAAAAAACGTGTGTTTAAAAAGAAGGAAATGAAGCCACATGTGGCCAGGAGTGGTTGGGCAGTCCTTCTGTAGAGCAAAGGGGTAACTTGAGTGATATGAAAGACTGTGGTGAGAACTGAAGACAGAGGCCTGGGAGGCTGTGTAGTCCAACAGAAGGCTTGATACTAGGACAGTATTTTTCACTGAAAGGGTGATTGGCCATTGGAATGCACCCAGGGAGGTGGTGGAGTCATCGTCCCTGGAGGTGTTTAAAAACAGATTGGATGAGGTGCTTAGTGCCACGGTTTAAATGATGAGTGGGTGCTAGTGTTGGGTCATAGGTTGGACTAGATGATCTCAGAGGTCTTTTCCAACCTTGTGATACTGCGATACTGTGAAGAAGAAAGTCAGCAGAAGAAATGCTACTGGAGAGGATAATATTGAAGAAAGGGGCACAGGCCATGCATGTAGGAACCCCACCAAGGAGCAACAGCTGCACTGAGTAAAGAGCGACTGAGCGGTGAACAGCAAAGGCAAGATGCTTAGAGAACTGAAGGTAGGGTGTGAATCAGTCCAACAGCTTGCATAAATAACCTTTTCATTGCTGTAGGATATAAGGTGGTCTGACTTTGGTTTTCCTGGAAGAAGTGGAAAAGAGAGCACACTGTGGATTGGTTCTGAAGGAGCAAACACTCCCTGCCATTTGGACTCCTACGGCTGCAACTTAGTGTTGCAAGTACAAGGAAGGTAACAAGTGCACATGCATACAACAAATACAGGGAAAACTTATACTGTGCTGTAAAGTTAGTTTGGGACTGTTGAGTGTTAATTCTAGGTCTGATTATTTTAGTTTTCTAAGTTGTTAATAGGAAATGGCAGAACCTCAGGGGTTGGAGTTTGCCTGGGTCATGAAGGTAACGCAATTGTGGTTTTTTCCGTTTGAGGAAGATCTTTTCTGATCTGTGTGTTATGTAAGCCAATAATAATCAACATTTTAATCTTCCTAGAAGCTATTAATTCGTGAATTTGGAATTAAGGAGATAAAGAGTTAAAAATAAAAAAGCAGAAAAGAATGGAAATAAACTACTTTAGACTTTTACAACAGTCTCTGTGCAAAAGCCTCTAATAGCCCACTAGAATTAATTTAAAAGAGAAACATCAGGATGGGAGCAGCCAGCTGTGAGCAAAGTTGAAGGGGACACTTCAGGCTCCAAACTAATTTTGGAACATGTGGTTTTCTTGCTGTATCTTTCTGCCTATTTGTGTGCTGGTTTTTTGGGTTTTTTTTTTTCCCCCCTTTCCTTGCATATTGGCTTCGGGATTTTGTTATCTATTATTGCTAGAGTAACAAACCAAGTTGCATGCATTTTTTAGGTTTGATAGTATAGAGGAGTAATTTGCCAGTGGGATTTTAATGTTATTAATTACTCTGACATTTTATAGCGCAATAAAATCACGGTGGTCCTGTGCTTAAGGCACAGGATTGGAAGTCAGGTAAGCTGCCGTCTATGCTTTGCAGTGCCACAGGTTGACTGGCTTTAAGGCCTCAGGCAAATGAAGATGTCATCATCCTATCTATAAGAAGGGTAACTAGCTTTCAGGTGGGTTTTCGTTCATGTTTATAAACAACCTTGAGATCCTCAGGTGAAAATGCAGCAGAGACACTCTGGAAGGCCCCCTCAGTGCTGCTCTTTGCTGCAGCCAGTCCTGTAGACTTCAGATCATATCAGTAAGCACTATGCATTGAAGTCCAAATGCTTAAGCGTGTTTAGGAGCCAGAAATCTCATTAAAAACCATGAGACTTACACCCCTAAATATCTTCTAAGGATCCACCTAGATACTGGATGTACTAAATAAGTACAGTAATGCAGCAGACCTGATATCTGCCCTGCCTCTTTGATCTCTACCTTCAGGTGCTGAACTCAAGCCAGAGTTCGAGCATCACCCAGCAATTTTCCCTGCCTTCCCAAGACACTTCCTCCCACTCCAGCAGAACAAAATCCTTGTTGCTCTCAGCGAAAGAAGAAGCCTAAAAGCTGTTTTCCTCTTCAGAGCAAAACCTATGTATAGATTCCAAACTTCCACAATCTCGTGAATCGTGTGTTTCTGTAGAGCAGAGAAATTCCCCTTTGAGACTCACAAACGAGACAGGCTTTGTAACAGAATATAAGCTTATGCTAAACTTAAATAGATTTGCCTTTGCAGGAGAGCCAGGGACGACTCCTTAGCCCTTTGCTGCTATCTTGAATTTCCTTCTTGCATCCCTCAGGCTTCTTAATTTTTTGCTTCACGGTATTGCTTTGTCATGAGCCTGCAGGATTAACCCATGAGCCTCCTAACCTTGTTATTCTCTGCCCCTTCAGAGAGTCTAACTTGAAAGAAAATGAAGTTGCAGCAGGGCTTGGGTTTCAGGAGAACTATTCGTGTGCTTGCACTCAGCAGTAGCTTTGGTAATTACCAGGCAATGTCATCGGCCAATGGCACTTCCATCTGTGCCGATCTCTGCAGTTCTGGCTACCCTTCTATTGCTGTCTCTTCTGGTTTTGTGCCATTTGGCTGTTTGTCTCCCATTTTCAGATCTGTGACTTAGAACTGGCAACCAGAAACCGTAGGCAAAAATGCAAGAAGCAAGTACCAAGAAAAGGGACAAAAAAAAAGATCTCGCTAGAGTCTGAAACAAAGAGGAATGCTCCTCAAATTGTCCAACTGTGTTGTAATGTACTGCCTTTACTTTTTCATTGTTTAATGCATGGGTCACTGTTGTACTGGTTGTCTGGCACCTCTTGTCACTGTTGTACTGGTTGTCTGGCACCTCTTAAATGTACTAAATTCTCCCTTTGTGTCTTCCTTTCTGGTTATTTTCATCACCTAAAGTACTGCCTTATAAAACTCCTATTTCTAAATAGCATATGTACCTGCTAAGATATTTCATTTATAGTACCCATAAAACTGGCACCACCAGTTCTGCCACATTCTTTTTTCTCTCCATGGTCTAGACCATGTAAGTGAAATGCAGACATGAGCTCCTGAGGATGTGTCTCAGCTCTGCTTGGCCCCACATTGCTGTGTGTCGACCCACTTCTTTGGGTGCACAGAGAGCAACCTGGAACATGAGTGTCCTTATGAGCAGAATGATGCTGTCCTGCTCCATCTGGTCATTTAGTCATGCCAGTGAGTTCTTAAACCCAGTGGCCCACACAGGCCACATTTTCATCATGTGGTACTGATAACACCAAAAAATAAGTGGGTGTTTCTGGATGATTATGTCTATCGATGTCTCTAGTTTTCGTTTATACCATTGCCCTGTCTGTGATATAGGAGCATCAAGGTCAATTTTACTAAGAGTGAAGGTTTTATGACTTAACAGCCAAATAAGTACTACAGGTGATGACAGGAAACGGAAGATGACATCCATACTCCTTTTCTGTTACCATTCTGAACACACAGTACCCTCCTTTTAAAACAGACCTGGATACAGCAGCTATTCATTCAGTGAATGAAAGTGCGTTGTCTCTAACAAAACTATTTCCCCTGGTTTATAGAGCAATTGTTAATGCTCTGAGCATCTGTAAATGCTGCATGTTGTGCTGTAAAAGGGAGGAAGGAAGAACTAGATGGGAGAGCTTTTTTAAAAAAATTTATCTGCCTTTTAAAAAGAATTGGTGAGAAGCTGTAAATCTTTATAGTTAAAAAAATTTAAAAGTGGAATATTTTAAAAACACATTTAGGAGACAGCCTGTAAGCACTGCCTATGTTCTCACTGCGTAGGAGATTCACACAGCGAGGCAGATTATGTTTTATTGAAAACCTTGCTACTGCCTTTAGTTCTTTGCTGTAACTGACATGCACTGAGTACATTTTTATCTTCTCTCTATTTTCAGGAAGAAATGGCACCTCTTCCCACCTGGTGACGCCAGTTTCCTTTATCCCACCAGGATCCCTTATGAGGAATCCAGCATATTCAGCAAAGTCAATGTTACCAACCCTGATCTGAAACGTTTTCCAAAGTTTAGGAACACAACAGCCCATGTCGTTACACTCAGTCCAGGACAGGTACCATTCACCCACAAGCTTTACATTACTTTAAAGACTCTAGTAAATTATTTAACATCCTAATTAAAGGCTAGGAAATGTTAACAAATTGACTGTAGAACTTCCCTCTCTCTACACTCTGCACTCAGGCTTGATACATTTCTCTCAGCACGGGAGCTTTCTTTGCTCTCAGTTATTTTACTACCCTTTTTTGTACAAAACCGCAAACATTTGGAGAATTAGTTCAATCAGCTGCCCAATTCCATCACAGTTCTTGCAGTCATCTCCAATGTGTCTGCTTAAAAACTTTCTTGAACACTACTCCAATCTATCTACTCTGAAACCAGTATGTTCTGTAAAATGTATTTGATTCATAAGTGTGTAGAGCCAGCAAAGGAACTTGTATTTTGATAGTGAATAACCTTCACTGGGGAACATTGGCCCAAATTGTTGCTTTAATAGCAGAGTATTGTAATGATGATACTTACCTTTAGAGCTTACACCATCCAGAGGTTTCATGGTGCTTTACAAGGATGTGAGGGTATTATTAACCCTGTTTTACTGAGAAAGTTCAGTTATAAGTGCCTGGCTTATACTGAGACAGGCAGACAACAGCAGTATAAGAGTAGGGCTCAGGACGTTTAATTCCTAGTCTCCTGCCATAAATAGTGTCCTTTATTTAGTCAACATGTTGTGTATTTGGAGTCTGAATTACCCTTTCTCATTTGTCCAGCAGTTCACTCCTGCATATCTCAAACTGTCATGCCTTTCCAGAGGAATTTTGCAATGTTCATTGCTCTGACCACTTAAAACAGTGGAGTTGCCGCTTCTAAAGCCTTTTCACCGTTCTCCTAGCAGATATCATCACCTCTTTTGACCTGCACAGCTCAGAGACTTATGTGAGTGTTCCATTGCCCCTAGCTGGCAAACCCAGGTGCCTTCAACAGTTTAAAGAATGAATTTTCACTAGTCTAGCTAATTTTGAGAAGGCAGAGTGAGGAGCGCTCCTGTGAACTGGTGAGATTGCATACTAGAGTAGGATGGTAGTTTCCAGCAAGATGACCTCTGTCAACTGGGAAGAGCGTGCTCTTCCGCTGGTACAGTTGCAAATGGGTAATCTGACCTCAGCTTTTGTTGTTTGCACTACATTAGCTCCTAGACATAATTCTAAAGCAAATTATTAGGTTTGCATTCTGCACTTTATAAGTTGTTCAATAATTTAAAGCGCAAATTTTCACTACTGATAAAAGTGCTACATGTATTCAGCACTGCATTATCCACGATCCTCAACACTAGTTCAATTTATAATCTCCTTTGGAATGATCAAGTATGGTAGTGAACTTTTAATATGATCTTAATTTTAATTAAGCTTGAAGCAATTACAAATTAATCTTGCCAGGAGTAAAGATCTTGAGCCAGCACAGTAATGCAAGTTCTCTGTGTTGCCATGAAGGAGGTACTTTTTGAATTTCTGGGGAGAAACAACATAGAGGCAATGATGGAGCAGTGAGGTATTTCCTTCACCCATTTTGTCAGTGCCTTTTGGGTGGTGCTTTCCAGCATCCAGAAGCTTATGGGGCAGGTGGCTGGGAACTGCTGCCTTTTGATGGAGAGGAAAGGAGTTCTCCTAGGTCATTCCTTTGTTAAAAAAAGAGAGGATCCCTAAATAATAACCATTTTGATATATGCTTATCCCTGGCTTTCAGGTAGAACTAATACAATTACTGCAGAATTTCCAGTCAGCTTTGTTTTATGATAATACATAGCATCTCCAGTCCTCCCTAGAGGGTACACATAATGTTTTGCATTAGCTATTGTAAAAATAAGGGGTTGAAAAATAAAGACAAAGATGTTCAGAAGAGCAACTGCATGTAGAATGAGTGCAGCTTTGAATATCAAAAACTGTGTCTCACGCCACCTTCTGGTCGTTGTTTGCTATAACCTATTTTTCTACACTCATTTAAGGCTTTAAAGCAGAATTTCTTCATTGTATCAATGCACAATGCGTACTTAAGTTGCATCCTTTGTGTCCTTTCACTGTATTGTTCAGAAGTGAATCTCTGCTATGAATTTAGGTACTTGAATGATACTTCAGGTTTTGTAGGAATTCATCCTTTAATTGACCAGTTGCTGTGGAGGCTGAATTTCCACAGAGGTCTTAATACCACTTCTGGTTGCACATTGGTGACCTATTCTCGATACAAATTATGATAACATTTATATATCTAACTTATTTAAATAGGCAGATGAGTAGTTTTAGGGTTTGTATCTGTACACAATTGTATCCATAAAGTTACAAGCTCAACTTCTTTCAAACAAATGAAGGGGCTCCTTATAAGTATTTGGATCTTGTCACCTATCTGATGGTTGCAAGGCTGAGTGGTAAGTATGGAGTAGGAGATTGACTGCTGGTGGATTTGTATTCACTGAACTAGTGACTTTCCGCCTAAAGCATTGGTGTTTTATTTGTTCAAAAATTGGCAACATTCCTAGTAACACCTTGATTGTTTTCACAAATATACAAGTATTGCTTAAAAGACCATAAAAAGGGCAAAACCACATCTGTTCTAATATATTCCACCCCACACTCTGGGATAGGAGTTAAGGGGGTTAGGGTGGGATTTGCCACCCTCAGCTTAAACCCTGTCCTGGACATATGTCCTATCTGCCATCAGTGGGAGGAACCTGGCACTTCTATAAGGCAATTCATCCTCCCTGTCTTGTGCAATTACTGTCCTGCAGGAACATTCATCCCATCTTGTCCTTCAGCCCAGGCTATAAAAGGAGCCTACGCACATAGATGCTTAACTTTTTGATGATTAAAAATAGGAGAGATGAATACTGCCTGAAAAGGCTACAAAAAAATGAGATGCTATACAAATACGAAATCATTGATCATTCTTTCCTCTGCCCCATTTCTTGCCAGCTTCTTGCTTCCTTCCTGCTCACTAATGGAATTGCTCTTTATCCATGTAACTAGACAATGGTAAAAAGACTAGAAAGCACATCTCAGCTTGTCTGAAGGTCAACACATGAGGCTCCACACATCTGCCCTCCTAATGGAGAGCAAGCATCTTGTATGCTGCAGCTCCCACGAGCAATGCCATTCTCTGTCATGCTACTCCTGACAGGAGAGGTAGTGGGCACCAGGACCCATTACAGGCAACACTCAGCTGCTGCTCAGCCCTGCTGCCTGCTTTCCTGCTTCCTGGCCCTGTGTCCCAGGTGCAGCCTGGAGCCAGAGGAGCTGCAGGGCAGCTCCAGGCACCAGAGATACAAGGACAGACCTAACTGAGCTAGTCTTAGAGGCACATCAAGTCTGAGGAGGATGCTCCTTTCCAGCCTTGAGAAATATTGTCACAGGATGGGAAAAATTATTTTAAAAGAGATCAATGCTACTGCTTGCAGTCTCTCTCTGTGGTCTGCTGCTCAGGCACTCTCCTCCCCTGCTTTTGCTTGCCTACTTTCTGAAAGTTTATAAAAACACATCTCAAACTCAGTTTGTGTCCACAACTACAGTTATCACGGAGTTCCTGTGTATACCTGCCAGTTTTCTCTTTCTGTGCTGCTGCTGTATTGTAATGTCTAACACACCACAGGATCCTGCTCAGCAGACAGAGCTCTCAACAGTGCAGGCAGACCTCTGACTTCTAACTCAACCCTGAGCGAGCAGAAATCTTCATGAAGTCAGGGAGGGATTTCCCTGTGTGCCACCTTTAAAGAAAAGGGGTGAGAACTTCAGATTGAGCATAAAGTAGAGAACTGCAGAACAGTCTGAATAACCAAGAACTATATAATGGATACCAAAAAAAGTGGTGAAGTCATGAAATGCAGTAATTCGGACTTTTTAAAAGCAATGAAATGTTCAAACTCAAAGTATACAAAATACTTTCTTAAAGTAGATGCAGTGAAAACTGCTGTTGGAGAAGAGTTTAAATGATTTTTAATATAAGAGAATGCAGAGTCATGCAGTGTTATGCATAATAGATGGTTGATAATTCTGTTTTGGAGAAGAAAGCAAGAATTTTCTTGTGGGAAACTACAGAACTGGCCCCAAGTCACCCCCTAGAGAAGGCAGAGAGCCCAGCTTGACCTCCAGACACCAGAACTATCATCTCTATCACAGGACAGACAGAAAAGTCCAGGAGCTGAATTTATGCTAGAGTTGGTGATGAAACCACTCACATGAAGAACCCCAAACATGAGTGCCCAAAGAGTCAAGCCAATCGAAGGTGAAAGGTGCCACTTCCCAACTCTACTTTCCCACCTCTTCCCTGAGTTTCCCTCAAGGCCTCACCTTGGTCCCTATGGATGCAGCACAGTAACAGCCAAATTCTTTTCCTGTTCACTGTTCTTCTCCCCAGGGCTGGGCCTGTGCTTCTGTTTCAGTAGGTGCAAAGACACCAGCTCAAGAGGGAGGAGCGAGACAGGGTAAGAAGAACTTTCCAGCACCTAGGCAGCTGGGACAGGGCATAGGCTAAGGTGGCAGCACTCTCACAGAGTCCTCACGCGAGAGGAGAGTATGCATTCATTTATTTTATTTCTCATTGCCAGGGTTGCAGGCAGCTCTGTGATTTGCTTGGGTCCCCTCAGAGCCCCCATCTTTTTCTTCCCATCACACCCGTGTGCTTTAGTGATTCCTTTTCTTGTGCATTTACCCAAATATCTTTTTCTAATGAGCAGGAATTTCTTGGTATAATATTTCACTTCAGGGTATGCTTTCTTTTTGAAGCAATTCCACCTTTGCCCTACCTTTGCGCTGTATGGAGTTAATCATGTCCACTGAGAATTTAAACCTGTTCTGTTCTCTGTGCTGTACAAGTCTTCAGCATTGCTCCACTTGCTCTCCCAACTGTTCTCTTGGTTCTTTCCTCCTTTTACAAAGTCGAACATCTTTTTATCTTTTCTGAGATTTCTATCCTGCTTTGACTTCATCTGCTGTATTTGCCTGTCACTAGCCTAAATATTAAAATTATCCGATTGGTTGCTCTTTCGATCAGTATCTTCCCAGCCCACAGAGAAAGATATGTTCTGTAGAACACAGTCTAATATAAACTTCTCTCTTAGCTTGAAATAGTTCTGTCTTACTTTTACACTTTACATTTTTCCTGTAAAACATTTGCTGTGGGGTTTTCTGCGTGTGTTACTTCACTGTGGTTTAGTTTCATATTTCCTATTGAAATGCTGTTTCAAATGTAGCTAAATCTGTGTCCCATATTCATAAACATATGGAAGTCTGCTTTATTTTATTGTGGAATTGCTAGTTGGGGGTGAGGTTTTGTTTGTTTTGGTTTGAGGTTTTTTTTTTGCTTTTAGTTCACAAACATAGAATAATTCCAGTTGGTAAAAGTAGAAGAATCCTACTCTACTACTCTCTACTGGATGTTTTTGGGGGGGGTTCTCTTTTGTTAGTTCTGCTGTTCCCTTGCCAGCTGTATTTTTTATTTTTAATTACTTTATTACATTTCTTTGTCTTCCTTTAAGTTTTAGTCCTTTTGCTGTTGATAATGGCAATTTTCTTGCTGCTATAAATCTTTATTTTAACAAGCATAAGCTTGCCCATAAATGAAGAGTGCAGTATGTCTGTAGTATCTGGTTTGCCTCTTTGAGTCACAATTCTGTGGCTCCTCTATAAATTGCATTAGCAAACAATGCCAGCTGCAGAAATACACAGCTCTGCAGTTATTACCCTTAACCTGCTGGCAAGTAAAATCTGGTTAGTCTCTCCAAAGACCAGGTTCCTCATCCTTTGTTTGAAAAGACTGGACTAGCTGGGGAGATTGTATTTCCCTCCTACCCAGACCTCCTCTTACCGAAGCAGTTCTGTCTCTACTTTGCAAATAAATCATGTTGATCCCACATATTCTACTCCAAATTTCTATCTTGGTTTTCCGGGCAGCTCTTCTTAGTGAAAAGTTATATGCTTCCCTTAATTTGCCTCTTGCTTTTGCTCCCTTGCTACATAATCCCTCTACACCATGTCGCAGTTTACTGATGTCTTCATCCACTTCTCCAGCATGTTTCAAACTCACTCTTCCTACCCAAGTCTCACGGTAAGCACCCCATTGTTGGAAACAGCCACTTACTCCACAAGCTATGCCCCCTTCTGCTGCACACCAGAATTTTCCAGGCTTCATCATTGTACCCTGTCATTTGGATGGCACCCAGATTCTTTAACAGAGGGCAACATAAGTTCCCCTATAGAGCAGATGAGTGGGGTTTTTTTCAATTCTGCAGCCAATTAATTGTGGGCAAACACTTACAGCTAATGCAACTGCACTTTTCGTTTAAAGTCTAGAATTCTTTGATAAAAAGCACCACTCTGAAACTCGTTCAGTAAACAAAACATGTTTTGCCTTCAGTCTGTGTAGGGTTTTGTATACTTTCAGATGTCAGGAATAACTAATTGGTGATATGTTTTAAATAATGGCCTTCCACAGACTGACTTGCTGCTTTGTTTTCTATGGTGTACTGGATTAAAGTACAATTTCCAAATGTTTTTGACCTTTACAGAGCCAATGCTTTTTTTTTGTTTGACTTAATTGAAACCCGTGGAGAACATTTTATCCTGTCATCCAAAAATGACACTGCTCTGACTGTCCTGTGTTTGCAGGACTAGGACCACAGTCATTTCCTACACAGACATTTTCTCATTAGCTGTCTTTTGATATAATGAAGCACAGGGCTATCTAGGTAGCAGAACATCATTTTAGGTAATTTGTGTCTACCAAGAAAAAGAATTGTCTGCAATTCAGATACAGATCATTGCTTTACTTTCCCCATTCTGAAGTTTATATTTTTATCCATCTCTGACCAGTTTTATTTCCTGTCAAAAATGATCTTTCACGTTTTTCTTGATAGCTCTATGTTAATCTAATGTTCAGTAATCTGTAAAGCTTGCACTATATCATCAAAACAACATTAATGTCTTTGTACCATAAAAGTCATGGGTTAGAATCAATTTATGTCACAGCTATCATCCTGATATAGTTGTAAAGTTCTGCTCTAAGCTAGATTACCATGATTTCTGGGACACCTTCTTTCAAAAGCCTATCTACTAAAAGTGACAAGTTTAATACTGATAATTATTTACCAGAATTAAAGCTACATATTGTTAATCATTTAAATGAACATTAGGATAACTGCTTTTTGGGAAAGCCAGCAGGTAGTCCTTTTAAAGGAACTGGAAGTCTGCTCAGTTGGAGAGTCTATGGAAGAATTCTTGCTTGGCTGAGACTTGCTCTAAAGCTCTGCTCTACTACTACACCAGCTGTGCTCCCTTTGTGTGGCCAGACCTTGCCTACCTAGAGCAGTTATAAGGTTACAATCCTGCTTCACATAACAAGGAGTCTTAATGAGAGGTGGTTCTGGATCATGTCCACTTCTTACAAAGTGATATTGTTACATTGGGGGAGAAAGTGGGCATTTTAAGTCTTGAGAAAAGGCTCTTTAGAAGAAAGAGATAAAGATCACCTCCCACCCCTTACCGTGTTCCTTGTCTCATTCTGCCTCTGCATCACCTTAAATGAAATTGTATCTTCCTTCAGGCTTCTGCTAGTACCCTAATGTGATGTCTTCAATTCCCAGGTCCTGCTCGTTCCAAGACACTGGTGGCACTATGTGGAATCCATTGACCCCATCACCGTCAGCATAAACTCTTGGATTGAACTGGTACTTTTCTTTTAATATTGTGATGGTGTAGCACCTCCATGTCTGCATGGAGTTCTGTTTCTTGCCTGTCAGCTTCAGCCCTGTGGGGTGTAACACATTCAGAGGGCAGGGAGGGAAGAGCCCTTATGGATATACAGTTTTTCCTGAAGAACCTTCCAGGGTTCCAGATCTGAAGCCCCAGTTCAGCAGAAATCACATTCAAGTTTACCTCAATTGGGTAAACAAATAAACATGAGCTAAACTTTTCATATCCAGTTTCTTGGGGGCTAATAGCTTTGTGCTGAATAGAGGACAACAAAACAGCAACTTCACCCTCAAGCACATGCTTACACGCAAAGCTAAATTAGAATTTAAATCAGATTAATGTGATAGGAAGGGGTGGCAAAGGATTCTTGAATTTTCATTTCTCTGTGATAGTTGTGATTTGCCTGAAGTTGGATTTTCTCAAGTATTTAATTAATTTTCTTTTCCCCAGGCTCTGATTTTTCTTGTTCATGTTAACCAGTATGTATGGGATGGTTCCAGGGATATCTTCTCAATGCTCCAGAAGGTTTTCTAATTCAAATTACATTATCATTAATCCTAGCTTAATATAAAAAGGCCCTTTGAAATGGCCTCTGAAAGCTGTCTCACTAAAATAGTCATTGCTTTATTTTTTTTAAACCTTTATTAGATTGGAGATCTGCAGGGGGATGAACACATGCGTTCAGCTGTTCAAAGACCACACAATACATTTCTCATACCAACTTCAAACCCAGCATTTGCAGAGCAGAGAAACTCACTTGGGCATTTCCCTCATGAAGAAGTTTTCCAGATGAGACTGTATTGAGAAAGGACAGCAGGCCCACCGCCCACACTGGCCTCTTATATAGTCCTGAGTATAATCAGGCTGTGTCCAGTGCCAGAGAAAGCACCAGTGATATTGCAGAACAACCTTTTAAGCCTGCCTTAAATTTGAGCAGCCTTTGAAGTACCTCAGAGGAGCTGATTGTGCGCCTCATGCTTAGAAAGACCCTGATGTCAACCCACACTCGCATCCTAAGCTGCATGTCACAAATTATCCCACTCTGGAGGAGCAGTTCAGAACTAGATCGGTTGTGCCAGGCTGGTAACTCCCAGGTGGCTGGGTGGTGCGTTAGCTGTACCATTTCTAGCTGTTCTTATGTGCTGCAAGAGCTAAAAAAATAATCTATATATAGTGGAGCTGAACTCCATGGCCTTTCTGGTCATAAAGGTCTTGCAGAATTCACCAAGATCGTGGTTGGTGACAGTGAGAGGGAGTAGTTGTGCGGCATCATGAGCAGAGGAGCGTTTGCTGGATCTTGCTAGTGAATAACACACACATTCATCCTCCCCAGGTATCAAAAGCTGCCATAAACAAGTACAGCTATTGCATCCCAGGTAAAAGTTCCTTACAGAAATGATCCCTACAGCTGATGATGGCAGCACTGTCAGGTGTTGGGCTATGCAGTTATGAAAATTAATTCTGACATGGTTGCTAAAAAACAATACTGAGAACATTTCTATTACCAAATCGAACAGTTCTTGCTTGCAGCTGTTACCAACTGCTTTCATATTGACAGATGTGAATCATGCCAACATTTATAGTCCTACTGAAATCAACTATGTTGGCAAGACTTTAAGAGTAGAAGTTTAATTTGTTTTCAGCTGGATGTTAGCAACTCAAAGTATTCATTGCTCCCTGGCATACCCTCATGCAATCAGTACAACCCTGTTACTTGGCAGACCAGGATGAACACCAGGAGTGCCATACCTTAGGTAATTTCTGCATGTAGATATTAAACTGTTTGGGGGGGGGTTGTTATACAAGGCCATTGATAAGCCAAGCATCCAAAACCACAAAACGTTAAGAGCACTTCCCTCCACTTCTCTCCCATATCCTGCTTAGGGTTCCAGAATGAGTTACTGCCTTCAACACTCAAACTAGCAAGATGCATGGTTTGCTTGATGTGTTCCCTGAAGCCACATTTAGGCTGCTTAGGGCTATGAGTTGAATTAGTTACATTTTCCCTCCAAAAACTTGTCTGCCTAAGCATCTCAATGAAAGAAAATTTATGTATCCACTCCTAGGCACTTGTCACTGAAATAACTAAGCCACCCATCTTGTTTGGGGAGTCTTACTGTCTCCTTCCATGTACAGGAAACTCAGTTAAGTGGAAAAGAAAGCCAAAAAAGATCTTATAAAGTTTTGTTCTGCAAAGCTAGACTAGCCAGTACCCAGCCACACAGGGGCTGATACAGGGAGTGAAGACCTGAAACAGAGCCAGTTACTACAGTTTTCAGTTTTGCAGGAGAGCTTTCTGAGGAAACATGTTTTTCCTTCTGCTGATGATTAAAACTGCAGCAGTATGGCAGCTACTGCTGGATGACAAATATTCCTGAATTTCCTCAAAACTCACTTTCATGCCTCTGTAGCCTCCAGATAGCTGCTGCCTCACTGTAACATCCTGTGTGTTTTAAGTATGTAAATTAGACATAACATATAGATATATATAAAAGTTGCTATGTACTTCTAGTCCTAAAGAGCTATGTAAATGTCTACATTAATTAAATGCTAACAGTGCATTGTAATTAAGCACCAGATTCAATTAACAGAACACTAATTAGAGAAAAGGTTATATACACACTCTAGAATCTAGTTTTTGCAAATCCTTGCTCAGATGAGTAGCCACACCAAAGCCTGTGCTGTTACTCACGTGGGGAGCTGTATGCATGAGTGGCAGCATCAAAAGTCTGGAGCCTTTCACTGGCCTTGCATATATGAATATGGCTTTCAGACTGAGGCTGTCCATTTAGTTCTTCCAGCTTTTTGCAGAGCCCCACGTGCTAACCTCTCTCCAAACACCTTCTGCTCCCTTGGAGCAGGATGCAGATCATGAAGCCCGTGTAGAAGAAGCAATAACTCGAATGCTGGTATGTGCCATAAAATCAGCAGAAAATCCCAGTGATGGAGACTGCTGGCTAAATCCCACAGAGGTAAGCCCTCTCTTGCTCCCATTACAGCAGTTATAACAGAGAATTACTGACATTTTGCTTAGCTCCCCCTGAGGGAAAGAAAGAATTTGAAATTCCTTCCCATTGTGCAGCAAAAGTAATTCATGGAAGATAATCATGCAACACTGAATTGAAACATTTCTCCTTTTAACTGAGTGTATCCTGGATGTTTTCTTAGGTTGAGGCAACATCCCATGAAATCAATCTTCAGTACCTGAATAAAGCACTGTCTGCATATTTTAACTGTCAAAAGGCAAGTGTGTCAGAGCAGGCAAGTTCCAGCAGCACTGGTGCAGAGCAAAGGACAAGTGCCTCATGTAAGAGGAAGAAAAGGGACGCCAGCTCTGAAAGAGAAGGCTGCAGATCACCACCCAATGAATCTGACTTTTCAACATTTAAAGCAGAAAATTTACAAAAAATACCTTTTGGGCCTCATCTTATTCCAGTTTTACCACAGTCTCAAGAAACAAGCTCAGTGGGTGTAGCTGCATTTAAAAGTGGTGGTGGAGGTCGTCTTCATGAAAATGAAAGAGGACACGTTGGAGAGTTACACTGCACCAGGAAGCAATTGGTAATGAGCAATGAGTGTGAAATGCCTGCACATCAAATGGATTCAGACAGCAGTCCAAATGCCTCAGAAACAGCCCTTTCTACCAATGATTTGCTGGACTGCTTGGTTAATCCGCGTGTCATCAGTTTAGTGGCTCAGCTGCTGCTGGAGAGAACAAGAGTGTAATGCTGCAGTGTTTTATCATTTCTGAAATAAAGAAATCAAATGGCTGCCTTGTGTTTAAGCTCAGTAATAACAGAGTGTTTAATTTCAAGTAATTTTTAGGTACAGACAAACACTGTTAATGGTTAAGTGGCAGACTGAAGTTGAGCTGCAGGAATAATAACTGGCTTAGAATGACTGGGAAGAGAGGGGTGTGTTTAGTCAGAGAGCTCCTCAGTGTTCTCAACAACACTGAACATATCCAGTTATAGTTCCACCTCGTTGTGTGGATAGGCTCTTTAATGTGTTCTGCAGTTCTGAGGTGTGAGACAAGTATGGCTTGATGATGGACTTGAAAGGGAGTGTCAGGACATGGTTCCATAGCAGAGAGGGACTAAGAGTGGGAGAAGATGGGCTGGCTTCCTGTAGTCTGCAACTCTTAACCACTTTTAAAGTAAAATGGTCAAGAAATGATCAGTTGTTCGCATTAGAAACAGTAAGTTCAAATAAACCTAATGCACTCCCTAATGCATCTGCTCCCTCCCTTCCAAAAAATAACTTCAATTTTGTCACAAAGCTAGGATGGAGCAAGACAAAAGCCTTTAAGAAGAAAGTGGCCTTCATCTGGTTCAGAAACACTTGAAGCTGGGAGACAAAAAGCCATGGGAAGTTACTGTTATGATTTATTTAAAGCCAGATGCGCACAGCTCCCCGTCTCTGAGGAACAAAACAAAGCAGTTATAACTATATCTCTGTCCTACTCTTTACCATAACAATCAAAATGTAATGATTTTTTTCTTTTGGTTCTAAGTGGTTCCTGTACAAGCCCATCCTTTCTTCAAAAGATAGTAGTCCTTGGGTTTATTTCTGACAGCTGGGCCATCCTTTCATTAAAAGCTTAGAGAACTTGAAATGTAAGCAAGAAGGGGGGTTAAAACTATGCACGCAGGCTTGAAAAAAACATGGAAAGAAAGCTGCTGAGATCTTCTGGGATGCTCTCGTGTCATCTTCTTTCTGTCTGCAGAGGCAACAGAGAATGATGTTTGCCCTAGCCAGAGCTTCAGAGGGGTTCTTCTGAAACCCTTGCTTTTAAAACTTACCTTTGCTCATGCCTACTAGCACCTGCAAATGAGTTTATCATTAATCTGTTTCCACATTCACAGCCCTGCACCACCAGCCCTCCAGCTGATTATTCCTTTGCCTGATGTCTGTTCCCTGTGAAATCCACAAAAGTATTGCTGTTTTCACAAAGATCACCTTCCAGCAATTTGCAGTTGAAAAATCATAATGGCAGAGGTGTTTTCTCGTTGCTTTTATACAGATTGCAGGTTGGCAGGGCCCCGACAGACAGTGATAAGTGCTCTAAGTATGCACTGAGACTGGTCAGAAATACAGGAAAGCTTGCCATTCAAAAAAAAAAGCAAATAGTCTTGGAAAAGGATTAAATTGAAAAGGCCTGAAGGTTAACATTTAAAAAGCACAGAAACCTTATCCTGATGGACCCTTTGGGTGCAGTTAATTCAGCTACTGCATGAGGCAGGATTTAACTCTCATTTCTCTGGCTAGCTGGGAAGGAACAAGGAAATGAAGCGGTACACATAGTCTGCTGGAGCCTTGGCTTTGAAAGTGACCATGTTAGTGGCAGGGGCCATATCAGTTCTGTGGTTGGTCCAGGAGTTTCAAATGCCCTTATCTACCGTCGTAACTGGACTCAGACCCCGATGATGCCTGTGTCTCCTTTTTAGCAGCAACCTGCAGGCAAGTTGTGATTCTCAGCAGCACCTGAGAAAATCCACTTTTCTTGTTTTATGTAACCAAACCAGACTGTCTCAATGGGGTCACACCACTGCCACAAGACCTGAAATAAATAATCAATTAAAAAATCCCATTGATAAAGTTCAAGTTTGTGTGTTGGCACTGCTGTGCCAAAAGGATTAAAAATTAGTTAGGAGACATCTTAGTCACATCTGCTGCCTTTAGCATTTCACCAGGCTCTGAGGGTGCAGATCTGTGGCATAAGGCAGCCCCTTTTCAATACATGGGTGCATCTCAGCAAAGCTGGGCTTTAGTGACAGCCTGCGTCCATCCTGCTGCTGCACTTGTCTCCTTCCCCAGGCTGACCTCAGGGAAAAGCCAGAGAGCACAGCTGCTCGGAGCAGTTGCAAATGCTACATTTAAATTCACTGAGCAAAAACCATAAAAAAGCTTTTGTATCTAGAACAGATAGAGGCAAGGGAGGAAAAGCCCAGGCAACAAAGTGGGGGAGGATGGCAACGCTGCCTTCCAGTCCCCCACTTCTGTAGCTGAAGCGTTCCTCCCAGCACAGATCATCTTAACATAACCCCCACCATATCTACGCTGAACGTTCCCTCCCTTTGTATTTAGGGCCCTGTCCTTGAAAAGCCTCACTGAGTGTTTCAGAGGCCTTTGCAGGACTCATCCCGTAGGTGGAAGCTCCTGCTACAGCCTTGGAGGACCTGTGTCAGACTGTGCAGGAGCAGCCATTCTCACAAGGCTGAACCACGTGTGCTCAGGGCACATCGCTCACTGTGCTGAACAAACACCCTCTGGCTGGGGAGAGTCACAGTTTATGTCTATCCAGGCACAGCCCATGATTTAAGGGCCAGGCTGTGGCCAGAAGCCATTAGCAAAGGGGACAGGGAGGCAGGTGAGTGAGCCTGTTTAGGATGCTGGGCAAAAGCACCAGTAGGACTTTGTGTCTCAGAGGCGCAATATAAAACATAAGTCATATACTCAGCACACAGGAGTAGAGAAAGAAATGCCCACAAATCCAGAAAGTCACGTATGGCAAACAGCTCACACACCAATAATAGAAATTTATAGCTCTGACCCGATTTGCAGGATGCCGAATGCAGCGATTTCTGACACCGTTTCTAAATTCATGGCCACTGCATGGAGAAGCTCGGACAGGTTTCTACATATTCATAGTGTTAACAATAAAAGATTTCTGATGTCTCTGGTGACAGCCTGGCTCAGCAAAGAGCAGAAACCCAGCACCTAGCCCTCTGCAACCACTAAGAGAAAACTTTCTTTCCCACCCCAGAGAGAGTGTTTCCCACTCACTGTCAGCAGGGGCATGGCAGCAGTTGAGGTGGTGGCCGGGAGTGATGACTAGGATGGTCACAGCGATGATGACATGCTCATCATCTCTGCTTTAGCTGAGTGACAATAAAAGATTGCCACTGCACGGCTCAGTGATGAAGTCAAAGCTGCGCTCCAGCCCAGGGACAGTCCAAGCAGTGGTCAGATGGTCCAGGCCATCCCCCAATACCTGACGGAAACGCCGGGTCTTCCCTGCCCCAAAGCCAGATTTAGAGAATGGTTCATGGACCAGCCTGGTTCATCTCTCCTGAACTGACATCGCTACTCACTGCCCCTGAGCACAGCACTCACCAGCACTCACTTTGCTTGTCTACAAAGAACAAAACCATAACCAAACCAAAAAGTCCCACCTCTCAATAGAACAGAAGAGGAAATACCCAAATAGTTACATCATTCGGAGTTTCAGTCTGTCACCAAAACCCTCCCCACTGCATTTCAGTGAGTACCAGTTTATTTCACAGCACTATTTCCCTCCATGTTCACATCTCTCAGGACTTCTGCTCTGGCTTCGTTTACTTGATGCCACAAAAGCAACTCAAGAGAAGAGTATAACATATGTTATGCTATATCATTAACTATAAATTGAAGTTTTAACTAACAAATGTGACATACTGAAGATGCAGAGCGAATCCTACTGCAGTGCTAATTGCCCTTTAAAATAAAGGCAGTGCTACAAGTCAGTCCATTTGCCAACCAGTAAGCTCCTTGCTGTGTTTCTCAGCTACAAATGTGAACTGTTTACACATAAGGCATGGGCAGGCTTCCTCTCTGGGGGAGTTTCCTGACATTTTTGGAGTTACTGCAACACTGACTGATGGGGAAAGACCTTAGCAAATGGGTGACCTCATTATACTACTCTGTTCACTTGAATGGGTGAGGAAAAGGAGCCCAGATCTTCCACACTGTGCTCTTCTGTCGCCTAGAAGAGATGTGATCCCATAGCAAGATGGAGACAGATGTCGCCACAGCAGCTGAAGGAGTAGTGGGTCAATGGAACATCTACATAAAGAGCCACATATTTTGGAACTGTGTTTTTGGAGATGTTCAAGTGGACACTCCTCTAGACATTTATTTCTCCATCTAATTGGTGGGGTTCATCCATCTCAATAGGGAGACTGGGAGCTAGAGGCTCTGGTCACCTTGGGACAGTCAGCTTGGCAGGACCACAGAATCTGGGACTCTGGGGAAGACTGTAGGGACCAGAGGGGGCAGGTGGAAGGACTCTTGTGAAGGTCCCAGCACAAAGAGCATGGGGGTCCCAGGAACACGAGTGGAAGTCCAGGGGCTCTCTGATTTCCCAGGGTGCCTGTGCTGAGGGACCTGGGGAGCCCTGCACTGGGTAAAAGCGTCCCACAAGCCAGAAGCATTGGTTTGCAGCCAAATCTCATGTGCATTATGGCTGTCCTGGTTCTTGCATTGCTGTTTGCCTATTGACTGGGCCAGTGTGACAGAAGAGGCATGGCTAGCTCCTGTTCAGCCCCCATTACAGTTTCTAAGTAAAATCTAGCTCTGGGCTTTGAAGGTGCAAACTTTGCTCCTTCCAAAGCTCTGGTGAGATTGTCCCAGCAACAAGTTTTGATTCCTTGTGATGACCCATGAAACCCCCTTCACGAAAGTCTGAAGCTAATGCTTCAAGCACCAAAGAATTTTTAAACCAAATTTCCCAGCAAAAGAGGTGGGCTTGTATATTTCTAAGTCAGAAAGGTCGCTTGCAAAACCAGTTTTCATTTCCGTAGGGGCTATTTCACTCACGTGAAGCTACTGTCTGCCCCATGGCTGCGGGGTGAGCACCTCAGAGCTTCCATAGTTTGTTCCCAAATTCCTCACTAGACCCTGCTGTGCCCCCTCCTCCTGCTCTCCACAGCCTGGGCTACGCTCATTCAAAGCACAAGGCAGCAAAACTCACCCTTTCTGTTTAACCAGCACTGGCCTTGTCCTGCCCTGGCAGGGGACATGAATCCAGTCCAATTAGCAGCAGCCCTAACAAAGCTGGCGGAAAAACCACTATTAAAATGAAAAATGTTGTTGTATAAATAGAAGGCAGAGCAAGCCGGGCCATAATGCAACTTATTGCCATCCCTAGATGAACAGCCTCATAACTTATGAGGAGCTCAATGCCTTGCGTGAGTTTTAGCCTGTTTTTCCCTGAGGAGGTAATGCATTACCTCTGCCTCATGCTGTGTTCACTCAGGGCTTTTGGGTTTTATCTGAAGAGATTAGGATCTCTGCCGTGGTTAAAAATGGAGCTTTCTGCTACATAGCAATAGTTCATTGAAATGTGGTTTAATTCCTTGTTTGCTGCTACCTTGACTGAAAGCTAAAGAATCTCACAAAGACTGATGCCACACACTGCACATAGATCATCACAGCTTCAGCTGATACCCCAACAGCCCTGTCTTCCACCCAGTGGGGGTCCCTTGGGGACAGCCCAGCCTGGGTGACCCTTTTCTTCCAGCTAGGGACACAATGGGATCAAAGGTCTCTGAATCAGGAACATACTTGACTCTAAGCACGTTAATAGACCTGATTGCCACCAAGTTACATCCATGAGGAGGAGCCTCATGGGCAGATCAGGGCTGAAGAGTGAAAAGGACAACTCCAGGAAACAACACATGGCATCGGAAGCACCCCCAGCCTCATGGCTGCTTTTCTGTGTCTGTCAGCCACCTTATTACCATTTTTAACTTCAAAATAATGTTTAAAACTCTATTAGAAGAGGCACTAGAGCACAGACTGGTAGAAAACACACCTGCACTGGTTAGGGGAAGAGAAAAAGGGAGAGATGGCCAAGCAGGACTTGCCTGTGTTTTCCTCTTCAGAGAGTTATTTAGCAAGGCAAGGTAATGGTATTTGTGCATTTACTGCATGCGCTGATCACAATAAATTTTGTCCTGCATGTTAAAGTCAAAAACATCTCACATCTGCTAAAAAGCAATCAGGACCAATTAATGAAGATGTAATTTCCCCAGATGCTGCTATTAACATAATTCACAGTGATCCTAGCAACACGAATATAATTAACCCAGTTAACCATGACTCTCATCTCCACTGCCCTGAGCTGCCCGTGCCTGCAGAGGAGCCTCACCGAGTCCCACGCTGAGGTGGTGCATCCACAGGGCTGCAGGTCAGAGCTGGCTCCTCTTCTTCCTCCTCTGGGGGTCGATTTGGGAGTTACAGATATAGACCATAGCCCAGAATTAGCAGAAGCTCTTCTAAGAGACAGGTCAACACAACAGCTCCTACCCTCCACAGACTTGAAAATATCTCTCCAACAGGAGGAGTAATGCCACAGCAGACCCACCCCGGTCATGGAAAAGGCAAACATTTGCACTGGTCAAACACATTGCAAAAATTAAGACAATGCCTTAACCCAGGGTGCCTTCCAGCTCTTTTTTCCAGATACAAACCCCACATAAAAATGCGGTAAGCACACAGCTTCACCTTCACCACCACCTGAAGTACAACAATTTACTGTCAGAGAGCAGCAAGATGCACCAGAAGCCAAGGGTGATCCTCACCGAAGGGGTGCAGTCCTACAAGTGCTGGTACTTGTATCAATTGACTCCTCCACACTCAGCAAACCATGAACCAGGTCCAGGGTCCCACCAGTTTTCAGCAGCTTGAAACAAAAGGAAACAGTCCTGGAAGGACAGGGTGACATGGTTTAAAATTCCCTTTAAAGAAAGAGCTTAAGCCAGAACTGCTGGCCCAGGGCTGAGCTGAAATAGGACTCCAGAGCCCCTGGGCGGATGTGAGTCCCAGGTGAGGCTGAGCAAGGCCATTAGGACCTTCAGGTGCTTTCTCTTCCAGTGGTAATGGAGGGTGAGCAACCATCAAACATTTCACATGCCACAGCTCCCAGCTGGGGTGATGCTCCCAGCACTGATGGGGAAGACCAGAGGCAGTGGAATTTTCCCCCTGGTTTGTCCTAATTCAGTCCCACACCTCCTGCTTCTTAGGCAGCACCCTGGGGTGAGGAATATAAGAGGGGAAAGTTCAGGTGTTCGGTTCAAAGTTCAGGGTTTTCACAGTATCACAGTATCACAGTATGACAAGGTTGGAAAGGACCTCTGAGATCATCAAGTCCAACCTATAACCCAACACTAACACCAACCATCATCTAAACCATGGCACTCAGTGCCACATCCAATCTCCCCTTAAACACCTCCAGGGTCGGCGACTCCACCACCTCCCTGGGCAGCACATTCCAATGGCCGATCACCCTTTCAGTAAAGAACTTCTTCCTCACATCAAGCCTAGACTTTCCCTGACGTAGCTTGAGTCCATGCCCTCTAGTTCTGTCACTGGTCACCTGAGAGAAGAGACCAACCCCTGACCGACTACAACCTCCTTTTAGGTAGTTGTAGAGAGCAATGAGGTCTCCCCTGAGCCTCCTCTTCTTTAGACTAAACAGCCCCAACTCCCTCAGTCGCTCCTCATAGGGCTTATGCTCCAGCCCCTTTACCATCTTCGTTGCCCTCCTCTGAACACATTCCAGTATCCTGACATCTTTCCCAAACTGGGGGGCCCAGAACTGTACACAGTATTCCAGATGAGGTCTGACTAGTGCCGAGTACAGGGGGACGATAACTTCTCTGGTTCTGCTCACCACACTATTCCTGATGCAGGCCAGAATGCCATTGGCCTTCTTGGCCACCTGGGCACACTGCTGGCTCATGTTGAGCTTCCTGTCAACCAGCACTCCCAGGTCCCTTTCTGCCTCACTACTCTCCAGCCACTCTGTCCCCAGTCTGTAGCTCTGCATGGGATTGTTGTGTCCAAAATGAAGTACCCGACATTTGGACTTATTAAACATCATCCCATTGGAATCGGCCCATCTCTCCAATCTGTCCAGGTCCCTCTGCAGGGCCATCCTATCCTCTAACAGATCAACCCTTCTTCCCAGTTTGGTATCATCAGCAAACTTGCTGATGATGGACTCAATCCCCTCATCCAGATCATCTATATCATCTAGATCCTGGCACTTTGGTCCACCCTGAGCTGAAAGTCTCATTCTGTGCTTGTGTCTCAGTCCCGCTGTCACCTCATCACTATCCAAAACCTGGAGACAAGAGCTGCCCTTGGGAAGGGGATCATTGAGCCTTCTGCCCTCTGGACGGTGTTTAGTGGCAAAGCAGGATCGCTGCCTGCTTTCAGGGCTGAGGAGCAGGTGCAGGGTAGATGCTTTAGCCAGTCCTAATAGCTTGCACAAAATCTTTTCACTTTTCCCCAATTTAAGAAGAAATTTTTGCTAGTGGTCAAAATTAATTAGAAAGTGGAGTTTCACCCATATCCAAATGTGCCCTGAAAAGACTTTGGTGTCCTGGGTTTGGGATGTTTTTTTAAAAACACCCTCTCCTCATTTTCAATGAAATTTCACATCAAAATCCATGGGCAGGTTTTCTGAAAAACTCAAAAAATCTGGAAGGGTTATTCTGTCCTGAGAGAAGAGCACCTGATTTTTCTTCTAGACTCCTTTGTGATGAGAGAAGAAAGGGGTTGTTAAAAATTAATGAATACTGAGTTTTTTTCCCATAATTTGGAAAGTTTTCAAATTAATTTAAACCACTCAGTTCTTTCTTTTGACAGCTTTGGTCAATAGGGAGCTGATTTCCCAGCCAGATCTGGGAACACCTTGAAGATACTGAAATTTGGAGGAACATTGACCAAACCCCATTTCCTAAGTTGAAATCATCAGTGCTTTAAATAATTAATCCAGATTCTTGCAAATTGATTTAACTCAAATCACCTGAAAACACTAGGCTTAAAAAATATGGGTAATCTGCTGGGTCAGAAAAATTTAATGAAGCTACAGACCTCTCCAAACCAGTGAGTAGTTTAACAATTATGTGATATAATAACATGTAAAAAGATGCTATGGACAAAGGTGAGATCATTCATGTTAATTAAAATGTCTGAGCCGCACCATTCCTGCCTTAATAGTGGATTTAAGCTGCAGCTTTGTAAAGTGATGATGGAATGGTCATTGCTTTCCTGTAATTAAGGAAGAAATAAAGAATTAACAATTGCCTTCGTGGAAGGCTGGGGAAATGCTGCCAGCTCCTCACCATCACTAAGCCTGTGGTATTTGAAGAATTTTCCTGGGCACTAGCAGAAAAGCAAAGTGCTAAGGAAGGGGGTGTTGGGGTGAGAGGCTGTCACCAGCACCAGGGGCTGCTCCTGCCAGAGATTGTCTGAATCCTGCATTGAGAAAGGTCTGGATGCCCACTGATCCCAAAAGTGCCCCTCATTTGCTTTTCCCTGCTGCTGCAGCCCTCCCACCTTTTGCACCTTCTCTGAGAGATGCAGCCACCAAACTGGCCTCGCTGTGAGCACCAGAGGCGACTTGGTGACACATTTCAAGGCATTTTCTGTCATGTGCTGCCCTTTCCCATTATCTTCCCCATGAGCAGTGGGTGCTCCCCTAAATCCCGGCAAGCCTCGGCCACGCAGGCTGCCCAGGCTGTGCTGCTGCCCCAGGGAGGTATGAAATATTCATTGGGAAAAGCGAGTGAGAAAGCGAGCGGTTGACTCCGTGGCTGAGCGATGAGGGCACGGGCGAGGGGGAGTTCAATTATTCATACCCAGTGGAGTGGCTTTGATATCAGGGAGAGCAAAGCCTCCCAGCACCTCTCTGCCTTGCTTTAAACCCCTGCTTGCTGCTTCCCCATCCTTGTTCCACGGGCACCCATCCTTTTGCGAGGGATACAATTTGGTCCCCAAACCGCAGGGTGGGGCTGAGACTCTGCAGCCCTAAAAAGAGGGAGCCCCAGTGCTGGTACCATGTAATCCTCTCCATTCCTCATCTGCAAGATGGAGGAAATAACCCTGGTGGAGGGGTGTGGGGTGAGGGGTTCAAATGTCTGAGGCATCATAGAAATGCCAGCAAGGAAATCTGGTCCCTCAGGGACAGTGCCTCTCCCCTCACTGGGATCCACTGGCGTCCCAGTGATGCCAAAACTCCCCTCACCTGCCTGGGGGTATCCCAAAGGCATGGGGGAGCACAGCGGTACCCCCAGCATTGCTCTGCCTCCAGGTGGGTCCTGGGCACTGCCTCCTCCTGCTGCAGAGCACCCAGAAAGAAACGTGCCCACATGGCATTGTGGGCTGGAGCTGCAGGAGAATCATTTCTAGCACCTGTGAGCACCAGCCCCACTGATGCACAGTGTGTGCCAAAGTGGCTTTTTGAACAAAGTTTTGTTCTTTTTGGGTTTTTTTGCACCACGATAATTCTTTTATTCCATCAGCTACAGAAAATCGATGTCTCTTTTGGTTAAAAGTCCTGGCTTGAAGCTTTCAGTCCCTTAAATCATCTTTGTGTGATTTAAGGGGAGGCGAAATCCCTCTCTGGTGCCAACTGCTGTGGTGCCTTCCCAGTAGAAGCACCTACATGGAAAGGCAACACGCTGGGATGGCACAAGATGCGAGAGAGGCCGAGCTC
This sequence comes from Dromococcyx pavoninus, assembly GCA_033558185.1. NCBI lineage: Eukaryota > Metazoa > Chordata > Aves > Cuculiformes > Neomorphidae > Dromococcyx > Dromococcyx pavoninus. Next base: position 2,330,606 of record JAUMJL010000786.1, read on the forward strand.
CCCTCCCCTGCCTCATCCCCTTCCTGACCCCTCCGGCCCCTCCAGCTGCCCCACGGAGCACCTTCTCCCCCGGTTCACGACCTTGACTCTGCCAGGTCTGCTTCTCCACCTTCCTTGCGCCCCATAGCCTCCCAGTGCCAAAAAGGAGGGGAATTGGGGCCAGGTGGACCCCCAGCTCCCAGAGAGTGAGTGCCTGCAGGGGCAGCTCCACAGCATCCATTTTTTTTCTGGCAAACGACACAAACTTGGTGGGGAAATCACTCCAGTGCAGCAAACACGGTGTACCAGGAGGCCATTTCCCACCCTGCTCCTGGGAGCACAGCAGCCCCGAATACTAATCCAGCCAGATGTTATTAAAGTCTTGGTCAAATTAAATATAGAGAGCTTTTAAGTTCTATCTTTGGATTTAGCCAGAAAAATTCTTCTGAGAGAATCAGCTCTCGACAGGTTACTTTTAAAAAATATTAGCAACCTGATGGGTTGTAGCATCAGCAAGAGGCAGCTGCTACCCCTGCGCCTGGACAGGGACAGCCAGTGGGATGCTTATGGAATCCATGTGTTTCCGTAATGCTTTATAGACTTGGCTGAAACACCAAGAATATGTGGAGAGCCCCAGAAATAATTTTTCCAAATTCTGTTCTGAAGGCTTTTCCCTCCTTCCCACTTTCAGATTAATTTATTTCCCCCTCATTGAAATAAAGACTAATGTTGCTGAATCCAAAAGCATGGCTCTTTTGTCTCACCTGGCAAGAAAAGAAAATAGCTTTGCTTTCCTTTTAATGCTAATGCATGAAAAATCCCCCAGCAAAATCCCCATTTATCAAGCCAGACTGAAGGGCACGCAATGGAGGAGCTTATTGCCCCGCCACCTTTTACCTTGTACCTCTGTTTGTATTATCTAATGGTGTGATTAAGAAGATTGCTTTTTCTTTTAAGTGCCGCAGAACAGAAAATTTACAGCAAGGGGCAGCAGGAAAGGACATGGGTGCAGCTTTACATTGATACTGGAGAGTTTCCTAACAATTAAGAGGGAGACACAAAAGTTTGAGGCTCAAGGTGATTTTCAGCATAGACACGCTGTATGCTCCGTGTCACCAAGGTGTGGTGGGAAGCTGGTGGGATGGAGGGCTTAAACTGGGTCTGTGGTGACACCAACAGGTCAGCTACCACCTGCCCACTGGCCTGACTGCAGGGAGCTGCTTCACCGTGTTTATCAACCAATAACAGAATAATATTGATGATTTCCACTGACCCATACACAATCTTTGAAACAATTATTTATACAATTAATAGAGAAGTCAAATAACCCAAATGAATGATAACATTTTAAAGCAATTATTTGCTACAAATGAACATAAATGGTTTCAATATATAATGCATTAACTCCAGCAGTGGAGAAATTCATCCTAATTAGAGGTGTGCTTAGGCTGCGGTGCATTCATCAGGGTGCTTGGCTCCAGGACCTGCTTGGAACCCTTTATTCGCTGTAAATCCATATTTTCTTCCCTCTCATATAAAATCCTCATGGCTTTTATTTTTGAGTAACACGCATCCACAGAGAGCTTTTCCTTTTTGTCCCTTAACTGCTCCACTTTGTCCCCTTTAATCCCACAGGAGGTACTGGTTCTGGAAGGACACAGCCCAGCCGTAAGGCTCATCAGCTCTAAAGTAATTTTTTCTTGCATGGAAAGTTTTTAGCAGACAATAAGAGCATTTTAATGCCAGTATCCCTTTGCCAATACAAAACAATCCCAATGGCACCAGGCAGGAGCTGCTCCATAGCCTTCTCAGCCAAACCCCACTTGTCCAAACAGGGACCATGCATCAAACAGATCGTCAGGGCAGATATTTTGTGGGCATAATGCAGTTTCCTCCACTTAATTCAATCTCCACATAATCAAATTACCTTCTCTGGCACCTATCTATTTGTACCAAAGGCATATGCTTTCCACCTTTTATTTTTATCCTTCCAGGCAGCTGACATTGGACGATGCAATCAGTGGTGACAGAAAAGTTTCTGTTTTGATTGATGAGGGAGCAAAGTTCTGGGGGAAGGAGAGGCAGAAAAGCAGAGATGAAGGAGAACTGGTGATAATTCAGGATTATTAGGGCTAGTTGCCATGTTTTACTGTCAGTTGCTGTTTCTGAGGCAGAACTTCTGGGCAGTGAAAGTTCTGAAATGTCCCGCAGGTTCTCTCAGGGATGGTGGGGTGGGCCACCTGGTGCAGACTGCCCATTTGCCCACGGGACTCACTGCGATCCTAACATTTTTCATTGAGCCCTGCCAGCATGCATAGGGCAGGGCAAGTAAAGACACAGGGACATTGTCCCAACAGATCCAGCCACAGCAGCGGGACGTGACAGATGGAGGAAGAGGCTTGGTTTGCTGTAGAAGTGCCTTGTAGAGACCGTTACTCACAGTGACCCTTGCTGCACTGTCATGGTATCACGTGGGCAGACAAACAGCAGATCCAGACGTGTTTTCTGCCAGCCATGTATTCCCCACGGGGAAAAGCAGAATGTGCTTGTCTGCCCACGGCATTCTTCCTCCTCCTCTCCCTCCAGTATGGCTGGCTCACTCCCTGAAACATGGCGGATTTTGTCCCTGGTTAAACACTGTGCTGGCTGTGCTCATCCTCTGTGTAGCACCTCATCCCTTCATGGACATGTTGGCTTTTAATTCCAATAACATCTCGTGGCAAACAAGTCCAGTTAATTATTTCCTTTAGCGGAGTCAAAGTTGTTGGAGTGTAACCATCTGGCTTTCCCTCTTGTGCCTGTCTCATGGCTATGGATGAATGTGGCCACATTGCTCCCCTCAAATCCTCCTCTCCCACCCTCTCAGTTGGCCTCATCTCCATCACCCTTCTTAATCCAGTATTGTGTTGGAGACCAAGGCAGTTAAATCTTGTCTCAACAGATCTCAGTAGAGGCAGGATTGCACCCAGACAGCTTATATTTTTATTAGGCAACAAGGCAGATCTACTTCTCTAGATTACGTGGTCACCATCATCTTGGAGTTACACAAAGCAGGAGCATCTGCATTGCTGGGCTGCCTGGAATGCCTGTTTTGCTAGTGGATATGTGTGACATGGCCCCACGCTTTTCTTAGACTATTTTTAGAATCATAGAATCATTTAGATTGGAAAAGTCCTCTAAGATCATCAAGTCCAACCCTTAACATATCATTGCCAAATCCACCACTAATCCACGTCCGTAAGCACCGTATCTATCCATCTTTTAAATTCTTCCAGGGATGGTTACTTCACCACTTCCCTGCACAACCTGTTCCAGTGCTTGACAACTCTTTCAGAGAAGAATTTTTTCCTAATATCCAGTGCAAATCTCACCTGGCACAACTTGAGGACATTTCATCTCATCCTATCACTTGTTACTTGAGGAAAGAGACCCACACCCACCTCACTACAACCACCAAAAGGTATTTGTAGAGTGCAATAGTTCTTCAGCCTCCTTTTCTCCAGATGTCTGATTTTTCAAGGCATCTGATTCGGTTTTGGAAATTCCAGATCCTCAGGAAAGCAAAATGAGAAAAGGCTTAGCTCCTTTCACAAACACCCCCCCACACACTTTATATAGAAAATATTCCTTGAGGGCTTTGAGTTGCCTTTGCCATTGTGCAGCTTAAACATTGCATGAAGCTCATGGAAACAGGTCTGCCTGTTTCTCACTATATTTTACCATCTCCATGTCCTCTTTGGCCAAGAGGCATCCTGCGATTTTGGGTTAATGTCCCAGGTACCCTCTGGGCTGGCTGCTGGTGCCAGGGACCTGGAAATGACTGTGAGGGGGTGACCAGCCTGGCCACTCTCCATCACCTGCACTGGCTGAGGCAGCCCCAGGAAACAAACCCACCAGATCTAAGAGCACCATGTGCCAGAAAACCTGATGAGCTCCTCTAAGCAGAGCCTGAACTGGCATGGGAGGCATTGCTTGGGATACAGGATATTCATGCACAGCAAAGCCTTTCACCAGGAGAGCTGGCCTCCATCATGGATGTGTCAGGAGTGGTTTTAAAAGGCTTCCACTGGCTGGTTGTCCTGCTGTTGTTTCCCAGTACCATCACACAGGCAGGGCCTGAGGGGACACGAGGGGTATTTGCAAGGACATCTATGGCTGTTCAGTGTGGGGCTGGCCTGCACAGATCTGGGTCAGGTGTGGAGGCAGGTAACGGTGATGGGAACACACAGACTTCCCACTCCCAGGCATTTATGTACATTTGGATACCTATGGACAGATGTGAACCCCTCTGAAAGTGGTGGTGGCAAGGAAGGAGATTTTTCCAACAGAAATACATTCTTATTTATTTATGAGAGCTAAAATTTCACTCACACCTCACACCCCGTGGCAGCCATTGGAGCAGACCCACCCAGGTCATATTTGTGGAGAATAGAAGTTTGGAAATAACAGGAAGATTTCAGCCAGAGCAAAAACGTTGTCACAAAGCTTCAGAAAATGGATTTCTTTCTCAGTGAGTCCCCTGGGGCCTGAAAATAAATATCTGAGCATTCATGTAGTAGTAAAAGTCGATAAAAATCTTTGAAGCAAATGGGCTATTGAGGAATTATGCGTGAAAATGAATGGGTGGATTCTTCTGCAAATCTCTACATAGAGGTGCCCTGACATAATGAAGACACACTAGGTGCATTAGTAAAAATCCTCTTTTTAATAACTGTTATACCTATGGTTTTCCTAAAGCAACAGTTTACCAGATAGAAAATCCACTTAAAGATTTTTATCTAGAAAGGAGGCTGCAGTCATTCAGTGGGAAGGAGCCAGCTTTGTTCTCCGTCCCATCCCTGCCATGAGGGATAGGGTAACTGTCTGTGTAATACTTGAGGACAGGAAAAGCCTGGCAAGAGGTGGTCAAAAGATGATCTGGGGTCCACAGGCAACTTTTTGGTAGCAGAATACGAGGAGAAAAACACAAAGTATGGAGATTCGGTGGTTCCTGGCTGGAGCAATGCCAGACATGTCACCCATGGAACACCCGATGGCGAGAAAACACCAGACCAAGCCCTCGCTGTCCATCATGCTCTGCAGAGGTTACTGCAGGTCCCCCGGGATCCCCAGCCCTCAGAGCAACTGCTGTGCCCTCCCATCACCCACCCCGTGTTCAAATCAGTTGCGTAAATAAGGTCCATGGCCCTTGTTCTGCAGCTTGTAACAGTGTTAACCAGCCCTCGCAGGGAGGCTTCCTTGCACCCTCTGAAGAACACAAGCCAAGTTAGTTTTACATAAGTGCCGAGCCTCGCTGCAGAAACATCGCTCCCTGCTTGAATTATTATTGATTTTCATTTTTCCAAGGAATTGTTGGGCCTCTCTAAACCCACCACTGCTGACTCCAGAGATCTGTACGGATTTTGGCTGAGCAAGCATTCCTCTTGCAAATCTAAATATTTATGCTACAGCTGTGTAAACAGCCAAAACTCGAAGGGAATTTATTTTTAGCATTCTTGAATTGCAGTCAGGGATTAAGACGAACACATTATGCAAATCCTGACATCTTCTTTTGATGTTTATCACACATTGTTGCTGATGGGCTCAGGCCCCCTCAGGCTCCTTTCTAAAGGTGTTTCACTGTAATTATTTATATGGCGAATCCAGATGGCTAGGAATTAGATGGTCGTTTCTTTATGTTGCATCGTTTATCCGGATGCAAAAGTACATCTGCCTGAATGCAGTGGTTTAAAATTACACAACATTAAAAGAAAAATACCAAACCAGCCTGTTGTTAAAACATGATATTCAGGAGGGATGATAGTTATTCCTTAGTGTGCATCCAAACAATATGTTATCAATCTTAGCATCACCCATGGCACAGTCTTCTCACAGAGAAATGATTATACAGTCTTCATTCAGCATTCAACAAGTGGGAAGTTTTGTTTATGAGAGCTGACCTACAGGTTATATTATCCCTAACTTGCTGCTCAGAAAGGTGAGAGTATGTACATGCCTCATAAGGTGTTGAAGCAATTGCAGCCCCCCTTCCAAATTTTGGCCAGGGTCTCCCTGCAAGGTAAATAAGGGGTTTAAATGTGTGTGCGTGTAGCATCTCTGCAGAGTCACTCCCAGTTTTAGACAGATCCCTGCAAACATAACTGATGCTGGGAGGAAGCTTGCAGAGATGGGAATTGCAGGGGATGAGCAGCCTGAGTTGAACACAGTTCAAAGAGGTAATGGCAATGAAAGGGTTTTTTTCTCTGGTTGCAGTGAGAAAAGCTGCAGCTTTCCCTTTGCCCCCAGGTACGCACAAGGTACTTCATAACCATTGCCCTGGCTGGGACAGCCCACAGCCTCGGATTTGGCTTCAGCGGACTTTTAACTCTACTTGGGGCTTCATCTGAGTGGTGAAGATGGCTCCATCCCCCTCCTTAGGGAAGACAAGTGAAAGCATCCCCAAACCAGCCTCGACCCTGTCGCAGAGCTTACATGAGCTTACAAGGGAAGCAGCAGCAAAGGACCCTCAGGATCATGTCCCATACCCCTGCATCACTGCTGGATCTCTCAGGGTGAGTGCTTGGCAATATCTGACTCGAACAGCTCAGTGGGGTAGGGGGATACAAACAACCAGCGATGGGGTTTGTAAAGACTTCACTTCTGAGCAGTGTTACCAGTACAGGCATCTTGTCTGGCTGACAAATCGTGTTGGTTGGTGGCATGCTGGGGAGGCACTTGGCATGGAAGCCCCAGGCTCTCTAGCATGGCAGGGGGAGACATGAGGAGGCACAGATGCTGCTCTCCTGGGACAGGAGCTGCCCCAAGAGCATCCCTGCCTGTCTGGGCATACAACCTCTCTGTGGCGTGCCCGCACAAGAACTGGCATTGTCCCTCAGGGTGCACTGGGAGTTTCAGCCAAGGAGGACGCCATCAAAACAAAACACAGAGGCAACTCCCCTGAAAAAAACCCAAACTTTCACTGGAAGGAAAGTAGTGGAAAAGCTCCTAGAAAAGCAGCAATTTTGGAAGCATAGCATCCAGCCAAGCAGAAAACCATGAAGATCAAACCCCTGGGTGGGCAGAGGGCTCAAATGTGAGTCCTCAAAAGCAGTTTCTGCTCAGCTTTCAGTTTTCTGGGGCCTGAGGCACCTTGAACAGGGACAGATCATTGGGATACTCCAGCACAGGCTCAGCCCCCATGCATTTGCTGAAGCATTTCGAAAAAATGATTAAAATGAGAAACATGCTCCCAGGAATAAAGCTCAAATTTCAAGCCAAGGAGGCTTTGTACCATCCAGGGTTCATCTGACACAGTTAATATTAGGCAAACAATTTCTAATAGGTTAATGTTTTCAGAAAGAAAGATTTTAAATTTTCAGATGCAGAAGAAAAGCTGGGGTTCAGTTTTCTCCAAGGAGGTTGTCATGGTTTGCAAACTGCTGCCGGGGGAAGGAGGACTCAAACCAGCTCCTTTATGCTCTGCCACTTAATTAATTTAAAGCACTTTACAGTAAAACACAGTTTGGCCCGACTTCTGCAAACGAGAAGATAGAATGGTGAAAATGCCCCACTTGCCCAGCTGCATCGCACACCCCAAATGTGCTGCAGCCAGATGTGGGAGCTTTTCCACCTGAATACTAAATAAGGAATGGGAGGTAATTTTAGCCTCCTAAAATTAAGGGTATAAATCCATTTACATTGACAAACTCTGTAATTAAATAATAAACCAAAATATTGCAGCTGGAGCTTTAAAGGTGAATTCATTTTCTAAAAAGCATATATCCAAAATTACATTACAGCCCCTTATTTGTTTAGCCTGCGGCAGATCCCGGCTTGCAAGAAGGAAAAAACTGTGTGGACAGGAAAGAATGCAATCCCCAAGTCCCAGAGCCACATTAGTTCCCTTCTGCTTTAGTTTGGGCAGGCTTGGCCAGGCTTTTCCTCCCAAAGCTGCAGCAGTGCAGGCATCTTCTTCCCTGTGGAGAGATGAGCTGGTACCTGACCTCATCCCATGCCCAATCTGCTCCTGCCAAAACCTTGTGCCAGAGTCCATCTCTGCTGCATGACCTGCCCCGAGATGACTACTTAGAGAAGCTCGCTCTGCCCCACTACACAGGCTCTCAAGTGCCCAAACACAGCAAAGACCCACGTGCTTGTCCCTCCTCCATGCCCTGCACCAGCAGTGGTTCCTCTCTGCAGGGCCATGATGGGGCCTGAGAGGGCTTCTGCCCTCCCTGCCTTTGAGCACAGTGACAGGGGCACAGCCATTAATCTGCTCTTTTATTTGCAGTCTTGGAAGAGAAACACAGGGAGAGAAAGCTGGGGAATAAAAGCAATAAGTAATGCACAGCTGCTGTGCTTTACATTTCCCATGCAGCATGGCCACGTCTCGGGATAGTGAGGTGTTGGGGCAGGTTATTCTGTTGTGAGTTTTTTTAATGAAATATTTACTTTATTCCTTCTTGGAGTGTCTTCTGTCTGCTCAGCCTGACCCACAGCCCCATGCCAACAGCACCAAGGGTCTCACCAGTCACATAGCAAGGGCTCACAGCACGGCCAGTCTGCAAACAGCTTCGGGAGCCTTCCTGGTTTGGAGTCTCTCTCACCACAGCATCAGTGACTGCTTCATAAATATTTAAAGATCTTGTGTCCATGTGCACGGCTTCCTGCAGCAAAGTTTTCCCCCAGCACAACTGGAAGTGGACACAAGTTCATCCCAGAGACGTACTGGGATCGGCTGTGCCTATCACCTGCCCTGTGCTCTCTATCCCCAAAGGAAAGGCAACACACCCAAGACACTTTTTTCCCCATGTCAGGGTCACGTAAACTCATCTGTCACTCCTTTGTCTTTCTCTGTTCTCTTTTATCTGTCTGTACTACTGAAGCAACACCACCAGCCTCTGCTGCTCAGAGCTTCTCCTTCATTTCTCTGCATGTTTTAAGCTCTGTGAGGCAGAGAGCCAAGTGCCTTTAGAACCACATACATCAATTATCGCTGCAGGGGTTTCAACCCATGCAAGGGCACAATAGGCAATGCAAATAGCACAAATAAAGTGTTTGGTATTTAATGATCCAACACTGGATGGGGAAGATGTGCTCTTGAACAGGAGTCTCTTTCTAAAGTCCATGCAATGGAGAAGGACCCTCATCTTTCATGCCTAATTGAGGCCTAATGATTTTTCTTTAACATGCAAGATCAAAACAAAGGATTTAAGGGATGTTTCATTGCTGTGCCGTGGGTCTTTCTTTTCATCTATTATTCCCCATGCTAAAAGACCTGCTTTGACTTGTCCTTCTGAACTCACTTCTCTTTGGTGTCGCTGCTGTCCCTTTGCCTCTGATGGCCCAAAAAGACCTGCCACACCTCGTGCAGCCTCGGCCAGAAATGAAATCACCCAGACTGTCCCCACTACAACACTGTCCTCCAAAAATTCATGGATTTGGGCATTTCAAACTGAGTGTGAATTCTCAGAGTTACACAGGCAGGCTCTGTGAGAGAACGGAGGCACGGGCAGGCACCTGTCCCCAAGGCATGGAATGATGAACTCATTCCCAGCCTTCATGGGGACAATGGAAATGCCAGAAAGGATCAGGGCAGAGCAGATCTATGCTTCGTTCCCCACAGATAGAAGACAACAGTTTGGGATGAGCTGCTTGCATACCCTGTCTCCGCAGCAGTGAAGCCCACTGCCCCCCCTTCCCAGCACGCTCATGTGTGGCAGTGGGGCACATATGTGATGTGGAGAAGAAAAGGAAGACTTCTTTTTTTGCCAGGAACACACTCAAGTTGTGCACCACAAGCACCTACCCCTGTGCTGAGTCCCATTTTTAGGGAAAGGCAGTGACATAAGGGAAAGATGGCAGGCCAGGAGCAGGACTGAACGCAATCTCGCAGCGAAGTTATTCTGCAAATTGCAAAAGTTCAAATCATTGTACAGCTCTTCTTGGCCATATGCTATAATTAAAGCTGGGCTCTGAGATGCCATTGCAGCCCCACGACACATTTCTGAATTGCTGCTCTTGTGTGAAGCCACCTCCAGAGCTGTCTTTGAGATGTCAGTGCTGGAGTTAATCGGAATTGACAGGAAAATTAGCCTCCGGAAGGAGAAATGCAGACACCAGGTGCATGTGAGATGGTGGGAATGGAGCCACGCTGCTGCCGGGGCCCTGATATCACACCATATGGCATCTATAGGTGCTGGTACCCACAAGAGCAGCAGGTCCACCTCCAGCCCAATCCCAGCTGCCTTTGCCCCAGCAGCCAGACGCAGCCTGGACACGAGAATGGAAACATCACAGGCATCAGTGCTGCCAAGCACACGCTGCTCCCCCGTGCCTATGGGAAAGGCTGAGGATAGATTTGGTCCTTCCATCTACTACCTCTCTGACACCAGTGCTGATGTTGAGCTCAGCACCGGGGTGCTGATGGGACCTCAAGGGCCAATAGGAGCAGTGCTGGTGCCCAGCTGCAGCGTGCCAAAGCACGAGGGCTGTGTGTTGTGTGGAAGGCAGCCACCTCCCCACCTGCCTTGTCCCCAGGCAGTGCACCAGCCATGCCACGGATCTGCAGACTCCCATCAGTTTTCTAAGTATTCCTCATCTCCTCCAGTCCCATTAATCACACTATTCCAATTAACGGACCTGAACCATTGAACAGACCTGTCCTGCGCTAATATGTTATTAATTAGGTCAGGTTGGATGGCAGCAATACTGAGTGATATGCAGCTCTGAGCTATCATCTTCTGGTCCAGGCTCGTTTCATTTATCTAATCACCTTCCCACTGCCACAGGGCGCTCGTTTGCTTTTTCCCATCTCCACCCACCTTCAATGTAATCTGATACACTTTTCTGCATTGTCTGGTATCAACTGCACACTGAAGAGATTCATATCTAATTTACCAGTACTCTGCTTTCCCAAGAAAAATCAATGATTGTGTACATTGCTATCCTACAATCCCTATTTTAAAGTAATTCATGGCAGGGCCAATGCTATTAATTTTATTAAGCCATTATTAGTGGGCAGATATTATTCTGCTCCATTGATCCTAAGTTGATGCAATTACCACTTACAAAGCTAACGCCGTATGTCTGAAATTTTCAATTCTGTTTGCAACCTGAAGCTGTACATTAAAATCGTGCCAAGCCAGATGCTAGTGGTGAAAATCAGGGAAAGCTGATTCAAAACAAACAAGGAACTGCCCAAATTTTATAACTTAAATCATTTTAAAGCAGAGGTATGGCTATCGGCCTGGAGCCCAGCCATTCCCAAATGCCCTGTGCCAAAGGCTGAAACACACTCAGATACTCTCTTGAAGCCTCCTGGGTCCTATAGTTCACAGAAAACTCATCATTGTGGATTACCGGTTAATTGAAACATCCTCTGATGTGAACGGGAAATTTTACTCATGAAACTAATTTTAGCTCTAGCTGCACAGAAAATAGGCCAAAATCTGGGATAGACCCATGTCCAGCTGAGTGTGCATATTTGCAGAGGATGAATTTCACCCATAGGCCTCAAATCCCCTTTTCCTCTTCTCTATGTTAAACAGTAATAGCAGAGCAGTGTGGGAAAACTGAATGAGTAAAATACTGCAAATCACTCAGGTCTCAAACATGCCCAGGAAATGCAACAGCACAGAGTGACCACCTGATCATTAGAGATGTGAGGGGTCCTGCAAGGCAGAAGGATATAGGAATCCCCATCAGTGATGTCCACCCCATTGAGACACCATGTGTGTGCCAAGGTGGTTCACAAGGCCCAAAAACTTCATTTTAGCCAGCAGAAATTAGAAATTGCAGTTTAAAATAAAAATAAGGGCTCACCCTTCAGCAGCTTGGAAAAACATCAGCTCAACCACATCCTTGTGATCACGGAAAGAAACGTGCTTTGCGTGTATTTGCAAGTCAATAAAAAATTTCTATTTAAGGAACAGGATAAAACAGAGAAAAGAAAGAAAATCCTGGCACCAGGATCTTGCCCTCTAAATTAAGGGGGATGGATGGATGGATACAGTGGAAAAGAGTGAACCAAGGAGAAGACAGGAGCCATCCCTACAGGCTGCAGCCCCAGCAACCTCACCATTCTTAAGCCGATGATAGACATAGGGTTTGAAAGAAAACCCTGACGTCTACTGACAGCCTCAGCAATGCAAACAGGAGAAAAAGGAGCCCCTCGGAGGCCTGGCTAAATGTGACCTTTGGAGTAGGTACTGCTGGAGAGGGCCCTTCTTTCAGCTAATGCTTTGACCTGGAGTTGTTTTGGAGTGACAGATGCATTTGTTTAGGACATATGGTTTGACCTGAGGCAAATTAGTTCTTTGTCCAATGTAAAATGCACTTGACATCATGAAGCAATATATGAACCTCCCTTCAGTAAGAATTAGGACAAATAAGAATACTTGCAGTAGCTCACAGCAGTATCAGGTAGCTCATGTAAATCACCTGGATTTGGAGAGCAAGGTTGCGTTATACCAGCTGAGACTCTGGCCCTGGAGTCCTCCCAGAATAACACAAAAAGGTATCATAAAACCACTGGTTCCTGGCAACTGGTTAATACTCTGGAGAGGGCTATTGATTTATGGGACCTACTGTACTCCGCTAAAATGATTGTTCAACATTATAAACCAGCAGCCTTGTCTCCCGTGCCAAACAAATAAGCAAAGAAATAAATTACATGCTTCTCTCCACAGCTGAGAGATGTTCTGACAGCCAGGAAGCTCCCCAGGGTGGCTGCATGGTGCTGTGGGAGTGTCCATGCTGGGGTCTCAGCGAGCCACCCCACAGCCAGGATGTGGAAGTGGAATCCATATCATTTGTCTGGATGCTCCTCTCTGCCCATCTCCCAGTCCTGGCTTCCAGCAGGCTCAGCCCCTGAGATTCCCTATGAGGAGCAGTGGTAGTATCATCCCTGAATCCCTCTGTTCCCCCTGGCCAGGGTACAGAGGAGCACATACCTCTTCTTGGTGGGGTGCTTGAGGAATGGAGGAGCAGGCACCGTGACTCCCCAGACCCAATGGTTCTTACCCTGATCATGAGCAAAGTTGTTCACAAGGTGATGCTGAAATAGTTCATGTTCATGAGCAATCTGCTATTGAAATGGGTGAGTTTTAGCACTTCCTCTCTCTTTGTAAGCCATTTAAAGTCTGCCCAGGTGGGTTTTTTTACTCTTTTGGAGAGTGGACGACTGGGCTAAAGCTTCCTCTCCCTGTGGGAACCAAGCTGCCCATGGCAGAAGCCATGTCATCTGTTTGCTGTAGAGCACGGGTGTCACACTCACAGCCCCCACCGTTCTCCTGCTCCCACAGCGTAACGCGCGTCGCACACGGGACCAGCGCTGGCAGGAGCACAGTGCAAGGAGCTCGGCGCTGCCACCTGGAAGAAACAAGGTGGGGGGCCATACTTGGCCTGCAGGCTGTGAGTTTGACACACCCTGCTGTAGAGGTTTTGGTAGCCCTGAGCAAAGACTGAGCCTGCAAACAGCTCTCTCCGGGTATACCAGAGGCACATTAGCCCAGTGCCTGTCCCTGCTGCTTCACAACCTTCACCAGGGGGTATATTATAAGCAAAAGCCCTCCCCTGCCTCTCCATCCAGACAGCTCAGAGTTCCTTGTTGGAAACTGATAGGGTTTGGGTCATCAGCATATTGGGGTCTGTTTATTTTATCTGCCTACACAAGCCTGCATGCAGGGATAGATCAGATTAACGTAGCTGATGAAAAACATCCTCCTCTTTATCCCCTCTGGCACCAGCAATCCTTTATCAACAGTCTGAAGACAAAGTTTTCTCAGCCATAAGTTTTCTGCCTCAGGGGATCGGGGGTTCTTTTTGGTAGAAGTTTTATATATTTTCTTCAAGAAAAATCAAAACATTTTGATGGAAGATTTTTCAGTCATCCTCATGCATTAGACATGGTGGCAGACAGGCCTGGCACATCCACATCTGCTCCTTCTCACTGGATTAAATTTAATATCTGGTGCATGAGCTCTAACCCTCCCTCGGAGATCTGCTGGGGTCGGCTCAATCAGACATACCTGGCTTGGAGGGAAGAAAACAACTACTTTTCTGAGGCCTTCCAAATGCTTTTCCAGAGTGACCCTTTCATCATTTTATCCCCCCTTACAAATCTAACTTCATAATGCCCTGCAATGAGGCTTTGGGGAGAACAGTGTTATAAATTGCAGCTCAGTGAATCTGCCGCTCACTGCTGCTAATACACTGCATTTATCCTCGCTGCTGCAGAGGCTGAGGCAATGAGAGGAGGAGAGAAGGAGAAAAGTAATTACTTCCCACTCAGCTTGTCACCAAATCCCTTCATCAACCCTCTCCCATCTTTCTCAGCTGTGTTAGTGACTCTCCAAGCTCCACTGCACCAGGGCTGGATTCAGCAGTTGTGTTAACGGGGCAGGAAGGTGGGTACCATGGGTACCATGGACACTAGGAACCCCCTCAGCACCTAACAGCCTCAGGCTGTCCTGCTTTTCTGAGAAAGGTCCCATCAGCCCAAACAGCTGCTGCTTGAATGCCATTAGGTTCCCCTGGTCAAGATGTGGGTTTATTTTGGCTGGGATGCCCTATCCCAAAAGGTGTCTTCTCTGGATGTTTTATTTTTTTAAATATCCTTCAAAGGTTACAGATGTGAGAGAGCCCAAGGTTGAATTCTCTCCCTCCCAGAGAAGAGACAGGCTCCACAGCCTTATTCAGTGATGTGGATCAGCCAGGCATTAAGTTAAAAGCAAAGATCCTGAGTCATAAAATGAACACAAAATGAGGCAAATTTGCTGGTTGGTGCTGAGATTCCCAGGAGTAGCAGCATCTTCCTGAGACCTGAAATTAGGTGAGAGATCAGAAACCTGGAGCATGTAATAAATTGAAGGCAAATATTTCGAAAAGCACCTGATGGGCCATTTTACTGTCTTCCTTCAGGTCCTGCAAGGTCAAATAAGAGACCAACAGCAAGGACCGTTTTCCTCTGGGAAGGTGGTGGATGAGGGGACCACTGGCAATGCAGTGAATGCATCCCTCTCAACCACCCTGCTGTCAGTGGGGTGTAACATACTGCCACCAATGTGCCATGTGATAAATTTGATGCACTTCACACTGAAATTGATGCATCACCTTTAGAATCGAATTTATCACTTTTTCCGTCACACTCCATATACTGAATCAGAGTCACCACCTACTGAATTAAAAACTTCACATGCAGTTCACATCACAACATAAATCAGACCAAAATGGAATTAAATGCATTGTATGCTAAGAACTCATTCATCACTCCATAAATTAAACATGGGACAAGCCTTTTTGAATGTATATGCCCAGATATAGCCCGGAGTCCACTGGGGAAAACATGACAACACTGAAGTCACTGACATCTTCACCATTAATTTCAGTTAATTTTTTCAATGCCAGGATCTACTGTGTCCAGCTCTGTCCTTGACCAACCCAAAACTTGGGTATTGAGCAACTTCTGCAGTTACTGACTCTCCTGTTGAACCATCCACACTCACCTCTCGAAGATTTAGGCAAGAACCTGGAGGATAGAAGGAAACTGGACCGTGGTCCTGCTCCTGAAATAGGGAACAGCCGCAAGAGGCTGAGAGAGCTTTGCACCCCTTGCTGGCAGCTGACACACATTGCACACACGCAGCACCTCTCATGTTCAAAGGATCATGCACCACAAAGGGCCGGGCTCAAACTCCCATCCTTGTTGCTGGAGAGCAGCATCTTTCTCAGGAGGGCTGCAGAGGGCTGGTCTCAGCTGGAGGGGCTGCTTGGTGCCTGATACCTCTTTTGTAGTCTTTGGTCTTCAAGGCAACAGGAGGAAGAATACCTCCAGACTCCGGGATTCAACTGGTGCCAGAGCACCCAGGGCAGTTCATCCCTCAGCAACAGGTGTTAGTCCTGCGTGAGAATTGGGAAACAGGAGTGCAGAGCAATGGGCACCAGCTGCTCAAGGCCAAAGTTAGAGACCAAGGCAAAGATAAAGCTTCAGAAATTCTTAATTAAAATGAGGATATTATTTTAACCTTTTTTGTTATCTGCGTTAATTTTATCTTTTCCAACAGCACTTCCCTGTGTGCTCTCACAGCACAGGAACCCTCCTGCCTTGTTTCTATTCCCCAGAGAAAGGTGGGACAAAATTCCAGCTTATCTGAAGCAAGATGCAGTCAGATACATCCTTGGATCCAATTCACAGTCTTTCCTTTCATTTTCCTATTAATCTGGTCCTCTCAAAATCCGCTCAGGAGCAATTAGAGCCTGTCAGCTAGAAACTGATGCAACTTCTATTTAATTAGCCCAGCAGCCAATAAAGATCTCGTTCATCAATTTCTCATGGAAGGTGTGGTTGGTTGTGGGGAGATTTGTCATTTCTTCCCTACATCCAGATGGCTGCAGAGCATCTATCAGAGATCTGATCACCTGGATGGACTCGTGTTCACATCTGAGGAGACTGACCAGCTGGGAGACATCTGTCCAGAAAGCAGTTACAGGAGAAAATAGCACAAGACTGTCCCAGGTGCTCTGTTAGCAAGTCCCGTTGGTACCTCAGTCTCCAGACCATGGCCAGCCTTGGCAGAAAGTGACCCTGGTATGACAAGCAACTTCGGAGGGCTTTTCCTCTTCTCACCCATTTTTCTACCCTTCCCAGTGACAGGAAAGCGTAGAGCTATGTAAGGAGGGCCAAACACCAGCAGGACGAGCTGGGGGAGGCCTGAAGATGTATGAGGTTTTCCCCATAACCTGTTGCCTTTGCCCTGAGAGGGGGATAAAAGCCCCTCTCACTGCACTGTCACTTCTCTTATCGTTATTCTACTAATTAGAATAATGAGTTTATTCTAAGTGTGGCCTGTAGGAGAGGGGAAATTAGTACCCAGACCGATGTACCCCAGGAAAGTTTTAGGGTGTCAAATGTCAGAGAAAATCTTTGGAGTGACACCCTCTTGGCCTGAAAGCTTCTCCTTAAATTGGCTATCAGAGTATCAAATATTTGCCTGACCATCTTAGCAGGATACATCTGTATTGGAGTTTTCTAAGCGACTGGACAGGGTGGCCAGGAGGATATGGGGAAAGCAAATCTGTACCCACACAGTCTCTGTGCCAGCCTAGTGTCACAAAAAGGAGGTTTCACCAGCTCAGACCTGCAGGAATCCCTTGCCAACACTGTTTGCAGCCTCACCATCGCAATTCACTGAACTAAAAAAAATAAATCAGTTAGCACAGGACAGTTCATGGATTACAAACACGAGTGATGGTATCTTCATAATTAAGGACTGTTAATCAAGAGCAGCAGCTTAATAGTTTAGTTCCTTGTGGCTCATTTGATTCGTAATACATGGCAGTTGCTGTAAGCAAAGCAAGTAATCGAGCCAGTTTGTCCTTGAAGTGTCCAGCTGGTAGTACCACTTCACCAGCTTGCACGTAAGGCTGATTTTTCTCAAAGCTTTAACCCCCAACAGCAGAAAAGGGCAAATGTAATCACATCAATACCCGTGTTCCCAAGCTGGGAGATGCTTGGGGATTGAACGATGGGCAGTTTCTTGCTGCTGCCCAGCACATCTGCAAGCTGCTGGGGTCAGCGAATTCCCCCTGGCATTGACAGAGAAAATGCTTGTTCTTGGTTCAGGGCATAAAACAGCGCCTGAGCCACCCGGTTCCTTGGTGGTTATTAACAGGAACATCATAGCTGGCATATTACTGTGATAGATGCTGCATCAATCAACTAGAAAAGTGTTAAGCAAGCCTTAAAAAGAAGTGAGATGAAGAATTAAATACCAGGCTAAAATGTCCATATAATGGGGATTATTCCAGGATTGAAAACACATGTGCAGACATGCTGAAATACACAGCTGTGCCCCTCTCCCTACTGCTCCACACTGGCCACTGCTAGTTCCAGGGGAGGTGAGTAATGAGTGCTTACATTGCAATAGGGGATGGGCAATTAGCAGAGGGCACATATAAACTGAGTTTAGCATGACTCTGTGGTTTTACTGCTAATCAAATAAAAAGTAATGAAGAAACAGTTTCTCTATTAACACATTATTCCATGCCAAGCTATGGGCCTTGCCTGCTCTGTTCCATCAAGTCTTGTTTGATTTGGCTTATTTTTGCTTAAGACCAATGTGATATGCTACACTCAGAGTTGGCAACTTTAGTCATTTTTGGTGTCATGTTTGATATTTCAGAACTCCTGAGGGGTCCTCCTTTAAGGACAGTCTCAGATTTTCTCATATTAAAACAAAAAATTTGTGGCGAGGTCAGTTGTGGAGAAACTTATGTGCAGCATCCAGCTTCCCAAACTCAAAAGGCAAGCAAACAAAAAACCCCTCAAATCTGTTATCTTTTAATCATCCGTGAGTTTTAAACAGTGTTCCCTTGGGGAATCCAACTCACAGATTTTCTGCTAACAAAAGGTGATTTCACTTGAGAACAAATTCACTTTTCATCTCCAAAGCCTGCTTCATACATAGTGAATTCCTGTATTGTGTATGCAAAGCCCACGGTCAGAAACCACAGGGCAGGAATGGCCCAGTGCCCAGTACATGCTCAGAAGGGAATGCCTCATGCTTTCTTTGTTTCTCTATTCCAGTGCTGTGCATTTTTCCCCAGAAGATGCCTCTGCCTCTGTGACAGCTTCCCACTCGTTAACTAACCCTTGCTTAAACTCTGGGGATGCATCAGGCTTTCCTATGGGATGTAGCAACCTCCTTGCTTCACCTGCAGCCGTCGACACCAGAAACAACCTTCCCAGGCAGATGTGGGTCCTTCAGCCCTTTCCATATCCTTTACCCTGTGCTCAGACCTGGAGCAGGCAGGGAGGAAGCAGTGTGGATATATTTTACCAGCCCCAGGATCTCAACTAAATGTTTCCCAGCGTAACCTCCAGTGCTTTAGCGAGGACCAAATCCAGCATGTCCTTATGAATCTCTCTCATGGAGGCTCAAGGTGGTCCCCTTGTTCCTACACTCGTGCTAAGAGAGGACCTGTCTCCTAAAGCATTTACCACCTGAACAGATCAAACAGGCTCAGGGCTGGGAGAGAATAACAGCTTCTTTTGCCAGGCCTTCGTGTTAAGCTTCTAAATTTAAAATGACTACATAAACTAAGAAATTAATAACAAGTCTAAGCACTTTACCAGGCAAATCCGATTTCTACTTAGGAGAATTGGAGAGAATAAAGCTAAAAAAATTGCTTCAAGGGTGAGATTTAATTCAAAGTGCCAGTGCTAGTTCTCCTACTGAACCTGCAGGTTTAGAGAATAAACCTACTGGCAAACAATCATCTTAAATAAGATCATCATTAATCCTGAATTCAGCTGCCAAGAAGACTGAGACTGCAAACCAAGAAGGGAACAATGAAAACCTGGTAATTTGTTTGTTAAGTATTTGTAAACTGTCATATCAATAATGGATAATAAGAAAATTTTGGCCCTCCAGAGCTGATGCTTTACTATATTGCACCTAAACTATTATCAATAGCACATTTATTATTATAATAGATGAAAAACAAGCTGCCTGGCTGAAAAACAAGATCAATTTGAGCTCAAGCTATTTGGACATATTCTAAATGTTGTAATTAAAATGCAGTGTGACAGTTCCTTAAAAAAAAAAAAGGAGAGAGAAGAGTGGCCCAACCATAATTACATATGGCATCCAGCTCTGACTCAGTAACCTGAGAGAAAAAACCTGGCGAAACCATATTTGTGTCCAGTCAGACATTTCACACCTTCAGGACTTGATGCAGAGCCTAAGCTAACAAAGCTTTTCCTGCTGAGTCAGGATCCAGCCCCAGGCTTGAGGATTTGGTGCAGGGAGTCAGCCTAGAGTGCACTGAGCTCCCTGTGCACGTCAGGATTTGATTAAAGTCCAGCCAAGAACCCCAGCTGAGCTCTGTCTTGCAGCAAAGACAACTGTAGATAGGGGGCGGGGGGGGGACGGACCCCAAGCAACTGTAGAAAGAGATATAGAAGCCACCTCTCTGAAAGGTTTCAGTCCTGCAGCAAGTGCCTTGGGGAAAGAAAAGGTCAGCGTGACATTCCAGCCCCCCCAGTGTTATCACACGCTTCAAAACTTGCAGAAGACAAACATGACTCTCACCTCCCCCGCTTATTAGAGGCTCACAGACACTTCCCCAGGGCTGCCTGCCACCCGGCAGAAGTGGGCTCTTCTTTTGTTCTGATAAAGAAGTGACATGGGAGTTACAGCAATCTCCTGGTAGCTCTCTAAATAATTGCATTCTCTTATGTCTTTTAATCATAAGCCTCATGAGGCCCATAATACCACATGTGCAATCCAAATTGGCTGATCAGCTCAGTTTATCAAAGGGACCTAATTTAATCCCAGTCTTTGATGGAGACAGGAGCAGTTAAAGTCTGCCCTGATGATTTGCTAAGCTTACTTAGTTTGCAGATCTGTGGTGTGAAGGGCACCTGGACTCCAAGCACAGCATTGATAGTGGGAAGCCATGACGAGGAAGAAAGCAGGTTCAGTTCGGTGCATCTTTTAAATCCACTGGGATGACTTCCCTGCTCCTTTTCAGCCCAGGAGGTCAGTGGGCCCCAGGGGGTGTAACACAGTGACAGCAGCTAAGAAATGCTGAGCAAACAGAAGCTAGAACCCAAACGAGGGAGCCTAAATCCCTGGCTTTAAGGGATGCTGAACAATGAACATCATGAGGACTAAAGGCATTGAAGATAAGGTTTTTATGGAAAGGATAAAAAGCCCAACTTTCTCCAGAAAAGTGAGGTCTGACAGGAGAAGGCTGGAGCAGTGCTTCACTCCATAGCTGTGAGTGACAGATGTGAACACAGTTAAAAACTGCAAAAAAAGAACTTTACTAGACAAAACTGGTTCTGGAGTGCTCAATGTCTTTTAATAGTTTTCAGCTCAAACAGAAGAGGGAACTCAGAGCCTGTATTACAGAAGCTTGAGGAGTGCTGCAGGCTGTGAGAAATGAAGCACAAGCCCTTTGGTTTTAACCAGCGTGTGCAAAAGGATGGAGCAAAGAAGGGCTGAAGAAGCCCTCCCGTAGGAATGTAAAGAACTGTACTGACATCATTAGCTCAGAGGGATTCCTCATGGCACTACCAAAGTTTCAGTAGAAGATGGATGGGCCATCTGCCTGCAAACAGGCAAGGCCATTTACTTATTTTATAGAGAGAGTGCAGGTGCTCAGGACAACCTTTGAGGGGAAAAAAGAAAGAAAAACAGTGACATTAACTCTAAAAGTAAAGCCACAGACAGCAAAGTGTGAAATGAAAACATTACTCAGGCTGGCTAATAATCTACATAAAGGGACTGGTTGGTTAAAAACATGACAAATCCTTGGTCTCATGAGGGATGTGCTCTTTGGAGGAGTGGGGGACCTGGATTTGAAGAGAGCTTCCAGGAAGGTGCCCTGACCTTCCTTTACTACAAGGCAGTGATGAGAAGGGGGGGGACTTCGCAGGTCCCTTGGCCAGGCCTTTAATAACAGAGCAGATAATGACACTGGCTGTGAATGAGATAGGAGGAGGGAAAAGCAAATTAAATACTGTCTAGGGAAAGAGGGAACTTTGTTCTTTGCTCTGCAGATTTCGGTCTGTATAATGTGTCAGGAAGAGAAGCCAGCACTGACAGACCACGAATGGCACACAGGTGGGCCAGCCAGTACTGGAACCCAGGCCTTCAGCCCCTGAAAGGCGTCTGAGCATCCGCTGGCCTCTGCTGAGCACAGCGTACAGCAGGAGCTGGGCCGCATGACCTCGCACATGGAGAGCCACCATGACTGACAGCATCTTGCCTTTTGTTAAAGGCAGCAGCTCCTGGTGCCTGCTGAATTCCTGCTGGCCTGTTTCATCTCTAAGTTGGGCTGGTGGAAATATTCGTATTGGCACAGCATCTATGACAGGTTCCTGTCTTTGGTGAGGATAGCATGAAAGCCTACATGGAGAGTGGTTTGATGCTCAGGTTAAATAGAGAAATAGCCTGAACAAAGGCTCCAAGCAGTTCCAAGAAGATCTGGGTTGACTCAGCTCAAAGCTCAAAGCAACCGAATTCAGTTTCCACTTAAAGAAGCTTCCCTTGTGGGTGGGCACAGCAAGGCCTGGGAGGTGCCAGTTACCAGATACATGGTCATTGGGCTGGGCAAGTCGATGAAAAAGGAGTAGAAAGTGCCCCATTGTGGGCAAGCAGTGCTGGCACAGGTCCTGGGCTGGGAGAAGCAGCTTTGCTCAGGCGCACAGCCTGCTGCTCCTCACCGAGCAGATTCAGAAGCTGATTGCTGGCAGCACCACGGCAATAAAGCAGGTCTTCCAGCAAAACGTTGACACTGGCTTTTAAAACACCCCAGTCAGGCCTGGGAAGGCCACAGAGACAGCTTCACCAACACCAGCAGTGCCTGTTGTGGGTAGTGCTGGCAGAGGAGCTGGCCCCGCTTCACTGGCTGCCACATCCACTCTGATGGGAGATCTGTGGTTGCTGTTGCAGTGCATTGACCACACAATGGTGCTGCAATGAACATAACCTGAGTGGCTTCCTCCTATTTCCCTATAAGAGAAGTACTCTCACAAACTCACTGCGGGGTGAGGCTGGGGCTCCAGAGCTTCAAGCACAGGTGAGACACTGGAAAGAGCAGGCTGACCATAAATAACATATAAGCAGAAGCCAACTAAAGCAGGCTAGGGCCTCCAAGGGCCACAGGCAACACAAAGGAACCCCTGCACAGTTGGTGACATCAGTGTGTCAGTCCAAGGGTCCTTGCAGCTTGACATGGCTCAACACAAGGGCTGACTGTGGGCAGCTAACTGGGCACAACATAGATTGGAGCAACACACAGAGAGCAACTTGTTTGCCTACATATGATGTATTAGGTCATACAAGGCTGTGACAAGAGGCCAAAGCAAGCCAGGGAGGGTGCCCTCTTACCAGCAGATACTTAGTTCTGCACAATTTCTGCCCAGACATGGTGGCTCCATGGGTGAGAAGCTGTCCTGGCTGTAGGAAAGTGGGCAGCATTACCCAGGACAACCCCCAAGAAGATGTGCTGTTCCTGCCAGCAGAGAGGCTGCATGAAAGAAGGAATAAGCAAGGTGCTGAGGGTTAGCAAAGTCATCAGGGAGAAATCCAAATGACTTCTGGGAGGAAAGATCAGCATGTGGGAATGAGGGGGATGACTGCTAGAGAAGAGAGCCACTTGGAGATGAAGTGGGAGCCTGCAACAAGATGAAAACCAGGCTGAGGCTTGAGAAGGGTGCGTGGCTTCCACAAGTCAGTTCAGCTTATTTTCCTTAAACATATGGGCAGATTAAATAGGACAGGCCAAGCAGATTGAACAACATATGCAAAAGATGATGTTTGCTTGATTTTTGTGTCTTCGGCTTGGCTGCCAGTTGCCCCACTACTGGATTCCAGCTGCAGCTCTGCATTGCTCAGACTGAACTGCTACATTCTGGTTTAGATTTTTGCTTTCTGTAAGCATATTAAAATTTTTATTAAGCACTAAACCTGTGTTTTAGCAGGGTTTTTTGAGAGTTTTTTGTTATTAATCTTGTTGATTCCAAGTCTCTCAGGTCCTTATTTTTGGCCTGAATTTAGACCAATTCTGGCTGAGCCCTGCAGGATAACTGCTAAACCTGTTCATTAAAAATGAAGAGATCAAAGTTGATCAGCTGAGAGTGGGAGCCTGCAGCGTGGCTGTTCTGCATCCTAGCAATTTTCTGATCTACTCATACTAGAGGCAGGTTAGTCTTGATCTGCTGGTAAAACACAGCATGGAAAGATCTTGAGAAGATGCAGCTCCTTGATTCAAGCTCACTAAGAAACAACTTGTTTCATTCCTTGTTGACCACCTGAAATGGTAAGGGAGGAGGGATTTTAAGCAAAGCAACTCTTTTCCTTCATGCAATTTCTGTCATGCAGCATAAGCTCTTCTCAAGGCAAAATGTTTCATAGTATCCCCATTTTTGTATTTCTGGAAAGTGCTTTGAAAGACACGAATGAGGGTCTCTGCTTTACAAAGGTATGGTTGGACTTGATGATCTCAGAGGTCTTTTCCAACCTTATGATTCTATGATTCTATGAAGTGGGCAGCTCCAACAAGGATGCAACACCACAGTTCATGCTGAGCCAGCTTCACTGGGGATTTTGTTTTTTTCTAAATTACCTGGGAAATCCGAAGGCCTCACAACATCTACTTGTGCATGACAGGTTTATCCCACATGCTAAAGTGAAAGACTAGTGTAAATCCAGCTATTAACATGCAAAAGCCTGGCCAGATCTGTAAACATCTGGGACCAGAAACCTCTCTTAAGTACTGTTTTTAAATTAGATCACAGTAACAAATGAATGATAATGAAATGCAGAGTCTGGTACCATCCAAAATTCAGCAGCTGTAGTATTTCCCGTGTAGCTGAACTCCCAGGTTTAAGCTGCTGGGGCTTGAAAGTATCTCCTGTAGATGGGCAAAGAAGAAGAGATTATTTCTTTTTGCGTGACCCTGGCTAAACCACCCATTAATCACCCCTAACTCTCCTGCCTGCGTTACCTCCATCTGTAATACATCTTCAAGATGTTTTTACTGTCCCAAGGGGAAGCCAAGGTGGGGGCTGCTATGGATGGTGGGGGTATCACCAGGAGCACAGCTGCCTCCTCCTCTGGTCACTGCAGACCCACCGATGCAGTTCTGTGTGTTGGTTTTTGCAATACTCTGGAATAACAAACCAGTTCTTAATCCATGGGTGACTAAATCCCTGATGGCCCCTTACTACCAGTTAAGAGAGTGCTTTTCTGAAGTCATCCACTTTTTAGTCATCTGAGCTTTCCATTTCTCCTATCTCATTTCTTCTTCAATTAATTTGATTTGAGGAATGTCAGCTGTACTTTGAGGAGTTGAGAAGACCTTGACCAAATAGCCCTTTGTTTCTTCCTTGCCTGTCAGTCTCCAGCATCCTTGTGTAGTGCCTCAGGCCAAAGCCGAGGCCAGTAAAAACCTTTCCTTTCACTCGCTCAGATTTCACTCTCGCAATAAAACTCACATCTAGATCGCTGCTCAGGAAAAACACATCTTCCACTCAGGCAAACCCTGGTCCAAGCTACCTTGCCCATCCCCATTTGGGTCTCCTGAGTGGGATCAGTTCCTGTGCCTGGTCAGGCTCCTGCCTCCCAACTAGCACTGACAGCACACAACAGATGCATCTGAGCCAGTCCCACGTAGCCTTCCTAGTGGTCATCTTCTGGAATCTTCCAAAAGTCATATTCTTGAATTGTGGGGAAAGAGGTGGGGGGAAGAGAGATGCAAGCCCTTTGAGCTGCACAGAGCAGCTTGCTACCTAGAGGCATTCAACTGTCTCAGAAAGAAGAGGTAAATTTAAGCAACCCACAGTCAAGAAGTTGTTTTGTTGAGTTTGAAATCTCATTTTTATGCTTATCTATCTCATACAAAGCTGGAAATAACACTGGCCACAATTACAACCTGCCATGGGGAAAAATGTGCTGAATAACAGCCAGTGCAACTGAAGGGACATTTACTGCACAAAAAAACTTTATCAAAAACCATCCTTCAGAATAACAGATAAATGCACATACTTCCATGTTGAAGATAAACCCCTGCAATCTCCACAAAGGCTTGTGCAGCAACATACCTAGAGATCCCCACTGGCTCATTACTGCCCTTTAGCTGGATCTGATCATTTCTGCAGGTCAATCTCCAAAATAGCTCATGGGAGCTTTCCCTACTCTGCTTCTGGGCAAACTCCACCCAACAGCTGAGACCTCCTTCAGTGACAGACAAAGCTGGACAGGCAGCACGCTGCTACTCCTCTGTAGAGGTTCACATAGCTTTACATATACTATCACTATTTTGGCTTCTCCCTCTAATCATGAATCAAAGGATCGGGAGGAATAAGGAATATTGTTCTAAAATCAGGTGTTAAGAGCATGGCCCCAACTCTGAGCTGATTGTGTGGAAGAAAAAAACAGACACCTCAGTACTTAACAGAATCAAGTTCTAAATCTGTGACCCAAAGTCCATTTGAAAGTAATAAAAGGGCTCCAAGGAGAAATTCTATGTTGAATGTGCTATTTTGCCCCCTTCTTCACCTACAGCAGGGGCAGCTCTTCATTACAGGCCACATCTCCTGGCTGGTTGTCAGCAGGGCCAGTGGAAATCTCTCCAAACTGTTGCTGCATTTCAAATAAATGGGACAAATTAGCAAAGCTTTATGACTGCGGCTGAAGCGGTGGGGAAGGATCATACCAGCAACCAAGAAGGCAGATGAGAGGGGGACAAAGCTTCTGATAGGTGATGATGAGCTGGTGGGAATAAGTAACTCTGTCAGGTGGAGGAGAAGAGTGAAGAGAGCCTTATACGCACTTGAGGAAGCAATTCCCCAAAGGGGCTGCAAGAGCAGGCCCCAGCCTCATGTTAGCACTTTATTTATAGCATTGGCTTCCTGTTCATAACCTTCCCGACTATGAATTGCAATTTTTCTCCCCCCAGCATTATGGTGATGGTTTGGAACACGGACATGTTTGGAAAAGGGCAATTTGGCATCAGAAGTCTAAAAAGCAGATACAGATGACATCCTAAATGTATCTTTTATGAGTTTGGAATGATTCCTTTAAATTAAGCTCAGAGTGTGTGACGGCTTCTGGTAGTGCTGCCAGTAAGGAAATAAAACATAAAAATCAAGAGGTTCTTGAGCATATGTAGTCTTAAAGATCACGTCCTCTGGACACCTTGCTTTCCCTCTTGCCATTTTGAGATGCAGTGTGCCAAGTGCTTCCCAAGTATAGTGCTCCAATAATTTTCAATTGTCTCTTCACCACATACGCCCTCAAACCCCCACATACTTCCAAATTCAAGGCTTATAAAAAATTAAATGCTCCAATAATTCTAAATTGTGTCTTTTCAGTGTTACTGGAGCCTGTCCTTTTCTTCAATTTGGGGATTTTTGTTTTGTTTGCAGGGGGGAGGAAGAAATGTTTTCTATTAGTGCTTCAAATTGGAAGCAGGTCAAACAGCATCATAGCAGAATGATTCAGCAGCCTCTGAGCTGATTCACAGTGTATCATAAAACAGGATTAGGAAAACAACAATGCCTGAAGTAGAAAGAACCCATACAAAGAATCATGGCAGGAGAACAATATCAGAAAGGAGTAGAAGGACTAATCCTCACTTGGCTTATGAGGAAAACGTTGAATGACCTACTAGATGGTTTTCAATGCCCTTCATTCCTCGCTGCGTCACAGGGTTCAGTCGCCTGGATCCAGCCACCACAGCTTAATAAATGGCCCTGCACCGACTGAACCACATTAAGGGTTTCTGCGTGCCCACCCACAGCCTGTTGTCATTTATCTGAGACCATGGTCCTCCTCTGGCACAAGATTTAAATGCTATTTCACAGCAGGCAGGAGCTTAGGCAGAACTAGTGGTGGAAGTTCATGAGCATTTAGGACAGGAAGCAAAGGAAAAAACCTGAGGCTGTGAGTCTTACAGTTACAAACCAGAAAGTGAGGTTTCCTCTTCCTTTTTCAAGAAGACACACACACAAGGCAGCAGATTAAAATAGCACAGGTGTCAATCTAGGCATATTCCCTAGCACTGTCCTGAACAGGAATGAAATTAAGCGTATATTTCATGATCTCCTGAGTCAAAGTATCAGTGACCACCTATGGCCAATGCCAAGATGTATGAGGAAAGCAGCATTTGAAACCTATTCTCTGTGAACCTGAGGATCCCATTGACAACCTTGTTGTAAATTAGACCATACCTGTTACGTCTGTGGCCTTGGAGTGACAGAGGCAGGCAGGGACTCTCAGGAGTTTTACTAAATCAGCAGTGGTTGCAGAACATGAAATCACAGCTTTACGCAAGCAAGGAAAAATCAGACAATTATATCACAATTCTGATAAAATAGCTATATCCAAAGTTGGGTAGAGAGACACAAAAAAAAAGGGAGGAAAAAGAAAAATATCTTATGCCATGTTCTCCTTATGTAGACCGAAAAAATGATAAATTGCACCCTTGTTTAAGTCACTGCAGGACGCCTGGGTTTTTATAGAAAATGCTGCACCGTGTCTCCCAGTGGGAAACAGCTGAAGCATTAGATAAGAAATCAGCCATATCCTAACTCGCAGTGGCAGGTGCTGTATGAGAAAATGCCCAATAAAGGCTTAATATATAGGAAGATGGAAAATAACTGCCTGGATTTCTGAAATAAGAAAGCATAAACTAATTCTCTAATCATGTCTAATCAAAGAATGTCTACTTCTAAAAAAAAATGTGTATCAGATGGATGGTAGCATGCATATCTTCTTCAGTAGTGTTTTGGGAATATTTTAGCCTGCAGAATTTAATTCCCTGTTATTACTTCTGAGCCCGGAGGCGAAAGTCATAAATCAGGACCATTCACAACATACAATAATGGGGTGAAATATTCATAAGGAGTGTTACGTGATGAAATCCTTTGGGATTGTGTGCAACTCTTCCAGTCCTTGACAACAGCATTAAAAAATCTAGTGTCAGTAACATCTATTCTTCCTTAATTCCTATGCTGGGTTTTCATTCTTCCAACATCTCCGGATTTTGCTATCCTATGGCTTTCCTTCCACCTTTCCTCCCTGCTGCCTTAAATATACTTTTAAAACAAAATCATAGGGAAGCATTCCATGCTTAAAATGATGGGCAGGTTTTAAATTACACTGTATTTTCTTATAAGGTCTTCTAATACCAAAGGAGGTTTCCCAGGGAGTTTTACTCTGATTTCAGGACCCCGGCAGTATTCATAGAGGGCTATTTGGTCCCATTTAGAAGGTGACTACATTTTGAGTAATAAAGACTGCGATGCTATAAAATAACATTGTCCCTACCCTTCTTTTACCCTCTATTCAGTTAAAAAAAAGATCCCAGCCCATGATGAGTTAGAGCTTTGTTTTCTGAGTAACAAGACTAATCATGTTTCCTCTGCTTGAGGTCTCTCTCTTCTCTTCCTTTTCTTCTAGGTCTTCTGGATCCACACTGACATAGAAATATCCCATGATGGAGAAAATAATGCACACAGCAAAGAGGAGAACAGTGAACAAGACAAATTCAGCCCACTAGGAAAGAAAAAAGAACAGCAGGTCAGGAGACCCCAGACTCTCAGTCCAGAGGATGTATTTGCACTTCCAAGTGCTTTTTAAAGAGCTGGGTGAAAATTACTTTTTAGTAATTATTTCATTTAGTAATCATGTACTTATGAGTATGTGATATACCTTGAAATAAACCAGTTAAACTGGGCTAGTTTAATTAAATTGTTTCTAACAAATTTGTCCTGATTGGAACATACCTGCCTGGGCTTTTTGGCCAGAAGATGCCTTGGACAGAGACAGTTTTGTGTTAGCCAGAAACAAGCCCCAATTCACACCTCAATATCATCACCCCAGAATTCTGATAGCCTGAATTAAACACATGCAAGCCCAACATCTCAGGGTGCCACAGGCAGGTGGCCCTGCGGGCGTCCCAGGCTAGACATCTGAGGAGGCTGCCTGCCCACTGGGCTAGCTAGACAAAGGCAAGCTGCTTTGGGTAAGCAATGGCAACACGTGGAGGGTGTCACCTCCAGGCTCCCAGCCCAAACGCAGCTTGCTTGGCAAGAGCTAAGCTCCAGCAATGTTTTGCAGTGCAGGTCACAGCATTATTTACTGCCACTAGGAGGCTTAGGGAAAACCATCGCTTCAGAGGGCATCACTGCTGAGGGCAAAGCAGAGCCCTGGCTGGGAAGCCAGCTGGGTGCAGGCTACCATCGCTCTGCTCCATAGCCTCAGGTTCCTGCAGAGAAGATGTGCCTTCAGGACATGGACATCCAGAAACAACATCCAGGGCCTGTTTTACAGCATTACCTCTGTTTTTAAAGCCAAATCATACCTGTGCCATTGGTGCAGCCTGGGCAACAACAAGCACAAGGGTATTCCCAACAGCCACCGTGAGCAGCCAGCCTGCCTGCAGCACCGACTTCATGCTGGCTGGAGACTGAAAAGAGGAGAAAGGCCTCATCAGTGGGTATCACGCTGTGTCCTTCTGCCCTGGTTCACCCTTGTGATGCCCTGTCCAGTGTAGCTGTTCCCAGGCTTAGCCTAGGAGGAGATGGTGGAATTTCCTCTGTGCAGAGCGGTCAAACAAGGAGCTTTTGAAATATGTCCTCTAGGAGGACACATGAAGAAGGAGGAGATGCTGTTGTTGCAGAGCTGGATCCTGATCATCCCCCAACCTGCATCATCTGAAGCTGTAAGATCAGGAAACCCAGGGAGCCAGACAACAATCCCTGGAGCTCGGAGTCTGCTGCTGTGTGGCTGTACACCTTTGGAAAAGAGAGTGGATCTTGATTTTCAGGTTCCTGCTGATGACAAATTTTCCAGATCCCATGACAGATTGTCCCACTGTATTAATTGCCCTCATTAATAAACATCTGCACTTTACTCCAAGGGTAAATTTGAGTACCCTCAGCTTTTTTAATTTGTAATGTCTCAGTCCTCTCTTCTCATTAAACTTCTTCCCAGACAAAACCATACACCACAATCAAATCATCCCTTGCACACTTGTTAGAGACTCAGGCGGGTTTAGAACCCTTAGGCCTTAAAGCAGGTTCCAAGCCCCCATGCCACTCCATGGTCTTTGAGACACCTTTGCCTTTTTATCACTGGAAAACACATAGCATAAAATATTTCACTGGGAGAAAAAACCCGATATTACAGTATTCAGAGCTTTCACATTAAAATACACTTCTATCCAATTCTGTTCTATTTTCTCAGCTTTACCAGAAAAGTTTTCTGAGTATTGAGAACAGGTGCCTTCAGAGTATGAATTAATTTAGCTTGAGGACACCCAGCAAGTGGTGTTTTAAATCCCACTTTTAGCTGAAGCACAGATAATATTGTCAGTAAGTGTCGTGCAAGTTAATGGCAGATGAAGAAATAAATTCTGAAGTTAATTTTAAGGACCTTATCTTTAAGTGGAGTTACCTGAGAATAGGAGAAGGCCAGACCCGTAATGGAGAACATCACCTCCCCAGCAGATATTAGTAAGTATTGTGGTAACTGCCAAGCCATATGGACATTGTTGGCTTTGATATCTTCAGACTTCCATGTCTTAACAGCACCTCCAGAAACCTAGTAGAAAACAAAGGTACATTGATGAGCTGCAGAAAGATCAGCTCCTTCATAGCCTGGACTCCAACAGCAAATTTACCAAAACCAAGTTTTAAGTAAAGGTGGAAGCAAAGCTCCGCCCTGGAAGCAAAACTCTGAGTCTAATCCCTGCCATTTCCAAGCCTGTTGGGAATGGTCTGACTCCTACTGCACAAGACATAGATGACAGAATGGAAACATCCCAGCTCATTCATGTGCTGCAGGAGTCGCATGAGCTACTGCAATTGAACAAGTTACCTTCTGTGGTGGGGTGAGGAAAACCCTGAGCAGCACTTGTGCAAAGCCTGTGACTTGCTGCTGTCCCCAAAGCCAGAAGAGGACAAAAGGATAAATGCTTATTCCATCCATGTGGTCACTGTTCCTGTTTCATCAGCACTGTACAACTCCACTACGATAACAGTGACAAATCCAGTTCAGGAATACCAAGAGCAGCAGAGATTGCCCCATATCAGATGCATTCAGATAGTTATGGTAGCTGTATTCCTAATTATTTTTGTTTGCTTTCCAAGGTGTAATCAATGCAGCCACTGATGGACAGAGGCTCAGAGGCAGAGAGAGATTTGACAAGTAGCCAGGAAAACACTATGGTTGAAATGACTTCAGGTAGAAACCCCCATGTTTAAGGAGAGTACTTAGGAAAACACAAGAGATGTTTCTGAGGTGTATTTAATCACCATGCAGGGAGGCAAATCAAGAGACTGTATTTCAGCATGCTAAAAGGGGTGAGAGGAGAGCTGTGCATCGCTCTCTAGCCCATAAAGAAATGTCACAAGTACGATGCTTTAACTGCACACTGCGGAAGGCTGGGTAGAAGGCAGTATTCCCATGATTTAAGTATCACAGTTCAGCCCCATTAGCAGACTAATATATTGCATTCTTTGTTGTTCTATATAGCACTCCTTGCAGAGAAGCAGGGCTCAGTATAAATCATTGCAATAATTAAAAATTATCTGGGCCTGGAGCAAACTAACTCTCTACAGAAGGAGGAAACCACTGGAGAGAGGTGGAAAAGCAGAGGGGCAAAAAGATTAAAGGGCTAGCAAAGGGTCCAGAAGGGCTGAGGCACAGAGCCAATCCTGAGCAGCCATAGCTCTGACAGGGACTTTTGTAGATGGGATTACAAACTGGAATCCTTGCTTTCAGTGATGTGGGACACTGCCTTAACCGGCCCTGACTCAGTTGCATTATCAGAAGATCTGGGGCAGTATTCTTAGTGTAATATTCTTCATGCAATTTCTCTACTTGGTTTCTCATCTGGGGAAAGAGGATTGCAGCCATGGAGGAAAGGTTTGGCCAACATCACTTCAAATGTGTATGTGTTTTATGTACATAAATCTCTGCTCTCACAGATGGTAGCATCTGCCTGTTCCTTCCAGGACTGTGCATCCCACTCCAGCTACGGGAGTTAAAAAAAATGCCAGGTGCTTTGCAGCTATATTTTTCCCCCTACGTATTTGGACTCTGCAGACATGAACAGCTCCCATTAATTGCCCAACAGGGAGATGTTTCTGCCAGGGAGTAGCTGACAGCTCTTTGCTCTGCTCATCACAACACAGTAGTCAAAGTCCCAGAGGGCAGCTTAGCAGTGTGTCCTGTCAGACCTGGTTTGTCTGTGTGCCTGTGCAGTGGAAAGGTTAAAATGGGAACTAAGTTGATCACGTTCATCTCCGTGGCTCCTGCCAGCTGGACCAGGGTTGGAGCAGCATGCCTAAGAGGCTGGCAGGCAGGGAAAGGAATCCACCCCCTTAGCAGTGCTCACGCCCCATCAGGGCTATGTTGTTCAGAAAACCATGCCTTGACTTTACACTGGGCTCCAAATGAGCTGTACAGAGAGTGAAAGAGGGAAAAACAGATGCACAAATTCTCATAGGGTAGAGAAAGCAAGTGAGAGTCACCAACATAAGAACAAAAGCACTGCCAGAGACTAGAACAGAGGGAGCTTGTTACCGTCACAGGGACACTTACGTTAGTTATCACAATGGTGTAAGACGCGCCGAAGTCGAGCAGCCCCAGCTCCAGTGTGAATTCTCCCATTTCAGTTATGCATTTTCCATTATTATATCTAGATACAATGATGAAGTATAGTATTTCCCAGTTAGTCCCACAGTGAGCACAGAGCAGAGCTATCAAACATGCCCCTACAGTGGAGTGGGGAGGATGTATGATGTAAAGTTGCAGTCATGTTTATGTCAAACGATCACTAGAGTTCTTGCCATTTTTCCTTCCAGAAACACTGAGGCACTGACTGGAGTTCACCTAATGACTTGGACTATTACTAACACTTTTAAATGGTTTCTGCTTCTTTCAAGCACTGACTTGTTTTCTCTCCCAGTTTTATTTGCCTTTCAAACTTTTCTCCACTCCTTCAGGAACTCTGTGCTGGACAAGTTAGCCAGGCTTAGGCAGACTTCAGGAAATCAGAGGTATGCACCCACAAGCCACTTTGTTTCCTTTCAATAGAGCAAATTAACCTTCATATTTGTTCTTCTGATTTTGGATGCGTGCGATGGCACAGAGGCTCAGCAGCATTGCCACAATGGATGCTGCATCCTACTATATTGCAGCAATAAATATTTTGGATGGAGCTGATGCAGAGAAAAGCCATGAAGCTTGTTTTGAAACATTGCAAATGCCAAAAATACCTTACAAGAGCCAATTCCAATGCTGCCAAACCAAGGCCATATGGAATCCCTCTCTAACAAGTCCAGCCTGCAAAGCCATGTAATGTTCCTTGATGTCACCAGCCCACGTACCAATGATTTGAAGCATGGAATATGAATTGGCTTTTCCCTGAGAACACCCTAACCCTAAAAGCTTGAACCTGGGAGAATATCAAAATAGAGCAGATGTGAAATGGCAGAGCAGGCTTCACTATGTTCCACCTTACTCTGCTGACAGATGCACAGGAACAGCCAGTCTCTTCCCTCCAGGCCTCCAAATAATGTGAATAAAAAAAAGCTCAGAGAAAGTTAAGTGCTGTATCGGGACTTTTTCAAAAGGCTTATTTGGCTTCCAAAATTCCCCTGACCTGTCTGTGAAAACTCCGTTTATGACCTAAATTAGGATGCCATTATACTCGTGTTATGGGACTAAAATTTCTAAGCTTTGTCCCAGTCTTACTAAAGTAATAAAAACCACGGAAAGGAACTACCCCACACGCTGTTTGGAGGATGAATCAATTCAAATGCATATTACACACATTTTATGTTACACAGATACTGATTCTCTGTGCTTTGGCTTGGACACTTTGCAGACTAAAGGAATGGTGCTTCTGCACACGAATGGCCTGGAGCACCTGCTCTGCACAGAGACAATAATTCTGCTTTTTTACAAACATCTGCCCCCACAACCCGATGCCAAGACAATAGCAATGAAGAGTTTACACAAGAAAAGCCCCATTTTTCTATCCAAGGGAAGGCCTCAGCAAGGACTTCAGCATAGCAAGGGAAACTTACTTGTCTCTTTCTAGGAGCGAGTACTCAGAAGCACTGTAGTTTTTCTGAACAGCAATGAACCGTTTGCTGTCAATGGTGAGGTTGACATCTTGGCTCAAACCATTAATGAATCTGCAAAGAAAGCGTATTTCATTGGCTTGTCAGGACAGGAGAAGCATAATATCAGGCACTCCAGAAGTGCACTCTCTCTCCCAATGCGTTCTGTAACACCATAAGGTTCTGACAGCCTCTCCTGCAACCAACCAAACATTTGCCTGATTTGTTGGGCAGGGTTTCAATATAAGATCAGTTTTCCCTGCTGTGTTATTTTACACTTTCACTCTCTCTTTCCTGGGAAGACTGGCCCTCACTTTTTGTGGGTTAGGACTTCCAGGAAATCACTTCTCAGAGACCTTCAAAGAGTATTCCACGGCCGTTGGAGAGGACAGAGCCCCAGTAAACCTCAGTCAAGTATGAAGTTGGGTGTCCTGATGAGCACGTGCACCATGCTGGTGTACTTTCCAAGGAGTTTCTACCAGTGAAGCAAAGGTTTTGATCAAAATAAGATACTTTCACCAAACCCAAAACTTTTGTGGGAACGTTCAGGTTTGAGGTTCTTTTCATCAAATGTTTATATGCTTTCTCATACACAAATACAGTTCCCTTTTGACAATTCAAAAATCATGAGCAAAACCAAGCCCTTTTTATTTGATCTGACTATATTTTCAAATATTTTGCGTTTCACTTCTTAAAATGGAGTTGAAAACTCTGAAGATAGTCAAGTGCTTACCAAACGTAACTTTTTAGTGGAAAAATATTTTTTTCCAAGTGAAAAACTCTTCACAATGTTTGAAGGGAAGGTTTGGAATTCTGTCAAAAATGTTCACAGGAAAATATAAAACATTCCTGACTGCAGATGTTAAGCAAGTCTCCAAGGCTGTGAGCCTTCACAAACACAGGGCAATGAAGAGATACTGCACTCCTGCTACTGTCAACACAGGCTTTCAGAAAGTAAGGTGGTTATTGGTTTATATTATAAAGTTGGGGGGGGGGGCTTTTAGTTTGTGTTTTGATTGGGTTTTTTTGTTGTTTCTCCAGAAAACCCAGCTGGAAGCCTTTTTTTTTTGTTTGTAAATCTCCTTTTGCATCTCAGTAGCCTCACATAGCTCTGGTGCTGTGGTGCTGGAGGTAACTGTAATCAGTGAGATGGCATCTTGGCGCAGACCAGCACAGGACTGCTCATGGACTATCACAAATTAGGAAAGTAGATTGGCTGCTTAAGCAGAGCCCAGTGCCCAGCTGAACTATTTACAAGGATGTAAAATGGTTGCTGTGTCCAATTTAGTAGGCATTTGTACATGAGGTTGGGTGAGGTAAATGAATGTCATGGGTTGGCTAGTTTGCAGAGGACAAATAGCAATGGCTCCTTTCCCTATTGCTTCTTCTCTTTCTTTCTCAAAGAGTTGGGTCACGGTAAGATGAATTTATCACTCTTCCAAGGGAGGAAATCCTTTATGTTGCCATCTCAGCCCAGACTATGCTAGGCAGTAAGCAGCAATAATGCTCACCTCTGCATGGCAAGCGTGGGAAGTGACACACTGTCAAGCCTCTGCAGCTGACACCCGAGTCTTGCATGAGAACTGTGGACTAGATTCCAAACTCAGAACATCTGGGTTATGTTACATACAGTTTGCATTAGACAAAAGCAGTTTCCCTCACCCCACCACCTCAAAATCCTCAAAAACCGCCATTCCTACCTAACAGCTGCCAAGCCATTTTCTGGCTTTGCTTCCAAGTCTGTAATCTAAAGACAGAAAGGAAAAAAATCATCAAACATAGACATTAATGCTGCCTTATAAACGAAGTGTAGCAGAAAGTACTAGTGTCTGTGGAGTTACACGTGTTGCAAACACCATGGAAATCAACTGGACTCTCACACAAGCTTTGCATCAGGCCTCAGAAGTGAAGTCCTGGTACAATGACTGCAGTTTCACCGAGGGCTTAAGATGAGATCATACATTTTTTCCCCCTCAACTCCTGCATAACAAAGGCTACAGAGTTTCAGCCAGTCAGCCTACTGAGGCATGCAACACCCTCCAGAAAAATATTCGTCTTGATCTGAAGAAAGCAAGAGATCATTATCCACTTTAACTTCTTTCAATGATTACTTACAATTAAACATGAGTGCCTTACTCCTGCAAAACTTGCAACTGCCTGACTTTCAGTCCTTGGTTCATAGCATACTTATAGACTTCACAGAAGCCTAAAGCCAAGAGGAACCACTAGGTTACTATTCTGATTACCATGTATATCTCTCATATTTTTCCTAACCCACAATACTCTCAGGTAGAGAGCAGGAGAGATCAAGATGCACTGAGCTTGTTTACACTCAATCTCCACGGACACATGCCTAAGGTGGCCACCTGGCTTGGCAGACAGGGAGCAAGAGTGCCTCTCCTAGAGATCACAGCCAGTGTCACCTCAATAGTTATCATGATCTACATTCATTGAAGGCACAGCCCTGCCCTGAAGATTGTATGTCACACAAAAAAGAACACAAAGTAAGGTTCTTGGCTGGTAGAAATTCACAGTTGTGCTGTGTCCACGTGAGCTGGCACGGCAATTTCCATTTGCACTGTCCACAAATGGAACCCAAGCACACTAAAAGTATCTACATCTACCTTCAGAAACTGGCTTTCTTTTGAAATTTTATAGCGCTTGCTCCACACTTTTTCCTGATATTAAACCCTGAGCTTCTGAGACCAAGGATCCAGTATTTCAGTATACCTATAAAATGTCTAATTTACTTCAGTGTGATATGCTGATCCACAAATAATGTATGCCTTAAATAATAAATAGCCGCAGTGAATAATAAATGTCAGAGCAATAAATAATAAATAACAACATCATTTTTTTTCCATGGGAGACACATGGGGATTAACACTAGTTCGTTGCAGACAGACCAACCAAATTATTACTTGGTTTCATTGACGATCCCTAGAGCTCTAAAATTCATTTCCTGCCCACTCAACAGCCCACGAAATCGAAGAAACCAATTTCAGATTGGCTCCTTCCAGGAAAACACCCGCACATGAGTGAGGGGGCCAAACCCAGCAGCGAGGGAGACTGGCATGGGCCATGGCTACTCCAGGGTGAGCCCTGCAACAGAGCAGTGATGCTGGCATTGCCTTCCTTGTGTTGCAATGCTGGAAAAGTGAGCATCACTTACCACATTGTCTTCCACACTTCCCTTATCTACAGCTGAAAATGACAGGTGAGTGGCATCACCCAAGAGCACTTCTGTTCCGCAGCACATGGGAGCTTGCCCATGCCAGGGCAGCAGTTGTTTAAGCACAGGCTGGATAGGAAGGGCAGCACAGAGATATACTGAAGCTCAGAGATTGCTTTGCCTCACCGTGTTGTAAGCTTTCTCTTCTTAAGAATTGTATGGAAACCACTGTTATGTAATTTCTAATATACAATATTGAATGCTTGGTATAGCAACCCTGCAAGGTAGAAGGCTGAAGAACTGTAAAGAGAATTGGCATTTTAGCATAAGGACAGATTCTGATGGCATTTACACACATAACTACACACTCGCCACGATGTACAATAACACCACACATTTCACGAGAGATTCTTGGGATACAGCTGCATGTAAAAGATATCAGAATCCAGCCCTATACATCCCATATGCCTCTCACCAATTGTTGTGGCAATATAAAAAAAGTCCAAATGCATCTGGCCTGCTGCAGAGCCTGAAATGAGCTTAATCATTCATTCCGTTCAGCCAAACAAATGGTCCTTCTGTGTATTTTCACTAAACACTTGCAATAACTAGACCCAGAATCACTCCTCTGATGCTTTTATTCCATGCTCAGCCCTAGAGCCTCTTTAACATCTTTGCTTTATAGATCCATCTTTTGGGAAAAATCTCTGGCTCTCTGTTTCCTCAGCTTTCTCAAGCTCTGCTGCCTAGCAGGCACGACTCTGTTCTCCCACTGCAGCATTCACTGGATTAAAGTGTGCCCAGTAACTCTCAAATGCCATAATGCTTCTATTAATCAACCGGCAGAAATGCGCACAGATCCAGTGCCGCTAGCTAAGAAGTCAGGTTTGGAGCAATCAGACAGACACTGCAACTGAGCAAATGAATTAATGAGCCCATTACCCCACTGTATCATCGCAGTCATTGAATTAATACTGTATTTACACTTCAGTCCCACACTCACTAAGCGGCTTGATAGGCCTCCTTCTGCCTCAAAAACAATTAAGCTGTATACTGATTTTTCCTTCACAGTGTAGTTAAAAGTAAGAGACAATCCTTGATTTTCCAGGGTGAAGCGAAGGCTCTGTTGGTCTCCATTCAGTATTAATTTTGAATATTCTGCTGGGTTCTGTGGAAAAAAAGAATTGGTTACACTCTTTCTTCAGATGGGAAAGGATCTGGCTCTTCCCATCAAATGCAACCCAACCCTCTCTTCAAGGGAGCCTGTAGAGAGGTTAACAGCCAGAGCTGCCTTCTACAGCAAACATACTGATCTATAGGCTTTCGGCTTGAAGTACCTTCCTTTAACAGATGCGACTTGAAGGCCAGTGCATGCCTTCTGCCTACACAGCTACACTTTCTTCTGGCCCTGCTTTGCCCCAATGGGACCACATGTAAAACTTGGCAGGAATCTGGTGGCCAGTGGACTGCTGGGCTGAGTTTCAGGCCAGTCTGACCTGTAAAGTAATCTGGAAGCTGAAATAGGATACAACCCCATGTCCATGCCCAGTTAACTGCCTTAGCATTTCTTTCCTCCTTTGCAGGCAAATACTTTTCAGTCGCCATCCAGATCCCAGCAGCAATGCCTGGTCTAAGCGCTGAGATGTGAGCTGAATGTCTCTACATGCTCACCTCAGGATAATTATCATTTATCCTTAATTACAGGTGAAGGTAGTTAATCATTTCCTCCTTTGCCATAGAAATGCATCTCCAAAATTTCCAATTCTGTCTCATCAACAGAGAAAAGCATTTTTAAAGCGATTACCATGCACTTCTAAGACAGGGGAGGAGAATGAGCTGGAGCATCTCTGGGCTTTATTAGAAAATCACTGAAAAAAAACCCCGCTCTTTCTTCAGTGGGACACAATTCAGGCCTTCTTAGGATCATAGAATCATCTATTTGGAAAAGACCTTTGAGATCATCAGGTCCAACCATACCTGTCCACTACTAAATCATATCCCCAAGCGCTTCATCTACCCCTCTTTTAAACACCTCCAGGCATGGTGGCTCAAAAACCTCCCTGGGCAGCTGTGCCAGTGCCTGACAAGCCCCACATATATGCTTACTTGAAAAGCCTCCACAGGCTGCTGAAATAGGTCCCGATCTTGGATTGTCACTTGAACAGGATTCTTTGCCAAATTCAGAACCCGAATTAAACTTTCTTCTGGGATGAGTCGAGGCATATCAGTTTCCTAATTAAAGTAAAAGGCTTTAAGTGCCATCTGTATGCTTTATTAGCACTTTAATATCTCTACATTTTTAGTCTTCCTCTCTGTAATGACACTTTGTCATCCCTTCCTCATCAGAAGTGGCTCTGAGAGAAAACGGAACATAAATCTTATTTAGGGAGGTTTCCTCATAGTAGCTCAACAGCCAACCTATTGTTCCCCCCCCAAACTGCTCTTCACGCTGTTAAGTATACAGGTTACACTAGTGCGGGGCAGGTAGAACAAAGTCACTGCTTTCATTATACAGCTCTCTAGAGCCTGGATTTAACCAACTGCCATATCAGAATTGAAAAAAATTGTGCTTAGCTTTCAAAAGCAGTGACCAGAATAATTATTTCTCACTGCAGTTGGTGACTGGGAAAGGAATTAGGCCAGAGGCTAAACAATTTTGGAAATCCCAGTCCAGCTCCATGTATATAATTGGTGCTTTTGCATCACTTGACACTATGCTATCTAACAGCCAGCTGCATAGATCTTATTCCCTGTTTTCTGAGAAAGGGAGGGTGATGCCTCCAGCACAGAGGTATCTCTTTCTGTCAGGAATAATTTCCTAGAAAGAGTACTTCAATCAGCATCAGCCTTGTGCAGATCTGAAATGGATTTTTTTTTTAAACTTCTCTTTTTTTCTCACTCTATTTTCAAGTAGATGCCAGCAATACTTCAGAGCTATTAATTTTTTTCTGTCTTGTCCTATAATGTGAGTGCTGCAGACAGGGGAGTTTGAATCTAACTCAGTGGGGAGACATACTGTCAGACAAGAGAGGGCAACGCTGATTTCCCTGTACCTATATGCTGCTCTGGATCAATCAGCCTGTTAATGATATCTAGCAAATCTGTGGCTTTTTGCCTGCACTACCCACAGCTAAGCCAAGGTGGACCATCCTATCCCTGTCCTTGCTAAAGCTTCCAGTGGCCTTCAAGGTAAAATTTCCATGCACAGGCAGTGAGGAACATCTCACTCTCCTTGCCTCCATCCAGAGGCACCCACAACCAGAGCAGACTCTCAGTGTTCAGCCAGAGCTGCTGCTGCTGGTGGCAACAAGAGCATTTCTTTGTTAGTTCAGGTCTCCTTTCTGATCTCTTAATATAAGAAAAGTCTCATTTCAGTGGGAAACTTGTCAGTGGATTCACCTGAGGAACCAGCAGATGTTAATCCAGGGCTGTGTGCCAGCCACTCTAACAGAACATTTTAAGTATACATGGAAGCTTTAAAAATTAATCCCACAGTAACTTTTGTGAGCCAAAGGTCAGCCAAAAGTCTGCACAAGGCTGGTCACGGGCCAGAAACTGACAGTACAAATCTGCAGGGGCTAACATAGAATTTACACCAGATTTGCTGCCATCCTGTCTTGGGATGCCTGGCAGTCCCTGATGCCTGCGACTGTGGAAGGGCCTGCATTCACCTGCCTCACTGGAGAATCAATTTGGCTTGTAAAAAACCTATGATCCTGCCCTGAAGTAAGAAAATAATTAAATTAAAAAACAACCAAAACAACCACATACACACAAACCCCCCCGCCAAACAGTGAAATACAGGCAAACTACAGTAAGAAATAGGAGAGAGAAGAAACTACCTTTTGGGAATTAATCACTAGCATTAACTAGATGTCTGTCAAGCACTTTGACGATGGAAATCTAGAATACAGACCAATACAGATGACCGGAACAGCAAAACTGCAAAGACTAGAAAGAGAGAAAAAGACAGAGACAGAGAGAAAGAGAGGGAAAAGTTGACAAAGTAAGAATTATCATTAGCAACTGGATCAGTATGCTTAGTTGTAAAGAACACATTAAAAATTATGATCAAGGAACACAATGGTTAAAAGGATAATCTAACAGGCTTCAATAAACACAACCCAGGGAAAGAAAGTATTTCTCAGGAATCCCTTGTGGATACTTACACTTATTTTGATTTCTACAATGGCTGCAAGTCCAAACGCCATCCCTGCAAGGATCATACCTGTTGCCATTTTCCTAATAGGTCTATGGAGCAAATGAAAGAGGTGTCATTAAGAAAAATAAAAAGCAATTTAAAATAAAGAATGCCATTCCTCAGAACCAAATATGTGCCAAAAACATGTAATAAATGGTCCAACAGGTGGCACTGGAGATGATGTGCTGTTTAAATTGACAATCATTTAACCTAAAACTATTCTATTATTCTATATAAGGCCAGCATTGAGGCCAATTAAAACTGATATGCCGTGAAAAATAAGCTCTTTGCTTGCAAGTTTCATATTATCTCATTCCTAGCTCTTCTAGTGGGAATAGCT
This sequence comes from Dromococcyx pavoninus, assembly GCA_033558185.1. Lineage (NCBI taxonomy): Eukaryota > Metazoa > Chordata > Aves > Cuculiformes > Neomorphidae > Dromococcyx > Dromococcyx pavoninus. Next base: position 2,372,928 of record JAUMJL010000786.1, read on the forward strand.
CATGGTATTATGTTAACCTGAGATGTCGGAAGGAGCACTAGAAATTATACAGCTTCAAGTCCTTTTTGGGAAAGGCAAAAGAAAAGTAGCATGCTATTCAGCAGCAGGAATGAGGAGAAGAAAAATGTATAGTTTGTGTCACCAATATTTCTGACCATCTGTGGCATCATTCTGGGTTATTTCTCATGCCAATGCATTTACATTTCTAGAGAATACAGAGCTTGCTTCTGAACTCAGAGTAAACTAGTGCAACTCCACCAGAGTTATTATGAGACAACCCGATGTAAAACAGAATAAAACAAGTCCAGAAAGGCAGGTTCAAACTGAGTTTTGAGCTGTTGAGATTTGAAACAAATCTGGTTCTAAATTCAGTGGTGTTCACTCTTTGTAATGGTCTGGATTCACATTCCAGATTGAGTGGACTGTAGGAAAACCAGATTAGGAACCCTTGGATAAGTTAAAAATGCCCTGGGATAAGAAAATGGTTTTGATCTTCAATGCTGCATTGGGATTTTGCAGCACCAACTTTCACAGCCACCCAGGCTGACTCCCTGCAAGGCTACCATGTTTCCACAGCTAAACTGGACAGGAGCCCAGTAGTATCCCGTGTTCAGGGAAGAGAACGCATGGCATTCAGTCCTGAGGAGCGCCTGAGTCTGTGCTGCTGGGTGAACTTGTCATCAGGCAGAAAGATTTCTGTCAAATCAGGGCTCAGTCCAGGGCACAGGGTCACAATGAGGCAGCATGGAGAAGCACAGCTTCTGATGTGTGTCCTACAAAGGGCACCACTGTGGGGCTTCACAAAGTCTTTAATATGTCTTTAGATGCAAGTGATTCATCATGATGAAAGAGGTCTAAGAACTCACCTGCAGGATCCTATTACACTGCACTTCTTCCTAACATACACTTGGAATAAAATGTTTGGGCTCTACAGAAACATCTGTATGTACTGATTGGTTCGGATTCTTTTGTGGAATCTGCTTTCACAACACCATGCGTAGTGCACATGGGACAACGAATTGGGCCCCACAGGGACCTTTCAGAGAGCGGATTATTTAGGGATGATACAGGAGATAAAGTGAAGAACAAGCTGATGAAACTCAAAGATGGACAGTTCATATCTGCTTTCAGAGAAAATCTGTACAGAGTGGAATCCAACATCATTGAATTTTTTTCTCTGAAATTTCCAGGGCCTATGGAAGAGAATGATGCGTTGAGGAGCTGAAGTAGAGGCAAGTACCAGGAAGGGTGAACGAAAATTTGTGGTTCTTCTCCTTAAAACCTATTCTGCACAATTGATGCAAAACAAAAAGCACAGAGGCATCTGCATTGTCCCCAAGTACTTACGTGAAATTGAATTTGCACATGTTTACCAGTGGGTAGAGCCCAAGGTCAAAAACCGGGATGAAGACAAGAATAAGAAGTGGATTTAAGAACTGCAATACAAAAGAATGGGAGTTTAGTGACTAGAAAGCAACTTTCAGTAATTAAACTCATAAAGCACTGTCCTCCAGAAATAATTCCATTATAGAAAGGACATGAACAAACACTTAAAAACCTCCTTTTAAAATATAATCATAGTCTGCACTCCAACAGCTTCTGCTATTTAGTTTTCACAGGCACAAATCTGTTTTGTTCATATCCTCTCCTCCAAGAGGTAAGCAAGCACTGCCAGCCCCGTTTCCCTGCAGAGCGAACCAAACAATTATGTTTTTAAAAATTACAAAATCCACTGACAATAGAAGGAGGTGACCTTTGGTTTAGTGGTGGGACCTTACAACAAATCAGCAGTAATAGAAACGTCTTGGGACTGCAGCAAAATCCCAGAGGAACAGGCACTATTCTGTGAGACTGGCAATTTCTCACACTTCCATACAGATTGGTAATCCTCCAGGAACTACATTTCTCCTGGGAGGCCCAGAGCATGTCTGCCAGCCAGCACTGGCAGAGCAAGAAAATAGAGTGTGATGGAGAACAAGCAGAGAGAGATGTTGTTTCAGTTTCAAAAGAAGATTTTCAGGGAACAGAACAGCTTTGAATTTCTCCTAAGCTGTTCAGCGTAAGATTTGTAATCAACTGTGACAACCCAGCACCATCTTGGAGCATTCACATTTTCATCTGCCCTGCAGGAAGGGAGGAAGGAAACATATTTCATATAATGCTCATCCCAGAGCAGGGGCACACTAAAAGGAGACACAGCTTGTACCCTCCACATGCCAGCACTAGTTCAAGCACTATTATGGTGGCATGTCTCGCCACACCTGTGCACTATTCTGCAGGATTCAACCACCATTTTAGGATATTCTTGGGGGTCTTCTGAACCCCAAGACTAAGCTTTTAAAACAGCTAGTGAGCAATAAGGCGGAGTCCACACCACAATAGGCAGCAGGAGCACTGCTATTACCTTCAAAAGTGGCAGAGAAAGACCACTGGACTCACGAGAAAAACAATAATGGGAGAGAAAACGAAAATACATTCCTAAGGGTTGTTTCCTACCCCACAGTATCTTTTACCTGCATTTGGTCAGGCTGAAGGACATATATTCCCTGAAACAAAAAGATATTTCAAGTGATTCATAAACACTGTAACAGTGCATATGGCAAATAAGCAACCAGTGCAGTAGAGGACTTTCCAGCAAAGGCTTTCTGTTGGCTTTAGCAGTTGATATCATGCCCTTGTCACCTCAGCACACAGTGTTAGATGAGAATCATTTTGCAGAAGGAAGCTGCCCTCAGACCTTGACATAAGGGAGCTAGGAGGCAGCCTGTGATGGGTACTGAGACCCACCTTTCAGACTGGTTGAGCCATGAACTAGGTGAGAGGAGAGGAATAGCCATGTTAGAGTTCCAGATGGAATCTGAACTTAGAGACTCTTCTCTCCTTACTTCTGTTATGGGAAAAGCCAAAATTCTGCAAGTGAGTCCTCTCAGGCTTCAAGACCCTCTGAGCCCTGTTGGTATTCCTCCCAAGCAGCCCAAAAGGATAACACCAGACCATCCCTGAGCCAGTGGGCTGCACAAGAACCTCTTTCTTTCCTCCATCTGCCCAGGGCACCAAGTGGACTTTGGCTAAATGTTCAACTGTGACTTCTTGGTTTGAGCCAGGAGTCCTCAAGGCTCTAAGAGGCCTCATCCTTGCACCACAGTACCCAGCCTTCACAGCTGGGCAAGGTCAACAGGGATGGACAGAGGGATCCTAGCCTCAAAAGGAAACAATGAGCTGTCTCCAGGGAGGGACTAGTGTTTATCTGAACTCCACACAATGCTTTTCATTTGAAATTAACATGAAGAGAAGAGGAGGAGAAATTAGAAAGCAAATAATATCTTTCCAAGAAAATGCTGTGGGGATTTGTCTCCTGTCTACCAGGTTTGTCCTGGGCTGTATCTGTAATGGTTGCCTGTGGGCAGCTGCCTCCTGGGAGAGCAGAAACTACTGGTCACAGCAAAGGAGTCTTACAATTAAAACTATCAGGCAAATATCCCCTTTTGCTACTTTGTGCACACTATACAAATGTGCCATAAGGAAAAAAGCCTGTAAATATTTAATCTCACAATAAATCGTTCCCTGTTTAACTCTAGAGTTTCTAGCTGAGCCCTTTGTCTGAAGAAGGGAAAAACATGAAACAGTGCAAATGTGAACTTCAACAAGCCTAATGGTGGGATTGCCCTAATGTAAATGTTGCAGTTCATTCCCAACTTCATAAGTCAGGAGAACTCAGCAGGGGAAAGGAAAAGAGACTGAAGCCAAAAATCTGAGTTAGTGTGACAATAAGCCGTGAATATATCCTTCTCCACCAGGGAGAGTTTAGTAAGTGATTCTTAAATGTTCTGCTAATGGATCTCTAAGTGCATGTGAGTAAAACAGCAGAAAACAAAGGTTTTAGATACACATCACAAAGACTGCATGAATTTTCATTGTTTTGCCTTTCTGACATACATATTACCACCTCAGAAAGACTACACCTCAAGTGTAGTCGTTCTCATGCCTTATTTGAATTAATTAAGCCTAATGAGTACCACATGCTGAAAACGCAATTTTTAACAGGAGTGACACAGAAGGGATAAAATGTTGGGCTTTAAAGCAATTTTAAACTGGAAAATGGTTTTTTATAATCCTAAATTCTGATGTGAGTATCCACAGGTAAGATCTACATGGCATGTTAAGACATATATGTCTGGAAACCAGCCCTTTATGGTGGCATCTTTAAACAGTTGGCTGATCCACTTTTATCTGCCACTGCACCCTGCACTATTCAACACTCACATCTTTGAAGAACTTTATGGCTTCTAATTAATCCTCATCACATCTCTACCCTACACACAAGATTCCTGCTGGTTTTGAGAGGCTTCCTTAATGTATTACCAAGTAAGCCAGAGCAGAAATATATGACAATAATAGCTCTAGTTACATCTTACAAGGCCTGTGTGAAGTTTTCCTGACTGCTCTGTCTTCAATGGGGGTAGCAGGCTGGAAATCCTACGTGTTCAAGGTCACACTGTGACCAGTCACCTGCAGGTCAGTGCTCCTGACCTTGCAGGCTGCTGACAGCTCCCAGTCCTTGCTCCTTGCCAGGATGTGCTGTGATGAATTGAACATGGCTGCAGAGAGCCTCTCACTTCCAATCACCAACAGGGCAACTCACCCAGACTCATCAAGCAGATGCTCTCAGTACTGCAAGAGCAGTGATGTTATTACTAGTCTTACCAGCCCTGGTGACATTAAGTACTTACAAAATCAGCATTCATTTTTGTGGCTTGCAAAGTCCACCTGGATCCCTAAGGAGAAAACAGAAAGCTGTGAAGCCTTTAACATGTCATATGGGACTAGAAAACACGGGGACAGAGAAGATGACAGTGCTGGAGGTCTTATTTCCCATTTATTCCTCCCCTTCCTTGTAACACTTGCCAGTAGGCAGGGCATGTCTTTCTTCTCACCCTCCTGTGCTGGACACCCAGCAGGACTGTGAAGGGATGGCCAGCAGTGATGGTAGATACCGCCTTAGCAAGCTCCTGGATGCCTGGTAGGAGTGTGGCACTCTGTGGTCCCAGAATGCTTTGATGTTATCCTGGAAGATTAAGGGTGCAAACCCAGGCCAGACGACAGATGTGCAATATATTGTACTATACCTGCTGATCAAACAGGGCCCAGAACACTGGCAGTGGTATGAAGAGGAAGAGAACACGTGTCACCATTTTAACCTCTCCAATCAGTTGTTTCTACAAAGGGAACAGGCGAAAACATAAGATGGGGGTGAAAAGCCAACAGGTGATTCAAGCCACAAAGAATGAGAGCTCCTATTTCTTTCTGTGTGACAATTATTCATTGCACTTATTTGTGATATAGGACATATTTGCATTTCTGTGCAGCACCTAAACTGTCCATGAAGGGTCAGGAGAGTGCAGATGTGGGAAAGGACAGAACAACTGAGAGCCCCGTGCAGGTGAGGAATGCTGTGGCTAGGCCAGTCTTATTGTCTCCCCTGTCTGCCTGTCTCTGCCCTTCCCCCTCCAAATCTACCAGGTTGAGCATTGCTTACCGAGTATTTTTCTGATGCCCAGTCCAGCCAGTGATCTCTCTTTGGGATCTGATGGGAGCGGTTTTTCAGACGGTTTTTAACAGCAAACTAGGGACAAAAACAGGTGAGGCAGCTCCCTTCGGGCTTATCTACCCTTGTCACATCCCCGGCTCAAGGCTGCCCTCTCCATTTCCAAACATAAGCAGTGCCAGAAAATTCTGGGGGTTTTCCTGGACACTTCCAAAATCTTGGATTGAATGCTTTATGACCAACTCTCTGCAGGTAAGTTTTTGTGGCACTGGTTGATTCAAGGTATAATGTGGGAATGAAGTACCTCATGGGCTTGTCTTTTGGAGACAGATCTAACACTAGCCTCCAGAGACTATTTCATGCTTGATTTAAAACTTGCTACATGATAAAGTTTTAAACATCATTTCTTCAATTCTCTTCCAAAAAGCACCTATCAAATTGGTCACTGTGCTGGGGAGGAAATGTCTTATTATACAAAGCAATGTCAAAATCAGAACTCTCTCTTCTTGTTCTGTAGACCTGCATATTCCTGGTGCAGCCCGTGTCTCATTCACTCCTAGACCAGCTTTCAGGTTATGCTGTGTGTGCTCCTGTCACTGAACACACTGAACACAGCCACCTTGACAAAAAGAGTGGCAGACCTCACTTAGAAATCCTATCCTTAAGATCTGGCCTGTTTCCCTAAGGTAAATCCATCACAGGAATGACCTAGGTAAAAAGAAAACATCTGCTGTTGGCAACAGCTTCCTGAAAAAGAAACATCATTATACACTTAATAATAAGAAAATATTTTTTCACATACTATATTCAGCTCACACACTATGAAAAATAATTGTTAAGGCTATAATGCGACTTCAGCAGGTGTCTCTTGCATTTACATGAACATGCTGAATGTGCATAATACAAATGTGTATTATTACTGTCTGCTGGATAAACTTCCGTAAAAGTATGCAGCTGAAAAAAATTGAGTCATATATCCGATACTCTGAGAGTTTCTGAATATTCCTGGCAGTTCAGGCTCCACCAGCATCTGCCACTAGTGATTCTATTGACATTAATTGAACAGTTCATGGAGCCAAGGAAAATTAATTGAAATGTTGAAAGAATAAACTAGGACCTAAATGCGTTTTTTATTCCTTACAGCTAATCAGTAAAAGAGCCAGGAACAGCATAGAGGAGAACTACAAATGACAGCTTCCTTTTGCACTTTTCTGACCTGTAGCCTCGGAGTCATGCACGAAACAGAGAGAATGGCGCACACTTACACCAATGCATTTGCACACTTCAAGTAAGACGTTCCCTTGTGGTGGTGTTTTTCTGTACAGTCCACTTCCAGCAATGAACACAACTGAAAAACATCATAATCCAAATGGGAATTCAAATGAGTAAGGCTCTGTCCTGCACTGGTTTCTGGAAAGGGTCCCCTTGGTGCTTACAGGATTGCACTTCCAACAAAATAAATATATAGGACTATTTTAATGCCTTTAGATGAAAGGAAATGCAACATCCTACAAGAGGCAGTGTGATCCCTAGGCCGTCAGATCTGCTCTATCCCAAGAGGCAACTCCACACCTGATTCGTGCTGGGAATCAAATCTTTGAAAATTTCCCTATATAGGATTTTTGTAGGCTAAAATTAAAATACAATCCATATTGAATTGCTGCACCTGATGCTGGAAATCAGTCCTGAGACACTGCAATCGTGTGAGCACTAATACAGATCCAGTGTGGGATCTGAGTACTTACGTCTCACATGTGTTTCAATGGAAACTGCCTTGAAGGTCACTGCATCACACATTGGTGTTAGCAGAAGTTACGTCCATTTATCATCTCCACGAAGGGATATACAATTTAAGATATTGTTTTGTCTTGGTTTGCTCCCTCAAAGCACAAAAAATATTGGACCAAGGCTTCAAAATCCTGTCAGAGCGGAGGCTATTTGATTACACATCATTTGTCTTGCTCTTTGAGAGCCTCTGAGCACATTGTGATTCCAAAGATGTTAGCAGGGAGAAGCACAATAAAAGCTGAGTATGAAATCCATATAACAAACCAATCTCAATGTTTTAAACTAACACAATTATCTGGGTCAGTCCATAGACCGTGGAGAAAAGCAGGCATCTCTGTCCTAACACAGGAGGCCTGGGACACTGCAGGGAACCCACCATTTCTCTTTTCTGACTATAAAAACCCATTGCATCCAGTTTTCACTTGAAGAACTGTCAAAGAGAACTCTGAAGTCAGTTTGGGTGAGTTGCAGTAAAAGACATTTGTCCAAAGTCAACCTGAGAGGGGAGTTGTTCTACATAATTTTAAGAATCTCCCTGTGGACCTGTTGGTGCCTCTAAAAGGTGATTCATTAGGTTTGCTTAAAAACCTTCTGGCGATGCCATTGACTCCTTTGGGAACTGAGGTTGCTGCATTAGGTTTGGCATTTGGAATTAAATAGCATCAATCTCACCCCGTCTTTCAGAAACTGAAGCAGCCCAGAAGATCTTACTCTATAAGATTGCCTCTAAATCTATCCTTGCTTTCCATCATCACGAGGAGAGGGTCAGTCAGAGCTGAAAGAGGATTTTTTCTGGTTCTGCCTGCAGCTCACATAGTCAAATATATCACCTCCAAGAGCATTTTAGCATGTTACAAAAGACCATGGACCTTTGGAAAGCGGCAGTAGGATGTGAGCTAAAAACACATTTTGATTGATGTCCTCACCAAAACTGCAACTACTACAACTGCAACTGGAAACACTCATCTCACAATGTAAGTACATCTAATGTAAGTGCACAGAGGAGCCTGTGTTGCCTTAAATGGATAGGAACAGGCCACAGGGGAAAAGAGAGTCTTCTCAGGCCTGTGACTGAGCACTTTTTTTAAAATAATTGCTGTAACATTAACTGAGGCCTGATGACGTTTCTCCAAGTTTCCTGATTCTTCTCTCTGATAGAATTTTCAGGGGAGAAAGCAACATTCACATTTGCTGGGTGACAAACTTCAAATCACAGATGCTGTGGTGAAATCACACAATTGCTTGGTGTCTCAGTTAACAAGCTGAATGAGAATTTACCCCATGCTGCACCAAAACCTCTAAAATGCAGTGTAATAAGGAGACTGCTCCCCTCAGAATCTTGCAACTGTGAAACTAAAGCTAATGGGGTGTCCTCTGTATTGGCTACCAAGGAGTAACAGTAAGAATGTGGAAATCACTGAGAATTTTGTAAGGGTTGAACAAGAAATCTTGACAAGTATATTAATGGGGCTAAGATGCAAGCTTTAGGAAGCAGGGTAATTGTGGCTGCCTCCTGACACTTGGACAATAAGGGCTTTTTATTGCAATGTAATAATAAGCTGTCACTGTAATTGTGGGAATTACTCCAACAAAGCAAAGTGAGACAGCTCAGAATAAAATAATATCTCATTCAGCTCCTTCTGCGATTTCTGTGTGGTGCAGATTCTGAAGCAAAAGTCTGAGCCATTAAAGATGGGCCCAAGCTGCAAAAAGCGTGTGGAAAACTTAAAAGTGGCACGCTAAGCTTCTCTTCTATAAGCTGGGGAACTCTGAGTACTGCTCAGATTGCAGTTCAAAGGCCAAGCCTGTTTACAGGCAAAGCTGCAAGCCATAAGGAGTACAATTTTGGTGTCTCCCATTGGTTTAAAGAGCAAGGCAATTGTATTGTGAAACATTCACCAGACTACCCTCTCATCAGTAAGATGATAAAAGATGGCAATAAACCCATGGTTTGCCCACTACTAAGTGATCTAGGGATTTTTCTTATTGTTATGAACTGTGAAACTGTTGGATGACATTGTACCCTTGGGTTTCCCATCACAGTATCCATCCAGAGCTAGTGAATTTGTGCATTTCCTCATCTATCCATGAACTTAAAAATGGCAACTCGTATTACAAGCATTACTGTTTCCACTCACCAAGCGCCAACACCATCAGTGCTGCCGGGACACCAAAAGCCAGTGCATAACAATCCTCTCCGAAACATTTCACGTCCCCTGAAAAAGAAGTCAGGAAAAAAACTGCCTCATTACAGACAGACTTATGTTACCAGGGCCTTTGATTTGCTCCCCTTGAAACAGTCACTTCCCCTGGTTTTAAATCTTCTTTACTGGTGCTTGACACTGTGAATAGAATCTCCTTGAAACAGTTTTCCTCCCCTGATGAAGACAATTGGAAGCAGGGTTACTGTCTGCCAGCAAAAGCAGATGATAATGAGATATTGATGAGAATGGTAGAAAGGAGAGGGCAGACAAACAGGTAGAAAGAACAGTAGGAACTGTAATTGGGAAACATTTAAAATAACCTGAAGCTGTTCTGTATATTCTGTATTTGCCTAGATCTAAACCCCTGCTACCATGTTTCCACATTAATTGTGGCAGCTGTATGAGTTATTGAGCTAAAACCCAGGCTCTATCACAGTGGACAAAGTAGAAGCCAATACCCCTACTAAATAAGTAGGAGTTCAGGATGACTCTTAAAACTCCAGCTCCCTTTCTTGCTACCTTCTCAATCTCACGAGACGCAGCCTGCTTCAAGTTTTTCAATAACCCCTTAGGAAGCCAGGTTTGTTACAGCACTGAAACCCTGTACCTCTTGGACCAGGTCAGTTCTCACACCATATGAAGTCAGAAATCCAGTGGCAAACAACAAGCCAGCAGCAAGTGACCACAAATTACTGCATTCTGACATGGAGTAATAACAAAATAGCTAAAATTAGCCAACATAGTTAACAGGAAACCAACCCCTGAAGCCGCCTGTTGTTCCTGGGCAGTTATGGTCAGTTGCATAGCTGTGTGCATGCACTTTTTCTTACTTATTTACTTTTTTACTTATTAATTTACTTATTTTCAGCAAATTACCTGAAATTCAACAAAGCTGACAGCAAGACATTATGGGCACATTAAACTTTTGACATGTGAAATGAATAGGACTTCTCCACCTAAAAGTACATATTCCACATTTCTGCCAAATATCTATGAATTGTATTTCTTGCTCTTCCAAGAAAAGCTTTCACACTTAGCAGAAATTTTACTGTTTTCCAGTCCTCTCCACTTCATTCCCATGATGTAACTAGTTTATTGTTAGGCTACATTAGTACAGGTTTAGGTGTTTGAAGGTGACTGCATTTTCATCTGCACACTAACTACGTTGAGCAAAAGCCCCTTCCCAAGAGAACACTGACCTGGGGATACTGGTGAGAGAAAGAGCAAGAGATAAAACATTTGTCTTCACATGATGTAAGTATGAGACAAACACAATTGCCCACAGCCTTGTGAAATGAACGGCCTACTAAAATAATCACTGTGAACAAAAAAAACTTCCTGCAGGCCACAGGATGGAATGAAAAAAATTGCTGCTAAGCATGAAGGCTACCTTGTCCTTGTCCCTGTCCCTGTCCCCATCCCCACCACCTATGGCCTGCTGCTCTGCCTCTGTGTCTGTATTTAGAGTGTGCCAATCCCCTTGGCTTCTGGGCACTGCAGTACAATGAAGTAAGTGCAGTGAGACTCAGGGACTAAAAGGAGTGGCGCAAGCTGGCTAGAATGTAAAGTAGATCTTAAGTGGGGCATAGGCCTGTGCTTTATCTTCAAGGCTAGCTGCTCAGGGCTGCAATCTTGCAAGCAGACCCACGCAGACACACTTGGGTGCCAGGACAGTGCCCTCCAGAAGTCAGCAGCACCCTGCGGGAGGGAGAAGGTAGGATTTTAAAACCAGCTCTCTCATTTATTCAGCCCTGACACCTGCACAGGACAGCAGACATCAGTTCCCAGGCACGGCCTACCTGCAGCCAAGATAGGGGAATAATCCTTCACAGGCAACAGGGAGGATGAGATGACTATATAGGTCCTTCCACCTTTCATTATTTAATTCTACAGTTCAGGCTGGCTTTGAATTACAACCAGGAATATAGTTTCTGTGACTTGTCTGCTAGTGCTATAAATCTGTTATGCTGCTGCAGCAGGACTAACAAGGTGTAAATGCAATACACTGCCCCCTCCACAAATAATGTAATTTCTGCCATTCAGTTGTCATAAGAGCCTAACAATGCAGAGCAGAGTAGTCATAGGGCAGCTAATTTATTATCTTATTCTAAATCAACACTGACCTCTTAATACAGGAGTTACAAACGTGGAGATCAAACTTCCAGCATTAATGGATAAATAGAAGATGGAAAAAAACTTGCTTCTCTCCGAGGTCTAAAACAAGAGAAGACAATATCAATGTCACGGCTAACGCACAGCATTGGGCTTGCAAATTGAACACTATCAATTCTCTAGTTAGGAAGGCTGGGTAAATATTGACACACACTGCATAAAATGTTAAGCAAACAAGCTTGCGTTCAGGTGATGGTAAATGCTCACACAAATCAGCTCATGTTACTTGAGGAGCGCTTTGGGGCTTTTTGGCATTTCAGAGGAAAAACCACTGCTTCAAGAGTTTTGAGACTGGAAGGAGGGGAGAACATTTACTTATTCAGAACAAGTAGCATGATTCAGATCCTCTGTCACTTAATTCAATTCAATTTGGCATGGTTTGACAAGCTCATCATTTCTTCCCATGTCTGAGGGGTTTTTTCCCCCCTCCTCTCTGGTTTGGAAATAGAAGAAATCTGTGTATTTTGAGGAGCTGATAATGAGAGCATAGATGAGAGAATGCCAGCAAATGAGAGGTATCCCTCAGACAGGAGATTACCAAGCTGAGACCAGTCAACCTCAAACTAATAGAGTAAATTAAATCTACAGAAGCAAATTCAAGAGCCTGATGGAGGAACGAACTCTTCAGAGAAAGGGTTCAGAATTTAACTGATATTATAGTTATATTATTGTTTATAGAGTCAGAGAAGTCCTGATAATCTTTCTTCTTCCTGCATAATTCATAATTTGGAAGCAATCAACAACTTGTTGCAGAACTCGGTCCTTTATGCAGGAGTAATGTGAGAGGGTATTCAACCAAGAGCAGTCTCTGCTTGCTTGTGGGCGAGTCATACGTGCACAGTCACATGCACATACATGGTGATAAATCTCCCTGTGCCTCGGTGGAAGAAGAGCAGGCTACCTGTCCTACCCCACACTCATCTGTGCCACTAGCTATGGGACACCTGAAAACAGCATTTAAGGACAACCTAAGCCTGGGCAGCCAATATACCTCATGTAACTAGGCTTCAGTCCTGGATGTCACCAGGTCCTGTAAACATAGTAGTGAAAAAATTGCTCTGGACATGGTTTGGTGCCTGGCCAAGAGTTCCTTAGGGCACCTTGAGCCACATCTCAAAGATCTGTGCATCATTTGAACGCAAAGCTTTAACTTAGCTAACTGTTAGGAAGCTCCTCAGGGGCCTGGTTCTGTCCCCTCTTCTTTTTAATATGTCTTGCTTCTTTTCTGCTCTCTGAGACTACAACATTCACAAGGCTAGAAAACAAGAGAAAATGTGAAGAGCTGCAGGCAGCTAAAAGAAGACAGCTCTTGTGAAGCAGGGGCTCAGAAGGTGAGGGTGAGAGTCCCTTCACCTCCCACTACTACCCACCAAGGAGTCTGGGGGTCCCATCATTTGTATTAAGGGCTTTTTGCCTTGCCCCAGCACAGTTATGGAGACTCCATCAACCTGAGCTTTTGGCTCCTCTACAATTTTATTTCCTAGCATGGTAATCTAATCCATACATCACTCATAAATTATTCAGACTGCATCAAAGGATTCATAAGCCTTATAATAATAATCTCTATAGCATGTTCCCATGGTTAATAGAAAAAGCACTGGGTCTTACTACCTCTTACACTCCATTTTTGTCCTTACCAGTGTTTTTGATTACCTAGAACTTTCTACCGCTAAGCTAGTAAAAGTATATTTTGTTCATCGTTCTATTTTTGTGACCAATTCATAAGGAATTTTATGTCCACATCATAAGGAAATCTAGAGAAATTAACAGCCTCAGCAACCTCTCCTGCTCCCAGAATAACCCCGCCATGGCTTAACATGGGTGGTAGAGTCTCTCGCAGTCCTTCCTCTTCTGTTCAAATTCTCATGCCATATCTCTAACCTTTCGTATCTGAGTAACTCAGAATTTCTGAGAGTCAAGAAAAACTTTCTTGACATGATAAAATCTAGAACAATTACTAAAAGGAATGTGCTGGTAAGAGAAGAGGGTATTGATGCATAAAGAGCTTGGACCATCTTATTTCACACATTTTCAGATTTCAGTGATGGAAAAAACATTGTAAGAGAAAGGCAGAAGTGAGTACAAAAATTATGACTCAGCAGCTTGCAAATTATACTGTTTGGAATAAAATAATTTCCTCTTTATTTTCTTAATCTCTGGAGCACATATGCATTAGCAACATGATTTGGATTAGCTAATTTGAGAAAAGGTACCGTGCACGATAATCCTGATCTCCTTGGCAACCGAAAAATAAAGAAACAAAGAGAAAGCTATTTGGTACCTTAAATGCCATATCACGCTTTTTGAAAGCGGCTTTGATCCTTAATTAATAAGCACAGCAGCCTTTGCATTCATATAACATATCATAAACATAATTTTGCTCAGGCATTTTTAGTTTGGACTCCTAAGCCCAAAGGCAGAGACATTTGGAAAGCTCCTGTAGACAAATCTACTTTCCCTATCTGACCTCGTGCTGAATCAGTCTCCATCACTGTTTGTATCAGAGTCATCCTCAGAGTGGCAGACCCAAGTCTATTACGCTTGTAAAGTATTTAAAAGAAAACCAGACCAATGGCGTGCATTTACCTCAAAACACAAATTTGGCTCTATGTTGGAACAGCAGGGATCATTTTTTTATTCATTTGATATACAGAACTACCACATCCCTAGTTTCCATATGCAACAACCAACCCTGTGCACTTAAAGGCTCAGCTGAATCTTTTTAGTGTCCTGAAAACCAAGAGGGAATCAAATGCTTCATTTCATTGGGGATTTTCAAAACTTATTTCATCCTACCTGGAGTGGAAGACAAAAACATGAGAAGTCCTCTCAGACAGCACTCCGGAGGACAGCAATATTCTTGTTGGCCCCAAACCTTTCATTCCTTACAAAATCAAACCTCCTCATTCCAATTTTGAAGACTTAAATTTCCTGTCACATAGTATAAAACCTTTTTTCTTCTGAAAGGCCAAGTCATTTCAAAATGATAAAATACAAAACTTTCCACTCTGAAAAGAATGAATAGAGCAGAACACATTGTCCTTATCAGAAGGCTTTTTACAGTTTTATTTCTCTAAATTAGTTTTTCTTGAAGGCAACACACAGGTGAATGTTTGAGCCTTAGTACTTGATAAAATTGTTACAGAGGTGTAGTCTGAATGCTGGAGGATTGGCACAGGCCCACACAACCACAGGCAATTCAGGTTTTTCTCTGTAACAGAGTTGTGGTTGTGAGTTTGGGATAATGATATGTATGTGCCTGACTGGGCTGCTGAGATTCATTAGCTGAAGTCTATAAAACACTCTGAAGATAAGTGGTACATAATTATCATAATGTAATTAGGTGGTAATTGAAAGATGCTGGATAAACATTATTAATCATTAATATTCATAGAAGTAGCACTTCTGAAAACACTGCTATAACACCTGTTAGAATCCTTTTGGGACAACTCTTGGCACTGCAGGTTGGGATGCCCATATGCTAGGATGCATGCAGTGCACTCCCAGAGTGTGTGTGCTTACTGCCAGCTGGCTTTTGGTCAGAGTTGGGCCAAGTGGGGAGGCTGGTGACCACCAGGTGATTGCTACACCCTCTTCTGCAGCATCCTCTGAAGCACAACTAATAGCACAGGATGGACGTGCCTGCAGAAAGTTCCACTTCGAACATGAAACATCCTGTGTTTTGTAACTCCTTAGGAACCAGAAGCTTCATCATTTCAGCATGTGCAGAAAGTACAAGTCTCCTGACAATTTTAAAACAAACATTCTGGTCTATGATGTTCATTCATTAAATGCTGACTACACACTGGAGCACTGCAAAAGGCAGACAGCAACCTGCCTTACGGGCCTCCCATTCCTTGCCCAAGGCCAAGGGGCCATTCCTTGTTCTTCTCCACCAGTGCCTTCTCTGAGAGCCCGTTAGTGTAATGTCCTTCTTCAATGCCTCCATCGATGGGAATTTGCATCTAACAAAGGTCCTAATATTTTCCAGTACTTCTCTAGATCTAATTCTGGGATTTTTTTTCCTACTGTCAGTCCTAAATAATACTCCTTGAATTTAAGCCTACTCATCAGATCCCAACAGTTATTTTCTTTCTTGTAGCAGTGACCTTCCACATATTTGAGGATTTACGACATACACAGGAGTTGCTGATTTGAATACTGTCATTGAGAAAACTGACATTTTTATTTGTGTGTTAGGTCAACATAAACCTCAATGTTTAATTTATGGTCAATTTGAAAATTATCCATTTTGCCTGAGGGTTAGTGCTTCCTGACCTGCTTTGCTTCTTTAAGCACTGCGTTATACATGACAGAGCCACTGTGCTGCATAATGGCAGTTTGAGATTAGTGCAGGTGAGGGTCTAAGCACTCATGATAGAGAATAAGGACACAAAGCAACTGGACTACAATTCTCAAGATGCAGAGCACAAATAGATCCAAAAAGAAACATTTTCCCAACTCTTCAAAACTTTCCATTCTGGAAAATCTAGAAAACATGCTGGGTAGATTTCATACCAGCACTACTGTCAAAAGACTGAAATTTCCTACAGTTCTTTCTGAACATCTAAGATACAGACATGACTGATTTGAGGGAAAATTCTCAAGGAAGCATAGGCTGGTGACAGAATTTTCTTTCATTTGCTTCATTCCATTGTACTGCATTATGATCACCCCTGTTAAGCTGGTTCAGAAATCACTACAGTTCCATGATATAAGATTTTCCAACTATTCTGACGTCCAATTACCATAGATGCAATTTATTTGATGCAATTATGATCTGTCCTTCCCAATATCAGTTCTGTTCTATTATCATTTTCCTTTCCTAAAGCACCCAGATTCTCTGAAGTTTTATGCCAACCACCCTACCTCACATCTTACTACATCTTATCCTAAGAAACTGGCCCTTTTTCTGGTACAACAGAATTTGATCACATAAACGTGTTCATTAAGTAGTAGATACTGCAGATTTTAGGAAAGAAAATCAATCTTACATGTTCCTCTTCAAACTGGTCCCCACCAAATGCAGACACACAGGGCTTGATACCTCCCGTTCCAAGGGCAATCAAAAACAGACCAACCATAGACAGGATCCTTCATGCAAGAACAAAAATAACACCATTGCAGAACATTTCCAGTGCTTATGGGAGCATTTAAGTGTCACCCAACTATGATTTCTCTGGTATTGTTCTTTTGCACACGGGTAGTGATGATGAGCCAGGTAAGTGCAAAAACCCAATTAATTATCCTCATTTCTGTATTAGGCACCAGTCAATTAACCAAACTGCTTTTGTCGGTTTCTTGCTGTTCTGAGGCTCAATGAACATACCAGAGATCAAAGACCCGTGGGATTATTTTTCACTGATATGAGAACAAAAGATCGCAGAAATCAATTGAGGGGGGAGGGAAATAAAAAAAGAAAGAAATTAAAAAACTTTTTCATGTGGACTTCCAGCCTGTTAAGAGGAGACAAACTGTTTGAATTGGGCTCATTCTTGGGTGCTTTCTACTTCCTAGTGCTCTTCAAAATATCATTATTGTCATGACATATTATGTCTGAAGGGAACAGGAGCGTCAGGACTGGCCAGGTCTGGGACAAAAGGAAACTGTTCTGTAAATGAGATGTGCTCCTGTCTGCATGTGCGTATTTTTAGAGCTGTGACCACATAGGCAAAACCAGCTTGGTGGTTTCAGAGACGCCAGCAGGGGAACTATCCTGCCACACTTATCAGTTCAGAATCCATAGAGCAAGAAGAGTTGTACCTGATGAACGGGACAGACCTTTCCTCTGTCACACCAGAAAATGTATCTTTGATTTTGTATTTCCACACACACAGGGGAATGTTAGTGAGCTGGGCAGCTATGCTGATGAGGAAATGAGGGAGGAATGAGCCTGGTGTAGGCAGAGAGGGGTGATCAGAGGTCCCTATCTCAAAAGGTTTAGAATCTCTGTTGTGTTTTCCAACTCCTCCTAGTGCACTCACACTCTAGATCCACTACTCTTCTGTTCCTACTCAGATATCCCAGACACTTCCCTGATAAAAGTAACCTATGCACAGCCCCCAAACTGTGGCCTGATGAAGGTAAAACAAATGGCAGCCCTGTGGGTGAACCAGCTACCGCTGCGACCCACTACAGCGCTGCGGTTTTAACAGCTACTTACACATGAACCACCTGGTTGCCTAGGGATGGAATTGCACCGACTGACTTTATCAGATGGCCAACCACATACACAATGGAGAGGTAGATGATCGTCCTGTGAGGAAAGCAAACAGCAGTGACTGAAGATGCTGGGTGTTGTACGATCTGAAAACAGAGTGCACCTGTGTTTCCTGATACGGCAGGTCTACTGGGCAGACACACAAGAACTGGTTTGTTCACACCACTGGTAGAGCAGACAGCTCTAACTCCTTTGTGTCAGCACTGAGAGCACTGGAAGAAAGAGACAGGCAGATGGGTTCACATTAAGGAGGGATAGCCCCTGCTTTCTTTGCAAAGTTTCCTGAGTAGAATAAACTAAAAGTGATCCAGTCTTGTCATGCATGAAAGGCTGCAAATAGAAGAGAATGGTTTAGGTCCAACTCAGTTTCTGGATTACGAATAATTGATGTTTTGTAGCACACACTTAAGTGAATCCTCAACTGGAAGGTATCTATAGGGACTGTTACCCACATTCAACCCACCTAATACATATGAATTAGGATTGTGGTTTCCTCATTGCAAGTCTGTTTCAGATTCCAAGCACCTCTGAAGGACTGAGCTCATCTGTCTGCCTCCCCCGTCTTGGTAAGGGAAAAGAAGAAATCTGACTAAGAAGATTAGGCACTTGAGTGTATCCTATTCCTTCATCATCTTCAGGATTAAGAGATATCTATCTATTTATGTGCAGACTAGACACACACAAGTGGAATGGAAGGACTTTTTAGGACAGTGGCACCTGAAGAAGCCACATGAGCTTTGACTATGGAAGTGGTCGTTGATGCATCCAAATAACTAATTTAGAGCCACATCAGATCACTCCTAAAAGCCCCTCTACTATCCTGTCCTCAGTACTGGCTGAGGTGCAGCTACTACAGATAAAGCCACCTCCCGTAGAGGTTACTCCAGGGAAAGTCTCCTGCCTAATGCACCAAAGTCCGCATAAGGATTTACCTTCTCGCAACATCATGTTGCAAGAAAGATATCCTCAACTGCCAATGAACACTGCTAGGTGACACTAAATAATGAAGTTAATAAACCTTCACTGTTATTTTTTTCATTCAAAGGGACAAGAGAAAAGCTAAAATTAAGCACAAAGGAAAAAGAACATTGATATTCCCTTAAGAACTTCCTGCTGAAAAGGCATATGGCAGCTGGGGTTTTTTCCTGTTGAGACCCTTCTGTCAGATATGCTTAGTCCTAGAGAGAAAGGTTCAGCTGCACTTCATCACTCTGACAGCCAAGACCCCTCCGACAATGAAGAAACAGTGCCAAGCAAAGAAAGTTCCTATATCCAGCTGCTCACCACCACTCTTGAGCCCCACAGCTCAGTGGAAGGGAAGACTGTTACTCAGGGAGACTTTACCTGATAATATGTTGAGGGAGATGATTTGAGTGAACCCAGGTTTCTCATGCATGAAAAATGGGCGTGCCTGCACATTCTCTATGCTATGAAAGCATATGTATAGTATGGTTAGTGACATTTACCTGAAACTGCAAGATCTAGAGGATGACACTGCTTCTTCACTATCTTTGAATCTTTTTCAGAAGCAGATCTTGGCAAACTGATGGTTAATCACCCTACACCTCATCTTCCTCAAGGTGGGTAGAGAAGGACAGTGGAGAAAAAGTATGCTTGTGAAGTTTAATTTGTTCCAACTTTGTTTATTGGCTCTTGGGTGAAAGAGGAGCACAGAAAAGCATGAGCAAACAGATCAGCTGTTCATCCATTAACAGAGAGGAGCTGACCTGCTCAAGTGTGTCTTTGTCGTGCTCTGAGCTAGCTCAAAACTGGGAGCTCAGGCAGCACTGCCCTTGCACAGGCTGCATGGCATAGATCAGGGGTGTCACACTCACGGCTCCCGCTGTTCTGCTCCCGCAGCGTAACGCACGTCACACCCTGCACACGGGATCAGCGCTGGCAGGAGCGCAGGGGCAAGGAGCTCGGCGCTGTCGCCGGGGAGAAACAAGGTGCTGGGACAGATAAAACAAGGTGGAGGGCTGGATTCAGCCTGCAGGCCGTGAGTTTGACACCCACATAGCATAGATGCATGCTTTCTGAATTACAGAGAGGTCTTCACTTACTTGTATTTCCCCAGCCAAGAGTCTGCCATGATGGCTCCAATAACGGGTGTGAAATAGCAGAGTGCAGAAAAGGCATGGTACACAGCAGTGGAGAGATTCTCATCCCAGTGGAAGAAGCTTAAGAAATATAACGTCAGGACAGCTAAAAGGAAACAAACAAACCACATCAGATAATTAATGTGTATCTCTGCAGTTAAGCAGGAAACTACATCACAGTATTAAGAAAAACACTGATTTGTCTAGCAGCTATGATCACTGTTCTGGAAAGATCTGAGCTTTCAGACCTGTTCCTCATAATCCCTGACACGGCAAAAGCTAAAACGAGATATATGAGTATCAGGCATTTTTTGCTTATAAACATTTATGTTTAGCTGGAAAATTTATTTTCTAGCTTATCTTACTGTAACCTGTAGTTCTGTTTATGTGCATTTTCTATTTGCAAATTAGGTGCCTGTACAATTCAATTCCCAAAGGAGCTGATTGCACACAACTATGAAAGATGTCACATATTGGAAAGCCGAGTTTGAGATAGAGAATCATATAAAAATTAGACTGTAAAGTACATTTAGAGCTCTCTAGTCCCAGCTTGTGCTCAGAGAAGGTGTTGCATCAATGTTAGGGCACAATATTCATACCTGCATCCCAAAACACTCATTTATTTTGAAAGACAGCTGAGACCACATAGACCACAGCCCTGGGACACCAGGCCAGTGTGCATAGAAACCCAAGGAGAGGAAAGTCGCTTCCCAGACACAGGCCACGCACCTCTCATGCCATAGTAGGAGAAGCGCTCGCAGAACTCGTTCACCACGATGAAAGCAATGCTTAAGGGATAGTTGGAGCCACAGAGTTTCTGCAGGAGACAAATGAGAACACATCAGCTCTGTGCGACCCTTCACCCTAGCAACATATTCCCAAAGTGCCTGGGCGGAGTCCAGTCCAAAACCAGGGGCCCACTGCTGCTTGACTGGGTTGTGGGTCAGATTCAAAGGAGGGAGGGGACCCCACATCTATCTTGCTTTGGTTAAGGCTCCCCAGGGAATGAGCCTGGCTGACATGGATCCATTAGGGACCACCATGGGGATTCATGGGCTGTCAGCAGACTACCGTTCTTGTAGCTCCAGGAACTCCAGTGGAAGGGTCCTACCACCTCTCAATTTTTTTGCTACAATGCAAAATCCCACTGAGATGCAAAAACACTTTTGGATGCTTTTTCTCCTACACTTTACATAAGGACACTGTTCCCTCTCCTAGCATCAGACCCTGCCTCAGCAGTTTGGTAGACCCCAGGGACCTGCTGTCTACTTCCATGTGAAGCTGCTCCCTCACATGCGACAACTGCCCTCAATTTCTGCACCTTACTTGCACTGAACTGTGCCACCACACTCATTGAAGCAGACTGTCAATCCTGTGTCCAGCACTGCCTTGGGCATGGCATCCACTTCATATTCCAAGAATGCTGGCATAGCTACAGATAATTCAATTTATTAATCAAAACTGAACAAAACAGCTTTGGGACTGTCAAACTTGTCTAAGCGTGGCCACTCTTTCACTGAATGCGACTTTACTTCAGCTAAAATCAGCAGTTTCCAAGTGAAATACAAGGCATTTAAACAGATGAGTCTTGGCATGACCTTGCATGGGCCTCCGTTCCTCTTGCTACCCTACTGTGGGCTGAGCTAAGCGGCTTCCAGCTGCTTAGCTCCACTGCCTCACAACAGGGAAAGCAGGTTTTCACAGTGTTGCCCAGCCTCTGGCAATTATCTGAGGGGCTGGTCACACACTTGGGAAGGGATTGGGGGGAGTATGATATTAG
The DNA here is from genome assembly GCA_033558185.1 of Dromococcyx pavoninus. Lineage (NCBI taxonomy): Eukaryota > Metazoa > Chordata > Aves > Cuculiformes > Neomorphidae > Dromococcyx > Dromococcyx pavoninus. Next base: position 2,394,736 of record JAUMJL010000786.1, read on the forward strand.
CAATTGCATTTATCTTTGTGGCTTTGAACATCTGCGGTATGGGCAATGAAGTGAGATGAACTCTTCGTATGCATTTACACGCCTCATGTTGGAAATAATGAATGCCTGTATTTCTTCACAGAGTCCCAAATGCAAATATAGGTACCAAAATAGATGTGTTTATTCGGGTTTATTTCACCACCGAGAGGCTTGAACTTATTTGGATTCCCAAAGCAATAGCAACAAGTCTAGAAGAGTCCTAACGATGCCGTCTTGCTGAACATTATACAAAAGCAACAAAAGAGAAAAGACGAGCTGTCTGGGGGAAAAAAAAAGAAAGAAATGTTTTTTGTTACTTAACCCAGCTTCTCTAAAGAAAAATATTTTTGTCCTTTTTTATATATGTTTTTCTCTCGCTATTTATGGGTTGCCTTTTTATTAAGAAACCCTTGGCTCCTTTGCTTTACTAGAGTAAATATGTAATTACCATTTCATTTATTATTTACTCTGAAATCATCATGTTCAGCATATGGGTTGTAAGACAGAGTGGGCTCCCTTGGAAACCGCACTGGGCCTCCTGTTTTTAGACTAGTCTAAAAGTGGTGGTATATATAAACTGTAAATACATAAACACACAGACATGGGCACACATAGAATACCTTTCTCCAATAAGTTTTTCATAATAAAGAAGAAGAAAAGCCATAAGAGGGAAATTATGTTTCCTGTGGGTGCTTGGAGGCATTTTCTGAACTTGGAAGTAAAATTGTATAACAAGGATAACTTTCTTCCTCTCTTTCACAGACCTCGCTATCAGCACTCCTGAGATTTAGTAACGTTTGATGGAGATGGAGACTGTCCAAACCCAGATGGCCAGGTGTCAGGAACCCTGCTGCCTGAATTCACCCCTCTGCACCCCACGCACAGGCTCTGCTGGATCTGGCTGCAGCAGTTTAAAGTATCACCTGCCACGCTTCAACCTGTAGTGACAGAAAACCTGTGTGGGCAGTGACCCTTTTCAGCGGCTCTGGGAGGGGCACCTCCCACAGATGAACAGGGTCAAGTAGGGAAAGAAGAGCAGGAGGCAGTGACTTCCCAGCTAAATCTTCCCAAGCGCCTGAGCCAGCACCTTGAGTAAGTGCTTATAAACACAGAGCAGAGACTTAAAAGCAGGGGTTCCTTCCTTTGGCTAGTATGTCATGAGATGACATTGGCACATGCAGAAATCCTCATGTATTCTCTCTGCTGTATCACTGACCTGCCTGTGGCCTGCCTGGGCATCCAAAAGTGGGCAGCTTTCATCCATGCGGAGAGCCAGGCGCAGTTTGCTCGCTTTGGCGGAGAAGGACCTTGCTCAGCAGAGAGCCCCAGCAAAAGCAAAGAGGCTAAGCCTGGATTCATGAGCACACAGATAGTCTGCTGTGCTTAGCTACCACTGTAAGCCTGGGATCTGCAGGATTATGGAGTTCTTAAAGATACTGTGGAAGCTGAGAATCTGTGTCATTGGAAAAAAGAAAGGTACAGGTGATGTTTGTTTTCACCTCTACTTCTTGCTGACTATCTGCAAAATGGGACTCAGATTACTATTTCACAGGAGCTCTGGATAGCCAATAGTTAATGTCTGCACAGTGCTTAAAAGCATGAGTTAAATAGTTGGCTATGACATGCTAATGACATGACTGACTGCAGGCTTTAAAAGCAAGTATTACCATTACTAGTATTACTGTCCTTTTCTTGTTATTGTTGATTTATTATTAGCATCATCATCATCCTGCAAGTCAAATCAGGAGCAATACAAATGCTGTTCTCACCAAAGTCAATACAATACACATTTTTTAGGAGCCAAGCTCAACTAAAACTAACCTGAAAACTGCACAAACTTCAAAGCTGCAAATTGACAAAATATTCACCTGAATGTGGCTTTAAATCAGGGCCAAAAGATGTAAACTTGAGGCTCTGGAACTACAGTTAGGCTCTGTCACATACATCAATGGCCTGTCCTCAATGCCTGTCCTTCCTTCTGCTCCACAGCATCTGGGAAACCTTCCTTGGTGGGTTTCATAAAACTAAGCAAATGCACAGGTCAACTCCCTCCCACGCACGACATTTCCCTCCACTTCAGAGCAGTAATTCCTTTCCTACAAGAAAAGTAGAGTTCAGGAAAAAGCAGCAATCAAAACCCTTACCCTTTTCCTCAAACGTTCAGACAGTCCATTTTTTCCCTTTAAGCTGCCCTTTCTTAACTTAATCAGGTTAGTGGAAGAATTTTTGCCTTGAGTTGTTAATGCTTATTTCAACCCTCTGCAAGAAAGGGTGTTTGTCTCTAGCCAGAGCACAACAAAGGAAAGAACAGAGAGATCTTGCAATGTTTAGAGCAAGCTGAGCAGAAAGCAAAAGAAACCATCTGTAATACTCACCGGGGATTTTTTCTGAACAGGGAATTCTCCTTTGGGGGGATCATCTCCTGCAGAAATAAAAGTGAACAAAGTTTCCTTGGATTCATTTCTCTGAAAAGCGTTCATCTCCCCTCTCGCCTTGTCTCCCACCATGCTATGTGGCTGTGGTGAGTTGACTGGGAAGATTTCCAACCTCAGGCATGAAGTTTGATTCAGTTTGAGTTAACCCTAATTGAGCACATTTGTGCAGCCAGGGCAGAAGGGGGAAGGAGATACTATCAGGAAAGATAACTCCAGAGTTCAAGAAGAGTCAGGGAACACAGCCCAAATCATTCACAGGTTCGGGCTGTCTGCACTTTGTGGCAGACCTCCTATTTGCTTGGCATGTTCCCAGCTATTGTACGTGCCCCAGCCCAGCACAGCACTGTATTCTGAACAGATGTGAGCTGAATAAAAATCTCAGGTCCCAGATACCCCTACAGCCTGCAGATTCAGGAGCAGAACACACATCTCCCTGCCAATGCAGTAGTAACAGGCTTATCCTGCAAAGACTGCAGGGATCTCATCTCGTTGAAAAGCCCCACACCCATCCCAAGTCATAACTGCTAAAATATTCATCACACCAAACTCTTGGACGCTGGACGTCCTGGACACCTAGACTGTGCTAAATAACCTCTTTGCTATCCTAGGAGTGAAGTGACCTAGGGCTCAATCCCGCAACAGTTCCCCGGCTTGACCTTGCTTTTTCCTATGGGGCAGTTTAACCTAGATGGTGCAGCCAGCATTAAGGAGCATCCATAAACTCCACTTCTACTTCCTGTTATCCAAAAGGCCACCTCAGGGCTCCCTATGTGGCAAATGCATCCTTGCTGTGCAGGGAGACCCTGGAATCCCCCTGCAGCCATGTGTGCTCAGCTGCCTGCAGGTACCCTGTTGCCCCTCCTCTCCTGCCCTTCTGGCAGGAATATAGACTCTTTATCAGTATTCATGCAGTGCAAAATTCACAACCTTTCCATAAACCATTCTCACTGGTTGTGGCTCTGCAATATCCTCAGGGCAATGCAGATTTTTTTTGTCTCGCCTGTACATTTGGCTTCTTTAAAAGGCAAATGTTCAATTAATTTTCCCTAACATTTCTCCCTTCTCTTATCAGCAAGAGTACAGACCACACCCAGAACCCTCTGTTGGTACAAGGAGTTTCCATACTCATCCGTATCTTGAGTACCAAGTTGCTGGTAGTGCTTGGCTATCACAGGAACCAGGTTTGCAGTTGACAAACTGGGAAAGAGACCTCTGCTCACGCCACAGATCCTTAATCTGCCTTCAGTTATTGCTAACAAGACATGGAGAACATTTTGATAAGGTACTCAGGTGTGACCGAACACATAATTGCTCCTCACATTCCCTCACATGCTCTGGAATTACTCTCTCTGAAGATGCCCAGGAATCCCGTTTCAGTCCTGTTAACCAGGCAGCTAAACATGAAGCCAAACTGCAGATAAAGCCAGGAAGGTCTGCTCATTTCTTATTCCATTTCTCTTCTACAGCAGTGGCAAAGCAATAGTTTGATATCTCCCCTATACGGCCACAGACCAGCTCCTCATCTTCAGCCCTCCCAGTGATTTGCACACCTGCACGGCCTTGCTTTTCCCTGGGTCACTTCTCAGGTGCCACAAACAGCCTCCAGGGAGCTGGGGTTTGCTAAGCCTATTCCTTGGGCAAGAGTGACTCAAAAGCACACCCAGCACTGGGCACAGTGTGAGGAACAGCAGTTATGCACATCGGTCCTGTCTCCTGCACACCAGCTCAGCACATACTCTTGTGTCCTCCAAGTCTGACCCTGTGCTAGAGGCACTCTCGTGGTATCTCTTACTGCCCTCAGTATCTCTGGACAACTCCAGGTAGAAACGTGCTGTATTCTGACATGCACAGGTGAGCAGAGTAAATACGGTAGCAAAGTTATTAAAGGAGTGATACTAAAAGAAGATAGAAAAGGTTTCACCATCCCTTGCGCAAGGCTCGCACGCTGCTGCAATGTGATGCCTTAATATTTTCAGCATCCTGCAGCTTTATTTCCTGTGTGTGGACACAGTTGCGTGCGTCACATCAGCCAAATGATTTTTAATTTACTTTTTCAATACTAGCATGAAAAAATGTATCCGTTGGTGGGATTAACGTGCTACTTGTCAAATACACTGCAGAGCTGTTTAGGCCATTAGCTGCCAGAAAGTTCTCTGAGACAGAAAACACGGAAAGGAATTCAAATATCTGGCAATAAATGGTAACTCATGGCAAACAGCAAGAACAAGTTACAAGCACCTCAGATATAAATGAATTCCAGATGAGACTCAATATAAGGAGACCTGTGTGGCTGGGCTGATAATCAGGAAGGAATTATACCACAAATGGAAATAAATTAGTGTTACTGAAAACAAGTATAAACAAAGAGATCAAACAGAGCAACAGAGGCTGCAAAGCTAAGGCACAAAATGAATTACAGCTAGAAGAGGGAGACAAAAGGCTATAAGAAAAGGTGCTAGAAATGCTGTCAATATTGAAGAAAGAGGAAGGAAAACAAAAGTCTGTTAAACTAGAAAACGAACAAACAAAATCTCATCCAGAGAAGCCAGAGAAGTTATGTCCTTTTTGTTTGTCTTCACTGAAAAAACTAAATTGCAACAAGATACATAACACCATTAAAATGGTGTAAAATGAGACAAAACCCCCTTAAAGAATATTTGGATATCTCAACTGTGCTTAAATCATTAGAGCCTGATGGAGTTCACCTTCAATTGCTGCATGTAGTTTTTGAACTACATCCGTCGTGAAGGCAAAAGCAGGACAAGCATCACTACTGTCTTTAAAAAAGCAGGTTAGGAAAACTGGGGCATTT